>CM068824.1:104296724-105629224 GCA_028554795.2 Sinohyriopsis cumingii
GTAAAGGTAAGTTCCTGCCTTAGAACTTAAGGCCATTATTGTTCATTTCTTATGCAGAAGAAATATACATTATATGTATCTATGTTATTTAAATTATGCACCCTTTTATATTAGATGGAAATGAACACCACTTCACCTGAAATCTGGGTACATGTAAGGGATGTTATAGCACAGTTGCCTTTGGGCTGTCCTTCGACCTATGGGGCCTTGCCCCCATATATTTGTTCAAGGTAAGGTCATCAAAATTTCACTTCTCATTTTTCGCATTGCTGATTGTGTCTCCTTTAATTCCTCTATCAAAAGCTACCTCTCCCTTTTAGATACACACTTTCCTCCTGTTTTTAACTCCAATTGACGCACTATACTTCTTGTTTATATTTGGCATTTTTCTGTATTTTATTCCCCTAATTTCACCCCCAATCCAACATAACCACTTAGAAGCAAAGATTTACTATATTTGGTGACTGACTGGCTTACTGCATCAATTTTATTCACAGTACAAAGGAGGGAAGTTTACTATTTGTGTTACAAACAAGATGGGTAGGTAGACCTATGTGCGAGGACTTGGGGTTAGTGACCTCATGTATCTGCAGACAGTGTAAAGTGTTCAACGCTTATACTTTATAAGATAGGTTGGGTCATGTCCACCTGCCTCTGGTGGTAAGTTCTGAATCTACCAAACACATATAAAGTCCATTCTTTTAGCTGAATTGTACATTTTGAAGTAGGAAAGGTACATAATATTTGGTACATTGACATTTGACCTAGTTATCGCATAATATGATAAAATGTGATTTATCCCATACCACCCATGTGAAGTTCAACAAGTGCTGATATGAATAAGACTCAACTTATAGCTAAAAGAATTCATTTTATTTCAAAAGATGATTTTGCTAGTGAAGCAAAAGTATGAAAACAAGATGTTCAAACAGAACAATGACATTTCTATACATATTCATATAAGACATAGCTTAGTACATCATAAAATTGTTTTTCACATGTGAGACTAAGTACATTTGTTACTTCTACAGTCCTGAACTATTTCACAGATTATTGGAAAAAATAAGGTTTGCTATAGGTATAAAGGTACCAATTGCGCAAGTCCATGTGGGCGGAGCTTAAAGTTCAGGGAACATTGCATTCAGAAATAAAGAACAACACTAGCTGTGATAGGTACATTATGTAAGAGTTGTACTTTATGTTAGGCTTAAACAAAGTTCAGCCTATTGGCAACATGTGAGATTATGTTAATTCATATCTCGATCATATTTTGTAGTTTTTACGAATGTTTTAAAATGTGGTACCCATGGCTGAAACTGAGTCTGTTGTGACTAGGTAACTCTTACCGCTGTCTAGTTCCAGCAGAGTTATCTCTCTTAAATGCAATGAAGTACCTGCTTTTGTCCTTGTCAAATTGACAATCTAGCATTGCTCTCTATGACAGTGTGTTACATGCATGCTGACGTAGGATAGAAAGTATATTTATTTCACAAAACATTATCATTGAGGTATATGGAAAAACAATTGGTACCGTGATACATAAAAGGAAGAACAGCCTCATAGTGTATCCATGGAAACGCATATATGTGGGCGTCATTTATGAACTTCATTAGTTCGATTTAGTAAAACAAATGGGTGCTGAACAGGTTTGGTCAAATATTGAAAGTCCTTTAAGAATAAAATGTATGAAAGCTTCAGAAAATAGCACAAGTTGGCTTTGGATGGGGACTTTTGATAACTACAGCTATGACAGATATAGATCTGTGTTGCCTGTTGCCTTTATGTCTGTGTTGATAGCTCCTAGATTGGAATACATCCAACAAAATAAGTCATGTAAACATAATATAGTTGATTTTGGCCAAATATTGACTATTTTACCTGTAAAAGATGAACAATCATGTGTTCAAAAGGAATACCATAAGCCAGGATAGAGAACACTCTAAGTACACATGTTGATAGATCACTTCTATCATGTAGGATATTCTGATATGAGTAAATTTAGGTAATTTATTAAAGATATGGTATACCTTCCCACTTTGATTTTAATTGTCCAGCTCTAATTGTTCGTATTTGTACACTTTCCTGCCTTATTCACAAAAGACTGGAATTCACATCCATACTTTATGTGTGTTTCATTGCAATTGTGACAAATTTATTCAAGAGTCTTAATTGTGTCACTGTCCAAGCTGTAGCTTTATTCCATAAGGACGCAAAAAGGACCATTCAGCTGGAAACGACAGTTGTGTTGAGTTCTTTGAAAATAGTTTTATATATGTGTTGTTGTTTGCGTGTGTTAAACCCTTGTTTGTTATATACGTCTAGCATTAGTTCCAATGCTAAGTTTTTTTCTTGGGAGTAACCGCCAAAAGAATTGATTGATTTGAACAATTTTCGAATTAATTGGTTTTTATTAAGATACATTATGATATTCTAGAGCCAGTTGATGCCTTCCTTGGTCCAACATTTAAGTACGTTCCCTCAATTTCCTTATACATGCAATAGATATTACACGCATTCGGGTGCTATTTAAGGTATATGTATCATATTTGGAAGTGTTTCATATTGCAACGACCATGGGGTAGGGGTGAATTGTAAATATCTCTCTGTTTATAGTCTTCTTAGATTTTAGCGATTATTTATTTGATCATAGGTTGTCGGTTGCGTAAAAATATTTCTCAAAACTAGAATTTTGTCACCTTTTAGGAGCAGAAATTATAACGTCTATCCTTCGCGAGAATTGATGGTAGCATAGACTGATTTCGAAAAATACATTCTTCTCCATTTCTTAGCATAAGGAAGTCCCTTGATATTTTCAGGTACATGGATTTACTAATATTCGGCATGGAAAAACTTACTGATGGGTCAAGCAATTGTAAAGTAAGAGAGACCATACCAATCTGAAATTAGGATCTAGTGAGTGTTTGGCTGTTGGTTGATTGGAGGAATTTATATGTTGCACTTGTGCGATTACGAACCTTACAGCAGAGAACGGCTGTTTTCTTGACGTCCATGGAAATAACGGAAACAGTGACATCAAGCTAGACTAACAGAAGTGTTGTTTGATTCGATCGGTAGTGAGACTCATTGCTAGTTTTAGTTATGTAATGATCGTATATAATACACTTGCGCATACATTTAGAAAACCTCTGGTGAGGTAGTATTTGCATTTACAAAGCAGATTCCAAGACACTTCCAGATAAAATACGAGGCCTGGTACGTGGCTTCTAAACATTACATTATTTGTGTGCATTAGCTTTATTACAAAGTTAATATCTTATTGAAATCAAAGCAAGAACAGAGTTTCGAGCTATCTGAGGGTAGGAACATTTTTCTCCAAATGACCCAGCCCTATCGACCCGAAAATCATTTGTTGGTCCATTATTCGCGAGGACAATCGTGGATGTAAAGAAATTGTTCTTTTATAAAATGATCAACTGCTCGTACAGCACTAATACCATGATCAAATGATGGTCACTTAAAGTTTCAGCTCAGAAGCATTGTGTAGTTTACATTATTCAGAAAATGCATGCTAATGATCAGGAGTTATAAAGTTAGTTGGATATTTTGAGATCTCAGTGCCACAGTGTCATATCGTGAATGCAAATCTTGCATCCTATTTCTCGAACAAAACATTTGCTCGGGTGACCTTTGTATCCTTAAATATCAGGTTCAGAATAATTTCTTTTATCTTTACTGCAACTACGTCCTTACTTTATGATTCATGTCTAGACATTATTATCATGAGGCAGGTGTTCCTGATCTAAAAGAATGTACAAAATTACAACCTATTTAATTTATTTTTCTCCCTTGGCTTAAAATGTATAAAACCTACAAATTGGATCGACTAATTCTACTTTTACTACTGAACAAAATGCTTTGTTCTCCTTTTTTTCTTCTTGTTATTATTACGATATATTTGTTGCTGCTTGTGTTGTTGGTGTCTGTTAAATGTGGTTTATTATGTGTGATATGTCTATAATTTAAATACATGCTTCCAAACACTAATTATTCTTTCAAATATGTAACCTTATATTGATTATTGACTTCATCTTAAGGAACATTATGACTGCGTCTTCATTAGATCAACCAAGTTTTCATAGTGAGAGAAACAACGACTTTCCGTATATGCAACAAAAGTGTGTTTGCGTGGACGGTTCATGTAAGGTATTATTGCATTCATATCGCACGGATTTGCTGACGATATGGAACCTACACAAACTCCTGCACTGCACCCCAAACCATAACCAAATCCAATCTGGCAAATATAAAATAGACCTATTCAAAGGATAAGAGAGCAAACATATGGATATATTTCTGAATCCAACTGAATACTGTTTTAAAAGCCTTGTGTGTTATTAAAAGTGCATTTAAAGCAACAAAACAAAAACACACAATTGATAATAAAAGAATGTATCATTTCATATGATGCAGTAAGTTCAGTTTAACTTGCCTTGAAGCACTACCTGGCGTCGTTCGGGTCCAGGTCAACAATTGATTACTTTAAATGTCAATAAATTCAAGACGGCAGAGTGTCTCCAACAAAGTTTGTAAAATACGTTTGTTTTGTATGACTCGGTCTTCATTTATCTAAATATATCTTAATATTAGCAAAAATAATGCTACAGCGAGAGGGATTACTCTGCAGACGGTAGACATATATTTCCAGTGGAGGTAAATCTAACTGGAACATACGCCGTTCAGCTATGACGACGACATACTCGCAATGAACGTCACTATTATTTTGATATTTTAATCAGACGTGTAATAAGAATTCAAGTCACTGGATGATTATGGAGTGGCGGGGGCAACCTATTAACGTACTGTGATACCAGCCATATGTTTAATAGAACAAGGGGTGATTGGGGAGTGCTGGGATGAAATGACTATTAGGGTCTTATGATACCAGCTATAATATTAATAGAGCACTGGGTAGATGGGAAATGGTAGGGCGAAATAATTATTAGCTTGCAATGATGCCAGGTGTATATTTGGTAGAACACGGAGTGACTGAGGAATGGTACTACGAAATAACTATTATCGTAACATGATTCCCAATGTCTGTTTAATAAAGCATTCGATGATTGGGAAAAGGTAGGTTAAATTAAATGTTAACTTATTTTGGTGCTAGCTGTGGGTTTAATTGAACGTGGGGCGCTTGGGGAATCTTATGGTGGAACAATGTTAGGGTCTTATTATGCCAGCTGTGTGTTTAATTGAGCATGGGGTGATTGGGGAATGTTAGGGCGAAATAACAATTAGCATCTTTTGATGCCAGCTATATGTTTAATAGAGCAAAGTATGATACAGGAATGGTAGGGAGAAATAACTTTTAGCTTCTTATGGTGCCAACAAATGTTACAAGTAAATTAATACCTTTAATTTCATCCTAGGTCGTGAGTTACTGTAGGCAGTGAATTACCGTAATCAGAGAATTACCGTAGGCCGTGAGTTAATTTAGGCCGTGAATTACCGTAGGCCTGAATTAACGTAGACCGTGAATTATTGTACGCCGTGAGTTAGTGAGGCCTTGACTTATAGTTGACCGTGAATTAATGAAGGTTAAAGTTAAATAAGTATGATAATTGACTGGAGTGAACTAGATCAGTTTATTCAGTACCACGTCGATAAGATAACGACCAAATTTTTGTAGCTATTTTTAGAAGCTTGCATGGTGTTATGATAAGATTAACAGATGTCGCTATGGCTCATCGATTTCTATGTCAATATAAAATATCTTCCAGCATCCGCAGCAAGTCATAGTCATGTAAAGTTTTGCAAAGACAAAGGGTTTTCTGGTCTATTTGTTTGTCTTGTCTATGTTTTGTATTTACCTTTGAAAAAGACTCATGAAGAGTCGAAAGCGCTTAGGCTAGTTAGATACTAGTTTTGCACTGTTCGTAGTCAGTTTATTACATTTATCTTAATCAATCCCTGACAAAAGTGATTCCTTGCTGGATCCAGTGCACTTGAAAGGACTGTTATTCGCCATATGATTCATGTGAGTGTGTGTGTGTGTGTGTGTGTGATCTCGTCGGTGAAAAAGGACAGTGTCAATCAAATCTCCTCACTACGTCTTATATTCATAATGAAATATAGAGACAGTATGGTTTAAAATATTTGCATCAAGAATGATCTTCTACAGTCACTTCCATAAACAATTCATCGTCTTGTAGTGTACTAACGTGTGTGTGTGTGTGTGAGTGCGTGTGTGTGTGTGTGGTTTGGATTGCTAACGTAGCTTTAACAAATTTTCAGCCGAATCGCTACGATGTCTGCTGTGTCGCACTTTATATTGATGTCTCTCACTGGGGATTCATGCCGCATACAGATAGCATGATCTCTAACCCAGTCACGTTACCCTGACACCTGTCCGACCAGTCCTAACACTAACCTCTTAATGCTGAGCACCCAGCGAGGCAGCTGTTAGTATCTGCAGTGTACTATAAACTCATTTGTTTATTTGTAGGGAACAGGTTATATTTTGAAGCTTAACTCAGTTTCCAATTCGTCTTGAATAACAGTAATATGCAACATTCTTTATATATATATATATATATATATATATATATATATATATATATATATATATATATATATATATATATATATATATATATATATATATATATATATCTATATATATATATATATATATCTATATATATATATATATATATATATATATATATATATATATATATATATATATATATATATATATATATATATATATATATATATATATATATATATATATATATATATATATATATATATATATATATATATGTCCTAATTCCTAGTACCAGTCAAGCAATGGATGGAAAAAAGACAATGTAAACAAGCGGAACATACTCAAATAATCTCAGACGCCGTGTCCTATGTTGGAACTAATCTCTGACACCGGCAATGTAAAATATTGCAAATGATATCTGACGCTGAGTCTTTACCATGATGTCAGTCATCTCAGACGCCTATCGTATACGATGAACTTAGGTGTGTGCCATGCACCTTGGTTGAAATTGATCTCATACGCCATTCAAGTACCGTACTGATAGTAAGGTCTCACTGGACCAGTTTTTCTAGTGAACTGTCATCCGACAATGGACCTATTGCAGAAAAATGAGAATACCTTTAGAATAAAGTTACAAATAAAAACAAATTAATGACTTTTGTAGAAAGGATGCATGTGAGATTTTGAGTGCGGCAATCAGGTTAATTCTTATACAACTGGTGTATTTTATACTGAACCAACACTGCCACTAACCCTTCATTTTATATTCATTTTTGACGGCAAAGAGCTTTTTGGATATTTTCCCGTGATAAGGCAGCTAAAAGAATCAGTATGTGCCTCGTGCATGAAAGAAAGTTTTCTAGTACTATAACAAATTAGGATACTTTTCATCACCCCTGAACCATCTCGATAGTTAGATATTTACCTCTGTAGCAGACATACGTAAATACGTAAGCCAAGTCGGCTGTTTATTTGCAGGCCAAGTTACGCATTTGATCTCAAATGCTAGTCTAACTGTGACAGGCAGTCACCTAAAAAGCCAACCCATTTTCAAGCCTAACTCAAATTAAATCTAAACCACATTACAGATTTAGCTTCTGTGTGAAATTTATAAATGCTAGGCTTATAATAAGTAGATTCATGCGTTCTACCTTAAATATTAGGGTGGTGTCAAACTACGAAAACTATTCAGTGAGACCTAATCTCAGACACCGAACATGCACAAATCTCAACAATAATTTCAAATGCTGTTTATCAACCATATTGTCCGTGATTGGCGATGCCTATCATATGTCACGTTGACAGCGATCTCAGCCTCTGGTCATTTCATACGTTGATAAACATTAATAGGCACTCAATCATTCTCCTGTAGAAACCAGTGATATAACTTTTTGTTCTATTTGGTTTATATTTTTAATTCTCTATAATTAGTCTATATACCTTGATTTGATGTTTTCTGTATAGGAATCTGGAGTGACTCTAGATTGATGAGAATTAATTACTGTGCCTGCCGTTTCAAATTCACCAGGCCAATTATTATAGATGCATGTTTCAAATTCACCAGGCTGATTGTGTACGATACAGGTTTCAAATTCACCAGGCCGATTCTGAGAGCTGCATGTTTTCAAATTCACCAGTCCGATTCTGAACGATGCAGGTTTCAAATACACCAGGCTGATTCTGATAGATGCAGGTTTCAAATTCACCTGGCCGATTCTAATAGATGCAGGTTTCAAATTCACCAGGACGATTCTGAACGATGCAAGTTTCAAATTCACTAGGCCGATTCTGATAGATGCAGGTTTCACATTCACCAGGCCGATTCTGATAAATGTATATTACAAATTCACCAGGCCGATTCTAATTTCGAGTTAAAACATGACGTCAAGTTGCTGCTTTTATGATATTAAGTATGTCGTCCATGATATTTGTCTACCTACCAACATTTAGCCAATGATCTGGAATATGTTTTTACATGTCAAGATTTAGCCTGTGGGGGTTGATATTGTTGGGGTGGGTGCTCCCAACAGTTTTTCTAAATTATTATGGAAGTCTCGCCCAGGTTCGAATTTGGTTGGAAGTTAAATTAGTAAACGATAGATGTAAAGCTCCCAGCCCCAGTTAGCAATGCCGACCGTTAAATGATTGAATATAAACAAAAATATGAAATTCAACGAATAAGAATTTAAGAACAACTCAATAGTCAATGTGATTCAAATTTCACAAGTACTCCATACATACCGCCAAATTACGAGTGCTTTCTGGTAGTAATTCTATTTGCTCATCAATTTTCCAAGGAGAACTATTGACCTTTTGTTTGTGAATTATGAAGTTATAATTAGGATCTAAATTGCAATGATACCCTCTATATCAATTCAGATTGGATATCGCTGTGATCCGATCCAACCAAACTTACCGGACAATGTCCTTCTTGCTGTCTATCCACGTGGGGACGGGATGAGAACACGCCCCGTTCACCCCGCGGGTTTCCTCTGATCTCTGAGGGAACCTTTAGCATGTAGGTGTGATACGGCAAGCCGTTATCCAGTTGGCACGATCTATGACCTGTGTCGATTCAAGATTCCGCTCTCTGGCGGGTCACGGTAACCTTGCATAAAAGATTAACTCTATCCCGCGGCAATGTTTAGATATCAAACACATGGCCACGGCACTTATACATGTCTTAATACCTGGGCTTAGCAAACGTGACATAGCCCATGTCAAGTGGTAGCGGTGTGGATGTGAACATTTAACCCATGCTCAGTGATACTGGTCTAATGGTTACATTTAGCCCATCTTCAATGATATCAGTCTAGCCGCCATCATTTAACCCATGTTCAGTGAATATCGTTTGTATTGGTGACGAGAATGGTGCTGGTTCAAATCCTGCAAACGTTTAACTGAAGTAATGAGTTGCTAGTGTCAGATTGGATCAATTTATTGCTAGTGTCACATCGTAGAAATGCATTGCTGGTGTCAGCCTGGAGACCTTACTTGCTAGTATCAGATTGAAGTAATGTGTTGTTAGTGTCAGATTGGAGAAATTTATTAATAATATCAGATTTAAGCAATTTATTGCTAGTGTCAGATTCGAGCAAAGCGCTCTAGTATATGATTGGAGAATTATGCCTCTAGTGTCATTTCGGATCAATGCGTTTCTGTTACAGATTTGAGCAAAGCAGATCTAGTGTAAAAATGAGGAACGTTTTGCTAGTGTCACATTGAACCAATGTAACGATGTCTTCAGACTGGAGCAGTGAATTGATCTTGTCAGATTGAACCAATGTAACGATTGTTTTGAGACTGGAGCAATGTATTGTTATTGATAGACTGGAGCAATGTATTGGTATTGTCGGACTTGAGCAATGTATTGGTTTTGTCAGACTGGAGTAATGTATTGGTATTGTCAGACTTGAGCAATGTTTTGGTATTGTCAGACTCTAGCAATGTATTGGTATTGCCAGACTGGAGCAATGTATTGGTGTTGTCAGACTGGAGCAATCTATTGGTATTGTCAGACTGGAGCAATGTATTGGCATTGTCAGACTGGATCAATGTATTGGTATTGTCAGACTGGAACAGAAGATTTCTGTAATGTATTGGTAACGTTTGATTGGAGCTGATTATTTCTAGTGTCACACTACAGCAATGTAAAGTTAGTATTAAAACGGAGCGTTCCTTGTGTCAGACTAGAGCGATGTATTAAATTAGTATTAAATTATTATTATTAATATATAAAATGTATTAAATTAGTATTAAATTAAAAATATATATTAAATTAGTAGTACTTTAAAACAGTGCGTTGCTAGTGTTAGACTACATAAATGCAATTTTAGTATTAAATTAAAACGGCGTGTGCCCTTGACAGACAAAAGCAATCTGTTAATATTAAAACGGAGCGTTCGTATTGTCAGACTTCAACGATGACTTGTTGGTATTAAATTAAAACAGTGCGTTTCTGGTGTCAGACTCCATAGATGCAATGTTAGTATTAAATTAAAACATCGCGTGTCTCTTGTCAGACTATAGCAATGACTTGTTAGAATTAAATTAAAACAGCGTGTCTCATGTCAGATTGCAGCAATGTAATGTTAGTATTAAAGCAGTGCATTTCTGTTGTCAGACTGCATACATGCAATATATGTATTAATACTGTGCCTTTATAGTGTCAGACTACATCAATGTAATGTTAGTATTAAATTAAAACAGCGTGTCTCGTGTCAGACTGCAGCAATGTAATGTTAGTATTAAAGCAGTGCATTTCTGTTGTCAGACTACATACAATCAATATATATATTAATACTGTGCGTTTATAGTGTCAGACTACATCAATGTAATGTTAGTATTAAATTAAAAGAACGTGTATCTGTGTCAGACTGCAGGAATGTAATGTTAGTAGTGAGAGATCCGGGGATAACTGTTGGCGGAATTAAACAAATAGATTACTAGTGTTAGATTGGTGCAGAGTATTTCCTTTGTCAGACTGGAGTAGTGCTTCGCTAGTGTCAGACTGGAACAATATTTTGCTAGTGTAAGATTGGGGCAGTACGTTTCTGTGTCTGACTGGAGTAATGTATTGCTAGTGAAGATTGGGGCAGTACGTTTCTGTATCAGACTGGAGCAGTGGCTTCCTAATGTCAGATTGGAGCTATATATTACACGCATCATATTGGAGCAATGGTTTGCTAGTGTCAGACTGTAGCAGTGGATTTGTATTGTCAAATTGGAGCAATGTAATGCTAGCGACGGATTGTAGTAAAGTATTGCTAGTGTCCGCTTGCAATATTTCCTGTCTAATATCAACTTAGAGCAAAGAGTTGCTGGTGGCAGATTATGTTATTAATTGACACTTGACATCCATGTGCTAAAAATGAATTCGATATCACAAACGTGTAACACCTAAGTTTCAAAGATCCTGGCAAACGTCCTGGCACATTTTTGACCCTGCAAGAGTGGTGAATGACTACAGTCTTTGCGTAGTGACACACTACATTATTTTTGAGAGTACCTTTAGTTAAAGTGACATTATAATTCATACAGACAAACTCCCACTATTGTATCCCGAGTCAAACTGACATTATAATTCACAGAGCTAAACTGACATTGGAGTACCCAAAGTTAAACTGACAGTATGATAAGGACAGCGAAAATTGCATTATAATACATAATGTTAAACTGGCATTCTAGTACAGAGGTAAACTGACATTAGAGTACCCATAGTTAAACTGTCACTATAGTACACAGAGTTAAGCTGCTAGAATTAAACTGATATTATAATGCACAGAGCTAAACTATTATTATAGTCCACAGAGTTAAGTTGTCATTATAGTACACAGAGTTAAACTGACATAGTACATGGACTTAAACTGACATTATAGTACACAGAGTTCAACTGACATGATAGTAGATGGAGGTAAACTGACATTATAGTATATGGAGTTACACTGTCATTATAGTAGATATAGTTAAATGACATTATAGCACACAGAGTTAAAATGACATTATAGTACACAAAATTAAACTGACATAATATTACGAAGAGTTAAACTGCCATTATAGTTTCCATACTTAAACTGACGTAATACAAAAGAGTTACAATGGCAATATAATAAGATGGCACAACTATAGAGGGGAGGTGTGGTTAAATATTGTACACGTTAAGAGTTTATTTAAAATGGTACAAAAATGGAGATTTACATATTTGGTTTAAAATATATGTTTGCGCTCTTGATAAAGGGACGAGCATTCATTTCGCTTATTTGCCTCTATGGGCTTGTACTGTTTATTATCACATCAAACACGACACGAAATGCTTACATCTTTCACATTCCTGCCTAGTTATCTGGAATCGTCTGATTGTAATACGAACATATTTTCCCAAGGTTTGACAATTAAAAAAGAAAACTTCGTTTATCTTGTATTTGGTTTTTCAACAACACGACACAGATTACCTTATTGAAATACATACAGTTGAGTAATGTTGCATCCTTATGTCCCGGATGCTTTAGTTTCTTATCGTCGGTTTCGCCAGATAATATGTTTATTCCTAAAATAGAACCCATATCGCATTTTCAGTAAAGACCTGGATAATTGACATGACATAGATGTTTTGTTGCGGTGTCTATTCTCACCAGTACAGCTATGCATTTTGTAGAACGGCACGTCCTGGTGTTGCGTTTTCGTTCTTATTTTGTTGTGAATCTCACTCTAGTAGGAAACCGAAAAGCATATTTCAGTTTTTCAAGTTTTATATTTGCACATATTTTCTAAACCCTTTTAATAACGTCATCATCCTTAAGATGAATCAGTTTAAAGCTAAGCTAATTCACGTTATAACAAGAACGCTTGCCTATTTTATACTGGGTCAAGTTCATAATCAATGAAACATTCTCGCTAACCTCTTTGAATTTTGGTTCATTTCACAGACACAAATTTCTTCAATTAAGCTTTTGCTTGAAAGGTTTACATTTCCTAATGTTGTAATCCCATTTGCGTAATGCCCCATTTATGATTAAACTGCAAACGGTCAAATGAGAATAAAGTGACGATCTTGATGCTAGTGAACAGTATAGTGATAAAGCTAAGGATTCGTGACATGATACCTGAATTAAATGAAAATGGTCTTTGAATGGTTTGAAATGTGATTTACCGGATATGAAATACACCAACTCACTTGACAAAATTTAGTTCGCGGGCTATGATTGTCTTTTTAACACAAGTTCACAAGCCATCTTTTCAGATTATCAGTTAGCCCACGTTCTTTTCTTCTTCTGACCATCAGTTAGGCATCGTATTTCTATAAATGACTTGGCAAACATCTTTTCCGATTATCAGCTAGGCTCATCTGTTTATGAATTACATAATCAAACCTTTTCCGATTTTCAGCTAGCCCTCGTGTTTCCATGAATTACATAACATCCCTCTTTTCCAATTTTCAGCTAGCCCTCGAGTTTGTATCAGTTACATAGCAGCCATCTTTTTCGACTATCAGATACCTCTTGTTTTTCTATGAATTATTTAACCGCAATCTTTTCTGATTATCAGCTAGCACTCGATGTTATGAACTTCATAACCGCCATCTGTTTCGATTGTCAGTTAGCCCTTTTGTTTCTATTAATAACATAACCATATTTTCCGATTATCAGCCTACCCTCCCGTTTTGATGAATTTCATAACATCCATCTTTTCCTATCATTAGCTTATCTACGTGTTTCTACGAATTAGAAAACAGCGTTTACCGAACACCACAAATATATTTCATGATCTGACAAGTTTATATGATTAGTTACTGATTAGAGGTAATCGCTGCAGATATGAATGAAATAAAGCACAATGCAGGTGAACAAGGAGACAACACATTCTTGTTACTGCTCTTATTTAAAGACATAGCTGTCAGTTTGATTGTTACTAATGTAGCATCATATGTATATGCAAGTTACGCTACGGTTGGTTTTCTTGGACCCGATATGACTATGCAAGTTATATTACATTCTTTTTTCTTGAGCCTGACCCAACTATGAAAGTTACGCTACAGTTTGTTTTCTTTCGCCTGCCCTGACTATGTTCGTCACACTACAGTTCGTTTTCTTGGACCTGGCCTGACTATACTAGTTACGTTACAATTTGTTTTCTTTGGCCTGACCTGACTATGCCAGTTCCGCTATAATTTGTTTTCTTGGACCTGACCTGACTATACTAGTTACGTTACAATTTGTTTTCTTTGGCCTGACCTGACTATGCCAGTTACGCTATAATTTGTTTTCTTGGACCTGACCTGACTATGCTGTTACACTAGTTTGTTTTCTTGGGCCTGGCCTGACTATGCCAGTTACGCTATAATTTGTTTTCTTGGACCTGACCTGACTATGCTAGTTACAATACAGTTTGGTTTCTTGGATCTGACCTGAATATTCTACCTATATTGCAGTTGTCTTCTTGGGCCTGACCTGGCTATGCCAGTTATGATACGGTCTGTTTTCCTGTGCCTGATATTGGCCACATGGCAACGGACACATGCAAATTGTTGGAAGCATGAATACACATGTCTTGAAGCTGTGTATAGAAAAGAAAAAAAGGTTTGGAAAGTGGTTGTCACATTGTTTACTAGTCCTAAAAATAAAAATAATAATGTGTAGTTTTTCATAATTAAAAAAAAAAACGGTTTTGTCAGTCAGACTAAGATTAATGAATACTCATTTTTCCCAAGATGAGGTAGCTGTTCAGCATTTAGCATGTCAGACGTGTGATCGAAAGGGTGATACCATTGGGTCAGCCCGGGCTATTTTTAGTTCTATCCCATGTTCACATGCCATAAGACTATGATTTTAATAGCAGCTGGTGAAACAAATCCAAGCTGACATGCAATAATTTACGAATGGAGAATTGCTGGTAACGCCATACTTTGTGTATATTCTAGAGCCAGTTGATGCCTTCCTTGGTGCAACATTTAAGTACTTTCCCTCAATTTCCTTATATATGCAACAGATATTACACGCATTCGGGTGCTATTTAAGGTATATGTATCATATTTGGAAGTGTTTCATATTGTAACGAACATGGGGTAGGGGTGAATTGTAAATATCTCTCTGTTTATAGTCTTCTTAGATTTTAGCGATTATTTCTTTCATTATAGGTTGTCGGTTGCGTAAAAATATTTCTCAAAACTAGTATTTTGTCATCTTTTAGGAGCAGAAATTATAAAGTATATCCTTCGCGAGACTTGATGGTAGCATACACTGATTACGTAAAATAAATTCTTCTTCATTTCTTAGTATAAGGAAGTCCCTTGATATTTTCAGGTACATGGATTTACTAATATTCGGCATGGAAAAGCTTACTGATGGGTCATGCAATTGTAAAGCAAGAGAGACCATGCCAGTCTGAAATTAGGATCTAGTGAGTGTTTGGCTGTTGGTTGATTGGAGGAATTTATATGCTGCACTTGTGCGATTACGAACCCTTTCTTGACGTCCATGGAAATAACGGAAACAGTGACATCAAGCCAGACTAACAGAAGCGTTGTTTGATTCGCTCGGTAGTGAGACTCATTGCTAGTTTTAGTTATGTAATGATCGTATATAATACACTTGCGCATACATTTAGAAAACATCTGGTCAGGTAGTATCTGCATTTACAAAGCAGATTCCAAGACACTTCCAGATCAAATACGAAGCCTGGTACGTGGCTTCTAATCATTACATTATTTGTGTGCATTATCTTTATCATGAAATTAATATCTTACTGAAATCAAAGCAAGAACAGAGTTTCGAGCTGTCCGAGGGTAGGAACATTTTTCTCTAAATGACCCAGCCCCACCGACCCGAAAATCATTTGTTGGTCCCTTATTCGCGAGGACAATCGTGGATGTAACGATCTTGTTCTTTTATAAAATGATCAACTGCTCGTACAGCACTAATGCCATGATCAAATGATGGTCACTTAAAGTTTCAGCTCAGAAGCATTGTGTACTTTACATTATTCAGAAAATGCATGCTAATGGTCAGGAGTTATAAAGTTAGTTGGATATTTTGCGTATCACCATGACTCGGTAGAATTTGAGATCTCCGTGCCACAGTGTCATATCGTGAATGCAAATCTTGCATCCTATTTCTCGAACAAAACATTTGCTCGGGTGACCTTTGTCTCCTTAAATATCAGGTTCAGAATAATTTCTTTTATCTTTACTACAACTACGTCCTTACTTTATGATTCATGTCTAGACATTATTATCATGAGGCAGGTTTTCCTGATCTAAAAGCATGTACAAAGTTACAACCTATCTAATGTATTGTTCTCCCTTGGCTTAAAATGTATAAAAGCAACAAATGTCATTTATTTTGGTGCTAGCTGTGTGTTTAATTGAGCGTGGGGCGCTTTGGAAATCTTATAGTGGTCTTATGATGCCAGCTATGTGTTTAATTGAGCATGGGGTGATTGGGGAATGTTAGGGCGACATAACTATTAGCATCTTTTGATGCCAGCTATATATTAAAAAGTACTGGGTGACTGGGAACTGGAAGAGTGAAATAAATATTAGAGTCTTATGATGCCAGCTATATATTGAATAGAGGAATGCATGATAGAGGAATGGTAGGGACAAATAACGTTTAGCTTCTTATGGTGCCAACAAATGCTACTAGTAAATTAATGCCTTTAATTTCATCCTAAGCCGTGAGTTACTGTAGGCAGTGAATTACCGTAATCAGAGAATTACCATAGGCAGTGAGTTAATTTAGGCCGTGAATTACCATAGGCTCTGAATTAACGTAGACCGTGAATTATTGTAGACCGTGAGTGAGTTAGGCCGTGACCTACCGTAGACCGTGAATTACTGAAGTTTAAAGTTAAATAAGTATGATAATTGACTGGAGTGAAATAGATCAGTATTTTCAGTACCACGTCGATAAGATAATGACCAAAAAAGTTTAGCTATTTTTAGAAGCTTGCATGGTGTTATGGTAAGATTAACAGATGTCGCTGTGGCTCATCGATTCTATGTCAATATAAAATATTTTCCAGCATCCGCACCAAGTCATAGTCATGTAAAGTTTTGAAAAGACAACGGTTTTTCTGGTCTATTTGTTTGTCTTGTGTATGTTTTGTATTTGCCTTTGAAAAAGACTCATTAAGAGTCGAAAGCGCTTAGGCTAGTTAGATACTAGTTTTGCACTGTTTGTAGTCAGTTTATTACATTTATCTTAATCAATCTCTGACAAACGTGATTCCTTGCTGGATCCAGTGCACTTGAAAGGACTGTTATTCGCCATATGATTCATATATATGTGTGTGTGTGTGTGTGTGTGTGTGTCTGTCATCTCGTGGCTGAAAAAGGACAGTGTCAATCAAATCTCCTCACTACGTCTTATATTCATAATGAAATATAGAGACAGTATGGTTTAAAATATTTGCATCATGAATGATCTTCTACAGTCACTTCCATAAACAATTCATCGTCTTGTAGTGTACTAACGTGTGTGTGTGTGCGTGTGTGTGTGTGTGTGTGTGGTTTGGATTGCCAACGTAGCTTTAACAAATTTTCAGCCGAATCGCTACGATGTCTGCGGTGTGGCAGTTTATATTGATGTCTCTCGCTGGGGATTCATGCCACATACAGATATTATAATGTCCCACCCAGTCACGTTATCCTGACATCTGTCCGACCAGTCCTAACACTAACCTCTTAATGCTGAGCACTCAGCGAGGCAGCTGTTAGTACCTGCAATGTACTACAAACTCATTTGTCTATTTGTAGGGAACAGGTGACATTTTGAAGCTTAACTCAGTTTCCAATTCGTCTCGAATAGCATTAATATGTAACATTCTTTATATATATATATATATATATATATATATATATATATATATATATATATATATATATATATATATGTCCTAATTCCTAGTACCAGTCAAGCAATGGATGGAAAAAATACAATGTAAAGAAGCGGAACATACTCAAATGATCTCAGACGCCGATCTTAGTCTATGTTGGAACTAATCTATGACACCGGCAATGTAAATAATTGCAAATGATCTCTGACGCTGAGCCTTTACCATGATATCAGTCATTTCAGCCGCCTATCGGGTACGATATAGGCGTTGATCTTAGGCGTCAATCATTCACCTTGTTGAAATTGATCTCATACGCAATTCAAGTACCGTACTGATAGTAAGGTCTCACTGGATAGTTTTTCTGGTAAATTGTCTTCCGACAATGACCTATTGCAGAAATATGAGAATAAGTTTAGAATGAAGTTACAAATAAAAACAAATTAATGATTTTTGTGGAAAGGATGCATTTGAGATTTTGAGTGCGGCAATCAGGTTAATTTCTTATACAACTGGGGTCTTTTATACTGAACCAACACTGCCACTAACCCCTCTTTTTACATTCATTTTTGACGGCAAAGAGCTTTTTGAATATTTTCCCGTGACAAGGCATCTAAAAGAATCAGTATGTGCCTCGTGCATGAGGAAAGTTCTCTAGTACTATAACAAATTAGCATACTTTTCATCACCTCTCAACCATCTCGATATTTAGATATTTACCTCTGTAGCAGACATACGTAAATACGTAAGCCATGTCGGCTGTTCATTTGTTGCCCAAGTTACGCATTTGATCTCAAATGCTAGTCTAACTGTGACAGGCAGTCACCAAAAAAGCCAACCCATTTTCAAGCCTAACTCAAATTAAATCTAAACCACATTACAGATTTAGCTTATGTGTGAATTTATAAATGCTAGGCTTATAATAAGTAAGTTCATGCCTTCTACCTTAAAAATTAGGGTGGTGTCAAACTACGAAACAATTCAGTGAGACCTAATCTCAGACACCGAACATGCACAAATCTCAACAATAATTTCAAATGCTGTCTATCAACTATATTGTCCGTGATTGGCGATGCCTATCATATGTCACGTTGACAGCGATCTCAGACTCTGGTCATTTCATACGTTGATAAACATTAATAGGTACTCAAACATTCTCCTATATAAACCAGTGATATAACTTTCCGTTGTATTTGGTTTGTATTTTTAATTCTCTATAATTAGTCTATATACCTTGATTTGATGCTTTCTGCATAGGAATCCGGAGTGACTCTAGATTGATGAGAATTAATTACTGTGCCTGCCGTTTCAAATTCACTAGGCCAATTATGATAGATGCATATTTTCAAATTCACCAGGCTGATTCTGATAGATGCAGGTTTCAAATTCAACACGCCGATTCTGATAGATGCATGATTTAAATTAACCAGGCCGATTCTGAGAGCTGCATGTTTCAAATTCACCAGGCCGATTCTGAACGATGCAGGTTTCAAATTCACCAGGTGGTTTTTGATAGATGCATGCTTCAAATTCACCAGGCCGATTCTGATAGATGCAGGTTTCAAATTCACCAGGTCGATTCTGAACGATGCAGGTTTCAAATTCACCAGGCCGATTCTAATAGATGCAGGTTTCAAATTCACCAGGACGATTCTGAACGACGCAAGTTTTAAATTCACCAGACCGATTCTGATAGATGCAGGTTTCAAATTGACCAGTCCGATTCTAATAGATGCAGGTTTCAAATTCACCAGTACGATTCTGAACGACGCAAGTTTCAAATTCACCAGGCCGATTCTGATAGATGCAGGTTTCACATTCACCAGGCCGATTCTGATAAATGTATGTTACAAATTCACCAGGCCGATTCTAATTCCGAGTTTCAAATTCACCAGGCTGATTCTGATTTCGAGTTAAAACATGATATCAAGTTGCTGCTTTTATGATGTTAAGTATGTCGTCCATGATATTTGTCTACCTACCAACAATTACCCAATAATCTGTAATATGTGTTTACATGTCAAGATTTAGCCTGTGGGGGTTGTTATGGTTGGGTGGGGTGCTCCCTACAGTTTATCTAAATTATTATCGAAGTCTCGCCCAGGCTTGAATTTGGTTGGATGTTAAATTAGTAAACGATAGATGTAAAGCTCCGAGCTCCCGGTCAGCAATGCCGACCGTTAAATGATTGAATATAAACAAAAATATGAAATTCAACGAATAACAATTTAATAACAACTCAATAGTCAAGTGATTCAAATTTCACAAGTACTCCATTCATGCCGCCGAATTACGAGTGGCTTTCTAGGTGTAATTCTATTTGCTCAGCAATTTTCCAAGGAGAACTATTGACCTTTTGTTTGTGAATTATGAAGTTATAATTAGGATCTAATTTGCAATCATACCCTCTATATCAATTCACATTGGATATCGCTGTGAACCGATCCAATCAAACTTACCGGACAATGTCCTTCTTGCTCTCTATCCACGTGGGGACGGATGAGAACACGTCCCGTTCACACCGCGGGTTTCCTATGATCTCTGAGAAAACCTTTAACATGTAGGTGTGATACGGCAAGCCGTTATCCAGTTGACACGATCTATGACTTGTGTCGATTCAAGATTCCGCTCTCTGGCGGGTCACGGTAACCTTGCGTAAAAGATTAACTCTACCCCGCGGCAATGTTTAGACATCAAACACATGGCCACGGCACTTATACATGTCTTAATACCTGGGCTTAGCAAACGTGACATAGCCCATGTCAAGTGGTAGCGGTCTACATGTCAACATGTAGCCCATACTCTGTGATATCGATCTACATGTGAACATTTAAGCCCTGCTACATTTAGCCCATGTTCAATGATATCAGTCTAGCCGCCATCATTTAACCCATGTTCAGTGAATATCGTTTGTATTGGTGACGAGAATGGTGCTGGTTCAAATCCTGCAAACGTTTAACTGAAGTAATGAGTTGCTACTGTCAGATTGGATCAATTTATTGCTAGTGTCAGATCGTAGCAATGCATTGCTGATGTCAGCCTGGAGACCTTGCTTGCTAGTGTCAGATTGGAGAAATTTATTAATAATATCAAATTGCAGCAATTTGTTGCTAGTGTCAGATTCGAGCAAAGCGTTCTAGTATATAATTGGAAAATTATGCCTCTAGTGTCATATCGGATCAATGCCTTTCTGTTTCAGATTTGAGCAAAGCAAATCTAGTGTCAAAATGAGGAACGTTTTGCTAGTGTCACATTGAACCAATGTAACGATGTCTTCAGACTGGAGCAGTGTATTGACATTGTCAGATTGAACCAATGTAACGATGTTTTCAGACTGGAGCAATGTATTGGTATTGTCAGACTTGAGCAATGTATTGGTATTGTCAGACTGGAGCAAGGTATTGGTATTGTCAGACTGGAACAGAAGACTTCTGTAATGTATTGGTAACGTTTGATTGGAGCTGATTATTTCTAGTGTCACACTACAGCAATGTAAAGTTAGAATTAAAACGGAGCGTTCCTTGTGTCAGACTAGAGCGATGTATTAAATTAGTATTAAATTATTATTATTAATATATAAAATGTATTAAATTAGTATTAAATTAAAAATATATATTAAATTAGTAGTAAATTAAAACAGTGCGTTGCTAGTGTTAGACTACATAAATGCAATTTTAGTATTAAATTAAAACGGCATGTGTCTCATGACAGACAAAAGCAATCTGTTAGTATTAATACGGAGTGTTCCTATTGTCAGACTACAAGGATGACTTGTTGGTATTAAATTGAAACAGTGCGTTTCTGGTGTCAGACTCATAAATGCAATGTTAGTATTAAATTAAAACATCGTTTGTCTCATGTCAGACTGCAACAATGTAATGTTAATATTAAAACAGTGCATTTTTGTTGTCAGACTACATACATGCAATATATGTATTAAAACTGTGCGTTTATGGTGTCAGACTACATCAACGTAATATTAGTATAAATTAAAACAGCGTGTCTCGTGTCAGACTGCAGCAATGTAATGCTAGTATTAAATTAAAATAGTGCGTGTCTCGTTTCAGACTGCAGCAATGTAATGTTAGTATTAAATTAAAACAGTGTGTGCCTTGTGTAAGAATACAGCAATAACTTGTCAGTATTAAATTAAAACAGCGTGTCTCGTGTCAGACTTCAGCAATGTCATGTTAGTATTAAAACAGTGCGTTTCTGGTGTCCGACTACAGCAAAGTAATGTTAGGATTAAAAATGTGCGTTTATAGTGTCAAACCACATAAATTTAATGTTAGTATTAAAACAGTGCGTTTATAGTGTCAGACTATCAATGTAATGTTAGTATCAATTAAAAAAGCGTGTGTCGTATGTCACACAACAGCAATGTATTGTTAGCATTAAAACAGTACGTTTCTGGTGTCCGATTACAGCAATGTAATGTTAGTATTAAAACTGTGCGTTTATAGTGTCAGACCACATAAATTTAATGTTTGTATTAAAACAGTGCATTTTAGTGCAAATGTTGACATCTGGTCACACGAGTGTGTGTGGAGTGGAATGGAGTTCTTGCTGTTGTTTTTTATGGTATACGTTGTTGATAATGACATTGATTTACCATAAGTTCACTGGAAACTGGTCGGGAACCGAAGGAGGTAGCTATAATTTACCAATGTATCAAACGTCCAGATCAGTATCACGTGACCTTTTAAATAAAACCAAATTGAAGGACACTCAGTCAACTCATAATTATTGTAGTTATACTAAATTAAAAATTAAGGATATCAAGCACAATACGTTTCCTGAAAAGATCTACATAATACCACATGTTAACATTGTGACAAGTAATACTATGTTAATTATTATAGATCACTTGCCCGAACTATATTAAGCAATCTTATAATACAAAGCTGTACTTGATTGGTTTAAAAATTTTACTGCCGTTTATTCAAAAGCAGCAGTACAGAATAGTAATTATTGATAATATTTGAATTAAACAAGTCAAAATATATTTAATCAATACATAAATATATTACATAACTTAAGAGAATTGAATAAATCGCTATCATCTATTATATTGTTACAGACATGATCTCAATGATATGTATTTGCCATGAATCATGGTAAACATTTATACCAAAACATAAGGCAACTTATTGTTAGAAAACAATATCGGACATAATTACACGTTTTTGCTAAAACACATTTTTCAATCATTCATTTTTGACCCTGCAATATTACATTTTGAACCATCTACCCTTAATCTGACAGTATAACAAACTTTAATCGAAATACTATATACAGTATAGTAAACTCTAATGGAAATGCTATGTACAGTATAACAAACCCTAATCTAAATGCTTTGCACAGTATAACAAACTCTAATGGAAATGACGTGTACAGTATAACAAACTTTAATCTAAATGATATGTACAGTATAAGAAACTCTAATCTAAATGATATGTACAGTATAACAAACACTAATCTAAATGCTATGTACAGTATAACAAACTCTAATGGAAATGTTATGCACAGAATAACAAACTTTAATAGAAATGCCCTTTCAGAGAACGTTTCGGTGCCGACACACAATACTCTCGAGTGTCGCGCAGACTTTGTTGATGAGCCTCTGCTAGGGCCTGATTAGCTCTTCAATTGCTCTTCTTTCTTTAGACACTTTTCTTCAATTTCACCTATCGAATTGGAAATTCCTAGGATAACATGATAACAAACCCACTTTGAACATGTCCAAAATCTTTACATAGGTTGTAACGAACTCTCCTCATTTCAGGCATCTTTCATGATATTTAAATTAATTACCTCCCGACAAGAAAGTGTGATGGATTGTTACTACATCAATGGTCACTCGATTAAAATCAGAATTTTGTATATACAGACTACATCTTTATTTATTCTTACATGATTTTATACTAAAATTTAAAACTGGTGGCTGCCCGAAGAATTTAAATATATTCGTTTGTCTTCTACTAAATATATGTGTGCTGAAGGTATTATCTTGTTGCAAATACGTCAAAACACATGGTTGTATATTTCATGCATCGGAATGACAATCTACAAATATTTGATGAAACACCGTTTGTTACAAGAACTGAACAGATGATTTAATTGATAGGAGTTATTTCCTTGGATAACAAGCTGCCAGTAGTCATGGAAACGTACATGATTTCGGATCATTTAAATCACTCGACACATTTTCATTAACAGTATAGAAAAAGGACAATGAACGTGAAATAGTAAAATGTTATATTTAAATTTATTGGACATACTCTTTCTCACAAGTTCTTCTATGTGTGAATTCTGAAGGCATCGTTTATGGATACTGTGTCCAAAATGTTGATACATGCATTGTTGAAATATATCTATCTTGAGATAATATTAAATGAACAAATTAATCATGTAACAGTACATATATTTATCAAGTCTGCAGTTGCATATCATTTGTTTGATTTAAAGCGTAGAGCGTGAATGTTAAAATGTCATATAAAGAAGATTCATCAACCATCCCTGATAATGATCTTTGTACCACGATTGTGTGAATTCTAAATGCATAGCTTGTATCCACAGTGTATATGCATGCTTTGATGAAGTTAAGTATTCTATGAACAAAATAATCATGTAACAAACAGTACATTGATTTCTAAAATCTGAAGTTGCATATTATTGGTTAGATTTAAAGCATAAAACGCGAATATTAAATTGTAATATAAAGACGATTCATTAACCATCCATGAGAGTAATCTTTATACCAGGTTTGTGTGAAATCTAAATGCATGGATGTAGACACGGTGTCGATACTTGCGTTGCTAAAGTTATATACTGGGGAAAACCGTAAATGAAGGAAATACACGGATGAATGTTACTTTGATGTCTGCGGTTTCAAGTTAGACATCAATGATTTGATTTAAAGTATGCAGAGCTAATATACAAAATCTTCAATCAAAAGAATCTTTCTTACAGGTTTGTGTGAATTTCGTAATCATGGTTTGTGGACACGGTGTCCACAATGATACTTCACTCATTGTGGAGTCACCATGTATTTAGAAAGCACAATAGATACATCATGAATAATATTCACTGTAAAAACCCGTAACAACGTTCTCCACTGATTATCCTCAGGTTACATTCCTATATTTTTCATTAGTTTTTCCGTAAAAACCCGTAACAACGTTCTCCACTGAATATCCTCAGGATACATGCCAATATTTGTCTTCCATTTTGCCTCACAAATTTGGAAATTTCTGGCATGGCATACAAATAATCTCTTTGAACGCGTTGTATAAAATCTTTACATCCGTTGTAAATCAAATGAGTTCACGTCATTTCATGCACCTTTCATGATATTGACTTAATTTGACTTAGGACAAAATGGATCTTAACTACTTCAATGTTTCGTCGATCACCAGGATTTGTGTATATTCGGACTACATCTTACATGATTTTTAGTTTGAAATTAAAACTGTTCTGGCTGCCAAAGCAATTCAAATACATTCTTTTGTCTGCTCAGAAATATATTCCTTGAAGTTATTATTATCTTTTTGCGAATACATCAAGACACTCGTTTGGCATTTCATTCATCTGAGAGACAATCTACTAATATTTGATAGAACTCAGTTTCTTACAAGAACAGATCTACAGTACTTGTCAGTTTCCACAACTTTCCTGAAGACGTACTTAAAACTATTTTCAAGTTTATTAAAAATAATGGCAAGAACTAATATTTACACAAAGTATAACACTTCCTTTTCAGGCAGACGAACCACCTATGAAACGAAAAAGAGTATCCCCTCAAGAATTTGCCAAAGTTCTTATCAGGGAGCGAATGCAACCCGATTCTTTTGGAAATAAAAATAATTAATGGCGAAATCCTTGAGTAGAACATTTATTATAAAAAAAATAAGAGAGGATTGAAATACAGGAAAGGGTGCTAAAGAACGCGCTCCACGCTCACTGTACAGCTATTTAAACATGTTGTATTCATAGATGTTTACGGTCCATATTACAACTACAGCTAAGAGAATACAAACGTTTAAAATAAATACTTCCCCGTATCTTCCAATATCTGACCAAGAAGGTAGATGCCAAAGAATAATTACATTTAACTAATTGCAACAAAATAGCGTCGTAATCAAGTATTTTTATATTTATATTAAGAAGATCCCCCATGCCATTTCAGGTGATACAAATTCGTTTCGTTAGACTATAGATAAATATTTTGTCTTCTTTTATATAAATCCAGCGTGGTATTTTTTTATTCACGAACTCTTAAGAAATAATAATTACAAAAAGGTATAATATCACTACCTGTGTTCTTTGCCAAGCTTTCATAACAGTAGAGATAACATCATGTTATTTACAATTCATTTAAGCTGGCTACTAAGAAATCTAAAATGTTGACAAATCATTTTTTCTCCATAATTTCACTTATAGCCTCTACATATAAATATAAGTAACATTTGACAAGGTGTTTTAGAAACTACCACCTCATCTCGAATCAGAATAATGGACATACAGTCTTCTCACTATTAACAAAGGTAATTCATCTTGTAAGTTAGATGCGAAAGCTCTAATCTGTATTTACATCGAGAGTAGATACACACGTGGCTAAAATAATGATCTAAAATTTAAAGTTTTGTTGTTTGTTAGTAGCTTCTGTTCTAAATTCGGTTAGTATGGTTTCTAATACTTTTCTCCCTCGGGAAAATAAGATAAGTAAATATTGTTGGAAGCACCATCTGTTAAAATATGTTTCTACTGACACATCTAATTGCTTATACATGGTGCGATTGTAATAAAGCTTTCATTCATCAATTTGGAAGAATAAGAATCAACATATGAGACCTAGTGAAGGAGGCAGGTATATCCGACTTTTTGTCATTTTCAGTACGCTTGACCTGTATTGACATTGTGATGTCTTACATATTTATATAGTCGCAATCTCCGTTGGAAGTGACTGTTCGTGGTTTTGTAGGAACGTTCATCATGACTGCAGTAAAACCTTGAATTATTGAATCGCTACATACATCCGATATTTTATCATACACATTAACCTTGAATTTAACACACACAGTACCCTTGATCTATATTGTCATTGAGCGGTCTTACATACTCGTATTGCTGCAGTCTCTGAAAGCGACTTTTTGCTGTATAGTTCGAACGTCTGTCATGACGACAGTCCAGTTATTGAAGTATTACACATATCCGACCTTTTATCATACACATTACCCTTGACCTGTATTGGAAATGAGGGGTCTTGCGTACTTTTATTGATACAACTTCTAGAAGCGACTTTTCGTTGTATTGTTAGAAAGTCTACAATGACTGCAGTCCAGTTATTGAAGTATTACAGGGTAAAACAGAATGAAACCTACGATCCAGGTTAAAGAAACCACGCTCCAACTGTGAGGAGACACTGTTATAAACACTTTGTCAATGACAAGACTAGCACATTTATTATTATTATTATTATTATTATTATTATTATTATTATTATTATTATTATTTCTGAAATCGCTAGCGTGCATTTTGTCTGCAAAATGTGTAACATACGTAATCTCTATTATTAGTTCCTTGGTTAATATTATCAGTTACACAAAAGGCCTTATCATTTTAAAATCTGATTGCTAAAACAGTTAGTTACTCCTTTTCTGAGTAGGAAATAAGTTTACTCAATTTGGTAATGTAGTAGTTGTAGTAGGTTTAAAAGCACGTCAATACAATGCCCGCAATATGGTAACAATTAAAGATATAATTCTGCAAATGTTACTATAACGAATTACACCAACAAATACTATAATTTATTTGAAAAATCACAAAAAGGTTTTCCAAAGCATTGAAAATGAATTATTAAACAATGCGATTCTGAAAGAAAAGATGAAATAATTATGTAAAGCGTTTATTAGAAAAAAGTAGTCCTTAAAATAATTTTGTATATAAACCACTTTCCCTCAAAGTCCAAGATGTTGTCTGGTGGTACATCATCATAAAGTTTCTTCATCGAGTCCATGGATGAACTTTTTAAAAATAATTCTGTCTCACACGGACGAGGTAGACATACTCCACAAGAATGTACTCCTCTATCAGTGGATACTAACAGATTATGCAATATGGTCGAAGTTAACTGTTCAGAATGCATGCACGAGTCAGGTATGTGTGTCCTATATGTGATCTGCACTATATCACCTCATCTGTGTGACTTGTTCTATATGAGGGATGTCACTCTCCGTTGATAAGGTGAATGTTCTGACACTTGTTTGTGGAGTTTCCATTCTCATTTAGCCAGGAATGAAGAAATAATTATATAATATTTGAAATCAGAATATGGAATCTTCCATTCGCAAATGGGTGGTTGCATGGCAACTTTTCTTTATCTGCCCCATCATTATCTTGAATACTTATGTGAATAGACAACCAGTAGTACAGAATATTTATGCCTAGATTGAATCATTTTTCTGTAAGATTGTGGATATTACAGGCTTGCCAAAGTATAGCTTTTGCAAGCCTTTCTGTTTGCAAAGATATACCGAATAGAGAACATTTTTCTCAAAAGATTTTACTGTACATTAAAGATCTAGTATGGCTGGAAAATTAAGGCTTTACACAGTAACAAATTTTGGATTTTGCCTGGGGCTTATGCACTTGTTTTCGGCTTTCGAACTATCTGTATGTAGGGGCGCATAGTCATGATTGGATGCTTTGATTTAATTGAATCTATTCTGAAGAACGAGAGGACTGTTGCAAAATATTTGATAAAATCAAACTGAGGAGTCTTTTATAACCACAATGGTGATTCGGCACACAGAATTTTCCAATATTTTGCCATATTTAGTTTTCCTGCTTCTGTACGGTTTGAGTCAATTTACATCTGCCCATTTCTAAACTTTAAGTATATATATGGTTGAGGCTCAATAGCATGCATACTCTTTGATCTACAGCATATAAAAGTTTATTAAAAAGTAACGAACAGTATCTGGGTTAGAGCAATAAACAGAGCTAGAATATACCTAGACAAAAGAATAAGTTACCACTGCTAAAGCAAACACTAGAGTAGAAAGCGATTGTGCCAAAACATACCTGTCTTAAAGGTAGACATAGTAATACTTACAGACTATGTTCCCTGTCCAATATAAATTAGCGTGTTCTCTTAATATTAATACACGCCGAGTTGAGTATCATTTTATTTTTCCCAACGCTTGTATCAGCTGACTCTCATGCCTGTCGCCATTATTTCTATTCTAACCTGTTTAAAAAAGAATAAGTCTTGCTGGTGGATTCTGTTTCGTCTCTTCTGTATTTAGCGGCCTTCCGATGCTGTTTCTGATACAATACTGTACTTCTGCAATAACGCTACTACTTATCACGTGCAAATATCACAATCAAGGTCCCCACCCCGAAAAAAAAGCAAAAAAAAAAACAAAAGATTCAGGTATGGAAACATTTAATGTAATTATTACGACTCCATGGCTTTAAAGACAAACAAACAAAAAGAGTGAGATCAACAGGTTTTGTAAAACTCAATATTTGATTTCTTTCCTTGAATAAAAAGTAACAGTATGGTGAGTGAAATTCTTAATAGTCCTGAATGTTCTATCAAGTCCAAACGCATCGAGTAATCGAGATGAGTTCCATTCGTATTCCAAATGATGTTCACTAATATACTGGCATATCAAAAGTATTCGTTAAATCACTAGGATAATATCCGAAAATATCTTTAAATAAATTGCACAGCAATTCCGGAACATTTATAATGCCTAATATACTGAACTGTTCGAGCCCATTATGTGAATGATTGGATTAAATATGACTTGTGTTTGCTACGAAGGATGCCTTATTTTCAATTACACATCTCTTAATATATTACCAAGACGCAATACCAGTAGCTTCGCATATTAAAAATCTCAACCAAGCATTGCAACTTATGAATGAATTTTAGGCACCATATAAGAATGAGTCATTTTTAAAGTGCAAATGTACAACCATAGAGAAAATTAATATTTGAAATAGCATTAAATGATTGACCATTACAATCATCATGTAATTCATGTAATACAGATATACATAACAGTAATATTTTGGCATCACAAAATGGTTTGCAACGGCAATATAAACAATTATATTTTGCACGAAAGAAATAAGCTGATTGTGAAAATGCATTCTCTAAGTGCAATTATATATCAGATTTTCTTTGATTCTATTCGTGCCTATTACATGATTCCTTGAAACAAACACTACATGTTCCATTCTGTGAAATTAAGTGATGTGTAAATACACAGGCATAATTGTTAATTCTATTTACAAACGGAACATATTATTTCTTAAAAGGACAAAAAGGACAAAATGTCGTTTTCAGAAATAGTGATAATGTGATATATCATTGTCCATATAGGTCAAAGGCCAATGTTTCAATTGGAAGACAAATGCACATGCTTTCCTAATCGCATTTTAATTTGGATTCCGAAGTTTTACAAGAAACATTACCCCATCGCAGCTGTTATATTTATTAATAGTATGTGTACAGAAACGCTAACGTGCGTCACATGACACCAGGTAAACTGAAGCTATGATGTGAGTTCTGTCTGCTGTCCTATCATGTGATAAGACTAATTATTTCAAAGATTGCCACTACGTGTATTATCCATAATTGCTTATGATACAAATATAACACGAAGAAAATGATTACACATTTTCTGCTCGGACTGTTTTACGGCATCAAAATGTATGTGTCAAATGGTTGAGATTTCTCAGCAGATGATATTAGGAATTATAATTATTATTATCCGTGTAAAATAACGTAATCTGTAATAACACGCACATTCTATATAAATTTAGCAATTTATAAAACCATATAACTGTAATGACTTTGGCGTGACCAGTCTTCGGAATTCCGATGTTCGAAATAATCTGGACATGAAATTGAATATATGTTTCAGAATGATTTTATTGAACCAAGCAAAGTAATTGGAGTTCGCCATATATACTAGTGCCAAAACCAGATACTACCTTACCTATGTGCACTGACTACAAAACATTGAACGGTGTCACCAACACAAATTCATTTGCAATACAACAAACAATGACCGCATTGACAAAACTGGAAATGAAATATATCAAATATATGTTACCAATTTCTATGCGTAGAGAAACCTTTGGCAAATTCCACTTATGGAAGAGCAAACGAAATTTCGGCATTTGCGTTTCCGGGTAGACTTTACCAATATAAAGTGATGACTTTCGGTATGAAAAATTCTCTCTCAACATTCGAGCGTTTAATGAACGTAGTGCATCTCATGTAGATGGCTTTGATGCATACGTCGAAGACATCATTATACACAGTGACGACTTGAAAGACCACCTGGAAACTATCAGGAAATTCTTTCTTAGATTGCATGAGACAAATTTGACAATTAATTGAACTAAAAGTGAGTTTTTGCCTAGCTTGTGTTACATTTGTAGGAAATAATGTAGAACATCGTCAAGGACAACCTATTAAAGTTAAGGTTTGATCTTGCAGTAATATACTTTCGGAATTAGGCACATCAAAGGAAATGGAAATCTGACTACAGATGCACTTTTACGTAGCTTTGTACTATAGTGCTTTCTTTTATAAATTTTGTGTCATTCATGAGGCATTATTCTTTTCCGTTATGAGGGGAGGTGGTATGTATATATACGTTTTATTATTTCTGGTGCATGACTGTATCTATTTTTTGGTTTAAATTCTGTCACGTCGATTGCACAGGATCTGTAAATAGGTGTTGTCAAGGTTCTAATATTCAACATCGTTACAAGTTTGGAGCTATGGTTGGCTAGTTAAAGTCACGTGGTTGTGTACATGAGTAAGCATTGTGAAATATTAGATGGAATAATAAGGTCAATCAAGTGGGGTATATTGCGAAATATAGTCGTCATAGGTTGATAGTGATGTAACTAAGGACAGAACTGAAATATTAATTCATTCCTTATTCAGATTCATTAAATAAAACAAATTATAAAACGTCAACGTATACACGTACATTATGACAATTTCTTTTCACATTAAAACAGTTTATCCCAGACACAACTGTGGGCATTGAAATAATTTACGGCAGTACGATATTTCCAACTTAAGTAAGAGAAGTTTAATCTGAAGAATGTATGAACGGGTAAGTTAAAGATCACAGTAGACCTAATGTATTTGAAATATTACACTGGTCAACAGTGAAATCATTACTGACTTGAAAAGGCCCTAATCTGTAGTATTTTGGTGTGCCGAACACGAATATAACCGTGAAAAATTTGTATTGGCTCTCGTTTTGAAGATATTCATATACCTCATTTTCTATGTTTCACTGTGTAAATTTCTCCAGTAGGACTGCAGCAACATCCGGAATAATGATGTAACATTGCATAATACCATCATGCTCACATCATCCACAGTTGATTGCATCATTTTCTGATGCAATGCAATACTAATGCCATGCGGCTGCTGAAGTAAGTTGACGTCAGCAGTGTACTATACATGTGTAGGCCTATTATACTAATGCCAGGCGGCTGCTGAAGCTGACGTAAGCAGTGTACTATATAAAGCCCAATCAGATAGGTTCAGCATTTAAAATATTTTAGACGTTGTGCGAGACAGTTCAAGCTACTGTTACATAAAACTTATTATTTTATCCATTTACGTACAATAAAGAACAGTAATGCCTCGAAAGTGTGTTAATACCGCGGACAATTTTTGCTATATTTGTGGGGAAGTGACATTTGCCAACCAGAAGAAAAGTATCAATTCTCAAGTGAAGAAGGCATATCATCTTTACTTCGGATGCAAGGTTGGTGACCAAGACAAGCCTTGGGCTCCGCATATATGCTGTGCTACATGTACAACACAGCTTTCACAGTGGTTGAATTGCAAAAGGTCATCAATGCCATTTGCAGTCCCAATGGTGTGGAGAGAGCCAAGCAACCACCTAAATGACTGTTACTTCTGCTTGGTTCCTCCTCTTTCCGGCGGAATAACGAAGCGAAAGAAGTCGAGAATAGTCTACCCAAACATTCCGTCTGCATTGAGACCAGTTCCACATGGTGAGGGACTTCCTATTCCAGAACCTCCAGCAGAATATTCTCTTGATTCATCTGACGAAGACAAAGGTGAGTCGACCTGTTCTTCTCCTGGTCCATCAGCATGCAGTGATCCAGATTTTCACTGTGGTGCATCATCAACCCCACACAGAATAACACAGGAAGAACTAAATGACCTGATTCGTGATTTGGACTTATCAAAGAACAAGGCAGAATTGCTAGGATCAAGACTCCAACAATGGAATCTTCTAGAAGAAGATGTCACAATTACTGCATATCGAAAGCGCCACCAGCAATTGGAGCCTTTCTTCAGAAAGGAAAGTAATCTGATATTCTGTTCCGATATTGAGGGCCTCATGAATGCTTTAAAAATCACTCATGACCCACAAGAATGGAGACTATTTGTGGACTCTTCGAAACTGAGTCTCAAGGCTGTGCTTTTGCACAATGGAAACATTCTTCCATCTATTCCAGTAGCGTATGCTGTCCACATGAAAGAGACATACGATAACTTAAGGCAGCTACTGAATTCCATTGAGTATAACAAGTACAGCTGGCACCTCTGTGGTGATTTGAAGGTAGTTGCCCTTTTAATGGGACTGCAGCAAGGATATACAAAATACATGTGTTTCTTATGCGAGTGGGATAGCCGAGCAAGGGAAATGCACTACATGAGGAAGGAATGGACTCACAGGCAGAATGTAGCCATTGGAGAGAAGAATATCCAACACCCAGCTCTGGTTGAGGCTCAGAAAATCTTGCTACCACCCCTTCACATCAAACTAGGTTTGATGAAGAACTTCGTGAAAACCATTGACCGGACTTTGCCAGCATTCCGATACCTGCATGAAAAATTCCCTCGACTCAGCGAAGCAAAGATTAAAGAGGGAGTTTTTGTGGGTCCTCAGATTCGAGAGCTTTTCAAAGATGACCGGTTCAACAACTTGCTGGAAGGTGACGCGAAACAAGCATGGAATGCTTTTCGCCTAGTTTCTACAAACTTCCTCGGAAATGTTAGGGCAGAAAACTATAAGGAACTAGTAGAAGACATGTTGATGAAGTATAAGAAACTTGGCTGCAATATGTCTCTAAAGATTCACTTCCTTCATTCCCATTTGGATTTCTTTCCTAGCAACTGTGGCATTGTTAGTGATGAACACGGCGAACGTTTTCATCAAGATATCGCAACAATGGAACAAAGATACCAGGGAAAATGGTCCACTACAATGCTGGCTGACTACTGCTGGACACTCCTCAGAGATGCTCCCGAACAGCTGTACAAGAGACAGGCGAAGAAATCTAAGATGTAGTCAATGACTTGATTTTTTATAGGTAGGCTATTACAGTTGACCTTTTACTATTGGAATGCATTTCGTTATGTAAACATTAATTTCTTGCAGATTACAAAAAAACTAGAGCCAATTTTGCAATTTGACTGTCATATTCGTGTTCAGCACATAAAAATTGATAAGAATTGACTAATTTTATTTCAGTAACATGACTTTTGTAAAAATTTGTTGTCCAGTGTTATCTATGCAAGAATACCTCTTTTATATCAGTTTTCATATGCACAACTATGCATATGTTTATCCTCATGAAATACATTTTTATTTCTTAAATGTGCTTGTCTTCAATATAACATTGGTTACATAATCGAGACTGATCATGAAATTGCTTTGACTCATTTAATGGAAGAAGATAACAGATTGTACATATTACCTACATTAGGAGGACAACCCCATGTTTACACATCAACATTAGTAGGACCTCTGACATTAGGAGGATATCCTCTTAATGCTTCCTCCTAATGTATATGGAGCAACATGTGAAAATATTTAGATGTTAGAATTTATATAAAGTTTTCATCTTTTAAGTAAATCAAAATTTTGACCAAACAAGATTCTATTTTGTCACTTGCAACTGAAACTTTTTAAGCAAAGGCACGCCAAGTGTAATGTGCAGCGTCATCACAAGTAAGAATAGAGACCCGGCTCAAACAGCCGGTAGGATAAATTTTTATTTCAGTGAGGTCGAATAAACTGTTTCAAGATTGTACAAATGATGCTATCCTGACATCGAAAAAGGCTGCCAATACTAAAAATAGGGAAACTTTAACTGTCATAAAGGATCATTCTGACATAATTTTCCCTGCGAATTTCCAGGGCATTTGGCTTTTTTTTAATACAGTTTTTCAGTCAGACAAGACCTCTCAGGCCCACCTGGGACTATTGTCAAATAATTGATTTCATCATGTTTGTAAGGTAATGTAACGTAATGCGTACGCAATGCCTTTTACCGATTTTTGTATATGCCGCAGATGTGAAATTTCAATTTTAAGGAAATTTTGAAAAAGTAAAAATGCATGTGATACATTTATTTTCATTTACTTTGGATACAGTCAATAGGTACAGCGTCTGACATTTTCAAAACCAAATCTGTGATTAAATGTGAATCAAATTTATCTATATAATCAGAAATTAGAAGGCTTTATTTAGTTTTAACAAAAGAGTCCAAAAGGTTTTCATGAAGCCATCATAAGCTGTCTCCAATGAATGTTTAAACCGAGATAGTTCACTTTACCTCGTAGAGTTTGAAGCTCATATTCATTTCATTTCTAAAATCAGTTTTACTAACACTATGTATACAATCGTAGCATATGCAACTATACGTGAAGATAAAGTATAACTGTGCAGATTAGAATCCTGCCGTTATATCAGCATGGGATGGCTGCCATAATGTTTCCTCGGGTAACTCCAGTTGCCACGGTACAAAATAGTATATTTGTGTTGCTGAGATGCAAACCATCAAATCAAACCAAACCATGCACGTTTAAGCAAGTCTGTCAAGAAGGAGTTTATTAAGGGATCCAAAACCCATGTCAATAAACTAGCAGCATCACGATTCATATGATAATAATAATAATAATAATAATAATAATAATAATAATAATAATAATAATAATAATGATAATAAAGTAGTTCAGTTCTGAATATTAGTCAAGTTAATCCAACAGTGTATTTTACATCTTCATTATTGAACTAACTTACCACAGATAACATTTGTAAACCATATAAGAAAAATAAAAAGCCAGGTGTAACGTTCTGAAAGGAATTAATATCATGGAGGTGGAATATGCTAAAGGGAAGAAAACAATGCTGAGGCCAGCATATGCTATGACGTTAAGACTAAAACTACTTCTGATTCACAGTTTTGGGGGAATATGGTACTTGTACTATTGAGTAGCCCTTTATTTAATAATGTTGTGAAATCTTATAATAGAGTCTTTATTATTCCCATTAAATTATAATTTACTTATTGTTATATCTCTTTTTAATCTCTATTTACTTTCTCCCTCCAGAGGAAAAGAAACCAATAAAAAATGGACAAAAGAAGAAAAGATGCATTCTTGACAGCATCTGAAATATGTTTCCTGGTAGAGAGAGTGCCTCGAAAGAAAGAGTGTCAGGATGCCATGACATAATTTACTATATTGGCTGGCAGAAGCTGGTGATGTCTTGTTTTTTTTCTTCAAGTGGACAACGTGCTTGCAACAAAGGAGCTAAAGGAAAGCATTTTTGTCACAACAATGAATCGAATCTGACAATGAATTCAATGTAATATTGTTTACAGATGATATCTTTTAAGCATTACATCTAATCCTATAGATCTGAGCTCATAAAATAAGCATGAACCCACTGCAGATGAAAGGAATATATGTCCAATCCATTCAAATGTGTCCACAATTAATACAATTTTCGTATCATTACATCACAATCTAATCATGTCATCTACATATGACCACAAATAGTAATACTAAAATTCAAAGTTTCACTACCTCCAGTAACTATTGCTCAAAAACGCTAAATTTGGTTATGAGACAAATGTTTAAGTCGAAACCGTTCGAGAATGTGCAAAACAAAAGGTAAAATTGCTGTATCAGCCTAAACATATAATCAATTCGTCTACATAAGCATAATAATACACCTGAAAAATGTTATGTCTAACTTGCTTTTTCAACTGTACTAAACGTTTCTAACAAATAATGTCTAAACCTTTCCTATTCCACTCCAGAAATAATAAACATTTGAAAAGAAAATAATGCAAAGAGCTAAAACTCTAAGCAGGTCATGGAGATCTACATACCTGTATGCCTACAAAATTTCAAGTCTTCCTTAGCGGGTTTTGGTAAAAAAATGTAAAACCAAAATTTTAATAATGTGCAATTATGCATTGCTGTAATTGTCTGAAAATGGAAAATGGAAAATGTCATCTATTTATGACTTACAGATAATAAAGTTGTAGATTTCATGGTTCTCTCTTAAACAACCACCTCTGGAAAGTTAAACAAGTAGCCTCTGGAAACAATTGTTCGTGTTAAAGAGGTCAATTTCTTCTACATGTTAGATGCAAAACTCTTAAACATGTAACTGTTGAAGATAGGTACTTGCATAATGGTAGTGACCTTTAAGGTAGATTCTAGTAATGTTAGGTCTCATTTACAGCATGTGTACAATTTCTCACCACGAATGTAGTTGCATATGATTGCATGAACTCCATGTACCTTAATGTAATTCGCTCATTTATCCTTCTGATGCAAAATAAAAAATGCCCATAAACTTGCCAAAGAAATGAAAACGCTTTTGTAAAGACAATGTTTCAGCACTAGCCTTAAAATGTTTATTTTTTTACATCTACTTAAAGTGACGTGTAGGCCACTGAGGACTGGTGCTACTTTAACATTTAAATAAATTGTGTGCGTGTGACACTATTATCGCAATCATACATACTTGCTTCTTTTAATAATACTATCATCGAAACTATCATAAAGCCTAAATACACAAAGAATGTGCTTGTTGCTTACATTTAACAACCAAATTCATGGCAAGATTAGATGCTATTTGGTCAAGTATTGGCTCAAAATATGAACATATATACAAAAGGACGACATACAATACCATTATTATTGGCATGAAAGAATATATTCTATCTATGGTTCTAATAAAACTGATTGGAATTTTGCAATGAAATACATTCTTCTACTTAATCAGGTTTACTCTGGATATCTGCGAAGATATGCCTGAGTATTATTCTACAACGTAATGTAATTGCAATAAAGGGAAGTAACAAGGCAGTTATGGTGCATTTAATTGTCCTTAAACAGTCTGTCAGTTTGCATCAGTTTGCCTAGCGGTTTGGTTAGCGTATTGAAGAACGGTTTTTCTTGACATTCTATTATTTTTTCAATAATTGTGCTGCCACTCTCACTCTCGAAAAAAGTATCCATGCTGTTAGAAATAACAAACACTTACAATGGTTATTTTGCACCTGGTCAGCAAAATTTGATTGATCAAAACGCCGACATTAGCAGGTTGGTTAGCCTATTATGACGAACTCTAATCATATTTAAGATTACTTCAGTCCATCTTGCGCAGGTCCATAAGCTTCGTAAACATTTACAAATGACTTTCGAAACATTTTAAAACACAATCTGCATAATTATATATATGAGCCTGCGAACTCAGACTTGTAACTTGTAACTTCACACTTTATTAAAGGTAGATGACACCCACAAATATTACATATTTGCATGGTGGTATTTTTGCAAGCATGTATGTATGTATGTATGTATGTATGTATGCATGTATGTATGTAGGGTTTAATAGCACGTCAGCACACTACTGGCTATATGTGTCAGATATAACGTGCTGAACTGACTACCCATCAACGTTTTAGAGATCGTATCATTGGTATTAACATCCACACGAGATATGTCAATAGTTAATTTGTTTACACACAAACATTGCGAGGACTTATCATGCGACATGTTCACACACCAACGTTGAGAGGACTGCACAAATCAGGTGTGTATTCTCTCATTTATAAAGCAATTACCATGAATTTTAGAAAATTAATAAATACATATTTTTATGCTACTAGGGATATCTTTAGCAAGTCTTTCCAGTGACAATTGGTACACATTTCAATCAGGTCCTCCCAAGGTATGTCAGATAACATAGGGAAATATTATTTTACACACTTTCTTTACCTTTTATCATATCCATCCAAGATTTCGGCCCAACCAATATGATCAAAATTTATTACGATCTAACTTCAAAACTCACACAAATTCCAATATTTAAAAATGTTCATGTTTCTCCACATACATTAGGAGGAAGCATTAGGAGGATATCCTCCTAATGTCAGAGGTCCTCCTAATGTTGGTGTGTAAACATGGGGTTTTCCTCCTAATGTAGGTAATGTGTACACACAAACACACACACACACACACATACACACACACACACATACACACACACACATATATATATATATATATATATATATATATATATATACATATATACACACATATATATATATATACACACACATATATATATATATATATATATTGCTATGCGTTTCCAAGCATACAAATGGTGCATCAACTGCTTTCGTCAGTAAGTCTTACCGGCACAGTTCCAAATCTACTTATTCTGCTCAATATAGGCTAACATTGTTTAACATATTTGAAACTATATCTTATTCTTAGTCAAAGTTTACGAAGAATACAAGGGAAGGGTTGCTATTAATAATAAAGAAATACCACTGACTGTTTAAATGTGCACTGGGAGTCTTTATTTAATTCTGGCGCTCTGAACATATGTCATTGTTGACAAAAGAAGTATTTACGTGTTATTTATGTGCTCTAACTTCAGTCACATTAGCTCAGTGCATATAGCAAGGAAGTGCCATGATCAACCCGATAGAAAAGGTGAGGAGAGCCTGTTTTGGTGACCTTGCAGCTTTAGATACAACCATAAAAAGAATGTGTTTTATGTGTCTGGAGACCCTAAGTGCCAACCTCGAAGTTTGGCATTCATAAAAACAAAATCAACCACATGGTTAGCCAGGATACGACCCTTGTTGAGCGCCTCCATACTCTCGTTTGGGAGTTGGGCAATCGTGGCTATCGGCAATTTAATTGCTATCAGCGAATAACTACAGATGTCCAGAAAACCAAAGCGAGGTTTAAACGACCGCTATCCCACCATCAATAAGCGCAGTACGCTCGCTGTCAGCGTCGACCTTTTGCGGTTGCTGTCACGTCTGAAAAGCCTAGGTCTACTGTATCGGCCGGACTGGCTGGGATTATCTTTACCTTTTGTAAGTTTACGGCAAGGATCTTTTTAGCGACGAGAATCTCGTTATTATATTTGAAGACGGTGCATATACGGAACTCTATGCCACTAGTGGCCATCTATAACCTATAAGCGACAAAGGAAGGGGCGTAATGATGTTGGTATTGGTAGCCAGGTGTACAGAACTGTTGACGCTCTCCTCGACATTAGCTAAGAACACTTTGTCGTAATCGGTAGTCGTACCAGTCCCGTCATTCTTGTTCGCGACTGCTCGCCAAAGATGGTCCACGTGTACGCTCGCACTGAGTTTTCTATGCGCAAGACACCGGATTGAGACGTCGATGCGCTATACAGCCCTTTGACTTCCCTATGACAAATGTCGCACATGCATTATCACCCTCCGACCTCTACACGTAATAGTGTAGCCATATCTTAAATTGTCTCATAATGTTGGGTATAATAGGTATACACTGACCTATTTACTAAATTTCTGTTCATGGGTGTAACACGGGACGTGCTGTTTATTGTTTGTAATGTCACATGTTTTATGTCATTTGGCAAGCAACCTATCTTACGTAATAAAGAGTTAACAATAGTAGTACGCTAGACAAAGTCGATGATAGGTATAACATTTTGACACCAGACACTCTACGGCGAAAGCTGAAACTCAATGCACAGTTTCTCATATGATGCTACTTTGCTGTTCTTTTCAAATTTTAATCAGGGACGGTCATATGCCTAATGGGCCTCAATTTCGACAAAAGATGCTGCGCTTTTGATAACAGTGGTAGTGTAACGTCGCCCTCTTAGTAAGAGGGGTGATTAATTGGATTTCGATGGCGTTATCTAGAGGGTGACCTCCCTCGATTTTATAGCCCGATGGGAGTGGAAGATAGACTTTCAACATAGTACTGAGCAAGACTATTGGGAAGAAATAATGCAATACGAGCCCCCTTAGACAAGAAAAAAAAATTTAATCAAACAAATTAATAGTGACAACTCCAATTCAATCTAAATTATGTAAACATAATTTAATAGCAGTGTCTGATTTGGATTTATTTCATCATACTAACGAGTGGTGAAAAGAGCGCAATGTCCACGACTGATTGCATCACCTTTCTCCATTGACCGTGTATCAACGTCTTCGTATTTCCTAGAGCCTTCCTATTCTCTACTCTTCACCCTTCCTGGACTTCCTACTCCTTTGTTCTGAACTCATCACTCCCTTTTTTCGGACTTCCGTCTTGGGACTGTCCCGTCTCTCTCGAGAAAGCTGTTCCTTAAAGGACAAAATTAACCCAAAATCTCTATATGTACCATTTTCTACACGTCCACAAATTCCCTCATTTACGTTACTCAGCAGCAAACTAGCTATCCGCACTGCATACATTCTCAACTAATTTGATAGAACATCACCCTCGCTTCACAGCGACAGGCCATAATTAACGTGTTAGCGATATATCTAATGTTACCGTATATCTTTACCTACGCAACCACATGCTCGATTACTATTGCATAAAATTCGCAAAATTATATCTCACAGCAATCCCTAACTTACAAGATTATTTAAATATTGCAAAATCAGATATAAATATGAGACTATCGTTAACTCAGAATAATCAGTATCGTCCTAACAGACAAAGAAAATTATTTCGTATAACCCTATGAAATCCAGCACATATGAAAACTTGGATAGCATGCAATCGTCAATACTATCAATGAACTAGTAACTCTACAATTAAAGAGATAAGTTGCATAACAACTCTGGCATCAACATATTTCCGTGAAATTGAATAAACGATACATAATATGGATCTTAATCATATAAAACAAACAATTAAAAATAGAAAATTACGTGGAAAGTTAAAATTGCGTACCTTTATGCTGTCCTCTTATAGAGATTGTGCGTCATAGCACTTAAGACTGTCTTTTCTTACAAAACAGCCACCTGGTCCCCTTTTCTTGTTTAACAAGGAAAGCACTATTCTTTTAGGCTTACTCATCCGAACTACTCCTCTTTTAGGAAATTTAAGACTACAGAATTTCGACCATATTCGTCACTTTAAATTCACATTACTCTCAAAGTGTACTCTTAATTTACTTTTCCCAAACGTAAGCAGTAGTTCCTAAATTTTTCCAAGGATAATCATTGTTTCGTCAGATCTTAGCTTACGGTGCATATAAATTTCCCTTTGAAAATGATAATTTGACATGAGTTCCTATCAAACGGCTATGGTTAGTAGCTCAAATGTTTACTTTCTCACGACGGCGTAGCAATGCCGTGGTCAATCTCACTGAGTCATACATGCTAGCCTTTCAAGTTTTAACAATGACACGGGAGGAGAAAAGAAGAATGGTCCAAGTGACCCTTCACAAAAACTTTTCTGGCTTAAATGTGATAACATTTTGATGCTCAATGCATTCAACTTTAAGGTTCAATACAATTCAAAATTCGACACTTTACAGGTAGCACAGAAAGAAAAGAAAACAACGAGCATAAAAAGGTCTTTTGCTCGCAGTCTGTCATTGATAGAAACACATCAAACTGTTGATGCGAACCAAAGAAGAAATTGATTTCGTTCACCCACAATTGCACGAGGTCGTCACGCCAATTTCGGACTTTTGCGTCATCTGCCGTTCATTCCAACCAGTGTCATACTGTGCAGTACTCCGGCCTGGTACTGTGTATCTGCTTTAAAGCTAAACACGCTGGTGTCGTCTTCCATCATATTTGTTACACCACTGCCTATTAAGAATGGAGAATCAACCTCGATGCAGCAGTGCATTCACAACCGTTCGTGCGGGGTTCATGGTTGGCCTTCAACTTATCACACTTAGCGTTGGCGAGTTTAATGTCAACGTCGAAAAGTCATTCTAACGGAGTGTGTGTGTGGGTGTGTGTCTGTGTGTGTGTGTGATTTGGATTTTTAACATAGCTTTAACAATTTTTGAGTCATATCGCTACGATGTCCGCAGTGAGACAGTTTATAGCGATGTCTAGCACAAGGGTATCATGCCGCAGACATGTAGCATGGTGTCCCAACCAGTCACATTATCCTGACACCAGGCCGACCTGTCCTAACACTAACCACTTAATGCAGAACCACAAAGGGCATACATCCAAAATTACCGCATTTTTAAACCTTCTTGAAATTAGGTCATTTATGTTGGGGCAGTTAGGGATGACTAACCGATAGCCTTCGACCGGAAAATCCTTTCAATATCAACTAACGTGAGTACGTTTGTAATCTAGACAGGCCACAAGGGTTTTGACATTCTTGTAAACAAAATAACATTGACACTTTACGATTTATTTCTAGATGATTTCAAGGCCTTCTTTCTGACATGAATTGTGGGCCAAGCCAATTATGAGGTTTAGATTAGCTATGGCTTGCAATCCCTCCCCGTAATGTAATGTGATGAATGACCCAACACCAGATATTATACCAGAGACAGGGCGGCTATCTTTATCTTGCATAGCGTCCTTTTTATTACATACCCATTCAAATTTTGCATGCTTCATGGTAGGTGAGTGCACGCTAGGTCATATCTTGAAAATAAACAAGTCATTTAGAGGCAAACACACCCATGATGACATTTTGCAGCAATGCCCCCCAGGACAAGGTCCATTCCATGAGTGCCATAGATTGCAAGCACGACGATATTCAATAGTTTGCCATTTACCTGACTAAACTGTTTCATTCTAAATCAATTTCACTTTTGGCTAAGTTCAATAAAAAGTGAGGTCAAAATGGCTCATACCTTAGTAAAGCCCCTAATACATATCCATAATTTGTCTAATTATTTGTTTCCTTTAAATAACTCCAATTTGTCTGTGAGTATCTTCACAATAGGGCTATTTCCATACTGAAACTCATACTAATTAAATCCGAAATGTAGGGATCTAGTCTTGAGTATCAAATCAAAGTTGCATGTCTTTATTCCCAATATTTCACACACACACACACACACACACTCACACACACACACACACACACACACACCCTCAAAAATATTGCATATATCAACCGAAAGCCTGTAAATCTTTTTTTTAAATGGTTATGAAATTTACCTGATGGCAAAATTAATGTGTAATTACTAATTGCGTAATGTTATTGTAATTTTAAAAGAAGGCTCTGATGCAGAGATTTTTGTTGTTGTTGTTCTTGGGTTTAACGCCATCTTTCAGCACAAGATAGGCTATACATAGCGGCCAGTATAACTGTGGAGGAAGAACCCTGGAAAACCCAGGGAAGAACCACCGACCTACGAGAAGCTACCGGCAGGCTTTCCCACGTACCCACCTCTGAAGTAGAGACGAGATAAACATGTATTCACGTTGTCATGGTTAATGTCATTGGATAAACATTTATTCACGTTGTCATCGTTAATGTCATTGGATAAACATGTATTCACGTTGTCATCGTTAATGTCATTGGATAAACATGTATTCACGTTATCATCGTTAATGTCATTGGATAAACATGTATACACGTTGTCATGGTTAATGTCATTGGATAATGAATCCAACTCTGTCACCCATCAAAATCAAGGTGCATTTAAAATCAAAAAGTGGCACTTTGCCAAAATGGCATTTTGGAAAGATATGCATTTTTTTTGCATTTTGTACAAAAAGTGTTTGGTCACACAATATCTCCTTCGCAACAAATGTGCTGTTTTTATTGTTATGGATATTGTTTTATTATACGATATATTTACATCTAAATTCAGCGTACAATGTAACGAATCGAAACAGAATTTGCACGTAAATAATTGTATACATCATTAAATACAGAACTGTGTTCGTCTTAAGTAATGTCAGGACACTATCGGCTATTATGTTTGGTGGTACTATTATGTGGCTCGTTATTAATGTCGAGTAAGGTTTCTGTTGTTGATCTGTTATAAAAGTCATTTTCTCTAAACATTTCATACTAATTACAATAAATGTGTAGATTATGGAATAAATAATAGCGTCAGAAATAAAATATATATTTTATTTTCTGTGTTTGTTCCACTATAAACAATATCGCAAGAATTTCTTGTATATATTTGGAAACAATATAACTATTTGTTTTAAAACACAAAGCCAAGAGGGCCTTTTTCCAAAATTATCTCTGATGGTGATCGTTTTGATCATGTTGTGACCTGTGTATTGTACGAGTCATATCTACGAAGCATAAAAGACAAGCATTTATCTATGCCACAGTATTGTGCTCGTCTGGTTTTCTTTTGTGTGAATATTTTTGAACTAAACAGAAAACAATGGACTCCGTTTGAAAGACAAGATGTGCCTGTAGGATTGTACTCAGCCATGCATATTTGAGAGCCACTTTCCAGACAAGATTATTAAACTGAAAATCACTCACTCTTACCTTCCCAGGGGCAACTAGAGTGTGTGTGTGTGTGTGTGTGTGTGTGTGTGTGTGTGTGTGTGTGTGTTTGATTTGGATTTTTAATGTAGCTTTAACAATTTTCATGGAAATATCGCTACGATGTCTGTAGTGTGGCAGTTTAAAGTGATGTTTAGTACAGGAGCATCATGCCGCAGACATGTAGCATCATGTCCCACCCAGTCACATTATCCCGACACCAGGCCGACCAGTCCTAACACTAACCACTTAATGCTGAGCGTCAAGCAAGGCAGCTGTTAGTACAATGTATAATAGTCTTAGGTATGAAGAGGCGGACGCTCTATCCACTTAGGCCACTGAAGTGGTTGATGCGGGGATGCATCTGTATGAGCATGAGGCCATAAAGAGCGGCAAAAGCGAAGAATGATATCGTGGACAAGAAAAATTGCAACTGAAACAAAGGTGTACATCTTGCAGTCACGCTTTCGGCTGCAAACATCATCTCTTGGGTTTACCGATGCCCACCTCTTCGCAAATCATTATGTACGGTGGACTCCGGCATCGCCCCTTACCTGGACATTGCGCTTGGCCGAGAGTTCACAACGGCCATAAACTCCAGGCCAGAGCTATTTTAGCGTTCCTCTCCATATAATATTTGCTTATTATTATAGAAGCTCCAACTTATCAATGCAAAATTACATCTGCTTGACACTCGCACACCGGTGGGGTAAGGGGTCGACTATGTACATCGTGATACGAACGAGCTTTACAATGGAATGATGGGCATACGAGAAAGAGCGGGGAGCATATAACAGAAGTGAATGTCTGCAACACGATCAGCGAATTGCCGCAACGTTGATTAAGATAAGGGCGGGACTTTGTCACATTTTGCGGCATATGATACTCCATTTCTCCCCCCCCCCCCCCGATCGCTTCTTTGGTGATGCTGTCAACAGTAAATGTGTTATAAGGACCTGTAAATCCACTACTGCGGGGATACCGACAATAAACATTCAGCTCATGTAATAGACGCTCAGGCGATGGTATACAAGGTCAGAACGCTTGGACTCATCGTCAAGTTTGCCGTCCGTTTTGGAGGATTCATTTGCTTTCTGAGCAAACATTAGATAGTACTCGCTTTCGGCTTCACTAACGTGTTGATAAGATATTGCAGCAAGATGATGAACAGCTGCTTGTTTAGGTGAGCGAGGCGCTCTCTGTGTTTGTGTTGATACTGAATATACGCAGCTTGGAGCTGTGTACAGCTTTATTGTAGTAGATGTGTTCTTCGCCAGTCCCTTTTTAGATCTGTGCGAGTGAAGAGGTACTTTAAATGGAATGGAATTAAGAAAAGAACTCCACCAACTTATGTTCAAAGTGAGGGTGTTGTGACAGAAACTGCCTTTGAGTCAATGAAATCAAGATACTCGAGGTTAGCCGGTCCCATTCTTTACAAACGTTTGGTAATCATCGTGTATCAGACCTCAAGAACGTTAAACACGGCACCCTGGTACAGTTAATATCCGAGGTCTTTGGTGTGTGATGATGTAGATATTTTATATCGCTGTAATCAAGCACAAGAGCAAAGGATAAGCGTTATTCCATATTAAATGGATCCGGCTAATGTTGCTTGTCGCTCGTTACTCCTGTCTGAGTACAGCTGGTGTACTTTCGCACAGCTGTATGAATTATGTATTAACCAGAACCACAACGCCCAAGAGAACGTCAGGCGATGATTCCCATCTTTTCTTTCCTTGGCACCCAGCCTGGTACTCCTGTGTGTGTGCCAGCATTCTTTTTCTTGTTGCTGTTTCGGCTGTTTCGGCTAGGGTGAAAATCACGGGGTTAACCTTAGTGCCTCTGGTCACGTGCCGTGGTGGTTCTTGTACGCTGATTTTTTTACGAGAGTTGAAAGCGCTTAGGCTAGTTCAATACTAGTTTTGCACTGTTCGTTGTCAGTTTATGTCACACACACACACACACACACACACACACACACACTCTCTCTCTCTCTCTCTCTCTCTCACACACACACACACACATATATATATACATATATATATATATATATATATATATATATATATATATATATATATATATATATATATATATATATATATATATATATATATATATATATATATATATATATATATATATATATATATATATATATATATATATATATATATATATATATATATATATATATATATGTGTGTGTGTGAAATTTCTTTTAACGTACGTCATCCTATTCTTATTTCTTCTCAGATAGGAAACACTGTTAAAGTACGTCATCCAATTGTTATTTCATCTCAGAAAGGAAATTTCTGACAAAGTACGTCATCCTATTGTTATTTCTTCTCAGATAGGAAACACTGTTAAAGTACGTCATCCAATTGTTATTTCATCTCAGAAAGGAAATTTCTGTTAAAGTACGTCATCCTATTGTTATTTCTTCTCTGACAAGAAACACTGTTAAAGTACCTTTTCCTAATTTGTTATTCCATCTCAGACAGGAAGCACTGTTTAAGAATGTAATCCAATTGCTATTTTATCTCAGATAGGAAATTTCTGTTAAAGTACGTCATCCTATTGCTATTTCGTCTTATATAGGAAATGCTGTTAAAGTACGTCATCCTAATTTTATTTGATCTCAGATAGGAAACGCTGTTAAAGTACGTCGTCCACTTATTATTTCTTCGCAGATAGGAAACACTCTTAATGTACGTCATCCTAATTTTATTTGATCTCAGATAGGAAACACTGTTAAAGTACGTCGTCCACTTGTTATTTCTTCGCAGATAGGAAACACTCTTAATGTACTTCATCCTAACGTTTTTTTTTCTCAAATGGGAAACACTGTTAAAGTACTTGCTCGTAATATTTTTTTATATCAGATGGGAAATACTTTTTAAGTATATCAACCTAATGCTTTTTCATCCCAAATAAGAAATACTGATAACGTACGTCAATTTAATATTTTAAGCTGCAGTGATCTAACATTTAGACACTTTGCACTTTTTAATTTTATTTGATTAATTGTACAACGCAAAATTCCATTTCCATGGAGATGTTGCATTTTGCCGTTTCCAATTAATTTTTCATATCATAGATTCTTTTCTATTTCTTATAATGGTATACACATCAACGTTCATGAATAGTTTCTGTACATAAGATTCTTAACTTTTGCTGAATTTAATTTCTGCGTTACTTATATATAGCCACAAATATGCTCCGATAAGATATAAAATTTATGCCATAGAAACTCTATTTTGAAACTATTAGAACTTATCTAGGAGCCATCATCTTTAAGAAAACCATTTACAAACCAAATACCTTGCTGAAATCTTCGTAAAACACATTTTCCCATCTATTGTAAGACATTTTTCGCATCTATTGTAATATAAGGACTAAACCATATTTATATATCTATAACCGCGTTCATCGGGGACCATTTTGAATAATGTAACTAGTTCTAAATCTTCTTCATAAGTTTCTTTCCATAAAGGATCGTTTTCCTTTTCTTTCGGAGTCAACAAAATTTATTCCAAATAAAATGAAATTCTCAGCAGTATTTGATAGTGAAAATTGTAACAAGCTTTATACATTTTGACCCATCAGAACACAATCATCTAAGCCTAACCATGTCAGCTTCAAACCATTTACAAACTTAAATATATGAATTCTTTCAGAGCGCGGAGACGCTTTTACAATCAGAAGAGATTGTTGCGAGACGTCACATGCCGTATATAGAAGCGCCAGCTTTCCTCCGCAGTGAAACGATGCCACATAATTTAAATATGGCTGAAACTAGGAAGACAATGTACTGGGATGCGCCTGCTGTGCATGCTAGAAGTGATGACATGACATCTACAAAGACGATACTATTGATGCTACTAGAAGAGAAAATTGTTTTAAACTGAGTTGATTTTCTTTCGTCTTATCAAGACGTTTTACCGGCACCATTACCTTCACCGTCTTCTCCCTCGTTACCTTGGTAGATGATTTTATAGCAAAAGTCACATGGGGCATGTATGTGCATTTACTTCTTTTAAATTAAATATAAATTGTTCTTTTAAAATTTAACACTAAATTTCCTTAAAAAAGTCTATTCAATCTTGATTATTGAATGATCCACACCTTAACTGTCATCAAAACAATTTCCGACGAAAATTATCGATCTCTATGGTCTTTTACAATGGTGGCCCTGTACTAAACTTTGGTCAAGAACAGAACAAATAGAACTGAATCGTCACAATATATCGTAGTACGAATTTGTTTATCAATATGCGTAGCTCTCATTGTACTGGATACCACCATAGATTCATTTCGTCCAAAATGTCTCCGTGCTTTAACATTGACTTTTTCTCATGGTCTTTTCGGGACGTCTAAATAATAACCTTCCAAAGACATACGGATGTATACGAATCCAAATGAGTGAATACTTGCCACTTGAAGGTATGAAGAATCAAATTCTAGAAAATTACACGAATTACTGAAATATTCGGTGTTGAATGCCTACATGACCTGTGTGACTTGTACTATAGACAGAGATAGAAGGAAAAATTAGAAACATTATTAGGTTTTTCTTCTGGCTATATTCTCTGTTTGAGATAATTATGAAACTTTTCACAATACTTCACAAAAGTCCATTTCTTCTCCTTTCACTGTCTGTCTTTCTTTTTGAATTTTTTTCAGCGGCAAAGGCTCTCCCTCGTCTTCATTTTCTTCTCGTGGTCTGGATTTCTTGAGTTTGTTGAAAGAAATGAGTACTTCTTCTGAAATACTATTCAAAACAAGGCATGTCAGTAGTCACAATGTTACTTTAGTTTTGTAATTTTGGCATCACTTGTAACTTTGAAACAATTGAAAAACGATTTTTCTTCAATGAGTTATTATACATCTAGAGTTTGTGTTTGTGCATGACGTATATCTTATCTCTGTGTGTGTGTGTGTGTGTGTGTGTGTGTGGTCCTATTTTGACGCTGTACTGTGTCATTATACAAATTTCTAGCAGTGGCTTCACTGTTTTTTGAAGAAGAAAATACTAGCACACTACAGTGCCCGAATAACTTTTGTATAGCCCACCTTTTTCTGTACTCTCATTGTAGAGGAAAAACATGAGTTATGTGGAGGATATAATGTAAAAGTGTTGACCTATTTTCTCTCAGTTGGTTTAAGACTGCGAAAGAATAATGTTGTTTCCTGTCCTTGGTTTAGTGGAACTTTGCAACATTGTAGCCTAAGATGTGTGCTGCAGAACATGATATGTCTTTAAGTTGAGAGTAGGTATAAAGCAAATGCTGCTCGGTAAGACGACAATAAATATAACACTACCGTTTGTTTGAAATTAATGAGCGAAATAAATGATTGACGATGAACATTTCTCACATACAATTTGTTGTTGTCCTCAGAAACTCAAGGTAAACTAAGGTTAATTTCTCCTTGACCTCAGAGTGCCATAAACATAACAGAGCCAATAATGGTGCCCTACGTCTCTCCATATGCGTAATGATGAATCCCTCTTTGTCCATCTCTCAAAACACTAATCTCCAACTAGAGTACCGTCTGTTCTATCATCACTAAGTTCTGTGTATGTGTCTTTTCGCTTACCCAAATATTACTTGTGTGAATGTATTAACATTACATACAACTATATAACAACCATTGTGACTTAAACCGTTTAAATTCACCTTGTAGTTGTATGTCGTCGTTCAAAATTTCTGGAAGTCACTTTCTTCGCTGATCTTGATTGTTAAGTCAACATATCAGCTTTACAGCAGTTTTTCTCTCTCTACCTCTCAATCTCAATCTGCAGTGGATGTAAATGGTGTTGCATATGAGACAACCATGTAATCTGAAAGATCGCGAGAGTGAACTGCTACCAAAACGTTTTAAAGAGTGTTGGGTGACACCGATTGGCATCGTCATTTGGTGTCTGACTTCTCCTTGATAACATTTTTTTCATCTAGGTTGCACAATTTAATTTGAGTAAGTTTTACACACACGACTAGATCTCGTTACATTTCACGGTGTAGTTGTAAGCCGTCGTTCTAAATTTTCTGTAAGTGCGTTTTGCGACTCTCAAATGCGCTAATAATTGTACGGACCTAACGAAGTTCTTTTCTGATGAATCTCGACTCTCATGATTTGTGGCAAAAGTGGGTGTTGGATCAGGCTTACTCATGTTGTCTTCGAAATAGCTCTCACGAATTGGAGCAGCTCGTGTGTGAGGCGATACGGCATGTCGTTGCCACTTCCTTTTTTCTAATTTCTCCCTGTACTCCTTTCATCTTGATCACAAACGTTACATCTGACAGTTTTATACGCAGCGGTTTCATATATATATATATATATATATATATATATATATATATATATATATATATATATATATATATATATATATATATATATATATATATATATATATATATATATATATATAGATAGATAGATAGATAGATAGATAGATAGATAGATAGATAGATAGATAGATAGATACACACACACACACACACACACACATATGGTTAGTCTCTTAGAGTCATATTATGTATTCAGCTATCAAACTGTCATGATGGAAGTATTAGTCAGAGATTTGCGAAGGATTATACGAATGTATACTTCAGAGAAAACAAAGAACTACTCTCCTTACGAGATAAAAGTCAAGGTACTTGCTGTCAGGGGAACAGACATTGGTCTTCAGAATGCATGCATCGTCTTAGTAAAGGAACGAGGAGGTGAAAAGAGAGGCAGAGGTCAAGATACCTGTTATTATTGTTAGCAGAAAGGACATTGGTCTTCAGAGTGCCGTTAGAATAAAAGAGAACCAACAAAAGAAGCAAGAGGAGGAAGATGAGAGGTCTTCAGAAAATGTAGAAGTGCCAATGTAATGCAAGAAAAACAGATCACGAGAATAATGTGAAGACGAGTAAAAGCCTATGCTGCTGAAGAAACTACAAGAAGAAAGACAGTGAGAGAAGAAGAAATGAACTTTTGTGATGTGTTGTGGAATATTCATTGTGATTTCAAACATAGAATATACCCAAAAGATAAACGTAATTCTCTCTTTGTCTTGACTTTTTATAATTTGGATAAACACATGGACACACACACGCGCATCATTCAATCACGGGGAAAAGAGATGTAAGTTTTACTTGGTTTGGCAATCTGTAAGTAGTATATCTCTTCTAGATAGTTGCGTGGCACTGAAAAGGACCCTTTGGGCATTTGTTCTTTTGACAAATTCATTGACTTGACATGATTAGCTTTAAGTGCTTTAAATCCTTACCATGACCATATCCTACATATTCTCCTGCTGCTGTGGATGCTTTGGCAGTGTTCACTGCTGCTGACGGTATCTCAGTATTAAAGTAGATTTAGTTATGAAGTGCTTGGCATTTGAAGGTATCTTTCTTTTGGAACGAGTTAAAGAAGTCTGATACGTTTATCTCAGATACTTTACTCTGCCAGACTTTCTTGTAGCACTCTTAACGTTTTGCTTTCGTTGTCATTCTTCTGTCCTTCATACTTGCTCTTCTCTTCATGTTTTCTTCTTTCCTCTTCTTGCTGTTGTCGAATGACAAATGCTTCTTCTGCTAGTTTCTGCTGTTGTAAAACTTTCTCTAATTCTTCCTTTGTTTCTTCTAAAATCCTCTTCCAAGGTAACGAGGGAGAAGACGGTGAAGGTACTGGTGCGGGTAAAACTTCTTGCAAAGGCGAAAGAAAATCCACTAAATTAAAATAATCCTCTTCTGGAAGAATGACCATTGAAGTCTTCGTAGCTGTCGTGCCATCACTTCTCGTATGCACCATTTTCAGTGGCACTCAGATCTCTAGAAAAAAATTACTATCCCACTATTGACATAGGTGTTTTTGTCTCTGTTGTGTGTAAGTCTTTTTCTGTGTGTGTCTGTGTTCTCAACTCAAACTTGAAAACCCATTGCCATTATCCTCCCCCTTTGGTGGCATAAATCCATTTGACTGTATAAACCCTTTTGATCCCATAAACACGTTTGACCACACAAGTGCCTCACTATGTTAATTTCCGTTTGCCCGATAAGTGCCAAATACTACATAAAATAGAAAGGCTAATGTTAGCTCTCGTGCGACCACACATGTGCTATTCTCGTGTTAATTCCCGTTTAATTCCAAAGTGTCACATTTGATCCTATATACACTTTTCACCTTTAAAAATCTACCCAATGTTAATTTCTGGTTTGATCTCCAAGTGTCAAACACTACATAAATAGAAGGCTAATGTTAATTCCCGGTTTGACCCCCGTTTGCCACTTGCAACTACTTCTGTCCGCGTGGGTTCAAGCCTTGTAGTTGTGTGAGAAAGCTGCCAGTAGCTTCTTGTGGATCAGTAGTTCATACCAGGGTTTTCCCGGGTTCTTCCTCCGACATTTACAGTGGCCGCCATATATTGCCTATATGATATCAAACCGAAAAACAACAACAATCTTTGTCATAAAACTCCGTCAGTGTATTATTTCGTTTGGTTTTGGTCTTTCACCCATGCCATACAAACTTGTAAAATAGTATGTTTTGTTCACTAAGGACCCGCTTAGGTGGAATTGTTAATGACAATAAGAGAATATTAATTTAAGAGATAGCTAAAACTTTTATCAGTGTTGTCTTTCCTAATGGAGCAGAAAACGTCGTGTTCCATTGAATTATTAAGCTTTTAATGTTGGATGGATATGTGCAATGAATAACTGATACAATGATACAACAGAAAAAGGTACATTGGTTATATCAATAGTTAAGTCAACAGGTAAATAAGCTATTGAGGAGAAATGATAAACAATAAATTCACAAATAGTATCCAGATGCCATTAAATGTATAAATATGGCTTTGGTAATGACGATAAAAGAATATTAATTCATCAGATAGATAAACCTTTTATCGATGTTGTCTTTCCAATCAGAGTAAAATACATCTTGTGTCACTAAATTAATAGGTTTTCAATTTCTCTAATTGTAGATGGTCGAGTGCAATGAATAACTGATGCATGTGGAATATGCATAAAGCTTATATCAATATCTAAGTCATCAGGTAAATAAACTATTCAGGAGAAATGATAAACAATAAATTTAGAAGAAGTTTACAGAGGCCATTAATTGTACAAGTATGTTGACATCTAATTTGTAAAAATAAATCAGAATATAGTTTTCTGTATGTACTGACGTAGAAACATTCAAATAAGCAATAGTTGTCATTCCCAATATTATCTGAATCACAGATATTGCACATTATTTCTTATAAATCTAAATTTTGTCACCTTCATTCTTCCAAAGAAAATCTATGGATGTATGTCATAAATTTGTAGTTCAATACATAACTGAAGCATTGTTACGTAGATAGTACGAATTATTACACATTATTTTATATAATTTAGTTTCATAGAAACTTAGATCCAGGACCAATTTATCTATGTAGTCTTTGACTGTGAACAGTTATACCTATCAAGAAAGGACAATGAAGGGTAACAAGAAGAGATACAAAAAGTCTACTTTTTGCTGTCGGGAATGGAACAGGTTCGCTTGTCTCGCAAGGGTACATAATACAAGACTAAACTGTCCGACCAGCTAAGTTGGTTAGCAAATTAACTTATAAACCCTTCTTCCCATACCTTTACATTCCACCTCTAATCACCCAGATTCTCAGATCATAGTGACAGCAATCATGTTTACTGCACAATCAGGCATGAGAGTTAGAAGAGTCAGCAAATGCAGCAGTGGTGGATGCACACTGTAGTGTTCCGGTACCGAACCTGGTTCGTCTCTCACATAGTCAAGCGAATGTTCCGCCAGACTAAAGCATCAAGACCTGCTAAGCTGTTAGCAAGTAATCTAGTATACTGTAATATACAAAGGGTCTTACCATACAGTGAATCAAACAACTGCTGCTTTATTCTGGCTTTAGGTCGATCTTTCCCCTATTTCTAAAGACATCAAGACATTAGTTGTCAACATAAAGGTTTTTTGAAGCACAAATACCACCTATAATTTTCCCTAATCACCTAATGAACACAAATTAACGAGACTAATTTTAAACTTGCAAATTTTTTCTTGCTTCACATTATGTGTGCGTGTCCGCGCGTTTGTGTGTATGATCCATCAGAAAACCGTTCCAAACCGTAGATCGGTACTACACGCCAGGCACCATAAATACGATCCCAAACACATAATACAAAGTACTATTTCTAGCTCAAATTACTAAAACACTTATATGTATGAGTATTACGAAAATTGATTACATTAAAGAAATTAGGAATGGCCCATTTTACAAAACTGATGCACGCTACCATAATGTCTCGTGAACACTGTACATTATGACGTCTGGTCCCAGAATTTACTAATGACTCTGTGTGAGATATATATTCCCAACACATAATCAACAAAGGATAGCTAAAATCTAACAAATCTATAAAAGCAGACATAAATACAAAGATCAGATATTTTAGGTTTATAACATTACCAGCTCTTCCCCGAGTGACTACAACGTAACCACGACAATTCGAGGAGAAAGAGCATACGTCCTACATAACAATGCATTTCTACAAAAATACAAGTCGCAAGGGACCTAGTGCCCATGCTAGTGGACACTGCATCCTACAATCAACATCACTTTTAAAACACAAATGCTACAGCGATAGAACAACATCTAAACAACCACAATTAAAAATATTACATTTCTCACCACAAAGCACAGAAAGTTAATAACAATAATGAGCCCTTTAACAAATCATGGCGTTATTTAAGACGGCTCCCCTAAAAGTACAAAACCGAATTCTAATATACATAAATCAAGTTCTAAGCGGTACACTATGAACTTTTAACCAGTACTAGTGGAAGTCAATCATGCATGTGATTAATCCACAAACAACTTACACAAAAAGCTGTATATGCCTTCAAATAAGAATCTCAGAATCAAATAAAATAATTATAAATATCAATTAATTCAGGAAGCCATCTGCCTTCTCCGTGCGGCTCTGTCTATTCAGCCTGCCTCATTGCGCCGTCCTTGACCCAACCATTTAGCAACCAAATGGACACAGCTCTTGTCTACTCTCATATTAATTTTCCTGTTCCGAAATAAAATGATCATTATTTTGCCAACTTATGTTTGCTAATCAAGAACATGCGCGCAGGTACGGGAATTTTGTAATATCTCTACAGTTTAGAAAGTAACTGACAAACGTTTAATAAATTTGCGTTTAGTGAAAACGGGGTGAGGGTAGAGATAGGATAGGGGATATTGAGAGGATGGTTCAATCAGAAGGTTCTTTGTTAATCAGTCAAACAAACTCAACTATAAATTCATGAATCCTGACAGGGAAGGAACTCATTTCAAAAACAATTTGGATTATTTTAATTCACGCATGAGAGATTTTGAGGTTTCAATAATTAATTTTCAAACTAACTGGCCTAATGTCTCGTAAAAAAGACTACGTCCGTTACTACGCACTCTTAGAACGACCGGATCGCCCTCTTGAAAAAAATACTCCACTCCACCCCAAATTGCATCCTGCCGGTAGCAATAAAACAGAAGAGGCTCATAAAGGACTATATTTGTTCACTTTTAAATGGACACTAAAAGAAACCAACCCCAGATTGGTATCTCACGACATGTACCCCAGAACACGACACAATTCTAATACAACGGATTATTCCAAGATAACATTATTAAACACTTATTTATTCAAACATCTCAGAACTTTTCCTTATGCTAAGAAATCAGGGAGGGTCCACTTTATGAAAAATTAAACCATGCTACCACTAAGTCTCGTGAATACTGTACATTATGACCATTACGCATAACAACTGGAAAATGTATAGGGTTGAGAAAAATATTCACAATACTGACTCCCCATAATCAACAAATAATATCTAACTAGCTAATAATAACTAGCAATAAACGGGAACGTAAAATACAAATATCACATACCTAGGTTTATTTCAATACATCGAAGTCTACAAAAGAGGACAGTTTTATTTCCCTTTATCCACAGATTACATAGATGTATATATGCTTGATATATTTAAGGCTCATGCAAATATAACGTTCATAAATATTGAGTTTTATGTCCTGGTGTCCTGTATAATAAGATAACCGCCAATACAGAGTTCACTGAAGAATCAGATAGCATAACGTAAATTCACAGTGACTCAACATTGAATCAAAAGGAAGATAATGAGAAGTTTTATGTCTTGGAAGTGGTGGAAAGAAAGTCGTTGTTATGCAGCAGTTTTTGAACAGATGCAAAATATTGTCACTGTGGTGACAAATGTTGCTGTAAAGAAAATCCAAAAGAAAATGAAGTCAATGGCATTGCAGATGTGATTCCACGTCATTTTAGGCTTCTCATCTGGTGTTGGTGATTTTGACGTTTTGATTGCAGAAGTTGTTTCTTCAGTAGAAACTGTGTAACCAGAATCAAAATTAGGAACCTCAGCCTCGCTCATCATTGCCGGATGCACCTTTTTATATCTTCTGCATCGGACTATATCCACAATCCCTTGAAGTCTAATCAGCCATGATGGGATTGGGTCCTCATCAACATCCCTAAAATTCAGACGAAGTATAAACAGCGTCAAAATGGCGATCAAAGTACTGAAACCGGTCATTAGTACCAGGTAAATACCGAGGAAGGAAACTTTTTCTGAATTCTGTGGCAATGTTGTTGTGACGATTGTCAAAAAGACAGCCAAAGCAAGAAATACTGTCACAGAAAACGAAGCCTTTTCTCCGGATTCTGCCGGAAGTACGAATATGCAGACGTTCAGAAGAGACAACATTATGACTGGTAAGATGACATTTAACAAAAAGAAAAGTGGTTTTCTTTTTAATTTGATTGAAAATAAAACTACAGCGTCATCGGATTCCTGTAACATATCTACGCTCGTGTCAACAATTGACCATTCCGAATTTTCTTCGTATTCATCCAGGATAATTCCCTTCTTCCCCTCCTTAACATTTACTTCCACTTTCGTGTAACTCCATGCCACAAATTTCAAGGTACAAGTCTGAATATCAAACGGAAAGTAGGTAATATCAACTCCGCATGTTGACTCAAAAATCTGGAAAAGAACTTGAGCAAATTAATGGAGGCCAAATGAATTGTTTTCAAATTGTAATGAATTTTTTAATTCTCAGTAAGTTCTAAGGACTGTCTCATCATTATAGTTCAAACTGTAGCCCACTCTCTTGACACATTTGCGGCCCTTCCTTAGATTCTTGGTGCAGCATAAGGATACAGTGATGGCCCATAAGCATAAATCTTATAGCTGAGTCTAGACTTAATAATTCTTGACATTAAGTCGGACTTAAGGACGAAGTGCACAGTTCAAAAAAGTACTTCCGCGCAATAATCTAGTGTTCGTTTTCGAACGAAGATTTTGTTTAAATAATATGAAAATATCGATAAATTTAGAAACAAAGTGAATATACTTGAAATATATAAAATATTCAGGTTGAATCATAAAGAGAACTTATAGGCAGATTTCCAGGAACCTTTACAGACCAGCACTGGTCCATCATGAGTGTGTTGGTAAATCTGTGACAGCAGTACTAACGATGTTTTGTTGCTTATGCAACTTTATTTCATTTGCAAAAGCATGCGATGTAACGCTATGTATGTGTGGATTCATAAAATTTGTTGTTGAAATAACGAGTCAGTTAATAAGCAATATCGCCCTTGTGAAGCGCCTTGGAATCTCAAAGTAGTTCGCACAAATCTTAAGGTCATTTAAACTGGTTATTAATTCATTCTTCATTTATCTAATAAATCTGAATTCCTGTTGATTATTTACTATATAGTTTAATACCGTTGTTCTATGTGATTATTTTTAAAGTTCCAACACGGACTTTATGGCAACAGTTAATTGGTAGACCAATATATAGCGAAATTGATTTGTCTAACCCAAAGTACTAGTATCAACTTAAATGTTTGAAATTAATTGACCATATCTTTCAAACTGTTCATTGGATTTTTAGAAAGGTTTTGCATATCTTTCCATCCACTGAGAATATATCGGCTGAGTCCTACATGTTTAGAATAATATACAGTTCGTCAAAAAGTCACCTATAGACTTAGTGTGTACGATATATGATTTTATTGTTCAAGTGCCCAATAAAACGGATTACTTTACACAAGGGCGGCATGTAAGGAAAAACGTATTGTTGCGAAGACTGCCGTCGAGCCTCCGTACATTTGTTCTTACCATCGAATTTGTTCACCACAATCCTAAATACATTATTCGTCTTTCCTCAACATTCGTATCACTAAAGTTATACTTGCATATACTGTTCGTTACTAGACAACATGCCACTAACGAATTTGAGAAAGAAAGGTGTTCACTTTAGTTGTTCTGTTCTTTTAGCAACGTTTTCTCATGAAAAAACAAAACTGCCACTATTTGTTTCCTGCTTTTGTAAAAGCATGAAAACAGTCCAGAAAAGACTTTGGCGAAAATGGGGTTGAGCCAGTAATGCTCACAGATCATTTGAACCAAATTAATATTGTTGTTGATACGTGAGTATAACGTTAAAATTCGAGGGAGGATGGTTCTTCTTAAACGCGATAACAGTTGATCATATTTGTACAGAAAGAAATACCTACCCCTGATTAATATTTTACCCCAAATAAATCATCCAAACAATCATCTCAGGTTATATCTTTACACAATTTTAAACACATCCGCAGACTGATGTTAATATAAGTACATAGGAAAATAAGAATGAATTATTTGTCCCGCTCTTATATACACACATATAGCGCTAAAACGTAATTTGTTCCTACTTTCTACAAGCCATTTCACAATACCCCATGTCGTAAATTTACCCATCTGACCGACCTATCCAACGGAAAATAACTTAGTTCTTATTTTCTACTCTGCATCAAATGGTACAGTGATACTGAGGATATGCGGATAGAAACCTTAGAGTCATTACGCGATTTTATGGTCATTCGAAATTTCAAATCTGACTTTATCAAATAAACAAGGTGTTATTTTCAAAATTATCATAAAATTCCGTTGCAAAAGCAAACACAGATAAAATAAATTCAAACTATCGGCAAAAAGTAGCTCAAATGACCTATTACTGCAAAGCATAGTACTAACTCGAATGCGATCTGACACTGTACCCATATTCCCAATTACATGAAATGTCTTGGATCGTTGGTAAATTTCCTAAATAGATTTTGCGCCTCTACTCTTCTGCTTTGTTGTAATCAAATTCATACAGCTACTGAAAAGTGGATGCCATCGTTATATTAATACTAAAATATTTGTCTAATTGATTTGCTCTTGTAAATCTTCATTATTGATAGAGTATTAGTCATATAATCGAAAGTTTTATTCGTGTAACTCGTTTCATACGTGTAATTTCGTCAACGTCAGAGACCTCTTTTGTTCTTGTACGGTATCAAATAAAGTATTTATCTTTTTCCGCCCATAAGCTTGACCAAGTATGCATCGTTGCTGTTCTAAGATAATTTCTACGTTAATTAATGCATATTCCGAAAATGTGTTTGTAAACGTATATAATATTTTTGGGCCTCATTCATAAATCTGTATGATGAATTCAAACGAAAAAGTGATTACAGTTTTTACCACGTGTTTATATGATTGGGAAAAAAGATGCCATTATTTGAGACCTCCATTAATTCTTTCAAAATAGTATGACCCTCGATCGTGTCATAAGCATTTGTGAGGGTTAATGAGGTCAATGACTCTACCTTGTTTGACTCTGGCCACTTGTTTAGCCACTTTATTTGGTTACTTGTCTGCGTACTTATTTGTGCACTGTACTTTTGTGGATTGATAATAGACGGGTTGGACATTTATGCTAAAATGAACAAAATTCAATTCGATGGAGACTGTGACCTAGAAAAGTAATGAAAATATAAAACGAATATGATCACACTCCTCAAGATCGTTTTAAAACTGTATTAGAAAATGATGATTTAATATTTGGGCTGTCACATAAAAAATCGATTGAAGAAGACACAACATTACTGTTTGAATTAGGAACTGAAAGAAAAGTTGATTCCAAAAGATTCTGCGGGAAATGCTCAGAAGAACTAAATAAAACAGTGAAAGGACCAAGAACAGGTAAATGCTTCTCAAATACTTATTTTTAAAAGTGTTTTAGATGACATGGTTCCAAACTTAGGCCAAGTTCGTTTGACATAAGGAAAGAAAGGTGTACGAGTAGAATATATTTATAACACTATTCGTTACCTATTTATTCATAATATATATTTATAAACCCTTAGTTATATACATGAATATGTTTTTCCAGTCTAGTTTCAGTACGTATACATTAAGAAAATATGGTCATTTCCAAAAGTTTAGAACTGTGTGAATTTAACAAGGGGCATCTAGACTATTTCACTTAAAGTTTTTTAATAATAAAAATATTTTGTAATATGGTACATTTTAACATTTTATAGAAAGAAATACCTACCCCAAGAGGATACCAAGACACAGTGCCATCACTGAACACGTAAACAAACAAACTACTTGAGCCAAGTCCTTTCAATTCGGATACGCCATTTTGCAGAGATATATCCGGTTTCCACACGTTGTCCTGAGGAATAAATGTACCTGTCAGGTTGCCATAAGTCGATGGGGTCCATTGTAAATAATTATCGACCCATCTAATAAAAAGGTAACCGGAAGTGGTCAGTTTTTCCTTCTGCGAGTCAAAGTTTATTATGCTTGTAAGATGAAAGTCAATAAAAACATCGGTTGCCGTATTTTGCTCGTAAGTAGGTCTAACAGCCTTATTATAGGCAGACACATTAAACATTTGGGATAAAAGATTCTTTGCATCATCCGATGTTTGAGCATTGACTTTAGGCATGTACACGATCACTAAGAATAGCATCACCATTGAATTTAGTTTCCGATGCGTCATATCGGATTGATCACGAATGTATGCGCACTATAAAATCTATGATAATGCTTTTAAACAACTAGACAAAACACCTGTTTAGCAGTCTATAAATAAATGGATATTTGTATTCCAAACAATTTGTCATGGTCCATGTAGAATAAAATAAATGTACCCTTTTACACTTATTTTAAACACTTTAGACAGTATAATCCATTCTTGATTTTTTAAAATGTATCATAGTAAGTTGTCCCGATTCAGGTTTGGTGTGTGCTAAGTCCAAGTTCACGGTTAATGAGATTCATCTCTTTCGGCTACCGATATAAGCTTTGACGCGTCGTTTCTTACTGGAAACTTTCAGTGTCGCAATTCGTTGAGTGATATCACACAGTGATATCACTCGGTGCTTTGAATGGAAAATGAATACCATGTATGATTGACAAAAACGTTTCAAATTTCTTATTCAACCTAAATTATCTACACGGAACTTGAGTCTAAAGAACATTCCTGTTAAGATAGAAATGCATAATAATGAAGACAGTTTTTAGTGACTTTCTTCAATGTAAAAGGATTATGTAGGCCAACTACACGTATGTTTAAAAACTGGCCCTGTGAGTAATCATATAATCTGAGGACGATACTACTCACGCTCAAGCTCAAAATCCCAAATTTAAATATGGCTCTTTGGGTTTTATTATATCACTGAATTTTAAACACGGTACATGGAATTCATCATTGAAATGTAAAAATAGTACATGAAATTTAACTATATTGTTTGAAATTTAAATATGGTACATGAAGTATAACTACATCATTGAAATTTTGGTATGCTACACAGAGTATAAATACGTCAACGAAATTTAAACATGGTACATTGAGTGTAATGTAATATGGTACAGCAGTATAATGACAGGAGTATAATGACATCATTGACATTTAAATATGGCACCTGTTGTATAATTACTTTGTTGAAATTTAAATATGGTACATGGGGAATAATTATTATGTTACAATTTAAATATGGTACATGGGGTATAATTACTTTGTTGAAATTTAAATATGGTACATGGGGTATAATTACTTTGTTGAAATTTAAATATGGTATATGCGGTATAATGGCATCACTGACATTTAAATAGGGCACATGGGATATGATTACAGCATTTAAATTTGTATGATACATGGGGTCTAGTTACATCATTGCATCATTGAAATTTACCAAATGAGCCGGTCGATCGTGGTCTATGCTGGCCATTTTACTGGTAAGTTCAAGCTAAAGTCGCAGACCCTACCTGCTTGTGTAATGCAACTCCAGATTTGTGTCGACGCTTGGAGTAAAGACAATATGTCCCCTGATCATTGGTGTCACAGTTATAGCCAATGGTCATATAACTAAATGTCTTACTCATGGCAAACGGATGTATGATTGATTATACAGTAGCAGGCTGAAGCGAACATTGTCTCTGTACTTTCATTTTATTTATTGGATTGGATACACAGAAAGAACAAACAAGTAGACAGTTAATATGGTAATGTATGTTTCTTTCGGAAACATTACTCTTCCATTCCCATCTCTCTCTCTCTCTCTCTCTCTCTCTCTCTCTCTCTCTCTCTCTCTCTCTCTCTCGGTCCAAACATATTTTATTGTCTTAAATAATAAAATAATATATTTGCAAAAGGATAAAAGGCAACTTAACAAGAACGAACAGCGTTTCTCATGATTGCGCAAAAGAGAATCACATGACAAATGAAATAATTAATAACATGAAGTCAAATATAGAATAAATATGGAAACGGAAAAAACAAAGATGGAATGATAGTTTGATTCAAGATTCAATCGATAGTAGTGGCGAAGGAAATGAAAGGAAAGGGGTTGACTCCGCCCAATCTTCGCTAGCCAAAGTTCCGATATGTTCACCATATCTATACCTACTCGGATCGATCAGATATTTGGGTACTTTGTCATGAAGACATCTAACAGATTTCATCATTAGTATGTAAAGCCACGTAACCAATGGCATGTAACAGCGGTGCATTGTTACTTTGTACGTTGGCCGAAAATTGTTGAGGTAATTGACTTCAAAAGGATGCACTGTAAGTTTAACACCGAATGTATGACAACGTAATAAAGAGAGGCCATTACAGGTGTATTTAAAGCTACGGGTGTATTTGTACAAACACGGACTGGCAGAGGAAAATTGTTTATTTAACAGCCCATTCTAGTTTTGTGCTACCCTTTTATCGATCATGTAGGAATAGTGTTCTTTGTTTAACTACTTGATTTGGATTGGATGCGGAGCTTGCTACCGCATCCAGTGAAACTGACAAACTTAGGCACTGAAATATATGATCGATCCGCCAAGGTGTAGCCGACAGGATTGACAAATCGAACCTTGGCTAGCGATGATGACCTTACCCATCTTATTACTCACTCCTTACCTCTATGTTGTCTCTTGTTTGTTCTCTCTCTCTCTCTCTCTCTCTCTGTAATGAGTGACATATAGACATATCGGTTAATATATAGTGTTCAAAGAAATCATATCCCATAATATCAAGTCAATAACATCAATCCGTACACTCGTCTAAGCTAATCATAAAATTCGTTTCGTTGGAAACTTGGCCATAATATCAGCATTTCCTTACTCTTCTTCGTGTGCGTCCTTATTCTTTCGTTTTTCTTTCTTGCTTTTATTTTATTTATTTTTCTGGGACGGGTTCTATAATTCTTCGTATTGCATCAATGCATCATGCAGGAAAGACACATTTGTAATCAACTTCAACCTATACTTGAAACTTAAAAGTTAAAATCAAGAGTTGCATCCGAGTAAAACCGTCAAAAAAGTGAATACAGCAAGAAATTAAAATTCCTTCCAACATCATCAACAGTGTTTTGGATGATTACTTCGAAAGAGGACAAATACTCGAGGCAAACTGACACACCTCATAATTCATATATTATTCGCTATATAGTTTGCTAGTACCTGAATATTTGAATTAGGCGATTAGTATGCAAATAGTATTAGACGACGCGCTATCAGTACAAGAATCACAGCGTCTATAAATAAACGGGCGCCATGAAAAGTTGTACAGCCGATATCTTGTTTCTTCTCGGGATAGTAATACTGCGCATTAGCAGCCCGATAATTTATTTGATGGTATTGTCGGAGCTAATCTTCCTCCTTTTGTCTGCAAATTTGGTCGCTGTAAGATCTCCGAAGTGTTTAGCTGCCATTGTAAACAATGAAAGGGAGACAAGTCAATTTGTCAAAATGGAATATGATCGACGTACGCTGGATACGGCTACGGCATTTGTACGGTTTCCACGTGACTTAGCTTAACCAAGTGATATTCAAAGAAGTCAATATGAAGTGAGATAAATTATGATATATTAAAGGTGTATCTAATATGGTTATGAAAACAAAATGAATCAAAGCCCTTTTACAGAAACTGAGAAAGCTCAAACAATCAGGTTTTCATTACAATATGGCTCAAATATTACATATATGCTTAAAGCAACGTGTTGAATCAACTTTACTTAACGGAATAAAGCAGACCTCTTAACTTGATCGTATATTTTCACTGTAGAAAACTTTATGTATTTGTACCTCAAATGAGCAAAGGAGAAATTGTATTCCGGACATATAGGTATGTTACCTCTATCCTGTTAGCACACTTTTTGACGCTAGCGAAAGCAAATTTAGGTATAGAGATCAGAAGGCTATCTGAAATATGTGGATTAAACTATTTGGATAGGTTGAAGGACCTATTTGGGTCCAAGCAAACAGACACCAGTTTAGTAACGCGTTGGCCGTACTAGAGACCGACCAACATATATCCTTACCATATTGTAATAAACCTTTGCTTATTAGTATGTGAACTTCGTGCAATTTTAGTATTCATATTGCATTGCTTGCATTTATTAAATACTCGACAAATACATGTAATAAGGGAGAGTATCTTGTTCTAGGAGTCTTGTATTCCATTTTAATTTGTATGTCCACTCATGTGTTTACCTCCAGGAATTACATCAGTCATCGCAAAAATAAGAATACATTAATACAATGTCATTATGATCATAACAAAGACATCAACACTTGACCAGTCAAAAAGGGCCGACTGCACCATTATCTGTGATGAAAATATATAACGTCATTTTATTGACATATTTTGGACACGATGGTTTCTTTATAATGGTATGTTGTAAACAGATTTGGATTTCAGTGTTGATAGCATGAAATTAATTTTATTAAAAAATCAGAAGACAATGAACATAATTGAATACGTAATTTTAGTACAATTAAAGCAAAACTAGTTACGACATGTCTTCATAATTTCTTTTTTTATTGCAATAAGCAGTTTGTGACATTTAGAAGATTCCAGTTTATTAATATTTATTGTTATGATAAGACATCAACACGCCAGGAAGTAGTGTGGTAAGAGCGGTTTCATATTTCTGTTACTTTTCTAGGTCGTATCCTATATATCCCATGACTTTTGTTCATTTTAGCATAAGAGCCATATTATTTCGACCTTATGGTCATAAAATATGTAACAGAATGAGGAGAAACCAGCAAGTTTTGTCAAACTTAGCAAATAATTTAATTCTCGAAGCTAAAAAAAGGACCGCTGAAGAGGATCTTACAGTATTATGAATTAAATCCAAAGTAATCCTAACAAAAATCTAAACAAGTCCTAAAGAATCGAGTGTTGCGAATAAATTCCAGATCGTCGAATATACTTGTATGCCAAACTTCATGATATATCGCAATGGCATTGTCCAGGACTCCTTTGAATTAATTCACAATAGTCATAGATCAATATTTTACTCCAATAAATCGTCCAAATTCTCTCAGATTATATCTTAAGTGCAGACTGATGTTAAAATAAGGACACAGGGAAATAAGAATGAATTAATTGCCCCACTCTACTTACTTATAAACACATCGTTGCTACATGTCTCCAGCACAATGAACCAGTGCTGGACATCACTTTAAACTGCCACACTGCAGACATCGTAGCGAAATGACTGGAAAATTGTTAAAGGTACGTTAATATATCTATATCACACATACATACACATACTTATATCCACCCATACCAAATGCGCAAATGTAACCATCTGACCGACCCATCCAATGGTAAATAACTTAGTTCTTATTTCCTACTCTGTATCAAATGGTACAGTGATATTGAGGATAGGCGGATATAAAACTTTATAATCCATTACGCGATTTTATGGTCATTAGAAATATTAAATCAGACTTTTTCAAATAAACAGGCTTGTTATTTTCGAAATTATCATAAAATTCCGTTGGAAACGCAAACTCAGATAAAATAAATTCCAACTATCAGCACAAAGTAGCTCAAATTACCTATCACTCCAAAGTATTGCAAAAACTCGAATACGACCAGACGATGTACGCTTATACCCAATAACATGAAATGTCTTGTAACGTTGGTAAATTTCCTCAATAGGTTTTGCAGCATAGCTTGTAGTAATAGCTTCCAAAAATTGTTTCCGGTGTTTGCGCCGCTACTCTTCTGCTTTGTTGCAATCAAATTCATACATCCAGTGAAGAGTGGATGTTATCGTTATATTAATACACAAAACAATTGTCTAACTAATTTACTCTTGGAGATAGTCATTACTGCTAGAGTATTAGTCATATCGTCGGAAGTTTCATTCGTGTGACTCATTTCAGACATTTCAGACCCTGTAGGTCTTCCAAGTAATTTAGTCTTCGTTTTATTTCTTGTACAGTACAGTGTCAGATAAAGTTTGTATCTTTTTCTGCTCATAACGTTGACCAAGTATGCATCGTTGTGTGGACATCCTGGATCCACGTTATAGTCACGCTCGCCGTCAGTACTCAGTAGAGTCTAGGGAAGCAAAAGATCCAACTTTCAAACCGAATTCAGCAATGCATCCCGGTTACGTGACATTACCAACAGCAGCCCCCGAAGTGGAAATGTCCGCTGACTTTTAAGCCATTGGACCGGCCTTACGAGTTTTATCACTTAACGTCGAGGGTCTCTCAGCAGCCAAACGAACCATCATCAGTACTATAACCCATCGTCATAATATTGACAAAATCTGTTTTCAGGAGACTCGCGTAGCAGACCAGGTAGCAGGACGATACACCATTGGAGGAAAACCCCGGAAAGAACCACCGAGCCACGAGAGGTTACCGGCAAGCTTTCTTACATACCCACATTGGCCGAACCCGAGACTCGAACACACGCAGACAGAGGTGAGTTGGCAGTGATCCGTAACGGCGAGCACTTTAGACCATTTGGCCACTCCAGGACCCGTTGTTTGAGGTTAGATCATCTCTAATTAATGCGCAACAGGTATTTATGTTGAACGTCTCTTATAGGAATTATACTGAGATTTGTACTAGAAGGAAAACTCAGTTTGGAGTTACATAATTAGGGAAAATTTGGTACGTCGGTATAATTTAGAGTCCTGGATATATATTATATTTAAATTCATATAGTTACAGGATCACTGATCTCAAAGAGGAATGTACTTTGTATTCGACACGATCAGCAAGACATACACCAGTAACGCCATTGATTTTTCTGTCTTTGCGATCCATGAGTTAACCTCCTTACTGATCGAATTACTCCAAATTGCTTTATTCCCAAAGTCCTAAAAAATAAATGTTATTTCCGATCAGGCATAAGTTACTTTCATTAAGTTCTGAAAATAAATTTGTTTTAAGTTTATGACATAGCTTGGAGCCATTGTATGAAGTGCTTGTGGTTTATTAATTCTGATATGTAAACATATTTGCATATCAAACCAAATGAGCCCTTGAAATCCTTGCTCAGTATTCACATAAGCGAATGGTTATAACTGTTTGATATTACTTGCGACACCATCTTGAACCATTTTATTTTACTATTATGTCAATGGTTATCGGGAATGAAATGGCGACTATCATAAAATAGCATGGTATTGGTTGCATGTGTCGGGATATGGCCCATTCTCCCTACTTAGAATTATCCAATTGCGAGACTAAAAGCCACAACATGATAAGTTCGGCAAATTAAACTGAACATGTCGGAGAGCTGAAAATATCAATGAAAATGTCCAGCACAAACATGCTAAGTCTATCCAGATGAACGTGATGAATGTAATGCACAGAAATCCCCTTTACATTGCTGTTACCACGTGGTATGGATCTTGCACCACGCCACCGGGACAATGATGACCTCAATGTCAACCTATAGGTGTAAATAAACTCACGACTTTTATAATATTAATGTCGATAGATGCCGGTCTCTCACCTGACAGAAAGTTATATAATCACGGTATTCTTTCAAATCAAAATAATACAAATATCCGGCTGATAAATTATTCAATCTGGGAATCACAAAAGTCATATGAATGTATAAAGCACCATATGAATGCATTCTCAGCAACACCTATGGATGAAGAGCAATTTTTGCATTCAGTGATCATCCAATCGGACAAATATTTAGCAAATGGAATGCTGTTACTTCTACCGTTTCAAATACTGCATCTGCGGTGAATGTCCATTCCGTGATCGACACACGTTTTGGTTGAAAAGTTGTAAACAGTCTCATCGAAATCCATGTAGCTGTTGCTCACTAAATCTGTAAATGATTCATGTCCTTTCATGAATTCACATTACATTATTATTATTACCAATTTGATTTTCTCTGTCCCATATTGTCCTGAAACTGAAAACAAGCTGTCTTGAGCTGAATGTCAAAGTGACTTTCATATAGAGAGGGATAATTGTATTTGGGGATGTGTCGAATATATAAAGGAACGTGTATATCAATAAATGACAGAGGACTGGAAATAAACTTTTGCCACTGAAGTGCTAGTTGTGCATATTATGCAGTGGATATAGCCCTATTCGGCAGTGTGTGTGTGTGTGTGTGTTTGTGTGTGTGATATTTAACGTAGTGTCAACAGTTTATCAGTTGCATCGCTACGATGTGAGGCATTTTAAAGTGATGTCTAGCACTGGGGAATCATGCTGGAGACATGTCCCACCCAGTCACATTATCCTGACACCTGGCTGACCAGTTCTAACACTAACATCTTAATGCTGAGGGCCATCGGAGCGGTCTTTATTTGGTACAGCCTGTAATCAATTACCTTATATATTATTCACAAATAAAATATATAAAATACCTAACTTCCCGCTTAAGTTGTCCCAATGAAATCTTCAGGTTTTCACCCTGAATCCCCATATGTAAACCTCTTGGAATGTAAACATTGTGAGATGAATAGGATGGCGAGACTGGTGAGGAACAAAAGTCGGAAATATATGGGTTGATAGCTCAGCATGTTGAATGCAGTCCGAAAGTTGGGCGTTTGGGAGTTTGCACTTTCTTGCATGAACACGTGCTTTTTGGATATTCCTTTGAACAGTTTAAGCGAAATCATAATCGCGCAGAATGAAATTTCAGGACAAAAACGACAATCTTTACTACACGTTTAAAGCATCACACACGGTTGTCCTACATTCTATGTATCATCACTCGGTATCATCAGATAATATTATTGACAGTGATTCTCATAACACAATGAATGTTTAATAGTGATTATCATAACACTATGAGTGTTTAATAATAATTAACACATGACACAATTGATAATGAGTATATGATACAAAACGCAATTCAAGGTAACCAATCCAAGAAGACGGGTATAGAAGAATTATGTTATTTAATGTGTTCATCATCATCATCACGATCATCATCATCATCATGATCATCATCATCATCATCATCATCATCATAGAAATTCGCTAACAAAGGTGGCGCTCTACAGTTTCGTATTTTGCATAGAATTTTAATGAAAAAGAATTTCTTTGGATTTCCTCACTGGTTATAATGGCTATTTAAAAAATACCTTGTATATCTTAGGTATAGTTCAAAGAACCTTTAATTCCCTTTATTTTGGTGTATGATTGATGGTTGTAATATGGGTTATAGAGTATACAGCATGGCCTTACTCCGGATGTGCACCTTTGAAAAAAGTGCTAGCTCCACTTGGTCATTTTCACTTCCTGAAATTCAGAGGTAAAGTGTATAAAAAAGAGCGGGTAACGTTTTTTACATTTTATATATTTGGTAATTCATTCATTGTACTTTCAGAAGCTGGTATTGTCTAGTCTGGCAAAATTCATTTTCCATATTTTAATAGCTGCTATGAGTAGTGTACTTTAGACTAATTCAGGCTGATTTTTTAGCACAAAGGAGCAGTCGTTTTAGTTAGCAGTGTGCTTACATCATGTACAATTTCCAAAAGTACAACATCCAACGAATTATCATCCACATTACATTAATGTAGCATAGAAGTGTGCCAACATTCTCTCCATTGTGCATGTTTTAAATGCAAACAACTTCACCTTACATACGTCACTCTCTCAAAAGTACATAATAACTGGTGTGCGCCCCCAAATAGAGTGAAAAAAGTTTGTGAGGTCTTCGTTTCATGTAATATTTATTCCGCCAACTCTGATACGAATAATTCTTTGAATGGACGGGTCGCTCATTGTTTTGAGTTTTGCCACAGAAAATTGCGTATGTGAACGTGCATGTTTGCGTATATAGTAAGAGAAGAAACATACATGTTTGTATTCTTTCAACATACCATACGCTTCATCGTTATTGATAATGGAATCATTCATGCGTGCAAAAATAAAAAATAGAATCAAACATGCAAGTTGATTCGTATAGAATTAGTTTTGAAGGTCTCGATGGGTATTAACAATGGCAGGACTTAAAACATTGTATTAAAACATAATCATGAGACAAATGTTTTCACTGCATAGCGTATTTCTTAGTACAAATATTGTAATGTTCACACATCCCATACCTTATTTATTAGTAAAGATATTGCAATGTTCACGCATCGCATACCTTATTTGTTAGTAAAAATGTTGTAATTTCCATACACTTCATGGCTAATTTCTTATTATGAATATTGCAATGTTCATATTCAGACGCATCCAACCGTATCGTTAATATATCTGAAAAGTGAAAACTAAAAATATATAAGTAGTATGCTCTTAATACCTGAACGTTTTTAAATGAAAATTAATACAAATATCATATTTGCAGTAAAGTATTTTTTAAATTATAAAGAAATTTTCTAACCTGTATGATATTTTATTTGTATCAAATATTAGGTGTATATTATAATTCTATTTTCTCTCTCTCTCTCTCTCTCTCTCTCTCTCTCTCTCTCTATATATATATATATATATATATATATATATATATATATATATATATATATATATATATATATATATATATATATATATATATATATATATATATATATATATATATATATATATATCTGGAAAAACATTTCTAGGTGGATGCTGGCCTGATGACAAGACTGTTATGTAAGAACAAAATTCGTAGAATGCCATTTCATTGTTGATATGCGTTTACGTACTATAAGCATTGAATAAATACAGAATGGCAATTGATAAGCAAATGTATTATTAGGTTTATTCTATTGGTCCCGTAAAAAGTTTCGTAAAATTAACTGTATATATACAAGACAGTGATCTAAGTAGAGGGATAATCGTAACATCAGCAGCTTAAAATATAGCCCAGCCTAGGACGCTTGACATCCCAATAGCTTGTAGATACGCAATGTCTTATTATTACATATCCGAAATCATTCATTATTACAAGATAAACAGATCGCAAAACTTCATTCGCCACCCCGTGTAGTAACTTCATGGGACATGTTCGGAACATGTTTGACAGCGAAGAAATGTTGAAAAGTTGTTATAGTAAATGGAATTAATTTCTTCGTTGTTGTCGAGGATGGCTTTAATATACCTAAATCTTTCATCCTGTTGTTTGTTTATTATAAATGATCAAGAAACGACCGGGGTGGAATGACAATATTGTGAAATAATCATCACGATATATCAGCTTTAGTACGTCACCACACAATATAATGAATGAAGAAACTTGCAGTTAAGAACCTTAGTCGATGAACATGCTGACGGTGAATCAGTTTCATCGCTGTGAGTCTCAATGTTCACTGATTAACACACGGAGTTCAGGGAGCTTGTTTTACACAGTATGGTTTAGTAAGTTATAGACAAATTATTATACATTGGGACAAAGAAGGCAAATAAAAGAAAACAGTGGCAAAAAATGCAAATATAAATAGTAAGGGTGGTTAACATATACCAAACGAAGTAATGAAGAAATGCTAGATGATTTTCTTCCACATAATTATTTAATAGTAGTATTTTATGCATTGTGTTATGTTCAAAATATGTTATACGTACGTAAACATAATATAAAGAGACTACAGAAGAAAGAACTATCAGCCAGAATGACACAATGTTCTTTACTTGAAAGTGATCGATGATATCTTCTACAAAGGTAAAATAGACAATATATCCCATATCTTCACACTAGGAATTTACTTATAGCTCTACTGTGAAGTATTATTTACAAAATCTATTTGTAGCATTTCAGAAGATTTTTTATTTTATTTTTTACTTGTGATAACAAATTATTTCGATGTATAGCTGGTTACAGTTTAGAAAGAATTTACGAACTTCATACAGTTATATTTGAAATGTATAGAAAATATTGGTAAGAAGCAAGCAATATATAATTATTTTAGGGATCTCAATCACCTTGTAAATTATTTTCTTTATTGATATCTTTATTCACTTTTAACAGATCCAATCCAAAAGAGTGATCGACACTGTTTTTCCACTTCCTTGAACTCTAGACCATTTATCTTTGAATTTATCTTTTTGTATATCAACATACATTACCAAGATAACATGTTCACAGCTCAACCAATATTTAATAATTTTGGAGAAGTATAGTAACAACAGTAACAACTATCAAGATGACAATAACAACAACAATATAACCTTAATAACATTAGAAAAGCAGTGTAAACAGATGGAGGAAGGAGGCAACAACATAAACGATATAATAATAATAATAATAATAATAATAATAAAAACGATGTGATGTACAATATGGGAGAGGAGAGAATAGGATTCAAATCACACACAATGTTTGTTTTCTTTAAAATACACTTATTTCACTGTCTTTAGAAACTCTCTATAAATTTAATCAATAGACGCTAAAGGGACTGCCTATGTATTTTTTAAACACTATAGACTTTTGTTATAGAAAATTTGGATGGAAGTGTTAGCTTTAAATTGGTTAGATATAGTTACAAAACAAAATCTCCAAACTGATTTACTGTATTGACTTCTTTCTGAATGTCGTTGGCAACCACGCACACACTAGCATTTACATTCGGCATAAGTCAGGACATGATCTACGTATCATCTAAGAACTACGACTTTACTGCATTTTATAGGTGCGTAACTAGAAAAGTATCTTTCACCCCTTTTACCAATTATTTTCTGAATTTTTTTCCCACAACTTCCTGTCGTCTTTACAATGATGATGGCGATAATGAACACATTAATTAATAAACTGTTTACCTCCGTTTTCCTGGATATATCACTCCGAGTATATTGTTTTCAAATTATATTTTCTACTATTCATTATGTATTGAGAAATATTGTTAAACCCTCAGGGTTATCCGTTAACTCTGGTAATTCTGTAATATTACCCATTTATGCCGAGTGATGACATGTAGAACGCAGGACAAGACTATATCATGCTTACTTGTTAAAATAGTGTGCTACAGTTGCCGTTTCTGTGTGTAAATTCTAAGATCTAAGAAATATATACAGTATAGAGGATTCGTCTCATCCAGGGCTGAACTCCATTTAATACGATGTAAATTTGAGTCAACAAGTGACAAATTTGCATGATTCCCAGAATGAAACAAAATTAGTATGATAATCGAATCATATTTTCTCCTTTTGAAATCCTTCCCTTAGATCTATGGTAACGTACTCCAACGTAAAATTTCCAATATAAATTGTATATCAGCAGCGTCAAGACACAAATGATTTTTAAACTTATCTGTGATAGAGTTCAACTATGTTTCATTGTTCTTCTTTCAATATTACTGACCTGAAATTATTCACAAAGTAAATTTTCTTACTAAAGTTATTCTTTTTTATTCTCGTTTATTTTTACCTCCATGCTACGCAAGTGGCTTTCAGGATGTCAGCTGAGTGTTTTTGACTAGATAGAAAGATACTTAAAATCAAAGTTTATCGGTTCTGATGAGCCGTCAAATTATACAAATTTTAAAGCTGGCGCACCTGAATTGTAGTGTATTTTCACGCAATTACGCGGATGTCACCACTTTTTTTTACTGAAAAAAGAAAATAAACGTGTCCTATTTTAACTTCAAAATGAACATGTTCTTTGCTCATTTTGATATTGTTATTTTATTGGGTTTATTTCCAGCGGAATATTTTCTGTTTTGTTAGTGTCATTGTCTGTTAAAATAGCGTTAACATTTATTTTATACATATGCTGTAAATATTCCACACAAGCAATTACAAAGATGAACCACACGTAAGAAGAATATCAGCATTAAAGACAGGGATTGAATATTACGTACTGTTTTCGTGTAGCCGGCGAAGACCACACACAGCAGTAAGCTGAGGTAAATTATTTTCTGTTTTGAGCTAAGTAAATAAACTAATAGCATAACTGTGTTATGTTTAAAACATCCTAGTGATTTCAGTTTTGAATCTGTGGAGAAAACAGACGTAAAAGGTAACGTAAAAAGTCAATGAAAAAGTCATGAATTTAACTTGAGCACTGAATATCAAAATTTGAATCATATTCCTTACATAATTTTACGCATCGTTTGTATCCTGGACATGATGTTATAATGGATACAGAATTCATATGTTAAAAACTTTAATATATGCAGACGTATTTTATAATCTAGTTGATAATAGGGATCTAAATTTCTTTTGATTGATTACTTGACAAATATATGGATTAACGCGAAACAGATTTGAACATTTTAAACATTCCATGTTCCAGATCCATGGATCTATCTTGCACACTAGCCCTACCTTTTGTATCATTTTAACTGTTTCTTCAATTTAAAGTAATTCATATCACTGTTATACATACACATATATATAATATATATATATATATATATATATATATATATATATATATATATATATATATATATATATATATATATATATATATATATATATATATATATATATATATATATATATATATATATACATACATAGAATCATTAAAAAACGTTCTAGTTAATATAACATGACTCTGATATTTGTGATTTGCATGTAGGAAATAAATAATTCTTTTTAATTTCTTTTAAATTATGTGCAACCGCTTTCGACTTTTTCGGAATGTTGGTTTACTTGTGGTTATTTATTTTTATTTCAAAAATGGATATCTAACGAAGCAATAATACATGACTGTGTCAACTCTAAATTATCTCGCTGGGTAACCTAACAGATAACGTTACTTCATGACATTGATTATGTTGTTTTATAACTGTTCATATGTTTAGCATAAGATTTATCGATGTTCTTATGGTATATGTTTTATCTTAATAGTTATCACGTAGTCGGTACACTTTACACCGTGTGTGCAGTTTATTTGTATATGACACGTTCTTATCACCTTATCGGATTGGGAATTTTCCTTAGCCCCTCCCTCTGGAACTTATTTTGTGTTATTATTACTATCAACTTTTTGGCGGTCAGTTTTCAAATCGATTGCCCAAGGGACGTGGGGGAAAAAGGGTTACATTTCTCCGAACATGACCCACACGGGCTCGTTAAGAAAAAACTAGCTGTATCAGTAAATGGACAGAGGGATCCAATAACGGGGTGGGAAATGTAACAGGAAATCGATCCTATGACAATTATAACATTAATAGCATTACGGTGGAATCGATATCCCAATGAGCATTGGGAAAAAGTTATCGTCTGTCGGAATTTGGCCAATTTATCATAGATGGGTCGTTACAAATAAAACTAAGCGTATCTATCAATGACCAGAGAGTGGGTGTAGGGTCCTGTAACATGGACCCCAGCCTATGACAAACTTGATCTAAATGTGCTTATAGGAGTAAATAAACTCACCACTGTTTAGAGAAGAATGTGAACATTTGCCAATCTCCCATCGACAGAGAGTTCTCCAACCACATCATTTTGTTCGAGGTAAAACAGGTCAAACAAGATAATTTTTTTCATGTGATGTAATTCCGATTCTAAATAAAAATCTGACTACGTCAATAATGCTGAACCAAATCACATATTGGAAATATCCGGCAACAAATACATTCAGTCTGGTATGTTTTCGTCCAGTAATCATCTCTGGACATCAATATCCAACAACTGGAATGTTTAATGGTGGAATTTACACAGCGAAATTTAAAACATTGTATACATTCTGATCAATGTATATACCTACTGTTTGGCTTCTCTAGCCTAACATGAGGAAATCGTTCATTCTTACTCAGATAATGCAACTTTTATTTGTTGCACCTATTTAATCCTAGCTCAAATTGCTGAACATTTTTTCGTTCGAATATTGTGAAAATTCTTTATGCTAAGAAGTCAGGGAGGGCCCATTTCATGAAGGCTAAACCGCAAAGTCTCGTGAATACTGTACATTATGACCATTGATCCTATACACTGGATAGTGTATAGGACTGATAAAAATATTCACAGTAATGACTACCCATAATCAACAAGATATACCTAAAATCTCACAGAGCTGTTAAAGCGAAAGTAAGTAAATATAGCACATACCCTACGTTTATGACAATGCACTACAAGAGAGATACCATTTGTTCCCTTTGTAGACAGATTATACATAGATGTAAATATCTTTGGATACCCAAGTACTATTGAGATATAACATTCATAAATGTTGCATTTCACGTCTTAGCGTCCTGTAAAGAAGATAACAGCTAAGACACATTGGATTATTATTGTCAAATATTTCAAAATAAAATGCATCGGATTGAACTACAACGGAAATTTTATACAGCACAGCTTGAGCTCACAAATACTCTACATTGAGACAAACGGAAAATAATGAGGAGTTTTATATCTCAAAATTTGCGGAAAGAAACTCTTTTTGCTATACATCATTATTTTAACAGATGGCAAATATTGTCACTGTAGTGATAAATGTTGCCAAAAGGAAAATCCAAAAGAAAATGAAGTTGACGGCATTACAGATGTCATTCCACGTGATTTTATGCTTCTCATGTGGTGTTGGTGGTCTTGATTTTGTGATTACAGACTTTGCGTTTTCAATAGTACTTGAGTAACGAGAACCAACAATAGGAACTTTAACCTGACTCTGCGTTGCCAAATGTACTTTGTTACTTCGCTTCCATCGAAGTACTTCCTTGATCCCTTAAAATTTGATCAGCCATGATGAGATTGGGTCCTCATCAACATCTCTAAAATTCAGACGAACAAACATCGTAAAAATTACGATTAAAGATACTAAAAGCAGCCCATAGTGTCAAGTTAATACCGAGGAAGGAAATTATTTTCTGAATTCTGTGGCAGTGTTGCCATGACGATTGTAAAAAAAGACAACTAGACCAAGAAATACTGTGACAGAAAACGAAGCCTTTTCTTCAGATTATGTAAGACGTTTGAATATACAGACGTTCAGAAGAGACAACAGTGTGATTTGTAGATGACATTTAATAAAACTAAAAGTGGTTTTCTTTTTAACTTCATTGAAAATATAACTGCAGCTACACCGGATTCCTGTAACGTATCCACGCTCGAGTAAACAATTGTCCATGCCCAATTTTCTTCGTGCTGATCCAGGATAATTCCCTTCTTCCCCTCTGTAACACATACTTCCACTTTCATGTAACGCCATGCCGTGAATTTCAGGGTACAAGTTTGTATATAAAAAAGAAAGTTGATAATATCAAATCCGCACGTTTACTCAAAAATCTGAAAAAAAGATCATGAGTAAATTAATGGAGGCAAAATTATTTCTTTGATTTTAATGACTTAGTTTCCTTGTCGGTCAGTATGTTCTAAGGACCTTCTCGGTCAGGATGGTGCAAATATATATTGCATTTGCATGGCGCATTTGTGGCCCATGGTTAGATACCCGGCACAGGGTAAGGATACAGTGATGGCCCGTCAATGGTCGTTGAGTACTTGATATAAGATAAAGAGAGGTATATAGGTATATTAACGTAATTATACAGTAGTCGTGTGACAAATGAGAGCTTGTCAAACGTAAAATAATTTTAGTTTAGGAAGAGTGTCCATAAAGATTAAAGATTGATGAAGTGGATTAGCCAGCCTTTGTAAATTAGGACACATAAATCAGGCCCATGACCAACACAATGCCTTACGAGTGGTTTTGAAAATAAACTTTCCTAATTTGTCATGGAACTATATTACGTTCTTTCAACATTTTCTGCTCGGCTCAGACTCATATTTTATCATTATAACTCCTAAAGTTGAGTATAGATTACGACATTTGATTTCTTTACTTTCAGTCGGACAAAGTGTATAGTTCAAAACTAAATACTTCCGCGCAAGAATATGGATTTTGTTATCGTATGAATATTTATTAAAATAATAGGAAAATATCGACAAACGTGCAAAAAAAATATATAATCGACTTTAATGAATAAGTTTGTATCTGAACAATGACGTATATTTAAATATACGGATCACTATTTAGTGTAAAATGAAATAATATTTCATAAAATCAGGTCAATACTATTGTCATGAGTCCATGCACACATCCAATATAATCATAGGCAGATTTCATACGAGCTATACATAGATGTTTACAAGAATAGGTTTTATAGGAAAGATGGTCATAATATCAGCGTTTTTTTCCGTTTTTCTTGTACATTTTCATTCTTCTTTTGTTATATTTCATGTTTTTATTTTTTTATTTTTTCGGGGTGGGTGGGTGTTTTTAATTCTGCCTATTATATGTATGCAGTTATGCAGTAATTGACATATTTGTAATTAACTTCGGCCTCCATATGAAACTTAAAAATTAAAATCCGAGTTTCATCGAAACCAAACCATCTGAAATAAAACAGGGTAATGAAAAGTGTCGAAATTATCCAGCAGGGCATTAGCAGAACGACAATATGATTCTATGGTATTGTCGCAGTTGATTTTCCTCCTTTAGTCTGCAGCGTGGACCACTGTAAGATCTCAAGAAGCGTTTGCCTCACATTGTAATAAATGAAAGGAGGGCAAGACAGTTTTGCAAAATGTAATATAATGGACATATGCTGGATACAAAACGACGCAGACGGTGTATGAGATTTATCCGATTTCCACGTGACTTAGAGTTCCGAGTCTCAAACTAGATCAGTGTTCTGAATGAATGAATTGTCCTGAATGTGTTGATAAACAAACAAACGTGTTGAAGCGCCAACAGCCTTGATATATTATAATTACATTTACCTGAACCACTTTGAATAAATTCTGAATATTTTTAAACTGCTGCTTTAATTCTATGAGAACTATGTAAAGCCAATAGTTTAAATATATATACAGTCTCTAACAAAATCCAAGCACAGGATCAAATATATATGTAGATTGAACATACATCAAAAACAAGAATGAATCCTGACATAAGCAGAAATTAATATGCTCAATTACGTCTATATATTGCAATATAACCCTACGTAACAAATTTCAATACTCAAACCCACATTTCACAATACCTTCCATGTGATTTACATCGCAGTACTCAACAGCCTGACTTTACTAGCTAACCAGAAATAACTCCAAACACATAAATAGGATTATTATTAATATTGAAATTAAAGCTTGAAATTGCCAATTTATAGCTCATGAGAAATCCACCCAAAATAAAAACTACATACATGTACCAAGAACACGCAAAACAAATAGACATGACACTTAGCTTATTCGAATGGTATTTTAAAAAACTTCTATATGAAGTGGGATAATTAATGACTTTTTAAAACTGTACCAATAAATGGTTATCTAAAACAAAACTGATCAAACCCTTTTTGAACAGCTCTAACAATCAAGGTTTAGTTACAATATGGCTTAAATGTTGCATGTATGTTTTAGGCAACGTTTTAAAGTGACTTTATTTAACAAAAAGTAAACCTGTTCACTTGAACCTGTATATTCTCTGTAGGAAACTGCATGTACTTCTATCTCAAATGATGGAAGAAACAATTTTATCAGAGGATATCAGCTTCTAAAGATATCGGTACCTAACTCCAATTCTGCTAGCAATATTTTGAGGCCAACAAAAGCCGACATCGGAAAAGATATCAAAAAGGCTAACTGAAACAGACGTAGTTTACGATTCGGACAGATTTAACGACCTATCTGATTCCAGGCAAACATACAACAAATTTCGAAATGCGTTTGTCCTATGAGAGACCGTCCCTCATTCAGATTCCCGGTAACAGATTATGAAACTTTCTACTCCTTAGTCCTTCTTAGTTATCGTGAGATGTAGGTTCAAGTTTTGTTCAAGTAAAACTATCATGAGAACTACTGGGTTTCACAAGATGTTTCTGTAGTAACGCTGCCAGTCCGATTTTTGAGTGAGACACCTGAAGTATTCATGCTTCCATTTTGCCAAAGCCAAATGTCTTCTGTGTCAGTGACAGCCCAAGACCGAATGACGCGATTTCAGTGCGACAATATTAATGCCTCTCGAATTCACAGGTCCAGCAATATAAACAACTTGTCCTACGAGCCGCCGACATTTGTCCACAAGCAGACAAATGCACAAAAGAAAAAGAAAGTCTTTAGGAACATATAGTATTCGACCATCAAAGATCCATACGATGCAACTATAAATAAATAGGAAAAGAACTGGAAGAATCATATTGGTAGGATGTGCAGGAAAACATATAAAATGAGCTCTAGTAGAAACTGCCACAATTGAACAACTTCAAAAACAGGCAAACATGTAATAAACAACTTCCCCTACGAACAGGAACGGAACACATATATGGAGTTACTAGAGGCCAAAAATAAAACAAATTAACGATAACATATAATATCATCATATAATTTATTAATGACGGAGCTAAAAGTGGACAGATATAAAATTAAAAGTTGCAACTCAAATCTGAAAACAATTCGTACACCCAATTGACCACACTGGCTACGACAAAAAACAAATAGCCGGATTGGTCTAAAGACGCAGCTCTGTAGCAACGACTAAACAGCTAAACAGTGACCCTTAAAGAAAGACAACTTTAAGCTACGCGATACATTAATTCCAAACTAATTAAAATAAATAAATTAAACCCTCCTCTCTGGCCACAACAAAACAAATATTCAAAGTGGTTGAAAGACGAAGTGTTATATAAACCACTAAGACAAAAAGAGTGGCCCTGGAAAAATAGAATTAAGTTAAAATGGGGTACTAACCAAAACAAAATATCCTATCCACCACACAAGCTACAACGAAAGAAACAATCAAACTGGTCATAAGACACGGCTTTATATAAACCACTAACATCATCAACAGCGGTTTGGGAAATATCAACATCAAGTTAAAAATTACTAACACAATAAAAACAAAATCAAGACAAGGAAACCAGTAGGGCAACAATTAAGGCCGAGCATGACAACCGAATACAAAATCACTCAAGGGAACCCAAAATGATAATAATAACGAAATCAGTCAACAAACTTTTCAAATGATCAGTCAGGTTAGGAGCACAGTGGAAACCAAACTTCAGGACCAAGGGACCAACATGGCGAATAAGAGCAGTAATAACGAAGATCGTGACACCAGCCCGTGACAACAACAACGCAGCACAAGGGAAATAAGGGAAACAAAAAGCTGATATTCAGAAGATCAGCAACAGAAATGGACATCTCAGCAGTACAAAGGGACCAAAGGCAAGAGTAGCAGAAATTAAGAAGATCAGGACACAAGCAGAGCACAATAAGAGAAAATCTGGTAATAAAAGATGAATAAAGATGAACAAGAAATTAATCAGCATTCAGCAAGACAGGGGAACAGGGCAAGAGCAGCATTCATAAAGAAGATCAGGAACAGAAGAAAAAAAACAACGACTACTTAGGCAGTTACTAAAGAAGAGCAGGAAAAGAAAAGAAAAACTCGGGGGAGGAAAGAATAAAACCAGAAAAGTTATTGCAACCACAAACAAATAAAATAAACGCCCCAAACCCGGACCTACAGAAAATACATTTCCATCCCTAATAAATAACATCTATAACCCAACCTAAATATCCCTCCCTTCCCCACACAACAAAAACCCACACATACAAATCTATATAACACACCCAGTATAGGACAACTTAATCCAAAGGAGCAGCAGCATCAGTGCCGCCAACATTTGGTCACACAGCTGAAGCAAGTGTTTACACACCTCTGCACTCTATGCTTATAGATACATCTGACAATTGGAATCTAAAAACCAATACTGCTACAACATTGGTCGTTCAGTTACAACACAGTCATCAATGAGGCAATATTGTTGGCTTGATCAAGGTAAAGCCAGACATATGTGACGGCGTATCATCCTAGCTTAACTATAGAACATCTTGTGAGATTTGTGCTAGAATTAATAGATGGATCGTCCGTACCATAGGGTTATATCTATTCGTCAGTCTGAGAGATCAGATGAAGGGCGTTTTGCGCAACCTTTTGCCAACTGCGAGGGAAGACGGCGTATCTTCCTGGCTTACCTATAGAAAATACTTTGCGATTCGTGTTAGAATTAATGGATGGATTGACCGTACCATAGGGTTATATCGTCAGTCTGAGAGGTGAGATGAAGGGCATCTTGGGCAAACTTTTGCCAATTGCCAGGGGAGACGTTTACTGCACCAGTAATCGCTTCGGAACAGATTTTCGCCTGTCAACCAACCTGAGCTATACCGATCTCAGTTTAAACAAGTCAGAAGAAAACCAAATGAAACCTTGCCAAATTTGGTTCATGGAATCAGGAGGCTGACAACAGTCTGCAGAACTAATACATACTTTTGTTTGGGGTGTACTCTTTGACGCACATCACGAATCGATTATAAGTTTGATGAAAACAAATCGACCTAAAGATTTAAATGAAGCCATTAGAACTTCTCTTCATCTTGAGGTTTTGACAAATATGAGCTCCAACGTTTACATATAAATAGCTACGCCAAAGGTATCGCGATGCCTCAAATGGCGGTGTGCACAATGATAGTGTGTAAGATAAATAAACATTGATGTAGCAACAAGAGACTACAAAGCAATTATTTAAAGAACTCGGAAACTGAAAAGTACCAGAAGCTCCACAGAAACCGAATAAAGCAGAAATTATCAGATCCGCCTCTGGTAAAGATTTGGGATCAGAACCTTTACGATAATTAGGCTATTTCGCTTTGGACGTATGAAATCGAATTTCAGAGTCACAACATAGGAAATGTGCATTCTTCTTCTTTCATGATCTATTCGCTTGCGAGAGTAGTTTGCGTGTGCATGGATGAGATCCATAGATAGGTACAAGCACAGGATCTATCTTGTTATTCAAGTAGAAAGGTCACACTGCGTCGCTTTCACTAATAGAGGGGCAAGGCACATGAACGGCATCATTTTCGATGGTAGATGAGTGGTGCGATTGTGCTGCACCGCTGATGTTGAAAGGTACGACGTCCATCTGGTCGCAGTTTAAATCCAAAAATGTAACCAAAATCTAAAATACCCATTACAACTCTACTAAATGATACATCTTTAAATATTTATGCACCCTCATTCACCCCATGAACCCACTCACAAACAGACACACAGACAGACACACAAAATATATATTAGAGGCAAGCATGAATCAAGCCATGGTAAAATCCAGATTTTACTCAACGAAACATGATGGCATTCATATGTGTATGTGTGAAAAATTGAATAGGTTCAGTGTTGGTCCATATATAGAAACAAATTTGTAAATTCAAACGGACATTATATCTGTTCATTGTTTATTCTTTTAAGCACTTTTACATCATCGTCATGGATGCTCTTCAGGTAAATGTATTATACTTTCAAAGTATATAACATACAACGCCTACATGTTTATGGCTCTTTCCCTCAATTCTTTACATATCTGGTTACAAATAATACGGCCTTACCTTAATCATCGCTTGCATGCAAAGATATATATATATATATATCCACGTGGCTCCATACACTAATTGCATCATGTTTACAAGGGACATCACGTGATTAGCATGTCCAAGTTTACACCGAGGAAGTGTGTTGGTTATGAATACCTTCATTAGTTTAGAGTGCAAGTGATTCATATTCCTCACTTAAAGGTATCTTTACCTTTATTCACATATGCTTCTTACGTTTTACGAGTTCGTTAATACACCTGATTCAAACTTCTTCCTTCACATTGCTGTATAATGCAGACAATCTACAATTTCCACTTACATCTCATGAATTACCACAATTACTTGAGGGTAATTGTCTCCCTCATTCAGGTACAATTCCAGATTCGAATTTTCTCAGGTGCATAGGTTTGCATACATGTATGTATTCACATTTCTGTTGCCTTAGATGTTTATTTGCCTTTTGTTCACTTTAAGATGTACAATGTGCAATGTCACACTATATTGTCTGTAAGATAGTGGATCCAAGTAGACTACAAAATACAATTTCTATCCTCTGCTAACAGTCATTTTGATCAAGGAATACATTTCTTCCCTCTGCAAATGCCAAAATGTACAAAATATTCTTCTCATTATAAAACTGTACGTGAAACAGTATAGATGCTCCTTGTTCAAATCACACAGTTATAAACTTTTGAAAATGATTCTATTTTATAAATGTACTGAAACCAGGCTGAAAAAACATATTCATGTATATAACTAAGGGTTTATAAATATATATTATGAATAAATACGTAACGAATAGTGTTATAAATATATTCTACTCTTACACCTTTCTTTCCTCATGTCAAATGGACTTGAGCTAAGTTTGGAACCATGTCATCTAAAACACTTTATAAAAAAAAAACATTTGAGAAGCATTTACCTGTTCTTGGTCCTTTCACTGTTTTATTTAGTTCTTCTGAGCACTTCTCGCAGAATCTTTTGGAATCAAGTTTTCTTTCAGTTTCTAATTCAAGCAGTAATGTAATGTCTTGTTCAATCGATTTTTTTATGTGACACCCCAAATATTAAATCATCATTTTGTAATACAATCTTAAAACGATCTTGAGGAGTGTGATCATAGTCGTTTTATATTTTCATTACTTTTCTAGGTCACAGTCTCCATCCGCATGAATTTTGTTCATTTTAGCATACAACCATATATTATGTCCAACCCGTCTATTATCAATCCACAAAAGTACAATGCACAAATAAGTACGCAGACAAGTAACCAAATAAAGTGGCTAAACAAGTGGGCAGAGTCAAACAAGACAGAGACATTGACCTCATTAACCCTCACAAATGCTTATGACACGATCGAGGGTCATAATATTTTGAAAGAATTAACGGAGGTCTCAAATAATGGCATAGCTTTTCCCGATCATATAAACACGTGGTAAAAACTGTAATCACTCTTTCGTTTGAATTCATCATACAGATTTATCAATGAGGCCCAACAATAGTATATACGTTTTCAAACACAGTTTCGGAACATACATTAATTAACGTAGAAATTATCTTAGAACAGCAACGATGCATACTTGGTCAAGCTTATGGGCGGAAAAAGATAAAAACTTTATATGATACTGTACAAGAACAAAAGAGTTCTCTGACGTTGAGCAAATTAATTGGCACATCTGAAGGGCCTGACACGTCTGAAACGAGTTACACGAATAAAACGTTCGATTATGTGACTACTACTCTAGCAATAACAAAGATTCCCAAGATCAAATCAATTAGACACATATGTTAGTATTAATATAACGATGGCATCCACTCTTCAGTGGATATATGAATTTGATTACAACAAAGCAGAAGAGTAGCGGCGCAAAATCTATTGAGGAAATTTACCAACGCTCCAAGACATTTCATGTAATTGGGAATATGCGTACAGTGTCAGACCGCATTCGAGTTAGTACTATGCTTTGCAGTAATAGGTCATTTGAGCATCTTTGTGCCGATAGTTAGTTGGAATTTATTTTATACGTTTGCAACGGAATTGTATGATAATTTTGAAAATAACACGCTTGTTTATTTGATAAAGTCTGATTTAAAATTTCGAATTACCATAAAATCGCGTAATGACTCTAAGTTTTCTATCCGCCTATCCTCAATATCACTGTACCATTTGATGCAGAGTAATAAATAAGAACTATGTTATTTCCTATTGGATGGGTCGGACAGATGGGTAAATTTACGACATGGGGTATTGTGAAATGGCATGTAGAAAGTAGGAACAAATTACGTTTTAGGGCTATATGTGTGTATATAAGTAAATAGAGCTGGACAAATAATTCATTCTTATTTTCCTATGTCCTTATATTAAGATCAGTCTGCGGATGTGTTTAAAATTGTGTAAAGATATAATCTGAGATGATTGTTTGGATGATTTATTTGGGGTAAAATATTAATCTGGGATTATTGTAAATTTATGCAGAGGAGTTCTGGACAATGCTATTGTGATGTATCATGATTTTTGGCATGCCAGTACATTGGAGGATCTAGAATTCATTCGCAACACTCGATTCTTTAGGACTTGTTTAGATTTTTTAGGATTAGTTTGGATTTAATTCATAATGCTGTAAGTTCCTCCTCTCTGTTCCTTTTTTAACTTCTAGAATTAAATTATTTGCTAAGTGTTACAATACTTGCTGTTTTCGCCTCATTCTTTTACTTAGTTTATGACCATAGGGTCGAAATGATATGGTTCTTATGCTAAAATGAACAAAAGTCATGGGATATATAGGATACGACCTAGTTAAACCATTATGTTTTTATAACCACATATGCTAAAGTTTTAATATATCATAACTTAACCCACTTAATATAAATTTCATTCAATATCATATGGATAAGCTAAGTCACGTGGAAGTCGTACCAATCCAGTAGGCCGTCTGCGTTAGTTCGTATCCAGCGTACGTCCATCATACTCCATTTTGACAAATTGACATGTCTCCCTTCCATTGTTTACAATGGCAGCCAAACGCTTCGGAGATCTTAAAGCGACAAAAATTGAGGACACAAGGAGGAATATCGACTCCGAACGAAACCATCAAATCAAATAATCGCACTGCTAATGCCCCACAGGATTACTTTCCCGAGAAGAAACAAGGTATCGGCTGTACAAGTTTTCACGAGGACCGTTTATTTACAGACGCTGTGATTCTTGTACAGATAGCGCGTCGTCTAATACTATATGCACTCTAACCGCATAAGTCTCATATTCGGTTTATAGCAAACTATATAGCGAATAATATATAAATTATGAGGTGTGTCAGTTTGCCTCGAGTATTTGTCCTCGTTTGAGGTAATCATCTAAAACACTATTTACGATGTTTGCAAGGTTCTTTCATTTCTTGCTGTTTTTCCTATTATCCACAAATGTGTCGTTTACTGCATGATGCATGGATACAATACGAAGAATTATAGAACCCCTCCCGGAAAAATATGTAAAATAAAAGCATGCAAGAAAGAAAAACGGAAGAATAAGTACGTCCACGAACAAGAGTAAGGAAATGCGGATATTATGGGAATATTTCCTATAAAACAAAATTTTGATTAGCTTAGACGAGTGTACAGATAGATGGCATTGACTTGATATTATGGGATATGATTTCTTTGAACACTATATATTAACCCATATGTCTATATGTCACTCATTATACAGAGAGAGAGAGAGAGAGAGAGAGAGAGAACATAAAAGAGACTACAGACACGTCAGGAGTGAATAATAACATGGGCAACGTCATCATCGCTAGCCAAGGTTCGATGTGTCAATGGTATCTACACCTAGGTGGATAGATCAGATAATTCAGTGCCTAGGTCAGTGAATTTCATTAGATGTGGCGGCAAGCTGCCGCATCCAATCATAATCAAGTTATTCAAATCTGAAGACTGTTCCTACATGATCGATACAAGGGGAGTACACAACTGGAATGGACTGATAAATAAGCAGTTTTCCTGTGCTGGTCCGTGTTTGTACAAATACACCCTTAGCTTCAAATACACGTCATAGCTTGTCTCTGGTATGTATTCATACTTTCGATGATAAACGTACAATGTTTTCTTCCGAAGTCAAATTCCTCCACCATTTACGGCCAATGTCCAAAGTAGCAATGCACGGCTGTTACATGCCATTGGATAGTTGGCGTTACATACTAAGGGAGACAACTGATGAAATCCGATAGATGTCTCCATGACAAAGAACTCAAACATCTGATCAATCCGCAAATGTGTAGATAGGGTTAACATATTGGAACCTTTGCTAGCGAAGATGGGGCAAAGTCCACCACTTTCCTTTCATTTCCTTTGCCACTACTATCCACTGAACCTGGAATTAAACTATAATTCCATCTTTGATTTTTCTTTTCCGTTTCCATATCTATTCTATATTTGACCATATGTTATTACCTGTTTTCATTTGTCATATGATTTTGTTGATGATGAGAAACGCGGTTCGTTCTTGTTAACTTGCTTTTTATCCTTTCGCAAATATATTATTTTATTATTTAAGGCAATAACATATGTTTAGACGAAGAGAGAGAGAGAGAGAGAGAGAGTAGAGTTTCCGGGAGATACATAACTTGTCATATTATTTGTTATCTTGTTTGTTCTTTCCTATTATCGAATCCATTAAATAAAATTAAATTACTGGAGATAAGGATCACTTCGGCTGATACTGTCTAATTAATCATACATTCATTTGCATGAGTTAGACATTTAGTTATTTGACCATTGGCTATAACTGTGATGCTGAGCAGGGGATATATTGTCTTTACCCTAATATGACAATAAAACCCCTTGCAAACAGCGTCGACATAAATCTGGGGTTGCCTTACACAAGCTGGGCAGGGTCTGCGACTTTAGCTTGAGGTCACCAGCAAAATGGCAGGCTTAGACTGATCTGCCGCCGCATTTGGGTGCATGCTTTATATAGACAAATACAACTAAAGAACTGACCCCAGATTCTCGAAATTTTCCGAGCACCAACAATCGAGGCAAAGCTAAAAGTCTGAACGTTTTTAAAAAATGTGATCCTTTAACCAGTATGAAGTGAAACTAAAAAAAAAGAAGCGTGCAAAGTCTTTGTAACTTTATTTGTTAGACTAGCATGACAAATTGAAATGATGTAGTTAGATGCCATGTATCATAAAAAATTTCAATCATGTAATTATTCCCCTTGTACCATAATTTAAATGTCAGTGATGCCATTATATCCCATATATCATATTTAGATTTCAACAAAGAAATTATACCACAGGTGCGATATTTAAATGTCAATGATGTGATTATACACCTGTCATTATACTGCTGTACCATAAAAAATTTCAGTGATGTAATTACACTCAATGTAACATATCTAAATTTCAGTGATGTAATTACTCTCAATGTACAATATTAAAATTTCTTTGATGTGTATAGATGCTGTGTATCGTACCTAAATTTCAATGCTGTAGTTATAATTCATGTACCATATTTAAATTTCAGCGAAATGCTTAAACTTCAAGTACCATTTTGACATTTCAATGATGCAATTATACTTCATGTACAGTGTTTCAAATTCAGTTTTATAATTAAACTCAATGAGCCATATTTAAATTTGGGGTTTTGAGCTTGAGCGTGAGCATCGTACTCAAATTTCAGGATTGCTCACAAGACTAGTTTTAAAACAGATAAGTGTAGTTAGTCTATATAATCCTTTTACATCAAAGAAAATCACAAAACTCTCTCCATAACTACGTATTTCTATCTTAACATCAGTGTTCTTTAAACTCAAGTCCCATGTAGATAATTTAGGTTGAATAGGGAATTTGAAACCTTTTTGTCAATTATACATGGTTGCCTAATATTGATTTTAGATTCAAAGCACCACTGATTTCTGTGTGAATATGTGTTAAACGAATTGCGTCGATGAAATCTTCCAGTAAGAAACGATGTGCCAATGCATGACGGTGACCTATCGTTTGAATTGATTATTATTATGGCGTTGAATAAAATATCATCAAATCACGAGGAAAAGACTTGCAGAGGTCATACCAAAGCTTATATCGGTAGCCGAATGAGCTGAAGGTCTTTTACAATGAACATGGACTTTTCACACACCAGACCTGAATCGGGATAACTTACCATGATACATTTTTAAAAAAAATTAAGAATGGATTATAATGTCTAAAGTGTTTAAAACAAGTGTAAAAAGGTACATTTAAAATCATTTTACTGTCTCTGGACCATGATAAATTGTTTGGAGTACAAAGATACATTTATTTATGGACTGCTTAACAGATGTTTTGTCTAGTTGTTGAAAAGCATTATCATAGATTTTACAGTGTGCATATGTTTGTGATCAATCCCAGAGAATATGACGCAATGGAAACTAAATTCAATGTTATTGCCATTCTTAGTGATCGTGCACATTCCTAAAGTCAATGCTCAAACATCGGATGATGCAAAGAATCTTTTATCCCAAATTTTTAATTTGTCTGCCTATAATAAGGCTGTTAGACCTACTTATGAGCAAAATACGACAACCGATGTTGTTATTGACCTTTATCTTACAAGCATAATAAACTTTGACTCGCAGAAGGAAAAACTGACCACTTCCGGTTACCTTACTATTAGCTGGAACGATTATTATCTACAATGGACCCCAGCGACTTACAGCAACCTGACAGGTACATTTATTCCTCAGGACAACGTGTGGAAACCGGATATATCTCTGCAAAATGGTGTATCGAAATTGAAAGGACTTGGCTCCAGTAGTTTGTTTGTTTACATGTTGAGTGATGGCACTGTGTCTTGGTATCCTCTTGGGGTAGGTATTTCTTTCTATAAAAGTATCATCAACTGTTATCGTGTTTAAGAAGAACCATTCTCCCTCAAATTTTAACGCTATCCTCACGCATCAACAATAATATTAATTTGGTTCAAATGATCTATGGGCATTACTGGCTAAACCCCATTTTCGACAAACCAGTTAAGTGACCTTAAGATTTGTGCAAACTACACTGAGATGACAAAGGGCTTCACAAGGGCGATATTGCTATTAAGTTATTCGTGATCTCACCGCAGACTTTTATGAAGCAACTCAGAGACAGCGATAAGTCGCGTGCTTTTTCAAATGAACTGAAAATGTATATGCAACGAAACATTTTTAGTATTTTTATCACCGCTTTACTAGCACGCTGCTGGTCGGACAAGGCTACCAAAAATTTTATATATAAGTTATCTTAATGGATAAACCGTATATTTAAATATAATTAAATATATTAATATCTGTATATATATATATATATATATATATATATATATATATATATATATATATATATATATATATATATATATATATATATATATATATATATTTATTATACCCATGTATATAATTTGCTTGGAAATTTGTCGATATTTTCATGGTATTTAAACAAAATGTTCGTTCAATAAAGAAAACCAGATTATTGCCCGGAGGTACTTATTTGAACTGTACACTTAGTCTTTAAGTCCGACTTAAAGTAGAGAGATCGAAATTCTTAAGTCTAGGCTCAGCTATAAGATTTACACTGGTGTGATGTGGACCTGGGCCTAATATAGAAAGTCTGAAGATCGTAATACAGTTTCCAGACAAATTAGTAGAATTTAATTTTCAAAACCATTCGTTTGCCATTTGGGGAATCAGGGGGCAGATTTATGGAAAGATCATTTACAAAAAGTGGCTAATCAACTTCAATGATCTTCGACTTATTTGGCCCCTCGGAACTTTATGTACCCTCGTTCTAACAAAGCTATTTTACATTTGACAAATTCTTATTTATAACATAGCTACTGTGTTATTTACGTTATGATACCCATATGATGATTTTTACATATGTAGCAAGTCTAATAACACATCTTGATACAAATTACGTCTTAAGGTCATGCAAAGGAAAGGCGTAACGAAGGAGGCATCAAACTGTATGTCCAAGTAATTTTACTACGCTAGACTATGGTTGATAAAATAGAATCAGCATTCAAGGCTCGCGATGATAGAAATGTTGCGACTCCTTTCATACGTCTATTTGAAATGAGCACCCATGTAAGATTCTCTGTATCGTATATGAAGTCATCGTCGCTAGCCAAGGTTCCGATATGATTAACCTATATACACCTTGGCGTATCGAGCAGATAGTACTGTACACAGCATCCAATCAAAATTAAGATGTTCGAATTTGAACACCGTTTCACCATGATCGAGACATGCGGAGCACACAACTTGAATGGACTGATAAATAAGCAATTTTCCAGTCCCGATCCGTGTTGCACAAATACCTTTCACTCAAATACACCTGTAATGGCTTCCCTCTGGCACATAGTCATACTTTCGATGTTAAACTTCCAAAGTATCATTTTTTAGGTCAATTGCCCCAGCCATTTTCAGTCATTGTAAAATGTACCACACTATATGGTATTTAGTATTACGTATTAAGGGAGACTACTAATGAAATCCAATACATCTGTTCGATCCGCCAAGGTGTAGATAGGGTCATGATATCGGAACCTTGGCTTGCGAAGATGATATCAAGTACTCAAAGACCATTGATGGGACATCACTGTATCCTTATGCTGCACCGAGGACCTAACCAGGGTTCACAAATGTGCCATGGAGTGAACTACAACTTGAACCATCCTGATGAGAAAGTCCTTAGAAATTATTGAGAATGAAAACCAAATCATTAAACTTTGAAAACATGATTTGGCTTCCATTAATTTGCGCAGTTTCTTTTTCAGATTTTCGAGTCAACTTGCGGATTTGATATTACCTACTTTCCTTTTGATATTCAAACTTGTACCCTGACATTCACGGCATGGAGTTACACTAAAGAGGAAGTACGTGTTACGGAGGGGGAAAAGGGAATTATCCTGGATGAATACGAAGAAAATTCGGAATGGTCAATTGTTGATACGAGCGTAGATACTCTACAGGAATACGCTGACGTTGCAGTTGTATTTTCAATCAAATTGAAAAGAAAACCACTTTCTTTTTGTTAAATGTCATCTTACCAGTCATAATGTTGTCTCTTCTGAACGTCTGTATATTCGTACTTCCGGCAGAATCCGGAGAAAAGGCTTCGTTTTCTGTGACAGTATTTCTTGCTCTGGCCGTATTTTTGACAATTGTCACACCAACATTGCCACAGAATTCAGAAAAAGTTTCCTTCCTCGGTATTTACTTGGTACTAATGGCCGGTTTTAGTACTTTGATCGTCATTTTGACGCTGTTTATACTTCGTCTGAACTTTAGAAAGGTTGATGTGGATCCAATCCCATCATGGCTGATCAAGCTTCAGGGGATCGTGGAAATAGTCCGATGCAGAAGGTGTAACAAAGTACATCAGGCAACGCAGAGTCAGGGTGAAGTTCCTAAGCTTGATTCTGGTTACACAGTTTCTACTGAACACCCAACTTCTGTAATCACAAAATCAAAATCACCAACACCAGATGAGAAGCCTAAAATCACGTGGAATCATGTTTGCAATGCCCTTGACTTCGTTTTCTTTTGGATTTTCCTTTTGGCAACTATTATCACCACAGTGACAATATTTTCCATCTGTTCAATAGATGCTGTTTAGCAAAGAGTTTCTTTCTACAGATTTTGAGACACATAACTTCTCATTATTTTCCGTTTGATGTAATGTTGAGTCATTGTGAATTCAAGTTATGCTATATGAAACTTCACTTAGAGGTCAACCCGGAAAATATTATCGTTGAAATTTTTGAAAATACAGTGAAATCTGTCTTAGCTGTTATCTTATTATACAGGACATCAGGAAATGAAAGTCAACATTTATAAACGTTATATTTGCATGGTACTTGGATGGATCAAGCATACATACTTCTATGTAACTTTTCAACAAAACGAAATAAATCTGACCTATTTTGTAGCTGTCGATGTATTGTAATAAACCTAGGTATGTGATATTTGCATTTTACGTTCCCATTTAGTGCTAGTTAGATTTTAGATATTGTGTGTTGACTATGGGCAGTCAGTATTGTGAGTATTTTTCTCAACCCTATACACTATCCAGTTTATATGGGCAATGATCATAATGTACAGTATTCACGAGACTTTGTGGTAGCATGGTTTAATTTTAAAAATGTGGACCCTCCCTGATTTCTTAGCACAAAGAAATATCCACAGATATTTGAATAAATAAGTGTTTAATAATTTTAGCTTGGAATAATCCGTTGTATTAAACAAGCTGGCTGACTCTCTCTTTTTGGAGCAGTTTCCGAATCTCCTGGACTATGGAAATTCGATAGGTGGCAACCTGATTATTCTTGGAGATTTCAACTTTCACTTTGACTGTCCCGGAAACACAAATACATCAAAACTCATAGATTCCATTAATGTTTTCAACCTCAAAGAATCAGTTAACCAACCCACCCATAAACATGGTCACATTGTAGACTGGTTTCTTCATAGACCTGATGTAACATTCTACGGTCCTTCATGGTATCCCATGACCTTGAATCAGATCACCTCTGCATTATATGCCATCTTGACGTATCAGTCTCTAACCCTCCACCTTTATCTGCTACTAAGAGAAACCTCCGTATGATAAATAGAACCAAATTAATGCACGTCATCCAAGCTAACATAACAACTGGCTTACCCACTACCGCGGAACAACTCGATAACTGTCTGCGTTCATTACTTGACAAACATGACCCAGTTACCAAGTGCAGAGTATCAATTCAAAAGTGTTCTCCATTGTATAGCAGTGTTAGGGACCAGCTTCGCACTGCTAAAAGAGACCGCCATAAAGCTGAGAGGCTCTGGCTTTCCACCAGACACACTATTCATAAGCAAATCTATGAAGTCGCTAAGAAGAATGTCACAAATATAGTCCATGCAGCGAGATCAACCCACAACACTACTAAGATCACGGAAAGTTCCAACTGCAAAGAGCTCTTCAAGATTACTAACAAGCTAATGTCAAGGAACAAATCTACACCACTTCCAACTACCTTCTCTCCAGTCGACCTTCCGGACATGTTTCCAAATTTCCAAAGTACAAACCATTAGAGATAAGCTTGACACCACAATTTCAATTAACTCGTCTTCACATACAGTTGGGATACAGAATTTGAGCGGCAACCATTAGCAGCATTTGAGCCTGTCTCTACGGATTTCGTACGTACAATCGTGATGAAGAGTACACCAAAGTCATGTGAACTTGATCCAATTCCAACATCACTGCTGCTTGACTGCTTATATCCAGTATTGCATTCACTAACTGATGTTATTAATACCTCTCTCTCATCTGGGGAATTCCCATCATTTTTCAAAACTGCCATTGTAAAGCCTCCGCTGAAGAAACCAACACTAGACCATAACGATTTAAGGAACTACCGCCAAGTTTCTAATCTCCCATTCATTTAAAAATCTTAGAAAAGGTTGTACTATCCCAGCTTGTATCTCATCTAAATTCAAACAGTCATTTTAGCAATGTACAATCTGCATATTGCCCTTGCCACAGTACTGAAGCTACTCTTCTAAAAGTAGTTAGTGACATTCTCTCTGATTACAGTCCTCACCCTCCTTGATTTTTCTGCATCATTTGACACAATAAACCATGATATATTACTTCACCGTCTCCAGCATGTATTTGGCATTCATGATACAGCCTTACTATGGTTCAAGTCCTACTTGGTCAATAGGGCACAAATTGTATCTGCAAATGGAATACACTCCAGCCCAGTTGATCTATGTTGTGGTGTTCCACAGAGGTCTATTCTTGGACCTGTTCTCTTCATTCTGTACACTCAGTCACTCTCAAGTGTCATAGATCATCATCCAGTTTCTCACCAATTGTACGCTGGTGACACCCAAATATACAAATCAAGCCACCCAACTGAAGTTGATGCTACCATCCAAGGTGTAGAGAGGTGCATTTCTGATGTGAAATCATGGATGACTTGTAACAAGCAGCAGATGAATGATGATAAAACTGAGGCCATTCTGATCACAAAACAAAGACTTTCTCATTCAGATCCTTTACTTCAAGCAATAAATATCAGCAACGCCAACATTAAATTCACACAATCAGTACAAAACCTAGGTGTTACTCTGGACAGTACTCTCACATTGCACCAACATGTCATAAACATATGCATGGCTGCATATCTTGAGCTGAGACGCATCAGCTCCATACGCAAATTTCTTTCAGTTATGCCACTAAAACACTTGTGTGTTCATTAGTACTTTCAAGACTGGACTATTGTAACTCAATTCTGTCTGGTTCATCTCAATATCTACTCCAGAAACTTCAAAAAGTTCAAATAACAGCTGCTCGGATCATACTTTGAGAACCACGATCAGAGCACATCTCCCCGCTGATCTGTACCCTACACTGGCTATCCATTCGATCCAGAATCAAACGCAAAATTTGTTCTCTGTGCTACGTTTCACTGTTGGACTCTAGTCCAACATACCTATCCGACCTCACCCATGTGTGCACACCAGCAAGATACTTACGCTCCTCTTCTGACAAACGTATGCTCATTATTCCCACTATGAAAACAAAGTCATATGGACAGCGTTCTTTTGCATACCAAGGCCCAGCAACGTGGAATGAATTGCCCACTGAACGTAGACACAAAGACACAGTGATCACATTCAAGAGGGCTCTCAAAACTCACTTATTTCGACAGCAAGAACAAACTTAAAGACCTAATAATGTTTCCTACCTGAAATATTCTCAGCATGTTTTTTAATGTTTTCTAATTTCATGGTGTTTGTTTTTGTAATCATATCATTATATGTTTTTAATCTTATAGGTGTTGTCTAATGTTGTAAAGCGCTTAGAGCTTCTAAAGATTAGGCGCTATACAAAGTCCTCATTATTATTATTATTATTATTATTATTATTATTAGATTTGTGTTGTGTTCTGTGGTACATGTCGTAAAATAACAATCTAGGCTGGAAAGGCTTACTGGTGGGTCACATAAAATGTGAACCAAGAAACATTATATGATTGTAAAATTATGGTCTAGTGAATGTGTGCTAATTAGGTGATTAGAAGCAAATCATTTGTGGTATTTGCGCGTTTAAGAACCCTTCAGTTGACAATGAATGACTGTTGTTTTGGTGTCTCTTGAAATGACGGAAACATCGACCTCAAACCAGTTTCACTCATCAGATGTTTTTAATGAGATCCCTTGTATATTACAAGGAAAATTGTCTGGTGCCAAAGGTGCGATGTTAGATTTTTGATATGCATGTTTCCATTGTGCTTTGTTTTCTTTTTTTAACCAAGTCATGATATCCGATAAGACAAATGAAGTGAAAGTGTGCTCTTAATCAGAGTTCTATATTTATAATGAATGATCAAGTAGATGTTGCTTATTGCATAAAGAAGCTATTTTTTTTTATTTTAGTGCACATTTAAGGGTGAACAAATATAGTCCTTTATGAGCTTGTGTTGTTGTATTGCCAGCAACATGATATACTTTGGGGTAGAATGGAGTATATTTTAATAGACGGCGATCCGGTCGTTCTAAAGGTGTGTAGTAAGGGAGGTAATCTTTTTTACTAGACCTCATTCCAGTTGAACATCATTTTTAGTTAGAATTTTTTTATTGAAACCTTAGAATCTCTCTTGTGTAAATTAAAATGATGAAAATTATTTTGACAGCTCCTTTCCTGTCTGGATTTATAAATTTATAGTTGGGCTTATTTGATTGATAAAAAACCTTCTGACTGAACCACACTCTCAATATCCTCTACCCCTCCCCTACCCTCACCCCGTCTTCACTAAACGCAAACTTATTGAACTTTTGTCAATTACTTTCTCTACTATATGGATATTACAAAACCCCTTACCTGTTCTTCATTAGCAAACATAAGTTGGCAAAATAATGGAAATTTTATTTCGCAACAGGAAAATTAATGTAAGGCCAGACATCAGCTGTGTCCATTCGGTTGCTAAATGGTTGGGTCAAGGACGGCACAATGAGGCGGATTGAACAAACAGAGCCGCACTGCGAAGGCAGATGACTTGCTGAATTACGGTTGATTGATATTTTATAATTATTTTGTTTGATTCTGAGATTTTTATGTAAAGGCATATACAGCTATTTGTGTAAGTTGTTTGTGGATTGATCACTTGCATGATTAACTTCCACAAGCATTGGTTAAAAGTCGATTGTTTACCGCTTGGAACTAGATTTAGGTAAATTAAAATTCGGTTTTGTACTTTTAAGCAAGCAGTCCTAAATAACGCCACGAATTGTTAAAGAGCTCATTAGTGTCATTCTCTTTGTGTGCTTTGTCGTGAGAAATGTAATATTTTAAATTATGGTTATTTAGATTGTTGAACGGTGTTCTATCGCTGTAGCACTTGTGTTTTAATAGTGATGTTGATTTCAGGATGCAGAGTCCGATAGCATCGATTAAAAACAACGACGAATTTGTCGCTATTCATCATGAGCATTCAGTCCCCAGCGACTTGTAGTTTTGCAGAAAAGCATTGTCCTGTAGAACGTGTGCTCTCTTTACTCGAACTGTCGTCGTGGTTACGTTTGTAGTCACTCTTGGAAGAGTGGGTAATGTTTTAAACCTAACATATCGGCTCTTTGTATTTACGTCTGCATTTATGGAGTTTAACTATCATTTATTCATCATGTGTGGGGAATATAATTCTCAAACTGAGTCATTATCCATTTTCTATGACCGGACGTCATAATGTATAATATTCGAGAGACATTATGGTAGCATGGATCAGTTTTGTAAAATGGGCCATCTCTAATTTCTTTAACGTAAAAAATTTTGTAATATTCCTAGATAGAATTGTTTAGCAACTTGAGCTGGAAATATTACTTTATATTATGTGTTTGGGGTCGTATTTATGGTGCATGGCGCGTAGTACCGATCTACGGCTTGGAAAGGCGTTCTGATGGATCACACACACACACACACACACACACACACACACACACGCACGCACACACACACACACACACACACACACACTGTGAAAGAAGAAAAATATTGCGAGTGTAAAATCAGAATTTTGCTAATTTGTGTCCATTAGGTGATTAGGAAAAAATTAGCGATGGTATTTGCGCTTTAAAGAACCGTTATGTTGACAACTAATGTTTTCTTGATGTCTTCAGAAATAGGAGAAATGATCGACCTCAAGCCAGACTAAAGCAGCAGTTGTTTGATTCGCTCTGTGGTGAGACCCTTTTGTATACTTTTATATATTAATTTACTTGCTAACATCTCGGCTAGTCTTGATGCTTTAGTCTGGTGGTACGTTCGCTTGACTGTGTGACAGACAGACCAGGTCCGGTACCCGACTTATACAGTGTTGGCTTTTCTAACTCTCATACCTGATTGCACAATAAACATGATCAATGCCACTATGATATGAGAATCGGGGTGATTAAAGGTCGAATGTAAAGGTATGGGAAGAGGAGTGTAGCAGTTTATTAGGCCATTTACTAACCAGCTTAGCTGTTCGGACAGTTTAGTCTTGTAGTATTTATGCCCATGAGGTACGTGAACCTGTTCCATTCCCGACAACAACAGGTAGAATTTGTATCTCTTCCCGTTACCCTTCATTGTCCGTTCTAGACAGGCTTAACTGTACATAATCATAGCCTGTACATAACAAACATAGCTCTGTCCTGGATTCAAGTTTCTATGAAACGAAACTATCTACAATAGCGTGTAATAATTGGTACTATCTAAGTAACAGTGGAAGATTAACTGCAGATATCAGGTTTATTGAAGAAAAAATTCTGAACACTGCGGGTCACCTACAGAAGGACTCATTAAAGTTGTAACATTTATCAAATAATTTACCAGTGAAATTAGAACTCCTATGCCAGATCAGTTTTTGTATATGTATCAGTCGGTTATAGACCTTTCTTCTAACGACAAACACATCCATCTTTGAAATCAAATTTAATTCTTGGAAAATTATTTATGCGTCAGCTATGTATTGAGCTATAAACCTATGACATACAACCATAGATTTTCGTTGGAAGAATGAAGGTGACAAACTTTAGATTTAGAAGAAATAATGTGCAATACCTGTGATTCAGATAATATTGGGAATGACTGACATTGCTTATTCGAATGCTTCTACTTTATTACATACAGAAAACCATATACTGAATTTTTTAAAAATATTATAACGCACTTAGATGTAAACATATTTGTACAACTAATGGCCTCTGTAAACTACTTCTGAATTTATTGTTTATCATTTCTCCTGAATAGTTTATTTACCTGATGACTTAGATATTGACATAAACTTTACGCCAAGTCCACATACATTAAAAACCTATTAATTTAGTCACACAAGAAGTGTTTCACTCTGATTGCAAAGACAGCTGCGATAAAAGGTTTAGCTATCTCATAAATTAATATTCTTTTATCGTCATTACCAAATCCATATTTATACATTTAATGGCACCTGGATAGTATTTGGGAATTTATTCTTTATCATGTCTCCTCAATAGTCTATTTACATAATTGACTTAAATATTGATACAACCAATGTACATTTTCCACATGTATCAGTTATTCATTACACACATCCATCTAAAATTAGGGAAATCAAAAGCCTGCTAATTCAATGGAACACGAAGTTTTCCGCTCCATTATTAAGGACAGCACTGATCAAAGTTTATGCTATCTCTTAAACTAAGATTATTTTATTGTCATTAACAATTCCACTTAAGCGGGTTCTTAGTGAACAAAACATACTATTATACAAGATTTTATGGCATGGGTGAAACAATAAAATCAAATGAAATAATCCTTTAACGGATTTTTATGGAGAAGATTGATATTGTTTTGGGGTTTACCGCTATATAGACAGTATATGGTGGCCAGTATAATTGTCATAGGAAGAACCCGGGAAAACCCAGGTAAAAACCACCGATCCACAGGAAGCTATTGGCAACTTTCGCACATATCCACATTGGCCGAGCCCGAGACTCGTACCTTCGCGGACAGAAGTAGTTATAAATGGGAAACGGGGGTAAAACCAAGAATTATCATCAGTCTTCTATTTTATGTCGATTCGGATGCCGAGGTCCCGGGGTCGAACCCCGGCCGAGTCATACCAAAGATTTATAGAAATAGTGCTAACAGCTACCTCGCTAGGCACTCATCATTAAGAGGTTAGTATTAGGACTGGTGGCGGGATGATGTGACTGGGTGGGATGTCATGCTACATGTCTGCGGCATGATTCCCCAGTTCTAGACATCACTATAAACTGCCACACTGGAGACTTTGTAGCGACATGACTGAAAAATTGATGAAGCTACGTTAAAAATCCAAATCACAGACACACACACACGCGCGCGCGCGAGATTGTATGTAGTATTTGACACTTGGGGGCCAGACGACAAATTAATATTGGGGAACACTTGTAAGTCAAAAGTGTTTATATGGTCAAAGGGACACTTGGGGGTCAAACGCGAATTAACATAGGAATGACACTTGCTGTTTATACGGGAATTGCCATTAATCTTTCTATTTTACGTAGATTTTGGCATTTGGCGGTCAAACGGGAATTAACATGGAGACACACTTTGGATCAAAAATCAACATGGGGAGACACTTGAGCGCTCAAACGTGTTATAGGATCAAAAGGGCTTCACAGAGTCAAATGGGTTCATGGGACCAAAGGGGAAAGGTAATGGTAAAGGGCTTTCACCTTTGAGTTGAAAGCATAGAGGTACACAGATAAACACTTATACAAAACGCAGAGAAATAAACACCAATGGCAATAATTGAATAGTATTTTTTCTAGAGATCTGAATGGCCCTTAAAAGGGCCCATAGGTTTTGTTAACCAAATTGAATTAATATACCTCGAATCTCATTGATTTTCGATGTATCGTACAGGGGGACAGTACAGCAAGGCCCTCTTTACACAGCATAGCCTCTCCACGTAAATCATTTTCTTCTAAAATACCTATTTTCATCATCTTGGTGATGACCAATGATGAGTTCACATACATCAGATAATCCGGGTTGAAACGAATACCCGAAATTAGGGTAGATGAATCAAAGTTCGTCTACGGCTTTTGTGAGAACGTGCGAATCCATAGAACACGGTGTTTTTATTCATTGTCTAAGATCGAATCGAAAAGGATTGAAATGTTTCGCCAATACAAAATTCAGTCAGAGCGCGGGGAATCTCTTGCAACCAGAAGGGAGCAGTGCGTGATGTCACATGCAGTATATAGAAGCGCCACCGTTTGCCCATAGTCTGTCGATGCGACATAGTTTAAGTATATATATATATATGAACCAGCTGCGTGTAAATCCTTTTCAGATGAAACTTTTGTGATCAGCATGAAGCAATTCCAGTGAAAAAACTAGAAGACATTAGAGGCAACGATATGCTTTATCGTCGAACACACGAACTGAAGTGTTAGCTTATAAGACATGAGAGCGATTTCGAAGGCGACATGAGTTAACCTTAATCATGACCCTCCACATTTGACACTAAACCATGACAGTCAAAGCCGTGAGAGCCAAGATTCACCCCCAAAAGAAATTCGTTCGGTCTCAACACTTATTAGCACATTTGAGATAGGCAAAAACGCGATTCCAGAAAATGTAGATGGTCGGCTAACAATTATACCGTGAAATTTAAAGAGTTCAATTAATACGTGTAAAGCTTACTGAAATTAAATTTTGCAATGTAAACGATGAAAACCTTTCCAAACGGTGATGGCGATCCGTGTCACCCAACATATTTGAAAACGTTTTGACAGAATTTGACGAAAGCGAATTTGAAGAATACATGATTGTATCATATCCAACATCATTTGCATCCACTGCAGAGTGAGATTAAGAGGTTGGGAGAGAAAAACTGCGGTAAAGTCTCAATTTTTATTATATCGTTGCATGGAATCTTGATTGTAAATGCACAAATATGTGCGCAAACGAAAGGACACATACACACTAAATTGAGTGAAGGTAGAACGGACGGTACCTAGGTTGGAGATTAATGTTTTGAGAGACAGACAGAGACATAATTAACAACGCTTAGACATAGGACACTATTTTTGGTTCTGTTATGTTTGTGGTATTATAGGTCAAGGACAAATTAACGTTAGTTTACCTTTAGTTACTTGAGGCATGAGAATTATTCATTGTCAATTATTTATTTCATTCATCAATTTCGCAAAACGGTAGTGTTATATTTTTGTCGACTGACTGCAGTAACATTTGCTTTATACCCACTCCCAAATTTAAGAGATGTCAAGTTTCCGCAGCACACGCCTTATGCTACAACCTTGCAAACATCAATTTTACATTTTACATTCAAATATTCAATGATGAATTTTGCAATACTGACACAAACTCCACTGACCGCAAATTGTACGATTGTTCGTGCGTTAATGTCATTTTCTTGTAGAGCGACTAGTGGTTAGGCCATTAAGACACGTCTGATCTTGCCACTATGTGAATAGCCACTGAATCTTGTCTGATCTTGCCACTTTGTGAATAGCCACTAAATCTTGTCTGATCTTGTCACTGTGTGAATAGCCACTGAATCTTGTCTGATCTTGTCACTGTGTGAATAGCCACTGAATCTTGTCTGATCTTGCCACTAAATCTGATTCGAAACTAAAACAGTACACAAGATCGGTTAGCCAAAGAAGTAACTTCCAATGAGTGACGCATTGTTTTATTCTTAATTCAAGGCAGGCAGTGTATAGTCAGGCGGAGAAAAAAATTCTTGTCACTGTCTGAATAGCAATTGGAACGGTTTCGAAGCTAAGACGGTAGAAAATATTGGTTAGCCAATAAAATCACTTACTATAAGTGACGTATTGCTTTATTTTGGTACAATAATACCTATGCATTTTATTTAACCATTTCAGTACAGACAGACTAGAGTGTAAATTTGCAATCCTGTGTCGTGTACTGTAACATTTTTTTCCTGGTCGTACTATACACTTAACTGTAACTTCATTGGCTCGGGTTTTGAAGCTGACAAAAACTTTTTCTCGCTTAGAAATTTTGAAATACACACATTCAAATATATATAGAGAGAGGACTGCTGTATCTAGTGACAGTTTTTTCGAACCTGCCAACTTGAGGTTTGTATGAAATGAAGATTTCATGTAAATTTGCAGAGGTGTGTGTGTGTCAGATTTTTTTAGTGACACATGTAGACATCGCTGTGGTGTTTGAAAATTCTAAGCTTAACAAACAAAGACACAATATATTTAAAATATTTTAAGTACTTTTAATATTTCATGGTGTAACCAATTTCAATTAAAATAAATACAGTGCATGCTGCAAAGAAAGTACATTTTAAAATAAACATATTTTTTGTGGAATGTATTCACATTAAAAAGCAATGCTTCGACATATTGTGAAAAACAATCTTCATATACAACTTACATTTACATTTCATTAAATGTCTTTTCTTTCATTGTTGACTCTGAAAATAACAAAAAATATTTTTAAAATTCATGCCATTCTTCGCATTATGTACGTGCTTTGTTAGTTGTCTGGACAATTTCTTCAATCATCTAAAACTTTAATTAATGAGGGATGGCAAATCAAACGTACTTTTCCAAGCAGCTCTCAAGTGATGTAGGCAACAACGCCAATGTACGCACAAACCGTTTGATCCTATGTTCATCATCGTTTTGAGTTGTCATTTCAGATATTTTTATGTAGATAAAAGAAAAAATGTTAACAACTGTGCCAGAGTTGCTGGTTACAATCTTCAAATTTATCTATTTTCCGTTACTTTGCGAATCACATATATATATATATATATATATATATATATATATATATATATATATATATATATATATATATATATATATATATAGATAGATAGATAGATATATACACACATAGATATATATCTACATAGATAGATAGATAGATATAGATAGATATATATATATATATATATATATATATATATATATATATATATATATATATATATATATATATATATATATATAGAAAGATATATATATATATATATATATATATATATTTACATACATACACACATATATATATATATATATATATATATATATATATATATATATAAACATACATAGATACACATATATACACATACATACATACACACATATATCTATATATACACATATATACACATACATTTATACACACATAGATATCTATATATGCACATATATACACATAGATCTATATATACGCATATATACACATACATATATACACACATAGATCTATATATACACATATATACACATACATATATACACACATATATCTACATACACACATTCATATATACACACACACACACATATATACATATATATATATATATATATATATATATATATATATATATATATAAAATTTCAGATTGGACACAGCCTATTATAGAGTTTTGGACAGCCGGAAATGATATTATTGTTGACGGTAGTTGGGTATGGGCACCTGACAATCAACCCATGGAATTTGCTCCATGGGGCGCTGGAGAGCCGAATGATCGGAGGAATGGAAATGACGACTGTCCAGCACTTTTCAACTGGCTAGACTTTAATCTAAATGATGACAACTGTGATGAAAATCGTTTTTTCATCTGTGAGATTGGGTAAGTCCCTAGAAAGATTATTAGTATTTGAAATACGTTTAAATTGGTATCACATATCAATTTTTAGTATCATTAATTGCTGTCTCGGGACTCTTTTGTTTCAGTTTAGTAAAATCAGGGTAAAAAGACTTTCATGACGATGCATCACTTTTCATTTATATAGTATATCTCATTCATTTCGTATCGTCAGTACGTGTTAGACATGAGCAAGTATACGAAAACCTCTAAATATTCATTACATAAACACGTGCATTATTCAAAGAAAATATCAGCCGCTTTGTTATAAACACCTTAATTAAGGCAAACGTATACGAGAATGTTGGCCCAGGATTGTAAAATAATTTTATAGTCTGGTGCTGAAGAACCGGTGACATGAAGGTAAGGGAACTATTATTTTTAAACAGCGGTTATCAGGAACCACTGGAATGCACTCATGTTGTCCAAGTTGTATAGTTTAATTTATTGAACTAAATACTATTACTAGTTTTCAACTCAGTTATACAGTTTGTACTAGTATTTAGTTCAGATTTGAAAACTAGATGAAGAATCATCACAAGAAGACAGACCTCTTGCAAAGAGTTGTTTACATATCCGATTTAATGTCTTCCAGTTGATTTTCACCAAACAGTGTCGATACTTTAATTTGTATCTTTTCCAAGTTAAAAGTAAACTAGATGAGTTTTTAGCACCAAAGTAGGTCATTGTATAATCATAAAAGTCAATGCATTTCGAACATGAAACTTTGTGAAATTAACAATCTGTTTTTCACTTTTAGAGCCAAGTGATCAAATTCTCAGACGCCAAGGAACTGGTTACAACAGATTGTGTAACAGGATGTGACCTGAATGGATGTCTGGATTAAATGACAATACAAACAATGTGGTGAAAGATGGAAGTTTATGAAATGAATTAATAAATATATGTATATTCTCTACAACATATACAGTGTGATTCTTTCAAGCTATAAACATACGATTCATTCAATTACTTCACACAAACATTCGTTATATGTAAACGAATTTGTGACTTTATGAAACCTTATGACAAAAATAAATAATTCATACTATCATTAAAAAATGGGGAAACAAATGTGATTCATATATTCAAAACTTGAGGACACATGGTACAGTAAAACCAAGATATGATTCATATAATCTCGTGCAATAAAGGTAAGATTCATATAATCTCATGCAAATAGATGCAACTCAATTGTACTCAAATGTACTTAATTGAAACACAGCACATGTTCCGTGTACTCAATTGAAACACACATGATCAATTGTAGTAAACATAACAATCATTTCAAACATGACTTATGACTCAGTCATTTGTACAGAACGTACGATTCATAACAACGTATGACTCGTTTAAATACTTGTAAACCTTGTCAACGAGAAATTTGTACCTGGTTCACATGTCCATAGTCAAGCCTCACTTCTCCTAAATTCTTGGGTTAGCCCACACTTGTATTGGCCACACACACCCTTCATGGATCCACCATGCGCACAAGTTTACTGATCAGCACTTACGTGCTTGTATGGCCTTGAAAGTCGCACGCGTTTCCATCAGCATACAGACAGGCATACAAACAGCAAGACCGATAAAGGCAACATTTCACGCTACGTCATTAAACCTGAATATGCTTTACATATTTGCAAATAAAATAAAATGTAAAACTTACCCCTATGGCTGTAGAATGAAATGGAGAGCATACACACCTTGACGAGACCCCAAAAGACCAATGTGATTAGAACAGAAACTTACCTTAAATCTACAGGAAAATGAGTATTAGCCAGGGTAAAATACTCGTGCATACCGTGCTTTTTGTGTCTCTCGCCGCAAGCGATCTACGACGAGATGCATGCTAGCTCAATCACTTAACTAGACAAACAATTACCCACCCTAGGTAAGGTTGTGCGCATGTACGACGAAAATGATCAAATCGTTATATGGCGAAACCAAGTCATTTCTTGCCTTTTTCTGTGACAGCTAGTAAACAGGGATTGCAAATTGGTGGCCGCATTGTTTATTTTGGGACGTATTTGTATTTTAATTGAATCTGATAATAAGTTCATTCTTTATGCTACAAGCAGGATACAGTTTTCAAGATGGACAAATATTTAAAATGTAATACATTTTGATCGTGTTAAATCTATTGATGAAATGGATCTTAGAACACTTGCTATACTCGATTTAAAGAATGTACAAATCTGACGAAATCTCTGTCGAATTATACTAAAGGAGATAAGAAAATCAGAGATGACAAACAGTTATAAATTGAAAGTGAATGTGGAAAAGCAATAAAAAATTCAGAGTTCCATCATTAAAAAGGAACGTTTCAGATTAATTGTATCATTGGAAGAAATCCTAAATAATAAGTAAAAATATTTTCACATAATTTTTATTTGACAGAACATGATACTACATAAATGGCACAAACTACTTGCTGTAAAAATACAAAAATCTGAAAGAAGGAAATTACAGCCTCCATTAACTAACTTTGCAACTGTTATAGTTGATAGATTTAAAAAATAATATAAAAGAAAAAAGAAAAAGCGGTTCTCATTAAAGAAAAAAAAATATTCTTTTAGACAATTATAGAAAGATGTATAAATAACATGGACAACTTGGTGAAAATCTAAACGATGATAATATGATTCATATTAAAAATCCGAGAAATATTTATTCAAAACCAAACTCAGGATAAACGAAAAAGATGTTATTGAATGTTTCAAATTTAATTCTATTGGGGATATTCATAACTTCTATGTACAGAAAGATACTTAAATGCTATCTAATAATTATTGAAGAATTCCTATCCGTGTCTATAACTACTTATTGACCAGATATGGCTCATTTGTAAGTGTGCCAGGAATAACTCATGATGCTAGTTTGAAAAAACGTTGGAACCAATCAATATATAACAGGTTATGATGTTTATATTGACTAAATCTGGATCTGGAGGCGGAATTAGCATGATACCGAAAACATATATTAAAGCAAATCACTAGTATTTTGTGACGGCGAGGCCTACTGGCGTTGACCAAACAAGAAATGATGCAGAATATGGTAAATCAAGGTCAATGTCATTTATTATGTTACCAAACAAACACAATTTGTATGGCTTGGCCATGTGTCAACCAAATTTATTATGTTACCAAACAAACACAATTTGTATGGCTTGGCCATGTGTCAACCAAATGTCTATCAGAAGCTCTACCTGTGTAGGTAAAGAACTAATCACGCGCATGGAAAAACATAAAGGAATACTATTCTGGGGTGACTATTCTAAGCTGGAGCAATTTTGGAGGTAAATTTACAAACGACCAACACAGTTGCAAGACTATTTCAAACATTATCTCCTTGCACCATGACAAGAAATAACTATTGAGGATGAGTAACCTCTATTACGAAAGAAATTAATTGGTGATTAAAAGAGCAAAAACCTTCAATATCAAGATTAATATGCAAGTTAACTTGAAGTGGTAATTATCGTCCAAAGAGAACTGATGAAAAGATATGCGCTGACGTAAAGAAGCAAAACTTCAAAATGATATTTCGTTTGCAGAAGAGCAATAATAAGTGGAAACATAGTAGTAGTATGTTTTAAGAAGACGACAAAAAGAGACAATTAAACCAATGCATGAATAATGGCTTTACTGTGCTAGATGTTTAGCTGTTCTTGCAATAATGTTAGGAAAACTATTCTGATAAACAGAAAATTTAATGACTGGTACAATTACTGTGAACAAGTGTTGAAGCAGAGCTTCTAAAAGAATATTAAACAGATTATACAATTTCACAACATGAATGATTACAAAGTGATAAACATATATTCAGTGTAATGAGCCAACAGAAAAGCTGTTGGACTATTGTCGTTAATGAGATGAATAGCAATACAAGAAGTGTGTACCCTTAGAAATAAGTCATATGCTTTTAGGTCTAGTAGAAAACAACGCACGCAAGGCTATTATGAAATCAGTTATAAAAAGGAATCTAAAATCAGATATGCATAAATATTTTAGGAACTATAAATAATCAAGAAATGAATTTAATTGTATCATAGAAATACGCGATATAACATGACACGACTAATATTTTGCTCTTTCACTATCCTTTTAAAAAATCGGCTTTTTCACAAAGGTCTTAATTGACATAGTTAAGTAAGAGCTATTTGGAACGTTTTGAAGATTAGTGCGCTGTACAAAATATGTTATTTGCTAGTAAACATGACGTTAGTGCATTCGCTCAAAGTATTCTCCATGTATCTCGTCACACTTTCTAGGTCTTGTTATCATACACATTTTGGAATGTTCTTCTACACTGCAAGACTGCGCTTACAACGGAATTGAAATCCAATGCTCCTTAGCGAATCTTTTAAAACGGGATTCAGACCCAAATCACTTGAAGATAGATGATGATAGTTTGTTGGATATTTCAAAGTGTGTATGCGGTGCTTATTAAGGACGTCTGTAACTACAGTGGATTTATGCGCTGGTACGTCGTCAGAGAGTAGATGGATACCGCTGGTACTGGCACATGAACGGCTGGTTTGGTAGCGTTCGGCAAGATTTGGAAACTCATCGGAGACATACAAATATCCAAGCAGAGTCAGACACAAATACATGGAAAAAGGGTATTGTATGCAAAAACTCTACTGATGTTGCGGCTACTTCGAGCAATAAGTGGACATTGCTGTTTTTTCTCCGATCCAAACTATATTTTGTTTCTCTTGAAACATTAGAAAAGCTCGTCCATAATTTGTCACCTGTGACATTCTCATACAAATGTTTTCGTTCACTCTATCCTTATTTGTCTCTGTTCACTTTTATGTGTCGATTCGTGTTTGATGATTAAAACCTCATGGTGTTTTTGATCGGCCGTCAACAAATACAGGGACTATCTTGATTTCAAATGATTCATCAATATATTACAAACAGGTTACGAATTAATTTCCAAAATAACATAAACATGTTTCGCAATGTACCAAGCATTTTCATCTATTATTCTTGATTTTGCTTTAACTCTGCAAAATAATTAGTCATCATCAGTTGCAGAATATCTGTCACGGGATATTTTGAAACTAATTATCAATATTTTCGTTGCTATACTTGTTTGCGATCAAATGCATTTGTTCCTGTTCAACATAGCTTTGATGCACGAATACTTTTTATTACGTTTCAACAACTAATAACTGCATAGAGTACTTTGCGATTGCTTCAGAAAAATTCATAAATTTAAGAAAGTACGCTTTCCGAGTTTATTTGTTTCTACAGTCATCTAACATTCTTGTTTCTGTATGCATTCTATTCGTTTTTCTAGTGTACTGATGTTGCCGCAGTGGCTAAGTAATCCATGGTCATAAACTAAGTAACCCAACAAGATTAGTAACATCTATCAAATAATATCTAAACACAAATTTGGATACGTCTGCAGACTTGATGTTATATCCCACATCGTAAACGAACCCACCTGATCTAATCCACCCAATGGGGAATAACTTAATTCTTCTTAGAACTCGACTGACTGGCCTATTTAATGGGAAGTAACCGCAAACTTTTTACACATGTTTTCAAAGATGTTTATTATAAGTAACTTGAACATAGCTACTTATAAGTCCTACGCAAGCTAGTCACCCGTAATCTTAAATTAGAACATATACCCGTTTATAAACCTTAGCCAATCGCTATAATTTACTGCCATGAAAAAAATTACAATAAATTTAGATATACATAACAATGTCATTGGGGTAATCAGTTAGATTGAAAACGTGCATATGATAACAATTGTTTTCGAACACTCGGAATGTTTCATTATACTGAATTATGCTTTTATGTTGTTTCCAAGTTGTAAAAGCGGAATTTGATTCTACGTGAGAAAATGAAGGAAGGCTACTTAACGTACATAATAAATATAGGCCCAACAAGGGACCGTCTTCTATACTGAACGGGTAAACAGGTAACTCGTCCGCTATAGAGTCAGACCAATAACAGGTAAAACCATTTATTACCTTTTATTAATCTTACGATTAGACCAAACGCCTTATGAAAAAACAACATTCCTAACTGTGAAATACTGAGTATTTTCAAAACTGGCAGTACTTCCCATTAAATGTGCGCTTATCTGTCTCGGTACAAGGTTTTTGTGATATCACATAAAAAACTAAAAGATTCTCGCAAAGCAACATATCAGGAATTTGTTTCTTTAATAAAACTCCCAGACCCTATTCAATGTATGTGTTACATATATATCAAATGGATCACAACCCTTCGCTTTCAAAGATGTAAGCTTAAAAATCTTGTATGTATAATATAGATGATAATAAAAGTCTTATAACCTACAGTGATTAGCTTACAGAACGACTTTAACGATGTGGAAGAAGCTAAATATTACAATGACTGAATTATTAGCAGCGAAGGAGACTTTATCAATCCACTAACTGAGCCTGTCAGCAGTAATTGCATCCCACTGTGGTACCCAAGCAGTGAAGAATGCTACCGGCATTGAACATAAACGAGCCTGAAACACTAGTACAATATTTATAGAGTTCTGTCAGCGGACTTAAGCGGAAGATGACAAATCTAAAAGCTGTGATTCGGCAGGTCCCGAAATGGCCACCTGCAGTAAAACTTTAAGTCACGTAATTCACATTATACTCTTTGTACAAATTTTAACACAAGCTTTGTAATGTTTGAGTCTTGGATTCCTAAATTGTTTCTCAGGGTGCTCAGCGTAAGTAAAATAGTCTTGATACATCGCAACTTATATATAATAAGCTGAACTTAATAAAAATGTGGAAAATGTAAGGAAATACATGTAGAAGTTATATACTATGGTGAATGCTTGTATATCATAAAAAATGACTGTTCAGGAGAAAAGCAAAAATCGGTAATCATTCAAGAGAATTCCCCAAGGATAGTTCTGTCATTTGTATAGCTTCGTGTACTTTTCCTACAGCCGTAAAGAATTCACAACCAGGACTACTGATTTCGTTAAAATAAGTCTGCTTCTCCCCTGTACAAGCAGTAAGTTCCATATGGATGATACTGTTAATAATTAAGTTCCATTTCGTTTCCCTAAATGAAAAATCGTCGATATTACAAAATATAAGAGAACAGGTATAATGCGAACCAAAACAATAAACAATGCAAATCCAAGATCAGGCCAGTTTTGACAATGATACGGCATCAAATAGAAGACTTTAGCAAAATTGACCAATATTCAGACTGTTCCAAATTTTATCCTGTTGTATTCATCTACCTGTATAATTATATCATTGGTCTATGCATCTTCAAGAACTTCAAATTTTATATTTTGATAAGGAAGGAAATTTTCTTTATCTTTGTCAATTTCCATTCGACTTCTTATCTATCTAGCCACCACTTTGCCACAGCTAGAGGTATTAACTTTCGCTTAATACAATAAACTTTAAATACTGCTCAATAACTGTCTCGAGGAGAACTATCCATTTCAAAACTAAATATAGGCACTTAGAATGGTAAGTGTTCGCGATACGCATTTGTTCATTTGGAATTAGTTATGTGTAGATTTAAAACTTATATAAAAATGGCTGTATTTAGACTGTCAATTAGTTCAATGCTGGCAATAGGAGGTAAGACGCTTGTGTGTGCGTGTGTGTGTGTGTGGGGGGGGGGGGTCAAAGCTACATATTTCCTGACATGAACGGGCTTCATAATGGAATCATAGGCATTAGTGGGAGGGCGGGGAAGCAGAGATGATGGGGATAAGGCTGGAACATTGTCACGTTTAGAGGCGTATTAATATCGCCCCATAACTCAATTTCCACCGCTTCGTCTGCGATGGTGTCAACCGAAAAAACCATCAGCTCATGTGTTTGAAGCTCAGGCGGGTTATGTACAAGTCAGAACGTTTGGACTCATCGTCAAGTTCGCCAACACTTTTGGAGGATTTCTTTAATGTCTGAGCAGACACTAGGTAGCAAATACGTTCGGCTTCACTAACGTCTTGATAAGATATTTGAGTACGATGTTGAGCAAGCAGCCGCTTTTTGAGGTGACCAAGGCGCTTGCTGCGCATGTGTTTATACTCAATCTGCGAAGCTTAGAACTGTACACTGCCTTATCGTGGCATTTGTGTTCTTCGTTAGCCCCTTTTTATATCTATCCCAGCGAAGAGGTACCTTAAATGCAATGGCGTTAAGAAGCACCCCGCCAGCCACTAGGACAATTACGGCTATTTGGAAGTCGTGATGATATTACACTGATATTTCATTGGTTAATTTATCATTTCATGTGTTTAAAAGGAGGGTGTTGTGATATAAACTGCCTTTGATTCCATGAAATCGAGATACTCGAGGTTGGCAGGTTTCATTCTTTACAAGCACGTGGTAATCGTCGTATATCAGTCCTCAAGAAAGTCAACCACGACGTTATGGTGCAGTTAATTTCCGACGTTGTTGGCGTGTGATGATGTAGATGTTTTTCAGTCCTCTGCAAGGAAGCACAAGAGTAAACTACAAGTGTTATTCTATATGAACTTACTCCGACTAATGTGTAATTGAAGGTGCGTTAAGCAAACAGCTGTCTACTGCTACTGTCGTGCGCTTGCGCGCTTGTCGCTAGGTGCACCTGGTTTAGTACAGCTGGTACACTAGTTTTCCGGCAAGCGAAACGCGCATATGAGGCAAACAGCAGCGAGAACTGCGACACCCGATATAACATCAGGCGATAGTTACTATCTTTGCTGTCCGTCCTTGGCGACCAGCCTTGAACGCCTGCGTGCGTGTCAGGAGTCTCTCTGTCTGTCTGTCTTTCTTTCTTCAGTTTAATCTTAATTCTCCATCTCTCCATATGCGTAGTTAATTATGTCTCTGTCTGTCTCTCAAAACATTAATCTCCAACTAAGGTACCGTCCGTTCTACCTTCACTCAATTTTGTGTGTGCATGTGTCCTTTCGTTTGCGCACATATTTGTGCATTTGCAATCAAGATTACATACAACGATATAATAACAATTGAGACTTTACCGCAGTTTTTCTCCCCCAACCTCTTAATCTCACTCTGCAGTGGATGCAAATGATGTTGGATATGATACAATCATGTATTCTTCAAATTCGCTTTCGTGAAATTCTGTCAAAACATTTTCAAATACGTTGGGTGACACGGATTGCCATCACCGTTTGGAAAGGTTTTCATCGTTTACATTGCAAAATTTAATTTCAGTAAGTTTTACACATATTACTTGAACTCTATAAATTTCACGGTATAGTTGTAATTCGACCATCTACATTTTCTGGAATCGCGCTTTTGCCTATCTCAAATGTGCTAATAAGTTTTGAGACCGAACGAATTTCTTTTGGGGGTGAATCTTGGCTCTCACTGCTTTGACTGTCATGGTTTTGTGTCAAATGTGGAAATTGCTCTCATCTCTTATAAGCTAACACTTCAGTTCGTGTTTTAGACGATAAAGCATATCGTTGTCTCTAATGTCTTCTAGTTTTTTACTGGAATCGCTTCTACTGATCGCAAAAGTTTCATTTGAAAAGGGTTTGCACGCAGCTGGTTCATATATATATATATATATATATATATATATATATATATATATATATATATATATATATATATATTTGGCTCCTGTATCAGAGTCAGCGTATTCATTAAGCTCTCAAACAATCAAGACAGAAGAGTCTACGCAGATCGACCTTCTGGGAAAGAGATTTGCGAAGTGTCATACGAAGGTATGCTTCAGAGGAAACGATGAACTACTCCTCCTCACGAAATAAAAGTCAAGATACTTGCTATATATGCCAAGGGAAAGAACACCGAGCTCCAGAATGTCTACATCATCAAAATAAAGGAAAGAGATGAGAAGAGAGAGACTAAGGTCCAGATATATATTATCATTTTCAAGGGAACGGACATTAGTCTTCGGAGTGCCTTAAGGAAAATGGGAACAAAAAGAAGAAACAAGATAAAGAAGAGAAAGGTCTTCAGAAAATGAAGAAGTACTATTTCCGTCAAGAAAGGCAAGAAATCCAGACCTCGAGAAGAAAGTTAAGACGAGGGAGAGCCTATGCCGCTGAAGAAATTTATTAAAAAGGCATGGCGAAATAAGAAGAAGTGGACTTTTGTTATGTGTTGTGAAATTTACATTGTGGTTTTATATTCCCAAAAGAAAAACGTAAGTGTCTCTTTGTCTTGACATTTTATAATTTCAATAAATACATGGGCACTCTCATACGCACACCACTGAATCATGGGGAAAAATGATTTAAGTTTTACTTGGTTTGGCAATCTGTAAGTAGTATATCTCTTTTCGTGAGAGCCCCGTTGCCCTTAAATGGAATGTTGGGCATTTGTTCTTTTGACAGACTCAAAGACTTGACGTGATTTACTTTAAGTACCTTAAATCCTTACCATGACCACGGACTACATATTTTCCTGCTGCTGTGGTAGTGTTCACTGCTGCTGATGGCATCTTAGTTAGTTTAGATTTAGTGATGGAATGCTTAACACATGAAGGTCTCCTTCTTTTGGATAGAGTTAAAGAAGTCTAATACGTCTGTCCGTACCTTTACTCTGCCAAAATATCTTGTAGCACACTCAACGCTTGGCTTTCACCGTCAATATTCTGTCCTTCACATGTTCTTTTCTATTATTCTTCTCGTTTTTTTTTCTTCTTATTCTTGCTGTTGTTGAAACACAAGTGATTGTTCTACTACTTTCTGCTCTTTGAAAACGTTTTTTAATTCTTCCTTCTGTTTCATTCTGAAATCTTCGACCAAGGTAGCGAGTGAGAAGGAGGTGAAGGTATTGGAACTGTTGGAAGTATGGCTTATGTTGTCTACGTGGCTGTCATGCCATCACTTGTCGTATCCATCACAGGCGCACCACAATACTTTGTCTACCTGGTCTCAGCCATACTCAAACAATGTCGCATTGATAGACTATGGACAAACGGTAGCGCTTCTATATTCTACATGTGACTTCACGCACTGCTCCCTTCTGGTTGCAAGAGATTCTCCGCGCTCTGACTGAATTTTGTAACGAGATTTTGGATTGGTGAAACATTTCAATCCTTTTCGATCCGATCTTAGACAATGAATAAAAACACCGTGTTCTATGGATTCGCACGTTCTCACGAAAGACGTGGACGAACGTTGATTCATCTACCCTAATTTCGGGCATGCTCTTCAACCCGGATTATCTGATGTATGTGAACTCATCATCGGTTATCACCAAGATGATGAAAATAGCTATTTTAGAAGAAAATGATTTATGTGGAGAGGCTATGCTGTCTAAAGAGGGTCTTGCTGTACAGTCCCCCTGTACGATACATCGAAAATGAATGAGATGCTACGTATGTAAACTCACTTTGGTTAACAAAACCCAAGGGCCCTTTTAAGGGCCATTCAGATCTCTAGAAAAAAATACTATTCAATTATTGCCATTGGTGTTTATTTCTCTGCGTTTTATATAACTGTTTATCTGTGTACCTCTATGCTTTCAACTCAGACTTGAAAACCCTTTACCATTACCTTTCCTCTTTGGTCTTATAAACCCATTTGACTCTGTAAAGTCCTTTTGATCCTATAACACGTCTGAGAGCTCAAGTGTCTCCCCATGTTGATTTTTGATCCAAAGTGTGTCTCCATGTTAATTCCCGTTTGACCGCCAAATGCCAAAATCTACGTAAAATAGAAAGATTAATGGCAATTCCCGTGTGAAAAGCAAGTGTCATTTCTATGATACTTTCCATTTGACCCCCAAGCGTCACTTTTGACCATAAAGACACTTTTGACTTACAAGTGTCCCCCAATATTAATTTGTCGTCTGGCCCCCAAGTGTCAAATGCTACATAAAATCGTTTGTGTGTGTGTGTGTGTGTGTGGTTTGGATTTTTAACGTAGCTTCATCAATTTTTCAGTCATGTCGCTACAAAGTCTACAGTGTGGCAGTTTATAGTGATGTCTAGAACTGGGGCATCATGCCGCAGACACGTAGCATGATATCCCACCCAGTCACATCATCCCGACACCAGTCCTAATACTAACCTCTTAATGATGAGTGCCTAGCGAGGTAGCTGTTAGCACCATTTCTATAAATCTTTGGTATGACTCGGCCGGGGTTCGAACCCGGGACCTCGGCATCCGAGGCGACATAAAATAGAAGGCTGATGATAATTCTTGGTTTTACCCCCATTTCCCATTTATAACTACTTCTGTTCGCGTAGGTACGAGTCTCGGGCTCGGCCAATGTGGATATGTGCGAAAGTTGCCAATAGCTTCCTGTGGATCGGTGGTTTTTACCTGGGTTTTCCCAGGTTCTTCCTATGACAATTATACTGATCACCATATACTGTCTATATAGCGTTAAACCCCAAAACAATATCAATCTTCTCCATAAAAATCCGTCAAAGGATTATTTGATTTGATTTTATTCTTTCACCCATGCCATAAAAACTTGTAAAACAGTCTATTTAGCTCATTAAGAACCCGCTTATTTGAAATTGTTAATGAGAACAAAAGAAAATTACTTTAAGAGATAACTAAACGTTTTGTCACTGTTTCTCTTTTCTAATGCAGTGAAAAAAACTCGTGTTCCATTGAATTAGCAGACTTTTGATTTCCCTAATTTTAAATGGATATGTGCAATGCATAACTGATACATGTGGAAAAGGTGCATTGGTTGTATCAATATTTACGTCATTATGTAAATAAACTATTGAAAAGAAATGAAAAACAATAAATTCACAAATAGTATCCAGGTGCCATTAAATGTATAAATATGGATTTGGTAATGACAATAAAAGAATATTAATTCATGAGATAGCTAAACCTTTTATCAATGTTGTCTTTCCAATCAGTGTGAAACACATCTTGTGTCACTAAATTAATAGGTTTCTAATTTCTCTAATTATAGATGGATGAATGCAATGAATAAATGATGTATGTGGAATAAACATAAAGCTTTTATCAATACTAAAGTCATCAGGTAAATAAACTATTCAGGAGAAATGATAAGCAATACATTCAGAAGTAGTTTACAGAGGCCATTAATTGTTGACATCTAAGTGCGTCATCATATTTGTATAAAAAAAAATTCCGAATATAGTTTTCTGTATGTACTGAAGTACAAGCATTTGAATAAGCAATGGTAGTCATTCCCAATATTATCTGAATCACAGGTATTGCACATTATTTCTTCTAAATCTAACGTTTGTCACCTTCATTCTTCCAACGAAGATCTATGGTTGTGTGTTATAAGTTTATAGCTCTATACATAGCTGACGCATAAGTAATTTTCAGGAATTAAATTTGTTTTAAGAGTTGGATGTATGTTTCGTTAGAAGAACGGTCTATATCTGACTGATACATATACAAAAACTGATCTGGCATAGGAGTTCTAATTTCACTGGTAAATTATTTGATAAATGTTACAACTTTAATGAGTCTTTCTGTAGGTGAACCGCAGTGTTCAGAATTTTTTTGTTCAATAAACCTGATATCTGCAGTTAATCTTCCACTGTTACTTAGATATTACGAATTATTACACGCTATTGTAGATAGTTTAGTTTCATAGAAACTTGAATCCAGGACAGAGCTATGTTTGTTATGTACAGGCTATGACTATGAACAGTTAAACCTGTCTAGAACGGACAATGAAGGGTAACGGGAAGAGATACAAATTCTACCTGTCGGTGTCGGGAATGGAACAGGTTCACGTACCTCATGGGCATAAATACTACAAGACTAAACTGTCCGACCAGCTAAGCTGGTTAGTATATGGCCTAATAAACTGCTACACTTTCTTCCCATACCTTTACATTCGACCTTTAATCACCCCGATTCTCATATCATAGTGGCATTGATCATGTTCATTGTGCAATCAGGTATGAGAGTTAGACGAGCCAACACATGCATCAGGAGTGGATGCACGCTGTTTAAGTCTGGTACTGGACCTGGTCTGTCTGTCACACAGTCAAGCGAACGTACCACTAGACTAAAGCATCAAGACTAGCCGAAATGTTAGCAAGTAAATTAATATATAAAAGTATACAAAAGGGTCTCACCACAGAGCGAATCAAACAACTGCTGCATTAGTCTGGCTTGAGGTCGATCATTTCCTCTATTTCTGAAGACATCAAGACAACATTAGTTGTCAACATAACGGTTCTTTAAAGCGCAAATACCATCGCTAAGCCTTTCCAAGCCGTAGATCGGTACTACGCGCAATGCACCATAAATACGACCCCAAACACATAATATAAAGTAATATTTCTAGCTCAAATTGCTAAACAATACTATCTAGGAATATTACAAAATGTATTACGTTAAAGAAATTAGAGATGGCCCATTTTACAAACCTGATCCATACTACCATAATGTCTCTCGAATATTATACATTATGACGCCTGGTCATAGAAAATGGCTAATGACTCATTTTGAGAATTATATTCCCAACACATTATCAATAAATGATAGCTAAACTCCATAAATGCAGACGTAAATACAAAGAGCAGATATATTAGGTTTAAAACATTACCCACTCTTCCAAGAGTGACTACAAACGTAACCACGAAGACAATTGGAGTACAGAGAGCACACGTTCTACAGGACAATGTTTTTCTACAAAACTACAAGTCGCTGGGGACTGAATGCTCATTATGAATAGCGACAAATTCGTCGTTGTTTTTAGTCGATGCCATCGGCCTCTGCATCCTGAAATCAACATCACTATTAAAACACATGTGCTACAGCGATAGAACACCGTACTACACACCTTTAGAACGACTGGATCGCCGTCTATTAAAATATACTCCATTCCACCCCCAAAGTATATCATGCGCTGGCAATACAACAGCACAAACTCATGAAGGACTACATTTGTTCACCTTTAAATGTGCAGTAAAAAAATAGCTTCTTTATACAATAAGCAACATCTACTTGATCATACATTATAGATATAGATTAAGAGCACACTTTCCCTCCATTTGTCTTATTGGATAGCATGACTTGGCTAAAAAGAGAAAACAAAGCACAATGGAAAAATGCATATCAAAAATCTATGCAACATCGCCTTCTTTGGCACCAGACAATTTTACTTGTAATATACAAGGGATCTCACTAAAAACATCTGATGAGTGAAATTGGTTTGAGGTCGATGTTTCCGCCATTTCAAGAGACACCAAAACAACAGTAATTCATTGTCAACTGAAGGGTTCTTAAACGCGCAAATACCACAAATGATTTGTTTCTAATCACCTAATTAGCACACATTCACTAGTCCACAATTTTACAATCACATGATGTTTCTTGAACCACATTTTATGTGACCCACCAGAAAGCCTTTCAAGCCTAGATTGTTATTTTACGACATGCACCACAGAACACAACACAAATCTAATACAACGGATTATTCCAAGCTAAAATTATTAAAAACTTATTTATTCAAATATCTGTGAATATTTCCTTGTGTTAAGAAATCAGGGAGGGTCCACTTTTTGAAAATGAAACCATTCTACCACAAAGTCTCGTGAATACTGTACATTATGACCATTGCTCATATAAACTGGATAGTGTATAGGGTTGAGAAAAATACTCACAATACTGACTCCCCATAGTCAACAAACAATATCTAAAATCTAACTAGCACTAAACGGGAACGTAAAATGCAAATATCACATACTTAGGTTTATTATAATACATCGACAGCTTTAAAATAGTTCAGATTTATTTCCTTTTGTTCAAAAGTTACATAGAGGTATATATGCGTGATCTATCCAAGTACCATGAAAATATAACGTTCATAAATGTTGACTTTCATTTCCTGGTGTCCTGTATAAGAAGATAACAGCTAAGACAGATTTCACTGTATTTTCAAAAATTTCAACGATAATATTTTCCGGGTTGACCTCTAAGTGAAGTTTCATATAGCATAACTTGAATTCACAATGACTCAACATTACATCAGACGGAAGATAATGAGAAGTTTTATGTCTCAAAATTTGTGAAAAGAAACTCTTTCCTATACAGCATCTATTGAACAGCTGGAAAATATTGTCACTGTGGTGATAATAGTTGCCAAAAGGAAAATCCAAAAGAAAACGAAGTCAAGGGCATTGCAAACATGATTCCACGTGATTTTAGGCTTCTCATCTGGTGTTGGTGGTCTTGATTTTGTGATTACAGAAGTCATGTGTTCAGTAGAAACTGTGTAACCAAAATCAAGCTTAGGAACTTCACCCCGACATTGCGTTGCCGGATTTACTTTCTTACATCTTCTGCATCGGGCTATTTCCACGATCTCTTGAAGTATAATCAGCCATGATGGGATTGGGTCCTCATCCACATCCCTAAAATTCAGACGAAGTATAAACAGCGTCAAGTAAAAACCGAGGAAGGAAACCTTTTCTGAATTCTGTGGCAATGTTGGTGTGACGATTGTCAAAAAGACGGCCAGCGCAAGAAATACTGTTACAGAAAAGGAAGCCTTTTCTCCGGATTCTGCCGGAAGTACGAATATGCAGACATTCTGAAGAGACAACATTATGACTGGTAAGATGACATTTAACAAAAAGAAAAGTGGTTTTCTTTTTAATTTGATTGAAAATACAACTGCAGCGTCAGCGTATTCCTGTAACGTATCTACGCTCGTATCAACAATTGACCATTCCGAATTTTCTTCGTATTCATCCAGGATAATTCCCTTTTCCCCCTCCGTAACACGTAATTCCTCTTTAGTGTAACTCCATGCCGTGAATATCAGGGTAAAGTTTGAATATCAAAAGGAAAGTAGGTAATATCAAATCCGCAAGTTGACTCGAAAATCTGAAAAAGAAACTGCGCAAATTAATGGAAGCCAAATCATGTTTTCAAAGTTCAATGATTTGTTTTTCATTCTCAATAAGTTCTAAGGACTTTCTCATCAGGATGGTTCAAGTTGTAGTTCACTCGCATGGCACATTTGTCGACCCTGGTTAGGTCCTCGGTGCAGCATAAGGATACAGCGATGTCCCATCAATGGTCTTTGAGTACTTGATATCATCTTCGCTAGCCAAGGTTCCGATATCATGACCCTATCTACAACTTGGCGGATCGAACAGATGTATTGGATTTCATTAGTAGTCTCCCTTAGTACGTAATACCAACTAACATATAGTGTGGGACATTTTACAATGACTGAAAACGGTTGGGGCAATTGACGTAAAACATGATACTTTGGAAGTTTAACATCGAAAGTATGACTATGTGCAGAGGGAAGCCATTACAGGTGTATTTGAGTGAAAGGTATTTGTGCAACACGGACCGGGACTGGAAAATTGCATATTTATCAGTCCATTCAAGTTGTGTGCTCCGCATGTCTCGATCATGTAGGAACGGTGTTCAAATTCGAACAACTGAATTTTGATTGGATGCTGTGTACAGTACTATCTGCACAATACGCCAAGGTGTATATAGGTTAATCATATCGGAACCTTGGCTAGCGACGATGACTTCATATACGATACAGAGAATCTTACATGGGTGCTCATTTCAAATGGACGTATGAAACGAGTCGCAACATTTTTATCTTCGTGAGCCTTGAATACTGATTCTATTTTATCAGCCATAGTCTAGCGTAGTAAAATTACTTGGACATACAGTTTGATGCCTCCTTCGTTACGCCTTTCCTTTGCATGACTTTAAGACGTACTTTATAACATATGTAAATATCATCATATTTGTATCATAACGTATATAAAACAGTAGCTATGTTATAAATAAGAATTTGTCAAACGTAAAATAGCTTTTTTAGAACGAGTTTACATAAAGTTGCAAGGGGCTAAATAAGTCGAAGATCGTTGAAGTTGATTAGCCTCTTTTTGTAAATGATCTTTCCATAAATCTACCCTCTGATTCCCCAAATGGCAAACGAATGGTTCTACTAATTTGTCTGGAAACTATATTACGATCTTCAGACTTTCTATATTAGGCCCAGGTCATCATCACACCAGTGTAAATCTTATAGCTGAGCCTAGACTTAAGAATTTATATTTGTTTACTTTAAGTCGGACTTGAAGACTAAGTGTACAGTTCAAATAAGTACCTCCGCGCAATAATCTGGTTTTCTTTTTCGAACGAACATTTTGTTTAAATACCATGAAAATATCGACGAATTTGCAAGCAAATTATATACATGAATATAATAAATAATTTTATATACAGATATTTATATATTCAATTATATTTAAATATCGGTTTATCCATTAAGATAACTGTTAGATAAACTTTTCGGTAACCTTGTCCGACCAGCAGCGTGCTAGTAAAGCTGTGATAGCAATACTAAAAATGTTTCGTTGCATATACATCTTCAGTTCATTTGAAAAAGCACGCTACTTATCGCTATCTCTGAGTTGTTTTATAAATGTTTGCAGTGAAATAACGAATAACTTAATAGCAATATCGCCCTTGTGAAGCCCTTTGTCATCTCAGTGTAGTTTGCACAAATCTTAAGGTCATTTAATTGGTTTGTCGAAAATGGGGTTTAGCCAGTAATGCTCACAGATCATTTGAACCAAATTAATATTATTTTTGATGCGTGAGGATAGCGCTAAAATTCGAGGGAGAATGGTTCTTCTTAAACACGATAACAGCTGATGATAATTTTATAGAAAGAAATACCTACCCCAAGAGGATACCAAGACACAGTGCCATCACTCAACACGTAAACAAACAAACTACTGGAGCCAAGTCCTTTCAATTTGGATACGCCATTTTGCAGAGATATATCCGGTTTCCACACGTTGTCCTGAGGAATAAATGTACCCGTCAGATTGCCGTAAGTCGCTGGGGTCCATTGTAGATAATAATCGTTCCAGCTAATAGTAAGGTAACCGGAAGTGGTCAGTTGTTCCTTCTGCGAGTCAAAGTTTATTATGCTTGTAAGATAAAAGTCGATAACAACATCGGTTGTCGTATTTTGCTCGTGTGTAGGTCTAACAGCCTTATTATAGGCAGACAAATTAAAAATTTGGGATAAAAGATTCTTTGCATCATCCGATGTTTGAGCATTGACTTTAGGAATGTACACGATCGCTAAGAATGGCAATAACATTGAATTTAGTTTCCATTGCGTCATACTCTCCGGGATTGATCACAAACGTATGCACACTGTAAAATCTATGATAATGCTTTTAAACATCTAGACAAAACACCTGTTAAGCAGTCCATAAATAAATGTATCTTAGTACTTCAAACAATTTGTCATGGTCCAGATACAGTAAAATGATTTTAAATGTACCTTTTTACACTTGTTTTAAACACGTTAGACAGTATAATCCATTCTTAATTTTTATTAAAATGTATCATGGTAAGTTCTCCCGATTCAGGTCTGGTGTGTGAAAAGTCCATGTTCATGGTAAAAGACCTTCAGCTCATTCGGCTACCGATATAAGCTTTGGTATTACCTCTGCAAGTCTTTTCCTTGTGATTTAATTATATTTTATTCAACGCCATAACAAGAATGAATTCAAACGATAGGTCACCGTCATGCATTGACACGTCGTTTCTTACTGGAAGATTTCAGCGTCGCAATTCGTTTAGTACATATCCACACAGAAATCACTGGTGCTTTGATTCTAAAATCAATATTAGGCAAACCATGTATGATTAACAAAAAGGTTTCAAATTCCCTATTCAACCTAAATTATCTACATGGGACTTGAGTCTAAAGAACACTGATGTTAAGATAGAAATAAGTAGTTATGTAGAGAGTTTTTAGTGATTTTCTTTAATGTAAAAGGATTATGTAGACCAACTACATTTATCTGTTTTAAAACTGGCCTTGTGAGCCATCCTGGAATTTGAGTACGATACTCACGCTCAAGCTCAAACCCCAAAATTTAAATATGGGGTTAATTATATAACTGAATTTTAAACACGGTACATGAAGTATAATTGCATCATTGAAATGTCAAAATGGTACTTGAAGTTCAACCATTTCGCTGAAAGTTAAATATGGTACATGAATTATAGCTACAGCATTGAAATTTAGGTACGATACACATCATCTATATACATCAACGAAATTTAAATATGGTACATTGAGTGTAATTACATCACTGAAATTTAAATATGTTAATTTGAGTGTAATTACATCACTGAAATTTAATATGGTACATTAGTATAATGACATGAGTATAATCAAATCATTGGAATTTAAGTATGGCACCTGTGGTATAATTACTTTGTTTAAATTTAAATATGGTATATTGAGTATAATTAAATCACTGAAATTTAATATGGTACAGCAGTATAATTAAAGGAGTATAATCACATCATTGACATTTAAATATGGCACCTGTGGTATAATTACTTTGTTGAAATTTAAATATTGTATATGAGGTATAGTGGCATCACTGACATTTAAATATGGCAACTGTGGTATAATTACTTTGTTGAAATTTAAATATGGTACATTGAGTGTAATTACATCACTGAAATTTAAATATGGTACAGCAGTATAATGACATTAGTATAATCACATCATTGGAATTTAAATATGGCACCTGTGGTATCATTACTTTGTTGAAATTTAAATATGGTACATTGAGTGTAATTACATAACTGAAATATAATATGGTACAGTAATATAATGACAGGAGTATAATCACATCATTGGCATTTAAATATGGCACCTGTTGTATAATTACTTTGTTGAAATTTAAATATGGTATATGGGATATAATGGCATAACTGACATTTAAAAATGGCACATGGGGTATAATTGCTCTGTTGAAATTTAACTATGGTACATTGAGTGTAATTAGATCACTGAAATTTAATATGATACAGCAGTATAATGACAGGAGTATAATCAAATCATTGGAATTTAAATATGGCACCTGTGGTATAATTACTTTGTTGAAATTTAAATATGGTACATTGAGTGTAATTACATCACTGAAATTTAATATGGTACAGCAGTATAATGACAGGAGTATAATCACATCATTGACTTTAAATATGGCACCTGTGGTATAATTACTTTGTTCAAATTTAAATATGTTATATGGGGTATAAAGGTATCACTGACACTTAAATATGGTAAATGGGGAATAATTACATGATTGAAATTTTTTATGATACATGGCATCTAATTACATCATTGCAATTTGTCATGCTAGTCTATCAAATAAAGTTACAAAGGCTTTTCACGCTTCTTTTTCTTAGTTTCACGTCATACAGGTTAAAGTATCACAATTTTTGAAAACGTTCAGACTTTTAGCTTTGCCTCGATTGTTGGTGCTCGGAAAATTTCGAGAACCTGGGGTCAGTTCTTTAGTTGTATTTGTCTATATAAAGCATGCACCCAAATGCGCCGGCAGATCAGTCTAAGCCTGCCGTTTTACTGGTGACCTCAAGCTAAAGTTGCAGTTCCTGCCCAGCTTGTGTAAGGCAACCCCATATCTATGTCGACGCTGTTTGCAAAGGGATTTATTGTCATATTAGGGTAAAGACAATATATCCCCTGATCAGCATCACAGTTATAGCCAATGGTCAAATAACCAAATGTCTAACACATGCAAATGGATGTATGATTAATTAGACAGTATCAGCCGAAGTGATCCTTATCTCCAGTATTTTAATTTTTTTTAATGGATTCGATAATAGGAAAGAACAAACAAGATGACAAATAATATGGCAAGCTATGTATCTCTCGGAAACTCTACTCTCCTCTCTCTCTCTCTCTCTCTCTCTCTCTCTCTTGGTCTACACATATGTTATTGCCTTAAATAATAAAATAATATATTTGTGAAAGGACAAAAAGCAAATTAACAAGAACGAACTGCGTTTCTCACCAGCAAGCAAAACAAAATCATATGACAAATGAAAGCAGTAATAACATATGGTCAAATATAGAATAGATATGGAAATGGAAAAGAAAAAACAAAGATGGAATGATAGTTTAATTCAAGGTTCAGTGCATAGTAGTGGCAAAGGAAATGAAAGGAAAGAGGTGGACTTTGCCCCATCTTCGCTAGCAAAGGTTATAATATGTTAACCCTATCTACACATTTGCGGATTGATCAGATGATTGAGTTCTTTGTCATTGAGACATCTATCGGATTTCATCAGTTGTCTCCCTTAGTATGTAACGCCAACTAACCAATGACATGTAACAGCCGTGCATTGCTACTTTCGATATTGGCCGTAAATGGTGGAGGAATTTGAAATCGGAAGGAAACATTGTACGTTTAACATCGAAAGTATGAATACGTACCAGAGACAAGCTATTACGGGTGTATTTGAAGCTAAGGGTGTATTTGTACAAACAAGGACCAGCACAGGAAAACTGCTTATTTATCAGTCCATTCCAGTTGTGTACTCCCCTTGTATCGATCATGTAGGAATAGTCTTCAGATTTGAATAACTTGATTATGATTGGATGCGGTAGCTTGCCGCCACATCTAATGAAATTCACTGACTTAGGCACTGAATTATCTGATCTATCCACCTAGGTGTAGATACGATTGACACATCGAACCTTGGCTAGCGATGATGACGTTGCCCATGTTATTATTCACTCCTGACGTGTCTGTAGTCTCTTTTCTTTTCTCTCTCTCTCTCTCCTTTCTCTCTCTCTCTCTCTCTCTCTCTCTCTCTCTCTCTCTCTCTCTCTGTATAATGAGTGACATATAGACATATGGGTTAATATATAGTGTTCAATGAAATCAGATCCCATAATATCAAGTCAATGCCATCTATCTGTACACTAATTGAACTTTTGTTTTATAGGAAATATGGCAATAAAAATCAACATTTCCTTACTCTTGTTCGTGGACGTCCTTATTCTTCTGTTTTTCTTTCTTGCATGATTTATTTTACATATTTTTCTGGGAGGGGTTCTATAATTCTTCGTATTGTATCCATGCATCATGCAGTAAACGACACATTTGTGGATAATGCGAAAAACAGCAAGAAATGAAAGAACCTTGCAAACATCGTAAATAGTGTTTTGGATGATTACCACAAAAGAGGACAAATACTCGAGGCAAACTGACACACCTCATAATTCATATATTATTCGCTATATAGTTTGGTTTAAACCGAATATGAGACTTATGCGGTTAGAGTGCAAATAGTATTAGACGACGCGCTATCTGTACAAGAATCACAGCGTCTATAAATAAACGGGCCTCGTGAAAAGTTGTACAGCCGATATATTGTTTCTTCTCGAGAAAGTAATCCTGTGGGGCATTAGCAGTGCGATTATTTGATTTGATGGTATCGTTCGGAGTTGATATTCCTCCTTGTGTCCTCAATTTTTGTCGCTTTAAGATCTCCGAAGCGTTTGGCTGTCATTGTAAACAATGGAAGGGAGACATGTCAATTTGTCAAAATGGAATATGATGGACGTACGCTGGATACGAACTAACGCAGACGGCCTACTGGATTGGTACGACTTCCACGTGACTTAGCTTATCCATATGATATTCAAATGTAGCTCAAATGATCTATTACTGCAAAGCATAGTACTAACTCGAATGCGATCTGACACTGTACGCATATTCCCAATTACATGAAATGTCTTGGAGCGTTGGTAAATTTCCTCAATAGATTTTGCGCCGCTACTCTTCTGCTTTGTTGTAATCAAATTCATATATCCACTAAAGAGTGGATGCCATCGTTATATTAATACTAAAATATTTGTCTAATTGATTTGCTCTTGGAAATCTTTGTTATTGCTAGAGTATTAGTCATATAATCGAAAGTTTTATTCGTGTAACTCGTTTCAGACGTGTCAGGCCCTTCAGATGTGCCAGGTAATTTAGTCAACATCAGAGACCTTTTTTGTTCTTGTACAGTATCAAATAAAGTTTTTATCTTTTTCCGCCCATAAGCTTGACCACGTATGCATCGTTGCTGTTCTAAGATCATTTGTACGTTAATTAATGTATGTTCCGAAACTGTGTTTGAAAACGTATATACTATTGTTGGGCCTCATTGATAAATCTGTATGATGAATTCAAACGAAAGAGTGATTACAGTTTTTATCACGTGTTTATATGATCGGGAAAATCTATGCCATTATTTGAGACCTCCGTTAATTCTTTCAAAATATTATGACCCTCGATCGTATCATAAGCATTTGTGACTCTATCTTGTTTGACTCTGGCCACTTGTTTAGCCACTTTATTTGGTTACTTGTCTGCGTACTTATTTGTGCACTGTACTTTTGTGGATTGATAATAGACGGGTTGAACATAATATATGGTTTTATGCTAAAATGAACAAAATTCATGCGGATGGAGACTGTGACCTAGAAAAGTAATGAAAATATAAAACGACTATGATCACACTCCTCAAGATCGTTTTAAAATTGTATTACAAAATGATGATTTAATATTTGGGGTGTCACATAAAAAAATCCAATGAAGAAGACACAAAATTACATAGGGTTGAATTAGGAACTGAAAGAAAACTTGGTTCCACAATATTCTGCGAGAAGTGCTCAGAAGAACTAAATAAAACAGTGAAGGGACCAAGAACAGGTAAATTCTTCTCAAATATTTTTTTAAAATTGTTTTAGATGTTATGGTTCCAAACTTAGCTCAAGTTCATTTGACATAAGGAAAGAAAAGTGTAAGAGTAGAATATATTTATAACACTGTTCATAACGTATTTATTCATAATATATATTTATAAACCCTAAGTTATAAACGTGAATATGTTTTTTTCAGCCTGGTTTCAGTACATTTAGAAAATATAATCATTTTCAAAAGTATATAACTATGTGAATTTAACAAGGAGCATCTAGACTGTTTCACATAAAGTTTTATGATAAGAAGAATATTTTGTACATTTTGGGATTTGCAGAGGAAAGAAATGTATTACTTGATCAAACTGACCGTTAGCAGAGGTTAGAAATTGTATTTTGTAGTCTACTTGGATCCACTATCTTACAGACAATATAGTACAGCATGCGATTAGTGTGACATTGTAATTGTACATCTTAAAGTGAACAAAGGCAAATAAACATCTAAGGCTGCAGAAATGTTAATACATACATGTATGCAAACCTATGCACCTGAGAAAATTCGAATCTGGAATTGTACCTGAATGAGGGAGACAATTACCCTCAAGTAATTGTGGTAATTCATGAGATGTAAGTGGAAATTGTAGATTGTCTGCATTATATATCAATGTGAAGGAAGAAGTTTGAATCAGGTGTATTAACGAACTCGTAAAACGTAAGAAGCATATGTGAATAAAGGTAAAGATACGTTTAAGTGAGGAATATGAGTCACTTGCAACATTTTAGATGGGAAAAAGTTGGTGGAGTAATTAGTGGTTGACAACTCTAAACTAATGAAGGTATTCATCACCAACACACTTCCTCGGTGTAAACTTGGACATGCTAGTCACGTTATGTCCCTTGTAAACATAATACAATTTGTGTATGGAGCCGATGATTAACGTAAGGCCGTATTATTTGTAACCAGATATGTAAAGAATTGAGAGAAAGAGCCATAAACATGTAGGCGTTGTATGTTACATACTTTGAAAGTATTATCATTTACCTGAAGAGCATCCATGACGATGATGTAAAAGTGCTTAAAAGAATAAACAATGAACAGATATAATGTCCGTTTGAATTTACAAATTTGTTTCTATATATGGACCAACACTGAACCTATTCAGTTTTTCACACACACACACATATGAATGTCATTATGTTTCGCTGAGTAAAATCTGGATTTTGCCATGGCTTGATTCATGCTTGCCTCTAATCTATATTTTGTGTGTCTGTCTGTGTGTCTGTTTGTGAGTGGGTTGATGGGGTGAATGAGGGTGTGTAAATATTTAAAGATGTATCAGTTAGCAGAGTTGTAATGGGCATTTTAGATTTTGGTTACATTTTTGGACGCAAGCCTTCTACACCCAATGATTTTACACTTGAATCACATTCAAGTGCATTGTTTTTGCAAGGGGATACAAAAACGACTTTCCTTCCGTGTGCGAGATCAAATTAAGTTTAAATCAGGCTTATATTGATCGTAACTGTACAACTGCAGAAATTAGATTATCAATCGCCACTACACTGTGCAAAATATTATGCTGATATTATTTTCCTTTAGAACAAAAATCTGTCAAATCGTGATTGAAACAATAATACGACCTACTTATCTCAACAGGGTACTATAGGGCAAGCTGCAGAACCTTTCAACACAAACACTTCATTGGGAATACAAACTATGACCTAGAAAGATAAAATATTCAACACAGCAACAGAGGGATGCACCCAGTGTGGACTCCTTGCTCAAATCTGACTACAACACACTTTCAAGAATTTGACACAACAAACGAGTGAGGGAGTGATAACGGACTTCAAGTTCAGCAACGTCGAGTGCAATTATGTATATTGCGACCATCAGCGGTGCAGCACGACCACGTCACTCCTCTAGCAATCGATGCCGTTCATGTTCATTGCCTCTCTATTAGTGAAAGCGACGCAGTGTGACCTTTCTGCTTTAATAACAAGAGCGATGATGTGCGTGTACCTATCTATGGATATCATCCATGCACATGCAAATCACTCTCGCAAGCCAATAGCACATCAAAAAAGGAGAAAGCACATTTACTATGGATATGTCTGAATGTTGTGAATTGAAATTCGATTCCATACGTTCAATGGGAAATAGCCTAATTGTCGTAACGGTTCTCATCCCAAATCTTTACCAGAGGCGGATTTGATAATTTCTGCTTTATTCGGTTTCTGTCAGCTTCTGGTACTTTTCAGTTTCTGAAGTTCTTTAAATGATTTGTTTGTCGTCTCTTGAAGCTACATCAATGTTGATTTATCTTACACACTATCATTGTGCACACCGTCATTTGAGGCACCGCGGTACCTTTTGGCGTAGTTATTTGTATCCAAAGGTTGTCGCTCATCTTTGCCAAAACCCTCAAGATGAAGAGAAGTTCTGATGGCTTCATTTAAATCTTTAGGTCGACTTTGTTTTCATCAAACTTATAATCGGCGTTAAAGAGTACACCCCAAACAAAAGTATTTATTACTTCTGCAGACTGTTGTCAGCCTCCTGATTCCATGAACCAAATTTGGCAAGGTTTTATTTGGTTTTCTTCTGACGTGTTTCAACTGAGATTGGTATAGCTCAGGTTGGTTGACAGGCGACAATCTGTTCCGAAGCGCTTACTAGTGCAGTAAACGTATCCCCTGGCAATTGGCAAAAATTTGCCCAAGATGCCCATCGTCTGACCTCTCAGACTGACGAATAGACATAACACAATTTTACAGTCGATCCATCCATTCATTCTAGCACAAATCACAAAGTATTTTCTATAGGTAAGCCAGGAAGATACGCCGTCTTCCCTGGCAGTTGGCAAAAGGTTGCGCAAAACACCCTTCATCTGATCTCTCAGACTGACGAATAGATATAACCCTATGGTACGGACGATCCATCCATTAATTCTAGCATACATCTCAAAATATGTTCTATAGTTAAGCCAGGATGATACGTCGTCAAATATGTCTGGCTTTACCTTGATCAAGCCAAACATATTGCCTCATTGATGACTGTGTTGTGACTGAACGACCATTGTTGTAGCAGTATTGGTTTCTAGATTCAAAATGTCAGATGTATCTATAGGCATAGAGTGCACAGGTGTGTAAACACTTGCTTCAGCTGTTTGACTAAATGCTGGCGATACTGATGCTGCCGCTGCTTTAGATTAAGTCGTATGTCGCCTTCTGGCATGCATGACTCGTTATTTTGCACGCATTTGTGTGTTATTTGATTGATGCGATTATCCACTATTGCCATATCGCCAAAGCCAACCGCAAGAAACAAAGGCACCCGAATACCTCCATCCGTCTTCTTCTCACCAAGGTTGCAACCGTTCACACAAGCAGATAATTATATTTGTTTAAAATTTATGTCCAGTTTTCTATATTTTGCGGACCGATCCCTACCTACTACTAAACATGTGAGAGTCATATCAATTCGAATATCCCTAAAATTGTGATTGTTTCTACTTTTTAGTAGTTTATTATTGTTCGTGTACTATGCGTGCTTGTATTTTCCGAAAGATTTGCCGAATGAATTAGCCTTGCAGTAGTCGTTGATTCGTCATCTAATTTTGTGTGTGTCAGAGTCGTGAGCTTGCAAAGCGAAACAATAAGTATCTTTTCAGAGCCAATAACTTTTATCTAAAGAGGTCTTCATGGGTCAGAATGAAAGCCGTTTGTATGATAAAGGTTGGGTTTTGTGTTTGAGTTTTTTGGGATGTTAATGGCTGTGGAGGTGTTGTGCTTTATTATTCCAGTTATATATGTGCATGACATGTGTCCTATACTGGATGTGTGACAGAGATTTGTATGTGTGGTTTTTTGTTGTGGGGGGGAAGGGAGGGATATTCAGGTTGGGTTATGGATGTTATTTATTAGAGATGGAAATGTATTTTCTGTAGGTCCGGGTTTGAGGCGTTTATTTTATTTGTTTGTGGTTGCAATAACTTTTCTGGTTTTATTCTTTACTCCCCCGAGTTTTTCTTTTCTTCTTTAGTAACTGCCTGAGTAGTTGTTGTTGTTTTTTCTTTCTGTTCCTGATCTTCTTTATTTCTGCTGCTCTTGCCCTGTTCCCTTGTCTTGCTGAATGCTGCTTTCTTTTCCTGTTCATCTGTATTCATTTCTTGTTACCAGATTGTCTCTTGTCCTCTGCGTATGACCTTATCTTCTTAATTTCTGCTAGTCTTGCCTTTGGTCCCCTTGTACTGCTGAGATGTCCATTTCTGTTGCTGATCTTCTGAATATCAGCTTTTTGTTTCCCTTATATCCCTTGTGCTGCGTTGTTGTTGTCACGGGCTGGTGTCACGATCTTCGTTATTACTGCTCTTATTCGCCATGTTGGTCCCTTGGACTTGAAGTTGGTTTCCATTGTGCCCCTAACCTGACTGATCATTTCAAAAGTTTATTGACTGATTTCGTTTTTATTATTGCTCATTTTGGGTTCCCTTGAGTGATTTTATATTCGGTTGTCATGCGCGGCCTTAATTGTTGCCCTACTGGTTTCCTTGTCTTGATTTTGTTTTTATTGTGTTAGTAGCATACGTTTAATTTTTAACTTGATGTTGATATTTCTCAAACAGCTGTTTATGATGTGAGTGGTTACTATAAAGCCGTGTCTTACGACCAGTTTGATTATTTCTTTCGTTGTACTTGTGTGGTGGATAGGATATTTTATTTTGGCTAGTACCCAATTTTAATTTAATTCTGTTTTTCCAGGGCCACTCTTTTTGTCTTAGTCGTTGATATAACGGTTTGTCTTTCAACTACTTTGAATATTTGTTTTGTCGTGGCCAGAGAGGAGAGTTTAATTTAATTATTTTAATTAGTTTGGAATTAATGTATCGTCTAGCTTAATGTTGTCTTTCTTTCCAGGTCACTGTTTAGCTGTTTAGTCGTTGCTACAGAGCTGCGTCTTTAGACCAATCCGGCTATTTGTTTTTTGTCGTAGCCAGTGTGGTCAATTGGGTGTACGAATTGTTGTTAGATTTGAGTTGCTGTTTTAATTTTATATCTGTCCTCTTTTAACTATGTTATTTATACATTCTTTGATGATATTATATGCTCTCGTTAATTTGTTTTATTTTTGGCCTCTAGTAACTCCATATATGTGCTTAGTTCCTGATCGTAGGGGAAGCTGTTTCTCACAATTTTGCATATATTTGAAGTTGTTCAATTGTGGCAGTTTCTACTAGTGCCATTTTATATGTTTTCTTGCACATCCAACCAATAGGATTCTTCCAGGTCTTTTCCTATTTGTTTGTGGTTGCATTTCATGGATTTTTGATGGTCGAATACTATATGTTCCTAATGACATTCTTTTTCTTTTTTGCATTTGTCTGCTTGTGGACAAATGTCGACGACGCGTACGACAAGTTGTTTATATTGCTGGACCTGTGAATTCAAGAGACATTAATATTGTCCCACTGAAATCGTGCCATTTGGTCTTGGCGCTGTCACTGACACAAAAGACATTTGGCTTTGGCAAAATGGGAGCATGAATACTTCAGGTGTCTCATTCAATAATCGGATTAGCAGCGTTACTATAGAAACATTTAGTGAAACCCAGTAGGTCTCATGATAGTTTTACTTGAACAAAATTTGAACCCTACATCTCAAGAGAACTACGAAGGACTTAGGAGTAGAAAGTTTCATAATTTGTTACCAGGAATCTTAATGAGGGACGGTCTCTCATAGGGCAAACGCATTTCGAAATTTGTTGTATCTTTGCCTGGAACCAAATAGGTCGTTAAATCTATCCGAATCGTTAACTATGTCTGCTTCAGTTAGCCTTTTTGATATCTTTTCCGATGTCGGCTTTTGTTGGCGTCAAATAATGCTAGCATAATTGGAGTCAGGTACCGATATGTTTAGAAGCTGACATCCTCTGATTAAAATTGTTTCTTCCATCATTTGAGGTAGAAGTACATACAGTTTCCTACAGAGAATATACAGGTTCAAGTGAACAGGTTTACTTTTTCTTAAATAAAGTCGCTTTAAAACGTTGCCTAAAACATACATGCAACATTTAAGCCATACTGTAACTAAACCTTGATTGTTAGAGCTGTTCAAAAAGGGTTTGATCAGTTTTGTTTTATTTAAACATTTAATGGTACAGTTTAAAAAAATCATAAATTATCCAACTTCATATAGAGTTGTTTAAAATACCATTCGAATAAGCTAAGTGTTATGTGTATTTATTTTGCGTGTTCTTGGTACATGTATGTAGTTTTTATTTTAGGTAGATTTTTTATGAGCTATAAAAATTGGCAATTGCAAGCTTTAATTTTTATATGAATAATAATAATCCTATTTACGAGATTGAAGTTATTTCTAGTTAGCTAGTAAAGTCAGGCCGCTGAGTACTGCGATGCAAATAACGTTTGAGGTAGTGTGAAATGAGGGGTTCAGTATTGAAATTTGTTACGTAGGGTTATATTGCAATATATAGACGTAATTGACTCTTCGATATATATATATATATATATATATATATATATATATATATATATATATATATATATATATATATATATATATAAGCAGAGAACAGAGCATATTAATTTCTGCCTATGTCATGATTCATCATTATTGTTCTTGATGTATGGTATGTTCAGTCTACATATATATTTGATCTTGTGCTTGGATTTTGTTAGAGACTGTATGTATATTTAAGCTATTGGCTTTACATATTTCTCATGGAATTAAAGCAGCATTTTGGAAATATTCAGAACTTATTCAAAGTGGTTCAGGTAAATGTAATTGTAATATATCAAGGCTGTTGGTGCTTTAACACATTTGTTTGGTTTATCAGCACATTCAGAACAAGTAAGTCATTCAGAACACTGATCTAGTTTGATACTCGGAACTCTAAGTCACGTGGAAATCGAATAAATCTCGTACACCGTCCACGTTGTTTTGTATCCAGCATACGTCCATTATATTACATTTTGCAAACATGTCTTGCCTTCCTTTCCTTTAGTACAATGTGAGGCAAACGCTTCTTGAGATCTTACAGCGGCCCAAGCGGCAGACAATAGGAGGAAAATCACCTGCGACAATACTATAGAATCATATTGTCGTGCTGCTAATGCCCTGCGGGATAATTTCCCGAAAAGAAACAAGATATCGAATTCGACACTTTTTATTACGACCGTTTTATTTTAGATGCAAATATTCTTGTACTGAAAGCGCGTCGTCTAATACGAATTGTACACTGACCTCATGAGTCTAGTACACGGTCACTATAGTTAAAAATCAATTCATTTTTTAAGTGTGTCAGTTTGCCCTGGTATTTGGCTTCTTTTGATGTAAACATGTACGAGACTATTAAAGATGTGTGTAAGGAACATTCATTTCTTAGTATTTTCCAACTCTCTCCGCCTTTTTGATGGTTTTGTTTGGATGAAACTATGACTGTCATTTTAAGTTTCAAATGGAGGCCGAAGTTGATTTCAAATATGTCAATTACTGCATAACTGCATACATATATAATATGCAGAATTAAAGACACCCACCCACCCCGAAAAAATAAATAAATAAAAACATGAAATATAACAATAGAAGAATACAAATGTACAAGAAAAACAGAAAAAAACTCTGATATTATGACCATCTTTCCTATTATTTTAAACATCTATTTATAGCTCGTATGAAATCTGCCTATGATTATATTGGATGAGTGCATGGACTCGTGACAATAGCATTGTTCTGATTTATGAGATATTATTTCTTTTAACACTAAATAGTGACCCGTATATTTCTGTTTCCCTCGTTCTACACACACACACACACACACACACACACACACACGCACACACAGAAAGAGAGAGAATCCAACATTCTCCTTTAATTTACTGCGCCACTTTCATACCCTGGATATTCTTTTGTCGTAGTTTCTCTCTTTCGTTTCCATATCTTTGTAATATTTAATCTTATGTTATAAATTATTTTCATTTGCTCTGTTCGTTCTTTTTAACTTGTTTTTATCCGTTTGGAAATATATTAATTTATGGCGATGAAATATGCTGAGTGAGGAAGAGAGAGAGAGACAGCTATATTTTCGGAAGCAACATTTGTTTCCATATTAATTGCCTATTTGTTTGTTCTTTCCGATCACCTAATTCAATAAATAAAATGAAAGTACATGACACAAGGTTCGCTTCAGCCTGCTACTATATAATCAATCATAAATCCATTTGATATGAGTTAGACATTGTGTTATTTGTACATTGGCTATAACTGTGACGCTGATCAGGGGTCATACTGTTTTTACCCTTATATGACAATAAAACCCCTTGCAAACAGCGTCGACATAAATCTGGGGTTGCATTACACAAGCTGGGCAGGGTGTGCGACTTTAGTTTGAGGTCACCAGTAAAATGGAATGTTTTGACCACGACCTTGGGGTGCATTTTGGTGCTTTTTAACACAGAAAATTACATCTACAGAACTGACCAAGTATTCTCGGAATTTGTTGAGAACAAACAATCGAAATAAAGATAAAAGTCCGAACATTTTTCAAATTTGATACTTTAACCAGTATAAAGTAAAACTAAAAGTGATGTAACTTGCAAAGTCTTATTAACTGTATTTGTTAGACCAGCATGACAAATCGCAATGATACAATTAGATGCCATGTATGATAAAAATTTAAATGATGTAATTATACCCCATGCACCATATTTAAATGTCAGTGATGCCTTTATACCCAATGTACAATATTTACATTTCAACAAAGTAATTATACCCCATGTACCATATTTAAATGACAGTGATGCCATTATACCCAATGTACAATGTTTACATTTCAACAAAGTAATTATACCCCATGTACCATATTTAAATTCCATTGATGTGACTATAACTACGTACCATATTTAAGTTTCAATGAAGTTATTGTACCCCATGAATCATACTTAAATATCAATGATGTCATTTTCCTCTTGTAACTGTACTTTCTGCCATATTTAAATTTCAGTTATATAATGTCTCTCCATGTACCATATTTAAATTTCAATGATGTACTTTTACTATTGTAAGTATACTGCTCTACCATGTTTAAATTTCAATGATGTAATAATACTCTTGTAATTATACTGCCCTACCATACTAAAATGTTAATGACGTAATTATACTCTCGTAATTATACTGCTCAACCAAAATTAAATTTCAGTGATGTAATTGGTCTCCATGTACCATACTTATATTTCAATAATGTAATTATACATTATACTCTTGCAATTATACTGTGCTACCTTATTTAAATTTCAGTAATGCAATTATACTCTTGTAATTATACTGCTCTGCCATATTTAAGTGTCAGTGATGTAACTGCTCCCCATGTACCATATTTAAATTTCAATGACGTAATTATACTCTTGTAATTATACTACTCTACCCTATTTGAATTTCAGTGATCTGATTACACCCAATGTACCATATCTAACTTTGTGTAATGAGCTTGAGCGTGCGTATCGCATTCGAAACGGATACTTTTTTCATGCAAGAAACTCAGTCACGAAACACTGTCTACAAACAAACATACTTCTATTTTAAAAGCAATGTTCTTTAAACCTAAACCTCATTTGAGTTATGAAATATGAAACCATTTTCTGAATCATACAAGGTATGCCAAATATTGATTTTCCTCTCAAATCACCGAGTTATATCTGTTTTGATTGGTACATTTGAATTGCTACACTGAAATTGCCCAGTAAGAAACAAATTGTCAATGCATGTCCGAGACCTATCGTTTCAATTGCTTATTAAAGTTCGATGCTATGACGATGTTTAAAATATCCTTAAAAGGGAATCAGAAGTTACAGCTTCTATTTGTAGCTGAAGATGTTGAAGCTCTTTTATCGTGAACATGTGACTTAGAAAACAACAGATCTAAATTGGGATAACTTTGCCATGATACATTTGAAAAACCAAAATAGATTCGAGAATGGATTATACTGTCTTACAAAGTTTGAAACAAGTATGAAAAATAACTTTAACACTATTGTATTGTGCCTGACTTTAAAACATTGTTTGAAATACATAGACACATTTATTTATGGACTGCTAGATAGTTTTGTTCGTGCCCAAATGTTTAAAAAATCATCATTAACTTAATGCTGCTGATACATTCTCGATCGCTAGTCAATCCATTCCAGAACAATGACGCCTCTGAAACTACATTCATTGCTGCTTACATTCTTACTAATGATGTACAATCCGAAAATCAATGCTGAGACATTGGATCATGTAAAGGTTCTTTTAACCCAAATTTTCACAAACGGTACCTATAACAAGGCTGCTAGACCTACTTACGAGTAAAATAGGCCAAAAGATGTTGTTATTGTCTTTAATCTTACAAGTATAATAGACGTTGACTCCCCAAGAAAAAATGGCCACTTCGGGTACCTTACTATTAGCTACAACGATTATTATCTGCCATGGAACTCATCTGATTATAACAACCTGGAGAGTATATTTATTCTCCAGCACAACGTGTGGAAACCGGATATATCCCTGCAAAATGGCGTATCCGAATTGAAAGGACTTGGCTCCAGTAGTTTATTTGCTTACGTGTTGAGTGATGGCAGTGTGTATTGTTATCCTTAAGAGGTAGGTATTCCAGTATATCTAAATTTGATCAGATATTGTGTTTCAGAAACGTAATACTCCCTCGAATCGTAATAGCTCAAATTTTCACTATCCTCACGCATCAGCAATAAAAGTAATTTGGTTCAAATGATCTGTGAAAATTACCGGCTAACGTCATTTATCGCCAAACTTGACATTTTACAAAAGCAGGAAAAAATATTGGTAGTTCTGTACTTTGACGAGAAAATGTTTTAAAGTACAAAACTGAGCTTATTGTTCAAACTCTTTAGTTTTTGCGTGGTCGTGTAACGTACGTTTTATAGAACACCATACGTACGTAAAACTAGCGACACTAATGATACGGAATTATGTTTTTTGTTTCATATTGAATCGTGGTGAACAAATTGGATAGAAAAAACAAAAGTATGAAACTCGTCGCGGCAGGCTTCACAACGTTATTTCATTCCGTGCATGTCGCTGTTGTGTAGTGTTCCATTTCATTAGTCATTTAAAAAATCGAAACATGTCTCATACACTCTGATACATTTTTATGTTGTTTTTTTTGGACACACTGTGCATAGCATTAAACATGTTTGAATCAGTCCATAATTTCAAAATTTAGGTAAATATATACCAAACGTTTCTTAAAATCCAGATGGAAGTTTTAAATATATAGATGTAGCAACACTAAGTCGCATCTGGTCAACTGCCGATGCTTTGATCTACAAATTGGTTGTTCCCATACAATTCGTGTCTGAACTTTGAAAACAATCACACTGTACAGCAATATTAAACTATATAGTTAATAATCAAGACGAATTTAGAATTATTAAATAAATAAAGAACCAATAAAAAGTTTATATGACCGTTAGATTTGTGGAACCTACCCTGAGGTTCCAAAAGCTTCACGATATTGCTATAAACTGATTTGTTATGTGAACTCAAAATATGTATCAAGAGGTTCAGAGATAGTGCTAAGTCACGTGTTTTTCAAAAGAAACTAAGTTGTATTTCCAACAACACATCTTTAGTATCGCTCTCATAGATTTGCTAGCATGCTCACGATAGGTCCGTACTGGTCTGTAAAGGTAATTGAAAATCACTTCATAAGTTCTCTACATGGCTCAGCCTGAGTATTTTAATTATAATTTAAGTACACATCATTGTCTAGATACAAACTCATTCATTAAACTCGTGTATATTTTTGTTGCACATTTCTCGATAGTTTTTCTATTATTCAAATAAATTTTCGTATGATAAAAACATATTCTTGCTCGGAAGTATTTAGTTTTGAACTATACACTTTGTCCGACTTAAAGTAAAGAAATAAAATGTCGTAATCTAGACTCAACTTTAGGACTTATAATGACGAAATAAGAGTCTGAGCCGAGCAGAGAATGATGAAAGAACGTAATATAGTTCCATGACAAATTAGGAAATTTTATTTTCAAAACCACACGTAAGGTATTTTGTTGGTCATGGGCCTGATTTATGTGCCCTAGTTTACAAAGGCTGGTTAATCCACTTCATTCAATCTTTAATCTTTATGGACACTCTTCCTAAACTAAAATTATTTTACATTTGACAAGCTCTCATTTATCACACGACTACTGTATATTTACGTAATATACCTATATACCTCTCTGTATCTTATATCAAGTGCTCAACGACCATTGGAGGGTCATCACTGTATCCTTACCCTGCGCCGAGTATCTAACCATGGGCCACAAATGCGCCATGCGAATGCAATATATATTTGAAGCATCCTGATCGAGAAGGTCCTTAGAACATACTGACCATCAAACAAAGTCATTAAAATCTAAGAAATAATTTTGCCTCCATTAATTTGCTCATGATCTTTTTCTCAGATTTTTTGAGTGAACGTGCGGATTTGATATTATCGACTTTCTTTTTTGTATACAAACTTGTACCCTAAAATTCACGGCATGGCATTACATGAAAGCGGAAGTACATATTACAGAGGGGAAGAAGGGAATTATCATGGATCAGCACGAAGAAAATTGGGCATGGACAATTGTTTACTCGAGCGTGGATACATTACAGGAATCCGGTATAGCTGCAGTTATATTTTCAATGAAGTTAAAAAGAAAACCACTTTTCTTTTCATTAAATGTCATCTACAAATCACACTGTCGTCTCTTCTGATGGTCTGTATATTCAAACGTCCAACATAATCTGAAGGAAAGGCTTCGTTTTCTGTCACATTATTTCTTGGTCTAGCTGTCTTTTTTACCATCGTCATGACAACACGGCCACAGAATTCAGAAAATAGTTTCCTTCCTCCGTATTAACTTGACACTATGGGCTGGTTTTTGTAAAGAACATGTTCATTCTGAAGTTAAAATAGGACACGTTTATTTTCTTTTTTCAGTAAAAAAAGTGGTGATATCCGCGTAATTGCGTGAAAATACACTACAATTCAGGTGCGCCAGCTTTAAAATTTGTGGAATTTGACGGCTCATCAGAACCGATAAACTTTGATTTTAAGTATCTTTCTATCTAGTCAAAAACACTCAGCTGACATCCTGAAAGCCACTTGCGTAACATGGAGATAGAAAAGGGAGAATAAAAAAGAATAACTTTAGTAATAAAATTTACTTTTTGAATAATTTCAGGTCAGTAATATTGAAAGAAGAATAATGAAACATAGTTGAACTCTATCACAGATAAGTTTAAAAATCATTTGTGTCTTGACGCTGCTCATATACAATTTATATTGGAAATTTTACGTTGGAGTACGTTACCATAGATCTAAGGGAAGGATTTCAAAAGGAGAAAATATGATTCGATTATCATACTAAATTTGTTTCATTCTGGGAATCATGCAAATTTGTCACTTGTTGACTCAAATTTACATCGTATTAAATGGAGTTCAGCCCTGGATGAGACGAATACCCTATACTGTATATATTTCTTAGATCTTATAATATACACACAGAAACGGCAACTGTGGTACACTATTTTAACAAGTAAGCATGTTATAGTCTTGTCCTGCATTCTACATGTCATCACTCGGTATAAATGGGTAATATTACAGAATTACCAGAGCTAACGGGTAACCCTGAGGGTTTAACAATATTCCTCAATACATAATGAATAGTAGAAATGAGAATTTAAAAACAAAAAAACTCGGAGTAATATATCCAAGGAAACGGAGGTAAATAGTTAATGAATGTGTTCATTATCGTCATCATCATCGTGAAGACGACAGGAAGTTGTGGGGAAAAAATCCAGAAAATAATTGGTAAATAGGGTGAAAGAGACTTTTCTAGTAACGCACATATAAATTGCAGTAAAGTCGTAGTTCTTAGATGATACGTAAAACATGTCCTAACTTATGCCGAGTGTAAATGCTAGTCTGTGCGTGGTTGCCCCAACGCCAGTCAGAAAGAAGTCAAGACAGCAAACCAGTCTTGAGATTTTGTTTTAGAGTGGCTCTGGAGGTATTATACATGGATCAACATTTAAATTCACCGTCAGTAGAGCAGTACAGACAAATGTATGCTGCTTTTCGGCCCGAATATGTACATCACATCGTCACTATTATTATTATTATTATTATTATTATCGTTTATGTTGTGGCCTCCTTCCTCCAGCTGTTTACACTGCTTTTATAACGTTGTTAAGGTCATATTGTTGTTGTTATTGTCATCTTGATAGTTGTTACTGTTGTTAATATAATACTCCGAAATTAATAAATATTGGTTGAGCGGTGAACATATTATCTTGGTAATGTATGTTGATATACAAAAAGATAAATTCAAAGATAAATGGTCTAGATTTCAAGGAAGTGGAAATATAGATTTGATCAATCTTTTGGATTGTACCTGTTAAAAGTGAAAAAAGATATCAATAAAGAGAATAATTTACAAGATCATTCAGATCCCTAAATTAATTATATATTGCTTGCTTCTTGCTAATATTTTCACACAATGCATAAAATACTACTATTAAAAATTTAATTAGAGGAAAATCATCTAGCAATTCTTCATTACTTCTTTTGGTTTATGCTAACCACCCTTACTATTCGTATTTTTATTTTTTGCCACTGTTTTCTTCTATTTGCCTTCTTTGTTCCAGTTTGTAATAATATGTCCATAACTTACTAAACCATACTGTGTAAAACAAGCTTTCTGAACTCCGTGTGTTTTAATCAGTGAACATTGAGACTCACAGAGATGATGAAACTGATTCACCGTCAGCATGTTCATCGACTAAGGTCCTAAACTGCAAGTTTCTTCATTCATTATAATCTGTGGTGACGTATTAAAGCTGATATATCGTTATGATTATTTCACAATATTGTCATTCCACCCCGGTCGTTTCTTGATCAATTATAATAAACAAATAAGAGGATGAAAGATTTAGGTCTATTAAAACCATCCCCGACAGTAAAGAAGAAAGTAAATCCATTTACTATAACAATTTTTCACCATTTCTTTGCTGATAAACGTGTTCCAAATATGCTCCATGAAGTTATTACACGGGGTGGCGAATGAAGGTCTGCGCTCTGTTTATCTTTTAATAATGAATGATTTCGGATATGTAATAATAAGCCATTGTATATCTACGAGGACGATTTTTTTAAAACTATTGGGATGTCAAGAGTCCTAGGCTGGGCTATATTTTAAGCTGCGGATGTTACGATTATCTCTCTAATTAGATCACTGTCTTGTAGATATACAGTTAATTTTATGAAAATATTTACGGGACAAATAGAATGAACCTTATAATACATTTGCTTATCAATTGCAATTCCGTATTTATTCAATGCTTCTAGTACGTAAACGCATATCAGCACATGAAACGGCACTCCACGAATCAAGTTCTTACATAACAGTCTTATCATCATTCCAGCATTAACTTTTTCCAGATATGAAATGGGCGCAATGACTATTGTAATTCTTTGGCTCAAGGGTTGAGAGAGAGAGAGAGAGAGAGAGAGAGAGAATTATAAATATACATCAGACAGAACGGAAAATGCTATCCCTGGATTCTATAAGAGAATGCTTGGAAATAGTAGGCCGAATTAATATTTGTGCTAATAAATAATGTATGGGTTGTGTGAACATTGCAATATTTGTACTAAGAAAAAAGATATGCAATGCAAACATTTAAGTCTCATGATTATATTTTAATATAATGTTTTAAGTCCTGCTGTTGTTAATACCCATCGAGACCTTAAAAACTAATTGTATACGAATCAACTTGTATCTTTGATTCTAGTAATTTTTACACATGAATGATTCCATTATCAATGACGATCAAGCGTATGGTATGTTGAAAGAATACAAACATGCATGTTTCTTCTCTTACTATATACGCAAACATGCACGTGCACGTGCACATACGCACTTTTCTGTGGCAGAACTAAAAAAATGAGCAACCCGTCTATTCAAAGAATTATTCGCATCAAAGTTGGCGGAATAAAGTTTACATAAAACGAAGACCTCACAAACCTCTTTCACTCTATTTGTTAACGAATTTCGATGATGATGATGATGATGATGATGATGACGACGATGAAAACATTAAAGAATTAAATTCTTGTATGCCCGTCTCCGTGGATAGGTTACCGTGAATTGCGTTTTGCATCATATGTTCATTATCAACTGTGTTATGAGAATCACTATTAAACACTCATTGTAATATTTAATCACTGTCAATAATATTATCTGATGATACTGAGTGATGATACATCGAATGTACGACAACCGTGTGTTATACTTTAAACGTGTAGTAAAGATTGTCGTTTCTGTCCTGAAATTTCATTCTACGCGATTATGATTTCGCTTAAACTGTTCAAAGGAATACCCAAAAAGCATGCAAGTGTTCATGCAAGAAAATGCAAACTGCCAAACACCCAACATTCGAACTGCATTCAATATGCAGAACTATCTACCCATATATCTCCGTCGTTTGCTCCTCACGAGTCTCGCCTTCCTATTTATCTCACAATGTTTAGATTCCAAAACGTTTACATACGGGGATTCAGGGTGAAAACCTGGAGATTTTATTGGGACAACTTCAGCTGGAAGTTAGATATTTTGTATTTTTATTTGTGAATATTATATAAATTAATTGATTAGAGACCACTCCGGTGGTATAGTGGTCAGAACGTCCACCTCGGACGCGTGAGATCGTGGGTTCGAACCCTGACCGAGTCATACCAAAGACTTATAAAATTTGTACTAGAAGCTGCCTCGCTTGGCGCTCAGCATTGAGAGGTTAGTGTTAGAACTGGTCGGCCTGGTGTCAGAATAATGTGATAAACTGTTGACACTTCGTTAAATATCACACACACAAACACACACACACTACCGAATAGGGCTATGTCCACTGCATACTATGCATAACTAACACTTCAGTGGCCAAGTTTATTACCAGTCCTCTCTCATTTATTGATATACACGTTCCTTTATATATTCGACACGACCCCAAATGCAATTATCCCTCTCTATATGAAAGTCACTTTGACATTCAGCTCTATACAGCTTGTTTTCAGTTTCAGGACAATATGGGACAGAGAAAATCAAATTGGTGATAATAATAATGTAATGTGAATTCATGAAAAGACATGATTCATTTACAGATTTAGTGAGCAAGAGCTACATGGATTTCGATGAGACTGTTTACAACTTTTCAACCGAAACTTGTGTCGATCACGGAATGGACATTAACTGCAGATGCAGTATTTGATACGGTAGAAATAACAACATTCCATTTGCTAAATATTTGTCCGATTGGATATCACTGAATGCTAAAGTTGCTTTTCATCCAGAGGTGTTGCTGAGAATGCATTCATATGGTACTTTATGCATTCATACGGCTTTTGTGATTCCCAGATTGAATAATTTATCGGCCGGATATTTGTATTATTTTGATTTGAAAGAATACCGTGGTTATATAACTTTCTGTCAGGTGAGAGACCGGCATCTATCGACATTAATATGATAAAAGTAGTGAGTTTATTTACACCTATAGGTTGACATTCAGGTCATACTTGTCCCGGGGGCGTGGTGCAAGATCCATACCACGTGGTAACAGTAATGTAAAGGGGATTTCTGTGCATTACATGCATCAAGTTCATCTGGATTGACTCAATATGTTTGTGCTGTATAGTTTCATTGATATTTTCAGCTCTCCGACATGTTCAGTTTAATTTGCCGAACTTATAATCATGTTGTGGCTTTAGTCTTGCAATTGGATAATTCTAAGTAGGGAGAATGGGCCATATCCCGACATATGTAACCAATACCATGCTATTTAATGATAGTCGCCATTTCATTCCCGATAACCATTGGCATAATAGTAAAATAAAACGGTTCAAGATGGTGGCTCAAGTAATATCAAACAGTTATAACCAATCGCTTATGAGAATACTGAGCAAGGATTTTAAGGGCTCATTTGGTTTGATACGTAAACATGTTTACATGTCAAAAATAATAAACCACAAGCACTTCATACAATGTCTCCCAGCTATGTGATCAACTTAAAACAAATTTATTTTCAAAACTTAATGAAAGTAACTTATGCCTGAGCGGAAATAACATTTATTTTTATAGGACTTTGGGAATAAAGGTATTTGGAGCAATTCGAACAGTAAGGAGGTTTACTCATGGATCGCAAAGACAGAAAATCAATGGCGTTACTGGTGTATGTCTTGCTGATCGTGTCGAATACAAAGTACATTCTTCTTTTAGATTAGTGATCTTGTAACTATATGAATTTAAATATAATATATATCCAGGACTCTAAATTATACCGACGTACCAAATTTTCCCTAATTATGTAAATCCGAACTGAGTTTCCTTCTAGTACAAATCTTCATATAATTCCTATTTGAGACTTTCAACATAAATACCTGTTGCGCATTAATTAGAGATGATCTAACCTCAAACAACGGGTCCCGGAGTGGCCAAATGGTCTAAAGTGCTCGCCGTTACGGATCACTGCCAACTCACCTCTGTCTGCGTATGTTCGAGTCTCAGGTTCGGCCAATGTGGGTATGTAACAAAGCTTGCCAGTAACTTCTCGTGCATCCGTGGTTCTTTCCGGGGTTTTCCTCCAATGGTGTATCGTCCTGCTACCTGGTCTGCTATGTGAGTCTCCTGAAGACAGATTATGTCAATATTATGACGGTGGGTTAAAGTACTGATGATGGTTCGTTTGGCTGCTGAGAGACCCTCGACGTTAAATTATAAAACTCGTAAGGCCGGTCCAATGGCTTAAAAGTCAGCGGACATTTCCACTTCGGGGGCTGCTGTTGATAATGTCACGTAACTGGGATGCATTGCTTAATTCGGTTTTCAAAGTTGGATCTTTTGATTTCTAGACTCTGCAGAGTACTGACGGGGAGCGTGACGATAACGTGGATCCAGGCTCTCCACACAACGATGCATACTTGGTCAACGTTATGAGCAGAAAAAGATACAAACTTTATTTGACACTGTACTGTACAAGAAAAAAGAGGACTCTGACGTTGACTAAATTACTTGGAACATCTAAAGGGTCTGAAGTGTCTGAAACGAGTCACACGAATGAAACTTCCGACGATATGACTAATACTCTAGCAGTAATGACTATCTCCAAGAGCAAATTAGTGAGACAATTGTTTTTGTTTAATATACCGATGACATCCACTCTTCACTGGATATATGAATTTGATTGCAACAAAGCAGAAGAGTAGCGGCGCAAACACCGGAAACAATTTTTGGAAGCTATTACTACAAGCTATGCTGTAAAACCTAATGAGGAAATTTACCAACGTTACAAGACATTTCATGTTATTAGGTATAAGCGTACATCGTCTGGTCGTATTCGAGTTTTTTCAATACTTTGCAGTGCTAGGTAATTTGAGCTACTTTGTACTGATAGTTAGTTGGAATTTATTTTATCTGAGTTTGCATTTACAACGGCATTTTATGATAATTTCGAAAATAACACGCCTGTTTATTTCATAAAGTCTGATTTAATATTTCGAATGACCATAAAATCGTGTAATGGGTTATAAAGTTTTATATCCGCCTAGCCTCAATATCACTGTACCATTTGTTGCAGAGTAGGAGATGAGAACTAATTTATTTACCATTAGATGGGTCGGTCAGATGGGTACATTTACGACATGGGGTATGGATGGATATAAGTATGTGTGTGTATGTGTGATTTAGATTTTTAACGTAGCTTTAAAAAATTTCCAGTCATTCCGCTACGATGTCTGCAGTGTGGCAGTTTAAAGTGTTGTCCAGCACTGGGGCATTGTGCCGCAGACATGTAGCATGATGTGTATATAAGTAAGTAGAGTGGGGCACATAATTCATTCTTATTTCCCTATGTCCTTATAGTAACATCAGTCTGCAGATGTGTTTACTAGTGTGTTATGATATAATCTGAGACGAAATCTTTGTTTGGACGATTTTTTGGAGTAAAATATTAATCTGGGACTATTGTGAATTAATTCAAAAGAGTCCTGGACAATGCCATTGTGATATATCATGAATTTTGGCATACAAGTATATTCGACGATCTGGAATTCATTCGCAAAACTCGATTCTTTAGGACTTTTTTAGATTTTTGTTAGGATTACTTTGGATTTAAATCATAATACTGTACGTTCCTCTTCAGTGGTCCTTTTTTAGCTTCGAGAATTAAATTATTTGCTAAGTTTGACAACACTTGCTGGTTTTGCCTCATTCTGTTACTTAGTTTATGACCATAAGGTCGAAATAATATGGCTCTTCTGCTAAAATGAACAAAAGTCAACGGATACATAGGATAGAAAAGTAACACAAAAAAAAACCGCTCTTATCACACTACTTCCTGGCGTGTTGGACTCTTATCATAACAATAAAAAATATAAACTGAAATCTTCTAAATGTCACAAACTGCTTAAAAGAGAAATTATCAAGACATAACGTAACTAGTTTTGCTTTAATTGTACTAAAATTACATATTCAGTGATGCATTTTGTCTTCTATTATTTTAAATACAATTCATTTCATGCTATCAGCATAGAAAGCCAAACCTGTATACAACATAACATTATAAAGAAACCATCGTGTCCAAAATATGTCAATAAAATGCCGTTATATATTTTCATCACATATAATGGTGCACTCGGTCCTTTTTGGACTGGCCATGTATTGATGTCTTTGTTATGATCATAATGACATTGTATTAATGTATTCTTATTTTTGCGATGACTGATGCAATTGCTGGAGATAAACACATGAGTGGACAAATAAATTAAAATGGAATACAAGACTCATAGAACAAGATACTCTCCCCTAAACTAATTTAATGTATTTGCCGAGCATTTAATAAATGCAAGCAATGCAATATGAATACTGAAAATGCACGAAGTTCACATACTCATGAACAAAAGTTTATTAAAATATGGTAACGGTATATGTTGGTCGGTCTCTAGTACGGCCAACGCGTTACTAAACTGGTGTCTGTTTGCTTGGACCCAAATAGGTCCTTCAACCTATCCAAGTAGTTTAATCCACATATTTCAGATAGGCTTTTGATCTCTATACCTAAATTTGCTTTTGCCGGCGTCAAAAAGTGTGCTAACAGGATCGGGGTAACATACTTATATGTCCAGAATACAATTTCTCCTTTACTCATTTGAAGTACAATTATATGAAGTTTTCTACAGTGAAAATATATGATAAGTTAAGAGGTCTGCTTTATTCCGTTACGTAAAGTCGATTTAACACGGTGCTTTAAACATATGTGTAAGATCTGGGCTATATTGTAATGAAAACCAGATTGTTTGAGCTTTCTCGGTTTCTGTAAAAGGGCTTTGATTCATATTGTTTTCATAACCATATTAGCTACAGTTTTAATATACCATAATTTATCCTACTTCATATAGACTTCTTTGAATATCACTTGGTTAAGCTAAGTCACGTGGAAACCGTATCAATACAGTAGCCGTATTCAGCGTACGTCGATCATATTACATTTTGACACATTGATTTGTCTCCCTTTTATTGTTTACAATGGCAGCCAAACACTTCGGAGATCTTACAGCGATCAAATTTGCAGACAAAAGGAGGAAGATTAGCTTCGGTAATACCATCAACTAAATTATCGTGTTGCTAATGCGCAGGATTACTATCCCGAGAAGAAACAATATATCGGCTGTACAACTTTTCACGGCGCCCGTTTATTTATAGACGCTGTGATTCTTGTACTGATAGCGCGTCGTCTAATACTATTTGCATACTAACCGCCTAATTCTGATATTTTTGTACTAGCAACTATCTAGCGAATAATATATAAATTATGAGGTGTGTCAGTTTGCCTCGAGTATTTGTCCTTTTTTGAAGTAATCAACCAAAACACTATTGAGGAATTTTAACTTTTCGCTGTATTCACATTTTTGACTATTTTGCTTGGATGCAATTCTTGATTTTAACTTTTAAGTATAGGTTGAAGTTGATTACAAATGTGTCTTTCCTGCATGATACATAGATGCAATACGAAGAATTATAGAACCCGTCCCAGAAAAATAAATAAAATAAGAGCAAGAAATAAAAACGGAAGAATAAGGACGTACACGAACAAGAGTATGGAAATGCTGATATTATGGCCATGTTTCCTATGAAACGAATTTTATGATTAGCTTAGACGAGTGTACAGATTGGTGTTATTGACTTGATATTATCAGATATGATTTCTTTGAACACCAGATATTAACCCATATGTCTATATGTCCCTCATTATACAGAGAGAGAGAGAGAGAGAGAGAGAGAGAGAGAGAGAGAGAGAGAGAGAGAGAGGGAGAGAGAACAAACAAGAGACTACTTAGAGGTAAGGAGTGAGTAATAAGATGGGTAAAGTTATCATCGCTAGCCAATATTCGATTTGTAAATCCTGTCCACACCTTGGCGGATCGATCATATATTTCAGTGCCTATGTTTGTCAGTTTCATTGGATGCGGTGGCAAGCAACCGCATCCGGTCCAAATCAAGTAGTTAAACAAAGAACACTATTCCTACATGATCGATACAAGGGGAACACACAACTAGAATGGACTAATAAATAAGCAATTTTCCTCTGCCAGTCCGTGTTTGTACAAATACACCTGTAATGGCTTCTCTTTGGTACGTTGTCATACATTCGGTGTTAAACTTACAATGATTGCTTTTGAAGTCAATTACCTCAACCATTTTCGGCCAAAGTACATAGTAACAGTGCACCGCTGTTACATGCCATTGGTTACTTGGCTTTACATGCTAACGTGGACAAAACTGATGAAATCTGTTAGATGTCTCCATGACAAAGTACCCAAATGTCTGATCGATCCGCCAAGGTATAGATACGGTCAACATATCGGAACTTTGGCTAGGGAAGATGGGGCAGAGTCCACCACTTACATTTCATTTCCTTCGGCACTACTATCGATTGAATCTTGAATTAAACTATCATTCCATCTTTGTTTGTCTTTTCTGTTTCCATATCTATCCTATATTTGACTTCATGTTATTAATTATTTCATTTGTCATGTGATTCTGTTTTGCGCAGTCGCAAGAAATGCTGTTCGTTCTTGTTTACATGTTTCTTATCCTTTCGCAAATATATTATTTTATTATTTAAGGCAACAAAATATGTTTGGACCGAGAGAGAGACAGAGAGAGAGAGAGAGAGAGAGAGGGAATTTAAATATGGTACATGAAGTATAACTACATCATTGAAATTTAGGTATGATACACAGAGTATAAATACGTCAACGAAATTTAAATATGGTACATTGAATGTAATTACATCACTGAAAGTCAATATGGTACAGCAGTATAATGACAGTCGTATAATAACATCATTGACATTTAAATATGGTACATGGGGTATACATACTTAGGTGAAATTTAAATATGGTACATGGGGTATAATTACATCATTTAAATTTGTATGATACATGGGGTCTAGTCACATCATTACATCATTGAAATTTACCAAATGAGTGGGTAGATCGTGGTCTAAGCTGGCCATTTTACTGGTGAATTCAAACTAAAGTCGCAGACCATACCTACTTGTGTGATGTAACTCCAGATTTGTGTCGACGCTTAGAGTAAAGACATGATGTCCCCTGATCAGTGTCACAGTTATAGCCATTGGTCAAATAACTAAATGTCTAACTCATGGCAAATGGATGTATGATTGATTATACAGTAGCAGGCTGAAGCGAACTTTGTCTCTGTACTATCATTTTATTTATTGGATTGGCTACTCGTAACGAACAAACAAGCAGACAACAAATACGGTAATGTATGTTTCTTTCGGAAACATTACTCCCCCATGTATCATACAAATTTAAATGATGTAATTATACCCCATGTACCATATTTAAATTTCACCTAAGTAAGTATACCCATGTACCATATTTAAATGTCAATGATGTTTTTATACGACTGTCATTATACTGCTGTACCATATTGACTTTCAGTGATGTAATTACATTCAATGTACCATATTTAAATTTCGTTGACGTATTTATACTCTGTGTATCATACCTAAATTTCAATGATGTAGTTATACTTAATGTACCATATTTAAATTTCAGCAATATAGTTAAATTTCATGTACTAATTTTACATTTCAATGATGAATTCCATGTAACGTGTTTAAAATTCAGTGATATAATAAAACTCAATGAGCCATATTTAAATTTGGGGTTTTGAGCTTGAGCGTGAGTAGTATCGTACTCAGATTATATGATTACTCACAGGGCCAGTTTTTAAACAGATAAGTGTAGTTGGCCTACATCATCTTTTTACATTAAAGAGAGTCACTAAAAACTGTCTTCATTATTATGTATTTCTATCTTAACAGGAATGTTCTTTAGACTCAAGTCCAGTGTAGATACTTTAGGTTGAATAAGAAATTTGAAACCTTTTTGTTAGTCATACATGGTATTGATTTTCTATTCAAATCTCCGAGTGATATCACTGTGTGAATATGTACTCAACGAATTGCGACAATGAAATTTGCCAGTAAGAAAAGACGCGTCAATGCATGACGGCGACGTGTTGCTTGAATTGATTATTGCTATGTCATTGAAAAAAGGACCATTGAATCAGAAGAAAAAGATTTGCAGAGGTAATACCAAAGCTTATATCGGTAGCCGAAAGAGATGAATCTCATTAACCGTGAACATGGAGTAAGCACACACAAGACCTGAATCGGGATAACTTATCATGATACATTTAAAAAAAAAATAAGAATGGATTATACTGTCTAAAGTGTTTAAAATAAGTGTAAAAAGGTAACTTTAAAATCATTTTACTGTCTGTGGACCAAGACAAATTGTTTGGAATGCAAAGATCCTTTTATTTATGGACTGCTTAATAGGTGTTTTGTCTTGTTGTTTAAAAGCAATATCATAGATTTTATAGTGCACATATATTCGTGATCAATCCCAGTAAATATGACGCATCGGAAACTAAATTCAATGTTGTTGCTGTTCTTAGTGATCGTGTACATGCTTAAAGTCAATGCTCAGACATCGGATGATGCAAAGAATGTTTTATCTCAAATTTTTAATGCGTCTGCCTATAATAAGGCTGTTAGACCTACTTACTATCAAAATACGACAACCGATGTTGTTATTGACTTTTATCTTACAAGCATAATAAACTTTGACTCGCAGAATGAAAAATTTACTACTTCCGGTTACCTTACTATTAGCTGGAACGATTATTATCTACAATGGACTCCAGCGACTTATGGCGACCTGACAGGTACATTTATTCCTCAGGACAACGTGTGGAAACCGGATATATCTCTGCAAAATGGCGTATCCGAATTGAAAGGGCTTGGCTCCAGTAGTTTGTTTGTTTACGTGTTGAATGATGGCTCGGTCTTTTGGTATCCCATTGGGGTAGGTATTTCTTTCTGTACAAATATGATCAACTGTTATCGCTTTTAAGAAGAACCATTCTCCCTCGCATTTTAACGCTATCCTCACGCATCAACAATATATTAATATGGTTCCAATGATCTGTGAGCATTACTGGCTAAACCCCAAAGTATTTCCCATACCGCTTTCATGCTTTTACAAAAGCATGAAAGAAATAATGGTAGTTTTGTTATTTGATCATAAAACGTTGCTAAAAAGAATAGAACAGCTAAAGTGAACACGTTTCTTTCCAAAATTCGTTAGTTCCGTGTTGTCTAGTAAGGAACAATATATGTAAGTATAACTTTAGTGACACGAATGTTGAGAAAAGACGTGTAATGTATTTAGGATTGAGGTGAACAAATTCAATGGTAAGAACGAATGTACGGAGGCTAGACGGCAGTCTTCGCAACAATATGTTTTTCCTTACATGCCGCCCTTGTGTAAAGTATTCCGTTTTATTAGGCATTTGAACAATCAAATCATGTATCGTACACACTAAGTCTATAGATACTTATGAATGTTTGATGAACTGTATATTATTCTAAACATGTAGGACTCATTCCATATATTCTCAGTGGATGGAAATAAATATGAAACGTTTCAAAAAAATCCAATGAGCAGTTTAAAGATATGGCCAATTAATTTTAACCCTTTAATTTGATACTAGTACTTTGGGCTAGACAAATCAAATTCACTATATACGAATTAACTGTTGCTATAAGGTCCGTGTTGGAACTTTAAAAATAATCACACAGAACAACGGTATTTAACTATATAGTAAATAAGATGAAGTCAGATTTATTGGATAAACGAAGAATGAATTAAAAACCAGTTTAAATGGCCTTAAGATTAGTGAAAACTTCTTAGAGATTCCAAGGCGCTTCACAAGGGCGATATTGCTTATTAACTGATTCGTTATTTGAACAGAAAATATTATGAAGCCACTCAGAGATATCGCTACGTCGCATGCTTTTGCAAAAGAAATGAAGTTGCATAAGCAACAAAACATCGCTAGTACTGCTGTCATAGATTTAACAACACACTCGTGATGGACCAGTGCTGGTCTGTAAAGGTTCCTGGAAATCTGCCTAGAGGTTGTCTTAATGATTCAACCTGAACATTTTATATATTTCAAGTATATCCACTTTGCTTGTAAATTTATCAATATTTTCATATTATTTAAAAAACAATATTCGTTCGAAAACGAAAACAAGATTATTGCGCTGAAGTATATTTTTGAACTGTATACTTCGTCCTTAAGCCCGACTTAATGTCAAGAATTATTAAGTTTAGACTCAGCTATAAGATTTACGTTTGTGAAATATGGACCGGGGCCTAACATAGAAAGTCTGGAGATCGTAATGTAGTTCTCCGACAAATTAGTAAAGTTGAATTTTCAAAACCACCCTTTTCCCATTTTGGGAATCACTGGATAGATTTATGGAACCTTATTTGCAAAAGCTGGTTCATCCACTTCAGCGGTCTTTAACTTATTTGGCACATGGGAACTTTATGTAAACTCTTTCTAACAAAGCTGTTTTACGTTTGACAGATTCTTATTTATAACATGAATACTGTGTTATTTACGTTAATATACCTATCCGATGATTCTCATATATGTAGCACTTGTACTAACCCGTCTTCAAGTTACAGACGGCGTCATAACGTCACATAAAGGAAAGGCGTAACGAAGTAGGCCTCGCATTGCATGTCAAAGTAATTGTACTAAGCTAGACTGTGGTAGGTAAAATGGAATCAGTGTTAAAGGCTCGCAAACATAGACATTTTTGGACTCGTTTCATAAAGTCAATTTGAAATGAGCACTCATGTAAGATTCTTTGCATTGTATATCAAGTACTCCACGACCATTTATGGGCCATCACTGTATCCTTATGCTTCACCACAAATCTAAGGAAGGGCCATAAATGTGTCATGAGAGTGGGCTACAGTTTGAACCATTCTGATGAGACAGTCCTTAGAACTTATTGACACTGAAAAATAATTCATTACAATTTGAAAACAAATCATTTGGCAGTCAATAATTTGCTCAATTTCTTTTCCAGATTTTTGAGTCAACATGCGGAATTGATATTACCTACTTTCCTTTTGATATTCAAACTTGTTCCTTGAAATTTGTGGCATGGAGTTACACGAAAGTGGAAGTAAATGTTACGGAGGGGGAGAAGGGAATTATCCTTGATCAATACGAAGAAAATTCGGAATGGTCAATTATTGACACGAGCGTAGATACGTTACAGGAATCTTCTGACGCTGCAGTTGTATTTTCAATCAAATTAAAAAGAAAACCACTTTTCTTTTTGTTAAATGTCATATTACCAGTCATAATGTTGTCTCTACTGAATGTCTGCATATTCGTACTTCCGGCAGAATCCGGAGAAAAGGCTTCGTTTTCTGTGACAGTATTTCTTGCTCTGGCCGTCTTTTTGACAATCGTCACAGCAACACTGCCACAGAATTCAGAAAAAGTTTCCTTTCTCGGTATTTACTTGGTACTAATGGCCTGTTTTAGTACTTTGATCGTCATTTTGACGCTGTTTTTACTTCGTCTGAATTTTAGGGATGTGGATGAGGACCCAATCCCATCATGGCTGATCAAACTTCAAGGGGTCGTGGAAATAGTCCGATGCAGAAGACATAAAAAGGTGCATCCGGCAATGATGAGAGAGGCTGAGGTTCCTAATTTTGATCCTGGTTACACAGTTTCTACTGAAGAAGCAACTTCAGTAATCAAAAACTCAAAATCACCAACACCAGATGAGAAGCCTAAAATCACGTGGAATCACATCTGTAATGCCCTCGACTTCATTTTCTTTTGGATTTTCTTTATAGCAACATTTATCACCACAGTGACAATATTTTCAATCTGTTCAAAAAATGCTGCATAATAATGACTTTCTTTCCACCACTTTTAAGTCATACAACTTCTCATTATCTTCCTTTTGATTCAATGTTGAGTCACTGTGAATTTAAGTTATGCTATCTGAATCTTCAGTGAACTCTATCTTGGCGGTTATCTTCTTATACAGGACATAAAACTCAACATTTATGAACGTTATATTTGCGTGGGCCTTAGATATATCGAGCATATATACATATACGTAATCTGTCGATAAAGGGAAATAAAACTATCCTCTTTTGTAGACGTCAATGTATTGAAATATACCTAGGTATGTGATATTTGTATTTTACGTTCCCGTTTATTGCTAGTTATTATTAGCTAGTAAGATATTATTTGTTGATTGTGGGGAGTCAGTATTGTGAATATTTTTCTCAACCCTATACATTTTCCAGTTTATATGAGCAATATTCATAATATACAGTATTCACGAGACTTAGTAGTAGCATGGTTTAATTTTTTATAAACTGGACACTCGCTGATTTCTTAGCATAAGGAAATGTTCTCAGATGTTTGAATAAATAAGAGTGTAATAATGTTAGCTTTTAATAATCCGTTGCATTAGATTTGTGTCGTGTTCTGTGGTACATGTCGTGTGATATCAATCTAAGCTTGGTTTCTTTTAGTGTCCATTTAAAGGTGAACAAATAAAGTCCTTTATGAATCTGATCTGTTGTATTGCTACCGACAGGAAGTAATTTGAGGTGGAGTGGAGTATCTTGTTAGAGAGGGCGAACCAGTCGTTATAAAAGTGTGTAGTAACGGACGTATTTTTTTTTACTAGACATCAGGCCAGTTAAGCATCGTATTTAGTTTGAAAATAAATTATTAATTCCTCAAAATCTCTCATGCTTGAATTAAACTAATCAAAATGGTTTTGAAGTGAGTTCCTTTCCTGTCAGGATTTATAAATTTATAGTTGGGTTTGTTTGATTGATAAAAAAGAACCTTCTGATTGAACCATCCTCCCAATATCCCCTACCCCTCCCCTACCCTCACCCCGTTTTCACTAAACGCAAACTTATTGAACTTTTGACTATTACTTTCTCAACTATAGCGATATTACAAAATCCCCGTACCTGCGCGCATGTTCTTGATTAGCGAATATAAGTTGGCAAAATAATGGTCATTTTATTTCGCAACAGGAAAATTCATATAAGGGTAGACAACGGCTGTGTCCATTTGGTTGCTAAATGGTTGGGTCAGGGACGGCACAATGAGGCGGGTTGAATAGACCGAGCCGTGCAGAGAAGGCAGATGGCTTCCTGAATTACGGTTGATTAATATTTATAATTATTGTTTTATATTCTGAGATTCTAATGTGAAGACATATAAAGCTTTTAGTGTACGTTGTTTGTGGATTAATCACGTGCATGATTAACGTCCACAAGTATTGGTTAAAAGTCAATAGTGTACCGCTTATAACTTGATTTATGTAAACTAGAATTCGGTTTTGTACTTTAAGGTGATTCGTCTTAAATAACGATATGATTTGTTAATGGGCGTATTATTGTTATTAACTTTATGTGTTATGTGATGAGAAATGTAATATTTTTAATTGTGGTTGTTTAGATGTTGTTCTATCGCTGTAGCATTTGTGTTTTAAAAGTGATGTTGATTTTAGGATGTAGGGTCCGCTAGCATGGACTAAAAACGACGACGAATTTGTCGTTATTTAGCATGGACACTAGGTCGCAAGCGACTTGTGATTTTGTAGAAATGCTTTGTCCTGTAGGAAGTATGATCTTTCTTCTCAAATTGTCGTTGTGGTTACGTTGTAGTCACTCGGGGAAGAGTTGGTAATGTTATAAACCTAGAATATCTGCTCGTTGCATTTACGTCTGCATTTATAGATTTGTTAGATTTTTAGCTATCATTTGTTGATTATGTGTTGGGAATATATGTCTAAGACTGAGTCATTAGTAATTTATGGGACCAGATGTCATAATATATAGCATTTGCCAGACATTATGGTAGCATGCATCAGTTTTTGTAAAATGGGGCATTCCTAATTTCTTTAATGTAATCAATTTTTGTAATGCTCATACATGTAAGTGTTTTAGTAATTTGAACTAGAAATAGTATTATGTGTTTGAGATCGTATTTGTGGTGCATGGCGTGCTTCGAAGAACCTTTATGTTGACAATAAATGTCTTGATGTCTTTAGAAATAGGGGAACGATCGACCTAAAGCCAGAATAAAGCAGCAGTTGTTTGATTCACTCTGTGGGGAGACCCTTTGTATATTACAGTATATTAGTTTACTTGCCGACAGCTTTGATGCTTTAATCTGGCGGTACATTCGCTTACCTATGTGAGAGACGGACCAGGTTCGGTACCGGAACAATGCAGTGTGCATCCACCCCTGCTGCATTTGCTGACTCTTCTAACACTCATACCTGATTGTGCAGTGAACATGATCGATGTCACTATGATCTGAGAATCTGGGTGATTAGAGGTCGAATGAAAAGGTATGGGAAGAAGAGTTAATTAGGTAATTTACTAACCAACTTAATTAGCCTATCGTGTGCTGAAAAATGGCGTTAAACCCCACAACAACAACAACAACAAAAACAAGAACTAACCAACTTAGCTGCACGGACAGTTTAGTCTGTTCCGTTCCCGACAGCAAAAGGGAAACTTTTTGTATCTCTTCATGTTAACCTTCACTGTCCTTTCTAGAAAGGTATAACTGTTCACAGTCAAAGACTGTACATAGATAAATTGGTCCCGGATCTAAGTTTCTATGAAACCAAACTATATACAATAATGTGTAATAGTTCGTAATATCTACATTACAGTGGAAGATTAATTGCAGATATCAGGTATATTTTGAAAAAGTTCTAAAAACTGCTGTTCACATACAGAAAGACTCATTAAAATTTGTTAGCATTTATCAAATAATTAACCAATGAAATTAAAACTCCTATGCCATATGAGTTGTTTATATGTATCAGTCGGATATAGACCATTCTTCTAACGACACAAACATCCAACGTTTCAAGCAAATTGAATTCTTGAAAATTACTTAAGATTTGCTATGTATTGAACTACAAATTTATGACATACAACCATAGATCTTTGGAAAAAGAAGGTGACAAACTTTAGATTTAGAAGAAATAATGTGCAATACCTGTGATTCAGATGATTTTGACTAACATTTCTTATTCGAATGCTTCTACTTTATTACATACAAAAAACTATATTCTGAATTTTTTTACAAATATGATAACGCACTTAGATGTCAACATATTTGTACAACTAATGGCCTCTGTAAACTACTTCTGAATGTATTGCTTATCATTTCTCCTGAATAGTTTATTTACCTGATGACTTGAATATTGATAAAAGCTTTATGTTCATTCCACATACATCAATTATTCATTGCACTCGTCCATCTACAATTAGAGTAATTAAAAACCTATTAATTTACTGACACAAGATGTGTTTCACTCTAATTGCAAAGACAGCAGTGATAAAAGGTTTAGCTATCTCATGAATTAATATTCTTTTATCGTCATTACCAAATTCATATTTATAAAGTAAATGGCATCTGGAAACTATTTGTTAATTTATTGATTATCATTTTTTCTCAATAGTTTATTTACATAACGACTTAAATATTGATATAACCAATGTACATTTTCCACATATATCAGTTAATCATTGCACATATCCATCTAAATTTAGGGAAATCAAAAGCCTACTAATTCAATGGAACACGACGTTTTCCGCTCCATTATTAAGGACAACACTGATAAAAGTTTTAGCTATCTCTTAAATTAATATTCTTTTATTGTCATTAACAATTCCACCTAAGCGGGTTCTTAGTGAACAAAACATACTATTATACAAGTTTGTATGTCATGGGTGAAAGAACAAAATCAAATGAAATAATCCTTTGACGGACTTTTGTGGGGAAGATCGCTGTTGTTTTTCGGTTTAATGTCATATAGGGAACATATGACAGCCACTGTAATTATCGGAGGAAGAACCCGGAAAAACCCTGGTATGAACCATTGATCCACAATAAGCTATTGACAGCTTTCTCACATAACCACATTGGCCGTACCGAGATTTGAACCCACGCGGACAGAAGTAGTTGCAAGTCAGAAACGGGGGTCAAACCGGGAATTATTATTAGGCTTCTAATTTATGTAGTATTTGACACGTGGAGATCAAACCACAAATTAACATTGGGGAGACATTTAAAGGTCAAAAGTGTTTAAAGGATCAAATGTGACACTTGAAAATTAAACGGGAATTAACACGAGAATGGCATTTGGGTGGTCGCACGAGAGCTAACATTAGTCTTCCTATTTTATGTAGTATTTGGCACTTATCGGTCAAACGGAAATTTACATAGGGAGGCACTTGTGTGGTCAAACATGTTTATAGGCTCAAAAGGGGTATAGAGTCAAATGGATTTATAGGACCAAAGGGGAAGGATAATGGCATAGGGTTTTCAAGTTTGAGTTGAAAACACAGACACACACAGAAAAAGACTTACACACAACAGAGACAAAAACACCTATGTCAATAGTGGGATAGTAATTTTTTTCTAGTGATCTGAATGCTACTGAAACTGGTCCTTGTGTTTGTTAAACAAACTGAGTTAACATACATCGCATCTCACTGATTTTATTCTCGTCTTACAGTGGACCGCACAGCAAGGCGGTCTTTAGACAGCCTTGCCTTTTCACATAAAACATTTTCTTCCAAATAGGAGTGTCCATCATCTTGATGATGCCTATGACGATTTCGCATACATAAGGTAATCCGGGTCGAACAGCATTCCCAAAAATGGGGTAGATGATTCCACGTCTGTCCACGTTTTATCGTGAGAACAGATGAATGCATGGGACAAGGCGTTTATATTTATAGTCTAAGATTGAAAGGGATTAAAATGGTTAAGCAATACAAAATCGCGTTACAAAATTCGGTCAGAGCGCGGAGACTCTCTTACAATCAGAAGAGATTGTTGCGAGTCGTCACTTGCCGTATATCAACGCGCCAGCTTTCCTCCGCAGTGAATCGATTCGACATAGTTTAAGTATGGCTGAAACTAGGTAAGCAATGTATTGGGATGTGCTTGCGGTGCATGCGAGAAGTGATGGAATAACCGCTACAAAGACAACAACGGTCATTCTTCCAGAAGAGGATTATTTTAATTTAGTGGATTTTCTTTTGCGTTCGCAAGAAGTTTTATCCGCACCAGTATCTTCACCGTCTTCTCCATCGTTACCTTGGCAGAGGATTTTAGAAAGAAACAGAGGAAGAATTACAGAAAGTTTTACAACAGCAGAAAGTTGCAGAAGAATAATTGGTGATTCGACAACAGCAAGAAGATAAAAGAAGAAGAAAAAAAAAGCATGAAGAGAAGAGCAAGTATGAAGGACAGAAGAATTACAACGAAAGCGAAACGTTGAGAGTGCCACAAGAATGTCTGGCAGAGTAAAGTATCTGGGATAAACGTAGTAAACTTCTTTAACTCGTTCCAAAAGAAAGAGACCTTCAAATGTAAATCACGCCATCAGTAAATCCACGGTAACTAGTACTGAGATGTCATCAGTAGCAGTAAACACTATCAAAGCATCCACAGCAGCCTGATAATATGTAGGATGTGGTCATGGTAAGGATTTAAAACGTGTGAAGCTAATCATGTTAAGTTTATGAATTTGTCAAAATAACAAATGTCCAACGGTCCTTTTCAGTGCCACGGAACTGTCTAGAAGAGATATACCACTTACAGATTGCTAAACCAAGTAAAACTTAAATATCCTTAACACGTGATTGAATGGTGCGCGTGTGTGAGTGCCCATATTTTTATCCAAATTATAAAAGTCAAGACAAAGAGAGAATTACGTTTATCTTTTGGCTATATTCTCTGTTTGAAATCACAATGAATATTTCACAAAACATCACAAAAGTTCATTTTCTTATTCTTTCACTGTTTTTCTTCTTGTAGTTTCTTTAGCAGCATAGGCTTTTACTCTTCTTCACATTATTCTCGTGATCTGTCAGATGCAACGATTCAAGATGAAAGCATTACAGGGAGAAATTAGAAAAAAGGAAGCGACAACGACTTGCCGTATCGATTTACACACGAGCTGCTCAAATTCGTGAGAGCTATCTCGAAGACAACACGAGTAAGCCTGAACCAGCACACACTTTTGCCACAAATCATGAGAGTCCAGATTCATCCAAAAAGAACTTCGTTTGGCCAGTTACATTATTAGCTCATTTGAGAGTCGCAAAAAAGACACTTACAGAAAATTTAGAACGACGGCTTACAACTACACCGTGAAATGTAAGGAGATCTAGTAGTGTGTGTAAAACTTATTCAAATTAAATCGTGCAATCTAGATGAAACAATCAAACTTTATCAAGGAGAAAGCAAACACCAAATTACGATGGCAATCGGTGTCACCCAACACTCTTTAAAACGTTTTGGTAGCAGTTCACTCTCGCGATGTTTCAGATTACACGGTTGTCTCATATCCAATAAAATTTACATCCACTGCAGATTGAGACTGAGAAATTGAGAGAGAAAAACTGCGGCAAAACTGATATGTTGACAGAACAAAGAAGATCACCGAAGAAAGTGACTTCCAGAAATTTTGAACGACGACATACAACTACAAGGTGAATTTAAACGGTTTAAGTCACAATGGTTGCTATATAGTTGTATGTAATGTTAATACATTCACACAAGTAATATTTGGGTAAGCGAAAAGACACATACACAGAACTTAGTGACGGTAGAACAGACGGTGCTCTAGTTGGAGATTAGTGTTTTGAGAGATGGACATAGAGACAGATTCATCATTACGCATATGGAGAGACGTAGGGCACCATTATTGGCTCTGTTATGTTTATGGCATTATGAGGTCAAGGAGAAATTAACCTTAGTTTACCTTGAGTTTCTGAGGACAACGACAAATTGTATGTGAGAAATGTTCATCGTCAATCATTTATTTCGCTCATTAATTTCAAAAAACGGTAGTGCTATATTTATTGTCGACTTACCGAGCAACATTTGCTTTATACCTTCTCCCAGCTTAAAGACATATCATGTTCTGCAGCACGCATATTAGGCTACAATGTTGCAAAGTTCCACTAAACCAGGGACAGGAAACAGCATTATTCTTTCGCAGTCTTAAACCAGCTGACAGAAAATAGGTCAACACTTTTACATTATATCCTCCACATAACTCATGTTTTTCCTTTACAATGAGTGTACAGAAAAAGGTGGGTTATACAAAAGTTATTCGGGCACTGTAAAGCAGAAGATCTGTTTTTAGTGTGCTAGTGTTTTCTTCTTCGACAAACAGTCGACACACTGCTTGAAATTTGTATAGTGACACAATGCAGCGTCAAAATAGGACCACACACACACGCATACACAGCTAAGATATACGACATGCACAAGCACAAACTCAAGATTTATAATAACTCATTGAAGAAAAATCGTTTTACAATTGTTTCAAAGTTACAAGTGATGCCAAAATTACAAAACTAAAGTAACTGTGACATGCCTTGAATAGTATTTCAGAAGAAGTACTCATTCCTTTCAATAAAGGCAAGAAATCCAGACCACGAGAAGAAAAAGAAGACGAGGAAGAACCGTTGCCGCTGAAAACGTTCAAAAAGAAAGACAGACAGTGAAAGGAGAGGAAATGGACTTTTGTGAAGGATTGTGAAAAGTTTCATTATTATCTCAAACAGAGAATATAGCCAAGAGAAAAACGTAATAATGTCTCTAATTCTTCCTTCTATCTCTGTCTGTAGTACAAGTCACACAATTCATGTAGGCACTCAACACCGAATATTTCAGTAATTCGTGTAATTTTCTAGAATTTGATTCAATATACCGTCAAATGGCAAGTATTCACTCATTTAGATTCGTATACATCCGCATGTCTTTGGAAGGTTATTATTTAGACGTCCCGAAAAGAGCATGACGCAAAATCAATGTTAAGAGCATAGCTACATTTTGGACGAAATGAATATATGGTGTTATCCAGTAAAATGAAACCTACGCATATTGATAAACAAATTCGTACTAAGATATATTGTGACGATTCAATTCGATGTGCTCTGTTCTTGACCAAAGTTTAGTACATGACCACCATTGTAAAAGACCATACAGATCGATACGTTTCGTCGATAATTTTTTTTGATAACAGTTAAGGTACGGCTCATTCAATAATCAAAATTGAATAGTCTTTTTAAAGGAAATTTAGTGTTAAATTTTAAAAGAACAATTCGTATTTAATTTAAAAGAAGTAAATGAGCAAACATGCCCCATGTGACTTTCACTATAAAGTCACCTACCAAGGTAACGAGGGAGAAGACGGTGAAGGTAATGATGCCGGTAAAAAGTCTTGATAAGACATAAGGAAATCAACTCAATTTAAAACAAATTTCTATTCTAGTAGCATCAATATTATCGTCTTTGTAAATGTCATGTCATACATTCTCGTATGCACGGCAGGCGCATACCAGTACATTTTCTTCCTGTGACATCGTTTCACTGCGAAGGAAAGCTGGCGCTTCTATATACGGCAAGACGTCTCGCAACAGTCTCTTCTGAATGAATTTTGTAACGCAATTTCGGATTCGAGAAACATTTCTGTCCTTTTCAATCCGATCTTAGACTGTAAATACAAACGTCTTGTTCCATGGATCGACCTGTTCTCACGATACGATGCGGACAAATGTTGAATCATCTGCCTTGATTTCGCGAATGCTGTTCAACCTGGACTATCTGACGTATGTGAAATCATCGTGACCCATCATCAACATGACTGACACAGCTATTGTGGAATTCAAGGATATATGTGGAGATGATAATAATAATAATAATAATAATAATAATAATGAGGACTTTGTATAGCGCCTAATTTTTAGAAGCTCTAAGCGCTTTACAACATTAGACAACACCTATAAGATAAAAAACATATAATGATATGATTAAAAAAACAAACGCCATGAAATTAGAAAAACATTTTTAAAAAAAACATGCTGAGAATATTTAAGGTAGGAAACATTATTAGGTCTTTAAGTTTGCTCTTGCAGTCGAAATAAGTGCGTTTTGAGAGCCCTCCTGAATGTGATTACTGTGTCTTCGTGTCTAAGTTCAGTGTGCAATTCATTCCACGTTGCTGGGCCCTGGTATGCAAAAGAACGCTGTCCATATGACTTTGTTTTAAAAGTGGGAATAATGAGTATACGATTGTCAGAAGAGGAGTGTAAGTATCTGGCTGGTGTGTACATATGGGTCAGGTCCGATAGGTATGTTGGACTAGAGTCCGACAGTGAAACGTAGCACAGAGAACAAATTTTGTATTTGATTCTGGATCAAATGGACAGCCAGTGTAGGGTACAGAGCAGCGGGGAGGTGTGCTCTGATCGTGGTACTCTAAGTATGATCCTAGCAGCTGTGTTTTGAACTTTTTGAAGTTTCTGGAGCAGATATTGAGATGAACCAAACAGAATTGAGTTACAATAGTCCAGTCTTGAAAGTACTAATGAATACACAAGTGTTTTAGTGGCATCAACTGAAAGATATTTGCGAATTGAGCTGATGCGTCTCAGCTCAAGACATGCAGCCTTGCATATGTTCATGACATGTTGGTGCAATGTGAGATTACTGTCCAGAGTAACACCTAGATTTCGTACTGATTGTGTGAATTTAATGTTGGTGCTGCTGATATTTATTGTTTGAGGTAAAGGATGTGAATGAGAAAGTCTTTGTTTTGTGATCAGAATGGCTTCCGTTTTATCATCATTCATCTGCAGCTTGTTCCATGTCATCCATGATTTCACATCAGAAATGCACCTCTCTACACCTTGGATGGTAGCATCAACTTCAGTTGGGTGGCTTGATTTGTATATTTGGGTGTCATCAGCGTACAATTGGTGAGACACTGAATGATGATATAAGACACTTGAGAGCGACTGAGTCTATAGAATGACGAGAACAGGTCCAAGAACAGACCCCTGTGGAACACCCCAACATATATCAACTGGGCTAGAGTGTATTCCATTTGCAGATGCAAATTGTATCCTGTTGACCAAGTAGGACTTGAACCACAGTCAGGCTGTATCATGAATGCCAAATACAATGCTGGAGACGTTGAAGTAATATATCATGGTATATTGTGTCAAATGCTGCAGACAAATCAAGGAGGGTGAGGACTGTAATCTTTCCGCTATCAAACGCAGAGAGAATGTCGTTAACAACTTTCAGAAGAGTAGTTTCAGTACTGTGGCAAGGGCGATATGCAGATTGTATATTGCTAAAAAAACTGTTTGAATTTAGATGAGATACAAGCTAGGATAGAAAAATATTTTCTAAGATTTTTTTATATGAATGGTCTACTGTTGGTTTCTTCAGCAGAGGCTTTACAATGGCAGTTTTGAAAAATGATGGGAATTCCCCGGATGAGAGAGAAGTATTAATAACATCAGTTAGAGAAGGCAATACTGGATCTAAGCACTCGAGCAGCAGTGATGTTGGAATTGGATCAAGTTCACATGACTTTGGTGCACTCTTCATCACGAAGATACAGGGTTGTCTAAAGACGGTCTTGCTGTAAGGCCCCCCTGTAAGACGAAGTTCGAGGAACAGAAGAAGACCATTGAGATGCGACGGATGTTAACTTACTTTGGTTAACAAAACCCAAGGGCCCTTTTCAAGGCCTCTCAGATCTCTAGAAAGAATACTATTCCACTATTGCCATATTTTTTTGTCCCTAAGTTTTGTGTAAGTATTTGTTTATGTCTATGTCTTCAACTCAAACTTTAAAAACCTTTACCATTACCCTTCCCCGTTGACGCCATAAACCCATTTGACCCTATCAACACTTTTGACCCCAAAAGTGTCACCTTGCATTAATGTTAGACCTCCAAGTACCTCTCAATGTTAATTTCCGTTTCACCCCCAAGTTCCAAATACTACATAAAATAGAAGCCTCAATGTTAATTCCCGTATGATTGCCAATTCCGATGTTAATTCCTATTTAACATCCAAGTGTCACATTTGAACCTATAAACACTTTTGACCTCCAAGTGTCTCCCCAATGTTAATGTGTCATTCGACCCCAAAGTTTCATTCCCATGTTAATTCCCCTTTGACCCCTAAGGGTCATAAATACAACATAAAATAGAAGGTTAATATTAATACCCCGTTTGACCCCAATATCCCACACAGAACTACTGAGAAAAGGTGAGACGGTAGTGATCGTAAAGGCGTACGTTTTCGACCACTGTTACCTGGGGTCCCTACTATATATGTGTGTGTGTGTGTGTGTGTGTGTGTGTGTGTGACATAAACTGACAACGAACAGTGCAAAACTAGTATTTAACTAGCCTAAGCGCTTTCAAGTCTCATAAAAAAAAATCAGCGTGCAAGAACCACGTTACGTGACCAGAGCCATTAAGGTTAACCCCGTAATTTTCAACCCAGCTGAAACAGCAACAAGAAAAAGAATGCTGGCACGCACACAGGAGTACCAGGCTGGGTGCCAAGAAAAGAAAAAACGGGAAATATCGCATGGTGCTCTCTTGGGCGTCGTAGTTCTCGTTAATACATACTTCATACAGCTGGGCGAAAGTACACGGGCTGTACACAAACAAGAGTAACGAGCGACAAGCAACATCACCCGGATCAATTTAATATGGAATAACGCTTATCCTTTGCTTGATTACAGCTATATAAACATCAACATCATCCCACACCAAAGACCTCGGAAATTGACTGTACCACAGTGTCGTGTTTAACGTTCTTGAGGTCTGATATGCGATGCTTACCAAAACGTTTGTAAAGACTGAGACCGGCTAACCTCGAGTATCTCGATTTCATTGACTCAAAGGCAGTTTCTGTCACAACACCCTCCCTTTGAACATAAGTCGGAGGAGTGCTTTTCTTAATTCCATTCGATTTAAAGTACCTCTTCACTTGCACAGATCTAAAAAGGGACTGGCGAAGAACACATCTGCCACAATAAAACTGTACACAGCTCCAAGCTGCGTATATTCAGTATCAACACAAACGCAGAGAGCGCCTCGCTCACCTTAACAAACAGCTGGCCATCATCTTCCTGCAGTATCTTATCAAGACGTTAGTGAAGCCGAAAGCGAGTACTATCTAATGTTTACTCAGAAAGCAAATAAATCCTCCAAAACGGACGGCGAACTTGACGATGAGTCCAAGCGTTCTGACTTTGTACACCATCGCCTGAGCGTCAATTACATGAGCTGAATGTTTGTTGTCGGTATCTCCGCAGTAGTGGAATATGGGGTTTACATGTCCTTATAAAACATTTACTGTTGACAGCATCACTAACGAAGCGATGGGGAGCTTTAAATGTAGTATCATATGCCGCAAAATGTGACAAAGTCCCGCCCTTATCCCAATCATCGTTGCGGAAATTCGCTAATCGTGTTGCAGGCATTCACTTCTGTTCTATGCTCCCCCGCCCTTTCTCGTATGCCCATCATTCTATCGCAAAGCTCGTTCGTATCACGAGGTACATAGTCAACCCCTTACCCCACCAGTGTGCGAGTGTCAAGCAGATGTAATTTTGCATTGATAAGTTGGAGCTTCCAAAATAATAAGTAAATATTAGATGGAGAGGAACGCTAAAATAGCTCTGGCCTGGAGTTTATGGCCGTTGTGAACTCTCGGCCAAGCGCAATGTCCAGGTAAAGTGGGGCGATTCCGGCGTCCACCGTACATAATGAGTTGCGAAGAGGTGGGCATCGTTAAACCCAAGAGATCATGTTTGCAGCCGAAAGCGTGACTGCAATATGTAGACTTTTGTTTCAGCTGCAATTTTTCTTGTCCACGATATCATTCTTCGCTTTTGCCGCTCTTTATGGCCTAATACTCATAAAGATGCATCCACGCATCGACCGCTTCAGTGGCCTAGGTGGATAGAGCGTCCGCCTCGTCATACCTAAGACTATTAAAATTTGTACTAACAGCTGCCTTGCTTGACGCTCAGCATTAAGTGGTTAGTGTGAGGACTGGTCGGCCTGGTGTCAGGATAATGTGACTGGGTGGGACATGATGCTACATGTCTGCGGCATGATGCTCCCGTGCTAAACATCACTATAAACTGCCACACTACAGACATCGTAGCGATATTTCCAAGAAAATTGTTAAAGCTATGTTAAAAATCCAAATCACACACACGCACACATGCTCGTTGCCCCTGGAAAGCTAACAGTGATTGATCTTCAGTTTAACAATCTTGTCCGGAAAGTGGCTCTCAAATAACAACTGCTGATTACAAACCTACAGGCACATGTTGTCTTTTAAACGCAGTCCATTGTTTTCTGTTTAGTTCAAAAAATATTCACACAAAAGAAAACCTGGCCAGCGTAATACTGTGGCATAGATAAATGCTTGTCTTGTATGCTTCGTAGATATGACTCGTACAATACACAGCTTACAACATAATCAAAACGATCCCCATCAGAGATAATTTTGGAAAAAGGCCCTTTTGGCTTTGTCTTTTAAAACAAATAGTTATATTGTTTCCAAATATATACAAGAAATTCTTGCGATATTGTTTATAGTGTAACAATAGAATAAAATAAAAGATCTATTTTATTTCTGCCGCTATTATTTATTCCATAATTGGCACATTTACTGTAATTAGTATGAAATGTTTAGAGAAAAGGACCTTTATAACAAATCAACAATAGAAACCTTACTCGACATTAATAACGCGCCACAGTACCACCAAACATAATAGCCGATAGTGGCCTGACATTACTTAAGACGAACACATTTCTGTACCTAATGATGTATACAATTATTTACGTACAAATTCTGTTTCGATTCGTTACATTGTTGTTGTTGTTGAGTTTAATTATACTGGCGTGCGCACAATTGTGCATGTACCATTTTTTTTTCTGACTGCACCGCAGCCTGCTCGTTGTTCCTGGGGAAGGGAATGGTGCCACCTCCCCCAGGCTTTTATGGGTTCAAGAAACCCAGATAGTTTGGCCTCAATATGTCGGTCCATAAAGGTCCCTTACAGTTGAATAGCTGGCTGTCATTAGTGGGAAGGAGAGCTCGGGAACGGTCCTGGTTGCTTCACATCGCTGGTTTCTTGTTGCAATTGCCTGGTGATTCGTGCGTTGTTTTTTTCTTTTTGTTTTTTTCTTCTTCAAAATGTTCTAAAGGGGGGGGGTGTTCTACGCTGTTTATATAGGTTGTTAGTAGAAATCATGTATGAAGAAAGATTTTCAAGGTTATTATGGTATTACTAGTCGAGGTGTTTAGGGTGTGCTTCCTACGTTATGTTATTTATAAGTTTTAAGATATTGCTTCTTTAAGTTATTTATTTATTAATGTTTTTAGAGATTGAATGTTATTTATACTTTATTTAGCAAGAGGCCGGAGTCCTAGCCGATTACACGGTTCGTTAAGGACATCTAGGACCGGAGTCCTAGCTGATTTCTCGGTTCCTTAAGGACATCTATGACATCCGATTTTGCGGTTTCCTTAGTTTTTTTATAGGTGCATCGTAAGTGAATTATTTATTAATATTTTTATAAAATTGAATAATATGTTATGGGTTTTTATGTAGGGGCTTCTAAATTTATTTAGCTAGTAACTGGGTCTTTTGGTTTTGTGGGGGATAGTAATTATATTTTGTTCCTAAGTCCTGCTGAGTCTATGAATTTATTTATATTTTTATATGCTGATTGTTTATTTTTACTAGAGTCCATAAGTAACTCTGGGTATGTGTGTGGTGATCCAATCTCTTTTGGTTTTTGATAAATATTTTCCTAGCGGGTTGATATTTTGGGCATATATTGAATACGTGGTGTAAGTAGTGAATGGGGCCACCCTAGCCTCAATGGGAATTATCATTACAGAGACCCCTGGGCCACTCTAGCCTCAATGGAAAATTAACATGGAGAAAAATCGTGGGCCACTCTAGCCTCAAGGGGAATTTAACATGGGAAATAGTCTTGGGCTACTCTAGCCTCAAGGGGAATTGAACATGGAGAAAAACCCTGGGCCACTCTAGCCTCAAGGGGAATTGAACATGGGGGAATAAAGTGTGGGTCTATCTAGGGACAAGGGGAATTGAACATATGGAAATTGAACATGGTGGGTCTGTATAGCGTCAAGGGGAATTGAACATGGTGGGATTGTCTAGGGACAATGATGGTAGAGGGTCAAACACAACAGAGACAGAGACATACATAACTAGTACAAGCGTGGGATTTATATATAAAGCATTAGCAAGACCTGAAATCTTGCTGGGGTGTTCAAAAATTTGCATAATTGTAATGATGCTATAAATAGCTATAATCAAGGAAATGCTCAACGACAAAATGGATGTGACTAAAAGTAACGTTAAAATGACGAAATTGTCCCAGAATTTAAAGGAAAATAAACATATCCCCGAAAATTAAGTTACAATGGTTTAGACTAAAATGGATAAAATTAGTAACTACTTACAATATCAACTTCTGTGACGATCGTGGATAAATACCTATGTATCTATAATCAGCTGAAATTCCTATGAAATCCCACTATCTATTTGTAGCTCCAACTTGTTGGTTTTTCCTTTGGAAAATCCCACTATCTTTTTATAGCCTCAGCTTGAGTGACGTTCCTGTTTATGAATTCTAGTATATATGTATAGCTACAAAATGTGGAAATCCCCAAGTCGATATTCATAGTCTCAAAATTTCCAGCGTCAGTGACGTCACTGTACTGAACACTAGGGGATAAATGGCAACAGTGTTGCAAGTGGCTGACCTGAATACGCGCTACTGTAGGTAGGTTGGTAGAGTGTATCTGATAGGGATAAAGTGAGTTTAATAGGGACAAACAGAGACCAATACACACACACACACACAACATACGCGCGCAGACACACTCACACACACACACACACACACACACACACACACACACACACACACACACACACACACACAGAGGGAAGAGGAAAAAACAAACCCCAAATATACTATCCACACTCGGGAGGAAGAAAAAAAACAACCAAATATACGATCTACACAACGTACGCTAACACACACACACACACACACACACACACACACGCGCGCGCGCGCGCACCACAGAGGGAAGAAGAATAAAACCATTATACACTATCCACACGGAGTGAAGAAATAACCCTTTACATATACTATCAACAGAGAGTGAAGAAAATAACCCATTATATTCCATCAACAAAGAGTGAAGAAGAAAAAGTTTTTTCAAAGCACCTAAGCCCTCACCTGCAATGACCAACTCTGCCAAACACCTACACCCCACCCCACCCCCCACTCCCAACACTACAAAACCCATTTAACCCGTTATGTTATGGCATCAGTGTGTGCTTTAGGAAACATCAAGACACAAAAATGATGGATGAATAGACTGACTATTGTTTACGGACTTGCATGCCTAAAGAGCGTGCGTGAAGGAAAACATCCTTCCATTTCAATTCTAACTAAAACATGATCCAGAGGGATAGAGAGAGGTGAAAGAGCACAATTTCATAAAGTGTGAGTAAAAACAAAACACGCCATCCTTATTATACAATGTCAAGACCAAGAGACACTTACGTTTTCTTTCTGGTCTATTCTCTTTTAGAAGGTAGTATGAAATTTCACATCAAGGCCAACGCATCGGCTCACATTGTCAATTTTTCCATTTCCATGTCTTTACTGGCACAAGTTCTTCATCATCTTCAATTTCTTCTTCTTCTTCTTCTGAATCCCTCTTCTCTGTTTCGTCTTGTGTTTTGTTTCTTCTCTTTTCTCGTAGGGCACTCTGAATTCCAGTGTCCTTTCCCCTGACAACGATATTAGGTATCTTGACTTTTGTCTCTCTTTCTTAGACGAAGCAGGTATTTTGGAGACAAATACCCATTTACCTTTGCAGATATAGCAAACTTCATTAGCACACACTTTCGTATGACTCTCATCAAATCAACGACCAAAAGAGTAAGTTTTGTTGCCACTTTCGCCTGTGAATTATGCTTTCGTATGACTTTTAGCAAATATTTGACCAGCAGGTCGATCTGTGCTGACTCTTCCATCTTCGTGATCGTTTGAGAGCGGAATGAATACTCTGACGCTAAGACACTCTCCTTATATACAGGGACCTGCTGCGTATGAAACCTAGTCAAATGTAATTTTGCAATAAGATGAAACGATTTCATTGAGGAAGCAAAAGGCAATGATGTACCGTATCGCCTCACACAAAACCTGAAGTGTTAGCTCAGATCCGTGTCAGCAATTTCGAAGACGACATAACTGAGCTTTCATCAATGTTCTCCAATTATGCCACAAAACCACGAGTCCTGATTCACGCCAAAAGAAATTTCGTTCGGTCCATAAAAATTAGTATCACATCTGTGAAACGCAAAAACGAACTTCCAGAAAACTGAGAACGACGGCTTACACCTACAACGTAAATGTATGAGTTCAAGTAGTGCGTACAACTTTTATAGTCAAGACGAAACGATCTCTTTTCGAACAAGAAAGCAGATACCAAGCGACAATGGCAATCCGTGTCACACAACACTTTTCAAAATGTATATGATCAGAGGTTTGTTCTAGCGATCTGCACGGTTAAATTAAATGTTGATGTATTTTGCAATAAGACGGACACAATTTCCATGGGATCGCCATTGGTACGATTGTTCGTGCATTAGTTTAATTTTTAAAAATATTTTTTATATAAATCGCCTATATGATAGACCCAGTAAAGCATGGCCATTCTCGTCACTGTCTGAATAGCTACTCAAGTCAATTCGAAGTGAACGCGGTAAGAAAATAAGTATAGCCAATGAAATGGCTTACAACGGGTGATGCATTGTTTTGTTCTAGGACTGTGTGGCATAATAATCCCTATGTTCTTGCGTTGTTACCATTACAGTACAGACAGACTGAAATGTGAACTTACAAGCCCTCTTTGTCTGTGTTGTACCATTTCTTCTTACCACATCAAAATACTGAGCGTCACAGTATTGGTTCGCGTTTTCAAGCTGACCATTTTTTTATATCTCACTTAAACATTTTAACATAAACACTCACACTCACATCGGTAGAGTCAGAACAGATGTGTTACAGTATTGAGGGGCATGTTATCTTTTTTTTCAAACTAATAAATTTGGAGTTTGTATGAAGTAAAGAACCGAAAGTACAGTGAAACTTAAGGATGATGACCCAATCTGTCTGTCTATTGATGCGTGTATTTACTTAAGAAGAAATATGACCTCTAAAACACAAAGAGATACGGCAAGCATGATTAGAATGAACATAACGATGTTTTCCTTCCCGCCCGTGTAATTTAGAGCTTCAATCCTCTTTGAAGACAAACTTGGTCTCCTTTTGTAGGGCTTGAAATAATAAAAAACCTGAAAAAATCTTAAGCACTTTGCTATAGATAATTTCATCAACAGACTAAACAACATAAATACCGTTACAACACTAGAAAGCCTTAAATCTTCTATCAAAAAGAAATGCATCAAAAAATTAAAGATTAACGATAACTAACCAGTGAAACCGAATTTAACAAAGGCAGTGACATGTGAAGAAATGGCTCTCACTTTGGAAAGGTAGGCGAATGTACTCTGTCATGCACCATCAACTTGAAAAAAAATTATAAACAGAGAGAAACCTGAATTCAAAATTCAGTTGTTTTTTCTTATAAATTGTTTCGTTTCTTTTTTCTTTTTTGGAACAAATCTAAGCACTAATATAGAGTGGAAAAGGGAAAATGCACACGCAAGCTTTGATATTTCTGAAAAAATGAGGGGATATTCCTAACGTTCATAACCACCTATGGACTTGGACTTGTCTGTGACTTATCCACAAAACAAGATGTACATATTTCTGGTCAAGCTGCAAGTGTGTGCGTGTTTTTGAAAATGGTAAAAATTGGATATACAATTTTCTCGTGACACTTATAAAGTGAAGAGTCTGTGCAAGTGTCAAAAGCCAAAGTCATATAAGTTTTGTATTTTGTACGGCTTGTAAAGATTTCCACTTTAGAAAATGTGAAGTATCACAAGTTATTATCACAAACAGAAGTGGAACATAGGGGCTTGCAAGAAAGAAAATAACCCATACAGTTGGTGTCATCAAGAGTGCTAGAGACGGTACCCGAACTTGCTTGCTTGCTTACTTGAATTAAAGTGATTTTCGCTCTAATGGAGCATATATCACTGGTTTAATAACGCACCGCGTGATTTTTAATTACTCCTGGGGAAGGAAAGAGAGCCTCATCCCCCATGCTTTTATGTACTCACAGACTACTTTTAAATTTAGCCACTCAGGTGTAGGACTAACTAATCCTTAACAACCTGACTGAAAGGCTTTAAACATGAGTGGGAATAGTCTCACCACACACTCATTTTTCTGTCCGAGCGTGGTAAAGGAGGAAAAAGGTGCTCAGCAAGACAGCCATGGGTGTTAAGTACTCAACAAAACGCTAGCCCGTACTTATTTCAAATCAAGTCCCGTTTTTGCTAATGGACAGTAAAAAGTACCAATAATGTGTTAACCACTTGTGCAATTAGTTCAAATCTAACGATTCTGTTAAATTTCCTACTTCCTAACATATCTATCTAATATTAGTACTTAGTGTACATAAAAATAGCCATACTGATCTTATTTAAATTATTATGTCTAAGCGGCATATACCAGTTTGGTCACTGTTAGGTTTAAAAAGTTAAGTTTGTTGCGGTGTTCCAATGGGTCAAGTTTGTTTCGAGAATAGTTTAGTCAAGGAGGGATACCAAGCCAAATATGGTTCCCTAGTTAATAAAAAGCAATCTTTTGGAGCCCTAAAAGAGGCTGTTTTTTTCTGTTAGAAGGTAACACGTCTCTCTTTTGCTTTCACGTTCTTTCCCGCACTCCTAGTCTCATGATTCTTGATATCAGGAAATGCGTAGCCATGATGGGCGGCAATGTAAGCAGCGGCTTCTACCAGTTGACTGAGGGGGTATCCAGTGTAGGTTTGTCTGTAGAATTGGGGAAGAACTCTGACCCTAATCCCCATTGAGAAGGTCTTGGTTTAAAGGTGTCTAGAGATTTGTAGGCAACGTATTGTATGGCTCTAATAAACTACCCTGCTTTGTTGACGTCATACAATGCTTGATCTAGTCCCATTTCGGTGTACTTCTCAACGAGTGTCAGCGTCCCCCTCCTCCTCCTCCTCAATCGCCTCAATTTCCTCTTCTGGTTCATATACTAATTCTTTAGTTGAGGTAGATAGTTTCAAATCCGCTGTTATGGTGTCTGTCGCTGTTATTGTTGTTGTGGTTGTTCTTTCAGCTGAGATTGCCTGTAGTATCGGAGTGAGAAAAGAACGTTGTTGTTGTTGTAGGGTTTAACGCCATTTTTCAGCACGCGATAGGCTATACATGGCGGCCAGTATTAATGGTGGAGGAAGAACCCTGGAAAAACCCGGAAAGAACCACCGACCCACGAGAAGCTACTGGCAAGCTTTCTCACATACCCACATTAGCCGAATCCGAGACTCGAACCCATGCAGACAAAGGTGAGATGACAGTGATCCGTAACGGAGAGCGCTTTAGACCACTCGGCCACTCGGGGCCCCAGAAAAGAACGTAGTGCCTCCGATAATTACATTTGAGTTTGTCATACCGTTTGTCTAACATAATTGGCCCTTTGTTTTACCACCACTCTTTCCGGGGCAGGTTGTTTGTTAGGTATAGTCGGATGTTGACTAGATGTTATTTGTGTTCTCGAGGTGGGTGGAGTGATAACTGGTTAGGTCTGCATTTCTTGCTCCCGCTACTGTTGCGTATATTTCTTCCCTCCACACCGAGTTCTGGGCCTAATTCTTTTAATTTCGTTGTACCCGAACTTACATTATCTATATTATCACCAACAAAAAAAAAAACCGCACAAACCTAAAAGAAACACTCACTCACTTTTTTTACAGAACATTACCATTTTTAAAATTTTGATAAGCGACGGAAACGAAGGACTTAGAGTCGCACTTTCTAACCAAGATAAAAAAATCATGTGCTGATAGACTCACTTCTGTATTTTTTCTTCTAACTGACTAACATATCATAGGCAATGGAATGTTATTTCTTTTCGAGAGTATGGGGTAGCCCTGAATATTTTTTTTTTGGAACTTGAAGCTATGGCGGTCGCTTAGGTTATAAGATGGCGACCTCCTCTGACGACCGGCTTTCTCACAGGATAAGGTCTGCTTCTTCTTCTCTTTTCTTCTTCTAATTTTTATGGACCGAACGAAATTTCTTTTGGCGTGAATCAGGACTCGTGGTTTTGTGGCATAATTGGAGAACATTGATGAAAGCTCAGTTATGTCGTCTTCGAAATTGCTGACACGGATCTGAGCTAACACTTCAGGTTTTGTGTGAGGCGATACGGTACATCATTGCCTTTTGCTTCCTCAATGAAATCGTTTCATCTTATTGCAAAATTACATTTGACTAGGTTTCATACGCAGCAGGTCCCTGTATATAAGGAGAGTGTCTTAGCGTCAGAGTATTCATTCCGCTCTCAAACGATCACGAAGATGGAAGAGTCAGCACAGATCGACCTGCTGGTCAAATATTTGCTAAAAGTCATACGAAAGCATAATTCACAGGCGAAAGTGGCAACAAAACTTACTCTTTTGGTCGTTGATTTGATGAGAGTCATACGAAAGTGTGTGCTAATGAAGTTTGCTATATCTGCAAAGGTAAATGGGTATTTGTCTCCAAAATACCTGCTTCGTCTAAGAAAGAGAGACAAAAGTCAAGATACCTAATATCGTTGTCAGGGGAAAGGACACTGGAATTCAGAGTGCCCTACGAGAAAAGAGAAGAAACAAAACACAAGACGAAACAGAGAAGAGGGATTCAGAAGAAGAAGAAGAAGAAATTGAAGATGATGAAGAACTTGTGCCAGTAAAGACATGGAAATGGAAAAATTGACAATGTGAGCCGATGCGTTGGCCTTGATGTGAAATTTCATACTACCTTCTAAAAGAGAATAGACCAGAAAGAAAACGTAAGTGTCTCTTGGTCTTGACATTGTATAATAAGGATGGCGTGTTTTGTTTTTACTCACACTTTATGAAATTGTGCTCTTTCACCTCTCTCTATCCCTCTGGATCATGTTTTAGTTAGAATTGAAATGGAAGGATGTTTTCCTTCACGCACGCTCTTTAGGCATGCAAGTCCGTAAACAATAGTCAGTCTATTCATCCATCATTTTTGTGTCTTGATGTTTCCTAAAGCACACACTGATGCCATAACATAACGGGTTAAATGGGTTTTGTAGTGTTGGGAGTGGGGGGTGGGGTGGGGTGTAGGTGTTTGGCAGAGTTGGTCATTGCAGGTGAGGGCTTAGGTGCTTTGAAAAAACTTTTTCTTCTTCACTCTTTGTTGATGGAATATAATGGGTTATTTTCTTCACTCTCTGTTGATAGTATATGTAAAGGGTTATTTCTTCACTCCGTGTGGATAGTGTATAATGGTTTTATTCTTCTTCCCTCTGTGGTGCGCGCGCGCGCGCGTGTGTGTGTGTGTGTGTGTGTGTGTGTGTGTTAGCGTACGTTGTGTAGATCGTATATTTGGTTGTTTTTTTTCTTCCTCCCGAGTGTGGATAGTATATTTGGGGTTTGTTTTTTCCTCTTCCCTCTGTGTGTGTGTGTGTGTGTGTGTGTGTGTGTGTGAGTGTGTCTGCGCGCGTATGTTGTGTGTGTGTGTGTGTATTGGTCTCTGTTTGTCCCTATTAAACTCACTTTATCCCTATCAGATACACTCTACCAACCTACCTACAGTAGCGCGTATTCAGGTCAGCCACTTGCAACACTGTTGCCATTTATCCCCTAGTGTTCAGTACAGTGACGTCACTGACGCTGGAAATTTTGAGACTATGAATATCGACTTGGGGATTTCCACATTTTGTAGCTATACATATATACTAGAATTCATAAACAGGAACGTCACTCAAGCTGAGGCTATAAAAAGATAGTGGGATTTTCCAAAGGAAAAACCAACAAGTTGGAGCTACAAATAGATAGTGGGATTTCATAGGAATTTCAGCTGATTATAGATACATAGGTATTTATCCACGATCGTCACAGAAGTTGATATTGTAAGTAGTTACTAATTTTATCCATTTTAGTCTAAACCATTGTAACTTAATTTTCGGGGATATGTTTATTTTCCTTTAAATTCTGGGACAATTTCGTCATTTTAACGTTACTTTTAGTCACATCCATTTTGTCGTTGAGCATTTCCTTGATTATAGCTATTTATAGCATCATTACAATTATGCAAATTTTTGAACACCCCAGCAAGATTTCAGGTCTTGCTAATGCTTTATATATAAATCCCACGCTTGTACTAGTTATGTATGTCTCTGTCTCTGTTGTGTTTGACCCTCTACCATCATTGTCCCTAGACAATCCCACCATGTTCAATTCCCCTTGACGCTATACAGACCCACCATGTTCAATTTCCATATGTTCAATTCCCCTTGTCCCTAGATAGACCCACACTTTATTCCCCCATGTTCAATTCCCTTTGAGGCTAGAGTGGCCCAGGGTTTTTCTCCATGTTCAATTCCCCTTGAGGCTAGAGTAGCCCAAGACTATTTCCCATGTTAAATTCCCCTTGAGGCTAGAGTGGCCCACGATTTTTCTCCATGTTAATTTTCCATTGAGGCTAGAGTGGCCCAGGGGTCTCTGTAATGATAATTCCCATTGAGGCTAGGGTGGCCCCATTCACTACTGGTGTAGATCCTCAGTGGTGTGGCAGTTAAAGCAGTTAATGGTTGCTGGTTTATGTCCTATAAACCTTCCAAAAATGCTTGCTAGTTTAGTTTCTCCAGTTATTATCCTGTTTATGTTTTTCTGTTCAAAATAAGTACCCTTTGGTAGCTGTATGTTCCTATCTACAGTTTTTTTGGGTTTCATGGTGCTTTTTACCTTTTGCCATTTTTGGTCTATATATGTTTGTGCGAAGCTTGGTGCTTCTGTAGAGCTATAGTTAAGCTTGATAGAGTTTTGATCTCCCAGTTTGGTTTGTGGAACTTTTTCTGCTGTTTGGTTACATTGTACGTTGAATTTAAATGTAAATATATCGTATAATAAAACAATATCCATACAAATAAAAACTGCACATTTGTTGTGAAGGAGATATTGTCTGACCAAACACTTTTTGTACAAAATGCAAAAAAACGCATATCTTTCCAAAATGCCATTTTGGCAAAATACCACTTTTTGATTTTAAATACACCTTGATTTTGATAGGTGACAGAGTTGGATTAATTATCCAATGACATTAACCATGACAACGTGAATCCATGTTTATCCAATGACATTAACCATGAGAATCGTGAATACATGTTTATCCAATGACATTAACCATGACAACGTGAATACATGTTTATCCAATGACATTAACCATGACAACGTGAATACATGTTTATCCAATGACATTAACCATGACAACGTGAATACATGTTTATCCAAAGACATTAACCGTGACAACGTGAATACATGTTTATCCAATGATATTAACCATGACATTGTCCTGGGGTCATTGCTGCAAAATGTCACCATGGGTGTGTTTGCCTCTAAATGACTTGCTTATTTTCAAGATATGACCTAGCGTGCACTCACCTACCATGTGGCCAGATGATGCATGCAAAATTGAATGGGTATGTAATAAAAAGAACGCTATGCAAGATAAAGTCAGCTGCCCTGTCTCTGGTGTAACGTCTGGTGTTGGGTCACTCCTCACGATACAGTTCGGGGAGGGGTTTGCAAGCCATAGGCAGAGAAAAGTATAATTATATGTTGACATTATTAAACTTGGTATTTTATTTGTTTAAGATATTAATTCAATTTTTACTGAAATAAATTAAGTGATGATGCCATACTATTTTCATACTTGTAAAATTTATGAACATTATTAGTTAAAGCTCTCATCAACTCGTCGTGTGATGGCGCCAGGACAAAATTTGTTTGCAAAAGATATTACTCATATTCTAGTCAATATGTTTGTGATGCGTCCCTTGAAACTATATAATTAGTGCAATGTAATTATTCTTTGGCATCTACCAAAGTCTTATATTGCTTGTAATGGGTGGTATTTCGTTTTTAATCTTGATCATCTTGGGGTCTCCACCCAAATATCATACAATTCAGGAAAAAATGTAATGGCCAACATTTTGTCTTCTGAAAATGTGCATTAGCAGGCCACAAGCTACTTCATAATACTCGAGGGTGACACCTTGTTCGGCTTTGTCCAAGATTTTGCCAAACACTGCATTGAACATGACAACAATCGTGTTCACCAGATGTTGAACGCTAAAATAATAGCCTGTAGGAATGGTGAACAAGATAGGTGAACCGTTCAGTTTTGGGGTTCTGTTTTTTCATAGAGTCACCTGCGATGGCGCGTTCATCCAAATTTTGCTGCATGTGTTCGTCATGAACTTCGAACGTAGAAGTGTTTCGATGCTCGATGGTGTTCTTGATTCGTGTAGGGTGAATTATTTCGACCCAAGATAAATCCCAATGGACTTCGTGATCTAATTAGATGGCCTGGGGTAATTTGTCCGTGAAACAACATACTTTGTTATGGTGAAACACCTATATGGATCTATCACTGGGTAATGTTAAGTAAAATTGGTTCATCATAATTCCAGAGTTCTGCTGTCTGAGGGGTCACTGTAGGTCAGAGGACTGTCCGAAAGAGGGTTATTGTGATTATTGTTGGGATGGTGACTGTTGGGAGGGTGACTGGTGTTGGTCGCAAGGCTTCCGTTGTGACCATTAGGAGTATTTCAGGGAAGGATTGGGGAGAAGGTAACCGATGAAACTGCTCAGTAAAATTGTATCCTTGTTGCAAACTCAAATTGGCAATTGGCAGCAACGATGACTCAAGACACCATGATGATTTGGCAGAAAAAGACGATTTTCGTTTTAGGCACACGTTCTCTACACCATACCCACAAGGGCTGCTTTTGTAGATTTTTCACAGAAGAACTCGGTTAAAGACTGGTCACTGTAGTAGTGGTTCAGGCTGTGTTGAAGTTCATGATCGTCTCTTCCTTTTTGTAACTCGGGCAAGTAAAACATTGCTTTTAACACGTCGTCGTTTATTTCTTCAAATTTATAGACAGCAGGATACGGCCACGCACTCGTCGAGTCAATAGCGCGACCCAGGCAAATTTAGGAAAGATGTTGAAATAAATAAAATATTTGTAGTCACGACTATAGGTGGCCAAATGAGAGATATCGGCTAAATCGGCGTGCCACTGATGATTGATACCCTCCACTCGGTTGCGACTTGTAGAAACTTTTCATCTAATGGAACTGTGTAAGGTGTACGTGGCTTTTTCTTGTAGCCATCGTTGCACTTGAGGCAAACGGACACTTCAGGTGGGTTTTGGCAGCACGATACGATTTCTGAACGCCTCCGTACCCCGCAGAATTGGCTGGATCGATGTAAATGCTGGCTAACATATTTTCCATTTTTTAATACGTCACCCATTCTTCACGGATGCTACTTTTGATAGTGTGAGGGCTGATTTGGAAACGGCTTTACGTGTCCATTGTGCCACGGGAGTATGAATGTAGGGTAGTGATGGTTTGTCGTACTGGTAGTTGTAATGGGATGGCTCTAGTCCTGCTTTCGTTTTTAACTTCTTTTTTCACTTCTTTTTTTTTCAATTATGTAGTAAGGAGTAGTGGACATCATGTTTTTAACCCAAGCTTTTAGTTCTTCTCGTTGAGTTGTGGGGGAAGGAGTCAACAAGGATGATGCAATCTTACGTGTCATAGTTGCCGCTGAAAGTGTTTGAAAGACTTCTCGCACCTCTTCTTCCTCACGCATCCTTGGGGCTGCGTCTGTTTTAGCCACTGGGGATAGTGATGGTGTTGATGGAATTTTCATCAGGGCCTTCAAATCTTTCAGAGTTGGCTGAGCTGTTTCGTCTACAGCTTTCTGGTGCAAGAGTTTCGGTAGTTGCATCAGTTGACTGAACCGTTGCGATATTTCCGTTTCAGACAAATCATTGTGATCAAAGATTGCAATTCGTGTTGTAACTGGGCCATCTCGGTCAAATGAGGATTGGAAGGTAAATGCGGGGTCTAATATTTAAAAGATAATACAGTCAGACCTGCATGTCGAACCCGCGACCAAACATCACTGTACATAAGTGTGACCTTGATCCTAAGGTCAAAAGGTTGAACGAGAATATCGCTTTACTGTCTTGCGTTCTTGATGATTCATACCAAGCCTGAAGAATAACACCAAGGGGTTTTGAACGTATATTTAAATTAAAAAAATATTAACAGCTGTAACTAATTGTTGATGCCACCCCTGCCAGAAGAGTGATAGTCTTATGTAATACCATCTTCGCTAGCCAAGGTTCCGATATGGTAACCCTATCGGGACTTTGCGGATCGATCATATCCTGAAGGAGCCCCCAATTACTGTTACGACTATTTGGTCATAAACTAGGTAACAGAAAAAAGCGAAATAAGCAAGTTTTGCAAAACTAAACAAATAATTTAATTATGAAAGTTATAAAATAAAACATGAAGAGGAAGGTAGAGTATTATCAATTAAATCCAAAATAGTTACAAAAGTTCGATCACAAGTCCTAAAAATCAAATATTTATGTAAAAGGAAATTCGCTCCAAAAGATGCTAATGTATTTAGAATATAATCTTATCCTTCCAAATGTTATCTGGCTTATGTTCATACAGCCTACAAAGTAAATGAAGTAAAAATCAATAAAAAAAAATTCTAAATAATTACTATTTAGAAGTATACTGTTGTACACAATTTTAAAGTTCTACTGTGTTGAGCAATAATGTATGTTGATGGAAACACGTAAATACTTGCTTATTATATCAGATGATAATTATCTGAAACCATTGTTTGTGGTTTTATATTTCTTTATTATTACATTTTCTACCACCACCCCTCCTTGGGCCCCGTGAGAATGTAAAGAGTCATTCAAGTGTCTGAAACATCGCGATGATAAATCACTATTGTTGCGACAAGTCAACATTGAAGTGTACATTTTTTAACTTTGAAATGATGCAGTCTATGATGCAGTGCTGCCGATACAAGAAATATACAACAAAGCCCGAAAGTTAGTAGGTTCTAGAACGTTTATGTTTACATATATTTTTTAATTTAAATTTTATCTTTCTTCAAGCCAACGACCGGAATGTTTTTCTACATTCTTTCATGCAAACTAAATTGCCATTAATTGTTTCCATATTCAGCTGATCGTACACGCGAGCAAAAATGTCTTTATGTATCGAAATATTTTCTATGTATCGGGAAAAGAATAAATCTAATTCTTCCATTTAGACGACATAGATAATGAATGTAAAAAAGTACAAGGCCACCACTAACTTATTTTCACTATTATCGATCGAGAAATAAACTAATCATTGCCAATGTTGTAAATACGTATCATAATCAATTCATTATTGTTACAGTCAGCTTGTCGGAGGAAAATGGCGGACGAAATCAATGCCTGGAAGTTTGTTTAATTTACGCTTGCTGATTGGTTAATTGATCAGAATGGTTGAGACGTGGCGATAGGTCAATTATTAATGAAGCCGCTCAACAATGGCGGTAAGATTCGGTGATTGCGAATATGGCAATGGTAAGTATAGAACGTGCGTGACAGTGGCTGTTTTTTCCGGTCACTGCTTGCTCAGTCCACGTCACTTTCATGGATTATTCATGATATTAATAAACGTGTTGCACAAAGTGTGACTTGCTTACTTGCTAAAATAGGCAAAAGTCGTGGAGGATAGATGATGCGATACATAAATGTATGCAAATCCAAGATCATTTATTAGGACACTACTCTTGTCTTTGAGTCAACCTAAATACGAAAGGAAGGAATAACTGCCACTTGACCCACGATTGGTGTCCCATAAAAAGTTAGTTATGATTTTTATGTTTATTGTTTCGGTTATATTCTTGGAGATGATTTAATCATGGACTTGATTTGCAAGTAACAACCTCCTTGCTTCAAAAATAATATTTTGGTTTTTTGATAAAACATAAATTTTGTACCGGGATTTTACAGCATTTAGTATTGCATACCTAGCTTTTACACGCCTTATGTTCACTGAACTTTGTTGTTGTTGTTGTTCTTGTGTTTAACGCAATTTTTCAGCACAAGATAGGCTATACATGGCGGCCAGTATAACTGGTGGAGGAAGAACCCTGGAAAACCCAGGGAAGAACCACCGACCCACGAGAAGCTACTGGCAGGCTTTCCCACGTACCCACGCTAGCCGAGCCTTGGACTCGAACCCACGCAGACAGAAGTGAGATGACATTGATCCGGAACGGAGAGCGCTTTAGACCACTCGGCCACTCGGGGCCCCCACTGAACTTTGTATATTGCAGATATATATATATATATATATATATATATATATATATATATATATATATATATATATATATATATATATATATATATATATGTTTGTGTGTGTGTGTGTGTACTTCATAGCATTCATATTTTTCCTTTAACATACAAATAATAACATGTTTAAACAGTTAAAAAGTCTAGTTTGATATGAAAGATATACAACATTCAAATCACTGGGATTCTTTCGAAACTGTGTTGTTTGCTAGCAGAAGTGATACCTACATGGCAATAATTCGTTTTCACGCAAAAAAAACCTGTTTCGGGTGTGTGGAATAGTTATAACCATGGGAAGGGTTACCATACTAGACAAGAATTAATGATTTGTTTGGACTGGACACGCAGTGGCTAAGACCCCCACCTCTATGAGTCTCTCTATCTATGGGAGAAATAGGCTGATGATAATATGACATCACAGGGTGGAAGTCTTCGAAGCTGTAGTCAATGATCATGGTGGAAGAATTCCAAGATGAACTCAACGGCCACATGTTTAAGAACAGTGCTCACCATACAGTAACATGGCCATCGGTTGTGGTCTACAGCCTGGAGGGGAATGGGATCCGCCAAAGTACACCTGCACATGATACGCCAGGGGTGACGAAATGACATTAGAGTTTTTATACCAGATCAGTCTCAGCCTAGGTTACCAACGACCTCGCCATCCGATGTACACCAGGACTGAATTAATAACTATTACTGGCGCAACCACAATCAATGTACGGGCAAGACATAGCATCTGCACAGGAATGTGGAACATTAGGACTAGTAGCGAAACTCGAGGAGATAACCCATGAGATCTCAAGCTCCCGATGGCACATACTTGGATTCTGCTATATGTGCCAGAATAATTTAGGAGAGATCAACTTATGAAGGACACGGGCATTTACTTTTGTGAGAATGAGTATAAGCATAAGCATGGATTCAGATTTATGGTACATAACGACATTGCCAGTGCAGTGTTGCCGACCAGTGTCTAACAAGACGATTACCATCCGATTGAGGGCATCTCCCTTCAACACCACCATATTTGATGACGAGGAAGTGGACGAGTCTTCCGATCAAATTCAAGCTTCTGTTAAACAGACACCCAAGATGAATAGCGCAGGTATTGAAGGAGACTGGAATGCCAATGTTGCAGAAGACGCACAGGCAGACTGGCTGGAAGTCTGTGGTCCATACTATAATGAACATACGAATGAGAGGGGACTCAAGTTCCTTGACATCCCCATCTACACTAACCCAGAGCTAATGAACAGCCATGAATTATCTAGATAAGACATATTTCAGACGTAAAACTTCACGACTGGATTGAACACATCTTGCTGAGGAATCGCGTCCGGTCTAGGCTTAACATTGCCATAACACGTAGCATGCCAGTAGCTTACATGGGCAGCAATCATGACCTGCTGAAGACGACTGATAGTCTAGGATCAACTTTGAACTTTAAAAGCTTAAAGATCCAAATGTTGCTCAAGCGTTTGAGAAGGCAATAGGAAAAAAGTTACACTGCTCACAAGTCTTGGTGCTGAGGGAATCAACTTAGACTTCTTGATCACAACCTGCACTACGGCGGTAATAATCACTGTCAACGAAATGCTTGGCAAGTGTGGTAGTTACAATAATCTGCAACAAATATCTGGCAAACAGTAGAATGACTATCCATATGGACTCAGCCTCTGATTGTCACTGTTCTTTTTAGAAAGGGAATCTGCAGCTGTTTAAGAGGTACCAAACAAACATTCATGAAGTTTTCTTTGAAATAGCGTTTCTCTCAGTAAAGAACTGACTGTAGACTATGCATGAAGAATAAAATGTTGGATGCATGAATAAATTAGGGCCTGATCTAGACGACAGACTTTCGCAACCCCACAAACCACTCACGAGCAGAGTGCAGACCTTCTCAACCAGTTCACCCCCTCCGCGCTTTGGAAATATCACAATCAGCGGGAAGTACACGATAACGTTTTATATTATGCTTATCTTTCGGCGGAGTGTATACAATTATCAGTCTGTTTCGCTGCCTGTGTCTGTATCTGTCCAAAACTCTTTATAGTGTTTTTTCTTTCTTTTTGGCACAATGACATTAGTTTTCGGCATCTTCACTGACCAAAATTAAGAATGGCGACACATCCATTGTCTTCGTGTCACTTGCGTTTTCCACACTGAACTGCCCTAACGTTGCGTTCAAAAAACTATCTGGAGGATGTCATGCCTCTTCTGGCAAGGATATCTCCAACGCCGTCTGGTAGGCCATTTCTTCCTCGGCTACGATCTCTTACAACGCCTATCTCGATTGTGTCAGTGGTGCTGCATGTACGTGGACGGGGATATATACTACTTCGTCTGCAGGTTTGTTTCGTTTAGGATAGAAGATATGTGCTCAAGAGAAGCATGCTTTTTGGTTGGTCAGGAGCTCAGTTTGTTTGAATGTTCTTTCCATGTCCGCTTTTGTCGTCCTGAAGACAGGATGTAATATGTCGGAATTTCGGACTTGCTTTTGTCCAGGTGAATGGCTGTGGCTCCCATAGCTTACTTGGTGGACCTAATCTAGCCGTTTATCCATATCATCTTTCAAATGATATATACAACGTCTCCCTTTGATAGGTACCCAATTCTTTAGAGGTTCTCAATGAAAACATGAAAGTATTCTCTTGTTTGATCTATACATCCTCCCTGATACCGCCTAGAATTCCATTTCTTAGAAGGTTATCCAGATTGTTTCTTGCCTTGCCATGACTCTCGTACTGCGCGGATACCTCTGGAGCACTGTATTTTGTTACAACAACGTTTCTGTAATTGATTGTCGAGTTGCTTGCCTTATTTTAGTTGTCAAACTTATTTTTCTAATTGTGGGGTCTCAATATTTTCTAAAAGGACACGTATCTGATCGGCTGTTGAGTCTATCACATAGTTTTAGATGTGGGGACATTGTGGTACGTGTATTGGTTCCTCGCTAATTGTGGTGCGTGAGTTGGTCGCTATGCGCTCTCTGTAGCCAGGTCCAAAAACAGCCCTGTTTACTCTTTGGATTCTGGGTTGGCTTTGGTTTTAGGGCTAATTTTTAGCCATGGGAAACTTTGTGTGGTATGGTTGTTCTACGAGTTCTAGAAACCTCTTGGAGACCTCGATGGAATAAAAGTGCTTGTCCTAACCAATTTTCCCATTATTAATTTGTGCTGCTATGGCGGCCCTGGTGTATTGCTATGTATGCTATGGTACCCTACCGTATTTCTAACTTCGTCTTTATGATCGTTTCGGATTACATTACATATATTAGAATACATTATTATTGCATTATATCATATAATTTATAACCGATATTTGGTTTTGATTACTTTTGCTTTGTTAAAAACACAGACCACATCATGTTGGATAATAACATGTTTATCAATGCTTCAGAGAAGACACAATTGATTTTCGTACTTGTACAAGGACATACTACTCGGTATACAAGTATGTAATCTTATAATTAGGTATAATGTACTATCGAATAATTTGTGATCAATTAACATATTTTTAGCTTTGTGGGATGGAATTATGAAACTGTACAAAGCAGCGAAATATAAGGCCACATGTAATGGATTATGAAGTAAATGATTGTGCATATGTGTGTGAGCTTGTGTGCCAGTGTAAATCTGGAATATCGGCGAGAGCAGACATCAACATACCGGTGACACATTTCGATGGAATGACGTTTAATTTTGTGTTAGAATCAAAAACAGATTGCCTAGACACCAGCATACCGGTGACACATTTTGATACAAGGACGTCTCCTTTTGTGTTAACGTCAATACACAGATTGCCCAGACCTAATGCAGTTATATATATATATATATATATATATATATATATATATATATATATATATATATATATATATATATATATATATATATATATATATATATAAACTTGCCCTAAGCGTTACAGATAAAGTCCTCGTTTGGTCAGTATTTCTTTTTATTGTACCATACATAACAATATACACATCCCATATGCATCAGTCCAAAACGGAATAAATAAGAAATAACATGATTCAGGTTAGGCATGCAAGCACAGACAAATATATATCAGATATTTCCTTTTAACAGAATGAAGAAGATCGATTATGCTTTTTAAAGAAAGTATTGATACATTGAAATTAAAGCTGATAATTTAAGCATATATTTCATTAAGAAAATTCGATATCTGTCTAACATGTGGATGACTTAAAATATTATTTAGATATTTTAAGAAGAAATTTCTAAACAATATTGTTCTATTCTCTTCTCATTGTTTTCTACTTGAACGTCGGAAATTTTTTCAATATAAATAGCCATACAATTCCCAAGTCATGAAAGAGGCTCAATAATATTGTAACTATATGCAATTCTTATACATTTGCATCAAAGTCAAAACAGCTGCTCCTGTATTCGATGTGTCTACCTTAATGATGCAAACATGTGTCAGTTGTATTGTTCGATTTTATAAACATTTTCGAGTAGTCAGTATAATTAATGGACAAATTAAAATTTCCTTATTTAAACTTGCTGAAATATTCTGCATACCATAATTTCGAAACTCTGAAACTGAGATCGATTTTGGATAGGATCGGTAGTTAAAATTGATTATATTGTGGAATGTGTATTCCCTCTGTCAAAATTGCCGTGGGTAAGAACTATAACTATTAATGTTCTGGTTCACTGTACAAGCCGTCCGGCTTCATTAAAGTAAACAGATTTGCAAAGATTTAAGTTTTGAGATAAACACGGGGTAATGTTTTCAACAATGCTTTAACGTTTTGTCATCAAACCCGGAGTCTTTTGTACCTTTAAACTGTGGATTCAAGACTGAAGCCGCTAAGTCCTTGGTATCTCTCTCTCTCTCTCTCTCTCTCTCTCTCTCTGTGAAAAGTTTGGTGTCACTGTGCACGCAAGCATCATCTGAGAAGCCATTGTCAAACATTCTGTCCAACATATTGTTTTCAACCTCATCTTACTCTAATTTCTCGTCGGCAGATACCGTGAAGTGCCCATAAACAGTTCGTCGATACTTATGTCAATATTCCATTATCTCCAACGGCAAAAGCCGTAATGTTCAGCACATATGACTATATGACTGCATTTCTACAAATCACAAACGTTATGAATAATGTAAAATGCATTGCAATTAGTCATTCAATATATTTTATAGGTGGGCTATAATTGATCTTTTAAATTGTAAAATTAGTTACAAATTATGAAAGGTTAGATGTGCGATATGGAATAACAGATTGAATATCTGTATCGTATTCCGTATCAGCTATGCAAATTAAAATGGGTATGTAATACAAATATGTATTATATAGTTTCATATTAACATACAGAAGAAACTTCCGTTATGTTTATTAATGGATAGACCTCAGATGGGGAAAAATGCAAACTCAGTAGCTGGTTTTGCAAATATAGTAAACAACACTTTGTTCTGACAAACTGATATGATTTATGCACGTATTCTTGAGGGGAAAAAACAGTCCCGATTGTACTGTTCATCTTTTATTTAGAAGAGCTATTTGTGTTTTTGAAAATAAATACCGTATTTATTCTAATAGGGGGTGTTTATTAAAATACTCTTAGCACCAGTAACATCGTCCTAACAATCCCGCACAACCAACCCAAAAATAGACTAAGGACCCAGCAACAAGCCTGATGTACAAGAGTATATTTGATCCAGTTCTATAACTTCGTTTCTTCATGGGACTAATAACGTACTGTTTGAATTGTTTTGACATACCATAATGGATATAAATTGATCTACAAGCCTCGATAGGTTAGTAATTTATGTTGCTCTATAAAGGGAGTGGTGTTATTAACAATGGTGAATACTATTAGAATAATAACGGTATATCTCAAAATATGTACCATTAAAATATGAAGTTGTAAAATGTTCTATATCAATACTGCTGCTGTTTATTGCCAGAAATGGATGTTGTAATTAGAATTTTCGCTATGATTGCAACAACGGTGACTTTGTATTACTGTATGCAGTTGTACAGCTTTTAAGTTTAATAATATCATCACCACCACCGCTACTACTAATTATTATTATCATCATCATCATCACCCTTTCTTTCTTTTTTCAATTATTTCTCTCTTTCCTTCTTTTCCTATTTGCTTTTATTTTTCTCAGGAATCTAGAGTCTGTATAGCTTACGTTTTTGATCAGAAGTTAATTTTTGTTTTTCAACTTTTTGTTTTCTATGTTTTTCTAAGAATTAAAAATACCATCAGAATACATCAAATTTAATTTTCGCAACGCTGTAAAAGCCAGGCTTACATTTATTTAAAATATGTGTATTTACTTGCATGATATCATAACTTTTCTTGTAATAAATTAATCGAAGAAATCTTTTTTCTTATAGCAAAAGCCGTATATGGTTGATTTATTATACTGCTATTCGTGAGGTAAAATAATACCAATGTGAACAACAGTCTAGTTTAAAAATGTTTAATTTCAATAATTTGTTTATATAACTGTATTGCATAAATTAATGTGAACAACGAGAACAGGATATACATATGTAATGGCACTGGCGCCAAGGTTCACCAAATATTGAATTACTTTCCAGCCTATTTATAAAAAGGAACAATCAAGATGCATTGATAATATGAAGACTTACTATTGATTACCATAATAATCAGAAATAGTTTAGTGAAGAAGTGTCGATTGTGCAACTCATTTTATCTATTCACATTCTTGTCTTCATACTCTATGATAAAAGATAGCTACGCTCTTCTCCCAGGGTTCCATTCGTACAAGTAATTGAGAATTTATACAGGTTTAAGGCCTGGATACGAGTGTATTCATTTGTCATTGCTAGAATATTAACACACGCCAGATCACTTAGAGCATCGTACACATTAAATAAAATTGCCGTTTTGGATACCAACCAAGGCTAGCCAAACTGTGTCTCGGGAAAGTACTAAATCAGATATCTGATACATCAGATAGCTAAAAAAGTGTTAAAGTACCGTTGAAACTAGCTGCAGGAAAACCAAATCATGTATTCTAATATAATATAACGTGCCGAATTTTATAAGAATGTTTGAAATTGAATATGTCTGCTGATTTATGTAAAACAGCTTTAAGATCGTTTTGATCTTGCTTCGTACTGTTAGATGTAACTGTACCACAGTTTGTCCTCGATTTTTAATTTGACAGCATATGTAATAAAAGTAGTCTAAAACTATTACGATATTCATGGTGTCAGATAAGGATTTTCGTGTTATACTAATTAGTTTTTCAATGTACTCAAGGACTCTAATCGGTTTGATTTCAAATTAATAATTACTTGCTTTCGTCTATCAAAGGCAAGAAACAACTGGACTTGGAAGTTTTGTATGTCAGCAGTCATGTATTCACGGGTCTAGTGTATATTCTACCTTTTGATTATGTATGTTTTATGCAATAACCTGTTTTTCTTTATTAACCTACATCGCTAGGAGATTAGTTGTCTGTTTCGTAACCTTTTAACTGTTTAATATCGACGAGAGCAGACACAAAGATATACCGATGACACATTTCGATAGAAGAACGTCTCCTTTTGTGTTAGCGTCAAAACACAGATTGCCCAGACCTAATGTAGTTATATAAAAAAATAAACAAAACGTGCGCTGAACGTTACAGATAAAGTCCTCGTTTGGTCAGTATTTCTTTCTATTGTACCATACATAACAATATACACATCCCATATGCATCAGTCCAAAACGGAGTAAATAAGAAATAACATGAGTCAGGTTAGGTATGCAAGCACAGACAAATATATAACATATATTTCCTTTTAACAGAATGAAGAAGATCGATTATGCTTTTTAAAGAAAGTATTGATACATTGAAATTAAAGCTGATAATTTAAGCATATATTTCATTAAGAAAACGAAGATTCAATATCTGTCTAACATGTGGATGACTTAAAATATTATTTAGATATTTTTAAGTAGAAAGTTCTAAACAATATTGTTCTATTCTCTTCTCATTGTTTTCTACTTGAACGTCAGAAAGTTTTTTTAATATAAACAGCCATACACTTCCCAAGTCATCAAAAAGGCTCAATAATATTGTAACTATATGTAATTCTTATACATTTGCATCAAAGTCAAAACAGCTGCTCATGTATTCGATGTGTCTACCTTAATGATGCAAACATGTGTCAGTTGTATTGTTCCATTCTATAAACATTTTCGAGCAGTCAGTAATATTAATAGACAAATTAAAATTTCCTTATTTAAACTTGCTGAAATATTCTGCATACCATAATTTCGAAACTCTGAAAATGAAATCGATTTTGGGTAGGTTCAGTAGTTACAATTGTTTATACCGTGGAATGTGTCTTCCCTGTGTCACCATTGCCGTGGGTGGGAACTATAACTATCAATGTTCTGATTCATTGTACAAGCCGTCCGGCTTCATTAAAGTAAACAGATTTGCAAAGATTTTAGTTCTGAGATAAACATGAGGTAATGTTTTCAACAATGCTTTAACGTTTTGTCATGAATCACTAAGTCTTTTATACTTTGCATTTTTAAACTGTGAATTCAAGACTGAAGCCGCAAAGTCCTTGGTATCTCCCCCCCCTCTCTCTCTCTCTCTCTCTCTCTCTCTCTGTGCCAAGTTTGGTGTCACTGTGCACGCAAGGATCATCTGAGAAGCCATTGTTAAACATTCTGTGCAACAGCGACTTTGTATTGCTGCATGCAGTTTTACAGCTTTTAAGTTTAATAATATCACCACCACCACCGCTAATATGCATTTTGTACAAATGAAGACTTTATTCATGGTCATTACTCTCCTTAAATGAGCATTTTGACTAAAGGGAGCTCCCTAAGTGAACTAGCTGATGCTCAGACTCAGAACAAACGACTAAATGAACATTTCTGACTTTATTTACAACCTTATATTTCATTTACAGATTGATACTTCATAATAATAATAATATTACTAATTTTGGTTTAGTTTGGTGCTTTACGGCAAAGTAACACAAATGGGTTATTTAAGGACGAGTCAATTGTCTTGTTCAAAGACACATTGGTAGGTGACACAAGCTTGTCAAAAGGCAGGATTCGAACCCGCACCCTTTCGTTAGTCTGTCGGGCGCATTTATCACTGAGCCACAGCGGCTCACTAAAATAAAATTAATAATAATAATAATAATAATATTATTATTATTATTATTATTATTATTATTATTATTATTATTATTATTATTGAAGATTATTATTATTGTTATTATTATTATTATTATTATTATTATTATTATTATTTGCTGTTATTGTTGTATTATCAAAAGACAGCCTCGATAACAACTACTAATATTACAACTGCCATTATCATTTGCACCACTACTAATACTCTTGCAACAGCTATTACTAATTTTCAGCACAATACCTAACTCTTTTTTTCTCAAAGCTAAACAATTAGTTATCAGTGAAGTAAGGACACTCTAGAAAAAAGCACTATTCACAGAATCTATGAGCATTGAATATATTTTTAACCAAACGATATAGGCATTAAACTTCAAGAGTCCGGGTACATTATATTTTAAATTTGATACTTATCACCATAGTCTATTTCATGCAGACATGTCAGTGAAAATCTGCATAATTATTATCGACTCATTAGGAGATAAATATTACAATTATTAAATATTATATGTTTTAGTGAATGGTTTAATTAAAGTGAAGTTTTCTTGAACTGGGGGAAAACGAAGGAACTTCTAAAACCAGATTGCAAACATCTAATCAAAATATTCGAGTACATGCTTTCAACTCACATCACCATACCAATACAGCCATCTGCTGTAGTTGAAGCAGTGGTGTTATTCAAAACTAACGGTTAAGTACAGGTCAAGTGGGCATCGAATATAACATTTTTCTAGCCTAATGTTTTAAACTTATTTAGATCCTACTGTTCCATAAACTGATAAAAAAGTTTGGTACTTAATTAAAAAGTACGTTTTAAAGTAATGCTATGTATTTACCGTTTACGAGACTTTAAATGAGTATATTTTAACTTTCAAAATGTTATACACATTTTTAATGGAGTTGCATTAAATTAGTTGAAGTTTGTGGCAAATGGATAACTATATGAATTTAATCTGACCAACTCCAGTTATTGTTTATGATGACGTGTTGGAAAACGTACAGCTTCTCTAAGTGAAAGCAGGATATCATAACCTCCTTTAATCCCCTTTAGAATCTTTCGATGCAAGTTGAAATTGCAGACATATTTTCATTGGTACAAAAAAAAGAACTTATTTCAAATAAGATTACGGTAAATATTATGTAAAAAACAAAAGAACAATCACTCTACCATATAACTGATTCAGCCCAACACTATCACACAAACGTTTACATGATTTTAGAGACATTCCAAAATGAATACTCTTTCTTTGCCAGGGGGAGAACATAAATAAAACTTTGCGAGTTCAAAAGAATGCAAAATTACTATTCTTCTCGTTAGAACGATTTTATCACAGTGCATAAGCAACTATTTACATAAGCACATATATGTGCTATGAAGAGGGAAACTATATGCATTAACGATTGCTTTTTACAATTTACAACAGAAATAAGATTTTATTAAACTCACTACTTAAGATTTCATTGAACATAAAGTTTAATATTCACCAAACCCTTGTTAGGACTTTAACCCAACAAATACAAAAGTTTACAAGAGATCTATACTTGACGATTACGGCAAGTAATACACAGATTTCAATGCGAATCTTGGTATTCATTATATGTTTATTAAATCATAAATGTCAAATTTACAAACGCTTACAAATAATTCATATTAGGAATACTTAATTTTTCATACAGTTAAAAATGATTGGCCTCTTCTTAATATTTATAACAGGGAAGAACTCTTATAAATATTTGAAACTATAGGCAACTATGTACTTATAATTAATAATAAATCTATAAAAGTTACTGACAAATGTTTGCCTTAACATCCGAGAAATGTTACCTCTACAGGCTAAATAAGAATGTATAGAAATCCAAAGACAAGTTATTTTAGAACTTTAAAAGCTGAAAACAGTGCAAGCCAATATACATATTTATATTATACTCACACAAGAAATATTGTAACAACCAAAGGGGTTTCGTGACCGAGCGATGTAAAACGATGTCAAACCCTTGCGCGAATCCCGCTAGGAGTCATACGTTTCCTAAGATTCCAAAGTCTCCTATACAACTACTTTTGTAAACTGGAAAGTCCAAAGTGTCCATTCATAAATAATATTTCTCTAATTAATACATGACCACAGATCTCACAACTTCCCAATTGTCTCTCAACTGCACAACGTTATGGTTTCTCCTTATTCACTTTCCGTAACGTACCGCCAGTATTTCACGCTGTGAAACTATACAACTCAACAACCTAATACAGGGAACTATTTTTACTGCGCCACCTTCGGTCAGTCAAGTCGTGATTTTAAGCCATATTTCGTCTGTAACAATGCACGTTATTTACCTCCATAGCAACAATAACTACGCCTGCCGACGGCGGCACAGTGCCTTCTCGTTTATTCTATTGTATAATTTACGAGTCTACGATCATAAATACAGCACCTTGAGATATACGATTAATTCAAGCAATTAGATTTTAATATGGACTACTGAGCGACAGGGACACTCATGCGATTCTGACCTGAATTCACTTAAAATAAACCATGGCATCATGGAAACTCAATAACACTTTACTCCATAACATTTGCCCCAGGTAACTGGCTAGTTATTTCGGTCTGAGGACTATATTCTCAGCACCGACTTCCCATAATCAAAATACCTAATACACACATACATCAGCACAAAGGCAGTATTCATTTATAATTTCTAAAGATGAGACAGGTCATTTACTGGTCCTTAAAATATTTAGGCTTTTTTATTTGTTTCTTTAGGTAGAATGGTTAATGCATACTCGTGTTAAGAAGCGTAAGACAGACGGAAAGGCGGACCAAAGAATGTACATATTACATATCTGCATAACAAACAGAAAGAGGGGTATTTCTTTGTGTCATCATTCAAAGCAAAGCAACCTTTTTGGCAGACATATTCCTTCCAAGCTAAATATCTTTCCTGAATGACGTCAACATGAAAATCTGTCTGATTGTTCTGTCAAGATACATGGCTTCACCGTCTTCGTGATAAGCTGAACTGATGTAACTGATACGAGACTATGGTTTGTTTCAGATATTTGATGTTCACCTTTACTGTCACTTTTTCAATATTTTTAAATCCACTCATAAATCTTATGGACCTTTCATGTAACAGATTGTATCTTGCTTTCCATGATTGTCATGATACGTCAATGTATCTCATTGTGCGTTGGACACTATGGAATACCCCCGCCCCCATCACACACACACGCACACTGTCATTTTTGATCAGTATATATAGCTTTAATCATTTAAAAGTATATCGTGTTTCCATAGCGATGATACAATCTTTGGTATAATTTTAGGAAATCTCAAATTTTTAACCAGTAGAATTTTTACCGCGCTTCAATAGCGATTTAGCGACCTTCAGGAAAATATCTGGAAACCTTGTCTGCTGCTTCTTTCAGCGTCAATCTATTTTGTGTCCAGTTGGCTCTCTAACAGTCACTGTACATCACACGGGTCTAAAGATATTTTAAAATACTTTTTCATAATCAAAAACCAAACAGTGAGAAATGAAAAGTTTTATTTGCATTTCTTGGAAGTGCTTCGATACTGAATCGTCTGAATCGCCATTGGAAAAATACATATGACCTATGGGATTACCTGCCGTTTTTATTGCTTTAATAAACCCAAAGAAGCTACACAAATGTGTTATTGAAATCCCCAATAAATCTGTACACTTCCCTAAAACCTTGCAGAAAAATAAGGAATCCTAACATACATTTGTATACAGCTTTCTAGCAAATGTTACAGTTACCAATGACCAATACAGTGTGGACTTTGTGTTTCAGTGTTGAATTCTCTTTTCGTAATTCCTTACAAAGCCATGAAAACAAAAACGCCTATCCCGTACAATATAGTATAAATTTAACGATAATTAATTCCAACTGCTTCTTTGGGGTGACATGTGTAACCAGTTTTTATTAGTATTGTGTTAAAAAATTATTGCAACAAACCACAGTTTAAAAAAACAGTCACTTTTATGAATTAGACCACATCGTTTTGTAAATTATACTGTATAACTGAATTCAGTAGAACGCAGAAGAATTTATTCATATAGGCACATCATGATTGTGTGTTTATACAGTTATATAAAGCGTGATCATTGTACATCAAAGCATACATTTACAAATTAATACTACAAATGAGACAACACATACATACATATAAATTATAACCGTGAGATAACAAAGGATGGTTCATATTTTAAGATGTAACAAATACAACAACAAAATTACAGTCTATGAGAACTATCTTATTTCCTTAGATATTCTTACCCCAAATACAAATTATTTCCTAATATGAAACTTAAATATTTCCCACATTTATACATATTCCGACCAGTCTGGAAACAACATACTTATGTCAATTTAGTTGTAAAATAAAGACAGTAAATTGTAAAATAAATCTTTATTTCTAGCGTGTGATTTGAATAAAAAAAGTATCTTTCTCAAGTTTTCTAACTACCACACAGTCATTAAATAAGTATATACCTACTTGCTGTACCCTGGCTGTATATATATATATATATATATATATATATATATATATATATATATATATATATATATATATATATATATATATATATTTGTGTGGACATGTACAGTTAAATTAATACCATCCAACATTTGTGTAGGGGAATGCGTACATCACAAGCGCACGCGTAAATTTAAATCAAAACGGTGTGTGTGTGTGTTTCAGTGACATGCAAATTCACATACAGCTTAGTGTGTAAAGAGACTTTTTCCTTTTTATAACCGGCCAATATTCAGATATTTGCACGACAGTGACATTTCAGATTGACCATGAGAAAGATATACTTTGAACTATACTAAGTCAACATACTGGTAGAGAATGGCAGCTAAGGGTATTTCTCAATTCTATACTCCAGAAAGTACAAAACAAAACCATTTCTTTTCATGGTTTAACGCTTTATGTACAACGAACTAGCAACCCGTGATTCCAAAGTTCCGGTTATGAGTGAAGTGTGATTACCGATTATTAATGAGGTGTGATCATATTGCCTTTTCTACAAGGTGTCTTTGTTAGGCCTTTATTATTTACTGATTATGAACTTGGTCGCTTTAACGACCGCCATTCTTCATCTAGCTTTGGCGAGCCAGGTAATAACAAACGTTATAATGAACATACTGTTCAAAGGCGGACCACACAATGCAAACGCATTTTAAAAGAAGTAGTTGTATATTAAAATATCGCGACTATCGTACTTGTAAGAACTAGAAAATAATGTTGTGTACAAAAGTACAGAAATACGATGATATATCTTTGACAGATATATAACCGGTGTCCATTAACTCTCTCGAGTGAAAAACTAAAAAGTTACAAAAGTACATTTAATAATATGAAATGAGACACGTATATTGTATGGAAAAATAAATTCATAGGTACAATTTTGTGATACAATATAAACAGGATATCGTTGTACTTTTGAAAGTTTTGTTTACGTTGGTGTTGTTGCTGTTTTTATATTGAACACCTCAGAAGATAGAATGGCTAATAACCCAACGTAATATTGAAACTCCTTACAACTTGTTTTTCATAGGCTGGTATAACATTCAAGAAACATATGTCGTACAAAGTCGTTACGATTTTTACTAATAAGTAGAACAGTTTCTAATTGATAAGGAATACAAGTCTTAGAGGCACACTTATATTTCAGTATTAAAATGTTTTTGTAGCACATTATGGTCCCTATATTTAAGGTCAAGGCCAATGGTGAGTGTGGTTGTTTTTTCAAGTATATCCCATAATTTAAAGCAATTCGGGATAGAGGGAACAACTGTTTATCTTGAAAAAAGTATGTAGGTTGCAGAATAGATGTAACATCTGCAAGGTCAAGATCATAAATGAAAAATTAGATTTTTTTCTTTTTTTATTTCATCATTATAATTATGAAGCCCAATGGGATACCGAGATACAACGTGATAGTATGTACCAGTTCCATAATTTATTTCCAGCATCCTTGGGTTATATTTCCAAGGTCAAGTTCACAAGTCTGTATTACTTGCTTGTGTTGATGCTCGGTAATTCCATAAACCATCAAAATAAAGGGAAAAGTATTGGCTCATTTAAGCATTATTCATAGTGTTTAAGTTGCTTACTAAGTTCTACATTTTCCAAATCTGTTTTAAAGTAAGATGTACACTTGGTTTACTAAATTCGGCATTTTCAAATTCCAGGTAAACCTATAGAAGAAATTATACGTAAACCAGTTTGCACGAACCTGTAATATTAGAATAGCCGTTGCATATTCAACTACCGCCATTCTGGTTTACCCTAACGAACTAATATACAATCCTCAGTAAATAAGATGCCATATTAACCACTTCTTACAAAATAGTACGTACGTAGTATGGACGTATTAATACTGAGACTGATTTTCACGATAATTACTATTATTTATTTATTATTATTATTATTATTATTATTATTATTATTATTATTATTGATTGCAGCATATTTCTCATTCGAGTGATTAAGCTTTGCTATCTAGTGCGAAGGTAAGACACCCTACTTTGAGGAGCAACTTTTACAAAAGAGTCAACATTCAATCCAATACCATTTTCCTATCTAATGTGAATTTTATGTTTCCTGAGTACCCGATTTAAAATAACCTCCACAATGCATTAAAAAAATAGGCAGGTACAGTAACAGGGGAATATTTTTCATAAATTGGCCCGTGTCAAATTTCTTAACTTACAATCTGCAACGATTATTTAATAATTAAAGATACAGATTTATTTGGGAATTAAGTGTTTTGTTTCTAGATTGTATTGTTCACGTAACTGATGTGACAGATGTACACCTAACTTAGTTACTTCACATTATTCAGACAGTGAAATACCCATACGTGAAACTTACAAAATATGGGAAAATAGTGGGGATTATAATGTATGGTATTGCTCTTTCTGCAAACGTCAAACTGAACATTCATATTTTAATGAATAGTATTCATATTTAAGCACAGAAACAAAAATAATATCTATACGTATTGTTACACATTTTCCATAAAATCACAAACATACTGTTATGAATGGTGAATGCCGCCAATGGAACAGTCTTGTAAATAATTACGCACATAGCGTTTTGCGGACGATATTTTGGGGGAAGAAAAGTGTTGGCACACTGACTAACTTTCTACCTTTATGACAATACTGTAAAGTTGACATCAGAGATTCATAACTGACACTTAAGTATAATAAGAAATGTATCACTATTATACTTACATCTATCTTTAAATTTCTAGAATCAGTTGTTAAAGGAGGAAGTTTAAAACTAAGTAGAGAAAGTGTTGGACATAATGGATGAACCAGATGTATGTTATGAGGTAAATATTCTGTCAGGTTTATGCCATATATTTGTTCATTGCTTGTCAGCAGTCTTGTAACAATAACTTGCATATAATATCTGGTCACTTTTATTCTTTATACTGGTATACCAATTTTTATTTGTACCAACAACTTGAATTCTATCCAGGCAGGGTATCAATAATTCATCTGCTAGCTAGAGAGTACGTTGTCAGAAGAACGAAGCATTGTTTCCTCCTGGTATACGATTGCCCAGACAAAAGTTCAATTACTTCAGCAATTGCAGATAAAGGCACCTGCTTGTTTTCTTGTTTCATTTTTCTGAGAGGTGGGAGTGGGGTTTATTTTAATAAAATAAAAGAACCATTATTAAACTGAGCATACTGAACCGTTATAATTAGGTCAGAAACTTTGGTGGAGTAAACAGTGAAGATTTTTCTTTTGAAATTGTCAGGTTTTCACTGAGTATTGCAAGCACATCTATATCACTCCCTTCTTTTCTTTGTGCAGGTCTCAGTTCGCATGTCAGAATATTAGGATTTATTGTTTGGTCATGCTGAAGGAAGCGTCAGCTTAAACACTGTCCAATATACATGCTGATCTAAGTGCAAGAGAGGCTGACTTTGACAGGTAAAGGTTTCCGCAAGAGTTATGTTTTGCGGTATATAATTTTGTAGTAACATTATTTTCCTTTATGCCATTTTGCTAGATAAGGTCTGAACATGTAATAGGAACCCAACTAGTGACGAAACTTATTTTGAACAAAATGTTTAATTAAGTTATCAGTGGATAATTTGGTTAATTGGCCCCTGTCAACTTTCTTAACCTGAGAGCGATTTTCTCAGCTTTAACTCTTTAATAATTAACGATAAGGATATATTTTGAATTATTTGTTTTGGGATTGTACTTTTTTATTTAATTCTCTCACGAAACGGCAGACTATTGTATATTGATAAATATTGACAGAAAGTCTGTTGAAATGCCCTTGCTTTGTGAAGCGGATTTGGTACTTCATTTTGTTAAAAATGTTTGAATTTTGGCACCCTATAATTTATTACATTGACTGGGCTTATCCAATTAACTTCCTACAAATGTTTGTTTCTCGTACGCTGAGTGAAAGAGATGAAGAGAGACAAAAGGAAAATTTGCTAATTTATCAAAACTAAGTCACTTTAGCGTGAATTTAAGGTTTTCTGTAATGTAGTGAATTTCTGTTTTTCTCACTTTTAACACCCAAAAAAATGACCGATGTAAATCGTGCATGGAATCTTTGTACTTTTTAAGAAAATATTTTTTTCTGTCTCCCTGTAAAATGCAGAGTGGCTCTAGACACACGGAAAGAAATATTACGATTTATATAGCAGAAGTTGTAAGTTTCTTTACCGTTACATTAATATATAATTGTTGTGCAAAAGCAGAGAAAGAGAGAGTGAAAATAATAGTTTGCAAACACATACCCGAAAAAAGTCAACACCATTTTATCTAAATCAGAAGTGTTTTATGTTCTTTAATCAGCCCCGCTAATTCAGGCATCAACAAACAAATGAGGAAGAATGATTAGGGTTAGTCCATCTCTCTTCCTGTCCAAAGGACAAACAAAATAAAATTTTAAACTAATATGAATCAGAAGCCATTTTGATGAAGAAAATGTACACAATGGTATCCACACGCTATCGAATCTGGTCCATCTAATCGACTGTATGCCTCTACTTTCTCACTTCCCAGAATAATCCCTTCATTTCTTAACAGTCAGGATTTTTGTCGTCACGGCACCTATGGTCATGGTTCAGAGATCTCCTCAACCTTTCTGTGGACACTCCTAATAGTTACCACTGAGGACGAGTATGATGTTGCAGCATAGATGGTCCCTCTTGCACAACAATCCACAGATGCGCCACCACTACGCCCGGCTCTTGTCATTGCTCAGTCTTGACTAAATCTCTATGGATCCTGTTCACTTCGATTCACTGTGAGAATTGCAGAATAATATAGAAAATGCACACCTTACAAATCTACGAGAGCTGGTGGTGGTATCAGGTTGTTTTTTTTTAAAGGCATTTTGATTTTTTAAAAGTAATGGAGCATTTAAAAGGCTTGGTTATTGTTAGATATGAAATGCACAATAGTAGCATCTGTTTTACTTCCAAGACATAGCTTATTCCCTCCAAAAGTCATCCCGTGGATAAGTTTATACTATTTTTCTTTACCTATTGTTTGTTAGGTTTTTTGTATTCACTATATTCTATGGTAATGTGGCCTGTCCAAAGTCAAGTTGACTGTCTACCTGACCAGAATCATTTATATTTTTAATTCTATAAACAACTATTACATAGTTTATATTTCTTTCTGAGTGAAGTCTATATTTAGGATCATTATCTTAGTCTGAGTTAAAGAAATAATGTTCATCATGTTCTAATTTTAGTAACACACCTTCTAATTATAATTTAGATTGTTCTAGAAATTATCTTTTGGCCCTCATTACTATGGTTCTTTTGTGTCTTAGTTTTTTTTTACATAATCTTGTTGACTGGAAAACGTAAACATCTGGACAAAGATCAATCAATATTGTGTTTAGTATTTTGATTTGAATGAAACTGTTTAATCAATTATTCTTCTCTGGAAGTACAAGTGCTCTATAACATTCATGGAAAGAGATAACTTGGAAGTAAAGCGAATTAAAACAAGGAAATATTGGATTATATTAATGTGATTCAACAAAAGACAGTTGGCAAAGCATTACATTAGTACACCAGAGACTACCGGCCACTACAAGCACATCAACACTTTCAGCGTTGGAAATTATTTGGAATGCTACTTATGTTTATTCAGAACTTTATTCATTATGACTTGTGTTAGTAATTCTAGGAATATTTGGAATTTATTTTGCATACCGGATGTTCTTTTTACATGTTCACTTTGGAAATAAATTATTTGTTGAATATTTACAAAGCTTGTTGCTTCTCACTCTCTTTTATTACCTTTTTTTAAGACTATAGAGTCGTAATACTAAGAAACTAACTGGAAAATATCATATCTATAACATGTACTTGTATATTAGACTGCATTCAGATATTTATTTTGAACTGTGTGCAGAAAATAGATATTTGGTAAGTTTTCTAGTTTCTATGCTATTCTTTCTGTTCCAGCTTGCATACTTTTGAATATTCCTTAGAGGTTTTAAATTGTGGGATCATAGATTCTAAATTAGAGTCTAACCCCTGTTTGACCAAATAGATTTATCTGATATTTCTCCATGAATTGAAATTTTACATTATTTTCCTACAGTGCCTCTGATAATATTGAGATACCAGTATTGTAAGGTGTATTGTGAGTCTAAAGTTGCATCACGACATCGCCATGTTTTTGCCATATTTTGTTCTGACTAAATCGTCATGTTTGTTCTAGTTCACAACCAAATGTCAAGGCAAAGATTAGAGTTTTGCAGAACTTAACAGTCTTTTCACTTAACATTAGTACCCCATATACAAGTGTCTACTGAAATGTACCACCACGAATCTATTACAATATGCCAATAATGTATCTATTGAAATGTACCACCACGAACCTATTAAAATATGCCAATACTGTACCTATTGAAATGTACCACCACGAATCTATTAAAATATGCCAATAATGTATCTATTGAAATGTACCACCACGAATCTATTAAAATATGCCAATAATGTATCTATTGAAATGCACTAACAATGACGACACAGGTCCTCTTATCTACACTGCAGTGCACTGAAAACTGATTTACGTCAGGTGGTTTTGCAGGGAGAGTATAAGGAAAAGAATCAACTGAGTTGCTGTGAAGTCACAATTATTTGTGGAGTATGGATTCTGTGTAATATTCTGCTTACTACAAACCACGAATTTAAAGACCAACTAATTTAAATATTCCTCTGTTAGTGCAAAATGGCCGTTCTCATGTCCATGTACGTACTCATGAAACAGGCTTTGTGTACCATATGCACTCAACGAAAAACCTTTGTGTACCCTACGTACACTTGAGCTGTCATTTGTGTATCATACATACTGATGAAATACCCTTTGTGTATCATAAGTACCTATGAAATAGCCTTGAAAGTTTGAAATTAAGTGTGAAGTTTAGACGTCATCACGCAAGAAAAGTGTGACTCTTTATTTGCAACTGAATTTATATCTGCAACTTGTATTAGTATTTTTCTCTCACAAAAGGGATATTTTGAGTAGTTTCCCTTTTTTCATTCATCAGACTGTGAGTACAGTTTCAAGATATTGTGAACAACGACGAGAATGATATTCTTGTTGCTGTTGAACGTGATGATGATGATGATGATGATGATGAATCTGTGTGGTCAAAAGATAGCGATGATGTCCACATTAAACATTACATCATTTCTGCTCTTAATTTCATCACTGCATTCTGACAACTCACTTGTTAATTACCATAAAAATTATAAATCATTGTCCTTGATTGTACAAAGTAGCAAAGAATTATGAGCAAAAATGAAGGTTGGAATAATATAATCAGTGCCACCTGTTGTAATAAAGGGATATTACAGGTAATGTTCCAGTATGAAAACAGTATGCTCAGTGTCCGGTATTATGACAGTTCTAATGAAAACAGTATGCTCAGTGTCCGGTATTATGACAGTTCTAATGACAACAGTATGCTCAGTATCCGGTATTATGACAGTTCTAATGAAAACAGTATGCTCACTGTCCGGTATTATGACGGTTCTTACCAACTGGACATATCCAAGGGTTACTAGAATCCCCGAGTCAACTCACTGATCTGGCTGAACGCCAATGTGTCGCTATAGAAAATCAGATAAAGTACTGATCGTTTTCAGATACTATTTTTAGCTTTCCCGTAGCCGCATCCGATACGGTCATGCGCATTTTGACGTAGGGCAACTCAGAGTGACCTAAACTTCTTACAGGAATAGAACATTTGTCATTATAGATCGCCGCAGATAGTATTAAACAATAATATGCCAGCACACAATTATAAGAGGTGAAATGTACGTTTTCATCAAGTATTTTTAACAATAAATGAGTATATATTGCTTTATGTTACTGCATCGTGACTCTCGTCTAAACTCCGCCATCCCCCCCCCCAACCCTAATGATGCATGGTAATAAATAATCCGAAAATAAACAAGTTAACTTGTCTAATTAGCAACAAGCAATGAACACCAAAGGCGGCACATCACATATTAAGCAGATTCATCAAAGGTTTGCCCTTTAGTTAATATATTAAATGGGAATGAATGTGAATCCCAAAACTGCTTATGATTGGCTAAGAAATGTATTCTCTCTCTCTCTCTCTCTCTCTCTCACCTTAGTTTGCTAACTCCATGAAAAAATATGGATACTAATGATGAGTTAACTCATCCTGCGATACATTTGGATTGGCCAGTTGCTACAGTACTATCAGCTATGTGCATTGATGATGCTGTATTCACCTGTATGCATCCATCCACTATGAACTTAATTATATGCAACAAAGAGATTTGTAAGTCCTCATGTTTTCTAGAGTATATAGTCTTGAAGAGTCATATAAATACACGTAGATTTGTACAAATTGTAATTCTGGTCACATACGAAAATTGTCCACCCCACCCTTTTCCTTTAAGAAATGGTTCATCCAACTTTGTAAGTCCTATCCAGGACCGCTGACAGAGTAGAACAAATTCCTCGAGACCACAACGGTCAGGGGGTCCACCGTTGTTTCAATTTGTGATTCAGTGGAGTTTTTTGAATAATTGTTCCAAGGGCCCACAAATCCTGTCCGCTGCCCTGGTCCTCTGATTTTTTTTTTTTTTTGGTGTTCGTATCTCCTTGTCTGTTTTAGGCAGGTTACCGAACTTATTACTCACGATTTTCAAACACGCTATTTCTGTGAAGGGTGTACAGATGTCAAACCTTTAAAAATTTGTTTGAAACTTTCTTCACGAACATACACCTATGTTCATGACAATCGCTTAAAAGTTGTCCTACGTTGATTGCGAATGCGTTAAATATTGGAGTGGTAAAACCCAGAATCGACTTCCTGAAAAAGGTTTATACATTGTTCCGGAAATCTCATTTTAACTATATTGGAAAATGGCATACACTTTCTTAATATGTATGCATGTTAATGTGTTGATTTCTCTTGGCATGCTGGTTGAGGAACATTGATTTTTCTTTGACAGCCTGGATTTATTTGCTATACCATCCCGTGAGTATAAGGGAATTTTATGAAGCCCTACTTCTGACTGACCGCTGTCCATTCTGTGTGCAGATGGTCATCCATCTGAAGCACTGGCTGGAAACTGACCAGCCATAAATTATATGTTGTCAGTGTGTGTTATAAATTTGTTTATGGCTTAAGTTTCAGTGTTTCTAAGAAATGAATCAAAGGCTTCACGTGCAAAACAAATTTCAGTTACAGTGGCATGCAAAATGTTATAAAAATGATTTCTGGTTCAGACCAAAGAATCACTGCCCACGGGAGGGAAAGGAGGTTGGGGGGGGAGCTGGAGAGTTTATGGGATAATTTTAATTTAGGCATTATTTAATGTAACGCAAAGGCATTAAAGATAGCTAGGTAATGAATACAGTCGTGTTACAATTTTTCTAATCGACCAGAAGCTTACAACTTTTCATTCTAACTTTCAATTTGTCTTTCGAGACTTCTTTATAAAAATAAAAGAAAAGAAGAATAAAGAAGTTTTTTTTACTTGCTACTTTTAACTTCGTATAACAGTATACTATCTGGAGCATTGCAATCGCCAATATGCACCATTTGCCACTCCCCTCCCTTTTCTCATGCACCTACATGGGTTTTTTTATTAATCTCATTATTGTGAAACACTTAAGGACCCACACATTACTCATTAAAACAGACGAGACATTTTTAAACTGAACTGAACGTTTTGAAGAAATGTCTTACGGATATACAACTTTTCCCCAGAACTTTCTTTTAATAAAAGAAATAAATCCAGCAAAATTCTAATTCCATATGATTTCATATTTCTGCGCTAAAAGGTAAATTTTTATTTATGTTGTTGTTGTTGCTAAAAACAAAGAATGTAAGTACTGTAATGTTATATATTCATTATACTCACAATTTTAAAAATCATCGTGTAATATGTTTTTCCTAAATGTTTCCTTAAACAGCCACGCTATACTCTCTTGTAACATTATCCACGTATCCGGTAATGCTATTTAATTTAACTGGACTTATGCTGCTAATAAAATCCTTTGATTTCACATACATGTGTATTAATATGCACATTCTGTAAGCATCATTTGTTTTCATGGGTGTGTGTGTGTGTGCGTTGGGGTGTGTGTGTGTGTGTGTGTATGAGAGAGAGAGAGAGAGAGAGAGAGAGAGAGAAGGTTTACTATAGGATTAAATGATTATCGTTGGGTATTTATCTTTATCGATTTGTAAATTTTACCTAATCACTCACAAAGTAAATAATGTCCAAAGTATGTTATGTTAACTTTGTGAGTGATAAGATAAAACTTACACATCGATAAATATCCAACCATGATCATTTACTACTTATAATTCCATTTACGTTCTTTATGCCATCATATCAGCATATCCATTAAAAAAGCGTTCACTTTTAGGTAGCTCAAAGTTTTCTTTCACTAGCCTCTTCAATGTGACAGAATACATAGTCCCATCTTCGTTAGCCAAGTGGTCAATTTTTATGTAATAATATATTATAGCCTATAGGGCAGATTGTCAGAGTGGATCATGCCAGCTAACTAAGGAGTGATATCCCGTGCTCGTAATTTGTCCCTGACCTTTACTAACAGCTGCTCGAATAAGTTATCGAAGCGAAAGGCAATACTGTCTGGAGATTGTCTTGAATAGTCTGTCATATGCTTTCTTCTGCAAAACATATTATTGCTGGAGTGCAGATAGGTCTGGGAAATGACATTATTTGAACTATAAATAGGCAATTTTAATCTGGGGTTTATAAATTTTGATCGGAAAGTACCGGTGTGGGCGGGTGGGCTTATTGATATTATTATGATGTAAGGCGTTGTTATAGATAAATTGTTACATAAAATTACCTGGAAAAAGAGGGAAAATAGTCCGCAGAATTTATTGATGTGTAAAAAATTCCAGATAAGTAGCACGTGGCCGTTTATGTCCTATCAAATTATAGAAAAGGATGACCGTTCATAAAAATATAAATTATTTAGAGATCTCAAGCCTTCCACGTATCCTTACGCTATATCGAACGAGTTCTTCCTTCAACTCGGAGAAAAACACATATGTAGCCCAGCCTAATTTATTTGACGTTTTCAAGATAGTTTCAGCTATATTTATCAAAGACCATGAAGCACATTACGATGTGTTTAAAATTGAAGATACATACTTAGAATACTTGCACGATGAAGGGTCTCAAATCCGATGGGGTAGATCTTTTCAGTTAAAACAGGTGTGTCCGTCCTTTTCACGCGAGGGGATACATTGAATATTTTTGCTCACTCGGGTGGCTGTTTATAAACTTAGACTACGTTTTCAACTACCCTTTGGCTCAAGTTACTCAACTTTGTGGGGCCCTGAGTGTCCGCGTGGTCTAAAGCGCTCACCGTTCCGGATCACTGCCATCTCACCTCTGTCTGCGTGGGTTCGAGTCCAAGGATCGGCTAGCGTGGGTACGTGGGAAAGCCTGTCGGTAGCTTCTCGTGGGTCGGTGGTTCTTCCCTGGGTTTTCCAGGGTTCTTCCTCCACCAGTTATACTGGCCGCCATGTATAGCCTATCTTGTGCTGAAAAATTGCGTTAAACCCTAGAACAACAACAAAAACAACTCAACTTTGGCGTGGTTGATTCTGGCCACAGTCTCTATGTTAGACAACCCCAACTGAAACTATTACAACTGAATATGTCTTGAAGAGTTGTCTTTCTTAGTCAGAACGCCAGGCGACACGCTTCAGCCAGGGTAGTTACGTTTAACCAATGTCCAGGCATATGTATTGTTATGCTGTTGATTATACATATAATTTGAGAACGTTGAGAATAATTAGTTAAATATGAATTTATTTCAATTGTAATTTATTAGTTATTTCCGCATTGGGATATTGAATAAGGGAGACAACTAGTGCTGCCAATAAATCAATGGAATGGTGAATCAGCTAACAAACTTTATGCATTACGTAATGTTGAGAAGTGTCTATGCAGACGATTCCAATTTTACGTTCATCTGGACAAGTTACACGTCATCAACCGATGACCATATATACAAAGTTTAACCTCAGTTTGTCAAAAGCCACGAGCCTGGTTTCGTTCGCAATACTGTATAATGGAAGGAAGAATCAGACGACGACTGAAACGAAGAAATATATTCAACTCCAGCCTTACAGAGGTTGACTGATTTTCATAAAAAGAAGAACTATATTAAACTCCGGCCTTTTACGTACGCTGAAATCATCACGATTTTGAACTCTGTGACATGTACATCTTGAACAGTACTGCAGGGAATTTGCACATTGGTTGTATCACGTGTTATTAATCAAGCGTGATGTGTTCTATCTGTATTTACCAATTTATCGAAGGAAAGCCAAATGCACTCTCAGAGATCTGGGTTATTTGTCGAGGATTATATTTTCTGTATTACAATAAAACCTCTTAACACTTTCGTATAAGACTCGTTTCACATAAAGGACAATATTTATGAAGCCAGGTTCTTAATTTCACTGCAATAAGTGATTTCTTTTATTAATTTGCAGCCTGTAAATAAAGTCCAAAAATGTGTGGTGTTTTTGTTTACAGACAACACTATCACTAAAAAGAAGAATCTTAATAAAATATTTGTGTATCAATAAGACACAATCTAAGATCTTGACATTCTTTAGATACCTTGTCATGGTATCTCCACTCTCACGATACAATTAGCATATTGTGCAAGTATTTCGTGACTGCACCTGAAATAAACCATGCTGTCATCCTTGGGGTAATTCGAAGTACTTATCCTCTATTCACTGAGGTCAAATGATTGTCCGTCTTTTAACGGAATCAGCTTTTTACAAATTCAACTTAATGATGAAGTGGATAAGAATAGTTGTATTTGGTTTGTAAGCAACTGCTAACAAACCTATCATTTGTGCATAGTCAAAAGGAAGTGAGCCGGGAAAACGCATATTTTAACATACCGACTTAATGTCTTCATGGAGGTGACATAAAAATGCGGTCACATGTATTAGGGTTACGTGTGTATATAAGCAAAGTCTCTAGGGCGGCTGAAACTAAAATTTCATGAAATCTATTTTTCAGTCATGCTTCATTCTGGATTATCTGGAATGTAATTAATGCAAGTTATTTTGATTACCTCTGCATTATATGACATCTAGACGTATCCGTCCCTAACCCTCCACCTTTATCTGCTACTAAGAGAAACCTCCGTATGATAAATAGAACCAAACTAATGCACGACATCCAAGCTAACCTAACAACCTGCTTATCTCCTCCCGCAGAACAACTCGATAACTGTCTGCGTTCATTACTTGACAAACATGCCCCAGCTACCAAGTGCAGAGTATCAATTCAAAAGTGTTCGCCATGATATAGCAGTGTTAGGGACCAGCTTCGCAGTGCTAAAAGAGACCGCCGTAAAGCTGAGAGGCTCTGGCTTTACACCACACTCACTATTCATAAGCAAATCTATGACGTCGCTAAGAAGAATGTCACAAATATAGTCCATGCAGCGAAATCAGCCCACTACACTACTAAGATGATGGAAAGTTCCAGCTGCAAAGAGCTCTTCGAGATTACTAACAAGCTAATGTCAAGGAATAAATCTACACCACTTCCAACTACCTTCTCTCCAGTCAAACTTCCGGACATGTTTGCAAATTACTTCCGTGACAAAGTACAAACCATTAGAGATAAGCTTGACACCACAATTTCAATTGACTCGTCGTCACCATACAGTTGGGATACAGAATTTGAGCGGCAACCATTAGCAGCATTTGAACCTGTCTCTATGGATTTCGTACGTACAATCGTGATGAAGAGTGCACCAAAGTCATGTGAACTTGATCCTATTCCAACATCACTGCTGCTTGAGTGCTTAGATCCAGTATTGCATTCACTAACTGATGTTATTAATACCTCTCTCTCATCTGGGGAATTCCCATCATTTTTCAAAACTGCCATTTAAAGCCTCTGCTGAAGAAACCAACACTAGACCATAACGATTTAAAGAACTACCGCCCAGTTTCTAATCTCGCATTCATTTAAAAAATATTAGAAGAGGTTGTTCTATCCCAGCTTGTATCTCATCTAAATTAAAATAGTCTTTTTTAGCAATGTACAATCTGCATATCGCCCTTGCCACAGTACTGAAACTACTCTTCTAAAAGTAGTTAATGACATTCTCTCTGCGTTGGATAGCGGAAAGATTACAGTCCTCACCCTCCTTGATTTGTCTGCAGCATTTGACACAATAGACCATGATATATTACTTCACCGTCTCCAGCATGTATTTGCCATTCATGATACAGCCTTACTGAAGTTTAAGTCCTACTTGGTCAACAGGACACAAATTGTATCTGCAAATGAAATACACTCCAGCCCAGTTGATCTATGTTGTGGTGTTCCACAGGGGTCTGTTCTTGGACCTGTTCTCTTCATTCTGTACACTCAGTCGCTCTCAAGTGTCATAGATCATCATCCAGTGTCTCACCAATTGTATGATGATGACACTCAAATATACAAATCTAGCCACCCAACTGAAGTTGATGCTACCATCCAAAGTGTAGAGAGGTGCGTTTCTGATGTGAAATCATGGATGACTTGTAACAAGGTGCAGATGAATGATGATAAAACTGAGGCCATTCTGATCACAAAACAAAGACTTTCTCATTCACATCCTTTACCTCAAACAATAAATATCAGCAACGCCAACATTAAATTCACACAATGAGTACGAAACCTAGGTGTTACTCTGGACAGTACTCTCACATTGTACCAACATGTCATGAACATATGCAAGGCTGCATATCTTGAGCTGAGACGCATCAGCTCAACTCGCAAATATCTTTCAGTTGATGCCACTAAAACACTTGTGTGTTCATTAGTACTTTCAAGACTGGACTATTGTAACTCAATTCTGTCTGGTTCATCTCAATATCTACTTTAGAAACTTCAAACAGTTCAAAACACAGCTGCTCGGATCATGCTTAGAGTACCACAATCAGAGCACACCTCCCCGCTGCTCTGTACCCTACACTGGCTATCCATTCGATCCGGAATCAAATACAAAATTTGTTCTCTGTACTACGTTTCACTGTCGGACTCTAGTACAACATACCTATCCGATCCCACCCATGTGTACACACCAGCAATATACTTACGCTCCTCTTCTGACAATCGTATGCTCATTATTCCCACTACGAAAACGAAGTCATGTGGACAGCGTTCTTTTGCATACCAGGGCCAAGCAATGTGGAATGAATTGCCCACTGAACTTAGACACATAGACACAGTGATCGCATTCAAGAAGGATCTCAAAACTCACTTATTTCGACTTCAAGAACAAACTTAAAGACCTACCTGAAATATTCTCAGCATGTTTTTTATTTTTTAATGTTTTTCTAATTTCATGTTGTTTGTTTTCGTAATAATATTATCACGTTTCTTATCTTATAGGTGTTGTCTAATGTTGTAAAGCGCTTAGAGCTTGTAAAGATTAGGCGCAATACAAAGTCCTCATTATTATTATTATTATTATTATTATTATTATTATTATTAAATTGTTAGAAGCTAATGCACAGACTATCAAATATTTAAAACTTTTTTATAGTGTGTTATATTTTTTCGAATTTTCTCCTACTGACATTATAAATAGATGCATTCTTTGCGAACGAGATTTACACGTAACTTCGCGCTTTTAATGTATTACATTGTATTATCAAAAACCTGACGGTGGAGAATGATGACATCAAAATGGCAAAGTCAAAGTATCGAAAATGTTTGAAATGTAATATTTATGACACAAAAACTCGCAATCAGTATCTGGATTTCAAGGCGGAACATTAACTATTAGACTGATTTTCATTGTGGTGGTAGGAACGAACATTGACACAGAAAAGACGTTTGCATTTAGCATATTATCGCCATTATCACGAACGACGCATAAATAGTGAAATTATTAATTCATTAAATAATATAGGTTTTTGTCCACTGTTGAAGTACATTGTACTATGCGATAGCATCTGTCCATGAAGGACGACGTGCAGGATGACTTACAAAGACACGAAATTTAATAGATTTCGCACCGGTTGGGTGTTCTCCACGTTCCAGGCTGTCTCTCTGTTAACAAACTAAACCGACAGTTTGTTCTCTGTGAGTATCACTCCTGGACCTTCTCGCAACTTTATATTTGGACCATACTTATGAAAATATCTGATTCATTTATTCGTATGATTTGGGGGTAGGAAAGAACAGAACCAGATTTTGAACAAGTGAAACTAATAGCCGTCAGCTAAATAACAACCTTTAGTTATGTTTAATCTTGACCTTAAATCAGAAGCTGTTTTTAGTTAAGGCAAATAATAATTTTCGTCTCCTGACAAGGACACTTTTTGTGAGTGTTACAAGATTATCTTCTGTTGCATAAATTTGCTTTTCATTCAGTTCTGCTGTTATTTGGTTATCTTCTACCATTCAATTATTCTTCCTCCATTCGTTCTCCTTAGTTCTCCCGTTTTGCTTCGTTCGGGAAGAAGTTTGGATGTTCATCGAAACGATATTTCATAATAAACTTGTAAAACTCTCTTTCAGAAATTCCTATAAAACAATATGTGACTTCGGATGTTTCTTCGATCTTATGTTCTGTTTAGTAGACACCTCTTATATAGCTGCTTGACAGTCTAGCGGTGGGGATACTTTTTGGGCTTTCGATGCAGCCTAATTCAAAGTGTTCACATATGGCTGCTTATGCTGCGAACTTTCGTCTGTTTTAAAGACTTTGTACAGTATAATTAAAGTGAAACTCGTCTAACAGGACACCTTCATATAAAGAACAAAGGCTTACAAAGGATACAATAGATGAATTTGACTTGCATATTTAGCCTCGTTATTAAAGACACCTGTTTACTAAGGATCCATTAAGTGTCCCTTGTTGGAATTGTCAGAGGAGGCAGATTGATACTGGAATTGATATAAATCAAGCAAAATAATTTAAGGTTTATGTTATTATTTTGAAGTTAGGGCGTCCGCCTCGGATGCGGGAGGTCGCTGATTCGAACCACGACCGAGTCACACTAAAGACTTATAACAGTGGTACTAGCAGCTGTCTCGCTTGGAGCTCAGCATTAAGATGTTAGTGTTAGAACTTGTCGGCCTGGTGTCAGGATAATGTGCTAGACAATAACTACAGGCTGCCTCACTGCAAATGTCGTAGCGATATGACTGAACGTTTGTTAAAGATACGTTCAAAATTCTAAATTGCTCTCTCTCTCTCTCTCTCTCTCTCTCACACACACACACACACACACACACACACACGCTGTACCGTGTAATTTAGCTTATGATTTCAAATGAGTGCAGTAGCAACACTACAATGTAATTAAACCCATTTGTTATTTGTACCTCGATAAATTATGATAATTGCCAATTGGTAAAATTGTTTGATAAACTGCCACTTGTACAAGTAATTTATGTTATATTAGACTGCAAAGTTTCACTAGAAGACAACAAAGTATAAAAACGTTTCAAAGCTTGTGTAAATGAGAACACATCTACAAATGTCTACATAGTGTTCATGTACTCAAATCATAATGGCTATGTATTCAGACAATAGTGCTCACGTACTTAAATTAATCAAGTTGTCATCTATTCAAACCACACTGATGTTAGGGATGAATAAAATGAACTTTAGACCTAGGTGTAAAACGGGGCCAAAGTGTTGTTGTTGTAGGGTTTGACGCCTTTTCTCAGCACAAGATAGGCTATACATGGCGGCCAGTATCAATGATGGAAGAACCCGGGAAAACCCAGGAAAGAACCAACGACCAACGAGAAGCTACTGACAAACTTTCTCACGTACCCACATTGGCCGAGCCCGAGACTTGAACCCACGCAGTCAGCGGTGAGATGGCAGTGATCCGTAACGATGAGCGCTTTAGACCACTCGGCCACTCCGGCACTCAGGGGTCAAATTAATTATAAGTATGATTATTATAGACCAGGTCAAATTTTGGTGCAGTTTCAGAACCTAAAATAATATTGATTGCTTCTTCTTTTTTAAGTTAATTAAACAATTGTACATCTTTGTACATACAATAATGTAGTATCGACACTCTTGGCAGTTATAATTAATTATCAGGTATACTTTCTGCGGTAATGCTTATGTTAAAGTCAAATGGTCAAAATAAATGGTGTACCTTATAAAATCCATGTCTGTCGTCTAAATGTTTGTTTCGGTGGTAGGTATAGTTACGGTTCCCTGAACAAGGTCACATCGAAGCGTTTCAAATTCAAACCACTTGTTTTTTATATAATTGTCTTGAACAAATGGTATGACACAAAAAAATTTATAAAATTTAATGGCACACGCTAATAATCTTCTGTTTCGTTTAGACTCGCCGCACACTTTACACTTGCGTACTTGAACGAGTATCCCACATGCTGAATACAACCCAGAGGCATGTATATCATTTTGATAGAGGAAAATAACTTCTTCCTTTCAAGACATTTTATATTCACATTATTCTGCATCTTTAATTCACCTGGTCCCTAATTACCATGACAAAAGTTAGTTCTGACAGGGTATAGCGTCATTATCATATCTGTAATATCGAGGTGTTTTTGTCACCTTAAAGTAGAGTTATTTAATTAAGAGAATTTGATTAGAATCAGTTGACTTCGGGGATGCTTCTTTAGTGTCCCAAATAATTTATCTAGATAATAGTTTTTAACATTGTGTTATAAATAGGTAGAATTATTTTAAATGGCAAATATAAAATGTCTAGGCCGAAAGGGAAATAAAATCCCAAACATATTAGAAATTTAAAGGTCACGCTTGCAAATTATTAAGAAATAATAGCGGCTTCTCCATTTCAAGCCAACAACAGAAGTCCGATTGGTATTCTGCACGAGTAGGTTCCCCCGCCTCAATTCCACTGCACCCCCAACATATTCTGTCTCTTCCAAGTAATTAGTAATCTATATCAAACTGAATGTAAGAAAGTGTTCATTTATCAGGGAAAATATATTTTACTGTAACATTAAGGATTTGTTTCATACTGTACTTTTGAAAACTAGTTTTGTTATTTGCTTATCATATATTCTTATTTTCACATACTTGTAACTTTGATGTCGTCAGGATTAAAAGCGTATTTGCGATAAAGATAAACTACAATCCCAGCATTATAATGAAATCATAATTTCAATACAGTTTTGCATGATAGTATACATTATGTGACAACATGCAACCGAACTATCGTTACAGAGCAAGACTATTCATTTTTGTCCCGATTTTAAGTCTACATTAAATTGTATAGATTTATAAATTGAATCAAAACATTAAATGATATTGTGGCTCTTTTCCTGAGGTATAATTTTTTGTTATTTTGGTGGGGTTTTTTGTGAAGGGTGCGGTGAATGTCTCTATGTATCAGTTAACATTTAAATCAACTGTATTGCGTGCAATAAACTGATGATGCGAAGTTCACATGTGTACGATATTTTCATAATTGTTACATGTTACCTTAGCAGTTCAACAACAATAATACACAACAGCGTAAGTATTTCACATATTATTCGTATATCAGTTTGTTCATTAACAACTCAGTTTCCGTGTGAGACATGGAATTTATTTTTCACAGACCTTAACCAAACTATTAAGATCGGTTACCAGAGAGAGAGAGAGAGAGAGAGAGAGAGAGAGAGAGAGAGAGAGAGAAAGAGAGATAGAGAGAAAAAAATAGAGACGGAAATAGATTCGTGGTCATAAAGTCGTAGGTGCAAGTCACTACGACCGACCAAATCGAACTGGAATTCATGTAATCAATAACCTAAATTCTGGATTACGCACCTTCACCAAAACCTTCCTGGTGTTCAACCTACTGAACAAAAAGAACCTTATTGATCTCGTGTTTAAACGGTTAAAGGTCAAGGTTGCTGATAACGACCATAGGTCTTTGCTTTCCATGCATTACGAGAATTTCTTATATATATATATATATATATATATATATATATATATATATATATATATATATATATATGTGTGTGTGTGTGTGTGTATGTATAAAGATGAACTGACCGATAAGAGTCAGACAACCCTATTTAATTGGGGTTCAAAATCAAAACATCGATGTCTCTTAAACGATAGTAGCAATGACTTAGTTTTGCTCGACAGACCTTCACCACTAAACGTTGCAAATGGGTTGCCACGTAACAATACCTTTCAGATTTAGGATTATATGATGAAAGGTTAATGTCGTATGATCTAAGAAAGTGAAAATGGATTCCAGACTTGAGTTCTAAATATGATATCTGAAAAGGAAATGTTGACTTCTAAAAGCAAAGTTATAAAGTGAAACGGTCATGGTCACAGTGACCAGACGAAAGTAAATACATTTACTAAACTTACACCAAATTTCACATGTAAGCGACCCTCGATGAGACAAACAACCCGATGATTTCATAATTAAAATGTCATGATCAAGGTCACCTTGGTCCTTAACAAGAATTAAAATGTCATGATCAAGGCCATCTTGACCTTAACAAGAATTAAAATGTCATGATCAAGGCCATCTTGATCCTTAACAAGAATTAAAATGTCATGATCAAGGCCACCTTGGTCCTTAACAAGAATTATAATGTCATGATCAAGGTCACCTTGACCCTTAACAAGAATTAAAATGTCATGATCAAGGTCACCTTGGTCCTTAGGTAGCGCTCTACAGTTTCGTATTTTGCATAGTTAGGATTGTAAAGAAAAAGAATTTCCCCGGCTTTCCTCACCTTGTATATCTTAGGTATAATTAAAAGAACCTTTAATTCCCTTTATTTTGGTATATGATTGATGGGTGTACTATGGGTTATAGTGTATACAGCTTCGCCTTACTTCGAATGTGCACCTTTCAAAAAAGTGCTAGCACTACTTCGTCATTTGCACTTCCTGAATTTAAGAGGTAAATTGTATTAAAAAAAAGAGCTGATAACTTTTTTTACATTTTATATATTTGGTAACTCATTCATTGCACTTTCAGAAGCTGGTATTGTCTAGTCTGGCAAAATTCATTTTCCCTATTTTAATAGCTGCTATGTATAGTGTTCTTTAGACTAATTCAGGCTGATTTTGTAACACAAGGGAGCAGTCATTTTAGTTAGCAGTGTGCTTAAATCATGTAAAATTTCTAAAAGTACAATATCCTCCACATTACATTACTGTAGCACATAGGTATGCCAACATTCTCTCCATTGTGCATGTTTTAAATGCGAACTACTTCACCTTACATACGTCACTCTCTCTAAAGTACATATTAATTGGTGAGCGCCCCCATAACAAGAATTAAAATGTCACGATCAAGGCCACCTTGACCCTTAACAAGATTTAAAATGTAATGAACAGGGATATCTTGATCCTTAACAAGAATGGCGGCGGTTATATTATTTACACTATATGGTATTCTTATTCACTGTGCATTCTATAAAAACTGAAATCTGAAACATCCCATCCTCGTATAAAATTCCTGCAGTGTAAAGGTTAACAATGATAACGTCATTTAATAAAGTATTTCTTCTTTTCAGTTAATATTTAGGATCATTGGTAATTTAATACTTTGGACGGTTGGTTCAATTTAATACTTTGGACGGTTGATAATGTATTACTTTTTATTCTATTCTTTCATCTCATGTGTACGTGATGATAGTTTTTGTGATACAATGTTTCCTTGTAATTGATACATGCGGGTTGTTACGTTCAAAAAAATTAGATAAAACATCAGAATAGTATACCATGCAGTATTACTCACATTAAATCATAATTTTCAACACAAGAACCATTCAAGTGCATAGCTGTATATATTATTTTCCAAATTTGATAACAGGAAATATTCCCATACAATTTGTTCACTATTGACATTCTTTTCAATACGACGTGATTCCTTTATCCTTCATGCAAACATGTTTTCTGTCATGCGTGGGGCAATTATTACCGTCTTTATGCTTTAGAGTATAAGTTTTTGGGGAAGTCTAATAAAATACCTTATATAAACAAATAAATGTACAGACCCAGAGAAGAAACGATTCGTTTTGGAATATGTATTTCTTGTACCATGGTGAATGTTTTTAAATAAATATCCTATTGTGCTGATATAACCGTATTCTGAGCGGAAACACTGAAAATATATTTTAGGGTGAGGAGAATTATGTGTTGCATCATTGGTCAGTATATATTGTTGTTACATTAGATCAGAACAAATGATCTCTTGAAGAAATGATCAAGAAATTATCAAACCATTGAAGCTGTCAGACTCAAAATGTAAACCTAATAGTTAGAAGAATCACAATTCAACAGATGTAAGAAATTAGAAACATTAGAATTAAGAGAAGAAGATGTTTCTCGTTGACAGATACTATCACATGATAGTGTGTGTGTGTGTGTGTGTGTGTGTGTGTGTGATTTGGATTTTTAACGTAGCTTTAACAATATTTCAGTCATATCGCTACGATGTCTGCAGTGTGGCAGTTTATAGTGATGTCTAGCATTGGAGCATCATGCCGCAGACATCTAGTTTGATGTCCCACCCAGTCACATTATCCTGACACCAGGCCGACCAGTCCTAACACTAACCTCTTAATACTGAGCTCCAAGCAGCATAATTATATTTGTTTAAAATCTATGTCCAGTTTTCTACATTTTGCGGACCGGTCCCTAACTTACTGCCAAACATGTGAGAGTCATATCCAAATCGAATATCCCTAAAATTGTGAATTTTTCTACTTTTTAGTAGTTTATTATTGTTCGTGTACTATGCGTGCTTGTATTTTCCGAAAGATTTGCCGAATGAATTAGGCTTGCAGTAGTCGTTGATTCGTCATCTTATTTTGTGTGTGTCAGCGTCGTGAGATTGCAAAGCGAAACAATAAGTATCTTTTCAGGGCCAAGAACATTTTATCTAAAGAGGTCTTCATGGGTCAGAATGAAAGCCGTTTGTATGATAAAAGTTGGTTTTTGTGTTTGATTTTTGTTTCGGTGTTAATGGCTGTGGAGGTGTGGTGCTATATTATTCCAGTTATATATGTGCATGGTATGTATCCTATACTGGGTGTGTTATATAGATTTGTATGTGTGGTTTTTTGTTGTGGGGGAAGGGAGGGATATTTAGGTTGGGTTATGGGTGTTATTTATTAGGGATGGAAATGTATTTTCTGTAGGTCAGGGTTTGGGGCGTTTATTTTATTTGTTTGTGGTTGCAATAACTTTTCTGGTTTTATTCTTTCCTCCCCCGAGTTTTTCTTTTCTTTTCCTGCTCTTCTTTAGTAACTGCTTAAGTAGTCGTTGTTTTTTTCCTTCTGTTCCTGATCTTCTTTATGTATGCTGCTCTTGCCCTGTTCCCTTCTCTTGCTGAATGCTGCTTAATTTCTTGTTCATCTTTATTCATCTCTTGTTACCAGATCTTCTCTTGTTCTGCGTTATTGTCCTCTGCTTGTGTCCTGATCTTCTTAATTTCTGCTACTCTTGCCTTTGGTCCCTTTGTGCTGCTGAGATGTCCATTTTTGTTGCTGATCTTCTGAATATCAGCTTTTTGTTTCCCTTATTTCCCTTGTGCTGCGTTGTTGTTGTCACGGTCTGGTGTCACGATCTTCGTTATTACTGCTCTTATTCGCCATGTTGGTTCCTTGGTCCTGAAGTTTGGTTTCCATTGTACCCCTAACCTGACTGATCATTTAAAACGTTTGTTGACTGATTTCGTTTTTATTATGGTCATTTTGGGTTTCCTTGAATGATTTTGTATTCGGTTGTCATGCGCGGCTTTGATTGTTGCCCTACTGGTTTCCTTGTCTTGATTTTGTTTTTATTGTGTTAGTAGTATACGTTTAATTTTTAACTTGATGTTGATATTTCCCAAACCGCTGTTGATGATGTTAGTGGTTACTATATAGCCGTGTCTTACCACCAGTTTGATTGTTTCTTTCGTTGTAGCTTGTGTGGTGGATAGGAAATTTTGTTTTGGTTAGTACCCCATTTTAACTTAATTCTGTTTTTCCAGGGCCACTCTTTTTGTCTTAGTCGTTGATATAACGCTTTGTCTTTCAACCACTTTGAATATTTGTTTTGTTGTGGCCAGAGAGGAGGGTTTAATTTATTTATTTTAATTAGTTTGGAATTAATGTATCGTCTAGCTTAATGTTGTATTTTTTTCCAGGTCACTGTTTAGCTGTTTAGTTGTTGCTACAGAGCTGCGTCTTTAGACCACTCCGGCTATTTGTTTTTTTTTTGTCGTAGCCAGTGTGGTCAGTTGGGTGTACGAATTGTTCTTAGATTTGAGTTGCTGTTTTAATTTTATATGTGTCCACTATAAACTCTGTTATTTATAAATTATATGATGATATTGTATGTTATCGTTAATTTGTTTTATTTTTGGCCTCTAGTAACTCTATATATGTGCTCCGTTCCTGTTCGTAGGGGAAGCTGTTTCTCACATGTCTGCCTGTTTTTGAAGTTGTTCAGTTGTGGCAGTTTCTACTAGAGTCCATTTTATATGTTTTCCTGCACATCCTACCAATATGATTCTTCCAGTTCTTTTCCTATTTATTTATAGTTGCATCGTATGGATCTTTGATGGTCGAATACTATATGTTCCTAAAGACTTTCTTTTTCTTTTGTGCATTTGTCTGCTTGTGGACAAATGTCGGCGGCGCGTACGACAAGTTGTTTATATTGCTGGACCTGTGAATTCGAGAGGCATTAATATTGTCGCACTGAAATCGTGCCATTCGGTCTTGGCGCTGTCACTGACACAGAAGACATTTGGCTTTGGCAAAATGGGAGCATGAATACTTCAGGTGTCTCATTCAAAAATCGGACTGGCAGCGTTACTACAGAAACATCTAGCGAAAGCCAGTAGTTCTAATAATAGTTTTACTTGAACAAAACTTGAAGCGATATCATTCTCAAGATATCTAAGAAGGACTTAGGAGTAGAAAGTTTCATAATCTGTTACCGGGAATCTGAATGAGGGACGGTCTCTCATATCGCAAACGCATTTCGAAATTTGTTGTATGTTTGCCTGGAAACAAATAATTCCTTAAATCTATCCGAATCGTTAACTACATCTGTTTCAGTTAGCCTTTTGATATCTTTTCCGATGTCGGCTTTTGTTGGCGTCAAAATAATGCTAGCAGAATTGAAGTCAGGTACCGATATGTTTAGAAGCTGACATCCTCTGATAAAATCGTTTCTTCCATTCTTTGAGATAGAAGTACATGCAGTTTCCTAAAGAGAATATACAGGTTCAAGTGAACAGGTTTACATTTTGTTAAATAAAGTCGCTTTAAAACGTTGCCTAAAACATACATGTAACATTTAAGCCATATTTTAACTAAACCTTGATTGTTAGAGCTGTTCAAAAAGGGTTTGATCAGTTTTGTTTTATATAAACATTTATTGGTACAGTTTTCAAAAATCATAAATTATCCCACTTCATATAGAATTTTTTTTAAATACCATTCGAATAAGCTAAGTGTTATGTGTATTTATTTTGCCTGTTCTTAGTACATGTATGTAGCTTTTATTTTAGGTGGATTTCTCATGAGCTATAAATTGGCAATTACAAGCTTTAATTTCAATATTAATAATAATCCTATTTACGTGTTTGGAGTTATTTCTGGTTGGCTAGTAAAGTTAGGCTGTTGAATACTGCGATGTAAATCACATGGAAGGTATTGTGAAATGTGGGTTTGAGTATTGAAATTTGTTACGTAGGGTTATATTGCAATATATAGACGTAATTGAGCATATTAATTTCTGCCTATGTCATGATTCATTCTTCCTCTTGATGTATGTTCAGTCTACATATATATTTGATCCTGTGCTTGGATTTTGTTAGAAACTGTATGTATATTTAAGCTATTGGCTTTACATAGTTCTCATGGAATTAAAGCAGCATTTTGGAAATTTTCAGAATTTATTCAAAGTGGTTCAGGTAAATGTAGTTGTAATATATCAAGGCTGTTGGCGCGTCAACACGTTCTTTTCGTACATCAGAACATTCAGGACAATTAATTCATTCAGAACACTGATCTAGTTTGAGACTCGGAACTCTAAGTTACGTGGAAATAGGATAAATCTCGTACACCGTCCGCGTCGTTTTGTATCCAGCATATGTCCATTATATAACATTTTGCAAAACTGTCTTGCCCTCCTTTCATTCATTACAATGTGAGGCAAACACTTCTTGAGATCTTACAGCAGCCCAAGCTGCAGACAAAAGGAGGAAAATCAACTGCGACAATACCATAGACTCATATTGTCGTGCTGCTAATGCCCTGCGGGATAATTTCCCGAAAAGAAACAAGGTATCGACTTCGACACTTTTCATTACACCCGTTTTATTTTAGATGCCAATATTCTTGTACTGAAAGCGCGTCGTCCAATACGAATTGTACCTGACCTCATGAGTCTAGTACACGGTCACTAACTATATAGCTAATAATCAATTGACTTTGAAGTGTGTCAGTTTGCCTTGGTATGTGGATTCTTTTGAGGTAAACATGTGCGAGACTATTAAAGATGTGTGTAAGGAACATTCATTTCTTATTATTTTCCAACTCTCTGCCTTTTTGATGGTTTGGTTTGGATGAAATTCGGATTTTAATTTTGAAGTTTCGAATGGAGGCCGAAGTTGATTACAAATATGTCAATTACTGCATAATTGCATACATATAATGGGCAGAAATAAAAACACCCACCCACCCCGAAAAAATAAAAAAATAAAAACATGAAATATAACAAAAGAAGAATAACAATGTACAAGAAAAACAGAAAAAATGTTGATATTATGACCATATTTCCTATAAAACCTATTCTTGTAAACATTTATTTATAGTTCGTATGAAATCTGCCTATGATTATACTGGAAGTGTGCATGGACTCATGACAATAGTATTGACCTGGTTTTATGAGATATTATTTCATTTAACACTAAATAGTGATCCGTATATTTAAATATACATCATTGTTCAGATACAAACTTATTCATTAAACTCGTATATATATATTTCTTGCACGTTTGTTGATATATTCCTATTATTTAAATAAATATTCATACGATAACAAAATCCATATTCTTGCGCGGAAGTATTTAGTTTTGAACTATACACTTTGTCCGACTGAAAGAAAAGAAATCAAATGTCGTAATCTATACTCCACTTTAGGACTTATAATGATAAAATACGAGTCTGAGCCGAGCAGAGAATGTTGAAAGAACGTAATATAGTTCCCTGACAAATTAGGAAAGTTTATTTTCAAAACCACTCGTAAGGCATTTTGTTGGTCATGGGCCTGATTTATGTGTCCTAATTTACAAAGGCTGGCTAATCCACTTCAATCAGTTTTTTATCTTTATGGACACTCTTCCTAAACTAAAATTATTTTACGTTTGAGAAGCTCTCATTTGTCACACGACTACTGTATAATTACGTTAATATACCTATATACCTCTCTGTATCTTATATCAAGTGCTCAAAGACCATTATTGACGGGCCATCACTGTATCCTTACCCTGCGCCGGGTATCTAACCATGGGCCACAAATGCGCTATGCGAATGCAATATATATTTGCACCATCCTGACCGAGAAGGTCCTTAGAACATACTGACCATCAAACAAACAAAGTCATTAAAATCAAAGAAATAATTTTGCCTCCATTAATTTGCTCATGATCTTTTTTCAGATTTTTGAGTGAACGTGCGGATTTGATATTATCGACTTTCTTTTTTATATACAAACTTGTACCCTGAAATTCACGGCATGGCGTTACATGAAAGCGGAAGTATCTGTTACAGAGGGGAAGAAGGGAATTATCATGAATCAGCACGAAGAAAATTGGGCATGGACAATGGTTTACTCGAGCGTGGATACCTTACAGGAATCCGGTGTAGCTGCAGTTATATTTTCAATCAAGTTAAAAAGAAAACCACTTTTCTTTTTATTAAATGTCATCTACAAATCACACAGTTGTCTCTTCTGAACGTCTGTATATTCAAACATCCTACATAATCTGAAGAAAAGGCTTCGTTTTCTGTCACAGTATTTCTTGGTCTAGCTGTCTTTTTTACATCGTCATGGCAACACTGCCACAGAATTCAGAAAATAGTTTCCTTCCTCGGTATTAACTTGACACTATGGCCTGGTTTTAGTACTTTGAATGTAATTTTTACGATCTTTCCTCTTCTCAATTTGAGAGATGTTGATGAGGACCCAATCCCATCATGGCTGATCAAATTTTAAGAGATCAAGGAAGTACTTCGATGCAAACGAAGTAACAAAGTACATTTGGCAACGCAGAGTCAGGTTAAAGTTCCTATTGTTGGTTCTCGTTACTCAAGTACTACTGAAGACGCAAATTCTGTAATCACAAAATCAAGACCACCAACACCACACGAGAAGCCTAAAATCACGTGGAATGCCATCTGTAATGCCGTCAACATCATTTTCTTTTGGATTTTCCTTTTGGCAACATTTATCACTACAGTGACAATATTTGCCATCTGTTAAAAAAATGATGTATAACCTAAAGAGTTTCTTTCCACAAATTTTGAGATATAAAAACTCCTCATTATTTTCCGTTTGTTTCAATGTAGATTATTTGTGAGCTCAAGCTGTGTTTTATAAAATTTCCGTTGTAGTTCAATCCGATGCATTTTATTTTGAAATATTTGACAATAATAATCCAATGTGTCTTAGCTGTTATCTTCTTTACAGGACACTAGGACGTAAAATGCAACAATTATGAATGTTATATCTCAATAGTACTTGGGTATCCAAAGATATTTACAGCTATATATAATCTGTCTACAAAGGGAACAAATGGTATCTCTCTTGTAGTGCATTGTCATAAACGTAGGGTATGTGCTATATATACTTACTTTCGCTTTAACAACTCTGTGAGATTTTAGGTATATCTTGTTGATTATGGGTAGTCATTATTGTAAATATTTTTATCAATCCTATACACTATCCAGTGTATAGGATCAATGGTCATAATGTACAGTATTCACGAGACTTTGCGGTTCAACCTTCATGAAATGGGCCCTCCCTGGCTTCTTAACATAAAGAGTTTTCACAATATTCGAACGAAAAAATGTTCAGCAATTTGAGCTAGGATTAAATAGGTGCAACAAAAAAAAGTTGCATTATCTGAGTAAGAATGAACGATTTGCTCGTGTTAGGCTAGACAAGCCATACAGTAGGTATATACATCGATCAGAATGTATACAATGTTTTAAATTTCGCTTTGTCAATTCCACCACTAAACATTCCAGTTGTTGGATATTGATGTCCAGAGATGATTACTGGACGTAGACATACCAGATTGAATGTTTTTGTTGCCGGATATTTCCGATATGTGATTTGGGGCAGCACTATTGAGGTAGTCAGATTTTTATTTAGAATCGGAATTGCATCACATAAATTTTTTTTTATCTCGTTTGAACTATTTTACCTCGAACAAAGTCATGTGGTTGGAGAACTCTCTGTCGATGGGAGACTGGCAAATGTCCACATTCTTCTCTAAACAGTGGTGAGTTTATTTACTCCTATAAGCACATTGAGATCAAGTTTGTCATAGGCTAGGGTCCATGTTACAGTACTCTGCACCCACTCTCTGGTCATTGATTGATACTAGTAGTTTTATTTGTAACGACCGATCTGTGATAAATTGGCCAAATTCCGACAGACGATAACTTTTTGCCCAATGCTCATTGGGATATCGATTCCACAGCAATGCTATTAATGTTGTCATTGTCATTGGGTCGATTTCCTGTTGCAGGTCCCACCCCGTTATTGGATCCCTCTGTCCATTTACTGATACCGCCAGCTTTTCTGAACTAGCCCGTGTGAGTCATATTCGGAGAAACGTAACCCTTTTTCCCCAAAGTCCCTTGGGCAATCGATTCGAAAACTGGCAGCCAAAACGTTGATAGTAATAATAACACAAAAGAAGTTCCAGAGGGAGGGGCTAAGGAAAATTCCCAATCCGATAAGGTGATAAGAACGTGTCATATACAAATAAACTGCACACACGGTGTAAAGTGTACCGACTACGTGATAACTATGAAGATAAAACATATACCTTAAGAACATCGATAAATGTTATACTAATCGTATGAACAGTTATAAAGCAACATAATCAATGTCATGAAGTAACGTTATCTGTTAGGTTACCCAGCGAGATAATTTAGAGTTGTCATAAATTCATTTATTATTGCTTCGTTAGATATCCATTTTTGAAATAAAAAAAAATAACCACAAGTAAACCAACATTCCGAAAAAGTCGAAAGCGGTTGCACATAATTTAAAAGAAATTAAAAAGAATTATTTATTTCCTACATGCAAATCACAGATATCAGAGTAATGCTATATTAACTAGAACGTTTTTTTAAATTTAAAAAATATAACAATGATATGAATTACTTGAAATTGAAGAAACAGTTAAAAATGATGCAAAAGGTAGGGCTAATTTGCAGATAGATCATGAATCTGGAACATAGAATGTTTTAAATGTTCAAATCTGTTTCGCGTTAATCAATAAATTTGTCAAAGTTTTCAATCAAAAGGAATTTAGATTCTTATTATCAAACAGATTATAAAATACGTCTGCATATAATAAAGATTTTAACATATGAATTCTGTATCCATTATAACATCAAGTCCACGATACAAACGATGCGTAAAGTTATGATTCAAATTTTGATATTCAGTGCTTAAGTTAAAGTCATTACTATTTTTATTGACTTTTTACGTTACCTTTTATGTCTGTTTTCTCCACAGATTCAAAACTGAAATCACTAGGATGTTTTAAACATAACACAGTCATGTTAGTAATTTATTTGCTTAGCTCAAAACGGAAAAATAATTACCTCAGCTTACTTCTGTGTGTGGTTTTCACCGGCTACGCGAAAACAGTATGTGATATTCAAACCCTGTCTTTAATGCTGATATTCATCTTACGTGTGGTTCGTCTTTGTAATTGCTTGTGTGGAATATTTACAGCATATGTATAAAATAACTGTTAACGCTATTTTAACAGGCTATGACACTAACTAAAAAAATATGCCGCTGGAAAAACCCATTAAAAAACAATATCAAAATGAGTTAAGAACATGTTCATTTTAAAGTTAAAATAGGACACGTTTATTTCGTTTTATCAGTAAACAAAAGTGGTGACATCCGCGTAATTGCGAGAAAATATACTACAATTCATGTGCGCCAGCTTTAAAATTTGTGGTATTTGACGGTTCACCAGTACCTATAAACTTTGATTTTATCTATCTTTCTATCTAGTCAAAAACACTCAGCTGACATCTTGAAAGCCACTTGCGTAACATGGAGGTAAAAATAAACGAGAATAAAAAAGAATAACTTTAGTAATAAAATTTACTTTAATTTTTAGAGAATGTCAGGTCAGTAATATTGAAAGAAGAATAATGAAACATAGTTGAACTCTATCACAGATAAGTTTAAAAATCATTTATGCCTTGACGCTGCTCACATACAATTTATATCAGACATTTTACGTTGGAGTACGTTACGATAGATCTAAGGTAAGGATGTCAATAGGAGAAAATATGAGTCGATTATCATACTAATTTTGTTTAATTATGGAAATCATGCAAATATGTCACTTGTTGACTCAAGTTTACATTGTATAAAATGGAGTTCAGTCCTGGATGAGATAAATCCACTATACTGTATATATTTCTTAGATCTTAGAATTTACACACAGAAACGGCAAATGTAGTACACTGTTTTAACACGTAAGCCTGATATAGTCTTGTCCTGCAATCTACGTGTCATCACTCGGTATAAATGGTTAATATTACAGAATTACCAGAGCTAACGGGTAACCCTGAGGGTTTAACAATATTCCTCAATACACAATGAATAGTAGAAATGAGAATTTAAAAACAAAAATCTCGGAGTAATATATCCAGAAAAACGGAGGTAAATAGTTATTAATTAATGTGTTTATTATTGTCATCATCATCGTAAAGACGACAGAAAGTTGTGTGGAAAATCCAGAAAATAACTTGTAAATAGGGTGAAAGAGACTTTTCTATTATTTACGCACCTATAAATTGCAGTAAAGTCGTAGTTCTTCGATGATACGTAGATCATGTCCTGACTTATGCCGAATGTAAATGCTGGTTTATGCGTGGTTGCCCCAAAAACTGTCAGAAAGAAACCAATACAGCAAACCAGTCTGGATAGTTTGGTTTAGAGTGCCTCTGGAGGTATACATGGATCAACATTTAAATTCACCGTCAGTAGAGCAGTACAGACAAATGTATGCTGCTTTTCGGCCAGAATATGTATATTGTGTATATTGTGTCATTTACTCATTACAAAATCTTTGTCATAATGTATTTTATAATTGTGTAATAAACGCAAAGTCCAAAACATTTAAAGCTAACACTTCCATCCGATTTTTCTATAACAAAAGTCTGTTAGTGTTTAAAAGTACATAGGCAGTCCGTTTAACGTCTATTGATTAAATTTACAGAGTCTTTCTAAAGCCAGTGAAATAAGTGTATTTTGAAGAAAACAGATATTGTGTGTATGGTGTGGATCCTCTTATCTCCCCCTCCCATACTGTACATCACATCGTTATTATTATTATCATTATTAGTAATGTTATTATTATTTTTGTTGTTATCGTCTATGTTGTGGCCGCCTTCCTCCACCTGTTTACACTGCTTTTCTAATGTTGTTAAGGTTATATTGTTGTTGTTTTTGTCATCTTGATAGTTGTTACTGTTGTTACTATATTACTCCAAAAACATTAAATATTGGTTGAGCGGTGAACATGGTATCAGTAATTTTGTGATTCAAAATTGTATACCTTTAATAAAGCCTATCCGTGGTAGAATTTAATTATTGTAACCCAAATTGTATATCTTTAGTAGATATTATTATTGTTCCTATGTGCCACGACTTTTGTACATTTCACCAACACGTATTACTGTGTTTCTTGTATATTCCAATAAAGATAGGTAACAATAATTTTCATAAGAGGGGCAACGAGTGGTGTAAAGCGCTCACCGTTCCGGATCACAGCCATCTCACATTTGTCTGCGTGGGTTCAAGTCTCGGGCTAGGCCAATGTGAGCATGTCAGAAAGCTTGCCAGTAGCTTTTCTTGGGTCGGTGGTTCTTTCCGGGGTTTTCCTGTGTTCTTCCTCCACCATTTATACTGGCCACCATGTATAGCCTATCTTGTGCTGAATAATGGCGTTAATCCATACAACAACAACAACAACAACAACATTTCATAAAAAATAAGTAAAACTATTTGGTCAGTAACATTCCCTGCCGCTTACATCAAAACGCATAATGAGATAAAATAACAGCCAGATACTGGTTTTTGCACCGTAGGCAATGTTGAAAAGGGCAAACTATTATTGGAAGCGGAGTGCAAAATGGAGAACCCGTCGTAGTTTTTCGGAAGCACGCACTGTTCTTCGATCTCCAAGAACACGAAAGTTGAAGCTAGGTGTTATAAGACAAAATAATAATGACAAAGCAGACATTCTGTCAGGGCAAAAAAAACTATTTATACATTCCGCTCTGGACAGCCTAGTCAGAATTGCTACGTTGAAGACTTCAGATTCTGACTTCATTTGTACAGGTAAGAGAAATGTTCATAGTCTTATCTAGAGATGTGTCTCTAAGTGGCTCTCAGTACCTCTCAGCACAGTAGCGATATAAGATCCACATCGCAAGAGTGACTCAGCCTGAAAAAAGGGAGCTAGAATAATCTCTCTCTCTCTCTCTCTCTCTCTCTCTCTCTCTCTCTCTGAGAGTTGTACCATCAATAAATTGGGCATGAAGAAAAGAACATTACTCAAATAAACTGACCACAACAATGAGAAAAAGCCCATTGAAATTTTCATCGTGAAAATTCTAACGTCAATGCCCTTCTCGTGTGTTAATAAAGGTCAGTTGTGACCACGTTTCTTTCTGGTCTCTATTTGACTTTATATGATAATGAAGGGTACTGTCAGTTGACATCAAATTACGATCGCAAATATTAGCGTCCACAGCTCCAGAGAAAGAATGTTTTCATCAGTATATAATCAATTTGCATTAAAAAAGTACAAATATCGGGATATAATGATGGAATTCACTTTATTGTCATAAAAATGCATATAGTGCATCTTTGAAATGATTCACAACTAGAATAAAAATTGTATTGACCTATTATAAAATACAGGTTGGAATATCATTCTTAACTTAGCCAAGAAAGCCTTTCCCGAAGACTCATTCCGTTTTTCAAATAAATAAGTATTGCAAATTATTATTTAAATTGCCTCGTTCTAATTGCAGAGTTACTTATTTGTGTCAAAAGGGATATATTAGACTAGAGACTACGCTAACCTAAGACCCTAGAAATGTATGTCGGAAAATGATTTTTATTATTATTAAAACTACCTTGTTTTAAAAAGCTATTCAGCAATTAATCAGTATCTTGGTATAATATCTTGTGAAAGCAATTTGAGGGTAAGAAAACATGTTGATTCAGTATACTGATATCGCAAAACATACCGGAAAATAGTAGCATAATTTTTAGCGTTTGGAACATAACCCGGCCATACCCGTCTAGTCGAGATATAACCTCAGATGTAGTTGTGGGAATATGCATACATTTCATGGGCATTGTGATTCGTCTCCGGCGGAGTACAACATATGCTGCTGTTTTCTACCTCGGCCATATGTTGCAAAGGTGAACAAAAGCAATGCCAGTTATAATTGTCAATGGTGGCGAAATACAGCGGAGGTTTCTTTTAAGACTTTATATAAGGGGCAGATGATATTCCAATATACGAGTTTTTGTTTACATCTTTCATAGATAAACAATAGATAAACAATTCCAGTATTATTCTATCCTTGCAGTGTTCGAAGTTGCTGACACGTATAGTATGTAATAGACTTACAAAGAGCCATGGGTATCAACGTAGCTGACTTGCGAGATCCGATGCAATCCAATACCATTTTTTCTCGAAAACTACGCCTGTGAAATCGGTTTTGATTACAAATCTTACGTAGTAAACCTGTATGCAAATTTAAACTTTGGTAGCAGTGGAATCTCGCTTTGCACTTGACTACTGGAACCTTTACTGTAAATTAGTTTGAAAGCTATGATTAGAAATCTTACTTGTAGTTCTTTTCCACAGGCTACAATAGGGTCAGGACGACAAGTATCCAGACTTTGATGAGTGGTCTTCCAACTGTATTTATTTAAGTTATACTATCTGTTTGCAACAGTGAAATTTACCTAAGAATATTCTCTTTCTGATACATTTTGCATCAACATAAAATGTTCTCGTTTTCCACAGATGGATGCCTAAATGATTGTCTAAATTCGGTTTCTAACATTTTCAAGGACCTGTGGTCATTTGATCGCTTTTAATATGCTTGGGAAGAATGGTTAGAATGTGCTGCAGATATATATATATATATATATATATATATATATATATATATATATATATATATATATATATATTCTAAGATATTTTTCAGGAATTCGTATCCCGGACTAGCCCTTATTTTATCTTAGGAGTCTACGTTTAAAACACACACACACACTATATATATATATATATATATATATATATATATATATATATATATATATATAGTACGTTTAAACGACGACTTCAGGAATAAAACCATTCTATAAAAGCGAAAACAAGGATAAAGGTAAATATATAAAATTAACGAATTGCAGACCTTTTAGAAAGATACACCCTTCCAAATACATGAAAACAAGGAGTATTAGACTAGGAAGAATAATGGGTTAAGATGTTAAAATTCTTTCAAACGTATATACAATTGAGTATAAAATTCAAAATATAAAAATCGCAATTCCTACAAAAGCCTACGATCTTCTCTTTGGAAACATATCATAAAGTGCCTTCAAAGAGTACGCCTCAAAACACTACTGTCTCGCAGTGTGAAAGTCGATGCACTAGGCGAGGATGTATTCTCCTATAGGTGGACACTGGCAATAAATGTACTCGGGTTGAAATTCATCTGTCAGTAGGTTTTGAATGTGTATGGTGTGTAAGTATTTTGTGTGCGTGTGTATGCAATGCGCTATCGGTACACAATACCGTTGATCTTGGCATAGTGAACGTGGAATGCAACTGGGGTGGGTTTCGCAAATTCCGCATCCTCGATGTAGAAACAATCCCTAAGTGTTTTCTTGGCTGGCTGTAGAGAGCATTTTCATGTGCAAATGTAATGATTCTAAGCTGGCTTCGAATTAGTATTGGCAGATCAGGGTTGATGTTTATTTGGCCATTAACAAGGTTATAGTTCAATGCATGTTTATCCGGTTTGATACAGATATTCGTCGACAGTTGGAACTTATTTTCTATCAATGGTCAGCTGGTATGACACTTTTTAAGCTAACTTTCAAAATCTATGATTTATATGTAATTATTAATCTAACCTTAAACACGAACACCAAAGACGGTTAAACACCCGACTGTTTAGATGATGAGTCCGTAATTTCATCTATGGCGACTAATAATATCGATACTGCATGTACAAAACTTGGTTCATCATTGTCTCTTCTGTGGCGACGTATTAAAGCTGATATATCGTTATGATTATTTCACAATATTGTCATTCCACCCCGGTCGTTTCTTAATCAATTATAATAAACAAATAAGAAGATGAAAGATTTAAGTATATTAAAACCATCCCCGACAGTAAAGAAGAAAGCAAATCCATTTACTATAACAATTTTTCAACATTGCTGATAAACATGTTCCAAATATACCCCATGAAGTTACTACACGGGGTGGCGAATGAAGGTCTGCGCTCTGTTTATCTTTTAATAATGAATGATTTCGGATATGTAATAATAAACCATTGTATATCTACGAGGAGGAATTTTTTTTAAAGCTATTGGGATCTCAAGCGTCCTAGGCTGGACTATATTTTAAGCTGCTGATGTTATGATTATCTCTCTAATTAGATCACTGTCTTGTAGATATACAGTTAATTTTTCGAAAATATTTACGGGACAAATAGAATGAACCTTATAATACATTTGCTTATCAATTGCAATTCCGTATTTTTTCAATGCTTCTAGTACGTAAACGCATATCAACACATGAAATGGCACTCTACGAATCAGGTTCTTACATAACAGTCTTATCATCATTCCAGCATCCACTTTTTCCAGATATGAAATGGGCGCAATGACTATTGTAATTCTTTGGCTTGAGGGTTTCTCAAGGAAGAAAGAGAGAGAGAGAGAGAGAATTATAAATATACACCAGACAGAACGGAAAGTGCTATCCCTGGATTCTATAAGAGAATGCTTGGAAATAGTAGGCTGAATTAATATTTGTACTAATAAATAAAGTATGGGTTGTGTGAACACTGCAATATTTGTACTAAGAAATAAGCTATGCAATGCAAACATTTAAATCTCAAGATTATGTTTTAATATAATGTTTTAAGTCCTGCTATTGTCAATACCCATCGAGACCTTAAAAACTAATTGTATACGAATCAACTTGTATCTTTGATTCTAGTAATTTTTACACGCATGAATGATTCCATTATCAATGACGATCAAGCATATGGTATGTAGAAAGAATACAAACATACATGTTACTTCTCTTACTACATACTCAAACATGCACGAGCACATACGCACTTTTCTGTGGTAGAACTAAAAAAAATGAGCAACCCGTCCATTCAAAGAATTATTCGCATCAAAGTTGGCAGAATAAAGTTCACATAAAACAAAGACCTCACAAACCTCTTTCACTCTATTTGTTAACGAATTTCGATGATGATGATGATGATGATGATGATGATGATAACGATGATGATGATGATGATGATGATGATGATGATGAACACATTAAATAATAAAATTCTTGTATGCCCGTATCCTTGGATAGGTTACCGTGAATTGCGTTTTGTATCATATGTTCATTATCAACTGTGTTATGACAATCACTATTAAATTCTCATTGTAATTCTTAATCACTGTCAATAATATTATCTGATGATACCGAGTGATGATACATCGAGCAGCAGAGAGGTCGAACAGAGCACTTGTCTGAAACCTAATTTGCTTAAAGTATAAGCTTCTTCTGAAATAATAAAAAAATGAGGTCACTACTAACCTGACCGAGAGTTGTGTTTACATACCAGAGGTCCCGCCCTCTCTGCTGCTATCAATTTATCCAAAATTTTTATCAAGTCCAATACGATATCTTGTTCTAGGATCATGTAAATTTATTGTTATAAACCCGTATTGGGTTGATTGTGCTTGTGACAAAAAGTTTCTGAATTTAATTATATCCATGTCACCGCTACACCAAGTTTGATGAATATTTAGCAACGTATGCGTATCAACTCCATTAAACATAACTAAAATATTAGTTATCTCTGATTACTTTTGGTATTTGTGTGTATCACTGAGTAACATAAATCACATCAGTGTTTTTATGTCTGCCACGTGAAAAAATTCTGGCAGTATTTGATTGTTTGTCCAGCATCACATCATCGTATACAACTAAATTATTAATAAATCCGTCTAAAACATCAACGCTCAGCGCTTCATCAATATCGGTTATAAACTCTATAACATCCTTATCTTCGTCCAGTAATCTTGCGCTTTCATTGAAATCTTTAAGTACATCATAACGTCGTTGATCATCAACTGATGATGCTACCAAATATAACTTATCCCATTTTAGCCATCTCATTATCAGATTAAGTAATAATTGCGTCTTACCCAATCCAGATGGACCTATTACTATCATTCTGATCGATGAGTATCCCATAAATGATATTGATAAAGCATGTCACGTTCATGATGTGGCTTATAAAAATAAAGATCTACAAAATAGGCATATTGCAGATGTGAAGTTGATTCATTCGCTAGATTCCATAAAAAATAAAAATATCAGAGAATCATTAGCTAATTGGTTAGTAAAATCTGCAAGGTAAACTCGTATTAGGGGCTGGTAATTAATTATAAATGGAATCAATTTATTATAGTCCAAGGGGATATTGGAGGGGCAAAGCAGCAATTAATAAACTCACTGATGCAGCAGCAGTTAAACATTCTACTGCTAAAGCGTGGTTATCTGAACAAGCAATATGGCAAATTTACCTACCATCACCAAAACGAATTCAGTACGCGTATTTCGATGTTAATGTTCCTAATGAAGTTCATCAGGCAGATATTCTGTGTTTACCTTATGATACGATTAAAGTACGTAGACGTCAAATAACATACAAATACGCGTCAACTGTCATTGACGTTGCAAGTAGATACAAAGAAGTGGAACCATTATCAGCGAAAACATCATCTGAAGTAGCCGATGCGTTTGAACGAATTTATCAACGAGGACCATTACGATGGCCACAGCTATTACAGGTTGATCCTAGCAAAGAATTTCAAGGTGTAGTATCATCGTTGATGAAGCAGCATAATGTCAAAATCAGACGAGGGCACACTGCAATTCATCGTGATCAGGCAATTGTTGAACGATTTAATCGAACACTTGCTGAGCGGTTATTTGGATATCAATACGCGAAGGAATTTATTCAGGACAAGAGATCACGCGAATGGGTTGCAAGATTACCAGGTGTGATAGCTGCATTAAATAATGAGATTACTCGAACGACCAACATGAAACCTATTAGCGCAGTCACAAAAAAACATATACCCGTACAACGACGTGATTTTTCAGCACAACCCATACTGGGCAATGTCACTGTGAGATATTTATATGAACGAGGTGAACTTGAAGGTGGTAATAAAAAAGCGACTGATCCTATTTGGAGTATTACGACTCACAAGATATCTAACATAACAAGATCCACTGGTAGACCAGCAATCTACAGACTAGATTCAACTGCTCCTCAACGTGGATTTGTACGTGAACAACTGCAAATAATTCCTGAAGATACACAATTACCACCGCAATCACTTAACTAGCACCCCTACGTCGATTACATTCAAGAGAGGTCAACATAGTGTTTTCTCGTGTATGGCCAAGATAGTTATCTTTCCTATCTACGGTAAATTGTCTTGGATCATTTTTCAGATACCGCCATAACATTATACAATTACAACTCGCACAGTGATTATTCTGCTGCTGTTTCAGCATATTAATAAATTCAACGTCAAGATCAAAATCACGTTTATTATTTTTATCACACTGTTTATAACCAGCTAATTTTTATTTTATAATGTCACCGTCAACATCATCATCATTGATCACTGACTCGTCCAGGGTAATCCTTCGTAGTTGAGATATTCTTCTAACCCTAGATACTGCAAGATAAACCAAATTTGACTATTCGATACGATCATCGACGATCCAAACAACTGTTTCAGAGATAGTTAATCCTTGAGATGAATGAATCGTCATCGCGTATCCTAGCGTCCACGGGGATTTATTTGTTTTTAGCGCATCCTCAACAACATTGACATCGACTGCCACAATATCATTCAACACTAAATTCTGTTTCTCGGTCTGTCCTGGTATATCAACATCAATATTTTGCCGCCGTGTATCTCCTGGTCGATAACATAACGGCATTGAAACAACCGCTGCTGAAGTGTGTCTCTGACTATTTTTCTACTTGCAACTATCAAATCGTTTGGTCTCCACGCGCGCAAAAAGTCGTTCATGGGTGTTTTTGAAATCACTTCACGCATTACTTCACATTAAATTTTATTTGGTCGTAGTCTGATTAATTTTTTAAACTCCCTTAATTCTGGATCAAGTGCTCTATGATCATCAGTCACTTCTTTGAAGTGGTCAACAAAATCTTTCAGCCAATCATGTGGAGATGGTCCAACAAAAGATGGTGGTTGACCGTGATCGCCACACATTATCACAGCAGTATTTCTTGTTAATAACCAATCAAGAAACGTTTTTAATGTTTCTAACGGTACTGCACATATTTCATCCCAAACGATAATCCTCGGAATATATTTTTCACCCATCCTCGAAGAAGTCCATGCGTCACCCTTTCATCGAAAGAAACTGTGATAAGTACACGATTGTACTCCTCGTTGTTTCATCTCTCGCGCGAGTCTATGTGTAGGAGTTAAAACGATCATATCTGAATTCTGAAAATAATTCGATTGCTCGAGTCGTCTTACCAGAACCCCCTAGTCCGTTGAGATAAACCGTTTTATTTCTGGTTATTGGATCGTACACCGATGGTGCAGAAGATAGCTTTAATGTTTGATATTTTTTAAAATAAATATCTTTAATCGTAACATCAGCGGATTCGGAATAATCGAGTATGTTTTCTTTTTTTATTCTATACGAACCCCACTGTGCACAAGTATCGATATGTAGTTGTTCTAGCAATCCTGAATATTCTTTATTGATATGAAACGAGTCCGTGGCAACTCTGACAGCAAACATAGAAACCTTATTTATCATCGATAACAGATTTATCGAAACATATGCGAGCATCGATGATCTTAAATGAGTATACTGAGGTGACTCACCGTCCGTGTAGCTCACAATTGCACCTAGTTTAGTTCCATTTGACAAGAAAGCTATTTCTCGATTTAAAACGTGTTCTTCTTCGTTGTATCAGCGATTATAAAATCTAACTCAGCATCGTCCATGATCAATCTTGCACAATGTCGTTTATGATCGTATGATCCTCCTTGAGTGAACTTGCCAATTATTTTTCTGCCAAGATCTTTCGTAATTTTATTCTCGTAATCTGTTTTATCCGGGTTTTCATCATCAGAATACTGTTTTTGTTGTGGTAACCAAACTTCGGTTTGTTTCCGATATGATATAATTGCTTCGATGATCGTCAACGATATTAACATCGCACAATCAAGGATATACCGTAACAGCACTATTGATACCCACATTTTTTCTGAAAAATGTTTTCCAAACCAAACATAACAAATTGGACGAAGTCCCATAGCAAACTCGAATAACTCGATACGAGCGAATCCAGTCAGGTCAAAATCCGGTAATGGTCCATTTATTGATACTCGTGTCATTTCATGCGTCGGATACCGAATCTCTCAAAGTACACAGAACAATCTCCGTACCCGAGATATTCTGTCGAGATTAAATTTATCTGCGCTCCAGGGCTTGATTCGGGACAGTCTATCGAACACGCTCATATTATATTTCAAACAAGTATTTAAATGAAAAATATTATAATAATGTCTCAATGCAAATTGTTGATGATCGGTTCATTAGCTCGCTGTAATAAATTCTGTAAAAAAAGAATTCTGCGGACAACACTTGCAGAGCGTTCACCATGGAAGTTTAGGACCAATACCGTGCCTGCGATGTGGTGCTGGAGTACAAGGAAAACACAATTATGTGCACGCTGTGGTGGTAAGCGATACAGAGAACTTAAAAGATATTATGATAAAAAAAATAATGACAATGACAGATCTATAAAATCCGTAGAAGACTATTTAAGTTTTCAGGCAAATTATGATTTAAGCAAATACTATTATTATACAAATGGAGCAAAATATGAACGAGTTTGTGAAGCATCCTATAATAACGAAATACGAGGTAAATCGTAATGGTGTGGTCAGAAATTGCAGGTTTAAGAGACCAGTTGGTGTTATTAGCAATACTGGTTATCTCCAGTTTACTGTTGATAGGAAGAAAGGATATTATTGTCACAGATTTATTTTCGAATGTTGTTTTGGATAATTAAAAATGGTCTTGTATTTGATGATATTGATGGAATCAAACTTAATAATAATTTATCCAATCTGAGAATTGTCACGCAAAGTCAAAATTGTAGACTTGGAAACACCGGTTGTAATAATAAGAGTGCCAAAGCAGTTTTATCGTTAAATTTAGAGACGGGTAAAGAGAGAATATTTAAATCGAATTATATTTATTAACTATTTATTTAATATTTGGATCCGTATTGTACGAGTACACTTCTTATCTGAGGAAGGGGGATAACTCCGTTGAGCATACTCATGTAATTGAATTACTTCCCTTTGACCGTGTCAAGGATCCGCATACGTGTTTACCATCGTAAGCGGAAAATTGTTGCACATAAATATAAATTTGTAAATAATATTTTTTCTGTGTGTTTCTAAAGTCAGTTGAGTTCGACAAAACCGTGTTTAATTTTGATCTGTCTAGAGCTGGCTAACGGGAAGAATATCACTTATTTTCCGTTGTCTTACAGGAATAGTATCAATTATCTCCCTTATATCAGTGACTGGATTTTGCACAAACAATATATTTTTTAATTAAATTCGTTCGGTTTTCCTGGTTCGCTACGATGTCTGCAGTGTGGTAGTTAAAATCCGGTAATGGTCCATTTATCGATACTCGTGTTATATGATGCATGTCTTCTGCGATAATAACAAGTAGCCAGAACGTTTTTCCGGTACATACATTATCCCGAAAAATAACTAACTTTTTAAATCTGACTTGCACGTTTTATCTGTGTTCAGAACTGAAAAATTATTTATACTGAGTTCATTTGTTTTATCGAATGATTTAATATTAAGTTTGTAGAGATAAATACCCAGTACTGATTTCTTCAGTGATGGTTAACTATATAATAACTTTTAAAGAGTATGGAATCAGATTAGGAACCATAGCGCAAATGGTAGCGCAGTTGACTATCATTCTGGGGGTCTGAGGTTCGACTCTCGTAACGGACATACTGTCGACGGTACCTATGGTAGGGTTTTTCCTATATAAATATGGGGACGGCAGCAGCCCATGTACATCTCACACTACGAAACCACGTAGTGTGGGTGCGTTTTAGCAACCTCGGGTTTTCTCCTGGGGGTGTACTTGGCGCTGTTCGTTTCGGTTAGAAAAATTCTGATACTATGGCCAAGTTTCCAATGAAAAGAATTTCATGATTAGCTTAGACGAGTGTACGGTCTAATGTTATTGACTTAATATTATGGGATATGATTTCTTTGAACACTATATATTAACTCATATGTCTATATGTCCCTCATTACAGAGAGAGAGAGAGAGAGAGAGAGAGAGAGAGAGAAAGAGAGAGAGAGAGAGAGAGAACAAACAAGAGACAACATAGAGGTAAGGAGTGAGTAATAAGATGGGTAAAGTCATCATCGCTAGCCAAGGTTCGATTTGTCAATCCTGTCGGCTACACCTTGCGGATCGATCATACATTTCAGTGCCTAAGTTTGTCAGTTTCACTGGATGCGGTAGCAAGATACCGCATCCAATCCAAATCAAGTAGTCAAACAAAGAACACTATCCCTGCATGATCGATACAAGGGGAGCACACAACTAGAATGGGCTGATAAATAAGCAATTTTCCTCTGCTAGTCCGTGTTTGTACAAATACACCCTTAGCGTTAAATACACCTGTAATGACCTCTCTTTGGTACGTTGTCATACATTCGGTGTTAAACTTACAATGCTTCCTTTTGAAGTCAATTACCTCAACAATTTTCGGCCAACGTACAAAGTAACAATGCACCGCTGTTACATGCCATTGCTTACGTGGCTTTACATACTAATGATGAAATCTGTTAGATGTCTCCATGACAAAGTACCCAAATATCTGATCGATCCGCCAAGGTATAGATATGGTTAACATATCGGAACTTTGGCTAGCGAAGTTGTGGCGGAATCCATCCCTTTTCTTTCATTTCCTTCGCTACTACTATGGATTGAATCTTGAATCAAACTATCATTCCATCTTTGTTTGTCTTTTCCGTTTCCATATTTATTCTATATTTGACTTCATGTTATTAATTATTTCATTTGTCATGTGATTCTCTTTTGCGCAATCATGAGAAACGCTGTTCGTTCTTGTTAACTTGCTTCTTATCCTTTCGCAAATATATTATTTTATTATTTTAGGCAATAACATATGTTTGGACCGAGAGAGAGAGAGAGAGAGAGAGAGAGAGAGAGATGGGGATGGGAGAGTAATGTTTCCGAAAGAAACATACATTACCATATTAACTGTCTACTTGTTTGTTCTTTCCGAGTATCCAATCCGATAAATAAAATGAAAGTACAGAGACAAAGTTCGCTTCAGCCTGCTACTGTATAATCAATCATACATCCGTTTGCCATGAGTTAGACATTTAGTTATTTGACCATTGGCTATAACTGTGACACCATTGATCAGGGGACATATTGTCTTTACTCTAAGCGTCGACACAAATCTGGAGTAGCATTACACAAGCAGGTAGGGCCTGCGACTTTAGTTTGAAGTCACCAGTAAAATGGCCAGCTTAGACCACGATCGACCGGCTCATTTGGTAAATTTCAATGATGTAATGATGTAACTAGACCCCATGTATCATGCAAATTTAAATGCTTTAATTATACCCCATGTACCATATTTAAATGTCAGTGATGCCATTATACCCCATGTACCATATTTAAATTTCAACAAAGTAATTATAACAATGTACCATATTTACATTTTAACAAAGTAATTATACCCCATGTACCATATTTAAATTTCAACACAGTAATTATACAACAGGTGCCATATTTAAATGTCAATGATGTCATTATACTCCTGTCATTATGCTGCTGTACCATATTGCATTACACTCAATGTACCATATTTAAATTTCGTTGACCTATTTATACTCTGTGTATCATACCTAAATTTCAATGATGTAGTTATACTTCATGTACCATATTTAAATTTCAGCAATATAATTAAATTTCATGTACTATGTATACATTTCAATGATGAATTCCATGCACCGTGGTTAAAATTCAGTGATATAATAAAACCCAAAGAGCCATATTTAAATTTGGGGTTTTGAGCTTGAGCGTGAGTAGTATCGTACTCAAATTTCAGGATTACTCACAAGACCAGTTTTTAAACAGATAAGTGTAGTTGGCCTACATAATCTTTTTACATTAAAGAAAGTCACTAAAAACTGTCTTCATTATTATGCATTTCTATCTTAACAGGAATGTTCTTTAGACTCAAGTTCCGTGTAGATAATTTAGGTTGAATAAGAAATTTGAAACCTTTTTCTCAATCATACATGGTATTCATTTTCCATTCAATGCACCGAGTGATATCAGTGTGTGATATCACTCAACGAATTGCGACACTGAAATTTTCCAGTAAGAAACGACGCGTCAAAGCTTATATCGGTAGCCGAAAGAGATGAATCTCATTAACCGTGAAATTGGACTTAGCACACACCAAACCTGAATCGGGATAACTTACTATGATACATTTTTAAAAATCAAGAATGGATTATACTGTCTAAAGTGTTTAAAATAAGTGTAAAAAGGTACATTTATTTTACTGTATCTGGACCATGACAAATTGTTTGGAATACAAATATCCATTTATTTATGGACTGCTAAACAGGTGTTTTGTCTAGTTGTTTAAAAGCATTATCATAGATTTTCTAGTGCGCATACATTTGTGATCAATCCGATATGACGCATCGGAAACTAAATTCAATGGTGTTGCTATTCTTAGTGATCGTGCACATTCCTAAAGTCAATGCTCAAACATCGGATGATGCAAAGAATCTTTTATCCCAAATTTTTAATGCGTCTGCCTATAATAAGGCTGTTAGACCTACTTACGAGCAAAATAAGGCAACCGATGTTTTTATTGACTTTCATCTTACAAGCATTATTAACTTTGACTCGCAGAAGGAAAAACTGACCACTTCCGGTTACCTTTTTATTAGATGGAACGATAATTATCTACAATGGACCCCATCGACTTATGGCAACCTGACAGGTACATTTATTCCTCAGGACAACGTGTGGAAACCGGACATATCTCTGCAAAATGGCGTATCCAAATTGAAAGAACTTGGCTCAAGTAGTTTGTTTGTTTACGTGTTGAGTGATGGCACTGTGTCTTGGTATCCTCTTGGGGTAGGTATTTCTTTCTATAAAATGTCAAAATGTACCATATTACAAAATATTTTGATTATTTAAAATCTTTAAATGAAATAGTCTAGATGCCCCTTGTTAAATTCACACAGTTCTAAACTTTTGGAAATGACCATATTTTCTTAATGTATACGTACTGAAACTAGACTGGAAAAACATATTCATGTATATAACTAAGGGTTTATAAATATATATTATGAATAAATACGTAACGAGTAGTGTTATAAATATATTCTACTCGTACACCTTTCTTTCCTTATGTCAAACGAACTTGAGCTAAGTTTAGAACCATTTCATCTAAAACACTTTAAAAAAATTATTTGAGAAGCATTTACCTGTTCTTGGTCATTTCACTGTTTTATTTAGTTCTTCTGAGCATTTCCCGCAGAATCTTTTGGAATCAAGTTTTCTTTCAGTTCCTAATTCAAGCAGTAATGTTGTGTCTTCTTTAATTGATTTTTATGTGACACCCCAAATATTAAAACATCATTTTGTAATACAATTTTAAAACGATTTTGAGGATTGTGATCATAGTCGTTTTATATTTTCATTACTTTTCTAGGCCACAGTCTCCATCCAATTGAATTTTGTTCATTTTAACATAAATGTCCAACCCGTCTATTATCAATCCACAAAAGTACAGTGCACAAATAAGTACGCAGACAAGTAACCAAATAAAGTGGCTAAACAAGTGGCCAGAGTCAAACAAGATAGAGCCATTGACCTCATTAACCCTCACAAATGCTTATGACACAATCGAGGGTCATACTATGTTGAAAGAATTAACGGAGGTCTCAAATAATGGCATCGATTTTCGGGATCATATAAACACGGGGTAAAAACTGTAATCACTTTTTCGTTTGAATTCATCATACAGATTTATGAATGAGGCCCAAAAATATTATATACGTTCTCAAACACATTTTCGGAACATACATTAATTAACGTAGAAATTATCTTAGAACAGCAACGATGCATACTTGGTCAAGCTTATGGGCGGAAAAAGATAAAAACTTTATTTGATACTGTACAAGAATAAAAGTGATCTCTGACATTGACGAAATTACACGTCTGAAACGAGTTACACGAATAAAACTTTCGATTATATGACTAATACTCTATCAATAATGAAGATTTCCAAGAGCAAATCAATTAGACAAATATTTTAGTATTAATATAACGATGGCATCCACTTTTCAGTAGCTGTATGAATTTGATTACAACAAAGCAGAAGAGTAGCGGCGCAAAATCTATTGAGGAAGTTTACCAACGCTCCAAGACATTTCATGTAATTGTGTATATGCGTACAGTGTCAGATCGCATTCGAGTTAGTACTATGCTTTGCAGTAATAGATCATTTGAGCTAATTTTTGCCGATAGTTTGAATTTATTTTATCTGTGTTTGCGTTTGCAACGGAATTTTATGATAATTTTGAAAATAACACCTTGTTTATTTGATAAAGTCTGATTTCACACACACACACTGCCGAAGAGGGCTATGTCCACTGCATACTATGCATAACTAACACTTCAGTGGCAAAGTTTATTACCAGTCCTCTCTCATCTACTGATATACACATTCCTTTATATATTCGACACAACCCCAAATACAATTATCCCTCTCTATATGAAATTCAATTTGACATTCAGCTCAATACAGCTTGTTTTCAGTTTCAGGACAATATGGGACAGAGAAAATCAAACTGGTAATAATAATAATGTAATGTGAATTCATGAAAAGACATGATTCATTTACAGATTTAGTGAGCAATAGCTACATGGATTTCGATGAGACTGTTTACAACTTTTCAGCCGAAACGTGTGTCGATCACGGAACGGACATTCACCGCAGATGCAGTATTTAATACGGTAGAAGTAACACCATTCCATTTGCTAAAAATGTGTCCGATTGGATGATCACTGATGCAAAAATTGCTCTTCATCCAGAGGTGTTGTTGAGAATGCATTCATATGGTGCTTTATGCATTCATACGGATTTTGTGATTTCCAGATTGAATAATTTATCGGCCGGATATTTGTATTATTTTGATTCGAAAGAATACCGTGATTATATAACTTTCTGTCAGGTGAGAGACCGGCATCTATCGACATTAATATGATAAAAGTAGTGAGTTTATTTACACCTATAGGTTGACATTCAGGTCATACTTGTCCCGGGGGCGTGGTGCAAGATCCATACCACGTGGTAACAGTAATCTAAAGGGGATTTCTGTGCATTACATGCATCACGTTCATCTGGATAGACTCAGTATGTTTGTGCTGGACGGTTTCATTGATATTTTCAGCTCTCCGACATGTTCAGTTTAATTTGCCGAACTTATAATCATATTGTGGCATTAGTCTTGCAATTAGATAATTCTAAGTAATGGGCCATATCCCGACACATGTAACCAATACCATGCTATTTAATGATAGTCGCCATTTCATTCCCAATAACCATTGACATACTAGTAAAATAAAATGGTTCAAGATGATGGCGCAAGTAATATTGAACAGTTATAACCATTCGCTTATGAGAATACTGAGCAAAGATTTCAAGGGCTCATTTGGTTTGATATGTAAACGTGTTTACATATCAAAAATAATAAACCACAAGCACTTCATACAAAGTCTCCCAACTATGTCATCAACTTAAAACAAAGTTATTTTCAAAACATTTATTTTTTAGGACTTTGGGAATAAAGGTATTTGGAGTAATTCGATCAGTAAGGAGGTTTACTCATGGATCGCAAAGACAGACAAATCAATGGCGTTACTGGTGTATGTCTTGCTGATCGTGTCGAATACAAAGAACATTCCTCTTTGAGATCAGTGATCTTGTAACTATATGAATTTAAATATAATATATATCCAGCACTCTAAATTATACCGACGTACCAAATTTTCCCTAATTATGTAAATCCGAACTGAGTTTTCCTTCTAGTACAAATCTCCATATAATTCCTATGGGAGACTTTCAACATAAATACCTGTTGCGCATTAATTAGAGATGATCTAACCTCAAACAACGAGACCCGGAGAGGTCAAATGGTATAAAGTGCTCTCCGTTACGGATCACTGCCAACTCACCTCTGTGTGCGTGTGTTCTAGTCTCGGGTTCGGCTAATGTGGGTATGTAACAAAGCTGCTACCTGGTCAGCTACGTGAGTCTCCTGAAGACAGATTATGTCAATATTATGACGGTGGGTTATAGTACTGATGATGGTTCGTTTGGCTGCTGAGAGACCCTCGACGGTTATAAAACTCGGAAGGCCGGTCCAATGGCTTAAAAGTCAGCGGACCTTGCCACTTCGGGGGCTGCTGTTGGTAATGTCATGTAACCGGGATGCATTGCTGAATTCGGTTTTGAAAGTTGGATCTTTTGCTTCCCTAGACTCTGTTGAGTACTGACTTGGAGCGTGACGATAACGTGGATCCATGCTCTCCACACAACGATGCATACTTGGGCAACGTCATGAGCAGAAAAAGATACAAACTTTATTTGACACTGTACTGTACAAGAAAAAGAGAAGACTCTGACGTTGACTAAATTACTTGGAACATCTAAAGGGTCTGAAATGTCTGAAACGAGTCACACGAATGAAACTTCCGATGATATGCCTAATACTCTAGCAGTAATGACTATCTCCAACAGCAAATTAGTTAGACAATTGTCTTTTGTATTAATATAACGATGACATCCACTCTTCACTGGATATATGAATTTCATTGCAACAAAGCAGAAAAGTATCGGCGCAAACACCGGAAACAATTTTTGGAAGCTATTACTACAAGCTATGCTGCAAAGCCTATTGAGGAAATTTACCAACGTTACAAGGCATTTCATGTTATTGGGTATAAGCTTACATCGTCTGGTCGTATTCGAGTTTTTGCAATACTTTGCAGTGATAGGTAATTTGAGCTACTTTGTGCTGATAGTCAGTTGGAATTTATTTTATCTGTGTTTGCGTTTCCAACGGAATTTTATGATAATTTCGAAAATAACACGCCTGTTTCTTTGATAAAGTCTGATTTAATATTTCGAATGACCATAAAATCGCGTAATGGATTATAAAGTTTTCTATCCGCCTAGCCTCAATATCACTGTACCATTTTATGCAGAGTAGAAAATAAGAACTAAGTTATTTCCCATTGGATGGGTCGGTCAGATGGGTACATTTACGACATGTGGTATTGTGAAATGGCATGTAGAAAGTTGGAACAAAGTACGTTTTAGGGCTATATGTGTGTATATAAGAGCGGGACAAATAATTCATTCTTATTTTCCTATATCCTTGTATTAACATCAGTCTGCGGATGTGTTTAAAATTGTGTAAAGATATAATCTGAGATGATTGTTTGGATGATTTATTTGGGGTAAAATATTAATCTGGGGTAGGTATTTCTTTCTGTACAAATATGATCAACTGTTACCGCGTTTAACAAGAACCATTCTCCCTCGAATTTTAACGCTATCCTCATGTATCAGCAATAATATTAATTTGGTTCAATGATCTGTGACCATTACTGGCTCAACCCCATTTTCGCCAAAGTCTTTTCTGGACCGTTTTCATGCTTTTACAAAAGCAGGAAAGAAATAGTGGTAGCTTTGTTATTTGATGAGAAAACGTTGCTAAACGAACAGAACAACTAAAGTGAACACCTTTCTTTCTCAGATTCGTTAGTGGCGTGTTGTCTCGTAACGAACAATATATGCAATCATAACTTTAGTGATACGAATGTTGAGGAAAGACGAATAATGTATTTAGGATTGTGGTGAACAAATTCGATGGTAAGAACAAATGTACGGAGGCTCGACGGCAGTCTTCGCAACAATATGTTTTTCCTTACATGCCGCCCTTGTGTAAAGAAATCCGTTTTATTAGGCACTTGAACAATAAAATCATATATCGTACAGACTAAGTCTATAGGTGACTTTTTGACGAACTGTATATTATTCTAAACATGTAGTACTCTGCCCATATATTCTCAGTGGATGGAAATATATGTAAAACCTTTCTAAAAATCCAATAAACAGTTTTAAAGATATGGCCAATTAATTTCAAACATTTAAGTTGATACTAGTACTTTCGGTTAGACAAATCAATTTCGCTATATATTGGTCTACCAATTAATTGTTGCCATAAAGTCCGTGTTGGAACTTTAAAAATAATCACACAGAACAACGGTATTCAACTATATAGTAAATAATCAAGATGAATTCAGATTTATTAGATAAATGAAGAATGAATTAATAACCAGTTTAAATGACCTTAAGATTTGTGCGAACTACTTTGAGATTCCAAGGCGCTTCACAAGGGTGATACTGCTTATTAACTCACTCGTTATTTCAACAACAAATTTTATGAATCCACTCATACATAGCGTTACATCGCATGCTTTTGCAAATGAAATAAAGTTGCATAAGCAACAAAACATCGTTAGTACTGCTGTCACAGATTTACCAACACACTCATGATGGACCAGTGCTGGTCTGTAAAGGTTTCTGGAAATCTGCCTATAAGTTCTATTTATGATTCAACCTGAATATTTTATATATTTCAAGTATATTCACTTTGTTTCTAAATTGTTCGATATTTTCATATTATTTAAACAAAATCTTCGTTCGAAAACGAACACTAGGTTATTGCGCGGAAGTACTTTTTTGAACTGTGCACTTCGTCCTTAAGTCCGACTTAATGTCAAGAATTATTAAGTCTAGACTCAGCTATAAGATTTACGCTTGTGAAATATGGACCTGGGCCTAACATAGAAAGTCTGGAGATTGTAATGTAGTTTTCGGACAAATTAGTAAAGTTTAATTTTCAAAACCACTCCTTTCAGTTTTTGGGAATCACGGGCTAGATTTATGGAACCATATTTACAAACGCTGGTTAATCCACTTCAGTGGCCTTTAACTTACTTGGCACCCTGGAACATTATGTATACTCTTTCTAACAAAGCTATTTTACGTTTGAAAATTTTTTATTTATAACATGAATACTGTGTGATTTACGTTAATATACCTTTCCGATGATTCTCATATATGTAGCACTTGTACTAACCCGTCCTCAAGTTACAGACGGCATCATAACGTCACATAAAGGAAAGGCGTAACAAAGTAGGCCTCGCATTGCATGTCAAAGTAATTGTACTAAGCTAGACTGTGGTAGGTAAAATGGAATCAGTATTAAAGGCTCGCAAACTTAGAAACGTTTAGACTCGTTTCATAAAGTCAATTGGAAATGAGCACTCATGTAAGATTCTTTGCATTGTATATCAAGTACTCAACGACCATTTATGGGACATCACTGTATCCTTATGCTTCACCACGAATCTAAGGAAGGGCCGTAAATGTGTCATGAGAGTGGGCTACAGTTTGAACCATCCTGATGAGTCAGTCCTTAGAACTTACTGAGAATTAAAAAATTCATTACAATTTGAAAACAATTCATTTGGCCTCCATTAATTTGCTCAAGTTCTTTTCCAGATTTTTGAGTCAACATGCGGAGTTGATATTACCTACTTTCCGTTTGATATTCAGACTTGTACCCTGAAATTTGTGGCATGGAGTTACACGAAAGTGGAAGTAAATGTTAAGGAGGGGAAGAAGGGAATTCTCCTGGATCAATACGAAGAAAATTCGGAATGGTCAATTGTTGACACGAGCGTAGATATGTTACAGGAATCCGCTGACGCTGTAGTTTTATTTTCAATCAAATTAAAAAGAAAACCACTTTTCTTTTTGTTAAATGTCATCTTACCAGTCATAATGTTGTCTCTTCTGAACTTCTGCATATTCGTACTTCCGGCAGAATCCGGAGAAAAGGCTTCGTTTTCTGTGACAGTATTTCTTGCTTTGGCTGTCTTTTTGACAATCGTCACAACAACATTGCCACAGAATTCAGAAAAAGTTTCCTTCCTCGGTATTTACTTGGTACTAATGACCGGTTTCAGTACTTTGATCGTCATTTTGACGCTGTTTATACTTCGTCTGAATTTTAGGGATGTTGATGAGGACCCAATCCCGTCATGGCTGATTAGACTTCAAGGGATTGTGGATATAGTCCGATGCAGAAGATATAAAAAGGTGCATCCGGCAATGATGAGCGAGGCTGAGGTTCCTAATTTTGATTCTGGTTACACAGTTTCTACTGAAGAAGCAACTTCTGCAATCAAAACGTCAAAATCACCAACACCAGATGAGAAGCCTAAAATCACGTGGAATCACATCTGCAATGCCCTCGACTTCATTTTCTTTTGGATTTTCTTTATAGCAACATTTATCACCACAGTGACAATATTTTACATCTGTTCAAAAAATGCTGCATAACAACGACTTTCTTTCCACCACAACTAAGACATAAAACTTCTCATTATCTTCCTTTTCTTTCAGTGTTGAGTCACTGTGAATTTACTTTATTCTATCTTATTCTTCAGTGAACTCAGTATTGGCGGCTATCTTCTTATACAGGACACCAGGACATAAAACTCAACATTTATGAACGTTATATTTGCATGGGCCTTAGATATATCAAACATATATACATCTATGCAATCTGTCGATAAAGGGAAATAAAACTGTCCTCTGTTGTAGACGTCGATGTATTGAAATAAACCTAGGTATGTGATATTTGTATTTTACGTTCCCGTTTATTGCTAGTTATTATTAGCTAGTTAGATATTATTTGTTGATTATGGGGAGTCAGTATTGTGAATATTTTTCTCAACCCTATACATGTTCCAGTTGTTATGCGTAATGGTCATAATGTATAGTATTCACGAGACTTAGTGGTAGCATGGTTTAATTTGTCACAAAGTGGACCCTCCCTGATTTCTTAGCATAAGGAAAAGTTCTCATATGTTTGAATAAATAAGTGTTTAATAATGTTATCTTGGAATAATCCGTTGTATCAGATTTGTGTAGTGTTCTGGGGTACATGTCTTGAGATACCAATCTAGGCTTGGTTTCTTTTAGTGTCCATTTAAAAGTGAACAAATATAGTCCTTTATGAGCCTGTTCTATTTTATTGCTACCGACAGGATGCAATTTGGGGTGGAGTGGAGTATTTTTTTAGAGAGGGCGATCCGGTCGTTCTAAGAGTGCGTAGTAGCGGACGTAGTCTTTTTTTACTAGACATCAGGCCAGTTAGTTTGAAAATAAATTAGTAATTCCTCAAAATCTCTCGTGCGTGAATTAAAATAATCAAAATGGTTTTGAAGTGATTTCCTTCCCTGTCAGCATTCATGAATTTATATTTGAGTTTGTTTGACTGATTAAAAAAGAACCTTCTGATTCAACCATCCTCCCAATATCCCCTACCCTACATCTACCCTCACCCCGTTTTCACTAAACGCAAACTTATTAAACGTTTGTCAGTTACTTTCTAAACTGTAGGGATATTACAAAATTCCAGTACCTGCGCGCATGTTCTTGATTAGCAAACATAAGTTGGCAAAATAATGGTCATTTTATTCCGCAACAGGAAAATTAATATAAGAGTAGACAAGAGCTGTGTCCATTTGGTTGCTAAATGGTTGGGTCAGGGACGGCGCAATGAGGCGGGTTGAATAGACAGAGCCGCACGGAGAAGGCAGATGGCTTCCTGAATTAATTGATATTTATAATTATTTTATTTGATTCTGAGATTCATATTTGAAGGCATATACAGCTTTTTGTGTAAGTTGTTTGTGGATTAATCACGTGCATGCTTAACTTCCACAAGTACTGGTTAAAAGTCAATAGTGTACCGCTTAGAACTTGATTTATGTATATTAGAATTCGGTTTTGTACTTTTAGGGGAGCCGTCTTAAATAACGCCATGATATGTTAAAGGGCTCAGTATTGTTATTAACTTTCTGTGCTTTGTGGTGAGAAATGTAATGTTTTTAATTGTGGTTGTTTAGATGTTGTTCTATCGCTGTAGCATTTGTGTTTTAAAAGTGATGTTGATTTTAGGATGCAGTGTCCGCTAGCATGGACTAAAAACGACGACGAAATTGTCGCTATTTAGCATGGGCACTAGGTCCCTAGCGACTTGTAGTTTTGTAGAAATCCATTGTTCTGTAGGAGGTATGCTCTTTCTTCTCGAATTGTCGTGGTTACGTTGTAGTCACCTAAAATATCTGATCTTTGTATTTAGGTCTACATTTATAGATTTGTTAGATTTTAGCTATCATTTGTTGATTATGTGTTGGGAATATATATCTCAAACTGAGTCATTAGTAATTTCTAGGACCAGACGTCATAATGTATAGTATTCGCGAGACATTATGGTAGCGTGCATCAGTTTTGTAAAATGGGCCATTCCTAATTTCTTTAATGTAATCAATTTTCGTAATACTCATACATATAAGTGTTTTAGTAATTTGAGCTAGAAATAGTACTTTGTATTATGTGTTTGGGATCGTATTTCTGGTGCATGGCGTGTAGTACCGATCTACGGTTTGGAAAGTTTTTCTGATGGATCATACACACACGCGCGCGGACACACACACAGAATGTGAAGCAAGAAAAAATTTGCAAGTTTAAAATTAGTTTCGTTAATTTGTGTTCATTAGGTGATTAGGGAAAATTATAGGTGGTATTTGTGCTTCAAAGAAACTTTATGTTGACAACTAATATCTTGATGTCTTTGGAAATAGGGGAAAGATAGACCTAAAGCCAGAATAAAGCAGCAGTTGTTTGATTCACTCTGTGGTAAGACCTTTTGTATATTACAGTATACTAGTTTACTTGCTAACAGCTTAGCTGGTCTTGATGCTTTAGTCTGGCGGTACATTCGCTTGACTATGTGAGAGACGAACCAGGTTCGGTACCGGAACACTACAGTGTGCATCCACCACTGCTGCATTTGCTGACTCTTCTAATTCTCATACCTGATTGTGTAGTGAACATGATTGATGTCACTATGATCTGAGAATCTGGGTGATTAGAGGTCGAATGTAAATGTATGGGAAGAAGGGTTTATAAGTTAATTTACTAACCAACTTAGCTGGTCGGACAGTTTAGTCTTGTATTATGTACCCTTGCGGGACAAGCGAACCTGTTCCATTCCCGACAGCAAAAGGTAGACTTTTTGTATCTCTTCTTGTTACCCGTCATTGTCCTTTCTTGATAGGTATAACTGTTCACAGTCAAAGACTGTACATAGATAAATTGGTCCTCGATCTAAGTTTCTATGAAACTAAACTATATACAATAATGTGTAATAATTCGTACTATCTACGTAACAATGGAAGATTAACTGCAGATATCAGGTTTATTGAAACAAGTCTAAACACTCCTATGCCAGATCAGTTTTTGTATATGTATCAGCCGGATATAGACCGTTCTTCTAACGGCACATTTGTCCAACTTTTAAAGCAAATTTAATTCTTGAAAATTACTTATGCTTCAGTTATGTATTGAACTACAAATTTATGACATACATCCATAGATTTTCTTTGGAAGAATGAAGGTGACAAAATTTAGATTTAGAAGAAATAATGTGCAATACCTGTGATTCAGATAATATTGGGAGTAGTGAAGTGGGCCACCTTAGTCTCAAGGGGAATTAGCATTAAAAACCACCCTGGGCCTGTTTTTCCTCTATATAAATTTAACATTAACCACCCTGGGCCTGTTTAGCCTCTATGTGAATTTAACATGGGCAAAAACCCCTGGGCCTGTTTAGCCTCAAGGGAATTTAACATGGGAAAAAAAATCTTGGGCCTGTTTAGCGTCAAGGGGAAATGGAATATGGGTCTATGAAAATGGAACATGGGAAAATTGAAACAGGGAGGGTCTCTATTTTTTTTTTTTAAATGGGGTAGGCAATGAAAGTCAAGATCTTTTCGAGACCTATGAATGGCCCTGAAAAGGGCCTTTGGGTTTCTTCTTCTTCTAACTCCTCCACTTCTTTAACCATCTTCTCACTTTTGCCACTATTCCTGTCTTATTCTCCTTTTCTGGCATCCAGTCAGGATCACCTAGAGCTCTGAACGTTTCCTGAACTTTTATCCAATTCTGACTGAGCCTCTCAAACTCTTCCTTTATCTTTAAATTTTCCTTATCCTTTCTTTCTTTACTCCATTTCTCCTTTATCTTCTTTACTTCTTCCACCATCACTTTTCTGATTAGTTCTTCAGCTTTCTTCAGCTTTTCCAGACCCCTTTTGAGAAAGGGCCAATCTGACCATTTCACCATTTCTTCCAAAAAACACCTTACTTCTACAACATTATCCAAGGCCTCTTTTAACATTCCAATTTTGACATAGGGAGGATTAATAAACCTTCTCAACTTCTTCACTTCTTCTTCTATTAACTTCTCTATCTTCTCCCTGGCTACGTTTAGCTTCTTAGCAAAGTCCAGACTGTTTCTTATCCTCCATTCTCTTTCAATTCTTTCCACTACATATTCACTGTCTATCATCCAATAGTATGTTTCCTTTAAGTTGTTGAACAGGTCAGATACAGCTACCATTTTCTTTTCGCTTATTCCGTAGAATGGCGCGAACGACGAATGTTGTGGGTTCTTATACGAAAAGCGCGGACGTGAAGGAAAAATCCCCTAAACCCAAAACTTATATTACCTAGATCATCACTTAAAACGCGCGGACGTGAAGGAAAACATGCCCTACTTTTCTCATCTCATATTATCTACTATCCACACAAACGTACTTTAGCACTTACAAAACCCAAACTATACTATCCACACACACGCTAAGCATTAAAATCAAACCCAATAATCTACTATCCACACAAACGTACTAGATTTACAAACACAAACACATACACTCACACTAGGAAAAAAAGAGTCATTGTTTATATTCACATTACTCTACATACACACATTGGCAAATCGATTACTATTTCTTTTCTAGAGGTTGGGGTAGCCCTGAAAAGGGCTGTTTTTTTAAGAACTCCGCTACACCTGGTTAATGATGGCACCTTCCAGGCCTGGCACCACACACACATCTTCTACTCCAGTCTCCTTTCACTCTTTTGACTGGTAGAGCAGAGGGAGGATGATTGGCTTCAGCACCCCAATCCTCTGTCTCTGGAATATTGTACGACATCCTCTCTCCTATTTTCTTTTCCTCCCCTTCTTTTTTCCTTTTTTGCTCCTCTTCCTCTTTTATTCTCCATTCTTTAACAATGGCCACCGCAGCCAGCTCATTCACTATACGTCTGGCATATTCCAGGTGCATCTGGAGTTCTAGAAGTTTTACAATCCTTGTATTCATTGTCTTGCTGTCAACAGGTCAACGATGGGTAGCCCGACTGACGATTAGTTTCTTATTTATTCGAAAAGCGTGGACGTGAAGGAAAACATCCCCCTAAAACCCTAAACTTATATTACATACATTATGGTCTAAAACGCGCGGACCTAAAAGAAACACTCACTCACTTTTTTTACTACCCATTACTAATTTAAAAATTTTCATTTAAAAAAATAATATACTATCCATATACGTAAAGCAGTCAAATCAAACCCAAATCTACTATCCCCACACTTCAAACAACAAAAAACATTATCATAATCTACTATCCACACAAACGTACGTGAGCTCTTACAATGACACACACACACACTTTCTAAGCAAGTTAAATAATTCACGTGCTTATACACGCACTTCTATTTTTTAACTTATTATAGGCAATCGATTGTTATTTCTTTTCTAGAGGTTGGGGTAGCCCTGAAAAGGGCTGGTTTTTTTTTTTTTTGTTTGCTATGGCAATCTTTTTTAGGTTCTAAGATTGCGGCCTCCTTTGACGATAGGCTTTCTCCTAGGATAAGGTCTGCTTCTTCGGATAGAGAAGAAGAACTCTTTGGTATCGATACGACAATCGACAAAGCCTCTGTCAGGTTCAGGTTGCTGCTGCTGCTGCTGTTGCTGTTGCTGCTCTCTCTGCTGTTTCTGAAGTCTGTACTTCTCTGTCCATTCTTCTTTCTCCCTGTTAATTTCTTCTCTGAAGAGCTCTTCTATCATGTCTTCAGTGACTTTTAACATTCTCACATTCTCTATCTCTTCTGGCTTCGGTATCAGACTGTGTCTGACCCTATGCAAATTCACGTAGGCTTCGTTTAGCTTAGCTAGTCTGGAGCACATCATCGTAGGAGGATGAGTTGATAATGGATGGTTAGACTGGAGACTGCCCCCAGTTTTAAAGTCAAAGCGCGGACGTGGAGGAAAACATCCCTCCACGGTTTTCGAGCCGGAACGTTTAATGAGTGTCATGAGTGGTATAGTAAGAAGTCAAAGAGCATGAATCAAGATTCCTATAGAAAACAAAAGACAAAGGCATTTTTTCTTCAAAGCAACATTTTTTATTCAAAATCACTTAACACTAACAAACAACTATAACATTTTTAACAATAATCAAACAATATAACATCAAACATTTTTTCAAATTACAAACATTTTTTTTTCAACTAACACATTATTTTGGACAGGGCTGACAACGTTGTGAATGAAATTGTGATTTCCACTGTTGGAAGTCATTAGGCCATTGACGGACACTACGTTTCCTAGCTTGAGACAAAATATAAGCATAATGGTCACAAAACCATCGATCTACTTTCACATCGTTTCTAGAAGAAGAACGAGGATCAAAATGAGTCACTAAATGTTCTAAGGAATAGCCCAGGCTGCGATGATGCAGAAAATACACACAATATTGTCCACACACCAAGGAATCTGTGCCTTGTAATTTCACATTATTGAATCGTGTGGTCTGAGCATTTCTTCTCAGAAAGTCAATGATATCGTCTTCCAAAGGAAGGAATCCATAGGAATCGAAATATTCGACACATCCTTCTTGAGGAAAGTAGACGGCTACCCAGTGGGTTCCTGGGAGATGACTGTCGTCCGTGTTGATCACATAAGCTAGATGGTCTTGCGGTTTGCGATGAGGGAGGTCATCTTTAGCACAGACGACAGGATTCCAAGAAGCCGTGTACGAGCTGTGGTTCAAAAGGTAATAAAGTTCCCAGGTATCCATGTTTTTTCTTCTTCACAGGTAATAATAAGTGATCAACTCGATCCTGACTTTTTACTTGAAAATGTCTGACAAATAACCGTTTCTTCGCTTCGTCTCCCACTCTGATTCAGGAGAGCTTCGATACGATGGATCTCTTGAGCGGTTAATGGTGGACAAGAATGTTCAAGCAAGTCTTTATACCACTGATGCAACACGACTTCGTTAGACATGAGACTCCAAGCTTCGTCCAGATACTCGTCCAATTTTTCTTCTTGACTCAGCATCAGACATTTATCGTGTTGAATTTGACTGGGATGATCGTTTTGACATCCATAACAATCTTTCTTGATCAATTCCGTAATTTTTTCGACCACGTGTTTGGCAAAACAGGAGACTAAATGGGCTTCTTGTTCTGGCCATCTCGACTTCATCATGATAACTTCTTCGTCTTTGTCTTGGGATTCTTCTTCCACGGTCTCCTCACATTCCATGTCTAAAGTTTCTCCACTAGGTAAAGAGGGATAACAGTCTTCCATGGTTTCTAATAATCTAGAATGACTTCTCTTAAACTGTTGATTTCTATCGTATTATCAAATTCTGCATACAGGAGGACGTTCACCGTCTCAGTTAGAGCTTCTGCAAACTGAAGTTCCACACGAATCTGGCCGGATTTTATAGGGTGGAAATGTCCCTCGTCGCTACCTTGGTCTGGAGTGAAATCAAAAGCCCACAAAGCATAGCCTCCTGCATAATCTTCGTATGTAATGCCATGACTGGTGTTGGTCCCTAACTGTCCCGTGGCTTCGTATAGGGATAAGTACGACCTCAAGTAATTCTTCTTGTCAAAGGCAGGTTCAAAAGGTCGGGTACACAAGGTCTTGCCATCGCGACTGACTTCAATCTTGGACACTATGTAATGTTTAAACTCAAAAGGATTTTGATTGTGGACTCCATTGAAGGCTCTATTCTCGGCCATACCAAGGATTAAACGTTTGGGTAATTGCCCTTGGAACAGATGATCTTCGATCATGGATCGCTGTCCAGCAGGAATGGTGAAGGTTTTCACTTCCACGCGTCGTATGGGATACTTCGCGGTCGTTCTGCTTAACGTGTGACTAATGTCGTTTCCCACTTTAGGTAACACTTCCACACGGCGTACGTAGAGTCTGGCTTCTTGGATGATGGTTTTGTAATTGTCACTATCAGCCACCTTCCTCGTCAGTGGCCGTGGCAGAATTTACTTTGAAAGGAATGACACGCAGTAACGGCACGGAGGTGTGTCCCACCACGTTGTACTCCACCACATCGGAATACACGAACATCAAATTCAGTCCCTGGTTTAGTTCTACCGGGAAACGAAAATACCTCGCAAAATGCTGGTTGTTGTCAATCTCTGCTTTCTCTATCTTTTTGGTCTCCTTATCCGTGACCAAATTGAGGTCTCCACCCAAAATGTCATACAATTCAGGTCAAAATTTAATACGTATACTTTTTTCCTCACTTTCAAATCTGATGAGTAGACGGTGAGACAGTTTGTGGTACTCAATGGTGACACGTTTTCTTAGTCCGGTCAGAACTTTGTCAAATGTTCCATAGAATTTGTCAGCGATGACCTCCACCAGATGTTGACCACTAAAATAATGGCCTGAGTTAATTTTAAAGTGATAAACGTAAAAAGGAGGAGAAGGGTCACTGATGCTACGGGGTATTGGGGTCTTCGCAAGAAATGATTTATGTTGAGGAGTGTTCGTCATGGTTTGCTGCACTATTGGGTCCAGAATTTCGATGTCAAAAGTGTTTTGAGTTTCAGTGATGTTTTTGATTTGTGTTGGATAAATCATTTCTACCAGGGCCACTTCCCAATGGGCTTCGTGCTCTAATGGGATGGCCTCAGGTAATTTGGCCGTGTAACAGCACAACGTGTTGTGGGGAAACACCTCCATGGAACTGTCACTGGGTAAGGTTAAGTAAAATTGGTTTTGGTGACTCATAATTCCAGAGTTCTGTGGCTGTCCGAGGGGTTACTGGACGTCAGAGGCGTGTCTCCGCCCAAAATGGGGTTCTGTTTGTGGTTGTTGTTGGAGTGGTGACTGGCACTGGCACTGGACACAAGGTTTCCGTGGTTCCCGTTCGAAGAGAATTTCAGGGAGGGATTAGGAAGCAGGTAACCGATGCAACTGCTCAATAAAATGGTCCACAATTGTTTGTCTCCTTGTTGCAAACTCAAATTGGCGATGGCTACCCCGATGACACAATACACCACAAATATTTGGCAGAAAAAGACGATTTGCGTTTTAGGCACACGTTCTCCACACCACACCCACAAGGGTTGTTTTTGTAAATCTTGCACAGAAGAACTGGGTGAAGGAGTGGTCGACGTAGCTGCGTCTGTGTGAAAGGGCATGATGGTCACTTCTTTTTATGGTCGATCACTTGCGAAGCGTCGATCCAAGAATCAAAACTGGGTGGATATCCTTTCCAACGTACTTTAACTTCTTTGACACGTCGTTTGCCCACTTTACGGGTTCTGCGTTCGAGAATGCTTTCGATGTCGTACACGTCGTCTTCTTTTTTGGTGACACGTAACTCGGGCAAATAAAACGTTCCTTTGAGCACTTCTCCGTTCATGTCTTCCAATTTATAGACGGCAGGATGACGGCCATGCACTCGTCTAGTGACACGAAACAATTCCATGGTCCAGTTAGGTAAGTAACCTTTGTCGAAAGTGCGTTTGGTTTTGCCAATGCGCACCCAATCTCCTACGGCCAACATTCTACTTTTCTTGGGGACAGCCCTCGTCGGGGACGTACCAAACAGGCGCTTAAACACCAACACTTCGTTCTCGAGAGTCACTTCTTGCGGGGCACGTCCGATGCTTCGATGGTAAGATTGGTTGTACGCTTGCACCAGGTGCGGTAAGATGTCAATGTACTTCAGAGTGTGGTGATGCGTAAAATATTTCCACATGCGTTCTTTCAAAGTGCGTTGAAAACGTTCCACGATGCTGGCTTTGGTTTCAGGATTCTCGGTGGTAAAAAAATGAATGTCACGTTTCTTTAATTCTTTTTGGAAAGCTTGGTTCAGAAATTCGGTGCCTTTGTCCGTTTGCCATCGAAGAGGGTGACGACCGCTTTGTTTCAACACACGTTGCAGGGCTCGCACTAACTCGCTGCTCGATTTGGAAGTCAAGGGCACGATCCAGGCAAATTTGGAAAAGACGTCGATGACACAAAACAAATAATTGTAGCCACGATTGTAGCTGGCCAAATGAGAGACATCGGCTAAATCGGCTTGCCGTTGATGATCAATGCCTTCCACTCGGGTGCGACTTCTGGCAAACTTGCGTCGAATGGGTTTGTGTAAAGTGTAGGTAGCTTGTTCTTGTAACCATCGTTGCACTTGAGGTAAACGGAGACGGGGTCAACAAGGATGCTGCAATCTTACTTGAAATGGGAGCTGCTGACGGTGTTTGAAACACTTCTCGCATCTCTTCTTCCTCAGGTCTTCGTGGGGTAGCATCTCTGGTGACCCCTGGGGATGGTAGTAGTGGTGGTGGTGGTGGTGGTGGTGGCAGTGATGATGGTGCTGGACTTTTCATCAAGGTCTTAAAATCTTTCAGAGTGGGTAGAGCTGTTTCGTCTAAAGCTTTCTGGTGAAAGAGTTGCAGTCGTTGCAAGAGTTGACCGTACTTTTGCGATTTTTTTTGTTTCGGACAAATCTTGGCGATCCATCAAGGACTGCAATTCGTGTTGTAACTGGGACATCTCGCTCAAATTGGGATTGGGAGGTAAATGCGGGGTGCGTTGTTCTTGCCAACGATGGTATTTCATCCATCGTTTGTAAGGCACTAAAGCTAGTTTTCGTCCTTCCATAGGGTTGTCAGGGGTCGATTCTGAGATAATGGGACGTCCGAGGGCCTTTTTATCTTGCTCTCACCAGTCCTCCCAACATGGTTCCCAAGACTCCTTTCAGTAAGGGACCTAACAAGAGGGGTAAAATGCCTCCACGTTGGACCAACATCTTCTTCTTTTGACGAATGGGAATTTTCTTTTGAACCATTTGGCGAAGAACGTGACGATGTTTGCCTAAGCATTGTTTCTGGTGTTTGGACAAAGGGATCGTACCTTTCAAGACGTTCAAACAGCATTCGCACACGGTATCGATGACATCTTTGGAGGCTGATTGAATGAGCTTTTCTCGTAGAGGTGGAGAAGCTTTGGACAGGACAGATAACATGTCCCCATGTTTGACTAAACGTGGTGGTAGTCCTTTTCTTTTCTTTCCTTGGGGCTGTTTAGAAGAGGGATGTTTTCTGGAGGGTGACATCTTCAGGAGCACCAAAACACTGATACCCTACTTGGTCACACACCTTTTTTATACTGGAACGCGTCGCCACTGATTGTCTTTACGTCGTATCAGTCTGAGGACAGGCATGACACGTCGTGTAGGGGTACGCAACGACTAAATCGAGCCAGTTCTTGCTTGGACAAATCCAGTAAACTTTGTAACATGCCCGATCTTTCTTGAACTTTGATTTTGGGAGCAGGTACTTTGTGAGCAGCAGCCACTGCCACTAAATTGGAGGGTCCTGCCACTGCGGAAGTTCTTTTTGGGGTCATCAACGGAGAAGTTCTTGGTGTGATCAACGTCTCCAAGTACTCTTCAGTTCTTGGTGTCATCAAAGGAGAAGTGGATGAACGTGAAGCTGCCGGAGACGCAGTCACCGCCGTGGCAGGTCGTGGTTTGCGAGTGTAAGGTTGCGTCCTGGCCGAAGTGCCTCTCTTGCGACTAGTTTTCTTCTGTGGACCTTTCTTTTTCTGGGGACTTTTTCTCTGTTTCTTTTTCTGGGGGCTTCTTTTCTTTTTCCGGGGTGGTGTCTGGTAAGAGGAGGGTCCCGCCACTGAAATTGTTGACGGGAGCTACTTGCACCTCGTTTTATCTAGAACTTTGACTTTCAGATACAAGTAACTGCTATTCAGATCGATGTAATCTTCGAGCTGTACTTTGATTTCAAACTCGATATGAGCGGAATCCGTCAAAGAGGAGACAGGTGAAATTCCACCCATTGGGATTCTTGCATGGTCATCATAGTGGGTGGCATGGCAAACAGATCCAGTTTCGACTTGGAACAGGCGCAAGACTCTCGGTGCCTCATTTTTTCTGTTTCTCAATACTTTAAAGGCACAATAGTGCAGCTGAGGGTGAATTTTCTTGCAAAAATGTTGGGACATTTATGTATATCAACTGATTAAATACTATTTAAAAGGCATTTCTGGGGTAATATCAAGTACGTAGGGGTTCTCGTTATGAAATACGAGCTCTCTGAAATCTCCTTACGTACAGTAACGAATCTATCGTCTCCATGTTGAAATCCCGCTCGGCAGTGATCGGCAGATCCCGAATGAATAACACACATAATTCCGGTGACCGAAATTTGCATAATTATAGGCCACATTGTAAACACTGAAGATGATGACGTAAAACACAACCACGCTACGAGACCGCCCAAAATGTCAACAACGGTGAGTACGATCTTCTTCTGATCTCGTTCTTTTCTTCTTATCCTTTTCCTTTCTAATTTTAATTTTGAGAGGAAACAACGAAATGTATGTAGAACTACTTTTATAGTTATATTTCAAAGTTTTTGAGGTACGAGAATAATTTAAATCGACGTGCTCTGTACAGTATTGCAAAAACCCACAGGTACTCACTCTATTTCTTGCCCAGTAGAAATCATACTCCCTCACGTCACCACCACTCAATTTTATAAATGAAAAGCATCAGGCATATTTAAAAATGCTCAAAATTGAGTAATTTCATTAATCAATTTATAAATTCTAACCAGATTATCACCAGTGGACCCCTAACACCCATCTTTCTGACGTTTCAAACAAAGCGGAAAAGAATTTCTCCAAGTTAATACTTTACATACACAAGGTTTTAAATAAGCTTTTTTTTTAAAATCTGCGACTAGAATATGGAATCTAGGTTGAAAACTCGGGACCAGATCATAAAAAAGTACACACACACAAACGTACAGTCATTTGTCAGCTGAAGTTTGACCACAGCTTTATTCTTTGACATGTTTATTGGGTATTGTGCACACTGAGTAAATAGACACACAGACTTTGCTTTGGTGCCCATTCGAGGAAAGTAGGGTCCCTTTTTAAATTTTGGATCCCCACCCCACCCAACACTTGACCTGATCCAGCCCAAAACAATTTCTATCAAATCACAACCTCTCATGTATTAATCTCTGATCCAAAGTTAGCACTATATTCCTATAAGTTTAATAAGTAATCATGAATATATTAGTTGTCAAATTATAAAATACATTTACATATTAAAATTTATTAGATAGACTTAAATCAGCTCACTTTCAAGCTCAATTCTAGAGCAACCTTTAAGAGGAAGAGGGAGGATGAGGCATGCAGCAAGAAGTTGAAAAACCAGATGGGGAAGAGGAGAAAGACATGCTGTGCAGCCTAAAAACTGAGCTGACCAAGCTCTGACAAGGCAGACAAGAATGAGGGTAATTGTTTATTTATATCTTGCAAAACAAGTATTGATAGATATTGAAAAATGTTTGGTACTAAGTAAGTTGGCAAAGACTCTAATATCTATGTCAGTAGTGTTTTGCACAACTTAGAAAACGCATACTTGTATTAAAGGATTAGTTATTTTACCAAACAATGTATGTTTAAACTGCTTTACTTTTTGTTGCTACTCAACACCCCACCCCAATATGATTTGATAAAGGAAGACTTTGCACAGATATCATAGAAAATACAGAGGCCACCTCATTTATATGGCCACCTTATATAATACCAAAATGGTAAAAGTATTATGGAAACAATCTCATAGAGTACCCCATTGCACGATGAAATACATATAATTGATATGAAACTAAATACAAAAGGTTTTAACATGGGTCACATAAATGTACAAGGTATAGTGGAAAAAATAGAACAGATTAAGTTAATGTTGTCTTCCAAAGAAAATAATATGCATGTTTTAGGACTCAATGAAACCAAACTAAATGCTAGCCACAATGATAATCTATTTCACTGATAACTACTAGCCAATTTCAATACAACCAAAACTTGTCAAAATTGATTGAAAAACATGTCCATGACTCGTTCATGTCATATTTAATGAAACAGTTGCTGTTACACCCTATTCAATCAGGCTTTAGACAGAAACATTCATGTGAGACTGACTTGATCTCTCTAACTGATAAATGGCTTCAACCACTTGATCAAAGTTGAATAATAGGATCTCTATTTGTAGATTTCAGGAAAGTTTATGGGTTGGTGTACATGAAATTCTTTTAAGAAACTGAAAATCAACCAATGTGATGAAAGCACAATTAGATGGTTTACTTCAAAGTTAAGTGAGAGAACACATCATGTTTATATAAATAATGTTCTGTCGGAACCTGGAACAATTAGATATGGAGTACCACAATGTTCAATTTTAGGTCCATTACTATTGATACTATTTATTAATGGCCTACCACTTTTTACTAAGGGACTCAATTTCATCTACAGATCTCTATGCAGATGACACAACATTATCAGACATCCAAAACACAAAGTACAAACTATAAATTTATTTACAGGATGTCCTAAACAAACTGGACAACTGGTGCACATGCAATGGCATAGTGGTAAATACTGGAAGAACTAAAATATTACTTATCTCAACATGGCAAAAAAGAACAAATCTTGGTAGTGATGAACTATATCTGACATGGAAGGATACAAATTTGCAAATGGTTTGTCATGATAGACTACTTGGTGTTTTGGTAGAAAATAACCTATCATGGACTGAACATGTCAGTAAAAATGTTAATTCAAGTTTATGGCTTTTCAGTAGGATAAGGTACAGAAAACTATTTTATAACAGTTACATACAACCCTATTTAGACTACTGTAACATAGTGTGAAGTAATTCAAATGATAAAATCATAGCAAAGCTGGCACATCTTAAAACAAGTGCATTCAGGCTATATCAATCCAGAAAGTAAGCAAGGAAGTTTTAGCTGGTAAGTTAAAATTATTACCTATTAAAGACTGAATCCGGTTGAGAAAAGCCTAAGTAATGTACATGATATCCAATAATAGTGCTCCTGAATATTTACAATCACTATTCAAGTATTGGCTACCTGGTAATACTCCACAACTGTGATCCATGTCTACCAAACAGTATAAAATTCCCAAACCAAATAAGGAATTATTCAAGAAAATGTTTCCAGTACTCTGGAACTTTGCTCTGGAATAGTATTCCAATTGACTTTAGAAATGCCAACTCTATTTCCTTCTTCCAAACCAATATATACAGCGGCTTCAGAGATAGATACATTCATTTCTATGAGGGCCTAAAGGTAGATTAGCTAAAATCATTTCATATATAGGTATTAGTGATCTACGCTAGTGGCATACAAATTCAATACTAATAAGGTCAACTTGCTCATTTTTCAATTTAATTAATAAACCAACTTAAGTAATACATTTATTAGTTTTATTTTTTTAAATTACAAAATGGCAACAAAAAGTCTATGCAATCTTACTTTGGAGTTCAGCAATTAGACCTGACTAGATTGCAGTTTTTTTTATTTTATATAAAATTAGACATGTACAGAATTTATATAGCCATTTAAGTCTTGTGAAATAAATACTACACTTTTATTCTTCTGTTTTAAATATGATGCATGCCTTAATGTGCATTTCTAAAGCCCCAAAATATGTTAAGATAATACTATATATGCAATATCATGATAAACATAAGGACTTAATAATCCTAAATTGTTTTATTTATCCAGAATTAAGAAACACATGAAGGCTTGCAAGAAACTTTTTTTTCTTCTTCATATCTGATCTAACATTTTTGGGTAAGAATTTTAATTGCCCAGTCTGCTTGGCATTCAATGTTTCCACCTTTGAACTGGTGATTACTGCAAATGATTTCTGTATAGCAAATTTACTCGATTCAATGGCAATTTTGAAATTTCTTTAATTCTTTCAATAACTTTTATATATTCCTTAAGCGTGTTATTGCCAAAGCTTAAATTTTTTATGTACAAAATGTATATCACAAAAGGTATGAATAACTTGACAGGTATGTTGGCTCCATTACAGAAAGCCTCTTTCTGTATACAGGATATGTGTAGCACATGCCTATAAATGTACAACTTGCACTTTGTACCAATAAAATCAAAATACTACATCAATTTACAAACAGAATTAAAACTTTGATAGTTACTCTTACAATACAACATTTACAATGAATTCCATTTCCAAGGTGGACTCTCAAAGATTGATAATTGATGTACATACATGATTGTTGTAAATGTTATTTCTTTGCAACCACTGTGAAAGAATTTTAAAATTGTAAGCCGTCCAAAAACAGACATGCATACATATGCAAATGATAAGGACTTTGTTTTAATTTACAATTGATACTCATTGAGTAGATTCTTTTCATTACCTGATTTCAATGTGGGTACCTCACTATACTAAACAAATCTAAGCTGCAATCAGCCATTCCTATTTGATCCCAATGTAGGAGTCTCTGACTTCTAGAAATGCTCCCCAAAAACTTTGAGCTGTCCATCTTAACATAAACTATCAGTTCTAGTTGCAATGGAACTCTCAGTGTTCATGTCAAAATAAAAACCATGTGCAGTTTTGATCCACGTGTATTTCACAGTGGAATTTGCTGATCGAAAATGAATAACATTTGAATAAGCGCATGCTCCTATTGTTTCTTAAAATATATTTTTTTAAATTTTAGAAATAGCATATTACAATTGGAATAATTTTTAAGATTTTTCAAGAGCTAATCCTTGATGAGACTGTATATGCCTTGTCCAGGATGTACAGACGAAATATTCTTGTCCTCAACGATAAAGTTGACTTGATGAGTGCCAACAGTCATGCTACCTATAGGCAGTTCATACTACGGCAACATGGAAGGTTGCAGTCTGGACAGAGACATGTAATTCCCTCTTGCTGTTTCTGGCAGATACATGACAAATATCCCGATGGACAATACACTTGCTTCATCCCCTCTAGGCTTGCATGAACTTAAACACTTTCTTGCATGTATGAGTTTGTACATAAATGAATACAATTGATTTTATTCATTGTTTTCTTATAAATGCACATAATATTGCATCAAACAATAATGCTTTCAGACTTTTTAACCACCAGTCTATTTCTGCCTATAAACAATGTGTACACAATCATAAATAATCAATATAAAAAGTTTTCAGCAACTGCAGATACAATATTATACATTATTTTATTTTCAACTACTGATATTTCAGGCTATTATATAAAGTGTAACCTGCCTTAGCTGACACCTCCATATATCAGACACTGTTTCATATTTTACATAACTAAAATCAAGAGATCTCCTTCACCACACCAAAACTAGAGTTGATGGTGGTTCTTGAGGTGCCAGGTTTCTACAAATTCTCCTGGGATCATCTTCCTTTAGTTCTCTTCTCTGCATACCCTACTTTGCCTCAAGTTGACAGATGAGGGCTTTCTTTATAAGCTCCCTGATGTGGGGATGTTTTCTTTTCCTTGCAAGGGTAGACGGACCGTCTGACACTTTTTATTGTCACATCAATGCCTGTTTTAAAGAAAATTTTATTTTCTTAACATGCGTGACAAGCATCCCCATGCTAACTTATATTAACTTTTTACCCAATATTAGAGCCTCATGATCAGTTCCCAAGAAGGAGTTGTTGAGGGTTTGTTTTCGTTCTTATTTGTTCTATCCACAAAATACTATGTGAGACAGGATGCATTTTTGCCCATTCTTTCAGAAAGCCACATGTTTTCATGAACAGGTATTAGCTAGTAATCATCATGATGACAGCATCTACCCCAAAAGTCCTGAGGACATTCCATAAACCCCATATATCCTTAATAAAGTGCGTCAGTCCCCTGGGAAAGTGATATACATATCACTGGATCCAATTATTAGACTTGCATTGCTCAAATAAAAATAAATATCCACTAGAATGATAACAATACTAATTACAAGATATGTATGCATGAAAATATTAAGATTCCTTACCACAAATATAAATGTGTGCCGATTGTTGCAAAATGACTTGTATCTAATACAAAGTTTTCATGACTTGTACATGTGAATAATACTCCATTCGTCTGATCTCCAGGCAGGGATCATAATGCACAATCAATATATAAAATTATTTCTAATGTCCTGTAGTGAAACAAGCTTACACTATCTCCTCTTCTTTTATTCTCATTACACCTCAACCACTATGTATATTGTGATCCAAAGCAGCCAGCTCATTCCTAATCCTGTACACAGGAGGGATTATAAAAATCTCTTGGCACTGTACATCATGATCAGCTGACGAAAAACTTCAAGCTCAGCAGTGCTTCTGCAATTATCAAAAACATGTATCTTGTAACATGTGTTATTTGTAATCTGCTAACAGATTAATATTATTAAGTAATCATTACTGTTGGTAATTTTTGCATACATACAATCTTTACTAAAGTGATTATTGATAGAGTGTCATGGAATTGTTTATACCTGATGTGCATGTATTATACCTGAAATTACCAAAGACTTGAGAAGGAGAGTCACTATACATGTATCATGTGCACACATCTTATGAATTCTAACTTATTCAGATCTTCAAATGGTAAATATATGCAGTAATTTATTATTTAGTTGAGAATAAAAATATTTAAAGTGGTCTTCACATTTTTCTTTTAAATACCATGCAATTGTTGCAGTCCTGAAATGGCATACCTGAACTTTAAGTAATACTCCACTGTTTAGGAACCTTTGGTCCAAGAGCACCCGTGCCAAGGTTTTCAGCACTTTGGCTTTCTTCTTGGGATCATCTTCATCAATCCAAGGCTTTGTCAGCTCTTCATTCTCCAGGTAAGGTTCATGAAGACATTTATTAATGCCTTGGCCATGTGAGAGGATCTACTCGTGTATTGGTGATTTGATTTAGGACACTTCTCAAGATACTCTGAAAGAATGCCACAATCAATACCTTTAGCACCTAAAGCTGGTCTCTTTTGTCATGGTGACCCCATATTGATAAGACAACTTGATTTATATCCTAAAGTGAAAGCTACATTGTAGAACTGGCTAATAGTTAGCGTAGCAGGATTCAAATTTTCCTCAGATCATTGTTCCTTCAATATTCCACATTACTATGACATTTCAAATAAATTACTTTTAATAAACTACATACCTAGAAGATTTGGTGATGAATATATATGGATAAAAAATACATTAAAATAAATCAGAAGATAAGGATTATGTACTGTAATTTTGATTTCATACAAAAGTATACAAAGGCAAATGTTTACATATATGTTTCAAATAAAAGGACTGAAAACTCACAAAAAATTGTCCATAGCTACTAGCAGTCTTGCATGAAAACCAAAATTGGTTCATGTCTTGGGACCATTGTAATAAAGCCATATTATCCATTTGTTTGGCAACCTTGAAAAGTAGGGAGATAAAATAAAGTTAAAAATGCATACAGAGCAATCATCAAAACAGTAACAGCTTTTCAATTCCAAAAGTTTTATAACAGTAAAGAGTGAAAACCAACAAGTCATTTAATTCCCAAGAATAAAAAATGAAATTTTAAAAGAACTTACAGTATTGTAAATTAAATCCTAAATAAGTTATATCACCAGTCCTAATGAATAAAGTTCTAATGAACTGCCAGTGGTTTCCAAAAACAAACTTTAGTTATCTCAGTATTTTGTTTTCAAATTAAATATGTCTTATGTGTATTCATCTTGAGCTAAGTGGATAGATGGGAAGAGGGTGTTAGCAAGAACTGCATGTGGGACATAGATACATGTATAAATGGGAAACGGCATAAAGAAAGCATATGAGGCATGTAGACACGATTTCAATATACAATCACTGGTTCTCTAAGTATTGAGTGGGGGGAAAAAAACAGTATACCGGAATTTTTTTGCATAACCAAAACAATGACAGTTCAAATTATGCCTTTTTCTATGCATCAAGTGGCACAGTTGAAATACCCAACCCCACTTCTGAGAAAGCGAAATTCAAGGTTTTTTTTCGAACTCAAACTAAGAAAAGCATGAAGTGGGAACTCAACCTGCTGGCAGTTATAATAATGTCCTTTATCAGCATTGCATTTGTTACACCATTGTTTTCAGCAGAATGACAATTGTAAGACAACCCCCACCCAAGCACACACAAAATCTGCAAGAAATTTGTCATTTTTACCTTCCTGATTCAATAGCAAATACTTCAGATACTGAAGGTGTCTTCATTCTCTCAGTATGTTGCAAAAGCACTTGGCCAGGTGTTGATGTGAAGCTTGAAAATGTACTGGCCATCGGTTCTGTATGCTTGGGTTCATCTTTTGCTTTATTCTTTGTAACTTAAAATATGAATTAAATATTCATTTGTATTATAAGTTATGCTTTAAATCTGTTTCTTTGTGCACTGTGTTAAACACTTAGAACTGAAATACTTCATTTAAGCAAGAATACATAATAATAGATCTAAAAAAATTCACATCAATAAAACTAACTTGACTGCAGCTCAAAACTTTAACTGATAACAATCTGCCAGCCATATATTCTGGTAGCACTACAACATCCTTTCCCATCATGACTAGAGATCCTTTTGTAACTGCAATCAATACAGTGCTTTATAATAGATTTACTAGTAGTTGAAAGATGTACAATAAAATCTTATTATTTGTTCCATCACGTTTACATGATAAGGTTATTAAACTTTTATGCAAGTAATGTGCATGTAACATTAACTTAAGGTGTGTGTGTTGGGGGGGGGGGGTAAATATGATATAAATAATGATAACGCTTGTAAATGTATCTAAGTTCCCTCCCGAATTTAAAAAAAAAAAAAACCTCTCTCACGAAGATAATTGACAGGTGTACAAAATGACCTTTATGAGCAAGCTGTTATAAAAAATAAATAATATATTCCACCCCAACATACAATACACACAATACAGTAACCGAGTGAAATATTGATCAGCCGATCACATCTATTTTGGGCATATCACAAAGCAAGTCCTTGTGCAAACATTGTATTAATAAAACAGTGTGCTTTCAAACATACAGTAGGAACAAGATATTGAAAAATGGAGAACACTTATACATAGACATCACAGTCACTTGATTCTGGGGAAACTAATGTGCATCACCATATAACACAGACATTGGCTTACCTGTCCAACAACAACTTCGCCATTTCAGTGCCTGATGCCAGTCCTAACTCTTACATCAATGCTCTCCATCGAACAAACTGGTCCCCAAGACGAATCCTTGATAAGACCCGTTCGGTTTCTCAGACAGAGTTTCGACGTTTCTTCTCGGAAAGCGACAAGCGCGGGAACCTTTACGTTTTTGACTCTCACGTGTGTCCGCCATTTTTGTTTATAGTAGATATTTAAATTACAACCACGTGACTCATAACCCGCCCACTGGACGAAGATGACGTATACGTTTTTGTGGTCACGTGAGGCTTCCGTAACATTTCGTGACCTACAAGTTTCAATTAAAGCGGGCCCCCACAAAAATTCATTTTTTCTCGTTTATTTATCAATTGCCCAATTTAATCTTCTCAAACTCTAGGTTATTTTGAATTATTTCAGCTTATAAGTCGACACATTTCACTAGTTACATGATCTGTAACATTCACAAAATTACAAACGCTCTGCACTATTGTGCCTTTAATAATCGAAAACGTCTAAGTCTCGAACGGTTTTTCTTTTCTTTGTCTTTCTAGCTTTAGAAGTGAAGTCTGGTGAAAGGGTGTTTTCTTCGTCGTCTCTTTCTGCCTTGTCCTTGCTGTGGAATGCCTGACTCGGTAGCGTGCAGGGCATTTATAGGTGTTTCTCGTCGACCCAAAAGGTCTTTGCCTGTTTGCAACAAGACATTTTTGCCTGCCCTCAAGAAGGCTTCTTTAGGGTTTTGTTTGTCGATGATGACATTTTGGAGAAATTCTTTGCCGTGTGTCAATGCCGCATCTTTCAAGGCGTGCAATCCGCGTGTCACCATCGGTTTCAACACCGGGGCCAACGAACGAAAGGCTGATTTTAACATATCTCCTAAACCGTGTCCTCGCCTCGGCACACTGGATACATGACTTACGAGTCGTTTGAGAACCGTTTTCGAAAATGGAGTTTCACCGTGACTTTCCCTTTGGTGAATGGAATATTTTGTCCCAGATCTCCTTTTATAGCAATGTTGACCGTGTCCAAATAAGATTTGCTGACGGGTAAATAGTGAGGATGTACAAATTCGCGGTGGACGTGATAAGTGTTTCCACCTTCCTCGTCAGCGAGCGTGGCAGAAACCACTTTGAAAGGAATGACACGCAGTAACGGTACGGATGTGTGTCCCACCACGTTATACACCACCACATCGGAGTACACAAAGATCAAATTCAGTCCTTGGTTCATTTCTACTGGGGAACGAAATAACTTGCTAAAAGAATCGTTGTCGGAAATGACCGGTAATTCGTTTTTCTTCATCATGGCCATCCTCATGTCCACGTCCCCGCCCAACATGTCAAACAATTCAGGACAAAATAAGAAAGACAACATTTTGTGCCCCTCAGGAAATTCCATCAGGAAGCGAGGAGCTACTTTGTGGTACTCCAGGGTGACACTTTTTCTGACACTCTCCAAAGCTTTCAGAAACACGACATTAAACCTGGAGCTAATGGTGCTGACCAAATGTTGACCACTAAAATAATAGCCTGGGGGAATGATCCAGCGATAGGTCGTCTTTTGAGTTTCTGAGTTATATATTTTGTTATCATATTTGACGTGGGTATTCAAGTACTGTTGCATTTGCTCGTCATGAACTTCCACTGAAAAATTTTTCATTGGGAAGGACATTGAGGACTTGGGTCGGGTGAATGATTTCTACCAAAGCCACTTCCCAATGGGCTTCGTGATCTAATTGCATGCCCTGAGGTAATTTGGCCGTGTAAGAGCACAACGTGTTATTGGGAAACACCTCCATGGAACTGTCACTGGGTAAGGTTAAGTAAAATTGGTTAGTGTGACTCATAATTCCAGAGTTCTGTGGCTGTCCGAGGGGTTACTGGACGTCAGAGGCGTGTCTCCGCCCAAAATAGGATTTTTATTGTTGTTGGAGTGGTGACTGGCACTGGCACTGGACACAAGGTTCCCGTGGTTCCCGTTCGAGGAGAATTTCAGGGAGGGATTGGGAAGCAGGTAACCGATGCAACTGCTTAATAAAATGGTCCACAATTGTTTGTCTCCTTGTTGCAAACTCATATTGACAATGGCTGCACCGATGACACAATACACCACAAAGATTTGGCAGAAAAGACGATTTGCGTTTTAGGCACACGTTCTCCACACCACACCCACAAGGGTTGTTTTTGTAAATCTTCCACAGAAGAACTGGGTGAAGGAGTGGTCGACGTAGCTGCGTCTGTGTGAAAGGGCATGATGGTCACTTCTTTTTATAGTCGATCACTTGCGAAGCGTCGATCCAAGAATCAAAACTGGGTGGATATCCTTTCCAACGTACTTTAACTTCTTTGACACGTCGTTTGCCCACTTTACGGGTTCTGCGTTCGAGAATGCTTTCGATGTCGTACACGTCGTCTTCTTTTTTGGTGACACGTTGTAACTCGGGCAAATAAAACGTTCCTTTGAGCACTTCTCCGTTCATGTCTTCCAATTTATAGACGGCAGGATGACGGCCATGCACTCGTCCAGTGACACGAAACAATTCCATGGTCCAGTTAGGTAAGTAACCTTTGTCGAAAGTGCATTTGGTTTTGCCAATGCGCACCCAATCTCCTACGTCCAACACTTCACTTTTCTTGGGGACAGCCCTCGTCGGGGACGTATCAAAAAGGCGCTCAAACACCAGCACTTCGTTCTCGGGAGTCACCTCTTGCAGGGCACGTCCGATGCTTCGATGGTAAGATTGGTTGTACGCTTGCACCAGGTGCGGTAAGATGTCGATGTACTTCAGAGTGTGGTGATGCGTAAAATATTTCCACATGCGTTCTTTCAAAGTGCGTTGAAAACGTTCCACGATGCTGGCTTTGGTTTCAGGATTCTCGGTGGTAAAAAAATGAATGTCACGTTTCTTTAATTCTTTTTGGAAAGCTTGGTTCAGAAATTCGGTACCTTTGTCCGTTTGCCATCGAAGAGGGTGACGACCGCTTTGTTTCAACACTCGTTGCAGGGCTCGCACTAACTCGCTGCTCGATTTGGAAGTCAAGGGTACGACCCAGGCAAATTTGGAAAAGACGTCGATGACACAAAACAAATATTTGTAGCCACGATTGTAGCTGGCCAAATGAGAGACATCGGCTAAATCGGTTTGCCACTGATGATTGATACCCTCCACTCGGGTGCGACTTGTAGAAATTTTTCATCCAGTGGAACCGTGTAAGGTGTACGTGGCTTGTTGTTGATGATCGATACCTTCCACTAGGGTGCGACTTCTGGAAAACTTGGGTCGAATGGGTTTGTGTAAAGTGTAGGTAGCTTGTTCTTGTAACTATCGTTGCACTTGAGGTAAACGGAGACTTTGCAGTCGAGTTTTGGCAGCACGATACAATATTTGAACTCCTGCGTAACCTGCAGGATGCGAGGGATCGTAGTAAATGCTTGCTAACACCTTTTCCATTTTTTTTTTCTTATTACTAAGGCACACACTCTTCGAGGATGCTACTTTGGGTGGGTCGAAAGGGTGGTTTGGAAACGGATTTACGTGTCCGATGGGCTACGGAAGTAGAAGTCGAAGGTAGTGGTGGTGGAGGTGGCAATGGAATGGCTTTGGTTTTCTTTTCTTTATTCACTTCTGGTTTCCCTTCTTTCATTTTCACTTCTGTCGAAAGAGGAGTGGACATCATCTTTTTAACCCAAGCTTTCATTTCTTCTCGTTGGGGTGTGGGGGACGGGGTCAACAAGGATGCTGCAATCTTACTTGACATGGGAGCTGCTGACGGTGTTTGAAACACTTCTCGTATCTCTTCTTCCTCAGGTCTTCGTTGAGTAGCGTCTCTGGTGACCCCTGAGGATGGTAGTAGTGGTGGTGGTGGTGATGGTGCTGGACTTTTCATCAAGGTCTTAAAATCTTTCAGAGTGGGTAGAGCTGTTTCGTCTAAAGCTTTTTGGTGAAAGAGTTGCAGTCGTTGCTAGAGTTGACCGTACTTTTGCGATTTTTCTGTTTCGGACAAATCTTGGCGATCCATCAAAGACTGCAATTCTTGTTGTAACTGGGACATCTCAGTCAAATTGGGATTGGGAGGTAAATGCGGGGTGCGTTGTTCTTGCCAACGATGGTATTCCATCCATCGTTTGTAAGGCACTAAAGCTAGTTTTCGTCCTTCCATGGGATGTCAGGGTTCAATTCTGAGATCTTGGGACTTCAGAGGTACTTTTTATCTTGCTCCCATCAGTCATCCCAACACGGTTCCCAAGACTCCTTTCAGCAATGGGCCTAACAAGAGAGGCAAAATTCTTCCACGTTGGACCAACATCTTCTTCTTTTGACGAATGGGAATTTTCTTTTGAACCATTTGGCGAAGAACGTGACGATGTTTGCCTAAGCATTGTTTCTGGTGTCTGGACAAAGGGATCGTACCTTTCAAGACGTTCAAACAACATTCGCACACGGTATCGATGACCTCTTTGGAGGCTGTTTGAATGAGTGTTTTTCATTGGGGTTCAGAGGCTTTGGACAGGACAGATAACATGTCCCCATGTTTGACTAAACGTGGAGGCAGTCCTTTCCTTATCTTTCCTTGGGGTTTAGAAGAGGAATGTTTTCGGGAGGGTGACATCTTTGCTTGTGGGTTCCGGGACATTCACTAAACATACACTAACGTCGATGACTTAACACATGCCCTTTTATCTTTTTTTGGGACTATCGCTTTGTCATAAAGGTGACAATGTTTTTCCAAAATCGCCAAGGAATCCTCCCCTTTGTTGACGCCTCTTTTTCTTTGAACGACTGTATCTTTTCTTAGGGTAACGTCGATGCATGGCTAAGCGCTTTGTCGGATGACGAGTCTGCCTTTGTCTCTTTCTTTTTTGACTTCTTTGAGGTGACATGTTTTGGAAGTTCACTGATACCCCTACTTTGTCGCAGGCCTTTTTTATACTAGAACGCGTCGCCACTGATTGTCTTTACGGCGTATCAACTTAAGGAGAGGCATGACACGTCGTGCAGGGGTACGCAACGGACTAAATTGAGCCAGTTCTTGCTTGGACAAATCCAGTAAACTTTGTAACATGCCCGATCTTTCTTGGACTTTAATTTTGGGAGCAGGTACTTTGTGAGCAGCGGCCACTGCCACTAATTGGAGGGTCCTGCCACTGGAGAAGTTCTTGGGGTCATCAACGGAGAAGTTCTTGGTGTGATCAACGTCTGCATGTACTTTTCAGTTCTTTGTGTCATCAACGAAGACGTGAATGAACCTGAGGCTACCGGAGACGCTGTCACCGCCGTTCCATGTCGTGGTTTGCGAGTGTAAGGTTGCGTCCTGGCCGAAGTGCCTCTCTTGCGACTAGTTTTTTGTGGGCTTTTCTTTTTCTGGGGACTTTTTCTTTGCTTCTTTTTCTGGGGGCTTTTCTTTTTCCGGGGTGGTGACTGGTAAGAGGAAGGTCCCGCCATTGGAGAAGTTCTTGGAGATACGGGTCTCCTTGGAAACCTGGTCTTGACACCGTGGCTCTTTGTTTTCTTCTTGGAGCTTCGTTTGACTTTTGGGGAGAACTTTGGGAGCATTAGGATCCTATCTTAAGAGAGAGCGAATGATGACCCTCCTAGAGTACCGCTCCCTCCAGGTTTCAAAATGATTTGTCTTTTGGTTTGAGTGTCGATGCGGGGATCGGCCAGTTGGGTCAAAGCGGCTTTGTTTCGATCAAAAAGAGTTTGGTTTGATGAGGAATCTGAATGATCCCTTGTAGTAATTGACGTGCTGCCACCGTGAACCATCATAAGACTTCTTTGAGACTAGCTTCTAAGACACGAACCCGTATTTGTGGACTTTTTTCTCGAGTGATGCCATACATGGCACGAATCAATTTGACGGGAAGATGCGACTGAAGGGACGTCATGTTCAAACTCTGTGAGACAGACGAAAAGTGTCCGAGGTTTTTATAGATTTTTTTCTTGAGTGAAGTTAACTCGAGGACGGAGACGTGTACAGGACAGGCCCTCCGTCTTGGCACCAGTGGTGAAACAATTGGGTACGAAATCGCAAATCATCGGGTGTCGTATGTTTCAAATCGACGAGTAAATAGGCGTGTGGAGTTTGAGTGGCATCGTCGTACGCCTGAGTCAGCCAAGGCGTTCCTAATTGTTTTGCTAAGACTTGCACTTGCGATTTATCTCGAGGGCTTTTAAACAAGACCACGTAATGAGCATTGAGACTGATGGTGCGATGGGCTTTACTTTGTTGAAACAAATTTTGGGTGATGTAAATGACACTGGTATTACGACGATGCCCTTTGGGCGTGAACCAAAGTTTAATTTCTTCTTCGTCCTCTCCTAACATGTCGTCGAAAATGACCAAATGGGTTTGACGGGAGTCAGAGACGACTCCGTAGTCTTCTTTAGGAATGCCTTCCACAAACACGATGGAATCTCCTTGACATTCTCGCAAGAGGCTGTACGCCGATTGCCACTCTTTGTAACACCACACGATGCGATGAGGTGGATGATCGATCAAATGATGTTTATGTTCGATCAAACGTTTGACGAATTCGGTTTTGCCTGAACCGCTAGGTCCAGCAATGAGCATGTTAAAGGGATGGCAAAGAGACACAGCCTCCCAACTGGCACGATCTAAGTGTTCGTCGATGACTTTGACAGTAGAGGAAGAGGGAGCAGAGACAGCAGAGGTAGCCATAGTGTCAGGAATGTCACTTGTGACACGGAAACAGACAAGACAAGAGTTTATATACTTTTTTCAGAACAAGTTTATTGAATGTTTTAAACATGAACACGAAAGACAAAAATACATAAAAGCCAAAGGCTTAAGTACAACGATAAAAGGCACATAAAAACCATCAACGTGGAATAAAAACAAGTTTCTGTACAACATGTTTTGGGTAATGTTCTGACCATTTCTAGAGGGGGTAAGGTCACACAAGTGTCCTCCGAAAGGGTCTTTCAGGAATGTCCACGACAGTCCTGTCCTGAGTGACGAGTTCTTCTTCTGGTACTGTCACTAACACAGGTTGAAAAGTGACTTTTTTCTTTGGATGTTGAAAGGAAGGATCACAACTCTCGTGCATACTGGGCCACTTCTTGGGTCCAAGTCTCAAAACCCCCTTTTTTTCCAGGCACTTACATCTGTCCAGTGGGGGTGTAAGTCACAAGCTACACACATATCGTCATCTTCGGAAGCTAAAAGTTGACAAATCTTTTTTTCCCGTAGAGGTCGAGAAGTATCCAGATGAAAACGCAAGGCTTTGAGCAAAATGAGTCTCTCGTGAACATTTAAAGGCACCACTTTCATGTTGAATGGGGTGGTAAATACTGATCGCAAAGAGTCCATAAGGAATCGGCTGGTAAACGAAATCCCAGAAAACAAGTCACTAAGACACACACTATGCGTCGTCCAAAATTGATTGGATGCAGTTCTTGTAATAATTGATGGTAATGATCCACGGTTTGAATATGATCATCGAGTTCCTTCCACGGAATCTGTTCAATCACTTGTGACATAAGCCGTGGCATGGATTCCTGTTTTTATAGTCTCTTTATTTCGGAAGCAATAAAGGTACTTTCTAACTAGAGATCTTCGTTCTCCAGTCGGGAATCTAAATCTTGCATACTGTAACCTACACTTCAGAGTTCGTTTAGAAGTTTCCTCTTCCGCTAAGCAGATTCCACGTCAAATATGTTGGTAATCCTTTAACTCGTCTTCCTCAGTGCGTTGCTCTAGGTGATTCTTGAAGTAACCAAAATGATGAACATTTCGTTCATTCACTAACTCAAATTGTTGAACAAGGTCTGACCACTGAAACAATTTCTAACGAATCAGTCCTCTTATACCATTCAGGTACCAGTGGTTAAACATCTGGTGACGTAACGGATGCAATTGTTCTTTACGTTTGACTTGTATTTTGACCAGATCTCGGTAAATGCGTTCTCTCAACTCCACAGGCAAAGCACGAATGTTCTCTTGTAAAGTATCCATGAATAGGTCATACTAAATCCTCTTTCTGACACAAGAAATGTACCGTTTGCACAGACATGGTTTTACTTCAGTGTCGAATCTAAATCGTTTAATCACTAATTTACACATTACAATTCGTTCAGAAGTTTCCTCTTTCACTAAGTTGACATTGTGTAAAAGATGTTGGTAATTCGTTAACTCTTCCTCTGGAATTCGATGCAGTAAGTTTACAATGTAGTACATAGAATCATCAATAGCAAATCAATCCTTTTTTAAACCAGGGTTCGTTGATCAATGTCTGTCCAATGGAACACTTTCAATTGAATCAGTCCTTGTATATCATTCAGGTACCAGTGGTTCAAACACCGGTGATGTAACGGATGCAATTGTTCTTTACGTTTCACTTGTATTTTGACCAGCTCCCGGTAAATGCGTTCTCTCAACTCCACAGGCAAAGCACGAATGTTCTCTTATAAAGTATCCATGAATAGGTCAGTCAGTACAATATACAATCTTCTCCTAGAGCAAAGTTAATCCACATAGTGAGTAATTTCTGACCACTGCCATTCAGGGTAACGTCCAAGAATCTCATTGAACTCTTTTGATGTAAACGGTCTAGAGTGATATAATAGGATGAATGCACACTTGACCCAGAGAAATCTAACACACTGATTGACTTTTTTCACTTTCCTCTTGTGAATTCCTCGGCACAAAAGTTCTACAGTTACCCATTGAGATTTCACTCTGGCAAATCCCTGCCAAACTTCCTTGTAAATCTTCTCTTGCAGTTCTTTAGGTAATGATTCAATATCGTTTTTGAAATGAAGTTTAAATACTGGTCTCGGTGATGTCCAACATTTGACTCCTAACCAATTTGGTTTCTTCTTCAACGACATGGTAAGTTACTTCAATGTCTCGGTCCCACTAAGGGTAAGTAATGACAATTCGGTGACCATCGAGCATGTTCTACGTAGGCCGAATCTTGTGGTTCCCAGTGGTGAAGTGACACACCGCAACTGAAGCACTTGACTTTATCCCCTTCGCCCAAGTAGAAAAATCCAGCTCTGGCTAATTCTTCGGGGGTCCGTCCTCCCAGATACTTAGGCCATTTTCCTTTGAACGATTGAAGACGTTTTTCAAAGTCGCAGTATTCCGACAAACGCACAGGAAACGAATTTTCGTCTTTCACAGGTTCGTTTCGATGAGGGTTGGGTGACATGGACAGGAGTTTGCTCAGGGCTGAATGACATCCGAAGGGGGGTAGACGTGAAGGTGGACATCAACCTTTAAAACGAAACCAAGTAAAGTGTCCAAGAGGACGAGCGGCATCGCTTTCGCATCCCTCAGGTTTGACACGCACAGCATCACTTTCCATGATAGGGGCAGTGAGCACAAAGTTCCCATGATGCTTTACGGCATCGCTAACGTCACAACGTACAGCATCGTTCCCATCGTAAGGCTCACAATCGCATTCCACTTCAGAAACCCCAAACTTGAATTGTGCCTGTCTGAACTTGTTTTGTCCTTCTCTGAAACTATTCATCTTGTTCGCTTGGCCTTGGTAGTCACAATGAACTATCGATCCTGCCTAGGGTTCCTTTTTATATACAGACCAATACCGACGTGTCCATACGGTAAGGTGAAATGATTGGGAAGTCGCACTCGCTTCTGGTACACGATTTGATAAACTTTTTCCAAGGGTCGACTGACGATGTGGTGAGTGGGTAAACGTACAATCTTGTTGGATTGATAGGTGGTCACTTTAAAGTGTTCATCTTCTCCAGACTGCAAGGCTTCTTTCAATACGCCAAAGTTCACCACTCGACTGGTACGATAATTCAGAGTCAATCCTTTCACTTCACACTTCGTATGCACTTCTCCTTGTTTTTCCCGGTATTCGTAGCCGTAACTTTTAGGACCGCCACTGGCGAAACATAGAATCTTGTAGTCGGGGTGCTCGTCTGTCCAGGCTCCTAAACGGTCTCCTTCGATGTCAGGGTGCTGTTGACTCGGGTGATCGATGTAAATGCAACTGTCCGTGTCAAAGTACAGGACGCGTTCCCCTAACAGTTCTAAAGCTTCGAACAATTTTAAGCGAGCATGAGCTGTCACGTAAGCCGCAATGATGACATTACCAAAGGGGTCGTCTTGTACAAAGTCCAGATCTTCTTCGTAATTCACTAAGATCAAATCCTCGCGAACGACGTCAACGTGTTTCATGAATTTGGTTTTCTCGTAAATCATCTGAAAGTAGCGGGAAGGTTCTGTCAAATACTCCGTCTTGGGTAAACACGGTCGTTGTGCCATTTTACCCAACAAGCAATTTAACATCAGTTTGGCAAATGATCGCCTGCCTTCGTTTTTCTCAATGTGGTCTAAAGAGATGCCTTCTTGTGCCCAGTATTTCTCTTTGAATGTCTTTTGGTCTTCGGAAGTGTGACACCAGGAAGGATAGCCACTGGCTTCTTGCTTTAGTTTCAAAAAGGAATCCACGTAGTCTGCGAAAATGCCTTTCTGAGTGGGGTCACCCTTGTGGTATTGTTCTGTCTTGGGAAAGTGGCAAATTTCGTACACTTCTAACAGTCGGTATCCCATGTCCAGAGCTTTGAACAATTCTACGCTGACCAAGGTTCATGTCAAGGCCCGATCTTCCTGGGTGTGCTGACAAGGCTGATCTTGGTTGCACGTTTCGGCACAAGTACGGCACAAGTGAAGCATCAGTTTGCCTTGACAATGGTGAGGTAAGACGGGATGGTATAGGTTCGTGGGAGGCAAAACTTTGCACTTGATCAAGCCTTCATATTGTCGAATGTTGACTAGGTCGATGTGTTCCGTCAGCAATTATGGGTACCCTGAAGGAAAGTGACAATATTTGCACACGTAGGGATACACCGAACACACGTCCAAGTATTTGATTTCTTCTCCTTTCTCTTCGTCGGCTTGGTACAGCAAACAGGTGGCATTGATCCTTCCTCCGTACAAACTATCCCTCGGGTTCAGGGGCTCCATGAACTGGTAACTTTCCACGATGCGTTTAAACTCGGGATCGGTTTTCAAACGGTGATCGTACTCGTGTTCCCACATTTCCACCACTTGGTATCCTTGCTGTTCTAACTTTAGGCGTCGCTGACAAGTGGACTGGTACAAGTCTTCCATGGTTTGTTGTAAAAACTGATTTTTAGTGCCACGGTCAGGGTAACAGACGGGACATCCGTGAAATAAGCAACCGTTAAACTCGTACACGATCTTGGGGTTTTCTATGTCCCAACCATCGACCGAATGCGTTCCAATGGTCTTTTCGCCTCCTCCGTTGCGGGCATGCTAAATCCATTTGTCTTCCTTGTCGCACAAGTAATGTAACCAGCGTAGGGCTTTGGCCGAGTATTAACGTTTGACATAGTTGGTCGTTTGAGGACTGATGACAGCCACGGTCTTTTCAGCCATGAATCCTTGCCGGTACACTAAGGAACACGCTTTGGCAATGGTGCAAGCTTCTTTCAAAGGATCGACCCCTCCATGTTCCATGAACAGTTCTCGAAATTTTCCACAGCATCGCCGTAAAATATCCACGTCGGAACGACAATACTTTAACATTTCTTCCTGAAAGTCGAAAGGGTCGGAGGCATGAGCCTGGTACCAAGCGTAGTAAGCTTCTCGTTGTTCGGTACGCATGTTGTCGGGGTCGTAATAGTGAGCCTCAGGCAAATGGGGTAGAATGGCATGTTGATTGGCTTCCGTATTGAAAAAGTGTGGAAAGTACCCTTTAGCCATTTCTGTCATTCCAAACGTTTTAGGCATTTGACTCAAAGGCATGGCCAAGTAACTCATTGAATCTTTAAGCTGTACTTGTCCCACTAGCATGAAAATGATTTTGGCTCCGTTCAAAATGACTTTAGGACGTTCGGTACCATGTTCCGTATAGTATCTCAAAAGAAACTGTCCATCGTATCCGGAGAAATTGTGAGCCATCACCGTGGCATGACGATGACAATCTCCGTAACGTTCGATGTCCTCTTGGCTCCATGTCTTGTCGATGGGGTCTAAGACCCATGGAGCAAAATCGTCTAGCGTGTTCGGTCTCCGAAAGATTTTTTCACGTCCTCCAGGAATCTTGCTGCAGAGAGGGCAATAACTCAAGATAGGTTCTTGAATGCACTTCTCGCACGCTCGATGAGCCACGCAGAAATTAGGAATGTGAATACCAGTCTCTTGCATGCATTCGAAATCGAAAAAGATGAAATTGCCTTTCTTCTTCTTATTGTGACCATCCTCTTTCTCTTGTTGGGGTTGGTATTTTTGCACGTAGCATTGCTGTTACAAGTACAATATTCGGTGACAAATGTGACATTTTTTCTTTCCTCGACAAACGTGTGCCTTGGTATTATTGGTAAGTATGCCTTGTCCGCACGTGGGGCACAATCTCAGGAGTTGACAAGCACATTTCTGCTGTGAACCTTGCATCTTCAGATGTTGTTGGTAACAGGCAGGACTGACAAACGTGCGCAGACAAGCAGGACAATGCACTCGTTCTTGTCCTTCATTCAGACAGGGTTGAGAGGTCAAACATTCTGAGCATTTCGATCCACAATGTTTGTGTTACTCTCGATTGTTATAGCCATAGTCACATTTTTCACAGTAATAACTGTGTCCCAGGAATGCGGTGATACTGGTAATGGTATCGAAATGTTCATCGTGATGATAGAGGTGAATGTATTTTCCATCCTTAAAGTCTTTCCCTCGAAACAACAGATTCCCGCGCACTTCTTGACGGTGCATTTTCAAGGTGTAGCGTGGAGCTAGGGCATCTTGCAATTTTTGCATTTCAGCAATGCCACAGGGTTTGTCTTTGGGCAAGCCGGCTTGTTCTAATAGGAGTTCTGCTTCGTTTCGTTGTTTGGCTCGGTCCGATTGTCGAATAGTTTTCCAGGCTCTTTTCCATTCTGCCGTGTCGTTTTTGTCGACATAGGTTCGTCCCACCACGATAGCCCTGGCTAAACACATCTGGTCTTGAGAATTGTGAATTTGGACGAGGCTCTTTTTGGTGTTGCGAAGACCGTTCACCAATAACACCTTATTGCGTTGTCCGGTCCCTTGAGGAGGAGAGACGTGGGTCATGTCCAGTATGGCTTTTCCATCGGTGATGTCAAAGTGGTCATTAGATTGTTGCACGTATTGAATCTTTTCCATGACTTTAGAAGCGGTCAATTCTGCAGGTCTGCTAAACTCGATCCAAACAGGGGATTTCAAAGCGTCGTGTTGTATGGAAAGTCTCAAGCGATCGTCTTCTTTGGGTTGACATTGTCGCTTGAGTGAGGTGAGCAAAGAATCCCACATCTCGGTAATGAACCCTTCTGCTTTCTCTAAGGGTACTTCGGACTTGAAATCTTTAAACTTCACCGTGTATTTGTAAGCCGTGGTTCTAAATTTTCTAGAGGGACGCTTTTCCGTCTCTCGAATGGAATAGTATTTTTCAGGGTTGACTAAGGGTGGTGAACTTTGTTTAGAGGGTTTGGATTCTGGTTCACTCATGTCCTCTTCAAAATCACTGGCATGAATCTGTTCCAAAACTTCAGCCCTGGTACGAGGCGATAGATCACGTTTCTGCCTCTTACTTTCTTCTTCTTTATTCTTGAATGAATTGGATCGTTTCATCTTGATAGCAAAAAAGTCAAATGACTAAAGTTTAAATACCATGGGTTACTTTATAGTCATGGCAGACCAGCGATATAAAGGGTATGTGTCTTGTCCTTTCAGTATTCATTTCACTCTCAAACCGAGCACAACGATGGAAGAGACTACACAGATCGAACGTTTCATCAGAGCTATGCGATGGGTCATTAGAAAATTCTCTTCAGACCAGTCGAGGGACTACTCTCCTTCCTTTCGAGGTAAAAGTCAAGATACTTGCTATATCTGTCAGAAGAAAGGGCATTGGTCTTCAAAGTGTTCAGGTCGTCAAAAAGGAAAAACAGGGGTTAAAAGAGACAAAAGTCAAGATGCCTGTTATTATTGTCAAGAAAATGAAATGAAGGTGGCGAAGGTTCCGGAACAAATTCTTGCGAGGTAAGAAAATCCACAAAATCCCAATTCACCTCTTCTGAAAGTAACTCCGGGTTCCCTTGGGTAGTCTCTACGGCTGGTACACCCCAATTTATCGTTTTCTGAGTTTCCGTCATATTGAAAAACTGTCGCATGGATTGACTGCGCACAGGCGCTAGCGAATCTATATAGGACATGTGACGTCACAGACTGCTCTCTTCGGATTGGACGTGGGCTGACTGAATTTTGTAACGCGTGTTTGGATTGGTCAATGAACTGAATCCGTTTCGATCCTTCCTCTCCCTATAAATAAACGCAGTTCACTGCATTCCTTCACCTGTTCTCGGCACCCAAAACATGTGGACTGACGTGCAATCTTCAACTCTTGTATCTTCCATGATGTTCCGGACGGACATACCGATGTATGTCCGATCCAAGTGGACAGTTGTCCACAGGACAGACACCAGCCTGTGGATCAGAAGAATATATGTGGAGAGGCAAGGATGCCTAAAAAGGGTTCTCATTTACGGTCCTGCAGTCAGGCGCAGCTTGAGGACAAGAAGAAGACCAATGCAGTGCCCTCTGTGTCAACAATAGGGTATGTTAACGTAGACCCAAACGCCCTTTTCAGGGCCATTCATAGGTCTCGAAAAGATATTGACTTTCATTCCCTGCCCCATTTTTTTGAAAGAAAAAAAAATAGAGACCCTTCTTGTTTCAATTTTTCCATGTTCCATTTTCATAGACCCATCAGGTCGGGACCGTATTAAAATAGGGTCCCGACCCTGTTCCATTTCCCCTTGACGCTAAACAGGCCCAAGATTTTTTTCCCCATGTTAAATTCCCTTGAGGCTAAACAGGCCCAGGGGTTTTTCCTCATGTTAAATTTACGTAGAGGCTAAACAGGCCCAGGGTGGTTAATGTTAAATTTACATAGAAGAAAAACAGGCACAGGGTGGTTTTTAATGCTAATTCCCCTTGAGGCTAAGGTGGCCCACTTCACTGCTATTGGGAATGACTACCATTGCTGATTTAAATGTTTCTACTTCAGTAAAAACAGAAAACTATATTCTGAATTTTTTTACAAATATGATAACGCACTTAGATGTCAACATACTTGTACAATTAATGGCCTCTGTAAACTACTTCTGAATGTATTGCTTATCATTTCTCCTGAATAGTTTATTTACCTGATGACTTAGATATTGATATAAGCTTTATGCCCATTCCACATACATCAGTTATTCATTGCACTCGTCCATCTACAGTTAGAGAAATTAAAAACCTATTAATTTTGTGACACAAGATGTGTTTCACTCTGATTGGAAAGACAACAGCGATAAAAGGTTTAGCTATCTCATGAATTAATATTCTTTTATCGTCATTACCAAATCCATATTTATACATTTAATGGCATCTGGATACTATTTGTGAATTTATTGTTTATCATTTCTCCTCAATAGCTTATTTACCTGTTGACTTAACCATTGATATAACCAATGCACATTTGTCTGTTGTATCAGTTATTCATTGCACATATCCATCCAACATTAGGGAAATTAAAAGCCTACTAATTCAATGGAACACGACGTTTTCTGCTCCGTTAGGAAAAACAACACTGATAAAAGTTTTAGCTATCTCTTAAATTAATATTCTCTTATTGTCATTAACAATTCCACCTAAGTGGGTTCTTAGTAAACAAAACATACTATTTTACAAGTTTGTATGGCATGGGTGAAAGACCAAAATCAAATGAAATAATCCTTTGACCGAGTTTTATGACAAAGATTGCTGTTGTTTTTCGGTTTAATGTCATATAGGCAATATATGGCGGCCACTGTAATTGTCTAAGGAAGAACCCAGGAAAACCCTGGTATGAACCACTGATCCACAAGAAGCTATTGGCAGCTTTCTCACATAACCACAATGGCCGCTCCCGAGACTTGAACCCACGCGAACAGAAGTAGTTGCAAGTGGGAAACGGGGTTCAAACCGGGAATTAACATTAACCTTCTATTTATGTAGTGTTTGACACTTGGAGATCAAACCACAAATTAACATTGGGGAGACATTTAAAGGTCAAAAGTGTTTATAGGATCAAATGTGACACTTTGGAATTAAACGGGAATTAACACGAGAATGGCACTTCGGTGGTCGCACGAGAGGTAACATTAGTCTTTCTATTAGGACAGAATTTTTTTAGTACAAGTAATAAGATTGAAACTGTCTCTAAATTGTATTAAAAGTATGTCTTGATTAAATTATATTGAAAGTAATTTTCTATCAAAATATATTGAAATTAAATTCATTTATTTCGGTATTACAATTATATACTATTTAACAACGATTGCGCCCTTATGATCAAATACGAACCGTCTTATACATACATTTCCCCTGTATCTCAAAGTCAGCAAAAAGTACATTCGCTAGGTTACGTAAATTGATGAACTAGACGAATTCCAAAGATTTTTCCTAGACCAGTAAATGAGCTGATCTTGCAGAATTACCTACGTAATAACGTATATAGACCCAGACGATAATCTGTAAGAGACTACGAAGCCTCACATTGAGATTCTGGTAAACACAAGAGCTAGGCACATGTCCATATTTGGCTTTGACCTAAGAAACTGATATAAAAAGGAACCAACCCTAGGGCACGCCAGTTTGCTCGTCAGAAACTCAAACAAGCTTCTGTCTTTACAGGTAAGATTATCGTCTATGTACAATTTTTCATATAGTATAAGGATTTTTAGTGTTATAAGAATTTTTAGTGTTAAGATGTTAATCTAACATCAGTATGTTTAAACATTATATTATTTTAATATTGCTTTACTATTCTTTAATATAATGTATTGGAAAATTTAGTTGTTTGAAGAACTTATATTTACTTTAATTATATTGTTGATTATAGCAAAAAGCAACGTTCGCTACCAACTTCATATTCAGTAATAGTTAATTTAGAAATAAAATACTCTTTAAATAATAGAGTTTAATATGTTGACATTTTAGAATAAATTCAGTAACATATATTTCAATTACGGTATTAGTCTGAAACATTGAATTTTAGATTCTTTTGCTTTCGTGAATGTATTCGATATTTAATTATCCCTTTTTATATTCTAAAAGGCAGAAATTATACAATGCATGATGTTGGCAAGTGAAAGAATATCGTAGTTTTATATGTTTCTTTTATTATCTGTAATTTAAGCTTATGTAATTTGATATTGGAATGTTATTTTATATGTTGAGTATTTCAAAAATGTTTGCTCACCAGAAACTCAAACAGGCTTCTGTCTTTACAGCTCGATCCCGTACCTTCGATTCCCCAGATGTAGCCATATCTTCATTGTCAAGTGAAACCTCTTTCAAGAGGATTGAACTTCGTCTTTCTTTCTCTCTCTCTCTCTCTCTCTCTCTCTCTCTCTCTCTCTCTCTCTCTCTCTCTCTCTCTCTCTCTCTCTCTCTCTCTCCGTTGGGTCTTGAAAACAGCTTGACCTAGAGTTTATGAGACAAATCATCTCATAAAATTTCTATTTTATGTAGTATTTGGCACTTATCGGTCAAACGGAAATTAACATAGGGAGGCACTTGTGTGGTCAAACGTGTTTATGGGATCAAAAGGGTTTATAGAGTCAAATGGATTTATGGGACAAAAGGGGGAGGATAATGGCATAGGGTTTTCAAGTTTGAGTTGAAAACACAGACACACACAGAAAAAGACTTACACACAACAGAGACAAAAACACCTATGTAGATAGTGGGATAGTAAACTTTTTCTAGAGATCTGAGTGCCACTGAAAATGGTGCATACGAGAAGTGATGGTACGACAACTACGAAGACGACAATGGTCATTCTTCCAGAAGAAGATTATTTTAATTTAGTGGATTTTCTTTCGCCTTTGCAAGAAGTTTTAACCGCACCAGTACCTTCACCGTCTTCTCCCTCGTTACCTTGGTAGAGGATTTTAGAAAGAAACAAAGGAAGAATTACAGAAAGTTTTACAACAGCAGAAAGTAGCAGAAGAAGCATTTGTGATTCGACAACAGCAAGAAGAGGAAAGAAGAAAACATGAAGAGAAGAGCAAGTATGAAAGACAGAAGAATGACAACGAAAGCAAAACGTTAAGAGTGCTACAAGAAAGTCTGGCAGAGTAAAGTATCTGAGACAAACGTATCAGACTTCTTTAACTCGTTCCAAAAGAAAGATACGTTCAAATGCCAAGCACTTCATAACTAAATCTACTTTAATACTGAGATGCCGTCAGCAGCAGTGAACACTGCCAAAGCATCCACAGCAGCAGGAGAATATGTAGGATGTGGTCATGGTAAGGATTTAAAGCACTTAAAGCTAATCATGTCAAGTCTATGAATTTGTCAAAAGAACAAATGCCCAAAGGGTCCTTTTCAGTGCCACGCAACTATCTAGAAGAGATATACTATTTACAGATTGCCAAACCATGTAAAACTTAAATCCCTTTTCCCCGTGATTGAATGATGCGCGTGTGTGAGTGCCCATGTGTTTATCCAAGTTATAAAATGTCAAGACAAAGAGAGAATTACGTTTATCTTTTGGGAATATTCTATGTTTGAAATCACTATGAATATTTCACAACACATCACAAAAGTTCATTTTCTTCTTCTCTCACTGTCTTTCTTCTTGTAATTTCTTCAGCAGCATAGGCTTTTACTCGTCTTCACATTATTCTCGTGATCTGTATTTCTTGCATTACGTGACGGACATTGGCACTTCTACATTTTCTGAAGACCTCTCATCTTCCTCCATTTGCTTCTTTTGTTGGTTCTCTTTTATTCGGAAGGCACTCTGAAGACCAATGTCCTTTCTGCTGACAATAATAACAGGTATCTTGACCTCTGTCTCTCTCTTCACCTCCTCGTTCCTTTACTAAGACGATGCATGCATTCTGAAGACCAATGTCCGTTCCCTTGACAGCAAATATCTTGACTTATATCTCATGAGGAGGAGTAGTTCTTTGTTTTCTCTGAAGTATACCTTAGTACGATCCTTCGCAAATCTATGACTAATAGGTGGATCTGTGTTGACTCTTCATTCATGACAGTTTATATATATATATATATATATATATATATATATATATATATATATATATATATATATATATATATATATATATATATATATATATATATATATATATATATATATGACACCGCTGCGTGTAAAACTGTCAGATGTAAAGTTTGTGATCAAGATGAAAGGATTACAGGGAGAAATTATAAAAAAGGAAGTGTCAATGACGTGCCCTATCGCCTCACACACGGCTCAAATTCGTGAGAGCTATTTCGAAGACAACACGAGTAAGTCTGAACCAGCATCCACTTTTGCCACAAATCATGAGAGTCCAGATTCATCCCAAAAGAACTTCTTTCGGTCCGTAAAATTATTAGCGCATTTGAGAGTCGCAAAACGCACTTACAGAAAATTTAGAACGACGGCTTACAACTACACCGTGAAATGTAACGAGATCTAGTCGTGTGTGCAAAACTTACTCAAATTAAATCGTGCAGCCTAGATGAAACAAACTTTATCAAGGAGAAATCAGACACCAAATGACGATGGCAATCGGTGTCACCCAACACTCTTTAAAACGTTTTGGTAGCAGTTCACTCTCGCGATCTTTCAGATTACACTGTTGTCTCTTAACCAATACCATTTACATCCACTGCAGATTGAGATTGAGAGGTTGAGAGAGAAAAACTGCGGTAAAACTGATTTGTTGACTTAACAATCAAGATCAGCGAAGAAAGTGACTTCCAGAAATTTTGAACGACGACATACAACTACAAGGTGAATTTAAATGGTTTAAGTCACAATGGTTGCTATGTAGTTGTATGTAATGTTAATACATTCACACAAGTAATATTTGTGTAAGCGAAAAGACACATACACAGAACTTAGTGACGGTAGAACAGACGGTGCTGTAGTTGGAGATTAGTGTTTTGAGAGATGGACATAGAGAGAGATTCATTATTACGCATATGGAGATATGTAGGGCACCATTGTTGGCTCTGTTATGTTCATGGCATTATGAGGTCAAGGAGAAATTACCATTAGTTTACCTTGAGTTTCTTAGGACAACGACAAATTGTATGTGAGAAATGTTCATCGTCAATCATTTATTTCGCTCATTAATTTCAAAAAACGGTAGTGCTATATTTATTGTCGACTTACCGAGCAACATTTGCTTTATACCTACTCCCAACTTAAAGACATATCATGTTCTGCAGCACGCATATTAGGCTACAATGTTGCAAAGTTCCACTAAACCAGGGACAGGAAACAGCATTATTCTTTCGCAGTCTTAAACCAACTGAGAGAAAATAGGTCAACACTTTTACATTATATCCTCCACATAACTCATGTTTTTCCTCTACAATGAGAGTACAGAAAAAGATGGGTTATACAAAAGTTATTCGGGCACTGTAATGCAGAAGATCTGTTTTTAGTGTGCTAGTATTTTCTTCTTCGAAAAACAGTCGACCCACTGCTAGAAATTTGTATAGTGACACAGTGCAGTATCAAAATAGGACCACACACACACACACACACAGAGCTAAGATATACCTCCAGATTTATAATAACTCATTGAAGAAAAATCGTTTTACAATTGTTTCAAAGTTACAAGTGATGCCAAAATTACAAAACTTAAGTGACATTGTGACTACTGACATGCCTTGTTCTGAATAGTATCTCAGAAGAAGTACTCAATAAAGGCAAAAAATCCAGACCACGAGAAGAAAAAGAAGACAAGAGAGAGCCTTTGCCGCTGAAAAAAAAATTCAAAAAGAAATACAGACAGTGAAAGGAGAAGAAATGGACTTTTGTGAAGTATTGTGAAAAGTTTCATTATTATCTCAAACAGAGAATATAGCCTGAAGCAAAATCTAATAATGTCTCTAATTCTTCCTTCTATCTCTAGTACAAGTCACACAGGTCATGTAGGCATTCAACGCCGAATATTTCAGTAATTCGTCTAATTTTGTGGAATTTGATTCTACATACCTTCAAGTGGCAAGTATTCACTTTGGATTCATATACATCCGCATGTCTTTGGAAGGTTATTATTTAGACGTCCCGAAAAGAGCATGAGCCAAAGCCAATGTTAAAGCACGGAGACATTTTGGACGAAATGAATCTATGGTGTTATCCAGTACAATGAGAGCTACGCATATTGATAAACAAATTCGTAATACGATATATTGTAACGATTCAATTCGATGTGCTCCGTTCTTGACCAAAGTTTAGTACATGGCCACCATTATAAAAGACCATAGAGATTGATAATTTTCGACGGGAAATTTTTTGGATGACAGTTAAGGTGTGGATCATTCAGTAATCAAGATTGAATATACTATTTTTAAGGAAATTTAGTGTTAAATTTTAAAAGAACAATTTATATTTAATTTAAAAGAAGAAAATGTGCATACATGCCCCATGTGACTTTTACCATAAAATCATCTACCAAGGTAACGAGGGAGAAGACGGTAAAAGTAATGAGGCCGGTAAAACGTCTTGATAACACTGGACAACAAATTTTTACAAAAGTCATGTTACTGAAATAAAATTAGTCAATTCTTATCAATTTTTATGTGCTGAACACGAATATGACAGTCAAATTGCAAAATTGGCTCTAGTTTTTTTGTAATCTGCAAGAAATTAATGTTTACATAACGAAATGCATTCCAATAGTAAAAGGTCAACTGTAATAGCCTACCTATAAAAAATCAAGTCATTGACTACATCTTAGATTTCTTCGCCTGTCTCTTGTACAGCTGTTCGGGAGCATCTCTGAGGAGTGTCCAGCAGTAGTCAGCCAGCATTGTAGTGGACCATTTTCCCTGGTATCTTTGTTCCATTGTTGCGATATCTTGATGAAAACGTTCGCCGTGTTCATCACTAACAATACCACAGTTGCTAGGAAAGAAATCCAAATGGGAATGAAGGAAGTGAATCTTTAGAGACATATTGCAGCCAAGTTTCTGATACTTCATCAACATGTCTTCTACTAGTTCCTTATAGTTTTCTGCCCTAACATTTCCGAGGAAGTTTGTAGAAACTAGGCGAAAAGCATTCCATGCTTGTTTCGCGTCACCTTCCAGCAAGTTGTTGAACCGGTCATCTTTGAAAAGCTCTCGAATCTGAGGACCCACAAAAACTCCCTCTTTAATCTTTGCTTCGCTGAGTCGAGGGAATTTTTCATGCAGGTATCGGAATGCTGGCAAAGTCCGGTCAATGGCTTTCACGAAGTTCTTCATCAAACCTAGTTTGATGTGAAGGGGTGGTAGCAAGATTTTCTGAGCCTCAACCAGAGCTGGGTGTTGGATATTCTTCTCTCCAATGGCTACATTCTGCCTGTGAGTCCATTCCTTCCTCATGTAGTGCATTTCCCTTGCTCGGCTATCCCACTCGCATAAGAAACACATGTATTTTGTATATCCTTGCTGCAGTCCCATTAAAAGGGCAACTACCTTCAAATCACCACAGAGGTGCCAGCTGTACTTGTTATACTCAATGGAATTCAGTAGCTGCCTTAAGTTATCGTATGTCTCTTTCATGTGGACAGCATACGCTACTGGAATAGATGGAAGAATGTTTCCATTGTGCAAAAGCACAGCCTTGAGACTCAGTTTCGAAGAGTCCACAAATAGTCTCCATTCTTGTGGGTCATGAGTGATTTTTAAAGCATTCATGAGGCCCTCAATATCGGAACAGAATATCAGATTACTTTCCTTTCTGAAGAAAGGCTCCAATTGCTGGTGGCGCTTTCGATATGCAGTAATTGTGACATCTTCTTCTAGAAGATTCCATTGTTGTAGTCTTGATCCTAGCAATTCTGCCTTGTTCTTTGATAAGTCCAAATCACGAATCAGGTCATTTAGTTCTTCCTGTGTTATTCTGTGTGGGGTTGATGATGCACCACAGTGAAAATCTGGATCACTGCATGCTGATGGACCAGGAGAAGAACAGGTCGACTCACCTTTGTCTTCGTCAGATGAATCAAGAGAATATTCTGCTGGAGGTTCTGGAATAGGAAGTCCCTCACCATGTGGAACTGGTCTCAATGCAGACGGAATGTTTGGGTAGACTATTCTCGACTTCTTTCGCTTCGTTATTCCGCCGGAAAGAGGAGGAACCAAGCAGAAGTAACAGTCATTTAGGTGGTTGCTTGGCTCTCTCCACACCATTGGGACTGCAAACGGCATTGATGACCTTTTGCAATTCAACCACTGTGAAAGCTGTGTTGTACATGTAGCACAGCATATATGCGGAGCCCAAGGCTTGTCTTGGTCACCAACCTTGCATCCGAAGTAAAGATGATATGCCTTCTTCACTTGAGAATTGATACTTTTCTTCTGGTTGGCAAATGTCACTTCCCCACAAATATAGCAAAAATTTTCCGCGGTATTAACACACTTTCGAGGCATTACTGTTCTTTATTGTACGTAAATGGATAAAATAATAAGTTTTATGTAACAGTAGCTTGAACTGTCTCGCACAACGTCTAAAATATTTTAAATGCTGAACCTATCTGATTGGGCTTTATATAGTACACTGCTTACGTCAGCTTCAGCAGCCGCCTGGCATTAGTATAATAGGCCTACACATGTATAGTACACAGCTGACGTCAACTTACTTCAGCAGCCGCATGGCATTAGTATTGCATTGCATCAGAAAATGATGCAATCAACTGTGGATGATGTGAGCATGATGGTATTATGCAATGTTACATCATTATTCCGGATGTTGCTGCAGTCCTACTGGAGAAATTTACACAGTGAAACATAGAAAATGAGGTATATGAATATCTTCAAAACGAGAGCCAATACAAATTTTTCACGGTTATATTCGTGTTCGGCACACCAAAATACTACAGATTAGGGCCTTTTCAAGTCAGTAATGATTTCACTGTTGACCAGTGTAAGACGAAAGAAAATCAACTCAGTTTAAAACAATTTTCTCTTCTAGTAGCATCAATATTATCGTCTTTGTAGATGTCATGTCGTCACTTCTAGTATGCACAGCAGGCGCATCCCAGTATATTGTCTTCCTAGTTTCAGCCATATATAAACTATGTGGCATCGTTTCACTAAGGAGGGAAGCTGCCGCTTCTATATACGGTATGTGACGTTTCGCAACAATCTCTTCTGATTGTAAGGGCGTCTCCGCGCTCTGAACGAATTTTGTAACGCGATTTCGGATTGGAGAAACATTTCTGTCCTTTTCGATCCGATCTTAGACTACAAATACAAACGCCTTGTCCCATGGATTCACCTGTTCTCACGATACGATGTGGACAAACGTTGAATCATCTGCCTTATTTTCGCGAATGCTGTTCGACCTGGACTATCTGATGTATGTAAAATCATCGTGACCCATCATCAACATGACGGACACAGCTATTTTGGAAATAAAGGATTTATGTGGAGATGCAGGGCTGTATAAAGACGGTCTTGCTGTACGGTCCCCCTGTAAGACGAATTTCGAGGAACAGAAGAAGACCATTGAGATGCGACGTATGTTAACTTACTTTGGTTAACAAAACCCAATGGCCATTTTCAAGGCCTCTCAGATCTCTAGAAAGAATACTATTCCACTATTGCCATATGTTCTTTTGTCCCTACTTTTTGTGTACGTATTTGTGTATGTCTATGTCTCCAACACAAACTTAAAAAAACCTTTACCATTACCCTTCCCCGTTGACGCCATAAAATCTTTTGACCTATCAACACTTTTGACCCCACAAGTGTCACCCTGCATTAAAGTTTGACCTCCAAGTGCCTCTCAATGTTAATTTCCGTTTCATTCCCAAGTTCCAAATACTACATAAAATAGAAGGCTCAATGTTAATTCCCGTATGATCACAATTCCGATGTTAATTCCCATTTAACATCCAAGTGTCACATTTGAACCTATAAAAACTTGTTACCTCCAAGTGTCTCTCCAATGTTAATGTGTCATTCGACCCCAAAGTTTCATTCTCATGTTAATTCCTGTTTGAACCCTAAGTGTCAAAAATACTACATAAAATAGAAGGCTAATGTTAATACCCCGTTTGACCCCAATTTCCCATACAGAACCATTGAGAAATGGTGAGACGTTAGTGATCGGTAAAGGCGTGTGTTTTCGACCACTCGGCCACCCGAGGGTCCCTAAAGAATGATTTCAATATAATTCATATATTTATAGTTTGTAAATGCTTTGAAGCTGACATGGTTAGGCTTAGACGATTGTGTTTTGATGAGTCAAAATGTATAAAGCTTGTTACCATTTTCACTATCAAATACTGCTGAGAATTTCATTTTATTTGGAATAGATTTTGTTGACTCCGAAAGAAAAAGAAAACGATCTTTTATGGAAAGAGACTTTTGAAGAAGATTTAGAACTAGCTACATTCTTCAAAATGGTCCCCGATGAATGCGGTTATAGATATATAAATATGGTTTAGTCCTTTATTACAATAGATGCGAAAAATATGTCTTACGATAGATGGGAAAATGTGTTTTACGACGATTTCAGCAAGGTATTTGGTTTGTAAATGGTTTTCTTAAAGATGATGGCTCCTAGATAAGTTTTAATAGTTTCAAAATAGAGTTTCTATGGCATAAATTTTATATCTTATCGGAGCATATTTGTGGCTATATATAATCAACGCATAAATTAAATGCAGCAGAAGTTAAGAATCTTATGTACAGAAACTATTTATGAACGTTGATGTGTATACCATTATAAGAAATAGAAAAGAATCTAGAATGTGTATGAAAAATTAATTGGAAACGGCAAAATGCAACATCTCGAAGGTAATGGAATTTAGCGTTGTGCAATTAATCAAATAAAATTAAAAGGTGCAAAGTGTCTAAATGTTAGATCACTGCAGCTTAAAATATTAAAATGACGTACGTTATCAGTGTTTCTTATTTGGGATGAAAAAGCATTAGGTTGATATACTTAAAAAGTATTTCCCATCTGATGTAAAAAGGATATTACATGCACGTGCTTTAACCGTGTTTCCCATCTGAGAAAAAAAAAACCCGTTAGGATGATGTACATTAACAGCGTTTCCTATCTGCGAAGAAATAACAAGTGGACGACGTACTTTAACAGTGTTTCCTTTCTGAGATCAAATAAAGTTAGGATGACGTACTTTACAGCGTTTCCTATATAAGACGAAATAGCAAGAGGATGACGTACTTTAACAGAAATTTCCTATCTGAGATAAAATAACAATTGGATTACATACTTTAACAGTGTTTTCTGTCTGAGATGGAATAACAAATTAGGAAAACGTACTTTAACAGTGTTTCCTATCAGAGAAGAAATAACAATAGGATGACGTACTTTGTCAGAAATATCCTTTCTGAGATGAAATAACAACTGGATGACGTACTTTAACAGGGTTTCCTATCTGAGAAGAATTAAGAATAGGATGACGTAATTTAACAGAAAGTTCATATATATATATATATATATATATATATATATATATATATATATATATATATATATATATATATATATATATATATATATATATATATATATATATATATATATATATATATGTGTGTGTGTGTGTGTGTGTGTGTGTGTGTGTGTGTGTGTGACATGAACTGACAACGAACAGTGCAAAACTAGTATTTAACTAGCCTAAGCGCTTTCAACTCTCATAAAAAAAAAACATCAGCGTGCAAGAACCATCACGGCACGTGACCAGAGCCACTAAGGTTAACCCTGTGATTTTCAACCCAGCTGAAACAACAACAAGAAAAAGAATGCTGGCACACACACAGGAGTACCAGGCTGGGTGTCAAGGAAAGAAAAGATGGGAATCATCGCCTGATGTTCTCTTGGGCGTTGTAGTTCTGGTTAATACATACTTCATACAGCTGGGCGAAAGTACACCAGCTGAACTCAAACAGGAATAACGAGCGACAAGCAACATCAGCCGGATCCATTTATATGGAATAACGCTTATCCTTTGGAGAGGAACGCTGAAATGGCCCTGGCCTGGAGTTTATGGCCGTTGTGAACTCTCCGCCAAGCGCAGTGTCCAGGTAAGGCGGGGCGATGCCGGTGTCCACCGTACATAATGAGTTGCGAAGAGGTGGGCATCGGTAAACCCAAGAGATCATGTTTGCAGCCGAAAGCGTGACTGCAAGATGTAGACCTTTGTTTCACCTGCAATTTTTTTTTGAATGGGTATGTAATAAAAAGAACGCTATGAAAGGTAAAGTCAGCTGCCCTGTCTCTGGTGTAATGTCTGGTGTTGGGTCGCTCCTCACGATACAGTTCGGGAAGGGATTGCAAGCCACATCTAATCTAAACCTCATAATTGACTTGGCCCACAATTCATGTCAGAACGTAGGCCTTGAAAACATCTAGAAATAAATCGTAAAGTGTCAATGTTAGTTTGTTTACAAGAATGTCAAAACCATTGTGGCCTGTCTAGATTACAAACGCACTCGCATTCGCGTTGGTTGATATTGAAAGGATTTTCCGGTCGAAGGCTATCGGTTAGTCATCCCTCCCTCTCCCAACATAAATGACCTAATTTCAAGAAGGTTTAAAAATGCGGTAATTTTGGATGTATACCCTTGTGGTTCTGCATTAAGTGGTTAGTGTTAGGACTGGTCGGCCTGGTGTCAGGATAATGTGACTGGGTGGGACACCATGCTATATGTATGCAGCATGATGCTCTTGTGCTAGACATCGCTATAAACTGTCTCACTGCGGACATCGTAGCGATATGACTGAAAAATTGTTAAAGCTACGTTAAAAATCCAAATCACACACACACACACACACACTCGCCGTTAGAATGACTTTTCGACGTTGACATTAAGCTCGCCAACGCTAACGTGATAAATTGAAGGCCAACCATGAACCCCCCACGAACGGTTGTGAATGTACTGCTGCATCGAGGTTGATTCCCCGTTCTTAATAGGCAGTGGTGTAACAAATATGATGGAAGACGACACCAGGTGTGTTTACCTTTAAAGCAGATACACAGTACCAGGCCGGAGTACTGTATGGTATGACACTGGTTGGAATGAACGGCAAATGACGCAAAAGTCCGAAATTGGTGTCGACCTCGTGCAATTGTGGGTGAACGAAATCAATTTCTTCTTTGGTTCGCATCAACAGTTTGGTGTGTTTCTATCAGTGACAGACTGCGAGCAAAAGACCTTTTTATGCTCTTTGTTTTCTTTTCTTTCTGTGCTACCTGTAAAGTGTTGAATTTTGAATTGTATTGAACCTTTTAAGTTGAATGCATTGAGCATTGAAATTTTATCACATTTAAGCCAGAAAATTCTTTGTGAATGGTCACTTCGACCTTTCTTCTTTTCTCCCCCCGTGTCATTGTTAAAACTTGAAAGGCTAGCATGTATGACTCAGTGAGATTGACCAGGGCATTGCAACGCCATCCTGAGAAAGTAAACATTTGAGCTACTAACCATAACCGCTTGATAGGAACCTATGTCAAATTATCATTTTCAAAGGGAAATTTGTATGCACCGTAAGCTGTCTAAGATCTGACGAAAGAATGATTATCCTTGGAAAAATTTAGGAACTGCTGCTTACGATTGGAAAAGTAAATTAAGGGGTACACTTTGAGAGTAATGTGAATTTAAAGTGACGACCATGGTCGAAATTCTGTAGTCTTAAATTTCCTAAAAGAGGAGCAGTTCGGATGAGTAGGTCTAAAAGAATAGTGCTTTCCTTGTTAAACAAGAAAAGGGGACCAGGTGGCTGTCTTGTAAGAAAATACAGTGTTAAGTGCTATGACGCACAATTTCTAAAAGAGGACAGCATTAAGGTACGCAATTTTCATTTTCCACGTAATTTTCTATTTTTAATTGTTTGTTTTATATGACTAAGATCCATATTATGTATCGTTTATTCAATTTCATGGAAATCTGTTGATGCTAGAGTTGTTATGCAATTTATCTCTTTAATTGTACAGTTACTAGTTCATTGATAGTATTGACGATTGCATGCTATCCAAGTCTTCATATGTGCAGGATTTCATAGGGTTATACGAAATAATTTTCTTTGTCTGTTAGGACGATTATCGTGAGTTAACGATAGTCTCATATTTATATCTGATTTTGTAATATTTAAATAATCTTGTCAGTTAGGGATTGCTGTGAGCTATAATTTTGCGAATTTTATGCAATAGTAATCGAGCATGTGGTTGCGTAGGTAAAGATATACGGTAACGTTAGATATAACGTGTTAATTACGGCCTGTCGCTGTGAAGCGAGGGTGATGTTCTATCGAATTAGTTCAGAATGTATGCAGTGCGGATAGTTCGTTTGCTTCTGAGTAACGTAAATGAGGGAATTTGTGGACGTGTAGAAAATGGTACATATAGAGATTTGGGGTTAAGTTTGTCCTTTAAGGAACAGCTTTCTTGAGAGAGAGACGGGACAGTCCGAAGACGGAAGTCCGAAAAAATGGAGTGATGAGTTCAGAATAAAGGAGTAGGAAGTCTAGGATGGGTGAGGCGGTAGAGAATAGGAAGGCTCGAGGAAATAGGAAGACGTTGATATACGGTCAATGGAGAAAGGTGATTCCGCTCTTTTCACCACTCGTTATTATGATGAAATAAATCCAAATCAGACACTGCTATTAAATTATGTTGACATAATTTAGATTGAATTGGAATTGTCACTATTAATTTGTTTGATTAAAATTGTTATTTTCTTGTCTAAGGGGGCTCGTATTGCGTTATTTCTTCCCAATAGCCTTGCACAGTACTATGTTGAAAGTCTATCTTCCACCCCCATCGGGCTATAATATCGAGGGAGGTCATCCTCTAATTAACGCCAACCAGATCCAATTAACCACCCCTCTTACTAAGAGGGCGACGTTACGCTACCACTGTTATCAAAAGCTCAGAATCTTTTGTCGAAATTGAGGCCCATTAGCCATGTGACCGTCCCTGATAAATATTTGAAAAGACCAACAAAGTAGCATCATATGAGAAACTGTGCATTGATTTTCAGTTTTCACCGAAGAGTGTCTGGCGCCAAAATGTTATACCTATCATCGACGTTGTCCGGCGTACTACTATAGTTAACTCTTTATTACGTAAGGTAGGTTGCTTGCCAAACTACATAAAACATGTGACATTACAAACAATAAACAGAACGTCCCGTGTTAAAAAGAAGGGAAAAAAAGAAATTTAGCAAACCGGTCATTTTATACTTATTATACCCAACATTATGAGACAATTTAAGATGTGGCTACACTATTACGTGTAGAGGTCGGAGGGTGATAATGCATGTGCGACATTTGTCATAGGGAAGTCAAAGGGCTGTACGCTAGCCGGTGTATAGCGCATCGACGTCTCAATCCGGTGTCTAGCGCATCGAAAACTCAGTCCGAGCGTACACGTGGACCATCATTGGCGAGCAGTCGTAAATAAGAATAACGGGACTGGTACGACTACCGATTATGATAAAGAGTTCTTAGCTAATGTCGAGGAGAGCGTCAACAGTTCCGTACACCTGGCTACCAATACATACATCGTAATGCCCGTTCTTTGTCGCTCATAGGTTATACATGGCCACTAGCGGCATAGAGTTCCGTATATGCACCGTCTTCAGATATAATAACGAGATTCTCGTCGAAACGAGAGAGCAGCGGCTGTGAATTATCGGCGACGCTAAAAAGATCCCAGCCGTAAACTTACAAAAGGTAAAGATAATCCCAGCCAGTCCAGCGGATACAGTAGACCTAGGCTTTTCTATCGTGAGAGCATCCACAAAAGGTCGACGCTGACAGCGAGCGTACTGCGCTTATTGCTGGTGGGATAGCGGTCGTTTAAGCCTCGCTTTGGTTTTCTGGCTGTCTGTAGTTATTCGCTGATAGCAATTAAATTGCCCGACTCCCAAAAGAGAGTCTGGAGGCGCTCACCAAGGGTCGTATCCTGGCTAAGCATGTGGTTGAGTTTGTTTTTTATGAATCCTAAACCTCGTGGTTGGCACTTTTAGGGTCTCCAGGCGCATAAAACACCTGCTTTTGATAGCTGTATCTAAAGCTGCTAGGTCAACAAAACAGGCTCGCCTCACCTTTTCTATCGGGTTGATCAGGGCACTTCGTTTCTATATGCACTAAGCTAATGTGACTGAAGTTATAGCAAATAAATAACACGTAAAAGACTTCTTTTGTCAACAATGACATATGTTCAGAGCGCCAGAATTAAATAAAGACGCCCAGTGCACACTTAAACAGTCAGTGGTATTTCTTTTTTAATAATAGCGAACCCTTCCCTTGTATTCTTCGTAAAGTTTAGATAAAGGATAAGACATAGTTTCAAATATGATAAACAATGTTAGGCTATAATGAGCAGAATAAGTAGGTTTGGAAATGTGCCGGTAAGACTTTCTGATGAAAACATTTGATTCACCATTTGTATGTTTGGAAACGCATAGCAGTATATATATATATATATATATATATATATATATATATATATATATATATATATATATGTATGTGGGGGTGGGGGTGTGGGTGTGGGTGTACACATTAACTACATTAGGAGGAAAACCCCATGTTTACACACCAACATTAGGAGGACCTCAGACATTAGGAGGATATCCTCTTAATGCTTCCTCCTAATGAATTTGGAGTAACATGTGAAAATATTTAAATATTGGAATTTGTTTGATTTTTGAAGTTAGATCGTAATAAATTTTGGTCATATTGGTAGGGCCGAAATCTTGGATGGATATGATAATAGGTAAAGAAAATGTGTAAAACAATATTTCCCTATGTTATCTGACATACCATGGGAGGACCTGATTGAAATGTGTACCAATTGTCACTGGCAAGACTTGCTAAAGATATCCTTAGTAGCAAAAAATATGTATTTATTAATTTTTCTAAGAATCATGCTAATTGCTTTATCGATGAGAGAAAACACACTTGATTTGTGCAGTCCTCTCAACGTTGGTGTGTAAACATGTCGCATGATACGTCCTCGCAATATTTGTGTGTAAACAAATTAACTATTGACATATCTCGTGTTGATACCACTGATACGATCTCTCAACGTTGATGGGTAGTCAGTTCAGTATGTTATATTTGACACATATAGCCATTAGTGTGCTGACTTGCCGTTAAACCCTACATACATACATACATACATACATACATACATACATACATACATACAAGATACAAGTTTGAGGTCGCTGGTTCATATATTTAATTATGCAGATGGTGTTTAAAATGTTTCGAAAGTCTTTATAAATGTTTAGGAAGCTTATGGACCTGCGCAAGATGGACTGAAGTAATCTTAAATATGATTAGAGTTCGTCATAATAGGCTAAACAACCTGCTAATGTTTAATGCTCATGTCGGTGTTTTCATGAATCAAAACGTCCTAACGTCGGCGTGTTGTTGACGAATAAAATTTGCTGACCAAATGCACAATAACCATTGTAAGTGTCTGATATTTTTAACAGACAGCATTGATACTTTTTTCGAGAGTGAGAGTGGCAGCACAATTAATGACAAAATAACATAATTTCAAGAAAAACCGTTCTTCAATACGCTGACAAAACCGCCACGCAAACCGATGCAAACTGACAGACTGTTTAAGCACAATTAAATGCACCGTAGAATAATACTCAGGCATATCTTCGCACATATCCAGAGTAAACATGATTAAGTAGAAGAATGTATTTCATTGCAAAATTCCAACCTGTTTTTATTAAAACCATAGATAAAATATATTCTTTCATGCCAATAATAATGATATTGTACGTCGTCCTTAAGTATATACGTTCATATTTTGAGCCAATACTTGACCAAATAGCATCTAATCTTGCCATGAATTTGGTTTTTAAATGTAAGCAACAAGCACATTCTTTGTGCATTTAGGCTTTATGATAGTTTCGATGATAGTAGTATTAAAAGAAGCAAGTATGTATGATTGCGATAATAGTGTCACACGCACACAATTCATTTAAATGTTAAAGTAGCACCAGTCCTCAGTGGCCTACACGTCACTTTAAGTAGATGTAAAAAAATAAACATTTTAAGGCTAGTGTTGAAACATTGTCTTTAGAAAAACATTTTCATTCTTTGGCAAGATTATGGGTATTTATTTTGTATCAAAAGGATAAATGAACGAGTTACCTTAAGTTACTCGGAGTTCATACAGTCATACGCAACTACATTCGTGGTAAGAAATTGTACACATGCTGTAAATGAGACCTAACATTACTAGAATCTACCTTAAAGGTCACTACCATTATGCAATTACCATTCTTCAACAGTTACATGTTTAAAAGTTTTGCATCAAACATGTAGAAGAAATTAGCCTCTTTAAGATCAACAATTGTTTCCAGAGGCTACTTGTTTAACTTGCCAGAGGTGGTTGTTTAAGAGGGGTTCTTCAGTATTAATCTATTTTGACGTAATACACAAAAAAGCCAGTATGGAAACAAACTTATTTATTTTATACAGTAGAAACAAAGTTTAGACTACATGTAAATTAGGCACATTACAATTTTCAGTGCAGCCAATGAAGGCCAAACAAACATTTACCTGGCATACGTCGGTTTATTAAGTAAAAAGAACCTAAATCATATTGCGTAAATATCTCATGTATTAGCTGACAATTCCATTTCGCACTGCAATTTATCATTATAGGTAAGTTGTACAGTAGGAATTGTGCAGATCACATTTTACCCAATTTTAATATTGAGAGTATTATGTTAAGGTATTTAATCTGGAAGCCTCCATATTTATCAAGTTATTCTTCATCACATCAGAAATCGATATTATATAAAAGATTTTGTAAAACTTACAGTGTTTTATATTTACCCACATTTGTAAAACTTACAGTGTTTTATATTTACCCACATTTCTTGAATAAATAGCATTTTCACCACACCAAGAAAACAAATATTCTTGAGTCCCTGGATATAGACTAATATGTCGTGTTATTGTTCCCCTTCTAAAATAGGATAAAGAGAGCATATTGTTTTGTTGCGAACCATGAAATCTGCAACTTTATTGCCTCTAAGTCATAAATAGATGACATTTTCTATTTTCAGACAATTACAGCAATTTTTGGTTTTAAATTTTTTGACCAAAATCCGCTAAGGAAGACATAAAATGTTGTAGGCATACAGGTATGTAAATCTCCAAGACCTGCTTAGAATTTCAGCTCTTTGCATTATTTTCTTTACAAACGTTTATTATTTGTGGAGTGCTAGCTTATTGCCATGGGTTTGGATCCCTTAATAAACTCCTCCTTGATAGACTTGCTCCAAACGTTCATGGTTTGGTTTGATTTGATGGTTTACATCACAGCAAGACAAATAGACTATGTTGTACTGTGGTAACTGGAGTTACCCGAGGACACATTATGGCAGCCATCCCGTGCTGATATAATGGCAGGATTCTAACCTGCGCAGTTATACTTATAAATTCACGTATAGTTACATATGTTACGTTTGTATACATAGTGGTAGTAAAACTGACTTTAGAAATAAAATGAATATTAGCTTCAAAATCTACGAGGTACAGTGAAATATCTCGGTTTAAACATTCATCGGAGACCGCTTCTCTTGAGTTCATGAAAACCCATTGGACTCTTTTGTTAAAACTAAATTAAGCCTTCAATTCTCTGATTATGTAGATATATTTTATTCACATTTAATTACAGATTTGGTTTTAAAAAGATCAGATGCTGTATATATTGATTGTATCCAAAATAAATGAATATAAAAGTATCACATGCATTTTTATTTTTTTTTAAATTTCCTTAACATTGAAATTTCACATATGCGGCATATACAAATCGGTAAAAGGCATTGCGTACGCATAACGTCCCATTCCCTTACAAACAGGATGAAGTCAGTTATTTAGCAATAGTCCCAGGTGGGAAAAACTATATAAAGAAGCCAAATGCCGTGGTAATTCGCAGGGCAAATTATGTCAGAATGATCCTTTATGACATTTAAAGTTTCCCTATTTTTAGTAATGGCAGCCTTATTCCTCGGCAGTTAGCATCTTTTGTACAATCAATTGTAAAATCTCGAAACAGTTTCATTCGACCCCACTGAAATAAAGATTGATATTACCGGCTGTTTGAGCCTGGTCTATATCATTACTTGTACTGACGCTGAATATTGCACTTGGCGTGCCTTTGCTTAAAATGTTTCATTTGCAAGTGACAAAATATAATTATGTTTGGTCAAAATTTTGATTTACTTAAAAGATGAAAAGCGCATATAAATTCTAACATTAAATACTTTCACATGTTACTCCACATAGATTAGGAGAAAGAATTTGGAGGATATCCCTCCTAATGTCAGAGGTCCTACTAATTTTGATGTGTAAACATGGGGTTGTCCTCCTAATGTGTATAATCTGTTACCTTCTTCCATTAAATGAGTCAAAGCAATTTCATGATCAGTTTCGATTATGTAATCAATATTATTTTGAAGACAACCATATTTAAGAAACAAAAATGTATTTCATCAGGATAAACATCTCTATAGTTGTGCATATGAAAACTGATATAAACTAGGTATAATTGCAGAGATAATATTTCAAACACATTTGGTCTACTGTGATTTTGAACTTAGCCATTCATACATTCTTCAATTTAAACTTCTCTTACTTAAGTCGGAAAAAATCGTACTGCTGTAAATTATTTCAATGCTCCCAGTTGTGTCTGGGATAAACCATTTTTATATGAAAAGAAATTTTCATCATGTACGTGTATGCGTTGACGTTTTATAATTTGCTTTATTTAATGAATCCGAATAAGGAATGAATTAATGACTGAGTTCTGTCCTTATTTACATCTCCAAGAACCTATGACGACTATATTTCGCAATATACTCCACTTGATTGACCTTACTCTTCCATCTAATATTTCACAATCCTTACTCATGTACACGACCACTTGACTTTAACTAGCCAACCATAAATAGCTCCAAACTTGTAAATATGTTGATTATTAGAAACTTGACAACACTTATTTACAGATCCAATGCAATCGACGTGACAGAACTGAAACCAAAAAATAGATACAGTCATGCACCAAAAGTGAAAAAACATATATATATATAGCACCTCCCCTCATAACGGAAAAGAAAGATTCCTCATGAATGACACAAAACATATAAAACAAAGCATTAGAGTACAAAGCTACGTTAAAGTGCATATGTAATCAGATTCCCATTTCCTTTGATGTGCCTAATTCCGAAGTTACTGCAAGATCAAACCTTAACTTTGATAGGTCGACCTTGACCATGTTCTACATTATTTCCTGCAAATTAACACAAGCTCGGCGAAAGCTCACTTTTAGTCCAATTAATTGTCAAATTTGTCTCATGCAATTTTAGAAAGAATTTCCGGATAGTTTCCAGGTGGTCTTTCAAGATGTCACTGTGTATAATGATGTCTTCGATGTTTGTATCAAAGCCATCTACATGAGATGTACCATGTTTATTAAACGCTCGAATGTTGACAGGGAATGTTTCATACCAAAAGGTATCACTTTATATTGGTAAAGTCTACCCGGAAATGCAAATGCCGAAATTTCGTTTGCTCTTCCGTAAGTGGACTTTGCCAAAATTTTCTCTACACGTAGAAATATGTGACATAAATTTGATCTCAATTTTGGCACCATATAAGAATGGGTCATTTTTAAAGTGCAAATGTGCAACCATAGAGAAAATTAGTATTTAAATTATTATTAAATGAATGACCATTACAATCATCACGAAAAATAATTCACATAATATAGATATACATAACAGTAATATTTTGGCATCACAAAATGGTTTGCAATGGCAATATAAACAATTATATTTTGCACGAAAGAAATACGCTGATTGTGAAACTGCATTCTCTAAGTGCAATTATATATCAGATTGTCTTTGATATTATTCGTGGCTATTACATGGTTACTGCATGTTCTATCCTGTGAAATTAAGTGATGTGTAAATATACTAGCATAATTGTTAATTTTCTTTACAAACGGAGCATATTATTTCTTAAAAGGACAAAATGTTGTTTTCAGAAATAATGATAATATGGCATCTCATTGTCCATATAGGTCAAATGCTAATGTATCAATTGGAAGACAAGTGCACATGCTCTCCTAATCGCGTTTTAATTTGCTTTCCGAAGTTTTACAAGAAACATTACCCCATCGCAACTGTTATATTTATTAATAGTATGTGTACAGAAACGCTAATGTGCGTCACATGACACTAGGTAAACTGAAGCTATGATGTGAGATCTGTCTGCTGTCCTATCATGTGATAAGACTAAATATTTTAAAGATTGCCACTACGTGTATTATCCACAACATTTTATGATACAACTATGACACGAAGAAACCGATTACACATTTTCTGCTGGGATTGTTTTACGGCATTAAAATGTATGTGTCAAATGTTTGAGATTTCTCAGCAGATGATCTTAGGAATTATAATCATTATTATCCGTGTAAAATGATGTATTCTGTAATAACACGCACTTTCTATATAAATTTAGTAATTTAGAAAACCATATAAAAGTATAGTTTCTGATAAAAGAAAACAGCATAGGAATAATATATTTTCTACATATGTTCAAATCTTTACTTTAAACACAAAAGAAACTGGAAAGAGTGTTTAAGTCCTCTCAAAGTAAATGCTGATCAAGGCCTTCACAGCTAACTCTGCGAAAGCTGATATATTATATTATTAAAGTAACCTGCATATTTCCATGTCGCCAAGTAATCTTTAGACAATGTACTACACACGTTTTCTGATATTTGCAGGCACGACTGACCATTGCACAATATGAAAGTGTATTTTAAGAACAACTTACACTGTAAGAATGTGTAAGTCCTCTCAATGCAAGTGCAGTTCAGGGTGTCGTATCTAATTTGTAGAACCCACTCAATAGGGTCTTGAAACTCAATCTATAAATTCTTTTTAATCTCTATTTTTGACTTTCATCAGTCTGTCCTGAAAATGTAGACAATATGAAATCATCTAGAAATGAAATCATCTAGAAATGTTACCAATTATTTCTCATATACAAAAGAGTAATATCGACATTTAAAGTCTTTCAGTGTTAAAACAGATCAAAGCATTCACATGAATCGTGTCCGTGTTTCCTGTGATAACGCATTGTGACTCTTGTTTTGATACAGTTATATTTAATTAACTAAACATTTTTGTTTAGTCTCACTTGCAGTCACAAATAACTATTTTATTATTATTATTATTATATATAAATAACGTTTGATCTATTCAAAACGAAGTTGGTTTTAACTCCCACTTATGCTTTATAATTATTTTGGCAATCTTAAAACTCAGCTGAATGTACCATGCAACAATTCGTCAACTAGAATGAATTATTAACATACCTCTACGGTTACGTTAGACATATTACAAAGTCGACTCCATACATGAAGACAATATTAGTAATCAACGCTTCTAAGTATCGGTACCTATAATAGATCAATGGAATTGTACATAAAAAGTATGGTACACGGGTTTACTAAAATATGCTTTATTAATTTATTCGCATTAAAATTATGGAGGAATTATGAATGCGAGGTGCACCTCTGGGCAAGATATTATCAAGATCAAAATTTACAGTATAGTAATATACCTAAACCCGGATAGTGCTCGTTACTTTTTAATAAACTTTTATATGCTGTAGATCAAAGAGTATGCATGCTATTGAGCCTCAGCTATATATATGCTTATATAAAGTGTAGAAATGGGCAGATGAAAACTGACTCAAACCGTACAGAAGCAGGAAAACTAAATATTGCAAAATATTGGAAAATTGTGTGTGCCAAATCACCATTGTGGCTATAAAAGCCTCCTCAATTTGATTTTATCAAATATTTTGCAACAGTCCTCTCGTTCTTCAGAATAGGATCAATTAAATCAAAGCATCCAATCCTGACTATGCGCCCCTACATACAGACAGTTCGAAAGCCGGAAACAAGTGCAAAAACCCCAGGCAGCATCTCGAGTTTGTAAAGCCTTAATTTTCCAGCCATGCTAGATCTTTAATGTACAGTGAAATAATTTGAGAAAAATATCCTCTATTCGGTATCTCTTTGCAAACAGAAAGCCTTGCAAAAAGCTAAACTTTGGCAAGCTTGTAATATCCACAATCCTACAGAAACATGATTCAATCTGGATAAAAATAGTCTGAACTATTGATTGTCTATTTACGTAAGTATTAAAGATAATGATAGGGCAGATAAAGCAAAGTTGCCGTGCAACCACCCATTTCCGAAAGGTAGATTCCATATTCTGATTTCAAATATTATATAATTATTCTTCATTTCTGGCTAAATAGAGAATGGAAACTCCACAAACAAGTGTCAGAACATTCAATTTATCAACGGAGAGTGACATCCCTCATATATAACAAGTCACAGAGATGAGGTGGTATTGTGCCGATCGCATATAGGACACACATACCTGACTCGTGCATGCCTTCTATACGGTTAACTTCGACCACACTGAATAATCTGTTAGTATCCACTCATAGTGGAGTACATTCTTATGGAGTATGTCTACCTCGTCCGTGTGAGACAGAATTGTGTTTAAAAAGTTCATACACGGACTCGATGAATAAACTTTATGATGATGTACCACCAGACAACATCTTGGACTTTGAGGGAAAGTGGTTTATATACAAAATTGTTTTAAGGACTACTTTTTTTAATAAACGCTTTACATATTTATTTCATCCTTACCTTTAAACTCACATTACTTCATTTTATGTGCTTTTAAAAAGGCTTTTTGTGATTTTTCAAATAAATTATAGTATTTGTTGCTGTAATTCGTTATAGTAACATTTGCAGAACTATACCTTTAATTGGTACCATATTGCTGGCATTGTGTTGACGTGCTTTTACCCCTACTACAACTACTACATTACCAAATTGATTAAAATTATTTCCTACTCAATAAAAGGAGTAATGAACTGTTTTAGTAATCACATTTTAAAATGATAAGGTCTTTTGTGTGACTGATAATATTAAACAATCAACTAATAATAGAGATTACGTATATGTTATACATTTTGCAGACAAAATGCACGCTACTGATTTCAGAAATAACAATAATAATAATAAATGTGCTAGTCTTGTTATTCACAAAGTGTTTATAAGAGTTTCTCCTCACAGTTGGAGTGTGGTATCGTTAACATGGATCGTAGGTTTCATTCTGTTTAACTGGACTGCAGTCATTGTAGACGTTCAAACAATACAGGGAAAAGTCGCTTCTAAAAACTGTGTCAATATAAGTGCGCAAGACCCCTCAATTTCAATACAGGTCAAGGGTAATGTGTATGATAAAAGGTCGGATATGTGTAATACTTCAATAACTGGACTGTAGTCATGATAGACGTTCGAACTATACAGCAAAAAGTCGCTTCCACAGACTGCAGAAATACGAGTGTGTAAGACCGCTCAGTGACAATATGGATCAAGGGTACTGTGTGTGTTAAATTCAAGGTTAATGTGTATGATAAAATATCGGATATATGTAGCGATTCAATAATTCAAGGTTTTACTGCAGTCATGATGGACGTTCTAACAAAACCACGAACAGTCACTTCCAAAGGAGATTGCGACTATATAAATATGTAAGACCTCACAATATCAATACAGGTTAAGCGTACTGTAAATGATAAAAAGTCGGATATACCAGCCTTCTTCACTAGTTCTCATATTTTTTTCTTATTCTTCCAAATGTATAAATGAAAGCTTTATTACAATCGCACCATGTGCATTAATAAACGACTTTTCTGTATAAGGAATTAGGTGTGCTAGTAGAAATGGCGCTCCCAACAATATTTACTTATCTTAGTATCACGAGGGAAAACAGTATTAGAAACCATGCTAACGGAATTTAGAACAAAAGCTACTAATAAACGGCAAAACTTTAAATTTTAGGTCATTATTTTAGTCACGTGTGTATCTACTCTCGATGTAAATACAGATTAGATCATTCGCATCTAACTGAAGATAAATTACCTTTGTTCCTAGTGATAGGACTGTATGTCCATTATTCTGATTCGAGGTGAGGTGGTAGTTTCTAAAACACCTTGTCAAATGTTACTTTTATTTATTTTATTTATATGTAGAGGCTACAAATTAAATTATGGAGAAAAAATGATTTGTCAACATTTTAGATTTCTTAGTAGCCACCTTAAATGGATTGTACAAACCTAATGTTATCTCTACTGTTACAACAGCCTGGTAAAGAGCACAGGTAGTGATATACTCTTTTGGAATTATTGTTTCTTAAACGTTCGTAAATAAAAAATACCACGCTCGATTTATATAAACGAAGACAAAATATTTATCTATATTCTAACGAAACGAATTTTTATCACCTGAAATGGCATGGGAGTTCTTCTTAATATTAAAACAGAAACGCTTGGTTACGACGCTATTTTGTTGCCATTAGTTCAATGTAATTATTCTTTGGCGTCTACCTTCTTGGTCAGATATTGGAAGATACGGGGAAGTATTTATTTTAAACGTTTGTATTCTCTTAGCTTTAGTTGTAATATGGACTGTAAACATCTATGAATAGAACATGTTTAAATAACTGTACAGTGAGCGTGGATCGCTTCCTTTAGCACCCTTTCCTGTATTTCAATCCTCGCTTAATTTTTATAATGAAAGTACTACTCACCGATTTCGTCATTAATTATTTTTATTTCCAAAGAATCGGGTTGCATTCGCTCCCTGATAAGAACTTTGGCAAATTCTTGAGAGGATACTCTTTTTCGTTTCATGTGTGGTTCGCCTGCCTGAAAAGGAAGTGTTATACCTTCTGTAAATACTAGTTCTTGCCATTATTTTTTAATAAACTTGAAAATAGTTTTAAGTAAATCTTCAGGAAAGTTGTGGAAAATGACGCGTACTGTAGATCTGTATTGTCAAGGTTTCACAGCATTATTTGAGCTGTTGTTGCATTCTGTCCTAGTCCCTAAGAAAGTAATTAGTACTTTTACTCTAATTTTTCATTCAGATTTCATCAAATTTGTGGACAAATGAAAGAAATATATAAGAAACATAATCAATTCAGTGATACCTAAAATGCTCATACAGTATACCATGCAGTGTACTGCTTCTGGAATGTGGCCATGTTACTGGTCATTTAAAGCATAAGTGTTGGCAGATACACAATGAAATAATGTTGACTAGGCAGAGAAAAGTATAATTATATGTTGACATTATTAAACTTGGTATTTTATTTGTTTAAGATATTAATTCAATTTTTACTGAAATAAATTAAGTGATGATGCCATAATGTTTTCATTACTTGTAAAATTTATGAACATTATTAGTTAAAGCTCTCATCAACTCGTCGTGTGATGGCACCAGGACAAACTTTGTTTGCAAAAGATATTACTCATATTCTACTCACTATGTTTGTGCTGCGTCCCTTGAAACTATATAATTAGTACAATGTAATTATTCTTTGGCATCTAACAAAGTCTAGTTAGTTAATTAATTTAGTCCTTGGTTCATTCTACAGGGAATCGAAAATATTTCGCAAAATCCAAGCTGCCGGTAATGGGTGGTATTTCGTTTTTAATCTTGATCATCTTGGGGTCTCCACCCAAATGTCATACAATTCAGGAAAAATGTAATGGTCAACATTTTGTCCTCTGAAAAAGTGTATTAGCAGGCCACGAGTTACTTTATAATACTCGAGAGTGACACCTTGTTCTGCTTTGTCCAAGGTTTTGCCAAACACTGCATTGAACCTGACAGCAATCGTGTTCACCAGATGTTGAACGCTAAAATAATAGCCTGTAGGAATGGTGAACAGATAGGTGAACCGTTCAGTTTTGGGGTTCTGTTTTTTTATAGAGTCACCTGCAGTGGCGCGTTCATCCAAGTTTTGTTGCAAGTGGTTGTCATGTACTTGGAACGTAAAAGTGTTTTGATGCTCGATGGTGTTCTTGATTTGTGTAGGGTGAATGATTTCGACCCAAGCTACTTCCCAATGGACTTCGTGATCTAATTGGATGGCCTGGGGTAATTTGGCCGTGAAACAACATAATGTGTTATGGGGAAACACCTCTATGGAACTGTCACTGAGTAACGTTAAGTAAAATTGGTTCATCATAATTCCAGAGTTCTGCTGTCCGAGTGGTCACTGTAGGTCAGAGGACTGTCCGAAAGAGGGTTATTGTGATTATTGTTGGGATGGTGACTGTTGAGAGGGCGACTGGTGTTGGTCGCAAGGCTTCCGTTGTGACCATTAGGAGTATTTCAGGGAAGGATTGGGGAGAAGGTAACCGATGAAACTGCTCAGTAAAATTGTATCCTTGTTGCAAACTCAAATTGGCAATTGGCAGCACCGATGACACAAGACACCATGAAGATTTGGCAGAAAAAGACGATTTTCGTTTTAGGCACAGTTCTCCACACAATACCCACAAGGACTGCTTTTGTAGATTTTGCACAGAAGAACTCGGTGAAGGGCTGGTCACTGTGGTAGTGGTTGAGGCTGTGTTGAAGGTCATGATCATCACTTCTTTTTATAGCCGATGACTTGCGAAGTGTCGATCCATGAAACAAAACTGGGAGGATATCCTTTCCAACATACTTAGACTTCTTTGACACGATGATTTCCCACCTTACGGATTCTTCGTTCGAGAATGCTTTCGATATCTTACACTTCGTGTTCTGTTTTGGTCACACGTTGTAACTCGGGCAAGAAAAACATTCCTTTTAACACTTCCTCGTTTATGTCTTCAAATTTATAGACGGCAGGATAACGGCCACGCGCTCGTTGAGTCAACAGCGCGACCCAGGCAAATTCGGAAAAGATGTCGATGACATAAAACATATTTGTAGCCACGACTATAGGTGGCCAAATGAGAGAAATCGGCTAAATCGGTTTGCCACTGATGATTGATACCCTCCACTCGGGTGCGACTTGTAGAAATTTTTCATCCAGTGGAATTGTGTCAGGTGTACGTGGCTTGTTCTTGTAGCCATCGTTGCACTTAAGGTAAACGGACACTTCAGGCGGGTTTTGGCAGCACGATACAATTTCTGAACTCCTCTGTACCCCACAGAATTGGTTGGATCGTAGTAAATGCTGGCTAACACATTTTCCATTTTTAATACGTCACCCATTCTTCACGGATGCTACTTTTGATAGTGTGAGGGCTGGTTTGGAAACAGCTTTACGTGTCCGATGTGCCACGGGAGTATGAATCGAGGGTAGTGGTGATGGTCGTAGTGGTAGTGGTAATGGGATGGCTCTGGTCCTGCTTTCTTTTTTCACTTCTGGTTTCCCTTCTTTTTTTTAATTCTGTCGAAGGAGGAGTGGACATCATCTTTTTAACCCAAGCTTTTAGTTCTTCTCGTTGAGCTGTGGGGGAAGGAGTCAACAAGGATGCTGAAATCTTACTAGTCATAGTTGCCGCTGAAAGTGTTTGAAAGACTTCTCGCACCTCTTCTTCCTCACGCATCCTTGGGGCTGCGTCTGTCTTGGCCACTGGGGCTAGTGATGGTGTTGATGGACTTTTCATCAGGGCCTTCAAATCTCTCAGAGCTGGCTGAGCTGTTTCGTCTACAACTTTCTGGTGCAAGAGTTTCGGTAGTTGCAACAGTTGACCGAACCGTTGCGATATTTCCGTTTCTGACAAATCGTTGTGATCCATCAACGATTGCAATTCGTGTGGTAACTGGGCCATCTCGGTCAAATGAGGATTGGGAGGTAAATGCGGGGTCTAATATTTAAAAGATTATACAGTCAGACCTGCGACCAAACATCACTGTACAAAAGTGTGATCTTGATCCCAAGGTCAAAATGTTGAGCGAGAATATCGCTCTACGGTCTTAAGTTCTTGATGATTCATACCAAGCATGAAGAATAACATCAAGGGGTTTTGAACGTATAATCAAATAAAAACACTATTAACATCTGTAACTAATTGTTGATGCCACCGCTGCCAGAAAAGTGACAGTCTTATGTAATACCATCTTCGCTAGCCAAGATTCCGATATGTTAACCCTATCGGGACCTTGCGGATCGATCATATCTTGAAGGATCCCCCAATTACTGTTATGATTATATGGTTATAAACTAGGTAACAGAAAAAAGCGAAACAAACAAGTTTTGTAAAACTAAACAAATAATTTAATTATAAAATTTATAAAACAAATCATGAAGAGGAAGGTAGAGTATTATGAATTAAATCCAAAATAATTCCAAACGTTCTATCACAACTCCTAAAAATCAAATATTTATGTAAAAGGAAATTCGCTCCAAAAGATGCTAATGTATTTAGTATATAACCTTATCCTTCCAAATTTGTTCTGGCTTATGTTCATACAGACTAGGAAATAAATGAATTAAAAATCAATAAAAAAATTCTAAGTAATTACTATTTAGAAGTATACTGTTGTACACAATTTTAAAGTTCTACTGTGTTGGACAGATGGAATTTTGAGCAATGATGTATGTTGATGGAAACCCGTAAATACTTGCTTATTATATCGGATGATAATTATCTGAAACCATTGTTTGTGGTTTTATATTTCTTTATTATTACATTTTGTACCCCCACCCCTCCTTCGGCCCCGTGAGAATGTAAAGAGTCATTCAAGTGTCTGAAACATCGCGACGATAAATCACTATTGTTGTGACAAGTCAACATTAAAGTGTAAATTTTTAAGTTTAAAATAATGCAGTCTGGGATGCAGTGCTGCCGATACAAGAAATATACACCAAAGCCCGAAAGTTAGTAGGTTCTCCACCAATATTCTAGAACGTTTATGTTTACATATATTTTTTAATTTCAATTTTTTCTTTTTTCAAGCCAACGACGGGAATGTTTTTCTACATACTTTTATGCAAACTAAACTGCCATTAATTATTTCCATATTCAGCTGATCGTACACGCGAGCAAAAAAGTCTTTATCCATCGAAATTCTTTCTATGTATCAGGAAAAGAATAAATCTAATTCTTCCATTTAGACGACATAGATATTGAATGTAAGAATTACAAGGCCACCACTGACTTACTTTCACCCTTATCGATCGAGAAATAAACTAATCATTGCCAAACTTGTAAATACGTTATCATAATCAGTTCATTATTGTTACAGGCAGCTTGTCGGAGGAAAATGGCGGACGAAAGCAATGCCTGGAGGTTTGTCTAATTTACGCTCGCTGATTGGTTAATTGATCACTATGGTTGAGAAGTGGCGACAGGTCAATTATCAATGAAGCCGCTCAACAATGGCGGTACGATTCGGTGATTGCGAATATGGCAATAGTTAAGTGTAGAACGTGCGTGACAGTGGCTGTATTTCCGGTCACTGCTTTCTCAGTCCACTTCACTTTCATGGATTAGTCATGCTATTAATAAACGTGTTGCACAAAGTGTGACTTGCTTGCTAAAATAGGCAAAAGTCATGAGGGATAGAGGATGCGATGCATTAAAGGTATGCAGATCCAAGACCATTTATTAGGACACTACTCTTGTTTTTGAGTCAACCTAAATACGAAAGCAAGGGATAACTGCCACTTGACCCACGATTGGTGTCCCATAGAAAGTTAGATATGATTTTTATGTTTATTGTTTCGGTTATATTCTTGGAGATGATTTAATCATGGACTTGATTTGCAAGTAACAACCTCCTTGTTTCAAAAATAATATTTTGGTTTTCTGATAAAACATAAATTTTGTACCGGGATTTTACAGCATGTAGTATTGCATATCTAACTTTTACATGTCTTATGTCCACTGAACTTTGTATATTGCAGATATATATATATATATATATATATATATATATATATATATATATATATATATATATATATATATATATATATATATATATATATATATATATATATATATATATATGTGTGTGTGTGTGTGTGTGTGTGTGTGTGTGTGTAGCATTCATATTTTTCCTTTAACATACAAATAATAACATGTTTAAAAAGTTTAAAAAGTCTAGAGTGATATGAAAGATACACAACACTCAGACCACCGGGATTCTTTAGAAGCAGTGTTAGTTGCTGGCAGAAGTGATGCTTACATGGCAATAATATGTTTTCACACAAAAGACTGTTTCGGGTGTGTGGCATGGTTATAACCATGGGAAGGGTTACCATACTAGACAAGAATTAAGAATTTGTTTGGACTGGACAGGCAGTGGCCAAGACTCCCACCTCCACGAGTCTCTCTACCTATGGGAGAAATAGGCTAATGATAACATGACGTCACAGGGCGGAAGTCTTCGAAGCTGTAGTCAATGACCAGGGTGGAAGAATTCCAAGATGAACTCAACGGCCACATGTTTAAGACCAGTGCTAACCATACAGTAACATGGCCATCGGTTGTGGTCTACAGCCTGGAGGGGAATGGGATCCGCCAAAGTTTACCTGCACATGATACGCAAGGGGTGACGAAATGACAATAGAGTTTTTTATACCGGATCAGTCTCAGCCTAGGTTACCAACGACCTCGCCATCCGATGTACACCAGGACTGAAGTAATAACTATTTAACTGGCGCAACCACAATCAATGTACGGGCAGACAAAGCATCTGCACTGGAATGTGGAACATTAGGACTAGTAGCGAAACTCGAGGAGATAACCCATGAGATCTCAAGCTCCCGATGGCACATACTTGGATTCTGCGATATATGCCAGAATAATTTAGGAGAGATCAGATTATGAAGGACACGGGCATTTACTTCTGTGAGAATGAGTACAAGCGTAAGCATGGAGTCAGAATTATGGTACATAAAGACATTGCCAGTGCAGTGCCGACCAGTGTCTAACAAGACGATTACCATCCGATTGAGGGCATCTCCCTTCAACATCATCATATTTGATGACGAGGAAGTGGATGAGTTTTCCGACCATATTCAAACTTCTGTTAAACAGACACCCAAGAAGAATAGCGCAGTTATTGAAGGAGACTGGAAAGCCAATGTTGCAGAATACGCTCAGGAAGACTGGCTGGAAGTCTGTGGTCCATACTATAATGAACATACGAATGAGAGGGAACTCAGGTTCCTTGACATCCCCATCTACACTAACCCAGAGCTAATGAACAGCCATGAATTATCTAGAAAAGACATATTTCAGACGAAAACTTCACGACTGGATTGAGCACATCTTGCTGAGGAATCGCGTCCGGTCAAGGCTTAACATTTCCATAGCACGTAGCTTGCCAGTAGCTTACATGGGCAGCAATCATGACCTGCTGAAGACGACTGATAGTCTAGGATCAACTTTGAACTTTAAAAGCTTAAAGATCCAAATGTTGCTCAAGCGTTTGAGAAGGCAATAGGAAAAAAGTTACACTGCTCACAATTATTGGTGCTAAGGAAATCAACTTAGACTTCTTGATTACAGCCTGCACTACGGCAGTAATAGTCATTGTCAACGAGATTCTTGGCAAGTGTAGTACTTACAACAATCTGCAACAAATATCTGGCAAACAGTAGAATGACCATCCATATGGACTCAGCCTCTGATTGTCACTGTTCTTTTTAGAAAGTTAATCTGCAGCTGTTTAAGAGGTATCAAATGATCATTCATGAAGTTTTCTTTGAAATAGCGTTTCTCTCAGTAAAAAACTGATTGTAGACTATGCATGAAAAATAAAATGTTGGATGCATGAATAAATTAGGGCGTGATCTAGACGACAGACTTTCGCAACGCACACAAACCACTCACCAGCAGAGAGCAGACCTTCTCAACCAGTTCACCCCCTCCGCGCTTTGGAAATATTACAATAAGAGGGAAGTACATGATAACGTTTTATATGCTTATCTTTCGGCGGAGTGTATACAATTATCACTCTGTTTCGCCGCCTATGTATATATCTGTCCAAAACTCTTTATAGTGTTTTTTCTTTCTTTTTGGCACAATAACATTAGTTTTCGGCATCTTCAGTGACCAAAATTAAGAATGGCGACACATCCATTGTCTTCGTGCCACTTGCGTTTTCCACAATGAACGTCCCTAGCGTTGCGTTCAAAAAACTATCTGGAGGATTTCATGCCTCTTCTGGCAAGGAAACATTATTAATGCATTATATCTTATAATTTATAACCGATATTTGGCTTTGATTACTTTTGCTTTGTTAAAAACACAGACCACATCATGTTGGATAATAACATGTTTTTCAACAGGCATTTAATGCTTTAGAGAAGAAACAATTGGTTTTCGCACTTGTGCATAGGACATACTACCCGGTGTAACAGGCAATAGTATACCCCCAGTCCGGAATATACGTGGGCTTAAAGCGGCCTAGGCTAGATTATACCCGGGTATATTATGGCCTGGGCCAATTTATACGCTGGGGTATATTATGGCCTAGGCCAATTCATACCCCAAAGGCCAAATTATACCCCCATGATATCAATAGTGTTGAGCGATATACACAAGAATTACTTAATTTTTCAACATTTTATTGAGGATTCAGCTTTGTCAGGTAAGTTAAGTGAGAAAGCTAACTGAACTAAAATCTTAAAACTATAAACACATAGACTTTTATTACGTCAACCAGGAAAACTTTAATCAGTAAAAATATTAGACTTCCACAAAGGTCAAAGATTTACTACTACACTTCTCAGTAGTGTTTACACATTAAAATAAAACCACATATCTAAAACATTATAATGCAATTGTAACATAATGTTCAATGAATTTGACTATTCATGATATAATAAAAATCATGACGTCCTGAAACTTCAACTACTAAGACTGGCAAGTCCTCTCTATAATATAAATGTTCAAAGTTAAACACTGATAACAACATCAAAATGATCATACTTGTTTTCGAGATAAAGTGCATGTTCTGTTGTTGATTGCAGATTGAAGTTTGCGGGATAATTCAACCAATCCATGGAGTCACCGACTTTTGTGTGGATGACGATGTCGCAACTCAATATATTCGCTGTGGCGATGATCTCTGCATCTGTTGCCCAGACTCCATCACGAGAGATGCCAGAGGTGTTTACATATTCATTCACATTTTGGTTCAAGTAGTCCTGTAATTCTTTTGTCAAATCAGTGTTCATGTGGTGGATGTCTTTATCTCTGAGAAGGGAGTGGTTGTTTTCTGATCCTGTCAAGATGTAGCTGATGGCCGAAAGTAGCAGTTCCCATCACCTTTGGTTTTATATATACGCCGTGGTTGTCCAAGGTCCCTTGTTCGTCCATAGTACACAACCTTACCAAACGTAAGGCCAAGAGTGGTGCTAAGATACTTTCTTCCTGAACTTGGTAGTGGGTTGAAAGTCTTGGTCTGCTTGTGTTTCAGTGAGATATAGATGTCATCATTGTCTGGTTCTTCAAGTGGTCTTTTGAGTGTCTTTTGCTTTGGACAGTCATTGGCAGAGTCACTGGGACAATCATCGGGGAACTTGTGTGGTGGTGAAGCCTCTTCATACTGGCAAATCTTAAGGTTGATGGCGTGGTAGGTGTTGCTCAGTATCTTGTCAATCTTACTGTTCTTAAGTTTTACTCGTCCCTTGGTCAAGGATTCCACAACTGTGTAGGGTCCAATCCAGCGTGGCTCCATCTTTGAACCCATGCGATGAATACGGCGCTGATTCTTGATATAAACGGTGGAACCAGCAGTGATGTCTTTGTTGCTGTAGTGTCGGCGATCAAAGGCACGCTTATGGTGTTCCTGGGCAGAGTGGATGTTGGTACTGACTGTTGAACGGAGCTTTTTATGGATGGTTGTCAACGTATCCGGCACATCAGGGTTGGCATCATCTGAAAGGAGTATGGGGCCCACATTGTCATCTTCTGAGAGTTTGAGGTCTATAGGAAGCTTGGCCTTCCGTCCATACATCACCTCAAATGGAGTGCACCTGGTTGAGGCATGCACGAATGTGTGATACGCAAACAGAACACTGGGGATGAACTGGTCGCAGTTGTTTCTTTGGTCTATATGTACTCTCGAATAATTTGTGATCAATTAACATATTTTTAGCTTTGTGAGATGGAATTATGAAACTGTATAAAGCAGCGAAATATAATGCCACATGTAATGGATTATGAAGTAAATGATTGTGCATATGTGTGTGAGCTTGTGTGCCAGTTTAAACCTGGAATATCGGCGAGAGCAGACACCAACATACCGGTGACACATTTCGATACAAGGACGTCTCCTTTTGTGTTAGCGTCAAAACACAGATTGCCCAGACCTAATGTAGTTATATATATATATATATATATATATATATATATATATATATATATATATATATATATATATATATATATATATATATATATATATATATATATATATATATATATATATATATATATATATAAATCTTGCGCTAAGTCCTCGTTTGGTCAGTATTTCTTTTTATTGTACCATACATAACAATATACACATCCCATATGCATCAGTCCAAAACGGAGTAAATAAGAAATAACGTGATTCAGGTTAGGCATGCAAGCACAGACAAATAAGTATCACATATTTCCTTTTAACAGAATACAGAAGATCGATTATGTTTTTTAAAAGAAAGTATTGATATATTGAAATTAAAGCTGATAATTTAAGCATATATTTCATTAAGAAAACGAAGATTCGATATCTGTCTAACATGTGGATGACTTTAAATATTATTTAGATATTTTTAAGAAGAAATTTCTAAATAATATTGTTCTATTATCTTCTCATTGTTTTCTACTTGAACGTTGGAAATGTTTTTAATATAAACAGCCATACAATTCCCCAGTCATGAAAAAGGCTCAATAATATTGTAACTATATGTAATTCTTACACATTTGCATCAAAGTCAAAACAGCTGCTCCTATATTCGACGTGTCTACCTTAATGTTGCAAACATGTGTTAGTTGTATTGTTCGATTTTATAAACATTTTCGATTCGTCAGTAATATTAATAGACAAATTAAAATTTCCTTATTTAAACTTGCTGAAATATTCTGCATACCATAATTTCGAAACTGAAAATGAAATCGATTTTGGGTAGGTTTGATAGTTAAAATTGTTTATACCGTGGAATGTGTCTTCGCTCTGCCGTGGCTGGGAACTATAACTATCAATGTTCTGATTCATTGTACAAGCCGTCCGGTTTCATTAAAGTAAACAGATATGAAAAGATTTAAGTTTTGAAATAAACATGGGGTAATGTTTTCAACAATGCTTTAACGTTTTATCATCAATCCCGGAGTCTTTAGTATTTTGCATTTTTAAACTGTGAATTCAAGACTGAAGCCGCAAAGTCCTTGGTATCTCTCTCTCTCTCTCTCTCTCTCTCTCTCTCTACCAACTTCGGTGTCACTGTGCACGCAAGTATCATCTGAGAAGCCATTGTCAAACATTCTGTGCAACATATTGTTTTCAACCTCAACTTACTCTAATTTCTCGGCGGCAGATGCCGTGAAGTGCCCATAAACAGTTTGTCGATATTTATGTCAATATTCCATTATCTCCAACGGCAAAAGCCGTAATGTTCAGCACATATGATTGTATGACTGCATTTCTAAAATTACAAACTTTATGATATTTTATAGGTGGGCTATAATTTAATCCTTTAAATTTTAAAATTAGTTACAAATTATGAAATTTTAGATGTGCGATATGGAATAACACATTGAATATCTGTATCGTATTCCGTATCAGCTATGCAAATTAAAATGGGGATTACATATCGCAGACCTCAGATGGGGAAAAATGCAAACTCAACAGCTGGTTTTGCAAATATAGTAAACAACACTTTGTTCTGACAAATTGATATGATTTATGCACGTATTCTTGAGGAGAAAAAAGTACTGATTGTACTGTTTATCTTTTATTTACAAGAGCTATTTGTGTTTTGAAAATAAATACCGTAGTTATTCTAATGGGGGTGTTTATTGAAATACTCTTAGCACCAGTAACATCGTCCTAACAATACCGCAAAACCAGCCTAAAAATAGACTAGGGACCCAGCAACAAGCCTGATGTACAAGAGTATATTTGATCCAGTTCTATAACTTCCTTTCTTCTTGGGACTAATTACGTACTGTTTGAATTGTTTTGACATACCATAATGGATATAAATTGATCTACAAGCCTCGATAGGTTTGGAATTTATGTTGCTCTGTAAGGGGAATGGTGTTATTAGAAACGGGGAATACTATTAGAATAATAACGGTATATCTCAAAATATGTACTATTAAAATATGATTGTTATAAAAATGTTCTATATCAATACTGCTGCTGTTTAGTGCCAGAAATGAATGTTGTAATTAGAATTTTCGCTATGATTGCAACAACGGCGACTTTGTATTGCTGCATGCAGTTTTACAGCTTTTAAGTTTAATAATATCACCACCAGCAGCAGAGAGGGTGAACAGACCATAGAATTCCGACAAAACAAATAAAACAAACAAATAAATCATCTCGTAGAAAGGTCAAGATTTTACAAATGAACTTTCCTTGAGATGTTTATTTTTGCAATGACCGATTGTGCTAATAAAACCTCAGTTTGAAATAGTTGCTGAAAAAATAAAGTACTCTACGTGTTTATTTATTTCTTGTTTATTTTTTTGACGACCAACGTTGGTAGGTACCCTCTCTGCTGCTCCTCTTCTGCTGATATTAATTAAATTATTATGTTATAATAAAATGGTACATCCAGAATCTCATACTGCAAGAACAGCTCGAGAACGATTAGAAGCAATTAAAAAATTTCTTCCTGTCAAAGACTCATTTAGAAAAAATCTGCAAGCGCAGCAAGAATCAAAAGTTGAGTACGAAGAAGACACTAAAAAACTATTTAAACCCGTCACTGCAGCTACTAAGAAAGCTGCGGCGGCTGTTGAAAAAACTATATGGGGAGATATTAAAGAGGAAGATGAGAAGAGGAAAAAGGGTATTTTTACGGTATTAGAACAAAATGCGGTGCAGGCTGAAAAAATAGCAAGAAGAACCAAACAAACAAAAAAGATTTTACGAGACCTTCCAACTGGCATAGCCGCAGCTCAACATCCACCTGTTGATGAGGAAATACTTGAAGGTATTGAAAAACTTCATACTGAAGTCGCCGATGTGAGAAAAGAACTTGCATCTAAATCCAAACCAGCAGAAGAAAACGTAGAATTAATTGCAAAATTTAAAGAAGGAGTTGTTGAGGAAATTAGAAAAACTGAAAGAGAGAGATTACCTGAAGCAATATTAAATAATATATCTAATAAATCTAGTATTTTAAAACCCCGTTATGAAAAAATAAATGATGATAATTTCATTAAATGGATATATCGCGTATATTACAACAAAAAACAAGCTAGAGGTCCAGAATTTGAAAGACTTAAAGAAGAAATAAAAAAACTTTATAGAGAGAGATGGGAACAACTAGAACAAGGAGAGTCCTCCCAGTATCAGCTTCCTCCACCTCTGCAACAAATAGAACAACAACAATCTTCTTCGCCACAGCAAAGGTTGATGTCGGAAATTAAAAAGGCTAAAGAGTCACTTAAATCACCCTCCTCGAAGAAAATTTCTGCACCGAAAATGACATTTACACCGACAGGTTCACCACATGGATTTCGAGAAGGTTCACCCCCGGACACCACTGAAGTACTTACTCCGGTAATGCAACCACCAGTATTTAAAACACCTCAAGATGAACCTAAAACAGGATCTGGTTTATGTCCTGATAATATCATCAATGACGTGTCACGGTTAGAAGTCCTCATAGGAGGAAAACGAGCTGGAAATAATTCACCAGAAATAACCAATGAAGCAGCTGATATTTGTCGGCGACTATTTCAAGGTGGTATCATGGATATTGGCGTTTACCGAGAACTTATTGATGAGCTCGTTGATGACTAGTTGTTAGATAAACGGTAAATAAAATAAGATGATTGTGCATGATAATCATCGTAAACCCACACAGGTTAGAGCGGTAAACTCACGATTACCAATCTATAGTGTTATTTACGGAAATGGACTTGGTGATGTCATTCGGGGATTATTCACGAGGATAGCTCCAAAAGTAGCACCTGTTGCAAAACAATTATCGATGAAGGCTATTGATATTGTTCGTGATAAAGCTCCTGGTGCAATTGTCAATGTTGCTGGTAAGGCGTTCTCGGCGATCAAAGAAAGATTATCACGATTATTGCGACGAAAACAACAACCACCGGTGAAACTGGCAAGTACTGAGGTGATGCCTGCAGATGTCAGTAAAATAATAAATCAGGCTGCAAATCAAAAACTAGCGGCGATATCTGAAGAAGCAGAAAAAAATATAACAGCAAATTTAATAGCAGGAAGCGGTCTTCGTCGACGATGATCATCATTTGGAAAAATGGTAACTATAATAAAAATGTTCAGGCGCGAATCAGACCCAGCATTTGATATGGAGGCACCTGTCCTTAAGTACGAGTCAGTACGTGATTATCAGTTTTATTCTTATGACGCAAGACAACCAAATCATCAGGGGAGAATCGAATTACAGGTTCATGATACAAGTAGATATTTCTTGCCCGCTGAAGCGTTTATTGAAGTAGAAGGTACACTTGTAAAGGATGATGATACGGCATATGGTGCCAATCTGCGTGTTGGTTTTGTCAACAACGGAATTATGGCACTGTTTGATAGCGCCACATACATGATTGATGGAAAAAATATTGAATCAATTCAGAAGGATGTTGATGTTGCTACAACAATAATTGGTCTAGCCAGATATTCTGACGACTTTACAAGATCGGCTGGTCCAACAATGATGTTTGCTAAGGATATCACCGACAACGCTAACCATAATCAGTATATCAAGTTATACACGCCGAGGGCTACTGCAGTTGATAATCAGGCAGAAGCTGCCAACCCAGACCGTGAAGGTAGACCAGCTGCTGAATTTGAAATCATAAAAGATATTGCCCCGACTTACAACCTAGGATTTGCAACACGCCGAGCAGCGTTGTCGGGAGATGATAGAAATTTTTCGTGTGCAATTCCATTATCTCACATCTTTGGATTTTGCAGAAATGTTAGAAAAGTCATCTTTGGAGCTAAACACACAATTGTGCTGGTAAGAAAGGGTGATGATAATGATGCAATCTGGCGAGGTGCTGGTGTTGCTGATGCTGGTAAAGTAAATATATCAAAACTTTCATTGTGGATGCCAGTAATGACTCCATCTATTACTGAGGAACAAAAATTACTATCTTTTATGGATCAAGGCGGTAAATCATTGCTATCATGGTTAACAGTAACCACAGATGCTGCTCAAAGCAATATTAATGGTTTATTTACATGGCATATAGCATCACAACAGGGTGTTTCTGCACCACGACATATTTTTTTTGCACTACAAAATAATGCTCGGACGAATAATCAACAACGTTCACATATGATATTTGATAACCTTGGAGTTAATGAAGTTTCCTTGCGAATAAATGGACATCAAGAACCAACAGAAAATATACAACTAAATTTTGTTCAAAATCATGTAGCGCGCGCATATCATCGTTTAATGTCATTCATGGGACGTGATCAAAATATAGATACCGGCTTGCAAATATCACAACTAGATTTTACAGGTCTATATCCGATTTATTATTTTTCACTAGAACATCTTGATTTATCCAAACAATCTGTTGTTGATATACACTTTCGAGCTCATGTTACTAACCCTCCTCCTGATATACCCGGTCCACCAATTGTTCGCGGCGCCTACAAAGCAATCGCGGTCATACTTAGCGACAAGGCCATGTTACTTGAAGGTGGCAGTGGTCGAATGAGGATCGTTGATGCACCGGTGGAAAATCTTTAATCGTGTTATTTAGAAAAATATATTTTATATAAAAATGTCGTATAGTCATGTTAATGTTACTCTGACCCCCGGTCAGGTAAAAAAGCTTCAATCAAAAACCGCCAACAAATGCGGAACTAAAATATCACTAAAACGAGATCATATTAGTGGTGGTCCAAACAAATTATCGCTGACAAATAATCAGATTAAACATTTCAATAAAGCCCTAGAATCAAAAACTGGAGTTCAGTTCCATCTCTCCCCGAGCGCCATCAAAGACATGGTTAAAACGGGTGGTATATTTCCACTACTTGCGGCCATTCCGGCATTAATAGCTGCAGCTGCTCCAGCCGTAGCAAAAGCGGCCGCGTTAGGTGCTGTTGGAACAGCCGCTGGAATGGCACTAAAGAAAGCAGCAGGAAAGGGATACAAAAAAAAGGGACGCGGTCTAAGATTGCCGGGATCTCGTTGGGGGAGAGGCCTAAGGCTTCCAGGATCATTTCGTTAGACGTTCCAGCATCAAATTTTGATTTACTTGATGCTGCTAAAAAATTAAAAATATCCGCCTTTAGAGGTGTTTTTATGCGAGATCAATTACCGAAACAACCAAACAAACTAGAAACAGGTATTATTAATCTTGATAAACGTTCCGGACCCGGTACTCATTGGGTATCATACGCGGTTGATCCGCGTGGAATTGTTTATTTTGATTCGTACGGGTTAGCTCCACCTGTTGAATTTATCAAGTATGTCGCACCACTCCACGCAACAACCAGAGGTTCCAAAGTTTGGTATTCAACGCTACCCACACAAACAATGACAGATCCGCCAATATGCGGCCGTGAAGTAATTAATGTACTCGACGCTATATCAAAATCATCCAGGCCGCCACATAAAGTCGTGCACGATTATACAAGCAACCGATTTGTTGCGCGTAAAGCATTTTAAACAACGGATCTTATTATAATGGTTGATATTTACGGAAGATCTTCTACTAGTAAGAAAATAAAATCCGACGTTGATCTGTCAAAGTATGCGACTAAAGATGACCTCGCTGATATTATGAACCTTGCTGGAGTTGACCCAGATGAAGTTATTATTTTTCAAGATCGATATGGTAAACTAAAAACCAGCAATATCAAATGGAATGATATAGTCCGGCGAGTACTTGGTGCAGTTACAAATAATATTCCCGTGTTTACTGATAGCGGCAAAATCAGAGATTCAAGTGTATCATTAGCAACAATTAGAAATGAAATTGCAAAAAGTGTTGCTAATCGCGTGAGAAACACCGGTGACACAATGACAGGTGAACTTAGCATGAACGGGAACAAAATAGTAGTTTTAAAAGATCCAACATCTGACGAAGACGCAGCAACAAAAAAATACGTCGATGTCAACTATGGCACCGTAGACGGTAAATTATCCACGTTACGGGCTGAGTATGACGTTCACGCAGGAGCTTTTGGAAGATTTCGAAGAAATTTTCAAAAAATCGATGATACCATAGATAAATTCTTCGGTACTCCACGCGCCATTGACATGAAACTCGTTGATATCAAAACTGACCTAGACACGATCAAACAAAGACAGCAAAACATCGTAGCGGGAATTCCTGAGATTGTCAGCAAAACCAATTTGATTAAAATTCCAGCTGCAATAACTCCCGGGCATATCACAAACATCGTATGCACGGTATCATCGGGATTTGCAACATGGTCGCAGCAAAATAATACTATCAAATATACCGCAACAGTCACTGGCGTGTACAGGCTATCTGTGTTTAGTGCTGAAAAATTTGAAATATTTACAACGTTTCCATGGCGTCATTCCACAGACAGGTTTTCCGGGGTTGTATCTGTTGTATTAAATAGCGGAACCGAAGAAATATTTATTCTGGAAGCAGATGATAAGAAATTAACCGCAACATCCTTCTGGTGGTGTTTGGAATTTGTAGCTGAAACACCTCAATTGGTTACTGCATAAAAATATATGGACGGTGCACAATACAGATACAATCAAGCGCGTGAATGGCAGGCGGCGCTAAAAGATCAAGTTGATCAATATACAGTAAAAGTAAAAAAATATCGACGACGATTGGTTATCGTAGATGTGATTGTTTATTCAGTATCCGCTGTTGTTGCTGGAACCGGTGTAATATTATCAGCGTTAACAACGATGGCACCAGTAGCTGTAACTATCTGTATTTCAGCAGCAACAACTATTGCAGGTGTGCTTGGTATCATCACAAAAAAAATATGTACTTGTACGAACGAAAAATTATCCGATTACAAAATAAAATTACATACAGCGACGGTAGCATACTCGAAATTATCCTCGTTGTTATCAGCGAGTCTCAGTGATGGAATTATATCTGATTTCGAATTTTCAATGATAACCAAAATATACGACGAAGGTATTAAAGAAACAAGTATCAATAATGACAGAATTACTCCAGCAGATCGTGACCAACACAACTCCGCCAAAGATAACGATGATCTCGGTAAGTTCAACTAATCCTGAATTTAGTGTTAATTTTCCTACTGCAATTCCAGTAAAAGAAATAGCACTAGCACAATTACGAGTATATTACAGCTGGCCAAATATCAGATCAAAATCATTTAATGGTACACCAGCAAATAATTCGCTCGTATTTACTAACAAGAACAAACCCGATGGAACACCTGACTGGGTTGTTGTTGGTATACCAACCGGCAGTTACCAGATTGAAGAGATCAGTGAGGAATTTGCGCGTAGAATAAAATCAATAACAGGAAAAGAATCAAAAATATCAATAAACGTTCATGAACCCACCCTGTCCTCGACGGTTGAAATAAACTCGCCTGATTATGCCGTTGATATTTATCAATCTTCAATCAGATCCGTGCTAGGATGGCCTGAAATATCACCACCGATAACACCGATACCACCAGAACCGAAAAAGTCTGATTATGTCACGGATAGACAATCATATCATCAAATTAATCCATCATACGTGGGGACACTAAGTATTTTAAAAAGTACATCGATGCTTGACAAGTTTATCTTTCGCGAAGATATTGAGGCATGGTCTTTTATAAATCAGGGGGAGTAGAAATATGATGTGATTTTTGATCGAGATACGATTATTAGATATTTTCAGGAAATCAATCAAGAATGTAAAAAACAACTAGATCAACTAAATCAATATTTTAACGAACATATTTTTGACATATCAGCGTCATCGCGTGAAAAAATCATCACGCGTGTGGAAAGATTAAATCAGCTTATATCAGACATGGAATATTTTAATAACCGAATAGTTCAGGCGATGGTTAGTCTTTTAAAATCACCTAAAAATTCTGATGCAAAGGCATGGTTAGAAAAATATAAAATAACAGAAGCTGATGTACCAGATTATAAATTTCCCGGGTATAGTGTAACCGAGTTGAGAAAATCTGTTAGTGATGTCATTGATGAGTTTTTTCCTAAACTACTCGATGCATGGAGAAAATTAATTCCGCCTTCAACTGTTCTCAGATATGATAATGATCCACATGGCGGCGGAAGACACGTATTCCCGCGGATCGTTAATATAACATCGACGGTCGCGGTCAATCTGGTTTGTGACGTAATCGATGGCAGCTATCAAATAGATCTCGGAAGATCAAATCAAGCTCAACAAGGATACATCCTGTACACGTTCACACCACAAGTTCCCCCTGGAAATTTAATCGTGCAAGAACCAACTAATCCCGTGTATTTACGGTGTCACAATAATATGTTAACGCGAATCAATTTTAAACTCACAGACCACCTTAATCGCTTGATTGACATACGTGAAGAAGAGCTTGTAATAAATCTGTATGTAAAGTCGTAAAGACTTCCGTCTTAAGGATTTCTGTCTTAAGGATTTCTGTCCTAAGACTTCCGTCGTAAGGATTTCTGTCTAAGGACTTCCGTCGTAAGGATTTCTGTCTAAGGACTTTTGTCGTAGATCTTCAGAATCAAATTCCATCAACTTAAAAAAATATTTTATTATTACTGGCACAAATTTGTGTTTGGTACAAATTAATCGGCCCAGGCAACTAAAAAAGCTAGTCGATGAAAGTAAAATTAAAATTTCTATCACAAAAAAAAAATAATATTTATTAATTTTCCTGATTTTTACTGAAATTGTACAAATTACTTGATTTTGACTACCAACTACCCCCTCAGAAACATAAAAATGCACGAACTACTTGATTTTGACTACCAACTACCCCCTCAGAAACATAAAAATGCACGAACTACTTGATTTTGACTACCAACTACCCCGTCAAAATCAAGAAAGTTCTAACCTTGTCAGATTGTTCCTAACAAATTTTATTTATTATAAATTAATTTTATTTATTAATAATATTATTTTTACTGAGATTTTTATTTTTGTTTTACTAAAATACAACGAAATTGCTCAATTTTCCTGATTTTGACTACCAACTACCCCGTCAGAAATCAAGTAGTTCGTGCATTTTTCTTTGATTTTGACTACCAACTACCCCGTCAAAATCAAGTAGTTCGTGCATTTTTCTTGATTTTAGTAAAAAAAAAAATTAATTCAGTAAATAAATAAATTAATTCAGAAATAAATAATTTGTAAAATTAAGAAATTTGTACAATTTTATGTTTTTGATGGGGTAAATGGTAGTCAAAATTAAGAAATTTGTACAATTTTATGTTTTTGATGGGGTAAATGGTACTCAAATTAAGAAATTTGTACAATTTTATGCTTTTGATGGGGTAAATGGTAGTCAAAATTAAGAAATTTGTACAATTTTGTTAAATTTCAGTATAAAAAAAAACAAATTACTAACCCATCAAATTCAGAAATAATATTTCTGATCAAAGATCTCAGTCATCTTCAAAATTACTACTCTGGATCGTTTCACCAGTAACGAAGTTACCTTGGATCGTTTCACCAGTAACGGGGTTACTCTCTGACATAATTTTTCTTAATAGTCTTATACGGGTACTAATCGTTTTCTTTGCCTCATACTCGTGGGATAATAACGACTTAATTCTTTCTACGGCGGTAGAAAGAGGAACGAACTCCTTCACATGATCATCTTCTACGGTAGCTAGCGACTGAAACATTGCCGATTGAATCCGTTTCATGAGCCTGTATTCAGATGATAGTGTGTGTGTCCCCATGGTTTTACGTTCTTGTAAAATCTCAAAGTCAGAAACTATTTTTTCAGGATTAAGTTCATCAGATATATTAATTCCATCTTTTTTTAATTTTTTAATAGCGACAATTACATCATTGATATTTTCATGGTTCATTATATAATATATAAATCTTTAAAATAAAAAAAATATCCCTAGAACACCTATCGAGTGTATTAGCGAGTTCGTCGGGATGTTTCAGGGACAGCACAACATATACAATGAATGAAGAGCTCCTATCGAGTGTATTAGCGAGCTCAGATTATGAATGAAGAGCCCCTATCGAGTGTATTAGCGAGCTCAGATTATGCATGGACGGCATAAACATATAACTTAACTAAGGAAATGGATATATACAATGAAATGGTTATATACAATGAATGAAGAGCCCCTATCGAGTGTATTAGCGAGCTCAGATTATGCATGGACGGCATAAACATATAACTTAACTAAGGAAATGGATATATACAATGAAATGGTTATATACAATGAAATGGTTATATACAATGAATGAAGAGCCCCTATCGAGTGTATTAGCGAGCTCAGATTATGCATGGACGGCACAAACATATAACTTAACTAAGGACAGTACAAACATATACGCTCAGCAAAATCACACCCACAATAATTAATCCAGTGGGTGATACGAAAATATGTATCAACCACAAGTCAATATTGTGGGTGAATTTGCTGAGCGGGGGGGTTTTTGCGGTTCCCCCCACTATTATAAAAATCGCAATTATGCGCACCACCGACAAATTGTCAGCCATGGGGATTCGATCCTGGACCGCGAGCGCCACAGTCCAATACCATACTGATCGAGCTATCAAACATTGTTACGAACATATGTTTCGGAAGTTAATATATAGCTAAGGAACCAATATTTACACTAAACAGCGGTTTCTGAATAATAACAGTTTCTGTATTTAACAGTTTCTGTATTTGTAGCGGTTTCTGAATAATAACAGTTTCTGTATTTGTAGCGGTTTCTGAATAGTAACAGTTTCTGTATTTATAACAGTTTCTGAATAATAGTTTCTGTATTTATAACAGTTTCTGAATAATAGTTTCTGTATTTGTAGCTGGTTTCCTAAGCAGACCGAAAATCAATAATAACAGTGGCATTAATGCACCAGTCAAAGAACTTTCCAGAATGTAAGTTCAGTGAACACACAACTGCAGGTCAATTACAATGAGCAACGGTTTCTGTTTACACACAGCTTCCTACGGATCAATAACATTATCATGTGTTGTATGATGGGGAAATATTTAAAAAACATAAATAATACTTCTACGAGTAATTAGTTACGATGTAATTAGTTACGATGTAATTAGTTAAACTGACTAATTACGATTATAAAAAACCAACCATCTACGAAGAAAACTATATATTACAAAGTAATCTCCCCTTATATAATCAAAAATTCAGTAGTGTATGGAGGACCTACTGTGACATAAATTAAAAAAATTAATTCAATGTGGTGATGATAGTTAATAATGTGGTGATGATAGTTAATAATGTGGTGATGATAGTTAATAATGTGGTGATGATAGTTATTGATACTTAAAGATAATTTTCTGTTTATATTTTTTCGAGAAAGTAGATCTGGTTATATTATCTGCGACGTATTTTACCACACGCGAGTTAATATCAAAATATGTCGCAGCCGCGTTCATAGACTGAAACATAATTTCTTTACCGGTTTCTATGTTTGTGGAAATTACCGCCCTCTTTCCGATTGTCTTATATCTTCCTGTATTTCCACGTGTATTATTCTCGCTGTATGTGACAACACGAAGGTTGGATAAATTATTGTTTTGAGTGTCCCCGTCAATATGATCAATAACAAGACCATCATTGATCACTCCGAAGAAACATTCATACGTAAATCTATGACACAAATAATGTTTCTTCCCCCCCTCGCATGTGAACCTTAGATAGCCAGTATTAGAAACAACGCCAACTGGTTTTTTTAACTTGCAGTGTCTGATGATACCATCAATATTTGAATCATAGTTTGTTATGACAGGATGTGGGACAAATATATTTTGCTCCATTATAATAATATTATATGTTTAAATCATTGTTTGTCTGAAATCTTGATATATAATCCCTCACGGATTTTATAGCGTTTTCACCGCTATTATTTTTTTTGTCATAATATCTTCTGAGCTCTCTGAACCGTTTCCCGCCGCACTTCCCACATAATTCTGTCTTTCCTCGCACTCCAATACCACACCGTAGACATGGTATTGGTCCTAGACTTCCTCGTCGTATGTTTTGTGAGTGCATCCAACAAAATTCCTTTCTACAGGATTTGTTGCATCGATTTACTGAGCCGATCATCAACCATCTACATTGAGACATTGTATATATATATATATATATATATATATATATATATATATATATATATATATATATATATATATATATATATATATATATATATATATATATATATATATATATATATATATATAATTTTCTTTATTTAAATATTTGTTTTAATTATATGAACGAGTTTGAGAGATTATCCCAAACTAGGCCTGTTAAGTATAAATTCAACCTTGACAGATTATCTTCTGACTTGCCAGTGCGAGATCTGGTTGATCCGAAAAATAAAAGTTTGATCTCGAAAATTCACGACGCCAAGAAAGAATTTTACACGGATGGTGCATCTCATACATGGTCAACGTTCAAGATTATACGCACTGACGGAGTCAAGGACGTTGTCACGGACGCTACAATGAACGACAAGCGAGCAGCAACTATCATTAACTACATCGCTGAATACGAGGGCAATCAAAAATATTTCTTCAGAGTAAAATTTATTGTATTAACAGAAACAGGTAGTTGGATTATCCGTGACAAATATGATCCTGTCCTTGGTAATAATAAAACTATCATATTAAGTAAAAATTCCAGACCGGGTCTACTGACAGGTATTGATAAACCGTATTATGAACGAGCGTATCCTGTAACGGCGGTTATTTATGGAATCTATGAGATAAATAAAAAACCTAACGTTGATAAACTAGCGCCGATGAAATTTTCAAGGTTAAATTGTGTAGCTGAACGAGTAATAGAACACTTTACAAACGCGATGCGTGGAAATGGATTAACTGATTTAAGGCGTGAAAAAATAAACTCGTGGGCTGATTCAGTTAAGGACACCGGTGCTACAATAAAAGATGTTGCTGAGTTAGGAAAAATATTAAAATTTCCAATAACTGTGGCGACAATAACGGGAGAAGTACTGTACCAGTCGAAATATAAATCGAAAGGAGCTCCAATAAATATTATCGATCATAACGCGCACGCATGGACTAACGCAGTAACAATATTTCCACGTGATCGAACTGTTAGATTTTATCACACAGATAATTCTGGGGCAGATAGTATGTTTGATTTTATCAACGAAATAAGTAAAACCGATCCTGTATCGGTATGGTTATTTAAAAGTAATGAGGAGGGTGAATTTGATCAGTTTGTCAAACCGAACGGTGAAATATATCGCACAGAATCCCTCCATGACGAGATGAAAAATCTTGCGACGTTTTTACAGTGCAAGCACGCGGAAAATACTGACAAATTACTAACTAATTGTTTTACCGTTCCATCTGTTGCGGCTCATTTCGCCAGAGAACGAAATTCATGGAAACCAACACGATTTGATTTACTCGAGGACGTACGCGCAAGTTGCGTCGAATATGGACATGGCGGATTATGGAATACCAAGTATAATTACAATGATGTTATTTCGGTTGATATGGTTGCATGTTATCCAGGAAGTTTTCTGGGATACGGAGATTGTTCTGTGTACTTTGAAAGATTTGGTCACCCAACAAACGAGATGACGCGAGTGGCAATTAATGGACCATTACTTGATTTTGATCTGACTGGATTTGCTTGTGTTGAATCATTCGAGTTTAACAAAAATCTTCACAAGATTTGTTATGTTTGGTTTGGCAGACATTTTTGTGAAAAACGTTGGGCACCTATAGTTTTGTTGCGATATATGCTAGATTGTGCGATACTGACATCGTTGGTGGTCAGTGAGGCAATTATATCATATCATGCACAGACCAAAGTTTGGTTGCCCATGTCAGATTCTGAAGTTATTAGCGAGTTTAAGGATATTTCCGAAGATGATATTCCTAATAAACTCAAAACCGCAAAAGATCTCGGTAGAAAAATTATAGGTAAATTTACTCAAGGTGGTGCATATGATTATAAAAGACATCACGCACGATTAATTTTAGATGATGCCGAGTACGATTTTATAATCGCTGATACAACGGCGAAAAATATATTTGTAAATCGAGAGAGTGTTTATTTATCCGACGGAACAAAATTAGGTACGATCGTTAGTTACATAAATGACGTATCCCCGCAATATACTCATCTAAGATCTTCCATGTTGGCTTATGTTTCTATAAATTTATTATCGATGATTAATAGATTTCCTGAGACCGCAGTCAGAGTCGCAACAGACTCATTTTATATTTCAAGTAAATATTTAGAACTTGTCATGAAATTTACAAGTAATGATGAACGATGGGGTTCGTGGAGAATAAAAAAGGAACTATTACACAATTACACAGAATCAGCAGATGTTCCAGTGAGAGATTTTTATCGTGAGGGTAATAAAATATCAGAAATGTCAAAGGCACCATCGTTGAGTGATCCAATAACTAGATATAAGACAGTATATCTCAATGGACCTGGTGGATGCGGCAAAACAACTCGAACGATTAATGTTTTTAGAAATTCAGATATAATCGTGCTGACACCCACACATAGACTTGCACGTGAGATGAAACAGCGGCAAGTACAATCGTGCACGTATCATAGTTTCTTTCGGTGGCGCGGGGATACATGGACTCCTGAACGGATGGGAGAAAAATATATACCTAAAATAATTATTTGGGACGAGATATGCACGGTGTCATTGGATACATTAAAAATGTTTCTTGATTGGTTGTTGACAAAAAATACCGCCATAATAATGTGTGGCGATCATGGTCAACCGCCGCCCTTTGTTGGACCATCTCCACATGATTGGTTAAAAAATTTCGTTGATTATTACGAAGAAATAGATGATGATCATAGAGCTCTTGATGCAAATTTGAAGGAATTTAAAAAATTAATCAGATTACAATCAAACAAAATTCGGTGTGAAATAATACGTGGAGTGATCTCAGAGACATCAATGAGTGATTTTTTGAACTCATGGAGACCCAACGATTTGATCGTAGCAAGTAGAAAAATAATCAGAGACGCTTTACAGCAGCAGTTATTTCAACTACATAAAGAACAATATTCAGAACTACCCGTACCGTTGTGTTATAGACCATCAGATACACGAAAACAGAATATTAATGTTGATATTCCAGGACAGACAGAGTCAAGGAAACAGATTCTCGTATTAAATGATATTGTCGCCGTTGATATCAGTGTGGTCGAAGATGCATTACGCGCTGACAAATCTCCATGGGTGTTGGGATACGCTATGACGATCCACTCATCTCAGGGATTAACTATTTCTGATACACGAGTCTGGATTGTAGACGATCGCATGGAGTGGTCAAATTTAGTTTATTTGGCGGTATCGGGGGTCAGAAATATATCTCAATTACGTAGAATCATAATTCCTGAAATCGTTGATAAATTTAACATCATCGATGATGATATAATAAGAAAAAAATTAATCGGATACAAACAATCTGACAAAAAAAATAAACGCGACTTTGATCTTGATGTTGAATTTATTACCGAGTTAAAACAGCAGCAGAACAATCATTGCGCATGTTGTAATTGTATAATGTTATGGCGGTATTCGAGTAATGATTCAAGACAATTTACCGTAGATAGAAAAGATAAAAGTCGCGGTCATACACGAGAAAATACCATGTTAACCTGTCTTGAGTGTAATCGACGTAGAGGCGCTAGCGCCTTGGGTGCTGGCACTAGTGCTAGTTAGGTGATCGAAATCACCGAAGTGATCGCGGCGGTAGTTGTGTATCCGCGGGAATTATTTGTAGTTGTTCACGTGTAAATCCACGTTGAGGAGCAGCAGAATCTAATCTGTAGATTGCAGGTCTGGAAACGCCTACATTTCTTCCAGTGGATCTTGTCACGGTAGATATTTTGTGTGTGGTAACACTCCAAATAGGATCAGTTGCTCTCGCGCTACCACCTTCAAGTTCACCAGGCTCATATAAATATCTGACTGTGACATCACCTAATATTTTTTGTTTTCCAGCATCTTTTCGTTGTGTTGGTATATTTTTTTTTGTGACCGCGCTAGTGGGTTTCATGTTGGTTGTTCGTGTGATCTCATTATTTAATGCAGCTATCACGTTTGGTAATCTTGCAACCCATTCGCGAGATCTTTTATCCTGAATAAATTCCCTCGCGTATTGATATCCAAATAACCGTTCAGCAAGTGTTCGATTAAATCGCTCAACAATTGCTTGATCACGGTGAATTGCAGTATGACCTCGTCGTATTTTGGTATTATGTTGTTTCATCAACGATGATACTGGACCAAGAAATTCCTTACCAGGATCAACCTGTAATAATTGTGGCCATCGCAGACCACCTTGTGGTCCGAGTCCTCGTTGATAAATTCGTTCAAACGCATCGGCTACTTCAGATGATGTTTTCGCCGATAGCGGCTCTGCTTCTTTATATCTACTTGCAATATCAACTACGGTTAGCGCGTACTTGTAAGTTTTTCCACGCACAGTATCATGCGGTAAAAACAGAATATCAGCTTGATGAACTTCATTAGGAACACTGACATCGAAATACGCGTACTGAATTTGTTTAGGACGTGGTAGATAAATTTGCCATATTGCCTGCCTGGACAACCACGTTTTAGCAGTAGAATGTTTAACCGATGCTGCATCAGCGAGTTTACCAATTGCTGCTTTGCCTCTCCAGTATCCTCTCGGTGAATAATAAATTGATTCCATTATTAATTACCAGCCCCAATCGCTAATTTACCTTTCATCGAGGATCTTACTAACCAATTAGCTAATGATTCTCTAATATTTTTATTTTTTATAGAATTTAATGAATGAATTAATTTTACATCTGCAATATGCCTATCTTGTAGATTTTTACTTTTATAAGCTACATCATGAGCATGACAAGCTCGATCAATAGCGTTTATTGGTTCCTCGCCTGGTTTTGGTTGATCTTGATCATCGAGCCTGATATCAAGTCGAGTACCAGGACCACAATAATTATATCCCGGTAGATGTTTTTCTCCACTGTATTTAGCCCATGGAGCACCTGGAAACTTTGACATCAAATTAGCAATATCACCACCGCGCCTATTAGGTAAAAACGAAAATTTCTTTCTACCGCATATAGAACATTTTCCACCGTACGCTATTTTTTTATTTTTTGTTATAACTGTGGCTAAATCAATATTTGGAGTTTTAACTTTACAGCGTAAACAATATAAATTCATGTTATAATATATATGGATATAATTGATTTCTCAGCAACTCGGCAACGAGAGCCAGTTAAGCATCATCCTGCGCTACCGAACTCCATCAGAATGATTATCATAGGACCATCTGGATCGGGTAAGACGCAATTATTACTTAATCTGATAATGAGATGGTTGAAATGGGATAAGTTGTATTTAGTAGCACCATCCGTTGATGATCAGCGATGTTATGATGTACTTAAAGATTTCAATGAAAACGCGCGATTACTGGATGAAGATAATGATGTTATAGAGTTTATAACCGATATTGATGAAGCACCATCCGTAGGTTCCATAGACGGATTTATTAATAATTTAGTTGTATACGACGATGTGATGCTAGATAAACAGTCAAATCCAGCCAGAATATTTTCCCGAGGGAGACACAAAAATACAGACGTGATCTATGTTACTCAACGATATACACAAATTCCGAAGGTGATCAGAGACAACTGCAACATTTTAGTTGTGTTTAATGGCGTAGACACACACACGTTGCGAAATATTCACCAAACTTGGTGTGGTGGTGACATGGATATAATTAAATTCAAAAATTTCTTCTCACGAGCGCAAGCTACCCCGCATGGATTTATAACAATAAATTTACATGATCCAAGAACAAGATATCGTGTGGGTATTGATACAATATTTGGGTAACAGGGGTGATGATAAAATTAAATTGAATTAAACAGATATCATTAATATAATGAACAACTGTGCGTGGCTGCGTCAAGGAACAACAGATAAATGCAACAAAAGGTGCCGTGGAGAATATTGCAAGAAACATAATTATCTTATAAAGAAAAACCTTCATGCTGGTCCACGAAGATGTGTTGGATGTAACAACGGCGTTAGAGGATTATATCAGATTTGCAAAAATTGCGGTGGAGATCAATACAGAAGTTTGATGAACTATTACAGAAAAAGAAAAAACATAAATCCAAAAATAGAAAAACCACCATCAGAACTTGAATATTACTCGAAACATAGAACAAATTCCGAAGATTCAGATGAAGATGAAACAGATGAGGAAAAACGACAGCGAGAACGCGTTGAAAAATATTCATCAAACTTGGTATGGTGGTAAATTAATAGCAGCAGAGAGGGTACCTACCAACGTTGGTCGTCAAACAAATAAACAAGAAATAAATAAACACGTAGAGTACTTTATTTTTTCAGATACTATTTCGAACTGAGGTTTTATTAGTACAATCGGTCATTGCAGAAATAAACATCTCAAGGAAAGTTCATTTGTAAAATCTGGACCTTTCTACGAGATGATTTATTTGTTTGTTTTATTTGTTTTGTCGGAATTCTATGGTCTGTTCACCCTCTCTGCTGCTCCACCACCACCGCTAATATGCATTTTGTACAAATGAAGACTTCATTCATGGTCATTACTCTCCTTAAATGAGAATTTTGACTAAAGGGAGCTCCCTAAGTGAACTAGCTGATGCTCAGACTCAGAACAAACTGACTAAATGAACGTTTGTGACTTTATTTACAACTTTATATTTCAAAACTTTATATTTCATTTACAGATTGACACTTCATAATAATAGTATTAATAATTTTGGTTTAATTTGGTGCTTTACAGCAAAGTAACACAAATGGGTTATTTAATGACGAGTCAATTGTCTTGTTCAAAGACACACATTGGTAGGTGACACAAGCTAGTCAAACGGCAGGATTCGAACCTGCACCCTTTCGTTAGTCTGTCGGGCGCATTTATCACTGAGCCACAGCGGCCCAGTAAAATAAAATTAATAATAATAATAATAATGATATTATTATTATTATTATTATTATTATTATTATTTGTTGTTGTTGTATTATCAAAAGACTGCCTCGATAACAACTACTAATATTACAACTGCCACTATCATTTGTACCACTACTAATACTCTTACAACAACTATTATTAACTATCATCACGATACCTAACTCTTTTTTCTCAAAGCTAAGCAATTAGTTATCAGTGAAGTAAGGACACTCTAGAAAAAGGTACTGGTCACAGAATTTATGAGCATTGATTATATTTTTAACCAAACGATATAGGCATTAAACTTCAAGAGTTCGGGTACATTATATTCTCAATTTGATACTTACCACCATAATCCATTTCATGCAGACATTTGAGTGAAAATCTGCATAATTATTATCGACTCATTAGGAGAAATATATTACAATTATTAAATATTATATGTTGTAGGGAATGGTTTAAATAAAGTGAATTTTTCTTGAACTGGGGGAAACCGAAGGAACTTCTAAAACCAGATTGCAAACGTGCAATCAAAGTATTCTAGTACATACTTTCAACTCACATCACCATAGCAATACAGCAATCTGAAACAGTGGTGTTATTCAAAACTAGCGGTTAAGTACAGGTCAAGTCGACATCGAATATAACATTTTCCTAGCCTAATGTTTTAAGCTTATTTAGATCCTACTGTTCCATATACTGATAAAATAAAGTTTGGTACTTAATTAAAAAGTACGTTTTAAAGTAATGTTATGTATTCGCCGTTTACGAGACTTTAAATGAGTATATGTTAACTTTCAAAATTTTATACACATTTTTAATGGAGTTGCATTAAGTTGGTTGAAGTTCGTGGCAAATGAATAACTATATGAATGTAATCTGACCAACTCCAGTTATTGTTTATGATGACGTGTTGGAAACTTACATATTCTCCAAGTGAAAGCAATATATCATAACCTGCTTTAATCCCCTTTAGAACCTTTCGATGCAAGTTGAAATTGCAGACATATTTTCTCACTGGTACAAAAAAGAACTTATTTCAAATAAGATTGCGGCATATATTATGGAAAAACAAACGAACAATCACTCTACCATATAACTGATACAGCCCAACACTATCATACAAACGTTTACATGATTTTAGAGACATTCCAAAAGGAATACTCTTTCTTTGCCAGGAGGAGAACCTAAATAAAACTTTACGAGTTCAAAAGAATGCAAAATTACTATTCTTCTCGTTAGAACGGTTTTATCACAGCGCATATGCAATAACTATTTACATCAGCACATATATGTGCCATGAAGAGGGAAACTATATTCATTAACAAGTTTTTTTTACAATTTACGCCCAAAATAAGATTTTATTAAACTCACTACTTAAGATTTCATTGCACATAAAGTTTAATATTCACCAAACCCTTTTGTTAGACCCAACAAATATAAAAGTTTACAAGACATCTATACTTGACGATTACGGCAAGTAATACACAGTTTTAAATGCGAATCTTAGTATTCATTATATGTTTATTAAATCATAAATGTCAAATTTACAAACGCTTACAAATAATTCATATTAGGAATACTTAATTTTTCATACAGTTAAAAATGATTGGCATCTGCTTATTATTTATATCGGGAAAAACTCTAATAAATATTTGAAACTATACGCAACTATGTACTTATAATTAATATTAAATCTATAAACGTTACTAACACCCGAGAAATGTTACATCTACAGGCTAAATAAGAATGTACAGAAATCCAAAGAGAAGTCTATTTTAGAACTTTAAAATTATTTCATTTATATAAATTCTACAACTCCTTATGCTATTGTGCTTCGAGAGCATATTGATTAATTCACACATCTTTAACGTCCTGGCAACGGAAATGACATTCTTCGCATGCGCATTTTGTGTGGGGCAGAGGAAAATAAAACAACCAAGCAAGTGAATTCAGATATGTACTAAAATGAGCCATTACGTGAAAACTGCCTGAAAAGAGCAAATATAGGTACTATAAAATGTTGTCTAGCCTTGGATTCGACAAACCTGAGTTCTTTATCCTGAGGAAACATTTTTCAGGAGAATTTGTTTTTCTATGGTTAAAATGCCTAATTTTAATGTTTACAAACATACTTGTTCAAATGTACTGGACACGTGTAACAATATCGTCGAAATATTAACTAATACTACGCAGGACTGATATCGAATGTTTGAATAATCATAAAACTAAAGGTGTCATTGACAATAACCGATACATGTTTTACAATAACCAGATAATGAGATCAGAACATTGACCAAAAAAGTACTTAGAGCCATTGAATATCGATTATTTCATACACAAAACCCGACTGATATAATTTATTGCAAGTGTAAATGCTACCGTATTGAAATGGGACTATAGTTACCGAAGTGTTAGGATAAATGATTCGTAGTTAAAGAATATCCTGACCTACTGAGATCTCATCATTATGCACCATAGCTGAAAACAGTGCAAGCCAGTATACCTATTTATATTATACTCACACAAGAAATATTGTAACAACCAAAGGGGTTTCGTGACCGAGCGATGTAAAACGATGTCAAACCCTTGCGCGAATCCCGCTAGGAGTCATAAGTTTCCTAAGATTCCAAAGATTCCCATGCAACTACTTTTGTAAACTGGAAAGTCCAAAGTGTCCATTCATAAATAATATTTCTCTAATTATTACATGACCACATATCTCACCACTTCCCAGTTGTCTCTCAACCGCACAACGTTATGGTTTCTCCTTATTAACTTTCCGTAACGTACCGCCAGTATTTCACGCTGTGAAACTATACAACTCAACAACCTAATACAGGGAACTATTTTTACTGCGCCACCTTCGGTCAGTCAAGTCGTGATTTTAAGCCATATTTCGTCTGTAACTTTGCACGATATTTACCACCATAGCAACAATAACGGCGCCTGCCGACGGCGGAACAGTCCCTTCTCGTTTATTCCATTGTATAATTTACGAGTCTACAATCATAAATACTGCACCTGGAGAAATACGATTAATTCAAGCAATTAGATTTTAATATGGACTACTGAGCGACAGGGACACTCATGCGATTCTGACCTGAATTCACTTAAAGTAAACCATGGCATCATGGAAACTTAATAACACTTCACTCCGTAACGTTTGCCCCAGGTAATTGGCTAATTATTTCGGTCTGAGGACTATTTTCTCAGCACCGACTTCCCATAATCAAAATACCTAATTCTCACATACATCAGCACATGAAATTTCATCTATGCTTTTCCGACCGTTTTTAAACCAAAATGTAAGTCGTTTCCGACCGTTTTTAAACCAAAATGTAAGTCGTGACAAAGACAAAATGAACAAAGGCATTATTCATTTATAATTCTTAAAGATTAGACAGGTCATTTACTGGTCCTTAAAATATTTAGCCTATTATATTTGTTTCCTTAGGTAGAATGGTTATTGCATAATCGTGTTAACAAGCGTAGGACAGACGGAAAGGCGGACCAATGAAAATAAATATTACACATCTGCATAACAAACTGAAAAGAGGGTATTTCTTTGTGTCATCATTTAAAACAAAGCAACCTTTTTGACAGACATATTCCTTCCAAGCTAAATATCTTTCCTGAATGACTTTAACATGAAAATCTGTCCGATTGTTCTGTCAAGATACATGGCTTCACCGTCTTCGTGATAAGCTGAACTGATGGAACTAATACGAGACTATGGTTTGTTTCAGATATTTGATGTTCACCTTTACTGTCACTTTTTCGATATTTTTAAATCCACTCATACATCTTTTGGACCTTTCATGTAACAGATTGTATCTTGTTCTCCGTGATTGTCATGATACGTCAATGTATCTCACTGTGCGTTGGACACTATGGAATACCCCCGCCCCCATCACACACACACGCACACTGTCATTTTTGATCAGTATATATAGCTTTAGTCATTCAAAAGTGTATCGTGTTTCCATAGCGATCATACAATCTTTGGTATAATTTTGGGAAATCTCAAATGTCATATTAAAATCTCTCATTCAAGATTATGAACAGAGTTTTTAACCAGTAGAATGTTTTTATCGCTTTAATAAACTCAAAGAAACTACACAAATGTGTTATTTAAATCCCCAATAAATCTGTACACTTCCCTAAAACCTTGCAGAAAAATAAGGAATCCTAACATACATTTGAATTGTGTGGAGAGAATAGATATTTGGTACGTTTTCTAGTTTCTATGCTCTTCTTTCTGTTCCAGCTTGCATACTTTTTGAATATTCCTTAGAGGTTTTAAATTGTGGGATCATAGATTCTAAATTAGAGTCTAACCCCTGTTTGAACAAATACATTTATCTGATATTTCTCCATGAATTGAAATTTTACATTATTTTCCTACAGTGCCTCTGATAATATTGAGATGCCAGTATTTTAAGGTGTATTGTGAGTCTAAAGTTGCATCACGACTTCGCCATGTTTTTACCATATTTTGTTCTGACTAAATCGTCATGTTTGTTCTAGTTCACAACCAAATGTCAAGGCAAAGATTAAAGTTTTGCAGAACTTAACAGTCTTTTCACTTAACATTTGTACCCCATATACAAGTGTCTATTGAAATGTACCATCACGAATATATTACAATATGCCAATAATGTATGTATAGAAATGTACCACCACGAACCTATTAAAATATGCCAATAATGTATCTATTGAAATGTACCACCACGAACCTATTACAATATGCCAATAATGTATGTATTGAAATGTACCACCACGAATCTATTAAAATATGCCAATAATGCATGTATTGAAATGTACCACCACGAACCTATTACAATATGCCAATAATGTATGTATTGAAATGTACCACCACGAATCTATTAAAATATGCCAATAATGCATGTATTGAAATGTACCACCACAAATCTATTAAAATATGCCAATAATGTATCTATTGAAATGCACTAACAATGACGACACAGGTCTTCTTATCTACATTGCAGTGCACTGAAAACGGATTTACGTCAGGTGGTTTTGCAGGGAGAGATAAGGAAAAATATCAACTGAGTTGCTGTGAAGTCACAATTATTTGTGGAGTATGGATATTGTGTAATATTCTGCTTACTACAAACCACGAATTTAAAGACCAAGTAAATAAAATATTTCTCTGTTGGGTCAAAATGACCCTTCTCATGTCCATGTGCGTACTCATGAAACAGGCTTTGTGTACCATATGCACTCAACGAAAAACCTTTGTGTACCCTACGTAGACTTGAGCTGTCATTTGTGTATCATACATACTGATGAAATACCCTTTGTATACCATAAGTACCTATGAAATAGCCTTGCGTACCGTCCGTACCAATGATATAACCTCATTGTGTATTATAAGTGCCTGTAGGCCTACATATCCGACAATTAGCCATTGTTCTACCATACATACTCATGAAAAGTAAGTTAAATATGAATTTATTTAAACTGTAATTCATGAATTATTTTCCGCATTGGTATGTTTAAAATGGAAGACAACGGGTGTTGCCAATTAATCCGTGGAATGGTAAATCAGCCAACAAACTTTATGCATTAATAATGAGAAGTTTCTGTGCGGAGGATTCCATTTTTAAGAGTGAATGATTTTAAAGATATTATTATATTTTAAGTTTGAAATTAAGTGTGAAGTTTAGACGTCATCACGCAAAGAAAGTGTGACTCTTTATTTGCAACTGAATTTATATCTGCAACTCGTATTAGTAGTTTTCTCTCACGACAGGGATATTTTGAGTAGTTTCCCTTTTCCCATTCGTCAGACTGTGAGTACAGTTTCAAGATATTGTGAACAACGACGAGAAAGATATTCTTGTTGCTGTTGAACGTGATAATGATGATGATGATGATGATGAATCTGTGTGGTCAAAAGATAGCGATGATGTCCACATTAAATATTACATCATTTCTACTCTTAATTTCATCACTGCATTCTGACAACTCACTTGTTAATTACCATAAAAATTATAAATCATTGTCCTTGATTGTACAATGTAGCAAAGAATTATGAACAAAAATGATGGTTGGAATAATATAATCAGTGCCACCTGTTGTAATAAAGGGATATTGCAGGTAATGTTCCAGTATGAAAACAGATGCTCAGTGTCCGGTATTATGACAGTTCTAATGAAAACAGTATGCTCACTGTCCGGTATTATGACAGTTCTAATGAAAACAGTATGCTCACTGTCCGGTATTATGACAGTCCTAATGAAAACAGTATGCTCACTGTCCGGTATTATGACAGTTCTAATGAAAACAGTATGCTCAGTGTCCGGTATTATGACAGTTCTAATGAAAACAGTATGCTCAGTGTCCAGTATTATGACAGTTCTAACCAACAGGACATATCCAAGGGTTACCAGAATCCCCAAGTCAACTCACTGATCTGGTTGAACGCCAATGTGTCGCTATAGAAATCAGATAAAGTATAGATCGTTTTCAGATACACTTTTTACCTTTCCAAACCTATCCCGTAGCCGCATCCGGTACGGTCATGCGCATTTTGACGTAGAGCAAATCGAGTGACCTACACTTCTTACATTAACAGAACATTTGTCATTATAGATCGCCGCAGATAGTAGTAAACAATAATATGCCAGCACACAAGTATAAGAGCTGAAATGTTCGTTTTCATCTAGTATTTTAACATTAAATGAATACCTATTGCTTTATGTTACTGCATCGTGACTCTCATCTCTACTCTGCACCCCTCTTCCTTATGACTGCATGATAATGAATAATCCGAAGAAGAAAAAAACGTTAACTTGACTAATTAGCAGCACACAATGAACATCAAAGACGGCACATCACATATTAAGCAGATTCCTCAAAAGTTTGCCCTTCAGTTATTAAATTAAAACGGAATGACTGTGAATCCCAAAACTGCTAATGATACATTGGAATGGCTAAGAAATGTATTTTCTCTCTCTCTCTCTCTCTCTCTCTCTCTCTCTCTCCTTAGTTAACTCCATGAAATAATGATGAGTTAACTCATCCTGCGATACATTTGCAATGGCTAGTTGCTACAATACTTTCAGCTATGTGTAACTCGTATGGCTTCTCGGATTGGGCTTGGGATATGATTACGTTGGCATTGATGATGCTGTGTTTACCTGTATGCATCCATCCACTATTAAATTAATTATATGCGACAAAGTGATTTGTACGTCCTCATGTTTTCAAGAGTATATAGTCTTGATGAGTCATCTATATACACGTAGATTTGTACAAATTGAAATTCTGGTCACATACGAAAATTGTCCACCCACCCCTTTCCTTTAAGAAATGGATAATACAACTTTGTCAGTCCTATCCAGGACTGCGGCCAGAGTAGGACAAATTCAACGGTCAGGGGGTCCACGGTTGTTTCAATTTGTGATTCAGTGGGGCCTATTGAATAATTTTTCCTAGGGCCCACAAATCCTGTCCACTGTCCTGGTCCTCTCTGACACTTTCTGTGTTCATATCTACTTTTCTGTTTTAGGCAGGTTACTGAACTATTTACTCATGATTTTTAAACACACTATTTCTGTGAAGAGTGTACAGATGTCAAACCTTTAAAAATTTGTTTGAAACTTTCTTCGCGTTCATGACAATCGCTAAAAAGTTGCCCTACGTTGATTGCGCTTGCGTTAAATATTGGAGTGGTAAAACCTAGAATCGACTTCCTGAAAAAGGTTTATACATTGTTCCGGAAATCTCATTTTAACTATATTGGAAAATGGCATACACTTTCTTAATATTTATGCATGTTAATGTGTTGATTTCTCTTGGCATGCTGGTTGAGGAACGGTGATTTTTCTTTGACAACCTGGATTTATTTGGTATATCATCGCCTGAGTATAAGGGAATTTTATGAGGCCCTACTCCTGACTGACCGCTGTCCATTCTGTGTACAGATGGTCATCCATCTGAAGCATTGGCTGGAAATTGACCAGCCATAAATCATATGTTGTCAGTGTGTTATAAATGTGTTTATGGCTTAAGTTCCAGTGGTTCTAATAAATGAATCAAAGGCTTCACGAGCAAAACAAATTTCAGTTACAGTGGCATGTAAAATGTTCTAGACAGGATTTCTGGTTCAGAACAAATAATCACTGTCCACGGGGAGGGAAAGGAGGTTGGGGAGGGCTGGAGAGTTTATGGGGTAATTTTAGTTTAGGCATTATTTAATGTAACGCAAAGGCATTAAAGATAGCTAGGTAATGAACCTAGTCTTGTTACAATTTTTCTAATCGACCAGAAGCTTACAACTTTTCATTCTAACTTTCATTTTTTCTTTTGAGACTTCTTCATAAAAATAAAAGAAAAGAAGAATAAAGAAGGGTTTCTTTACTTGCTACTTTTAACTTCGTATAACAGTATACTATCTGGAACATTGCAATCGCCAGTATGCACCATTTGCCACTCGTCTCCCTTTTCTCAAGTACATACATGATCTTGTGTTTTCTTATTAATCGCATTATTGTGAAACACTTAAGGACCCACACATGACTTATTAAAACAGACGAGACATTTTTTAATGTTTTGTTTATTTGAGCCAATTGTGACCGATTAAATTTGTCGCTTGAAAGCTTCTTTAACAGATCAATTTGACTTTCTAAACTGAACGTTTTGAAGAAATGTCTTACGGATACACAACTTTTCCCCAGAAAAGAAATAAATCCAGCAAAATTCTAATTCCTTATGATTTCATTTTCTGCGCTAAAAGGTAAATTTTTATTTATGTTGTTGTTGTTGCTAAAAACAAAGAATGTAAGTACTGTAATGTTATATATTCATTATACTCACAATTTTAAAAATCATCGTGTAATATGTTTTTCCTAAATGTTTCCTTAAACAGCCACGCTATACTCTCTTGTAACATTATATCCACGTATCCGGTAATGCTGTTTAATTTAACTGGACTTACGCTGCTAATAAAAGCATTTGGTATCACATACATATGTATTAATATGCACATTCTGTAAGCATCATTTGTTTTTATGTGTGTGTATGTGTGAGAGAGAGAGAGAGAGAGAGAGAGAGAGAGAGAGAGAGAGAGAGAGAAGATTCACTATAGGATTAAATGATCATCGTTGGGTATTTATCTTTATCGATGTGTAATTTTTACCTAATCACTCAAAAAGTAAATAAAGTCCGAAGTATGTTATGTTAACTTTGTGAGTGATTAGTCTGAGTAGATAAAACTTACACATCGATAAATATCCAACTATGATCATTTACTAATCATAATTACATTTACGTTCTTTCTGTCATCATATCAGCAGATTCGTTAACAAAGCGTTCACATTTAGGTAGCTCAAAGTTTTCTTTCACTAACCTCTTCACTGCGACAGAATACATAGTCCCATCTTCGTTAGCCAAGTGGTCAATTTTTATGTAATAATATAGGGCAGATTGTCAGAGTAAATCATGCCATCTAACTAAGGAGTGATATCCCTTGCTCGTAATTTGTCCCTGACCTTTAATAAGTGCTGCTGGAATATGTTATCGAAGCGATAGCAATACGTTCTGAAGATTGTCTTGAATAGTCTGTCATATGCTTTCTTCCGCAAAACAGATGATTGTTGGAGTGCAGATAGGTCTGTGCAATTACATTATTTGAACTTCAAATGGGCAATTTTAATCTGGGGTTTATAAATTTTGATCGGAAAGCACCGGGGTGGGCGGGTGGGCGTGTTGATATTATTATGATGTAAGGCGTTGTTATAGATAACATGTTACATAAAATTACCTGGAAACAGTGGGAAAATAGTCCGCATAATTTATCGATGTGTAAAAAATTCCAGATCAGAAGCACGTGGCCGTTTACATCCTATCAAATTATAGGAAAGGAGGTCAGTTCATAAAAATTTCAATTATTCAGAGGCCTCAAGCCTTCCACGTATCCTTACGCTATATCGAACGAGTTCTTCCTCCAACTCGGAGGAAAACACATATGTAGCCCAGCATATTTAGTACGTAGCCTGCACTTTATTTGACGTTTTCAAGATAGTTTCAGCAATATTTATCAACCACCATGAAGCACACCACGACGCGTTTAAAATTGAAGATAAATACTTCGAATACTTGCACGAAGAAGGGTCTCAAATCCAATGGGGTAGATTTTTCCATTTAAAACAGATGTGTCCGTCCTTTTCACGCGAGGGGCCACATTGAATATTTTTGTTCACTAGGGTGGCTGTTTATAAACTTAGACTACGTTTTTAACTACCATTTAGCTCGAGTTACTCAACTTTGTGGGGCCCCGAGTGGCCGAGTGGTCTAAAGCGCTCACCGTTCCGGATCACTGCCATCTCACCTCTGTCTGCGGGGGTTCGAGTCCAAGAATCGGCTAGCATGGGTATGTGGGAAAGCCTGTCAGTAGCTTCTCGTGGGTCGGTGGTTCTTCCCCGGGTTTTCTTGGGTTCTCCTCAACCAGTTATACTGGCCGCCATGTAAAGCCTATCTTGTGCTGAAAAATTGCGTTAAACCCTAGAACAAAAACAACAACAATTCAACTTTGGCGTGCTTGATTATAGCCACAGTCTCTATGTTAGACAACCCAAATTGAAACTATTACAACTGAATATGTCTTGAAGAGTTGTCTTTCTTAGTCGGAACGCCAGGCGACACGCTTCAGCCAGGGTAGTTACGTTTAACCAATGTCCAGGCATATGTACTGTCATGCTGTCGATTATACATATAATTTGAGAACGTTGAGAATAATTAGTTAAATACGAATTTATTTCAATTGTAATTAATAAGTTATTTCCGCATTGGTATATTGAATACGGGAGACAACTAGTGTTGCCAATACATCACTGGAATGGTGAATCAGCTAACAAACTTTATGCATTACGTAATGTTGAGAAGTGTCTATGCAGACGATTCCAATTTTACGTTCATCTGGACAAGTTACACGTAATCAACCGATGGCCATGTATACAAATTTTAACCTCAGTTTGTCAAAAGCCACGAGCCTGGTTTCGTTCGCAATACTGGTTAAAGGAAGGAAGAATCAGACGACGACTGAAACGAAGAAATATATTCAACTCCAGCCTTACAGAGGTTGACTGATTTTCATAAAAAGAAGAATTATATTGAATTCCGGCCTTTACGTAGGATCAAATCATCACGATTTTGAACTCTGTGACATGTACAAATGGAACAGTACTGCAGGGAATTAACACATTGGTTGTATCACGTGTTATTATTAATGAAGCGTGATATTTTCTGTCTGTATTTACCAATTTATCGAAGGAAAGCCAAATGCAGTCTGAGAGATCTGGGTTATATGCCGAGGATTATATTTTCTGTATTAACATAAAACCTGTGAACACTTTCGTATAAGACTCGTTTCACATAAAGGACAATATTTATGAAGCCAGGTTCTTAATTTCACTGCAATAAGTGATTTCTTTTATTAATTTGCAGCCTGTAAAAAAGTCCAAAAATGTGTGGTGTTTTTGTTTACAGACAACACTATCACTAAAAAGAAGAATCTTAATAAAATATTTGTGTGTCAGTAAGACACAATCTAAAATCTTGACACTTTTAAGATACCTTGTCATGGTATCTCCACTCTCACGATACAATTAGCATATCGTGCAAGTATTTCGTGACTGCACCTGAAATAAACCATGCTGTCAGCCTTGGGGTAATTCGAAGTACTTATTCTCTATTCACAGAGGTCAAATGATCGTCCGTCCTTTAAGGGAATCCGCTTTTTACAAATCCATCTTAATGATGAAGTGGATAAGAATAGTTGTATTTGGTTTGTAAGTAACTGCTAACAAACCTACCTTTTGTGTATAGGCAAAAGGAAGTGAGCCGAGAAAACGCATATTTTAACATACCGACTTAATGCCTTCATGGGGGTGATATAAGAATGTGGTTACATTTATTCGGGTTACGTGTGTGTATAAACAAAGTCTCTAGGGCGGCTAAAACTAAAATTTCATGAAATATATTTTTCGATCATGCTTCATTCTGGATTATTTGGATTGTAATTCATGCAAGTTATTTTGATTAAATTGTTAGAAGCTAATGCACAGACTATCAAATATTTAAAACATTTTTATAGTGTGCTATATTTTCTTCGAATGTTCTCCTACTGACGTTATAAATAGATGCATTCTTTGCGAACGAGATTTACACGTAACTTCGCGCTTTTAATGTATTACATTGTATTGTCAAAAACATGACGGTGGAGAATGAATGACATCAAAATGGCAAATTTAAAGTAACGAAAATGTTTGAAATGTAATATTTGTGACACAAAAACTCGCAAACGAGTATTTGGATTTCAAGGCGGAACATTAACTATTAGAATGATTTTCATTGTGGTGGTAGGAACGAACATTGACACAGAAAAGACGTTTGCATTTAGTATATTATCGCCAATATCACGAACGAGGCATGAATAGTAAAATTATTCATTCACTAAATAATATAGGTTTTTGTCCATTGTTGAAGTACATTGTACTGTGCGATAGCATCTGTCCATGAAGGACGACGGGCAGGATGACTTACAAAGACACGAAACTTAATAGACTTCGCACCGGTTGGGTGCTCTCCACGTTCCAGGCTGTCTCTCTGTTAACAAACTAAACCGACAGTTTGTTCTCTGTGAGTATCACTCCTGGACCTTCTCGCAACTTTATATTTGGATCATACTTATGAAAATATCTGAATCATTTATTCGTATGATTTGGGGGTAGGAAAGGACAGAACCAGATTTTGAACAAGTGAAACTAATAGCCGTCAGCAAATAACAACCTTTAGTTATGTTTAATCTTGACCTTAAATCAGAAGCTGTTTTTAGTTAAGGCAAACAATAATTTTCGTCCCCTGACAAGGAAACTTTTTGCGAGTGTTACAAGATTATCTTCTGTAGCATAAATTTGCTTTTCATTCAGTTTTGCTGTTATTTGGTTATCTTCCATCATTCAATTTTCTTCCTCCATTCTTTCTCCTTAGTTCTCCCGTTTTGCTTTGTTCGGGAAGTAGTTTGGATGTTCATCGAAACGATATTTCATAATAAACTTGTAACAGTCTCTTTCAGAAATTCCTATAAAACAATATGTGACTTCGGATGTTTCTTCGATCTTATGTACTATTTGGTAGACACCTCTTATATAGTTGCTTGACAATCTAGCCGTGGGGATACTTTTGGGCTTTCTATGCTGCCTAATTCAAAGTGTTCACATATGGCTGCTTATGCTGCGAACTTTCGTCTGTCTTAAAGACTTTGTACAGTATAATTAAAGTGAAACTGGTCTAACAGGACACCTTCATATAAAGAACAAAGGCTTACAAAGGACACAATAGATGAATTTCACATGCATATTTAGCCTCGTTAATAAACACAGCTGTTCACTAAGGATCCATTGAGTGTCCCTTGTTGGTATTGTCAGAGGAGGCAGATTGATACTGGAATTGATATAAATCAAGCAAAATAATTTAAAGGTTTATATTATTATTTTTTAGTTAGGGCGTCCGCCTCGGATGCGGGAGATCGCTGATTCGAACCACGGCCGAGTCACACTAAAGACTTACAACAGTGGTACTAGCAGCTGCCTCGCTTGGCGCTCAGCATAAAGATGTTAGTGTTAGAACTAGTCGGCCTGGTGTTAGGATTATGTGCTAGACAATAACTATAGGTTGCCTCACTGCAAACGTCGTAGCGATATGACTGAACATTTGTTAAAGCTACGTTTAAAAATCTAAATTGCACAAAACTCTCTCTCTCTCTCACACACACACACACACACACACACACACGCGCGCTTTACCGTGTATTTTAGCTTATGATTTCAAATGAGTGCAGTAGCAACAATCTAATGTAATTAAACCCATTTGTTATTTGTACCTCGATAAATTATGATAATTGCCAATTTGTAAAATTGTTTGATAAACTGCCACTTGTACAAGTAATTTATGTTATATTAGACTATAAAGTCTCACAAGAAGACAACAGAGTATAAAAACGTTTCAAAGCTTGTGTAAATGAGAGCACATCTACAAATGTCTACATAGTGTTCATGTACTCAAATCATAATGGCTATGCATTCAGACAATAGTTCTCACGTTCTTAAATTGGTCAAGTGGTCATCTATTTAAACCACAATGATGTTAGGGATGAATAAAATGAACTTTAGACCTAGGTGTAAAACGGGGCCAAATTGTTGTTGTTGTAGGGTTTAACGCCATTTTTCAGCACAAGATAAGCTATACATGGCGGCCAGTATCAATGATGGAATAACCCGGGAAAACCCAGGAAAGAACCAACGACCAACGAGAAGCTACTGGCAAGCTTTCTCACGTACCCACATTGGCCGAGCCCGAGACTTAAACCCACGCAGACAGCGGTCAGATGGCAGTGATCCGTAACGATGAGCGCTTTAGACCATTCGGCCACTCCGGCACTCAGGTATCAAATTAATTATAAGTATGATTATTATGGACCAGGTCAAATTTTGGTGCATTTTCAGAACCTAACAAAATACTGCTTCTTGTTATGGAAGTTAATTGAACAATTGTACATGTTTGTACATACAATAATGTAGTATCGGCACTCGTGGCAGTTATAATTAATTATCAGGTATGGTTTCTGCGGTAATGATTATGTTAAAGTCAAATGGTCAAAATAAATGGTGTACCTTATATTGTCTGTCGTCTAAATGGTTGTTTCGGTGGTGGGTATAATTACTGTTCCCTGAACAAGGTCACATCGAAGCGTTTCAAATTCAAACCACTTGTTTTTTTATATAATTGTCTTGAACAAATGGTATGACATATATTGCCTCAGTGAGGTTTCTACGATTACATCACTGTAAATAAAAATTTATAAAATATAATGGCACACGCTAATAATCTTCTGTTTCGTTTAGACTCGCCGCACACGTTACACTTGCGTACTTGAACGAGTATCCCACATGCTGAATACAACCCATAAGCATGTATATCATTTTGATAGAGGAATATAACTGCTTCCTTAGTAGTGAATAGGGGCTGTTTAGCCTCAAGGGGAATTGGCATTAAAAACCACCCTGGGCCTGTTTAGCCTCTATGTAAATTTAACATTAACCACCCTGGGCCTGTTTGGCCTCTATGTAAATTTAACATGGGCAAAAACCCCTGGGCCTGTTTAGCCTCAAGGGAATTTAACATGGGAAAAAAAAAATCTTGGGCCTGTTTAGCCTCAAGGGAATTTAACATGGGGAAAAAAATCTTGCGCCTGTTTAGCGTCATGGGGAAATGGAACAGGGTCGGGACCCTATTTTAATACGGTCCCGACCTGATGGGTCTATGGAACTGGAACATGGAAAAATTGAAACAGGGAGGGGTCTCTATTTTTTTTTTAAAATAAAAAAATGGGGTAGACAATGAAAGTCAAGGTCTTTTCGAGACCTATGAGTGGCCCTGAAAAGGGCCTTTGGTTTTATGTTAATATACCCTTAATATAAAGGGCATCTGTGACATCTTCTTCTTCTTAAGCTTCGCCTGACTGCAGGGCCATATACTAAAACTCTCTTGAGGCATCCTTGCCTCTCCACATATATTCTTCGTATCCATAGGCTGGTGTCTGTCCTATGGACAACTGTCCACTTGGATCGGACATACATCGGTATGTCCGTCCGGAACATCATGGAAGACACAAGAGTGGATGATTGCACGTCGGTCCACATGTTGGGGTGCCGAGAATAGGTGAAGGAATGCAGTGAACTGCGTTTATTTATAGGGAGAGGAAGGATTGAAACGGATTGAGTTGGTTAACCAATCCAAACACGCGTTACAAAATTCAGTCAGCCCACGTCCAATCTGAAGAGAGCAGTCTGTGACGTCACATGTCCTATATAGATTTGCTAGCGCCTGTGCGCAGTCAATCCATGCGACAGTTTTTCAACATGACGGAAACTCAGAAAACGATAAATTGGGGTGCACCAGCCTTGGAGACTACCCATGGGAACCCTGACTTACTTTCAGAAGAGATGAAATGGGATTTTGTTGATTTGCTTACTTCGCAAGAATTTGTTCCGGAACCTTCGCCACCTTCTCCTTCTTTACCGCACGTGGAGAGTTTTAGATAGAGACAGAAAGAAGAATTGGAGAAATTTATACAACAGCAAAAGGAAGCAGAACAAGCTTTTCTCCTACAGCAACAACAAGAAGAGGTAAGAAAAAAACAAGAAGAAGAAGACGCAGCAGCAGCAGCAAAGAATCAAGGGTGTGAAAGTCAAATGGTCACGGTACTGTTAGACATTTTAGCGGAGTTAAGAAGTCTGAAACAAATGTATCAGACTTCTTTATTACGACCGAAGAGAATACGACCTTCCCGAGCTAAATACTCCAACTCTGTGACTAAGCCTACCGTACCACCCTTAGTGATTTCAACTAAATCATCATCATCATCATCATCAACAGTATGCAGTCCAGAAATAGGCCTTGGCCGTGGCAAAGGCTTAAGACAGTTAAAGTTGGTTGCTTAAACTCACCCCTACCCCCAAAGGCCCTTTTCAGGGCCACCCATGTCTCTCGAAAAGAGATAGACTTTCAATTGCCAATAACTAAAAAAAAAAAAATATACCCCTATAGTACGTGTCTTTTTATGAGTGCATGATTATAGCTTCTTATTTTAAAATCAAAACCCAAAGACACTTACCTTTATATCTAATTTATTCTGTTATAAATATGTACAATCCAATTCACAATTCACAACATAACACTTTAAAAAGTTCATAGACTTATTCTGTCTCATTTTTCACTCTCTCTGTTGTTTTTTTTTTAATTTCTTCACCCTCACAGTCTTTTCCTCCTCTTCATCCTCACTTTCTTCCCTTCTTCTTTTCTTCTCCTCTTTCTTTTTCTTCACATCTCTGCTTTCTTCCTCTTCTTCTTCCTCTTCTTCTTCTTCCTCTTCAGAATCCCTCTCTTCTTCTGACTCCTCTTGTTTCTTAGGGCAATCTGGAGACCAATGTCCTTTTTCTTGACAATAATAACAGGTATCTTGACTTTTGTCTCTTTTAACCCCTGTTTTGCTTTTTTGACGGCCTGGACACTCTGAAGACCAATGCTCTTTCTTCTGACAGATATAGCAAGTATCTTGACTTTTATCTCGAAAGGAAGGAGAGTAGTCCCTCGACTGGTCTGAAGAGAATTTTCTAATGAGCCCTCGCAACGCTCTGATGAAACGTTCGATTTGTGTAGTCTCTTCCGTCGTTGTGCTCGGTTTGAGAGTAAAATGAATAGTGAAAGGACAAGACACATACCCTTTATATACGTTGGTCCGCCATGACTATAAAGTAACCCATGGTGTTTAAATTTTAGTCATTTGACTTTTTGCTATCAAGATGAAACGATCCAATTCATTCAAGAAGAAAGAAGAAGAAAGTAAGAGGCAGAAACGTGATCTATCGCCTCGTACCAGGGCTGAAGTCTTGGCACAAATTCATGCCAGTGATTTTGAAGAGGACATGAGTGAACCAGAATCCAAGCCCAGAGAGTTTTCCTCCAAACAAAGTTCACCACCCTTAGTCAACCCTGAAAAATACTATTCCATTCGAGAAACGGAAAAGCGTCCTTCCAGAAAATTCAGAACCACGGCTTACAAATACACGGTGAAGTTTAAAGATTTTAAGTCCGAAGTACCCTTAGAGAAAGCAGAAGGGTTCATTACCGAGATGTGGGATTCTTTGCTCACCTCACTCAAGCGACAATGTCAACCCAAAGAAGACGATCGCTTGAGACTTTCCATACAACACGACGGTTTGAAATCCCCTGTTTGGATCGAGCTTAGCAGACCTGCAGAATTGACCGCTTCCAAAGTCATGGACAAGATTCAACACGTGCAACAATTTAATGACCCGTTTGACATCACCGATGGAAAAGCCACACTGGACATGACCCACGTCTCTCCTCCTCAAAGGACTGGATAACGCAATAAGGTGTTATTGGTGAACGGTCTTCGCAGCACCAAAAAGAGCCTCGTCCAAATTCACAATTCTCAAGACCAGATGTGTTTAGCCAGGGCTATCGTGGTGGGACGAACCTATGCCAACAAAAACGACACGGCAGAATGGAAAAGAGCCTGGAAAACTATTCGACAATCGTACCGAGCCAAACAACGAAACAAAGCAGAACTCCTGTTACAACAAGCCGGCTTGCCCAAAGACAAACCCTGTGGCATTCCTGAAATGCAAAAATTGCAAGATGTCCTAGCTCCACGCTACACCTTGAAAGTGCACCCTCAAGAAGTGCGCAGGCCTCTGTTGTTTCGAGGGAAAGACTTTAAGGATGGAAAATACATTCACCTCTATCATCACGACGAACATTTCGATACCATTACCAGTATCACTCCATTCCTGGGATACAGTTATTACTGTGAGAAATGTCACTATGGCTATAACAATCGAGAGCAACACAAGCATTGTGGATCGAAATGCTCAGGATGTTTGGCCTCTCAACCCTGTCTGAACGAAGGGCAAGAACGAGTGCATTGTCCTGCCTGTCTGGGCACGTTTGTCAGCCCTGCCTGTTACCAACAACATCTGAAGACACAAGGTTCACAGCAGAAATGTGCTTGTCAGCTCCTGAGATTGTGCCCTACGTGTGGACAAGGAATATGTACCAAAAGTGCCAAGGCACACGTATGTCGAGGAAAGAAAAAATGTCACATTTGTCACCACATCGTGGAAGGTGGAAACTCTTACCACGTCCACCGCGAATTTGTACATCCTCACTATTTGCCTGTCAGCAAGTCTTATTTGGATACTATCAACATTGCTATAAAAGGAGATCTGGGACAAAATATTCCATTCACCAAAGGGAAAGTCAAGGTGAAACTCCATTTTCGAAAACGGTTCTCTCACGACTTGTAAGTCATGTATACATTGTACCGAGGGGTTGCTCGACAGCGAGGACACGGTTTAGGAGACATGTTACAATCGGCTTTTCGTTCGGTGACTCCGGTGTTGAAACCGATGGTGACACGCGGATTGCACGCCTTGAAAGATGCGGCATTGACACACGGCAAAGAATTTCTCCAAAATGTCATCATCGACAAACAAAACCCCAAATAAGCTTTCTTGAGGGCAGGCAAAAATGTCTTGCTGCAAACAGGTAAAGACCTTTTAGGCCGACGAGAAACACCTATAAATGCCCTCCACGCTACCGAGTCAGGCATTCCTACTTCCCTGAAGACACAGCAAGGACAAGGCAGAAAAAGACGACGAAGAAAACACCCTTTTACCAGACTTCACACGTCTAAAGCTAGAAAGACAAACAAAAGAAAACCCGTTCGAGACTTAGACGTTTTCGATTATTGAAAAAGAGAAAAAATGATGCACCGAGCGTCTTGCGCCTGTTCCAAGTCGGAACTGGATCTGTTTGCCATGCCACCCACCATGATGACCATGCAAGAATCCCAATGGGTGGAATTTCATCCCGTCTCCTCTTTGACGGATTCCGCTCCTATCGAGTTTGAAATCAAAGGACAACCCGAAGATTACATCGATCTGGATAGCAGTTACCTGTATTTGAAAGTCAAAGTGATCAAAACGGACAACACCAATCCTGGAGCCAATGATAGAGTAGCTCCTGTCAACAATTTCATGCATTCCTTGTTCAGCGAAGTGGACTTGTACTTGAATAACAAACTGGTCAGCAGCAACATGGATACTTACCCTTACCGCGCGTACCTGGAAAATCTCTTGACGTACGGAAAAAAAGCCAAGAATGCTCATCTGGATGCTTGCGTGGTATGGAAACCAGACACGGCAGGTGCAAACACGTTTAACGACACAGCCCTGACAGAACATTGGAATCCTCACAATGTGGGGTTTAACACACGTAGAAATAAAATTCTGCAAGGGCGAAGTTTAGAACTGATGGATCGTTTGCATTTGGACATGTGGTTACAAGAAAAGTATTTGCTACACGGGGTGTATGAACACCTCAGAATGAATCGTAGTAGTGCCGCTTTCCATTTGATGACCCATGCCAATGAATACAAAACTATCATTCAAGAAGCCCGACTTTACGTGCGTCGTGTGGAAGTGTTACCCAAAGTGGGAAACGACATCAGTCACACGTTGAGCAGAATGACCGCTAAGTATCCGATACGAAGAGTGGAAGTGAAAACGTTCACCATTACCGCTGGACAGCGATCTATGATCGAAAATCATCTGTTCCAAGGACAGTTACCCAAACGTTTGATCGTTGGTATCGTCAGGAATTCAGCCTTCAACGGAACCTACAACGAAAATCCTTTTGAGTTTCGACACTTTGTCGTGTCCAAGATTGAAGTCAGTCGCGACGGCAAGACCTTGTGTACCCGACCCTTTGAGCCTAACTTTACCCAGAACAATTACTTGAGATCGTACTTGTCTCTGTACGAAGCCACCGGACAGTTAGGAACCAACACCAGTCACGGTATTTCGTACGACGATTATGCAGGAGTTTATGCTTTGTGGGCTTTTGATTTCACTCCAGACCAAGGCAGCGACGAGGGACATTTCCACCCTATAAGATCGGGTCAGATTCGTGTGGAACTTCAGTTTGCAAACCGAGACCCTGATGTAACGGTGAACGTCATCCTGTATGCAGAATTCGATAATACGATAGAAATCAACAGTTTGAGAGAAGTCATTCTAGATTATTAGAAGTCATGGAAGACTGTTATCCTTCTTTACCTAGTGAAGAAACTTTGGAGATGGAATGTGAGGAGACCGTGGAAGAAGAATCTCAAGACAAAGACGAAGAAGTCATGATGAAGTCGAGATGGCCAGAACAAGAAGCGCTTTTAGTCTCCTGTTTTGCTACTGTCCTGGCAGAAAGAAATGAAGGAATTAATCAAGGGAAAGTGATATGGATGTCACAACGATCTTCCCAGTCAAATTCAACACGATAAATGTCTGATGCTGAGTCAAGAAGAAAAATTGGACGAGTATCTGGACAAAGCTTGGGGTCTCATCTCGAAAGAAGTCGTGTTGCATCAGTGGTATAAAGGCTTGCGTGAACATTCTTGTCCTCCATTAACGCCTCTGGAGATCCGTCGCATCGAAACTCTCGTGAACCAGGGTCCGAAGTCAGAGCTAAACGCCTTTTACTTGTCAGACATTTTCCAAGAGAAAATCAGGATCGAATTGATCACTTATCATTACCTGTGAAGAAAAAAACCCACACAAAATAAATGGATACCTGGGAACTTTATTACCTTTTGAACCACAGTTCGTACTCTGCTTCTTGGAATCCTGTCGTCTGTGCTAAAGATGAACTCCCTCATCGCAAACCTCAAGACCATCAAGCTTATGTGATCAACACGGACGACAGTCATCTCCCAGGAACCCACTGGGTAGCCGTCTACTTTCCTCAAGAAGGATGTGTGGAATATTTTGATTCCTATAGATTGCCTCCTTTGGAAGACGATATCATTGACTTTATGAGAAGAAATGCTCAGACCACGCGATTCAATAATGTGAAATTACAAGGCACAGATTCCTTGGTGTGTGGACAATATTGTGTGTATTTTCTGCATCATCGCAGCCTGGGCTATTCCTTAGAACATTTAGTAACTCATTTTGATCCTCGTTCTTCTTCTAGAAACGATGTGAAAGTAGATCGATGGTTTTGTGACCATTATACCGGTCTTTTGTCTCAAGCTAGGAAACGTAGTGTCCATCAATGGCCTAATGACTTCCAACAGTGGAAATCACAATTTCATTCACAACGTTGCCAGCCCTGTTCAAAATAATGTGTTAGTTAAAAATGTTTGTCATTTGAAAAAATGTTTATGTTATATTGAATGGTTATTGTTAAAAATGTTATAGTTGTTTGTTAGTGTTAAGTGATTTTGAATAAAAAAAAATGTTGTTTTGAAGACAAAATGCCTTTGTCTTTTGTTTTGCTATAGGAATCTTGATTCATGCTCTTTGACTTCTTACTATCCCTCTCATGACACTCATTGAACGTTCCGACTCGAAAACCGTGATGGGATGTTTTCCTTCACGTCCGCGCTTTGACCATACAACCGGGGGGCAGTCTCCAGTCTAACCATCCATTGTCGACTCATTCTCCTACAAAGATGTGCTCCAGACAAGCTAAGCTAAACGAAGCCTACGTGAATTTGCATAGGGTCAGACACAGTCTGATACCGAAGCCAGAAGAGATAGAGAATGTGAGAATGTTAAAAGTCACTGAAGACATGATAAAAGAGCTCTTCAGAGAAGAAATTAACAGGGAGAAAGAAGAATGGACAGAGAAGTACAGACTTCAGAAACAGCAGAGAGAGCAGCAACAGCAATAACAGCAACAGCAGCAACTTGAACCTGACAGAGGCGTTGTCGACTGTCGTATCGATACCAAAGAGTTCTTCTTCTCTTTCCGAAGAAGCAGACCTTATCCTGGGAGAAAGCCTATCGTCAGAGGACGTCACATTCTTAGAACATAAAAAAGATGGCCATAGCAAACAAAAAAACAGCCCTTTTCAGGGCTATCCCAATCTCTAGAAAAGAAATAACAATCGATTTGCCAATGTGTGTATGTAAAGTAGTGTGAATATAAACACTCACTCTTTTTCTTGTGTGATTGTATGTGTTTGTGATTGTAAGCGCTCAAGTACGTTTGTGTGGATAGTACATAATGATAATGATTTTTTGTTGTTTGAAGTGTGGGAATAGTAGATTTGGGTTAGATTTGACTGCTTTACGTATATGGATAGTATATTATTTCTTTAATGAAAATTTATAAATTAGTAATAGGTAGTAAAAAAAGTGTGAGTGTTTCTTTTAGGTCGGCGCGTTGTTTGGTCATGATCTAGGTAATATAAGTTTTGTCTTATGAGATGTTTTCCTTCACGTCCGCGCGTTTTAAGTGATGATCTAGGTAACATAAGTTTTGGATTTTAGGAGATGTTTTCCTTCACGTCCGCACATTTAGTGTAAATTGAAAACTAGTCGTCAGTCGGGCTACCCATAGTTGACTCGTTAACAACAAGACAATGAATACAAGCATTGTAAAACTTCTAGAACTCCAGATGCACCTGGAATATGCCAGGCGTATAGTGAATGAGCTGGCTGCAGAGGCCATAGTCGAAGAGGGAAGGATAAAGAAGGAAGAGGAGGAGAGAAGACAGAGGGAAGAGAAGGAAAAGAAATAGGAGAGAAGATGACTTACAATATACCAGAGACAGAGGATTGGGGTGCTGAAGCCAATCATCCTCCCTCAGCGCTCCCAGTCAAAGGAGTGAAAGGAGATTGGAGTAGAAGATGCGTTTGCGGTGCCAGGCCGGGGAGGTGCAACCATTAACCAGGTGCCCTGGAGTTCAAAACAAACAGCCCTTTTCAGGGCTACCCAAACCTTTAGAAAAGAAATAGCAATCGATTTCCAATGTGTGTATGTAGAGCAGTGTGAATATAAACACTGACTCTTTTTTTCTAGTGTGAGTGTATGTGTTTGTGTTTGTAAGCGCTCACGTAAGTTTGTGTGGATAGTAGATTATTGGGTTTTGTAAGTGATCAAGTACGTTTGTGTGGATAGTAGATTTGGGTTTGATTTTAATGCTTTGCGTGTGTGAATGGTACATTTTGGGTTTGTTTATTGCTGCTTCGCGTATGTGGATAGTAGATAATATGAGATGAGAAAAGTAGGGGATGTTTTCCTTCACATCCGCGCGTTTTAAGTGATGATCTAGGTAATATAAGTTTTGGGTCTTAGGGGGATGTTTTCCTTCACGTCCGCACTTTTTATATAAGAACCCACAAGGTTCGTCATTCACACCATTCTACGGAATAACGGAAAGAAGAACATGGCAACAGTGACAAATTTATTTAACGATTTGAGACATAGCTATTTTTGGATCATGGATGGGACTTATGTAGTAGAAAGATTGAATAAGGAAGGAAGATTTGAAGGTAGCCTGAACAATGTGAAGAGTCTTAGAGTAGCAAAATATCTAATGGGGGGATGATTGAGGAAGAAGTAGAAAGAATCAGAGGATTCATTGACCTACCTTACGTGAGAGTAGGTAGTTTAAAGGAAGCCTTGGATCATGTCATTGAAGTCAGGAGCTTCCTAGAAAATAGCTTTTATTGGACTGACTGGTGGTACGTAAAGTGGGGTTTTAACCAGTTGATAAAAGCAGAAGAACTAATTAGAGAGGTAATGAAAATAGAAGTGATGAAGATAAAAGAAAAATGGAGCATAGAGAGAAAGGAAGAAGAGAATAAGAAGAAATTAGAGTTTGAAAGATTGAATAACAACTGGATGAAGATCAAACAGAAATTCAGAGCGATGGGTCATCCTGACTGGATAACAGAAACTGAAAAGAGGAAGAAGAAAGGAATAATGGAAAAAGTGAGAACTTGGTGGAAGAAGTGGAGGAAATAGAAGCAGAAGAAGAAGAAACCCAAAGGCCCTTTTCAGGGCCACTCATAGGTCTCGAAAAGACCTTGACTTTCATTGCCTACCCCATTTTTTACTTTTTTTAATAAAAAAAAATAGAGACCCCTCCCTGTTTCAATTTTCCCATGTTCCATTTCCATAGGCCCATCAGGTCGGGACCATATTAAAATAGGGTCCCGACCCTGTTCCATTTCCCCTTGACGCTAAACAGTCGCATGATTTTTTTTCCCATGTTAAATTCCCTTGAGGATAAACAGGCCCAGGGGTTTATGCCCATGTTAAAATTTACATAGAGGCTAAACAGGCCCAGGGTGGTTAATGTTACATTTACACAGAGGCTAAACAGGCCCAGGGTGGTTTTTAATGCCAATTCCCCTTGAGGCTAAACAGCCCCTATTCACTACTTTCCTTTCAAGACATTTTATATTCACATTATACTGCATCTTTAATTCACCTGGTCCCTAATTACCATGACAAAGGTTAGTTCTGACAGAGTATAGCGTCATTATCATGAATCTGTAATATCGAGGTGTTTTTGTTGCCTTAAAGTAGAGTTATTTAATTAAGAGAATTTGATTAGAATCTTGCTGTCAGCTGACTTCGGGGGTGCTTCTTTTGTGTCCCAAATACTGTACCTGGATAATAGTTATTAACATTGTGTTAGAATTATTTTAACTGACAAATATAAAACGTCTAGGCCGAAAGGAAAACAAAATCCAAAAAAATATTAGAAATTAAAAGTTCACGCTTGCAAACTGTTAAGAAATAAAAGCGGCTTCTCCATTTCAAGCCAACAACAGAAGTCCGATTGGTATTCTGCACGAGTAGGTTCCCCCGCCTCAATTCCACTGCATCCCCAACAGATTCTGTCTCTTCCAAATAATTAGTAATCTATAGCAAACTGAACGTAAGAAAGTGTTCATTTATCAGGGAAAATATATTTTACTGTAACACTGAGGATTTGTTTCATACTGTACTTTTGAAAACTAGTTTTGTTATTTGATTATCATATATTCTTATTTTCACAGACTTGTAACTTTGATGTCGTCAGGACTAAAAGCGTATTTGCGATAAAGATAAACTAGAATCCCTGCATTATAATGAAATCATAATTTCAATCCAGTTTTGCATGATAGTTTACATTATGTGAAAATATGCAACCGAACTACCGTTACAGAACATGACTATTCATTTTTTTCCCGATTTTAAGTCTACATTAAATTGTATTTGTGGTCATAAAGTCGTAGGTGCAAGTCACTGCAACCGATCAAACCGAACTGGAATTCATGTAATCAATAACCTAAATTCTGGTTTACGCACCTCCATAAAAACCTTCATGGTGTTCAACCTACTGAACAAAAAGAACCTTATTGATCTCGTGTTTAAACGGTTAAAGGTCAAGGTTGCTGATAACGACCATAGCTCTTTGGTTTCCATGTATTACGAGAATTTCTTATATATAAGAGTCAGACAACCCTATTTAATTGGGGTTCAAAGTCAAAACATCGATGTCTCTTAAACAATAGTAGCAATGACTTAGTTTTGCTCGACAGACCTTCACCACTAAACGTTGCAAATGGGTTGCCACGTAATAATACCTTTCAGATGTAGGGTTATATGATCAAAGGTTAATGTCGCATGATCTGTGAAATTAAAAATGGTTTCCAGACTTGAGTTCTAAATATTATATCTGAAAAGGAAATGTTGACCTCTAAAAGCAAAGTTATAACGTGAAACGGTCATGGTCACGGTGACCAGACGAAAGTAAATACAGTTACTAAACTTACACCATATTTCACATATAAGGGACCCTCGATGAGACAAACAACCTGATGCCTTCATAATTAAAATGTCGTGATCAAGGTCACCTTGGTCCTTAACAAGAATTAATATGTCATCATCAAGGCCACGTTGATCCTCAACAAGAATTAAAATGTCATGATCAAGGCCACCTTGGTCCTTAACAAGAATTAAAATGTCATGATCAAGGCCACGTTGATCCTCAACAAGAATTAAAATCTCATGATCAAGGCAACCTTGGTCGTTAACAAGAATTAAAATGTCATGATCAAGGCCATCTTGATCCTTAACAAGAAATAAAATGTCATGATCAAGGCAACCTTGGTCGTTAACAAGAATTAAAATGTCATGATCAGGGCCATCTTGATCCTTAACAGGAATTAAAATGTCATGATCACGGCCACCTTGGCCTGATTTCAGAATTAAAATGTCATGATCAAGGCCATCTTGACCCTTAACAAGAATTAAAATCTCATGATCAAGGCAACCTTGGTCGTTAACAAGAATTAAAATGTCATGATCAAGGCCATCTTGATCCTTAACAAGAAATAAAATGTCATGATCAAGGCAACCTTGGTCGTTAACAAGAATTAAAATGTCATGATCAAGGCCACGTTGATCCTCAACAAGAATTAAAATGTCATGATCAAGGCCATCTTGATCCTTAACAAGAACTAAAATGTCATGATCAAGGCCACCTTGATCCTTAACAGGAATTAAAATGTCATGATCACGGCCACCTTGGCCTGATTTCAGAATTAAAATGTCATGATCAAGGCCATCTTGGCCCTTAACAAGAATTAAAATGTCATGATCAAGGCCACGTTGATCCTCAACAAGAATTAAAATGTCATGATCAAGGCCATCTTGATCCTTAACAGGAATTAAAATGTCATGATCACGGCCACCTTGGCCTGATTTCAGAATTAAAATGTCATGAGATCAAGGCCATCTTGACCCTTAACAAGAATTAAAATGTCATGAGATCAAGGCCATCTTGACCCTTAACAAGAATTAAAATGTCATGATCAAGGCCATCTTGATCCTTAACAAGAATGGCGGCGGTTATATTATTTACCATATATGGTATTCTTATTCACTGTGCATTCTATAAAAATTTAAATCTGAAACATCACATCCTCGTATAAAATTTGTACAGTGTAGAGGCTAACAATGACAATGTCTTTTAATAAAATATGTCTTCATTTCAGTTAATACTTGGGACGGTTGGTAATTTAATACTTGGGACGGTTGGTAATTTAATACTTTGGACGGTTGGTAATTTAATGCTTTCGACTGTTGGTAATTTAATGCTTTGGACTGTTCGTAACATAATAATATGGACTGTTGGTAATTTTATACTTGCGACGGTTGGTAATTTAATACATTGGATGGTTGGTATTTTAATACTTTGGACGGCTGGTAAAATTTAATACCTTGGACGGTTGGTAATATATTACTTTTGATTCTACTCTTTCATCTCATGTGTACGTGATGATAGTTTTTGTGATAAAATGTTTCCTTGTAATTGATACATGCGGGTTGTTACGTTCACAAAATTCGATAAAACATCAGAAGTAGTATACCATGCAGCATTACTCACATTAAATCATAATTTTCAGCACAAGAACCATTCAAGTGCATAGCTGTATATATTATTTTCCAAATTTGTTAGCAGGAAATATTGTCATACAATTTTTTTCTCAATTGACATTCTTTTCAATACGACGCGATTCCTTTATCCTTCAAGCTAACATGTTTTTGTCATGCGTGGGGCAATTATTACCGCCTTTATGCTTTAGAGTATAAGTTTTGGGGGAAGTCTAATAAAATACCTTATATAAACGAATAAATGTACAGACCCAGAGAAGAAACGACTCGTTTTGGAATATGTATTTCTTGTACCATGATGAATTTGTTATAACTATCATATTGTGCTGATAGAACCGTATTCTGAGAGGAAACATTGAAAATATATTTTAGGAAAATGTATCAATGAGAACACATTTCTGATGCCTTTACGTTTCTTGAAAGTATGATGTATGAATTGATCAGTTGGGATTGTGAGGAGAAGTATGTGTTTCATCATTGGTCAATATATATTGTTGTTACATTAGATCAAGGGTGTCGTGAAGAATGAATCACGAAATTATCAAACCATTGAAGCTGTCAGACTCAAAATGTAAACGTAATAGTTAGAAGAATCACAATCCAACAGATGTAAGAATTTAGAAACATTAGAATTAAGAGAAGCAGATGTTTCTCGTTGACTGATACTATCACAGGATAGTGTGTGTGTGTGTGTGTGTGTGTGTGTGTGAGATTTTGATTTTTAACGTAGCTCTGACAATATTTCAGTCATATCCCTACGATGTCTGCTGTGTGGCAGTTTATAATGATGTCCAGCACTGGGTCATCATGCCGCAGACATATATCATGATGTCCCATCCAGTCTCATTATCCAGACACCAGGTCGACCAGTCCTAACACTAACCTCTTAATGCTGAGCGCCAAGAGAGGCAGCTGTTAGTACCATTTTTTAAGTCTTTGGTATGACTCAGCCGGGGATCGAATCCACGACCTCCCGCATCCGAGGCGGACGCTCTAACCACTAGGCCATCATACAGTATGAATTGTCAGCCTATGTGATATGTCTAGAACGAGTAGTATATACAGTTAGGATTTCGTTTTTTAACTGAGTTCAAGTCGGTTGTATCAGTGACTTTGAAAACATTTTGGTCGAAAATGAGTGCATATTATAGTTTATTCGATTTTACAGAGGACTAAATGCTAATTGGCCTAGAAATTTAACTTCTTAAACAAAAAATCATTCATCCTCTGTTCCGACTAAAAACTACTCTAAGTTGCTAATGCAATGGTGGAACAATTCTTAAACGATTCGAATAAACAAAATTTGAAAGAGAAAAAAATCTGTATTTGCATTTAATTATAAATAAGGTATCTGCATAAAAACGTTTTATTTTTGTGGCTCTGTGCGGTCATTTATCCCATATTATGACCCTTTCCGTTCCCTTAAATAAGACAGCGTAATGTACAAGGAAAGATGCATGTCAATAAATGGTTCAATACAGAGAAAAGACAATTTTTAAAGGCTATGAAGAAAGTGTGGATAGATAATGATACATGGATTTGACCTTCACCTCCCTCCTTATTTCTTTTCTGTTCACATAATCCCCTGACTGGTAATCACTGACAGGAACCAGTAACAGTCAGCACAAAATAATCTAAAAGATATTAAATTTCTCTCTCTAAGAAGAGTATAACTTTCGATCCAAAATTGTATGCATTTGTTTCATAGTAGGAACTCTTTCAAACCCAAATTTAAATATGGCAAGATGACCAAGTATTGAAGCTTAACGACCTTGTGACCCACTATAATCAGTAGCTCAACTTATGGAGCAAAATAGGACGTTGACACGCTAATGTTTTTTCAGTAGATAAGCCAGAACAATGACCAGTTTACTTCCAGCGAGAAATCTACATGAAAAAGCAAATTAAAATCAATATATTTCAAAGAAGAAAAACTAATACTCCATTTACCAGTCTAGATGTTGCTGTAATGAAATTGCTAACCCCTGACTATATATTGATAAACAAAAACTGATGTGGACTTTTTCCATGATCATATCTAGACAGAAAATAAAAAATAAAAATTGTCATAAAATATACTACTTGCATGGTAATACATCGTCTTTCCATTAAAATGCATCTTTAGTTCACCGTGTTATTTATTTATATGACAAAGTTTTTTTTTGACAACGTCAAGCATCTAAAATAGAGATGAGATATTTCATAGTAGCTTCCGATTCTAATTTCGGTTTTAGTTAAATAAGTGGACACTAAATTTATGTTCCAAGTGAATGTTCAGTGTCCAATATTGTAGTAATGTCGTACGGTTCCGTATAAAAGTAACACGATTTCAAATCACTGAGTGTAATTGTATTCGGTATAAAAATCAAAAGCAGTTTTCATCACATCCAAGGATCACATTTTCAGTGTTCTTTAAATTCTTACTACTTTATGGTCTTACATTAAGTAACAGAAAAGAGCGAAAACCAGAGAGTTTAGTAAAAGTCAGCTACGAATTTATTTCTCTAGAATACAAAGTGACATTTAAAAGGAACTTAACCGTTATGTGAATTAAATAGTCCTAAAAGTTTTGTCACAAACCTAAAATTATGGAGCATTCCGAATGAATTCCGGATGAATTCCAATATTGAATGTGCCTGGAATAAAGTTGATGTGTCGACAACCTTGATATATCACAATGATATAATTCCGAATGTCTCTAAATGAATTTATAATAATCAAAAAATAACGACTTAGTCTGAGAAGTATCAGTGAGCTCACTGTAATTCCAATGAATAAAATTTAAATGAAAAAGAAAATCTCTCAAAATAAATCTGAACACAACTGAAGCTAAGGATAGGAATGAATAATTCTGATGTAAACATCCCTAATATAAAAGCCTATGACACAAAAAGAGTACCAGGATGAGGGTTAAAAAAAATCCGGGACATTTTAAGTTGCAAACAATATATATATATATATATATATATATATATATATATATATATATATATATATATATATATATATATATATATATATCCTGACTTGATTCGTGTCGCAGTGTCCATTTTCTTGCAAGACTATTTTTTAATGGAAATTAACTCCCAACAAATTGTAAAAAAAAAGGATCGTCTCTAGAACGTTCTAAGGTCAGAATCAAGGCTGTATCTAGAACTCAAATCTAAGTAAATATGTTTACTAAAAATGACATTATTTATGTAGGCTTAACCTCCTATCTCAATTATGGATAAATAGCAAAATGCATACATGTTCCATTTCATATGACAATCAAAAGAGACTGATGACAAGAAATGCGTATATGTTCCATTTGAGAAGTGTACAATATGTGATTGATATTCATATGACAGAGATAGATAACAAGAAATATAGCAAATACTACATATTCTTGAAATATTCTTTGACCAAATTTACAATAAAAATAATGACTCAAACATTATTTGCAGCCTGAAAAAAATTAAACAACGTACCTGCAAAATAGATTTGAAAACAAAACTAGTTTTCATCACTGCAAAAGATGACATCTTCACTACAAAGTGGATGAATGGCGACTGAGCAAAATGAAAGTTTCCCGCGCACATACGCATGCTAAGGGGTTAAAGTTCATGGGCTTGACACTTGTTATTTATTAGGTGGCTCATACAAAACATTGGAAGAAAAGATAATTTCTATTTAAGACCCGTTTCTAATCTGAAAACTAATATTTGTCACTAATCTAAGTGTGAATTATACATATCTCAATAAAGCTTTCTAATTATCACGTTAAAATATAATATATGAAATAATTAGTTTTATCAAGGCTTTACTTGAATATGATTGTATAGAATTGATTAGGGGAATAATTACAAACATTAAGCGTTATTCTCTGTCATTGACAAGGTGACTGATGTTTGGTATATCTACGAGGACAAAGTATCGAGTAGATACTTACGAATCAAACTATTTTAAGCAAACACGAATTATTTGTCTTTACGCTCTTCCAGTGACGAATCACAATTGAACGGCACGACATTGGCACAAAAAATGTAAGAGTGGAAATGTGTTTTGTGAGCCAAATGGGGGACCTTTTTCTTGAACTTTACAGAGTGGTCACAAATTTATTATTAGGGTTTGTCTATGTGTATTATAAATCAATGTCAACGAAGATCTGCTACACGCGATATTGTTGGTCGTTTTTTTAACATCTTGTAATACGCCCCACCTTTCAAATATCACATTTAATGGGGATTTTGTTCTGTTGAAAGCATGAATTATGGGTGATATCACACATTAACTAGTGACTAATACTTCGTTGATAATAAATAAATCGCAGTACATGTAATAGATGATAGTTATTGAAAAGTTGACAATATCATCTGAGCTGCACAAAAGGGCTGCGTGCTATGGATTAATGAGAGGATACTTTCAATATAAAATTGATTATAATAACAATTGTTCTCCGCTGATTTTATCAGATGGGAAGTTTTAAGTTTCGAATTCTTATGTCAAACTTCAGACAGTCGATGGCGTAGAAACGATAACACTATCCAGTAAATTAATTTTCCAACTGCAGATAATGTTGCAAGTAGCCAAGTGACATCTCCATTGTAAAAATGGATTTTTATTCTCCAAAATTAAACAGGCGAGGTAAAGAGGGTGTGTTGTAATTGGTGGGAGAAGAGAAAGATGGCAAATGAGCTCCAATCGCAAACAAAGTTGTACTCCACGCGCTGACCCACGTGCGTGCGTTTGTGTGTGTGTGTGAGACAGAGAGAGAGAGAGAGAGAGGGTATTTCAGGGATTTCTTCGTACAAAGATATAACAGTATGGTTGAAATGTTGTCATACTAGTTACAAATGTCAGCTTGCTGGACTGCTACCCTGTAGCCTTGGAGATTTCGACATTTTGTTTCATTTTGGAGATTGACACAGAAAAATATAAGAAATTTAAACCCAGTAATTTGCGAAATTATATCATGAAAAATTTTAACACGAGCTACCACGGTTGTAGAAAAATGATACCCGTTTAATTTTGATGAGGATCCAAGAGGTAAAAAAAATAGAGAAAAGAAACCAGGTTGATGACTTTCGTTGGTGTGGATGACATAAACTCAAACGTCTTTAGGCTTTCCATGAGGAATGTTATCTATAGCACAAACAACCAGATTCCTTGGCACTACATGCAAGCTGTTTCAGGAGGTCAAGAGGTCAAGAGGTCCAATCACAGGTCATGATAATCAATAATGTGACACTTGGCTTTTATTTAAGCTGGTCAACTTTTCGCTCTGCTACAAAAGAGTTTCGACATCTCAAATCTTAAAAAAAAATATTTTTTTTATAGAAAAGTCACGATTTGCAACAATATCGAAGATTGTAAACGAAAACAAATTGAAATAAATTAAGACATAATTTTCAAATAAATTGCGCAAAGGACATAAAGCAATTCCCACTAAATATTTAATAAAAAACGATTACCCCACAATTAACGTTCTATTTCGTTATCAGTGAAGTAAAAGGGAAGATTTAAAAATAAAATAAAGGGAAGATTTAACAAAATTAAAATAAATGATATACACCTTGAAGAATCTTTAAATGTTCCAAACAAAAATGTAAATAAAAACAAGAAACAAAATATTTAAGACAAATGAAAATCGCAAGATTTAAAACAAAACAGCAAACAATTTTGCAAAATTTGTAATTACATTTAGAAGTTTTTCAAATCAGATAAAGTGAATAATATATGCACTTTTAAACAAATTTAAGTAGTTTAAAAAAAATTAACAATAAAATAGGATAGAAACATTTAAAAAACTAAAATTACCAAACTTATAAAAAATGTACGAAATTACCCGCAGAAAGACTCCGGTATAAATTTGATACTAATTTGATAAATTGTACCCAAAATTATACAAATTTAAACAGTGGGGAAAAAAATATCAATAAAAAACAAAATCAAAACTATTCAGAACAAATTTTAAAATTTATAAAATGTGACGGTAAGAATGCAATTTTGCCAAAATTAATAAGGTGATTTAAGTATCTGTTAACACTATTTATAAATGAGCAATCGTACATAAAACTTAAAATGTAAACCAAAACCAAAATTGATATAAAAATGATCAGTTGTTAAAAATAATGTAACAAATGAAGAAATAAACAATTTGTATTTAAAAAAATCAAACAGAGTCCTTTTTTAATCGACTAACACACTGTGAATTCAATGAAGCAATTGTAAACAATTTTTTTACACAGAACAAATCTTAAATTTAAAAACTGAATCTTACAAATATCCTCTCCGTCTCACTCTCTGAGAATATAAAATGTTATATTGTTTGTGATGTTTGTGTGTGTGTGTGTGTGTGTGTGTGTGTGTGTGCGCGCATTACTAAATCCATTAGGAGGAAATAATTAATATTTACTCACCAATAATAGGGGGATTCTAACGTTACAACATTTTGTCGTCGGAATGCATGTGGATTAAGGTGTTAAAATGTAAATATTAGAATTTTCGACATTTCTGAGATTTTAACGTTATAAATGTGTTATTATTTAGCAGGCATGCTCAGAAGCTTCGAAAGATATGATAGCAAGTAATAAAGTGTGTGAATTGTCGGAAGGGTGAGTTATTTTGTAAAACCTGCCTCTGGAGGACCTTAAGTAAAACTAGCGGCTGAAAAAGCAAAATAGCCTTAATACAAAAATGCAGTTTCTATTTTTCTAAGATTGAAGCTAATTTATGTATAAATGAGAAAATACGTGGCTATTGTATGTTGTCGTCTGGCGTAAACATGTTATATAATAAGAAAGTCTTTACGATGTCGATTTCAATATTGATGTTTAAACAAGTCATTTGATGTGATCTCTCAACGTCGGTTCAGCTCGTACTCATGCGTCAGCAAGTTATATTTGATGCACATGGTCAGTTTTGAACTGACTTGCTGTTAACCCTCTATATATACATACAGACAGACAAAGGAAGTCGTAAGGGACCATTTATATGGGCACCAAACCCGGGGGTGGTGGGGAATAAAAACAAATTTTGGTTTAGAGTCATTTACGACATCTTGAGATCTTGTTCCAATCATATTATTGAAAACGAGGATATGGCGTATATCAGCTTGATGACGTAAATTTGTTTAATTGTTGACTCGGGACAATAAATGAGAATGGACGACATAGGACAACTTAGGATGGGCGACAGACACCTCTGCGGTTGCCATGTCTTCACTACTGTCAATAATTGCGTCCTGGAAAACGAAGAGCAATTTGTAAGTCTCTTCCTTCCATGTTTTAAAACGTTTCTATAGGTTCTTAGGCATGGTGCGCTTCAAAGTGATTTGTTAGAAAATAATTCATTCAACAGCATATTGAGACGACTGGCGAAATTTTGAATTGGTTACGAATTACTAAATCTTATAATTAAAAGATTTAAATTTAATTATTTAATTAAATAATAGTTTAATATTTAAACTGAGATCTTTTAAAACTATTTAATTTGTAAATAGATTTGTAATAATCCTCCATTGTTAGTCCTGTTGGAATAGCCCAACACAAAGTCAGAACTAGGGATAGATGAGTAGGGAAATTTTGCCGGGTACCCGACATTGAACTGTCTAGTCGGGTCGGTTTTTACCATGTAGTGCAAAATTCGACAGGGTCCTGGTGGCCGCGCCGGGCACCCGTCAATCTCAAGTCACGACACGTGTCCGAAAATTCAGGTGAATTATTATTTTTACGATTATTGTTACTTTTGTTTTCTTGTTATAATTTCTGTTATTTGTGTTTTCAATATTATTATTATTAATAGTAGTAGTAGTTGTTGTTGTTAATGTTGAAGTAAATAAGAGAGGAAAGAAAGGAATAAAATGAAGGAATGACTTTGCCTACTGTGTGCATGTGATGTGCATCTGCAGATAGATTAAGAAAAGTATAAAGACAAGATACCGAAAACAAAGTTGTATTTGTACACAAAAATATAAACGAAAAATATAGAAATAGTGATGAATATACTGAACGTATGTACTGGAGTGGAAAATCCAGCATTGACCTTCCTCGGCAGCGAAATGGCATGGAACGCCGCATATAGATTCGGGTTTCTGTTTATTTTCTTCTTTAAACGTTTTTGGGGCTAACCCAGCAATTAGTTTTTGTTGTTATGGCTAGTCACATTGGAATTATCCTCCCCGTAGATACAATTATGAATATAATGTACTAATTCAGTGGGAAAATGATGGATCTTGCCAGCGGAATCTGAAACTTTGTCAGTATATTATTTTATCACGTGTGAAGGTTTTCTATTAATTAAATTTATTACATAAGGTCACAACCATATGTTGCCATTTACACAGCCAAATTCATCTGAGCATGCCAAACATTCGTGTCACGCTGTGATCTCCATCTTTTCAAAGAGACATCTTTAGATATATACTTATTGTTCTCCCCCACCAACCTACACTCCTTGTTCTTGTGAAAATATGACAGTCAGTTATTCGGTTGTTGCAGGATTTTATCCTTTACATCGTGGCATTTTATGAATTGAACTTCTTTGTCCATATAGGGTCTCAGCGATCAAATGCAGAATATATAAACTGTTCAAAATACATACACAGTTAAAATAATGTAATCTAGGTACTCATACCAATAAAAATTAATTGAAATATATAGCTTACGCTATGTTCATTTTTTAAAATAATATAGCAAAAATGCTTGGTACAATGACAGTTAAGCCTTAAGCAAACACCGGACAAAATCTGAAAGATAAACATTAGGAGCTACCGTTGATTATCACTTATTCATTCTTCAGCTACTGTCTACATTATAAGCGTTAGTCTTAAATATACTTTATTTCAAAACAGTCCATAAAATATTTTGCGAAAGTGTACCTATTGGTGTTGAGGTCAACTTGTTCTTACATATTGCAGAGCTTAAGACCAAATTTGCCTAACACTCGTCAGAGCGTGTTACATGATTTACCCCTTCTCGTTGACGAGTGGGTTGCAAGGGTTACCCGTCCTTGTTTTCATGATATTCAAAACAGTGATATTATCCACTTCACTGCTTATGCGTTTACCAAAGGGCCACAGGTGCATAATGCAAACTTGATACTAATACTGGGTCAAAACCATTAAAATATTATGTTTTAATACATGGCTCCTCAGTAAACATATACGAAGAGACACGGTTTGTAGCTCCAGAAATTGCACTTGCACACATAGTCCTTGATTTCATAGTGATATTGTCGTTTACAGTTAAGCATTTTAGTAATCTAAGTGCCACACATCTTTTGAGTTAGACAATGGAGAAACTAAGTGAGATATAAGGTAAAAATGTTATTATTTTCGTCTGGTCAGATCAGACACTGTTAAGCTTGCCCCGGATCACAAATATTGTCGTCGGTGTGAAGCTTATTAATACATTGTCACACCAAAGTAAAGATGCCAACATATATTGATATAAGTATGTAATCATTTTTTACAAAGCAAAATACAGTAACCTGACTGTGAAAGAAGAATTCAACTCGTCTCAATTTGCACCAGCTTTCGTCCTAATAGTGTGATTTGGCTCATACAGTTAACATATTTATTCCTAATGTAAATTGGCAACTTCTTTTCTTGTGAAAAGTAATTACACGCATATAGAATTATCCGCTGGCATCTATCTTCGCTTTGACATGGCAATGTATCAAAAAAGATCCAGTCTTGAAAATGTCGGTCACCTGCGACAACAGTAACATTAACTCACCAAATGAAACTGTCACACATTTTGACCTTCTCTGTCTTTTAACTTCCAATAGGTCTGGCTCATAAAGATGTGTTAAAGTTCATTGAAAGGGAATCTTTCTATACATCTAAATGATGCCTCATTCACTTAAAAGTGTAGCTATAAATGTAAACACCATTAAGAAACGGAGGGGTAAGTGTGAAAATGCAGAATAATACCTTCATAATATATGCCCGTTTAGTTTCAGGCTTACATCACGTTCCATTGTAAATAAAAACGATATTTTTTTTGCAACTTGTTCTAGACTGACAATATGTAGGCAGATTGGGCATTGGTTATTTATAACAGGTGTACGCCAAATGGTAAGTGATCTTGAACTTTGGTGCTTGTCAAGGGTAGAAAACGCACTCGGATTTATTCTGAAGGTGCTGCTCTGCATCTACTCGGCGTAGTCACCAGTACGAAGTTAAGTTTTACTTTGCCCAACCAGTATTTTACCTGGTCAGGACGACAATACGATCCAGTTTAACTTTTTCTCTGATATAAACTGTTGTAATTCTACTACTGTGTTGTAATCTTGTGTCGTAACCATGCTGTCCGAATATTAATATCTCTGTTAGCTTTTTGACAATGTCCAATGCTGGAAAAACTTTCTATGGAATTGGCATTTTGTATTATTAGCCTCTATTTACTTTTTACAGCATCTCTTTGATCTCTTGTTGGTTCATGTTCTTTATTGTCATACCACATTAATCTTTATATTTATGTTTGTGTGTTTGTGTGTCTGATTTGGATTTTCAACATAGTTTTAAAACATTTTCAGTCATATCGCTACGATGTTTGCAGTATGGCAGTTATAGTGATGTTTAGCACTGGGGCATCATGCCGCAGACATGTAGCATGATATCCCACACAGTCACATTATCGTAACACCAGGCCGACCAGTCCTAACATTAACCTCTTAATACTGAGCGAGGCAGCTGTTAGTATCATTTTTATAAGTCTTTGGTATATATATAGATTTGTATCAGTAAAACCTAAACAGCAAGTATATACGTTCCACAACCTGGATGCACAGGTATATGTTGTTTTGACTCATTATATATCAAGTATTTGCTTTGTTTCGTGGTGTATCTCCAGCCATGTTGCGATGGCATTCCCAAAAATAGGCATATCAAATTAGATTGTTTCATATATAAAAAAAATTGCTAATTGTTTCGACAACAGTTTTTCAGTCTGGAAATAAAAATGAAATTTTTTGTTTACTAATTTGGCTGATTCTGATGCGTATTTGTCTATGAAATACAATAAAGAAATCCACAACCATATGTTGCCATCCACATTATAGCTGATTATGCCAAAGTTTCGTGTCAAACTGTCACACTGTGATCTCTGTCTTTTCATAGCGACATCATTAGCTTACCCGTGATATATTATTCTCTTGGCTCTCCCCCACCCCCTTGTTCTTGTAAAAATATGACATTTATTCGGATGTTGCTGGTATAGTGCAGATTTGTTATCATCTATTGCAAGACATCACGGCGCCGAAAACTGTAGTAATGGAATGGCATTAAAGTTCTATTAGGACTCAGCTACCGTGCGGCCCCTCCCCATTCTGATTATATATATATATAGAGAGAGAGAGAGAGAGAGAGAGAGAGAGAGAGAGAGAGAGAGATATGTACGCACAGTGGCTTGGGCATCTTTCTAATATCACTAACCTGCAAACTGCATCACTGAATGTAATTCATGAATTATTGATGCGTACGTATGAATATTAATTGGACATTGACGACACTAATCGTAATATATTCATCATACTCTCTCTGGCCAAAACGATTCAATATTTTACTTTGAGGAGATTTGGATGTAAAAATATATAAGTTACTCCTGTAGAAAGCGGGCTAATTCTGATGTTCTCATGTGTTACCTTGTAACGAAAGTCGGCAATGATGTCCTGCTTTTCTATAACATAAACGCTACAAGCATATTACAAAATCATGCAAGTTAACAAATTTCCATGGCATCCTATGATATTTCAGTCCTAACTCTCAGAATTGCTTCAAAGGAACCCGAGACTTATTCTAAATAAGGTTTATATGTCTTGCATTACCTTCCTTAAAAGAAGCAATCTTTCATTTAATTTACACTTAGTAGTTTAACTAATTAGATATCAAAGAAGCTTTGCATTGGCGGTTTATTGTATATTGTATACAGATAAAAGAATCGTGCATTTGAATGTGAAATATAATCATGTACGCGCCCTTAAATTATCAATAAATTTCAATGAATATTTAATAAAATTTATGAATAAAGGATGGGTGCAGTTTATGGGTGAATCATTAACTGTTGATAATTGTAATATACGATCAGTGTAACCTCAGTGAGCAAGAATATAAATAGCCTCAAGAACTGGTATGGTTTAAGCATATTTGCACTGCGAACAATTTAACTTGGATCGACTCTAAGTTTATAATAAATTATTCTCGCCCATCTCGTACCAAGACTAGTTCTAATATATCCTGTTTAATATGCTGGCATATGTGCAAAATTAATTTCGTAAATACAATATATAAATAGCTATATTTAAAACAGAAAAGAGGAGGAAAAAGATAAAGTAGAAGAGAGAAGAATTTAAATCCATTATCATTGATACCAGAACAGATTCAAGTATTGTTGGGATCGAACCGTTTAGTGCCAAATTCTATAATTTGATCTTTGCTTTTTCGTTAGTAGGAACTTCCTCTTGATAATAAATTCCAAATAGTTCAAGAAATAATATGAGTTTTTGATTAACATATCTGCGACATTAGCTTCGGCCCCTTTTTCTACATACAAAGACGGGAGTGTAATATAGCATAAAGTTCTCTGTAGAGATGATGCCGTAGGGAGCTGCAAGATATACCGATATCGAACAGGGGTGTCTAACCTCTTCGCGTGTGGAGACACATTGCAGGAGAGTGTGCTGGTTTATCACTCACGAGGCCTTTTTGAAACTTATCCTACGTTTTTCACTACCAATCGACACACGTTGTAAAAAGTGGGCGGGTCCTATACAAACATTGGGCGGGCCGTATGTTGGACGTACCTGATACGAAAGAAGCACCACTGTAGTGGTATAAACGTGACGTTCATTCAGTCTAGTCATTCTACGTCCTTATGATCTGAGTATAGTCATCAGTACACATATATCGAACATAACTACTCTGCAAAACTACTACAGAATAGTTTGAAATTATGTAATTAATTGCAAATGACAAAGTTTGTGTCAAAATATTTTTTGTTTATTTAGCATGGCTAGAACTAAAAAATGCAACAGGGTTCTGCTGTCAATGGAATTTAATGATACAAGACACAGAAAGCTTAAAGTACAGACACGGGCACTGATGCAAACGTTTACCTGCAATAAAATACCAAAATACAATGTGCTTTCACGAATCAGTGCGAATCAGTTCGCATCGTGTAGATTAAAGGGTAATGCGCTTGGCAAATTAGGTTGTTCTATTACAACCTTTCAAGCGATTATATCCCTGCTAGGATAAACTAATACAAGTTAACAATTCACACCCATTATGTCTAAATTAAAATATTGTTTCTTACTGTATAAACGCATGAAGAAAAAACGTACTAAATAAATAAACAGAAAAATAAATAAATAAATAAATATTTGTATTACAGATTAACAGTGTTCATCATTTTCCGACGATAAAACACCCACTTACACATCGTGAACCACTGTCTTTTGCAATCTGGCTGCAGAACCGATACAACTGTTGATACGTGTTGAAAATGATTTCTATTTTATTACATACTACGACCACTGCAAACTAGGTTTAACAGAGACGCTTGAATTAAAGAAAATAATTAAAAATTGTATTGTGTTTTGTGTAAAAAGACGATTAATTGTAAATGCTCTTAAGTTCCGTTATCTGTTTTCTTTAAAACATTAACGTTTTTTCTATATCATAGATGCGTTGATAAGATATACGCTTAACAGTAAAGGAATAAACCGAAGCAGCGTTATTTTCGTCTCTTTTTATGGTTCAAAAATCGTGTGGTGAATCAAATGGAAGAAAGTAAATTCAATAAATATATTTTAAATTTGATATGTATCACACATATAGAGATCGTACTCGGTTGGTCTGTATATAATGCGGATCATTAACTAATATAACTACTTTTATATGGACCGATTTCAAATAAGAAAATTAACATAGAAAAGTTGTTCTCACTTTAGTCTTCGGCTAATACCGTGAGCAAAACCGATAATGAATACGTTTATAGACACAACTAGGTGTTTGTCCCTGGATGAAGTATGATACACGATGAGATAACATCTCCTTTCTATTAAAACGGAGGTGCCGGTTGAGTTACTAACATGGAAATGTCAAATGACTTGGAACCTTATGCGTGCTTTTCTTTATTTGAAGTTTGTCAGTCTGTAAATAAATTAGAAATGAAGGCAGATTATATTTGTACTGTAGTGCTTATAATATTTCCTCTTGAGCCTTCTTCCTGGCTTAATAGTTAGTAACGTCATTGAATTTAATTCGTCGCATCTTTGTAGTGAGGGACTTGACAGAACCAGATATAAGGAAGCAAGGTAGGTACAATTTCATGTTTATCACACAGTCCCAGCGAAATTAGTTATATGATATGCAGTAGTTATTCATTGCAAGCTCTCTGACGCTTCGTGCAAGGTGTTATGTCTTTGTAACGAAACGATATGTTTTCTATGTCATAGGCTAAAACAATCTCTTGTTCAACAGATACAGATAGATTTACATTTCCGTTACAGTTTGCATCAGGAAGGAAAGCCAGGAACGATTAACCTTGCCTTTTATATTTTGTCAAGCTCTCGGCAAATGCAGAAATGGGAATTTCAAACGTATATTTCAAAGACTGTTCCAATTCTGAGCATTTACATTTACACTGAAATGATCCATACCTAACAAAACGCTTCAATATTTATAAAGGCAACATTGGGAAGTTTACGACTTCTGTTGTGCTCTTAGGACTAAACGCTGCTGAAGCAATCCATTTTGATCAGCCATTTGTGGTTCATCCATCGTTAAAATTCACAGGAAATAACTACCAATTATTAACTTATTCTTTCTTTTTGAATTGCTACAAATACAAGATTGTTCATTGTACTCGCGCAATCCACACGTTGCCTTGCAAATGAAGTACGAACATGACACATACATCATAAGATATACATCTATCCTATTTTTAAAGGGAAACGAAGTCTTTCCATTAGAACGCTTTTTTATTCCCTAATTAATATGACAACATTCGTTCTGGCAGGGTAGATCATCATTTTGATTTATGATGTTGTTATCAAGGTGTGTTTGGCACATCAGACCAGAGGTATTCAAATTTATAAAAAGTGAATGTAATTAAATTTGCGGTCTTGGGCAACTTCGGGAGGTTTATTATATATAAATACATGCTTATATATATATAGAGAGAGAGAGAGAGACAGAGACAGAGACAGAGACAGACAGACAGACAGAGACACAGAGACAGACAGAGACAGAGAGAGATCAACTGACATGAAATGGGTTCGCCGGCAAACATTAAAACCTCATTTAAACATTTAAAAGTGTACTCTGATGGATTTAGAGAATACTCTTGGAGCACATAAATGGGGTTTAAATTTTTGATACATCTATACATACAACAAGGATTTTCCCTGGTCCTTTATTCTTGTTCGATTGTCGTTGTTTTTCCACATAAAATAAAAATGACAATATAAATAAACATAGCATTGCAATGATCATTAGTGTATAATGTGATATGCTCAGTCTCTGCATATTTTGCTATATTAATATTGTGCCATGCTTGGTGTCCGTATACTGTGAATATTTCATACTGTGACATACTTCGTCTCCACACTGTGACACTCAGTCTCTGCATATTGTGACATACTCAGTCGATGCGTATTTTGACTAATAAAATTTATGTTGGGGTTTGTACCGAGACAAGGAAATCCCAGTCAAGAGGTTACATTATTTGTCTTCCCTCGTGCGGAGACAAATAATGTAACCCCGCGATTGGTAATTCCTTGTCTTGATAAAAATACAGACATATATTATTTTTCTCATCCAATTTTTTGCAATTAAAATAACCATGCATATTTGCAATATATTTAGCAGATTCAACAGGTACAATATCGCCTTTCACTTTATATAAAAGCCATCAGGTTATATTTGGTATATGTTGCAAGTATTGCACAATGAGAGTTTCGAACAACGTGCTATTCTTTTGTAAATACTAAGCATTAATACAAATATGTTAATTGCGGCAATGAGGAAATTTGTCGACCTACGTACACAAGTTCTAAGCATGATAAAATAGGGGCATAAAAAAACATTTAATATTATTGTTATATTATCGCATTTAATAGATGAGTTCAATATGAAAATAACAATAAGTGGTTAAAATCATTTAGTCAGATAACATTTAACTTTCGTCACTCTACTTTGGAGCAAAATCTGTGGTAGGTACTGGTACGATACAGTTCAGTACTGGGTTCACAGTTCACATGATGTGTGATGTGACTGGAGAGCTTTTTAATTCACGATTTTCTTGGAAATTTATATGTTTTGTCCTGGAAAAATAGCAAGTATTGTTATTACTAGTACAATGATATTCAAAATGGAAATCTTCATGGGAAATAGCATGTGGGAATGACGAATGAACCACTCTGATTGGTACCCGCCGGAGATTTTATTTGCAATTACATTACAATAGTTTGATTCAACTAGGGATGGAGAACCCCGTTCTGACATAGTTCATTTCCTTCTTGTTGCTGGCTTTGCGGTAGCTCTTGAGAGAGTTTCGATTTTTGGACCCAGTGATGTATATAGGCTGCGTGTCTAGAATAGTGTTTTCTGTTACAGTTAGTTCCAAAGAGCATCGCGAATTTTATCCTATCTGTATCTTAGTAAATGTTATAGGTCGGTGTCGTTAATTGTAGTTAAAAGCACATAGTTCTTCTTCGTGGAAAAATAGGACCTATTTCCAACTTATGAATATGGTATCGATGAAAACTTGACCTTCGAAAGAATCAAGGACATATGATATCCATGTAAATAAATAAATTCAGAATTCTTTGCTTTGGTAGCAATTCTAATTTAAAAATTACAACTTTTAAAAGTTTAATGCAGTTAAACGTTTTATCTAAATTGACAATCTTGCTCTTTAGTTACATAAACTTCGAAACGCAGTTACATCATCAGCTTGATCACAAGAGATATTTGATACCACAAACTGTATGCACAAGATAGGTTAATTCTTCCTAGAAAGAGACATACAGCATCGGAGTCTTTCAGGCTCGAATGAAATGAACCATGTGTTTTGATATATTTGAGTGCACTGGAAATGGTGATGCATTAATGCTTTTCTAGTCTTGTTTCAACGGGTACTTTCGGGCACAGTATCGAATGTTAAACGTTCAAATTAAGGAAGACGTTCCCTTTCTCGTCAGATTTCAGTGACACTAGTATATGCAAAATAACATCGTACAAAGCGAAAGTTAAACATTTTTACGCAAAATGGAAAACATCAGCAACTGTCATCTAATAGTTCGCCAAAAATTGTAGGGTGCGTGGAGTATGCATTTCAGGTTTGTAAAGAATAGGTCATATTATGAGGCCGAAGATCAACTATTCTGATGGTCTAGAGAAAAATCTCAGTTTAGGTACCATTTATTTAAATCGTTATTTTTAATCGCAGCTCAATACTCAAGAAATGGTCATCTGCGCTACCTTTGAAAAGATACATCCGAACAAGAATGACCATCCAGTACATGCCGAGGGAATATAATGATTTTGTCTGCAAGAATTGTGTTTGTGTTTATGTCATCTAGATCATTTGCAACTTATTTGTATATGAATTCTATTTGATTTGGAAAGTGTACAACCTTTCTGGTTACGTTTTTTATAATAATGAAATTTGTTAACATAGATACATCATTTCATTCACGGACTGGTAACGTACAATTGTGAACTAAAACCAAAACGCACGCCTTGTAAAGCAATACATATTTGTTGTAGTAAATCGTAAGCCCTGGTGATTACAAAAGATTCAGTATTGTGGTATGCAAAACACAGGGTGGCATGGTAAAATGCATTAGAAAGGATATTTTTGAAAAAGATTCATGCGTTATGCTCATTTTATTTCTCTGTGAATTTATCAGCTTTGAACTTCAAGATATTGTAACGCCTCTTCTAAATGTTGCCAGTGTTTAATATAGGGAGAATGGTGTTATCTGTTATATTGCTTACTCATAATTTAAATTCGGGACGTTTGGTGAGATTTATTCGTCATTTTTTCATTCTTTCACTTTAATAATAGTAATCTCCACCATGTAGTTGATAGACGATGATGTGAAAAATAATTAACGATGAACGAACAATAGAAAACGTATGACTTATTGCAGTAAACGAACTGGCTCAGTGACTGTTCTCTAAAGTATTACAACGGCACCATTTTGGTTGATTGCTGGTGTTAAACGCCATCCTAGCAAAACCTGTACTACTTGACTTAGGACCATATAGGTGCTTCTCTTGGTTCATAGTTTTTAGACTGTACACAAATTAAAAATAGACTGTAAGTCTGAGCTGTATAGCAGAGCCTTAAATGCGTCTTCTTGAACTTCAATACAGGTTTGCTAACAAGTGTTCTACTTCAATTCGTCGCATTTACAGGAGGGATTACACAGAACGAACTATAAAGAGGCAAGGTAGATACATTTTCATGTTATAACATATATTGAATAGTTAACATTTTGCTTTCGAACAAAGTAGTTCATCTGTGCAAGCAACGATATATTTATCTTCCAGGGTATCATATTCTTCTTGTTCTTTTTATTAGGGAGTAATTCATGTGTTTAACAGAGCGCATGCTATTTCTTGTTTTAATTTGTGTCGTCTCTTTTTCATCTTCACCTGAAATTTGTCATTGGTCCGTACCCCTCGACTGTTTATTTATTCTTTAATAAACATTAAGATAATAGCTATAAACTACTGCCCGTTTCCCTGAGAAATTCACTGTTATAAATAATGGTGGATTTGTCTCAAGATTCAAGATATTAACAGAGGCATGTGCACAGTGAGGATATGACTTGTAATTGATAAGTACATCTATACTGATTTAAACTTGCCGTTTTACAAGTTCTTTGCCAATGGAGACATTGCGATTCCAATTGTATTTCAATGTAGATTGCTCCGATCATGCACAATCATATTTACAATGAAATGGTCTATAACTGGAAAGTTTTTTGTGACGATACTTTTGGAAAGATTGTGACTTCGTGTATGCTTTAGGTCTTGGAGACGTTCAAACAAGTCGTGTTTGACCAGCATTTTGTAGTTCATCATTAGTAAAATATTTTACAACTGATTAAAAATTATGGAAATATTCCATTTTGTATCACAGTCAACATATTTAGACACGGGTTCATCCTCGCGCAACCCACACGTTGCTTACAAATTGAAGTACGAACATGACACGCATATCTCAAGATGTACCTTCTGTGAAAGAAAATCAATTTCTTCCCATTAGAATGCATATTTTCCCCCCTAATTAACATTACAGCATTTGTTTTGACAGGGTAGATCGTCGTTTTGATTAATGGTGTTGACATCAAGGCGTGTTTGTCACATTAAAAAAGTGGTATTCAAAACTGGATCTGATTATAATCTCTGTCTTGAGTAACTTCGGGGCGGTTTATTATATATTAATAGACACACACATGTCACGCGGAGAAAAATGAATATTCACATTTGGAACAAAAAAGACAAACTATTCAGAACAATGAAGACGTATACACTGTGGAATAGGAACAAGACAACAAGAAATAACTACGTAATTAAAAAGGTATGGACTATTTTATATGAATAGGGCAAAGAAGTTTTTATGCAAGCTATAAGCACGGTAGCATCCCGGATATATACGGGAGACAAAGATGTCAATACATTTACGAGAAAATATTAACAGACGTCATCGAGGCTGAACGGGCAGACAGGAATCAAACCAACTAACGGTACGTTAAACGGAGCACTTTTGGAATGGAGCTATTTGTTAACACGAAATTGTCATGTGTTATCCAATATTTCTGCTCATGTCCACGTTCTATTTCAGGTTGAAAGGTCTGGACAGTTTGTTATTTTCCAGGTTTTGTGTCCTTATATCATAATTGTTATTGTTAGTTGTGTTATGCATATTTAATTAGTATTGTGAACTTGACTTTTGTTATGAAAATAATTGAGGGTTGTTTATGGGGTTAATGCCTATCTGATTTTTGTCATGCTTTTAAGTAAATAAGATGTTGACGTAGCAAGAAATCAAGGTCAATATTGTTTGCAATAAAATTAGGATAAATGGTTTTTCTAGAACACTCCATTGCGACATAGGTCAAGTGAAAATGTATAGAAGGGATAGTTGGTGAACAATTGCTAACTCCTGTTTAATATCTGTCTTCTGGAATCTGTAATCAGGATTGGCAGTTGTGTGCAGACATAATTTGAGACGAATTATTATCATGTGTAAATACCGGATAAAATACCGGATATATTTTATATTGGCACGAAAATTAAATTTCAAATATATTGGTATAACCGCAGAAAAAGAAAATATAATTCTGTTAACCTGGAGAGGTAGATCTTCTTCAAAGTTACGCACAATTTAATACAGAATGTGTTTAAATTCCTAAACTAGATCTCTGATTATGTCCATGAAATAAAAGTCTACTCGATTTATCTGTTTATTTGTAAGGGATTATTGTTGATCCCTAATTGTGGCTTAATTGTTTTATAATAATCCTTTAAGACAATATAGATAAACACACCATTGTATTTGTGCCATACTCAGTCTATGCATGCATTCCTTAATCTTCTATCAAATATTGTGAATTTACTATGAAGTACCAAATTTTCCTAATCCCATGTTGGCAACAAGTACCATATTTAAAGACCCAACAAAAAATACTTCTTCTGGGGAACGAACAGGACCTTCTCCCCAATCAATGAATTTAATTACCGGCGAAAAGTTAACTTTCCGAACAAAAAAGAAAATTGATACCTACTAAATCAACAAATTGACAGTACTTTGCGTCGATAGTTATTCTGTTCCAAGTTACAACAATTATAAATGTGCCTACAACTTTATGCAGCTTGAGGATGAAACACTCTTTCTTTAGCGTTTAATTACATAATTAATTTTAATTACAGAACCTCAAAATGTGGTTACATAATCACCATAATCTAAACTGTTATTTGTCATTATTTTTTTTATATACAATTAGTGCGAACCCGACCTTTTGAACTTAGCTTCATTTGTTTCCGACCTTATCATTACAGTCATCGATTCTTGGTAATGGAAATGAATCTGTTTTTGTCACACTATTAACCTTCTTATAATGAGTACCCATACGGAACGTTTTATCTGGTTTTGGAACAAGTATGCATGGTGAACCCAAGTCACTTTTACTGGGCTCTATAAAATCATTATCCAGCAAATACTGAGTTTCTTTTTTTCATGTATTCCGATTTGAGAGGGTTCATCCTGTACGGGTAGTGTTTCACAGGTTTGGAATTTACATTTTCAACGTCATGGAAAATTTTGTTTGTTCTTGTAGGAATATCTGAAAATAAGTGCTCATATTCAAATAATAACTGTTTGAGTTCATATCTTTTTTGCACTTGCAAATATAAAGGTTTCTGGTCAAGATCATTCATAATTTCTGAATTCCGAAGATTTGTCACTCTCAAGAATTCGATGATATACCTTCACTTAAATCTTCATTGAGTGGGACAGTTACAATTAAATGAATTGCACGTTTGACTTGGCTATCTCTTTCAATATACTGGTACTCCTATAATTTATTTTGATCCCAGGAGCACTAATATTATAATTTAACTTATTCATTTTCTTGTTAACCTGGTAAGGGTCGTAATATCTAAACTGAAGAAAATTACAAAGAATGAGCAATAGAGACAGAACTCTATTATCAGACTCGAAAGTTCTCTCCATTGTAGTTCTGTCTAACCATAAATTCACAATTGACTTGAATTGCTGAATGCCAAATTCAAGTATAATAGGCTGGAAACGTCCAGACCTAAAATTCGACACCTAACCCAATATAACAGATTTGGAAAGAAAATGAGTTAAATCTTTTTTAGCAACGTTTTAATATTCCTCAAAGGAATTGCCTCTGGAAACCTTGGCGCAGACATAATGGTCAACAGGTATTGGTTACCTGACTTGGTCTTAGGTAAGGGACCAACACAATCTACCATAATTCTACTAAATGGTTCGTCGAATGCAGGAATAGGTTGTAGATGAGCCTTAGGTATCTTCTGATTGGGTTTTCCTGCCATTTGACAGGTATGACAAGATATACAGTATTTACCAACATCACTTTTGATTTCTGGTCAATAGAAATGAGTCAGTATCTTATTAATCCCTAAATGACCAACCAAATGTGTTTTATGGGCCAGACTAAGTATTTCCTGTCTGTAAGGTTTTGGAACTACAATTTGATAGTTCACTGACTACTCATCACTATGCGGTACCTCGGGAGGTCTACATTTTCTCACAAGAATTCCATTTATAATGAAATAACAGACAGGAACTTCAGTGGCTTCAGTTTCATTAATGGCCCTTTCAAACAAACAGGAGATCTCAGGATCTTTTTCCTGTTGGACGAGAAATGATTGTCGTTTATCACCCTGGCTAGAATAAAGAGATGCGTCGTCAAACGAGGATCACTGTGATCAATACCCTTTGATTGATCCAAACAAGGAGTATAAGTGACCTCATCAAAAGCCTGACCAATACATGTGTCAGCTAAAGGAATAATTTCCTTATCAACAACATTCTCATGAGCTTTCTTTGACATAGCTCTGATAACTGCACAAGCTGGAAATATATCAAGGAATTCTTTTTCAATTGGATCAACTTTCTGATCCAAACAAGGCGTGCCTGTTACAAGTGGATTAACCACCACCTTGTAGTTGCCTAGTAATAAATGAATGCACTTAATAGGTAAAACCGACTGTGCCGACTGTCAAGAGTCCTGAGACTAAGTCTGATGACAAATTTACACAATGGAGACGAACATTAACAAAGCTACATACTACTCCATGAATAAGAACACTCTCATTAGAAGATGACTTCTCAGAAAAGGTAAAATACCTGGCAGGAAAAGGATCTGAAAAGTTCCTGTGTCACTTAGAATTTTAATAGGGATAAGATTATTAAAAATCAGACTGTGGTTTATTAGACCAAACAAAAATGTATTGCGTTCAATATATGACCATGACCTTGACCTCTTGAAAATAAGAGCATTTGGAATAGGTCTGTTTTGATAATGATGCCTATTTTTCAATTTCTAGCAATCAGAAATAACGTGTCCTTTTTTCTTGCAATAGGTATACGTAGGAAGAGACAAGAATCAGAATCTTTGATCAAGCTTATCTGAAGTTTGATTTTTAAAAGTTGTGTTAATTTGAGATTTAGAAGGGCTTGTATTAGGCTGAAATACTTTCCTGACAGTATACTGTTGAGTGTAAGTCTTTTTTACAAAAGGAACTTTATGAGTTAAAGAATACTCATCAGCGACTCGAGCAACATTTTCCAAAGTTTCATTCTGATGCTCCTCAAGATAAGACTTAATGTCACTATGGACACAGTTTTTGAACTCTCTAAGTAATACAAGTTGTTTTAGACTTTGGCAATCTCGTTGAACTTTCTTGGCTAAGCACCATCTACCAAATACTCGCTCTTTTTCCCTAGCAAAGTCGACACGAGTTGGTCCAGCTCATTTTCTATAGTTTCTGAATGTTTGCCGATAAGCTTCAGGGACTAACTCACAACCCCTTAAGATGCATTCTTTAACCGTATTATGGTCACCACGTTGGTGAAGTGACAGTGAATTGTAAATATCACTAGCCTTACCAGTGTACACATTGTAATAATTGTATCAACGCTCCCCTGGCCATTTCAAATTTTCAGCAAACTTTACAAAACGAGTAAAATATTTGCCTACTTCTTTTACTCTGAAAGGGAGCACTAACCTAATATTTTTTGCAAGATCAAAACTTAAATTTGGATTTGAAGTATGAATGCGCTTTTCACTTGCCACTTCCGTTGTTTTCATTTTACATTGATATCCCTCTCTTTCTCTCTTTCCTCAATATCTAATTGCATATGTTGTAACTGTATTTTTTTTCTTGTAACTGCATTTGTCTTTCTTTCTCTTTTCTTCTTTATCTAACTGCATTTGTTTTTCTTGTAACTGCATTGTCTTTCTTTCTCTGTTTCTTCCTTATCTAACTGCATTTGTTTTTCTTTCTCTCTTTCCTGAAGCTCCAGCTTCCTTAAATCAGAGTCTGATACGGACGTACTTTTATTTAAAACATTCTTTTCAACCAAATACTGAACCAAAATATTTCTTATTTCCTGTTTCGTTAAGGAAGCTTTGACCTCAGAAAGATCGTATTTTCTGGCAAGTTGAATCAGTTAATTTTTTTAAAACAAGATATAATTGTTCCTGAGCAGGATTTGAAAGAAATATTTCCACTTTTTACTACATTTTAGAAACAACTTGTCGATTTCACTATGGGTTTTAAAAGCTAGGGAATTAAAATTAAAGTTTTCTAACATATTTTGGCCAAAATTCAAAATTCCAGGTCGAGCGCCCAATATTTATGTTACGTGTTTAGACTCGAATAAACAGCAGCACAAGAAAGAGTGAAAACAACAAGCTTTAAAATTTTAACAAATAATTTATTGCCCTGGAAAACTACTGAAAAATTTTTAAGAATCAGTTCCGAAAATAATCCAAGAATAATCCACGAATTGAATTTTAGAAGTTCTGATAATGATAGATTCTAATGATATCAAATTTGAATCCCGACGACGAATCTAAGATTGAAGGCGATAACGTATATTGTATCCTTTGTGGTGTTGGAATGTCTATAATTCTGTGTTGTTCATAAACAATAATCCTATGTTCGAATTTCCCAATAAAATGTAAATAAATCTGTTTGTCCAAGAATGAGCACAAATATATTTCCTGGAAATAGAAATAATTATTTTTGAATTCAAATAATTTGAATAAACATTAGAATATAATTCTCCAAACTGGTGATAAACAATATAACACCTTGACATGAAGTGTTTTAAGCCCAGGCTGAGAATATGTCTCTAAAACAACGGTTATACAGTAATTTTGAGACGCACAATAAGTACCCGTTTGAGGGTCACGTGAACATGTTTACATCACGTACTTTCAACATGGCCCTGACAAAAGCCAATCATTTTACTCTAAAGGCCAAAATAAGAAAAGTTGTTTATTTCATTAAACTATTTACAAGTCAAGGGTCGCGTATCCAATACAGCATGGATCTCATTCTTACTATTCCCACAATAAAAATAAATTTTAAAAAAGCAACACTTGTTCACGTGGATGTTATTAATTTTGAATTAAGGTCAGGAACAATGTCAATCTTAGGTGTTACAAGTAGAGTGAGGTCGAACAGATTTTCTGAAAATATTTCCAAAGCACGTAAATAAAATTATATACATGGTAGCATGTAATATAATTTTAAAAAATGTAAAACTGACAAACAAACAATAAAATTAAAATAAATTTTAAATTAAATCATATATACGTAACACTAGCGACACATAATTGTGAGGGAAATCAAAATGCACGCCTTGTTAAGCAATAAATATTGTATTAAGTCTACATAGGTGCAAAAAGGTCAGTATTATCATCTGCAAAATACAGGGTGGCAAGGTAAAATGCACCAGATAAAAGATTCTTGAAACAAATTTGCGTTATGCAAATATCTTTTCTCTGATTTTATCAGCATTGAAATTGGCCTAATTTGTATCCTTGACTACGCTATAGAGTATAATCTCATTTATTGCCTCACTTCTTATCCTCAGTTTGTATTCGGAATGGTTGGTGGCAGTTTTACCATAGTAGTACAAATATACATATATGTGTGTGCGTGCGTGTGTGTAGTGGTGAAGATGGATCAATGAAAAAAGGACAGGAAACATATGGTTTATTGTATTAAATATACCAGTTCAGTGAATATTCTCAACAACGTTTACATACACATCTTTAATGGGTGGTACTGCTAAACGTAATGTTAGAAATATTGTAGGGTAAACCAGTGAGTCATTAGCATTTCCAACGCCAATCCACTCGGTCACCATCAAGATGAATATAATGTTTCTAAATATCTCTATATGATGATATATTTTGATGTTTAAATATGGAATTAAATGGCATATGTTCTAGGTAATCTTTAAAAAACAATTCTCAAAACATATACTTCTTTCGTCAACACCACGCGTATATTATAGTCCAAGTAATATAAAGGCACAATTCAGCATACATACAACGTGAAGAAAATATATTCATTTTTCACTGAAGAAATCAATTCATGCAAAATTTGTTGGATTTAATCATTTTTGAATAAAAATTTAGTGCATGCTTATTAGATACATTATTTAATAGTATCGCTATTCTTCTAGAGATAACTTTTCACTTTGACCATGCATTCTGTATCAACCGTATAATGCTGTCTGCGACAAAATGTCAATTTAAGACACACCGGCAGACATGCCTCAAACTGTATCGATACAAGGTCAGCGAGATTTAATATAATGTATATTCTTCGATTTGTGCAACTAATTCTGGCTAAACACACATATGTCTATTTTGTATACATGGAACGAAACGTTAACTATAATTACTCTACCTGTATTAAATAGTTTGAAGGGTCTCTGTCTAATTATTCTACATGTATTCGATGGTTGTGAATTGTCTTTGTCGAATTACTCTACATGTGTCATGATTAAAATTGTCTTTTCCATTACTCCCCGTTTTCGAAAGTTTAACTTGCCTTTATCCAATTTCTCTACCTGTATCCGACGGTTTAAATTGTTTCTGTCGAATTATAATACCTGTACTCGATGGTTTTAATTGTCTGTATGCAATGATTCTACATGCATTCGATGGCTTAAATCGGCTCTGTCCAACCATTCTACCTGCATTCTACATGTATGCGTTGGTTTAAATTGTCTTTGTTCAATTAGTATGCATGTATTTGATGGTTTAAATTGTATCTGTCCAATTCGTCTACCTGTAGTCAATTGTTTAAGTGTCTCTGTCTATTTATTCTACAGGGATTTGACGGTTTAAATTGTTTCTGTCCAATTACTCTTCCTTTATATTCTAGAATATACATTTTCTGTATAGATTCTTATATGCCCTTTTGCAACAATTCTTCTTAGGTCATACATGTATTCCTATTTCTGATGACACCCAAAAGATTCTATGACTAAATACGCCTTTCTATAAAATATCCTCCCCAATACCATTCCTTAAATTCATAAAGCAAAGTTATTATATTTTTTCCAAAGACATTGAAACAACGTATTAAGATATTATGAGGTTCCTGCCGGTTTGCATGGCCGGGTACTACGCCACTTGATGGAATCTGTATAAGGAGTGGCGGTGAAGCTTTACAAAGTTAAATGATTAAGATCAAAAATAAATAATTCATACAGATACAAATATATAAACTTGTATTCATATGTGAATGAACCCAATGTTCATCTTGCATTTTTTTATAGCAGTTGAATGATACAAGATTCAGAAGATAAGTTCAGCTCAGTATCTCATCATTTTCAATGGACTACAAGACTTCCAATAATCTAAACAGCTATACAGGATACATGATATGCATAAAAATTACATTACACAGAAAGCATCCTTCCTTCTAAATGTTTTCCTAATAATATTTTTTTTAAAATGGAGAAGTATACTTTAATGTAATCAAAATTATATTCATTTAAAAAATAATGGAAATATTATTTATTTTTTACTCTAAAATGTTTAATGGCTATTTTTTTAAGAATGTGTAATACAGCCACCACTCTACTTGCGGACATATTAAGATGAATCAATGTCTACTTCAATCTAAGGCATTGTTTTTGCATAAGTAACTTCAATCAAAGTCAAGTTAATAAATGGAGCTAACATTAATGATTATTTAACTGATAATTAATAGTAATTAATGTCACACTATTTCATTACAATATGTTTAAATGTGGAATTTCGCTAAATTCACATTCAATCGAATTAGATTTAGAAAATTTTGACTAAAGATAATTTTCATGTATGGAGTCCATTACATTTTCAGGTATGGAGTCTATTATATAAAGCATGCTCTTCTTCGCTTTGGAAGTGTTTGATGCACAATGCAGTTGAATAAGGAAACAATTGTTTTTGTATGAACTAAATGGAAAGTGAAAACAAAATATTAAACATTCAAAAAATATAAAACTGATACGGTATGAGATTTATGCAGAGATACCATTCTGTGTTTGCTATGGGTATATACTCATACTTGATGCTGATGCTGTCAGTGTTAAATAACTTAACATTTAAATACTTACATCCAAATTACATCTTTAAAACATAATTAATTCAATTTTGTGCCGCGTGACTTGAATCATCAAGTAGGTTAGTAAGGTACATTTGTGCTGGTAGGAGCTGGCTGATTTATTCAATGAGAAGGATTTTCAGTATCATTTTTATATTAAAAAGTCTTTTTGTCTCTTTGTTACAGCCACACTATCTAATCACTTTCAGTTTCCCTGGTAAATGTACAGAGATCTAGCTCTGTTGAATGCATATTAAGGACTAACTGAAACATTTTTTAAAATATTTTTGTAGGTATATTCTAAGTTAAGAACTGAATATTTTGTGTAGCAAATTTTATCGTTTGCAGACAAAATTGCGATAGTAGTTCAGAAACGTTTGGACAGAATTTAATGACATCGGCGATGATTTGCCTCTCCATTTAACTGTATAGGTTTTACTTCGCGGATGCTACAAATCTTGCACTTCAACACAAATAGTGGGAAATGCAGGTGTGCTGCCATGCTATATATTGATACCCGCACCTCTCGTGTATTATACAAAGACGATATCTTAGATCAGAAACTTAAAGAAGGCTTCAAAAACCTTGCATTATTATTATTTGTTACAACTAAAATTAAGTAATTTTATGGCAATTAGATAACTAAACCCAATTTACATGTTTGTACTCAAATTACACTTTAAAGAACCTGCCAACACATAACTACTCTTATCAAATAGGCATTGTCCATTTAGTAAACAAATGCGATATCTGATATATGTGACAATTTGTAATTGGACGATCAGTGTATTAGGCGGACTATTCAGTAACCTATTGACTTTTGAAGGTTCTTTTTAAAGTTATTGAAAAGATTTCTTTTTCAATTAATTTTATAATTGATTATTTTTTAGCGGCAAAAATGTTCTAAAATATTTACGAATTACAAAGCGTTTGTTTGGTCTATCATCTAAATTTTCTGTACTAGGCGATATCATCTACCTTTCGGAAAGGAAAGAACAAGTGATTTGCAAACAAGGGCGTGATAGACTTAGAGTGACCTTTCTCATCCATGTTATCGTTCTGTGAAGAGATTAACGTTGAAGGTATTTAAATATGACTGGTGTTTCGGTATACTATGTTATCAACCTTGTCACAAATTTAGATTGATTCAATATAATATTCCAGAAATAGATTTTATTTTTTCTTGAAAGAAAGTATAGTAGTTTGTAATAGTAGATAATTAAGCTTGAATTCGTCAGCATCGGACAAGTCAATAATAAAAATGAAAAATTTAATTCTCAACCAGTGTTTGATTTAGGACTGAAAACAAGTATCCGTGCTGCACCATGTATACTCAATTATACGTCGACTCCAACTGCAAATTTCATAGAACTAGATATACCATGGCATAATACACAGACACATGTTTGGTATTTGCAGTTTGCAAGGAGTAATCAGTAGGACAAACAATTAAACCCTGTTCTGACAGGTCATTATGCGACGACAGATTAGGATCTATGTTGTTTGCAATTAGTCTCGACTTACAAACGAGTGAATACGGTCACTGCTCTAGAACTGTTTCTCTATCAGTTAAAGAAATGGCATAATATGCATGGTTTTTAAAGTCTGCTTGCCTACCAGTCTAAACGCTGATTCGATCGATATTATGTATTATCGTTCATATGCGCTGTCATACGTCATCCTTTATCTTCAAGAAAACAAACCAACGATACAAGCTTCTGTTTACACTATTATTCAAAAGAAACATATGTGACATAGTTGGGTTTCATTACCTTAATGAATAGAGCATCTGCCTCCCAAGACTTTTTGAAAATCCATAGAGGTTAGTGGTATCCTTGTGATGCGAATATAATGGGTACAGTTCCGTAATGATTTATAAGGCCTTTTAGAGGGTTTTCTACCACAATATTGCTGAATTGAAAGAAGAACATAAAATGGTTAGGTACTGCAAATTAAAGTTCTTATATCCATTTGGGATTACTCTTTTGAAAGGCCCCCCTAATATTTATAACTATTTCAATGCACGTTTCAGGTAGTTTCCTGTAAAACATTGGACAATTATTTATGCAGTTGAACTCAGTAAAATGTTACTGAGGTAGGTGAGAAAATTCTTTTTTTCTCGTCTTGATCCCCGTCACATAATCACACTCAAACAAACGAGTGACTCGAACTTTCAAAAGATATGCAAGTATTACAAAACAAGTAAAATTGCCAATAGACTCATTATAATTGCATTTTTATTGCCTCTTTTTATTTCTATTCCTAAATTAAACTTAAAAGATCTGAAACATTATTTTCAAAGAAAAATTGTAAAAAAAACATTTCGGCACCTAGATATAAGGATTTTGTTTTGGGAATTGTTGTTCGTTTTTATAGGAATTGAGTTTTGAATTAATTTCTTTATTCAAATCATTGAGGTCAATTCTACATCAAGATATTTCCATCCGGCCAACTTTTGTTCACAATTGTAACACACAGAAAACCATTTGTTCCTTTATGACAGAAATAGTATATTTTGTTATAAAAGATGCATTTGCAGAGATTCAGAGAGAATAAAGGAACATTAACAAACAATATAAAACACAAAAATTGGACCATCTGACGACAATGAATTTACAGAAAACACAACAATAATTAATAGCTGATAACATTCAATTGTCAGCAGGATTGTTTTCATTGTAAGATTCCCTCTGATACAACAGCGATGACCTCAAACAATAATAGGATAATTTATAAGAATTGTGTATTTTAATGGAACTTTTATAAACTCTGATAAAAATGATATAAAATATTCATAAAACGATTTTTATATAAAAACGGTTTAAATACTAACAGTCATGATTATTAATCACAAAACTGGACATTAGATAGACATGGATATTCCAAAGGCTAATATCATAAGTTCCATTGACATAAAGATAATATCATACTTCCCATCGACATAAAGACAACATCATACTTTCAACTGATAAAAAGACAATATCATACTTTCCATTGACATAAAGATAATGTCATACTTTCCATTAACATAAAGACAATACCATCCTTTCCATCGACATAACATCAATACCATCCTTTCCATTGACATAAAGACAATACCATACTTTCCATTGAAATAAAGATAATATCATACTTTCCATTAACATAAAGACAGTAGAATCATTTTCATTGACATAAAGATAATATCATACTTTCAACTGACATAAAGACGATATCGTACTTTACATTGACATAAAGATAATATCATACTTTCCAATGACATAAAGACAATATCATACTTTCCAATGACGTATAAAGACGATAGAAAACAGAACTGAAAACGAATCACACAATAGTCTCTTGTGTGATTTTGTTCGTACATGCAACGTGAACATAAGAAAATTTAAGATATCAGACATAAACTAGAAAAGCGACATAAATTGACAAAATCTGAGCTCAAGTATTGCATTCATGCAACCATAGAAAGAGATTTAACGAGGTTTATCAGTTATCTTTTCACACCATTGGCTTATACACATTGTGAAGTGCTTTCACGTTATCTTCTTATGTAATATTGCAATCGATGACAATCTTAGTGTGTTTTAAGATAAGTTTTCCCTTCTAAGATGGCCTAAACACTATTAAGTGGCACTGCTCGTATGCACTTCTATTATCACTTCCCATCGAGTATGTATTTAAAAGATGCATATAACAACGGAGCCTTGTTTACCCTTTTCACTGATTTGTAAGAACGGCATATTGACAGCTATATTGCGCTGCAATGTTGAATATTTCTAATGCGAGTTAAAGTGTCACTAACAAATTTTAAAACGCAGATTTTCATCCGAAGCCATCTAATTTAATATGTCAAGTAGAGCCCTGCATCACCTATTAGCGCATTTACCACGGTTTTAAAAGTGAGCGATATTTTTCACATATTTATAAAGAAACTCAGATTTTCAATGATTTTTCATTTCTAATGGAGTTGTCATTAGATGAAAAACGTTCCGATATCCTTTGCAATATTGAATATTGACCCATGTATACTATATGAGGGGCTTATGCATTACTTATTTCAATTAATTGCCTTTTGAAGTATTTAGTTTTGAATCTTTTAGACTGGAATTTCTCGTTAAAAGTTACTTTGCTTTTGCATCCTGTAGGCATGTAATAAGGTGTAATTTATAATTGACAGTCAGAGTAAGCACTTTCGAGATTTGCTCAAGGGTCATTACAATGAAGAAACAAGCAAGACAAACAAGAACCATAAATTAAACGGGTTTTGAACTTACAAGACTTTAAATGTCGTTAGATCTTGTGGAATTATTGCTTTGAAATTTATTTAAATTCCAGAACAAAAAAAACGTACAATAACCGCCTAGCTATGGTTGACCTACAAAAGGAGTCAAACCGTCATCTAATTTCTTAATGTAAAATTGTATAACTGTAGAAGATATCCCGAACAATTGTTTCCTCAACCCCAACAATAATAACACCAACAATAACTACAAAGCTGTAACAATTATATGTACGTGAATGAAGAAATAATTGAACTAACAAATTATCGAATTGAAAAATAAAGACTGTAAAGAAGATACTTGCTTTATTTGAGGAAGAGTGCCAGGTTGGGGTCGTACTAATTGAAGCCGCTTCTTTTAATGTTCTTAAGTAGGTTTCCTTTCCTGGTATCGGAACTCCAAATGCATTTGTGTGCAATTATATAAAGTATAATACCACTGAAAGGATTGTCAGGATAACTAAAGTGTTCCGCTAATACATTTCTGTTCAGCTTCTTTGTAGTCCAAGGTGAACTTTAAAGAGAGATTGTTTTATGTAGCTTTTCGGTTTCTCCGACATACTGAAGGCCGCCAGTCTTAATGTGATGATTTAGGTTATATTCTTTGTTTTTGTATTTTATGTTTGGACCGTCTGTGTTAAATTTTTCGTCCCTCACTATGCTAGAGAATGTTTCTGTCTCTCTAGTATATTGACAGATTTTTTGCACCCTTTGTCACGCATAACTAGACTGTATCAGCATATTTCGGTATGTGATGGGCTACTGTACGGATGGATTAACTTTAGTGTCTCGCATAATTCCGCAATTTCAATTTTCAAACAATATTTCCATTACACTTAAATTAAAATAATGTTTTTATAAAATCCTCGCTTTCTGTTGTGTTTATTGTTTGTCTTATTTATTTCCATCATATATTTTAGTATGCGTAACTGAATTTTTAATTAATATTTTCCTTCTTATTTCACAATTTACATTACAATGTACATTTACCCCCTTCTACGTGTACCGAACATTTCATTTTTTACATCTTGATATTTTCTGCACGTATTTTATTCCTTAGCAACTGTTCACATGATATGGCAGAGAACGTGTCAGGGAATAGTTTTCTCTAGCAGCATAGAACATTCCAGATTTATTACAGTAGAACCCAATATGAGGTGCAAATTGTTTTCTTGCTTAGATATGTCGGTTCGCTTGATCTTTAACTCAACTTATGAACCTGTCTTGTGTCAGGCATTACAAATTAAATTCAGAAATATATTACATGCTGTATGTATATTAAGTTTGACATAGTTTGGCAATATTTTGCAGGCATCAATCAAGCAAAACTCATTAGAGCACAATATGTATATGTTCCCGAAAATTAAGCAATCTAATATTTTCTAGCAAACTCAGAGTGGACTATTAGTGCAATTTTAGTATAATCATTAACGACCTTACCATCAACAATGAAAATGTAAGTACATGGACAAGGTTTTGATGCAGGTAACTAGTCTTCCAGTTTTTTTTTTTCTCCATATTTTTATTATTCATTCTGGTCCATGTTTTTCTTTGGTATGTAGAATGCTATGTCAATGTTGACCTAGACTGCTTATCAACTTTGGTAATATAGGGTGCTATTTCAATGTTGGCCTCAAGATTTCTTACAAGCTTTAGTATGCAGGGTGCTATTTCAATGTTGGCCTCATGATTGCTTAACAAATTTGCACAAAAACGCCTAAGGACAGTTGTTTCTAAAATGGATAAAATTTGGGTAAAATAACCTTTATTTGCTATTAACAGAAAACTAGAAAGAAAGAAGAAAAAAACATTCACTGGTCTCATCTAATGCTAAAACTCTCCAATGAAGGCGCAAATATAACATGATCAAATTAATTGGGATTTCCTAAGTGAGAGACATATTAAGAGCGGGTACTTGAATCGTCGGCAGAGATATTATTTAAAACTATATATTATCCAGGTAATTTACGTATCTACAGAGATAATTCAATTTGGAACAGGTTTTATTATTGTACGCGTTCAAGAACAATCATCATCTCATTCTAAAGACTTTTTGTATTTTTTTAAAATATGATTGGTAATTTGACCAAAGTTTAATTGGTAATTTGACCAAAGTTTAATAAAGTCCTCAGAGAAAATAAATAACGTTTGTATTAATGTACGAAAATACGAGTCATATGATAGGTAATTAAGTACGCTACGTATCAGGAATGCAAGCGATTTTCATCCTTTACACATTTCTCCATTCATTATTTATGGAATAGATATTGAATTTATAACACATTGATGTTTATAAATTTGTTTTCACATAGATTTATTAAGTATTTTCTGCTGATACTGGGAAATTAGTACCGGCAATATGTGAATATAGTGATGTGATAAACAAAGATAGATTTAACATTTCTTGTGAAGGACCGCCGCCAAAAAGTCACGTTACTCCGTGAATGTGACACTCAAGCTAGAAATATATGTAAATGAAGTCGCAGATTTAATTGTAGATAAGCAAACCAGATGAATAGGCCGCATGACAAAATATGTTAGGTGGTTTTCGCATAACTCACACTTACTGTACGTACTAAAAATTAATAGTTATATATTGTGATATATTGCTAGTCTAATCCAAAATACCCAGAATTTCTCTGAATGTCATAAGTTTAAAGATTTCATTAACATACTTATTTAAAGTGATGGCGTATACATTCTAGTTTGATCTTTCAAAGCCGTTAAACTTCAAGTTGATGTGTTTCTTACGAACCTAACCTAACTTGATTACTAAATACCTAACTTATTCCATAACTTCTTAATGTTTTTAATAAAGTGTATGTTTCTATTGATCGTTGCTTGTTTATTCCAAATAAGTTCAACGTTTCACCCTTTACATGACGATACTTCTTAACACTACCGTATGTTCATAATTTAAAATAGCGGACAGATAACTGCATGTAACGGCGTCCTATTGTACACGAGGAAACAGCAACTACTGGTCGTACTTAAAAACCATTGATATTCACCTTCAAAGTTGAATGACATCAAATTTAAAATGAAATAAATGTACTTGCAGCATTTAAAAATCACTCTGGAAATGATAACTTGCATTTTGTAAAATGATTACTAATTGATTGGATATCTTTTTTTTCTATTTACATCCTCAGCTAAAAATACATTATTCAAAACTGATTATTTACTAAATGCAATGTTTTTAATTTTTATAGGATGGCTGGTCCTGTTACAAATAAATTATCATAGAGCCTACATTAGACGCTTACCAATTTGAGACGTGCCTATTGAAGCGTTATTACTTTTTCGTGTCACTAACTGTAATTAGCGTGGCTGTATGAGTGAGAGAGCCTAGCCTCCAACCCTCTTCTCAAATATGGCGCCCGATTTAACTTAGCATCCTAGATAACTGCCTAGTTAGCCTATATGTACGATTTACGGTCCCTCTTAAGTTCAAATATTTACCCAAACGACTATATGCAGCTTTGAATTACGAGAATGATGGAAGGGTTTACCCGCTTACACAATTTCTTACGAGAATGATGGAAGAGATTACTAGTTTACATAATTTCTTACGAGAATGATGGAAGAGATTACAAGTTTATATAATTTCTTACGAGTATGATGGAAGAGATTACTAGTTTACATAATTTCTTACGAGAATGATGGAAGAGAGTACTAGTTTACATAATTTCTTACGAGAATGATGAAAGATATTACTAGTTTACATAATTTCTTACGAGAATGATGGAAGAGATTACTAATTTACATAATTTCTTACGAGATTGATGGAAGAGATTACTAGTTTACATAATTTCTTACGAGAATGATGGAAGAGATTATTAGTTTACATAATTTCTTACGAGAATGATGGAAGAGATTACTAGTTTACATAATTTCTTACGAGAATGATGGAAGATATTACTAGTTTACATAAGTTCTTACGAGAATGATGGAAGAGATTACTAGTTTACATAATTTCTTACGAGAATGACTAGTTTACATAATTTCTTACGAGAATGATGAAAGATATTACTAGCTTACATAATTTCTTACGAGAATGATGGAAGAGATTACCAGTTTACATAATTTCTTACGAGAATGATGGAAGAGATTACCAGTTTACATAATTTCTTACGAGAATGATGGAAGAGTTTGCCAGTTTACATAATTTCACGCAAGATCTTCCGGTCATTTATTGCTGCTTCTTTACCAAGAATTTACTATTGTCGAACTGCTGATAAGTTTTCAAATTTACTGCAACAGTATAAATGACGACAGATTAATGTGTACGAGATCGAAGTGTGACATATGTACGATGTGCATGCCTTTACGTGAAAGATGTTGTTAAATATGCTCTTATCAGATTATCTTGAAAAGAAAAGAATAATGATATGATATGGACGTATAAATCATATATGGTACTATTTGTATAAAGTCGAGTATGTTACACATTATAACGTCAATCAACGAACATTGTGCTAGGAAACATATATACTCTTATGAGTTCCACGTGACGTTTTTGAAAAGAATTCGTCTCCAAATTATGTACAAAACCAGAATCTGAATTCTTTCCCTGCTGACAGGAATTAAATCTACTAAGTTATTACTTAATTAACAAGACTAAATTATTTCAACCATTCAACAGTTAATTGAATTAACTGATGTTTCCTATATAAATATTTTATTGTCCTTAGATTCCAGCACGAACTTTCATCTCGAAATACTGTGTTATTAACTAATTTGTAAATGTCAATTATATCTCTAATTTCAATGTATGAACTAACTTTTGATATCTCTTTGCCTGTTTGTCTGCATGTCTGCATGTACTAAAGTCAGAGAAGTTATTGTCATATATTCACATAATGATATGTTGCAACTGTAACAATTATCTTCAAGGAAAAAGCTGTTTATTTAAAAAATAACTTTGCATACATTTTTAGTAACTTTCGCAAAATTTTAACTCAATGAAATTATTTTTATTTAAATTTCATTCAGTCTCCAAACAAAGTTTTAAGAAAAGGTGACCTACATACTGTGAATTAATGGTATATTAAGTTTTGTCTCATGGAATGGAATATACCTTGTCATATTCTCTAATTTGCCAGTGTAGCTGCTGGTAATTGGACAAATCTTTCTTGATGATAAAAATACACGGATCGGTCACATGGATCTCAAGAAGCATTTGTAAGGCCGATAAGACAACATAGTTAATTTTGATAAACGTTTAATAACAACTGCAACCATGTGCAAACATTGCACTAAAGTTTAGTTTTACTTAATTTATGTTTTTCTTTCAAATGAAACTGAAAGTAAAGCCAATGAAGATTATATTAGCATGTGCCAATTCTATTATTGCCCATGCTAATTGTATTCTAAGGATTTGACAAGAATACAAAATCGATAATATTTACCCACAGAAAGACTAGATAGTAAAGAAATATTTAATCAATCGATTTAAATTTTATCAACCACATTGTGTTTCGTCGAGATGCCTTTTCTGCCTCTATGTCATAACTTGTGCCTCCTTTAATCTGTTCGTCTGTATTTATGTATGCACGCACGTAAGCGTGTCTAAATGTGTGGGTGGATGCATTGTCATTAAGTTTGAAAATTGGAATAGTGTAAACGTTTCTCCTACTGACCAGAGTTCCCTGGTTATATTTCAAAGTTCAAGGTCAACTTTTATCTCAACAAGTTGATGGAGATATATTCAGAAGAGTGTAGTATGTCAGACATTCCTCATTAAACAAAACCTTAAGGTTACACAAGGCCGAATATTATTTCTAAAGGTATTGCTTACATAACGGATTTTAAACATTAATGCCCGAGAAAATCTAAGCAACTGTGATGACTACGACTTTATTTAAAAACGATTTGTACTCACACTACATTTTTGCAATTTCTTTACATAAGCAGACATCGGAAATATTGATTTTACATTTCTCTTTTATCTACAAAAGTACAATAAACTTTTAACAAGTTTCCCGGCAGACCCATCTTGTATTAATGCAAACAATGCTCAGTCATGATGTCGTGGTTTAAAAAAATATAAACAACATTATTTTTCATCAAGTCTACATTTATCCGTCTAAGGACAATCAAACTGCACATGCTTTAAAACCCTGTTACATATTTTCTTCAGGCCGTGAACGGCTGGCGCTGTCAGGCATGCTAAATACTTTTACAACATCAACCAGGCACTAAGCCAACAACTGCATGGTGAAACCCTGCTTTCATTGTCAAAAGCCTGACAGTGGAAAATGAGTAGTTTTATACAGAACATGTAAATTTAGTAAACCTATTTGAAATTTGATATACTCTGCACCAAAACTCACAATCAGGTAATTCATCTGAATAGCGGAATATGAACTTAAAACTGACTTTTATTTACTTTTCAGGTGAAAATGCATAATTATCTACAAAGATGCTCGTAATTACTCTTATCGCAGATATCATTAAAAATTTTTATAAATGACATAAAATACATTTTCAAAATGATATAGGTTTCATTGAATTGTTGACGTAGAGTAAAGCGAGATAGCATCTCTCCTATAATGAAAAGGGAAGGCACAGGTGATTTACAAACAGGGGCGTGCCAGTTGACGTGTTACCGGATGGGTGCTTTCTCTGATCACAGTTGTCAAGCTAATAACAAATTAGAAAGGCAGGTTTTATATGTGATTTTGAACTATGTATACATCATTCTCAGCATTTTGAAACTGGGGCTTTACTGTTTATTTAAATTACATTAAAGAAGTCACCGTATCTAATTTTTAATGTTGCGCTGTAATTAGATAGAAGACAGTTTTAGACAAAGGAGGTAAGTAAACTATGAAACAATCTTTTTCACTGTATCAAACGTTGAGCCGTATTGTGCACCGTGCCTGCCAAATATTCGCTAATGTAATAGCAAGACAGATAATCATAGAAAAATAGCATTTTTTCATTGAACTCTATAGCGTTTTATGCTATCTTTCGTATATTGTAAAATAAAGTTTATTTCGCCTCTTTTGTAAATTGTATATTTCTGAATAGGTTCCGACAAAGCTACAAATACGCTGTATGGTATAATGCAAAAATTATATCCAGGCTTTGCATTAACTTCATTATTTAACGTGGAAAAATGAATTCATAGGATGAATTTATTGGCTGTATTATCCATGGAAAATGAATTCATGGGATGAATTTGTTGGCTGTATTATCCACGGAAAATGAATTCATGGGTTGAATTTATTGGCTGTAATATCCATGGAAAATAAATTCATGGGATGAATTTATTGGCTGATTCATGTAATGTTTATCTAGATGATGATTCATTTAAAACATCAACAGAGTTTGAAGATGGCAACAAATATTCTTGCTGCATATACATTCTTCCAGAAATTCTGTTATGATTTCCACTGACACCGACATGTTTGTCTCATAGAAGTTTACAACTACCATTTTGAATGATACGGTGACAAGACTCTTGTAAATGTAATGTTTGTTTATATTATATTTTGACTGATACGATGTCATTTTTATGTTTGTTGCCTTGCATTCTTAGTCTTCCCCTTAACCGAACGTTTGCATATTCATTGTCTGTTTCCACAAGTCTAGCAGTAAAATTTGGAATACATCTCATGCTCATTGTCTTTTTCAATCCATACGTTTGAGATGTTCAGCACAGATATGAAGATGGTAATGTAAACAATACAGATGTGTGGCGCTACAAAGAACATGGTAATGTAAATTATGGGGTTGTGTGGCTCGACAAAAAAAGACGGCAGTGGAAGGAATAAAGGTCTGTGGTGCGGTTAAGAACATGGTAATATTAGGAACAGGGCGTGCGGCACATCTATGCAGATGATAATGTAAGGAATCGGAGTGTATGGTCTAGCAATAACATAGTAACGGAAAGAATTGTGATGTATAACACTATAAAGAAGATGGTAATGTAAGGAATAGGTCAAGAAGATAGAACTGCAAGGAATATGTTTACTGTACTACAAAGAAATAACGATTAACGAATATGCGTGTATTGTACGGCAAATATTATAGTATAGTAAGAAGCAGGTGTTTATGGTACTGCAAAGAAGATACTATTGCAAGGAATATGTATGTATGGTACGACAAAGAAGATAGTATTGTAAGGGATAGTTGTGTATGCTACGACAAAGATGACAGCAATTTAAGAAATGGTGTGTGTAGTGATAATGGTAAAAGGATGGTATCATAAAGATTAATCTTTTCGATCTCTACTCACTTCACATACGCATTTTTTGTGTTGACACGTGTACCCCACACGATCAATTGAATGAATATATATATATATATATATATATATATATATATATATATATATATATATATATATATATATATACGACACAGAAGGTGGAGGATCCACTGCCGTTAAAATAGCATTTGCCTTCTTTCCATTAGAATAAATCTTTTGGATTCTTCGAGTTTTTAATTGACACGACTAAACTGTTTATGATAAGGTAGAATATCATTTTGATCTATGTAATTATATTAAGGTTTTGTCGTGTTAAAGCGGAGTTATTCAAATAAGCATTTGATAAGCATCTTGATTTCGTTCAAATTTAAGAAGGCTTTCTTCATGTCCAAGTTAATATCAATTCAGCACGAGTGTGTGAATGACACTGGGTAATATGCGTATCTTACGTAAGGCGTTATTTAATATAAAGATATATACTAGGTCTCTTGGATATAGATTTTATTGCTGAACCTGACAAGGTAATACCAGTACCATTGACATGACTAATTAGACCTAACAATGTAATACCAGTAACAATAATATGAATAAATTTACCTGACAATGTAATATCAGTACCACTGACATCATTAAGTTGACCTAACAATGCAATACCAGTATCATTGACATAAATAAATTGACTTGACAATGTAATATCAGTACCACTGACATCATTAAGTTGACCTAACAATGCAATACCAGTATCATTGACATAAATAAATTGACTTGACAATGTAATATCAGTACCACTGACATCATTAAGTTGACCTAACAATGCAATACCAGTATCATTGACATAAATAAATTGACTTGACAATGTAATATCAGTACCACTGACATCATTAAGTTGACCTAACAATGCAATACCAGTATCATTGACATAAATGAATTGACTTGACAATGTAATATCAGTACCACTGACATCATTAAGTTGACCTAACAATGCAATACCAGTATCATTGACATAAATAAATTGACTTCACAATGTAATATCAGTACCACTGACATCATTAAGTTGACCTAACAATGCAATACCAGTATCATTGGCACAAATAAATTGACTTGAAAATGTAATATCAGTAACAATGACATCATTTAGTTAACGTGACATGTTCATAATAACACCACTGACATCATTAATCTGACCTAATATGGTAATATCAGTAATACTGATGTCATCAAGTTGACGTAAGCTGGAAGTATTAATCTGTCATCGTCATGGCGAGATATTTCTTTAGCATAGGTTTACATTAACATCACGAGTTACCAGTCCCTATGTGATGACATGATTATATGTAGATATAATGATACAATGGTATGTCCATGTGCTATTACTGACATGTTGTCACAGTGTAGCAACATAACGATGAAATTTTCGTCATACCAAAATACACCAATGATGACCTCCAGATATTAACAGGGATGACTGAAAACCGAAAGGACATACAATAAAATGTATATATTAATTGCGGGAAAGAAAACTTAAGATCATGTTCCTCCTGTGATTATATTCGAGAAATTAATTTTTACGAATTATTTCTTTTATCCGATTAGTTAAATTAATTTATGTTTTATTAAGAAATGACTTTTGAGAAGTTGGCGGTTGTCTTTCTGACCCCAAAAAATGTTACCGATATTTTTTCTATCAGATTACACATAATAGTTATCATCGACAAAATGTGTACAGAGTGTAAAGAAAGCCAAACTGCTTGTAACAAACAGGCTTTATATATATATATATATATATATATATATATATATATATATATATATATATATATATATATATATATATATATATATATATATATATATATTTGTGTGTGTGTGTGTGTCCGCACAAAAAAGATATTCATTCGTTCCGTTTTAGCTGAAATATTTCAAAGCATGTTTTGTACTGACACGAACAACCCGTTCGACGCTTACGGCTGGTTCAAAATTTTGTTTTTCATTGACTGCTTTTATCAGCAAAGTGCATTTCTTTTTTAAGGGAGTATGGGGGGGCCTCAGGAAAAATGTTGTTTAACTTACGTAAGGATAACTATCAATATACATGATCAGTGCTTCGTGTCATTACATATAGTTTTTTATGGTGTCCCCTTGGGCAAGCACTTTACTCCAATAATCTAATTGAAAGCTGCGGCTGCTCAATTGGTAGAGCGTCAGACTCGTAATCAATGAGTCGCGGGTTCGATACGCGCCCAGGCCAGTTGAAGACCATTTGGTTTGTAATTGGGAACGGCATATCACTCCCATTTCCTCGATATGATACAGTCAATAGTAGGCTAAAGGTGCTGTTAAAAATAAACTAATAAATACAAAATAACATTATGTTACCATCGTAATGTTTGGGATTAGAATTGCTAGGCTGCTTATGACCACAATGTGAGTTTACTTTTCCCAGCTTGAAACACTGGCAATTTAATAAAATATCAATGTAGCGGCATCGTCTTGTAGGTTATACAAGACGGAAAAGGCTTTGCAGATACAAGTGACATTTAGCAGTGATACGAAATGCAGAGTTACAATATGACCACCACGTTTTCATGTGACGGTACCGTTGGTAACTTACAAAGACAAGGAAAAATACATTCCTAAAGGTTTTGCCAATTTTACTTGCAGTACTGCGGTCTCAGATTTAAGTATGCACGCTGATGATACGGCAAAGACAAAAATAAATTCTGGCAAATGCCGCGGGTAACGTTGTATTGCGTGTCAAACCCATACGACAAACTTCTAAAAATGTGCTGCCCTCGCAGCTTAAACAAAATATATCCGTCTTTTCATTCTAGACCAGTTTCGGTCACACCTTAAAAACTGATGGGATACTTCCTAAGGCGTACTCAATATTTCTAAACACTTTAATATATATATATATATATATATATATATATATATATATATATATATATATATATATATATATACATACATACATACATACATACATACATACGATAATGTGTGCATACAGTAATAATATGGACTCTTTTGTAAACACTATATAAAACAAAGTAAAATATGCCACCACGCTAATTTAAGATATATATATATATATATATATATATATATATATATATATATATATATATATATATATATATATATATATTGCAAAGGGATACAGAGCTACATTTGGGCAATGTTGTTACGGATATCTGTATTATATATTAATTTATAATATAGTTTTATTTAAATTATGTGCGTTATGACAATTATATTTTAATTCTTTAAATTCGGTGGCTGTCTTGTATAATAGTAAATATGCATATACAATGGGTATATAATTTCAACGACTGTTTTAGTCATGTACGCCACGCGTTAATTGGAATGGAGGTCACGAAAACATCACATAATAAATACTAGCAGTGAATTTGTCCTGTAGAGATCTCAAATACGCCCTAGTTGTTGATTGGCTATATTATTTGAGTAGATCAGAACATGGCTGTTGCGTTGTTTCACAAATTTTAATTTTAATTTTCGAGAATGTTTCGAGTGATTCAGATTTTGCGCACACAGAGACAATATAAGAGAGTTAAAGCATTTTGATACTTCATTTAATATGCCAGGTTTTTGGTGGGTCGTGAGAGGAAATCGTGATTTATTTATGATGTGTTCCTTGGACTTGCAGAGTGGAAAACCTTTATTCTAAAGCAGGCAGCACCTCGAGGATTATCGGATATTATTCGAGGCCTTGAACATGTAAATAATTCAGTTGGATTGTATGAAACTTTGAAGGACTTCAGTGATATTCTACTTTCACGAGATTACATTTAAGTAAAACCGTTTGGATTTAGAACTGTGATTGTTCAGTGGTGCTAGCATGTTAGCAAATTTACACATTATAATCTTCATTCGGAATACCTTTGGATAGTTTCCAGATTAATTTAAAATTGATGGTAGAATCTAGTATAACATTCTAGGAATATTTACACTGTAATTCATTCACCATGTTTGGTTTTATATTTTATGTAAATAAGTTTATATTTGAGAAAATTGAATGCTTGTTGGTTTAATATTGTCATGTTAATTAATTGAAACCCTTAGACGTAACAGTCAGATAGTTTCTTTTGGTCCTCTAGAAATATCAACGCAATGGCGGGCCAACGCACAGACACACTAATTAAACAAACGCCACCACTAAAGGTAAGAAGCAATTTTTGACTAACAAAAAACTTCCCCACCCAAAAAAAAGAAAGATATAACGAACAAAAAACCACAGCAACATATGACATTTACCGGTGATGCTATACAACAGTATTGTCACGTTTTGTGATGTGTACAGGTGGATTATTAACAAATACCACAACTGAAGTAAATGCCATAATTTATTACTTTTGCAAGTAACACGACTTTCAGAAAGACCTGTATGTCACATTATGATATCAAGAAAAAAAATACTAGCAACAACAACAAAAGAACCAACTAAATCTCGCAAAGTAATCGTCACTTTACAACATTTACTGACATTTGTGACAAACACGAGCGCTACGTCATTAAAAGATGAGTAGAACAAAGTTCAAAGTTAGTACACGCGATGTAGAAAAGCTTTTCTTTCAGCCATATGTAGAACAATTAGGGAAAAATAGGAAAATACTACTGGGCAAGTTCTACGTCTTACCTCAAATCCAAACGTTATTTTGTTTATGGTCAACATGTAATCAGTGGGGGTTATTTTAAATAAAAAAATAAATAATTTAGCAGTATCTTCCTGTCAAGCTATATCGCGCTAACTTTATTTCTTGAGAATCATCAAGTTTTCGGAGTGGATCGTATATCTCAACAAGTCCGGAAATCTTATTCCACCATAACATAATTGCTACTTATCGGCAGATAAATGTAAAAGAATGATTTCATAGTTTAATAAAATCATTTCATTATATTAATCTCCATAATTTCGCAATCAGCTAGATTCTTAAATTTGCGCAACTGATTCCCAAGTTACTCCCACGCTTATGTACATGCAGTCAGATTTCCAAATGTATTGCCCAATTGATTCACGCTTATGTACAAAATTGTAAACTGTTAAATGTATTGTCCACTTGATTTACTGTTACAACCCGCTTATGTAAGCTTAACCAGGTTGTAAATTGTTCCCACTGTATTTGCAAGTTGAAATGCAGTTACTACCACGCTTATGTACAGTCAACCAGACTGCCAAATGCCACACGAACGACACTTGGGCTTATTATGCGTTGCTCCAAATCGACAATGTGTAATAATGAATACACGACTGTATAACAATGCTGAACTTACATAGCAAGATCAGACAGGTGATAATAGCTAGTATTAAATTGGCGAAGTCAATTTAGTAAACATTTGACATTGGATATGCACGACATTACAGCTCGCCGTCGGGCAATCGGAGCATTCCCTGATGCGGTCACTGAATACGTTTGTTTTCAACAATACACACTGGTGAAGAATGTGTAATTAATCTTATCACTGATTTGATAATGAATGCTTAAGTGGTACAAATAATAAGTTAAGAAATAGTACGGGTTTTCGTCAATTGTTGAAGTATGATGTATCGTACGATAACATCTTTCCTTTTTGTGAAAGGGGAGGCGCTAGCAAATTACAAACAGGGCTTGCGCGATTGACTCGGAGTCGCACTGCTGATTTCGTTGATCAAAGGTTTCAGCTTGTCAATACAGAGGAAAGGAGGTTTTATTTATGAAAGCGCAGTCCATAACCGTTTAGCAGCTTTAAATTGCGTCCAAATCAAAATCAAATGTGACCATATCAAATTCTTTATGAAAGAAATAAAAAAAAACTGAATTAAATGCAAAAGGAGGTAAGTAAACTGGATTAAAAACATTCGATGCCATCGTAGCCCTGACTTGGACGGAGGACATGGCACTTACATTTAAACTTTTCGAAAAGCATGATGCATTTATTTTCTCTGTCAGTTAAATAGACTCTCTTCAGTGAAACAGACTCTCTTTCAGCTAAACAGGCGCAGTGTTAATTAATTCCTTCCTGTAATGGTTGCATTTATTCGGTCAGAAGATCAATCAAATTTATCGAACATTTTCACTTCCATTATCAAACTTTAGTCAAGTGTCTGTTTTATCCCCTCCTTCGAAACTTGCATTATTATTATTGTAAACATTATGATTTCGTTATAGACCTTACATTTCGATACGATGAGTGCACGAGATGTCGGAAATGTTTTGATTTCATCATTCTGAGTGCCAGTATTATCTTGTGCATAGAGAGAAATGTAGAAATTCATTTTCATCCTGCTTATGATATATCTGCGTAGGAATTATATACATGTTTGCTCGTACTTGGCCTAAATGACAACACAGTGTAACTAGTCTGTAGCTAGTCTCCATATTGGATAGTCAGTTACGTCACTCGTACAACAGTAAAGTTATTCACATAACCTCTAGTCTGGAATATCCACCCACTCCCACCCAAATAAAAAAGATAACAAACTGCAGTGATCGGTTGGTTTGCGTCAGTTCAGTGTGGTTAATTATTGGTAAAAAGTACGACATTTTGGCTCTTTGTTCAACGATTCCAGTTGATAGTTTTATGCGGTCTCACAACGAAAGGAAATGTGACGCTGTAGTGAAATACATTACGGTATCATTTTGTAAGTAATCAGTAACATCATTAAGATGCATGACGTCAAATATAATATCAGATTTTTTTTAAAAATGCATCTTACAACTTGTTTTGTACGCAAAAAGGTATTTTAATTTTGTTTATGTTAAAGGTGTTAATTCACATGCATTGTTTTCATTATCAAATTTCATTTACCTTTTGCTTCTCCGACATCGCCGTATAGAGTGCCAATATTGTGGGTGCCTCTTTTTCATTTCAATTCTTTGTTATCTTCAGGCCCTAGTTTGGCTTCCATTACATAGTGATATATACCGAAGCGGGCCAGACAACAAACGCTAGTAAGATTTGCTTCTTGCACAAGTTTGTTATGAGGAACACTACAAACTACCAAAAACATTGGTTGAAGTAAATGCTAAGATTAAAGTACTCTACTTTGCGACTTGATACTCCACACTTTTGAAAGAATCTCAGATACTGGAATGAAGAACTGCAGAAGTCATGTTGTATTAAACATAGATCTAGACCAATTTTATATTCATAGACAACGAGAAGTAAGTAAAAAGAAAGCAGCGAAAACTTCCGTCATTCAGCACATGTGAAAACTGACAACACAGCTATTTGTAAAACGGAGTTTTATTGAACTCTAGCCTTTCGTGCCATGGGCTCATTACCAATGTACCAATGTTTAAAATTCTTATTTTAAATTGAGGTCAAAACCATAACTGTTGACACTTACTCAATATAAATAGTTGGTTAACTTTTCAACCGTACGAGCCCGACACCAATAGGTAAGGTACCTTTCACGACTAATTACGGTATTTCAAAAGCGTAATTTAAATCACTGACGATTAGTTTCAACGCCTCGCGAATTACCTTTCTGATTTTTCACGTAACTTTGCTAACAAGAGAATGTTTATCAAATACAAGCTGCAATTATCTTTTTTCTTAACTACAATGCCTCTTTAGCACCCTCAGTTCCTAACGAAGTTAAAGAGTCATTGAAAAAAAAAAAACTGGTTGATTTCATTGCATGTTTATCGCATCAAAGCTGACTTGTTCGAAATCGGATATTTATTGTAATTCCGATCTAAGTTCACAACACGGAGAATTATACACGCTCCATTTCTATTTGATGCCTTTTCCAGTCACTCAAAAGACTAAAATCTGCGTCAGATCTCTGCAAACTGGTCTTGTAACTGGGAACGTGCATTTCGTCATGAATAAACACTTTTTTTTCATCTTAGCCACATCAAGCACCACTGACATTCATAAAAATGGACATGAACTAAAAGGACGAAATTCCATCTGTAGTAAAACCTGAGTTTTAATTTTACTTCCAGTCCTGTATCTTAGCTTTCATTAAGGAAATGTTGGTGAAATTGGCCCTTGGTGGAGGTATAGATAAATTATAAGTGTATGTGCCCCTTTTCAAATGGATCTACATCGGTCATTCCTTTATCATGATATTTATTATGATTATTACAATAAGATCACTGTTAATATATCTAAGGTGGCGCTCTACAGTTACTTATTTTGCATAGGGTTAGGATTTTAAAGAAAAAGAATTTTCCCGGCTCTCCTCACTGGTTTTACTGGCTATTAAAAAAAGACCTTGTATATCTTAGGTATAATGCAAAGAACCTTTAATTCCCTTTATTTTGGTGTATGATTGATGGGTGTACTGTGGGTTATAGAGTATACAGCTTGGCCTTACTTCAAATGTGCATCTTTCAAAAAAGTGCTAGCTCTACTTGGTCATTTTCACTTCCTGAACTTCAGAGGTCAATTGTATAAAAAAGAGCCGATAACTTTTTTTACATTTTATATATTTGGTAATTCATTCATTGCACTTTCAGAGGCTGGTATTGTCTAGTCTGGCAAAATTAATTTTCCCTATTTTAATAGCTGCTATGTATAGTGCACTTTAGACTAATTCAGACTGATTTTTTAACACAAGGGAGCAGTCATTTTAGTTAGCAGTGTACTTAAATCATGTAAAATTTCCAAAAGTACAATATCCAAAAGAAATATCATCCACATTACATTAATGTAGCATAGAGGTATGCCAACATTCTCTCCACTGTGCATGTTTTAATTGCGAACTACTTCACCTTACATACGTCACTCTCTCAAAAGTACATATTATCTGGTGAGCGCCACCTAAAGAATGTTACTTGCAAATTCCATCTCTTACCATGACTAATCCATAACTTTTCTGTGATTTTCTGGGCTGCTTTTTACAAAAACTGACTTTCATCTTGAGACCACTATTACAATCCAGGAGATCTGAAAAAATGAACAGCACGGAAAGCAAACAAATAAGTACACCCACCTTCAATATATTACTTCTGTCACTTAATAATATGTCACTTTATCGCGATATACGCTTATAAAGGCGACGAGATTGTTAGTTTTATGTATAAGCGAAGGTCCTCAAAGCATGTCATTGGATTTAATGGCTCTGAAACCGGATACTACTATCACTAACTAATCGTTCGCGCGACAGATCGGATAGATTGGTTTCAATGTATTTTATTACCATATTTACACCGCATGGGCTTCTCAGAACCTATCCACAGCCCTCCTCCAAAAACACAAGTACATGAAAAGTGGCAACGTTTCACAGTACGTGTTATGCGGAGATCAGAAATACAGTGCATCAATGAAAAGTGAATATCGAAATTTGATCGTACTAGAAAAGTTAAATTGTATAACAAAAAACTTAAAGAAGAGACAGGGGGAGAATCGGGGACGACTATAAAAGGATTCCGTGGCGGGTATTGGAGGGAGATCATGCCAGTAGAAAGTTTGTCCTAGACGATTATTGAAAACTTTAAGTATCTTTAACATACGTCTGGAAGATTTCAAAGATGCTAATGTTTAGGTCTATTGATACATTTGCTGATCCAAACAGCAAGATATTTGTACTAACAGGGATATATAACTGGTTTAAAAAATGCATTTGTCTCACTCTTGGTACTGTATGTGTCTTACAATTAAAAATGTAATGTTAGGCTGTCTCACCGTTCTCTTTACATTTGCACAATGGTCATCAGCAAGAACATTAGAACATAAATCATCATTTAAATCACTGCAGATGTTTCTCATCCTAGTATGAATAATTGATGATTCAATGTTAATAGTATAATAATATAGTGGGATATGGCTATGTGCATGTTACATTTTACGTTTCATGTTCAACTGGTTCTATCAAAGTGTTCCAAACCTTTAATTTAGAAGACATTTAAGTTTAAAAGCGTTTATATTTCTCAAATTACATTTTGTTGTGTATCCAGCTAACGGAGGTACAAGATCTTGGAGAAGAGAGAGAAGAACTATACAAAATTTTGAGAAATGTGCATAGTCTATGAAATTTTCTTCTTTCCAGTAATGGGAGCCTGCCAATTTCGTTGCAAATAGTGTTAGTAAGTCTAGTTACAATTCCACCCTTTCCAAGTTACAGTCTTTCGAATGTTACTATGTCATCGGCATAGCAGTTATCCAATATTATTTTAGAATACTCTGTGAGAGGGCGTATTATAAGAGGTGCATTCTTTATAATATTTTACCTATAATGTATTTAATGGACCTTACAACAAAGATGCATGTAAGCAGATATTATCAATATCTTGCGAAAAACTACCAGATTTAGTGAATATCAGACCTAGGTATTTGTAATGCTCAGCAAAATGTATGAGCTCATTTTGCTTGGCCAACTAATAAAATGAGGGTATATTTCGTACGATTTCAATTTAAAGAACAAACCTTTCTTGAACTGTTTGCATAATAAAAAGAAACGCTTAGGATAGCTTTCACTGAATTGTATCTTGGGTCACTTAGAGTAGAAATTAACATCAACTTCGGCATTCTTATGCTTAAAATAAACCATTGAAGGAATCCTTGTTTCAAAAGAAAGAGACGAATTCGAATTGAAACAACATGTATCTGAAGAAAATGAAAACTTGGCGGTGCCAAAAAATCCGTTGTACGATTCAATGAAAACCTTCATGATTGCTTTTTATAAACTACATTCATTTTTAAACTGAAGACTGACGCATCTTTTCAGTGTAGCCAAGTGATTGTATTTGATTTATTGCCTGATGATAAAGGTTGATTTGCTTGTTTGATTTCCATTTCACTCTAAATATTTCCCAATGTGTTACATTTTCAAATCAAATATATGCAGTCTTTTGTTTCATGAAGATGTATAAAACATTAACTCGTTCCTGGATTTATTGCATACATCTCTAGGACTCCTCTTTCGTGCGTTATTTCAACTGTAGATTGCATCTCAATTCTCAAATTATTGCTTTTGAAAGTTTGTTTATTTTAGTATGCATAAAAAATTAAATATTACTGTGACGATAATAGATTACCTATGGTTGAGGCAAACTGCCTTGCTCTTGCATATAAAATAAAATATAAAACTAATCTTTCCTTGTGGACTTAAACAGCTTAGGAAAAATGGTGTGTAATGTATTTTGATTTGGCCTTTTTTATACAACAACCCGTCTTAGCACAAGTTTCATTTTGACCTGGTAGACGTTTAATATAAAAGATATTTAACATATGCATATTTATTACATGTGTATAGCAATCTCGTCGCACCCTGTTATTGTTATTTTCGATTGGATTAACATCCGTATTCTGACACCGTCCTCAAAAATCTCCATAGCGGAACAATCTTGTAGAAGTGTTATTGAAGATGAGATGACGTCATATGACAAAGACTGCTTATACACATCTGACTTCGACTATGGTCCTGCTTGCATAATCTACGGTAGTCTCGCTGTGGTTCTTTCCTCGTTCATAAGTTTTTTTTCTGTTTTATGTGTTGTGTCGTCCAAAGCAGGCCATGAAATAATAATTTTTACTACTTGTAGAGTGTAATGATTTTATTACACCACAGTGGGTTTTAAAGAGACTTAGTCGTTAAGACCTTTATTTGTTTCGATGCATCTCCTCATGTTGCCGTTCACCTTTTTGTGTGGATGTGCTGTCTAAGCTCTTAAGTTAGGAAATGTTATAAATAGTATCAATTAACATCAGGGGTTCCATCAGTTGCTTGTAATGGTAGTCAAACGTGAAACGGCTCGTACTTCAGACCAGTATATAGTAACTGCAGGGAATAGCGAAGTCCAATGGTTTTCTTAAGTTAGGAAATGTTATAAATAGTATCAATTAACATCAGGGGTTCCATCAGTTGCTTGTAATGGTAGTCAAACGTGAAACGGCTCGTACTTCAGACCAGTATATAGTAACTGCAGGGAATAGCGAAGTCCAATGGTTTTCTTGCGATTGCCGCTAGCTTCCACAATGTATTTACGGCACATTCTAGTGACTTTGATGATACCAATAAATAAAATATTATGATGGACTTGTCGTTTTCTCAGTAAATTGTTTCAAATTCAAACTCTCATATCCAGACGTAAACGTATTGTAAGTGGTCAAAGTAGTGAAGTTTGTGCTAACAGTTGAATTCTTTTCTTTTCAGGATGTTCCGTGACTTACTTACTATCCTTCTTTACACAGCATTGGTAAGTAAATATGCTGTACATTTGTAATATGGTAGTCTGTCACATTTTAGTCATGACTCGTTGATGATTACAGTAAAATAATAAAAATACTCATAAGAGTGCTGCAGACGTGGCACATCGTACATAATAAATTATTTGTTTTATACGTTGTTGTTTTTTCTTTTTAAGTAAACCCAATTTTATCAGAAAAAAAAGCCAAAATTTGTCTTCCTGCTTGTACTCTTTATATGTTTTACACAGTAAGATCACCAAACCGCATAAGTGAACATAATGTTGTATATACTGTAGAAATATTAAATTAGAGGATATGTATAGACTATTTTCCAGAGACAAGTGGTGTGTGTGTGTGTGTCTGTGTGTGTGTGTGTGTGTGTGTGTGTGTGATTTACATTTGTAACGTAGCTTTAACCAATTTTCAGTCATATCGCTACGATATCTGCAATGTGGCAGTTTATAGTGATATCTAACACTGGGACATCACGCTGCAGACATGTGGAATCATGTACCAACCAGTTACATTATCCTGACACCAGGCCGACCAGTCATAATCTCTTAATGCTGAGGTTAGCTGCTTGTACCATTTTTATGTCTTTATTATGACTCGGTGGGGGGGGGGGGTCAAATCCGAGACCTTCTGCATCCGAGGCGGACGCTCCAACCACTTAGGCCACCAGAGCAATCGACACGTGGTGTAAAGAGTACGTCTCTTGTAAAAAATACCTTCCGTAAACGAGTCTTCGTGAATCTCTCCTCTATACAATTTAGATACATTATATCAATGTCATCGTATTTTGTTTCTTGAAACATGAATCCGCGAAATAAAATGAGACCAAGATCTCTCCATGTTTATAAAGGTTATGTTGGATAAATCTGTTGATGTTACAGGTTATGTTGGGTAAATCTGTTGATGTTACAGGTTATGTTGGGTAAATCTGTTGAAGCCAGATGTTATAAACTTCAGTTATTAATGTGCATATAAACGACTTGCACGGTTTTCAAAACTAGTTGCAAAATCTGTGTTATTCTAAATATTCTTTTCTATGCGTTCTATCAAAAATGTTAAATATTCTGAAACATCTAACATACATAAGCAACGAACTCTACGGAAATTACGCAATAAGTTATCTGGGTGGCAAACAATTTAAATTTTCACTATGTTCATCGTTCTTGAGTCTTCGTTTCTTTTCGTCTGGTCTAAATCAAAATATTAAAAATATATTAAACGTTTCTAATATATTAGACGTGAGTTTCAAATTGGAAGGCCGAAGAAGGAAAACTATTCAAAATGAGCGTGGAGATGAGAATAATAACGACGGAATGACATTTAACATAGTATATGAAAAGTAAGTTGTAAATACAGATTTAATCATCAATTTTTCGCATACATACATACATACATATATACATACATACATACTTATTAGTACTTTAATATATATGGTTTCCCAAAATTTAGAGCCAATTAAGCACTTCCACTGGTGAATAGACAGCTTCTATGTACAGAACGAACACTGAACACGAAGTCTAGGAAAAAATCTGGACTCCTACGTGTTAGAATCTCTCTCTCTCTCTCTCTCTCTCTCTCTCTCTCTCTCTCTATATATATATATATATATATATATATATATATATATATATATATATATATATATATATATATATATATATATATATATATAAAGAATACAAATCATATGGCGAACAAAAATCCTTTCAAGTGCACTGGATCCAGCAAGGGATCACATGTGTCAGGGATTGATTAAGATAAATGCAATAAACTGACAACGAACAGTGCGGAACTAGTATCTAAGTAGTGTGAGCGCTTTCGACTCTTTAATGAGTCTTTTCAAAGGCAAATACAAAACATAAAGAAGACAAACAAAGTAAAACAGAAAAAAACGGTTATGTTTGCGAAACATTACATGACTGTTTCTACGGGAATTCAACCTTTTAGCTCTATCATCCGTCAATTAGTATATTTCAGCTTGTTGCTGATACAAGAAAATATTTGTATTGACCTAGAAGTTGATGAGCCATAACGACATCAATATTTTATGTAAACTTATGTAAGCGCGGATTATATCCCGGATATTTCTTTGTTATAGTAGTCGGCTATTAATCAAATTTAGAGAAATTTATAGTGATGTCTAGCACCGGGGCATCATGCCGCAGACATGTAGCATGATGTCCCACCCAGTCACATTATCCTGACACCAGGCCGACCAGTCCTAACACTAACATCTTAATGCTGAACGCCAAGCGAGACAGCTGTTAGTACCATTTTTGTAAGTCTCTGGTATGACTCGCCCGAACCTCCCGCATCCGAGGCAGACGCTCTAACCACTAGGCCACCGGAGCGGTCGCTTCTTTTTAAGTTGTTTCTCTATCATGCTTGTTTCTTTTTTATGGATAGGGGAAATTACCATCGACAAAGACTCAGCAGGATACGAAAGCGCTTGTGCTAGTTAAAAACTAGCTAGAATTGTTCGTTTTCAGTCATCTACATGTATGAAACACCAACAATTACATAATCTACTAATAAAAACGAGCAATTTTAAATTTATACATACAGGTCGTAATTGCAGAAGCTGGAAATAAATCATAGAAATTTTTTTAAATTGAATAGACTTTCTGATCCAAGCAAGGCTTTTCAGTTACAAGTGGATTAACCACAACCTTGTCTCCAGCTAGGGCGTTGCCTAGTAATAAATGAATACCCTCAACGGGTAAAACAGAGACTGTTACAACTGTCACGGGTCCTGAGACTAAGTCTGATGACAAATTTACACAATGGAGATGACCATTAACAAAGCCGTACTCTACTCCCTGAATAAGAACACTCTCATTAGAAGAAGACTTCTCAGAAAAAAGCAAAGTACCTGACAATAAAAGACTATGAGAAGCTACTTTGTCCCTTAAAATATTAATAGGGATAGGATTGGCCGAATCACCCAAGAGCGATATAGAACCCTAAATGCATCTCTCTCTCTCTCTCTCTCTCTCTCTCTCTCTCTCTCCTTCTTCTGAAGTTCCAGCTTCCTTAACTCCAATTCCATTTTGTCTTTTAGTTCTAATTCCTTTAGTTTTTGTGTCATATTCTGATACAGACTTACTGATCGAAACCAAAGCACTTTTATCCAAACCATTCTTTTCTACCGAGTACTGAACCAAATATTTCTTATTTCCTGTTTCGTTACGGAAGCCTTTACCTCCAAAATATCGTATTTTCTGGCAAGTTGAATCAATTCATCTCTTTTGAAAATTCTAATTGTTCCTGAGTAGGATTTGAAAGAAAGGTTTCCACTTTTGATGACATTTGAGACAAAGCTTGCTGATTTCACTAAAAATTTCAAAAACATGGGGAATTCAAATTTCATAAACATAAAATTTTCTGAAATATTCTAGCCAAAATTAAAAAATTATCGTTAGGAAGAGCTACCAAATTCTTATTATACGTGTTTTGAAGAATCAAATCGAAAAATAATCCAAGAATAATCCACGAATAAAACTTTAGAAGTCCTAATAATAAAAGGTTCTAATGATTTCAAGTTCTAGTCCCGACGAAAAATCCAAGATGGAAGACGATGACGTGTAATATAACCTGTAGAGTGTTGAAGTCTACAGTTCCTTGTAGAAACAAGAAATATCACTCTGGTTTTGGAAATCTGAATAATCTTTTTATAAGAGCTGTCTTTGTTCAAGAATCTCACACGAGCACAGGAAAAAAGAATTAATCCTTTTGAATCCAAATAATTTGAAATAATTCCAAACGACACAATTCACTTTCCTGTGTAATAGCCCAGCTGAGGTTATTTCTCTAAAAGAAACGTTATATCGTGTTCTAAAACGCAGTTTCGAAAATCCCCAAGTTGCGAAATCGAAAAAGAGGGTTCACGATCGTGTTTATATCACTTACGCTTAACATGACCCTGACGAACACCAATCATTTTACTCTAAGAAATAAACATTTTAAAGAAATACATCTTAAATCACGTAATCCTATCATAACCTCGACAACAACCAATCATTTTAAAATGAAAATATAACTTATTTACGTGGTTCCAACTAATTTTGAATCAAGGTCAGGATCTAGGTCAACACCTGGTGTTTACTAAAACGAACATTCAAAGTCAAACTATTTTCCTAACAAACAGAACTACATTATTTTAACATATTATGAAATTTTAAAAAAAATCTTAAAACTTATAACATATAAATCATATAATTAAATCAAATATGCATAGCACAATCTTGAAAACATGACTGGAAGACACTGCATTATTTTTATTTGGCCGTTGGGTCACAACTTTTACCCTCACAGGAACGTTAACATAGTCTTTCAGAACTGGTACCATTCCTTTTTGGAAGTATGACTGTATGACTGGATACTCGACACTTTTTCGGAAATGACCTCTGTTGCATGTTTTATCCTTTCTTGTAATACTAAGGAATTATCCGCCTGTGAAAGTTCTTTATCACTGAAAAAGGTGTGGACAATAATTTTCTTTCTTGCACGTTGACGTCGACATTATTTTTTTAAATTATACAGTATTAGAATACCAACTTCAAATATAGTATTTTGTCACAGATTTATTCGGAGAAAATATTTCTCATCAGATGAAAATTAAATGAAAAACATATGCCGTACAAATTAAATCTTTAATGTAAATCAAATATATAATATAATTTTCTTTTTAAACCAGTAAAGATATTGATTACAACGAAACAATCTTGCATGTAGTTCGCAACAGCAGAGTATTTACCTTTAAATACATACACATTATATATGAACATTACTGTACATTACTGTGATTAGGAAGATCGACAATTAACAAAACAGAGTTAAAACGACTCTTTGACTTATCGTCAACAAAAAGTTAAAGTTTGACAGGTTGCTCTCTACAGTTATTATGTACTTCTGAGACAGTAATCGGTATAAGGTGAAGTTGCTTACGTTGGCAACATGTTGGCAGTCCTCCATGCTCCTTTCGTGTATCGTGACGAAATTTATTTAAATGTTGTAATTATGCAAACTATGCATTGTCTAAAGCAAACAGCTGATAAAAAGGCTTTTCCCATGTGCTTGAAAAATTAGATTGAACTACTACTACTACTACTACTGCTGCTGCTGCTGCTACTACTAATAATAATAATAATAATTAATATTAATAAAAAATACTGTGGACTTAGCTCAGTGTCTAATCTCAAGAAGTTCTAAGAGCTTTACAACATTACTTAACACATAAAAACATGTACATGAATATTACAAAAAGAAACACCTTTAAATAACAAAAAAAAAAACATGCTGACAATAATTAAGGAGTAAACATTTTTGGGTAATTATTAATATTATTTTATATTATAATTATTAATTAATATTATTTTATTATTATTTTTGTTATTATTGTTATTATTATTATTATTATTATTAACTGATCCAAAGTACTATAATTTTAGCAGTTATTAATATAGGAAAAACGAATATTGAGTGCTTAGGCAATACCAACTTCAGAAAGTGCATTGAATAAACTTCAAAATATGAAAATCTTAAAACAAATTATCAGCTCTTTTTTTTCTTTTTTTTTTTCTTTCGATTTACGTCTGAATGACTAAGCGGAGCTAGCATTTGCTTATTTAAATGGGTTCTTCTTTAGTAAGACAAAGATGCATACTCTCTAACCCAAAATTAAACCCATCAATCACACACCAAAAATATGGAATTAAAATTATTTTAGCAATAAAATATACAAGATCTTTTTAAAATTAGCCAGTATAAACAGTCGAACCCTGTGCAAGTAAGAGACTGTAAAACGCAGCAATATGCAATAGTTTGAGGTCGCTGAGAAAGATTTCTGAGCTTCACTTAAAATCAAAAGAACAGTTATTTAGTCGAAACATCAACTCTTATTATCAATGTATAACTTTCATTAAAGACCCTATTATTCGCATCTGTAGCCGGATATTCGTCCGCCAATATCTAACCAGTTTCCAGTTTGGGAAGTATCGCACCAAATATGTCCGAGTCTATTTACAAGAGTTAGAGATATTCGATTCGCACCGGAAAGAGACGAGGAGGCTTCAAATTTTCTGCATATACAACAAATATTAGCATTGTATTCCCATTAAGAGTGGGTACTGTTTTCAAAGCAATCCGTATTTCAAATAGACTTTGTGCATCAGACACACAATTTTGTCTAAATACAGTATAGGGGTCATTTCATAGTCCTCAGATGATGGGTAGGTTATGTTTAACTTGCCCGTTTTTATTAAAAACAAACTGAGGATACATTGCAATATACTTGCAAATATTTTCTCCTTATCTTTTTTCTTTTCAGGTGCCATTTGTGGATGGGCTCTCACAGGAAGGTGAGAATATATAAGAAAAAAGACAAATCGGTTTTAAGTATGCTTTAGTTCAGTGCCTAACTTCAGTTTGAAAAGTAATGAAATAAAACAAAATCTGAAAAATTGATCAACCTAGCCTTATGAATGACCCAACCAGGTCAAGAAAAAAGCATACAATACCGATAAGTCCTGGAGTTTTCCACGTTAATTTTCCAACTGTGGCGCAACAGTCTGCCACAAATGGAGAAAATTTGCAAACCTAGTTAGAAGATATATTTCAGTTCTGGTATACACCTATATAACTATTTAAGGTGCATAATTATGTATGAAAGTGCAACACGATACCACTAGCGTGCATACAAATTATTAACAGTGTTACATTTCTCGACGAATGATGGACTTTAAAGACCTGCAAGATCCTAATAATACGATTTTTTTTTAACCATACATATTTCAATATTTCTTAAAGCATCCTTTACCTGCGCAGAAGATCCAAATAACTCAAAGCTCGCGGTCATCACGTTCAGTCTACTAAAGCACAATGATACCGTGCATTGGGTGTACGGGTATAACGCCTCCACAACCTCGCAAGCCTCCATCTATAAAATGACGGGATGTGTTGCCAACGACTCCGCTGTAAATAACTCTGCAACAGACCCCATTCAGATCATCGTCAAAGTAAATATTACAGCGGGTGTTCAAACGTCGCCAGCAGATTCTTGTGGAATCCATGTAGAAACTGATGTAAGTTCATCTCGTGTGACACGTGTCTAATATCAAAATCAAAATGCCTAGAATTGTATCGTGACATTTCCTCCGATATAATTTTCTCTATTTTCGAATCTTGCCTTCTTTTCTATGCAATTTTTGTACTTCTATGCGTGGATTTCCAAACATTTACCGTCATATTTTGTAATCAGCGTGTTTTTCACCCCCTTAGTCTGGTTGTAGATACAAATTCATGACAACTGCCAAAATTTATTGTTCGATATTCGACATGGGGAACTGACCTTGGTGTTTCCGGTAGACTAGCTTTCAGTAACAGCCTTAATCATGGATACAGCCGATATAAAATTATTCGTTTTTTTAAATAATTTTTTTATATTTATATCGTTTGACCTGATGCAGCAGATAAAAAAGAGCAGTAAGTACTATATATGTGCGTATATCGAATCAATGTTAATTTTGTTGAAAACTTGAGAACCTTAAAGTTTGCCTACTTTCCATGTTCTTACTAAATATGACTTATAACATAAGACGCTAATCTTTAAGTTACGATGTTCTTGTCGTATAGCCATCAACCTCTGTCAAAACCATCAGGCTCAGGTTTCGGTCCCAGGGATTTGCTGATGTCGTCACTTCAACAGACAAATTTTACGAGATAGCGTGTATATCCAGCAATCTACAAGGCCAGACTGTTTCAACACTGGGCTCCAAAGCGTCGTAAGTTTACATATTTAAAATAAGTCAAGCTTGTAAATTTCTTTAAAAGTAAAAAAAAAAACTAGTTTTTCGTTAAGTACAGGATTTGAGGGTCATGATTTAGTCTTTTTTTCTTCAGGCAAATGAATTTCAGTAGCATTATTGTCTTAATGCTAACAAACAATCAAACTGATCCAAATGTAGATGATTTAGTTTATACAAAGGAATGGATCTGCAATTAAAGTGTCATTTGCTGAAATAGACGTTTAAGTCAGTCCTAAGTGACAAGATCCTTCACTCTAATACATGTATTATTAGTAGACATATGTAAATGCCTTTTATTTCACATGGGCAGTGCATTGTGCACTTTGTAATCTTACGTTGAAACATACCATTTCTTGCAACAATATTTGAATTTGACCATGTCATATTAAATAACTATGAGACCAGTCCATGTGTAAAATAAAATTTCATAGATTATATTTATTGAAAACATATTAACACACATTTTGGTGTTTGTGCTTGTTTGTGTATGTGTGTTAGTGTGAGTACTATACATGTGTTTTGTGTTGATTTTTAATAGACGCCAATCTTAGCTATGTTACTCAAATGTCTGTACTTTAGATCTCTAGATGTTGTCATTTTAAACGAACCACAGAGAAGGACACAACTAAAAGTGTTAGAGAAAACAACAAGGAAACCATTGACTCAAGTCACACTTGGACAGGAAGTCTTTCTGTCCTTTGAATATGATCCTGGATCAGTTACTGAAGGTAAACATGAACAGCTTCTCTCTCTCTCTCTCTCTCTCTCTCTCTCTCTCTCTCTCTGAGTGCACATTGCTGATGTCTTCAATTCTTAAATCAATCTCACCTTTTCTTTTGTGTCCGGTCATTATAATGATAATAATTTTGTAAGTCATGATTCGTTTCTGTTGCTTTATGACCTAAACAAATTTGTTGAAACACATACGTGTAGAGGCTCGTCATCTACTGAAAGTCAACTAGAACTGTACTCTCAACAACCCTTTACAGTTTGCTTCTCGTGTCCAGCGCAAAGTAGAAATAATTTAAGTTGTTAGAGCCAGACAAGAATTGTTATCGATGTCAAAAGGTCATTTAAAGAATAACGTAAAGCTTTTCGGTACATTACAAGTGAACGCATTTATATAGCAGTTTAGCACTGAAATCTTCCACGCCAGTATCTGATATTTAGGTACAAATTGGCCCTGAACTTTTTCCAACAATTTGTAAGATGAGTGGGAAGCGAAACTCGGATGTTCATTTTTCTCTCCATTTAAATGATAAATGTACAATAATGCTTCATTTGAAATTTAGACCTTCTACAAAAATGCAAGTACTGTGCTTCAAGTTCATTAGAGGGAACAGAATACATGTGAGAACTGAGTATTTGAGAGACAAAACTGTTCAAAAAATAAAATGGATATGTAATCTACAAGATATTGAAACCGCAAAATTGCAACGTTTATATTTTCTTGATTCTACTGTGATGTCGCCTGGCACTGATCATTATTCCGTGTACAGAACAATAACCCATTTGGCAGTCGAAAGACTCAACTTTGTCAATGCAGTCTCAATACAAAAATGATTCCTGGCTTCAAATCGCTATAAATAAGCAAAGTGTTACACTATATTAGTTCAGTAGCATTTGTCATAGACTTCCTTATGACACAAGATGCTCTTTGAACGGAATCAAGGTCTTACAAACATTAAAGTTGGTGTTGATATTACCCGGACGTGCGAAATAGACAATGTCAGAAATGTGAACAGTCTCTTTCAAATTTGTATTGGCATTGGAAAAGAAAGGATTATATGCAACGTTTGACTCCAAATATTGGTATTTCCTCACTTTTACAATGCCTTGGTTTTCATAAGACTATAATCCTGTATATATGGTATTGGGCAAAAATAATAAATAAGCTATGTAATCACTAATGCTATAAAATGTGTTTATCAAAATATAAATCAATAATCAATTGTTTTCACACCTTGGTACTAACTTGTAGGGTTCTGGTCGGATGAAGAGCAGTCAATCGCAGTACATCCTGGAGCTTACTTTTTCGTTATTTAATTATTTTCCTATCTACTTGGTACATACATTTCCAACAGCCTAATGGCCTTGTGTCTCTTGTTTATGCACGAATAATCAGTAACACAAGAAAGAGTGAAAACAAGTTTTGAAAACTTACAGTTTTATATGATCAAAGCCACAAAAAAAAAAATAATTCAAGAATAAAATTTGTGAAGTCATAATAACAAAATGTTCTACTGATTTCAAGTCCGAATCCCGACGAAGAATCCAAGATGGAAGACGATGATGTATGGTGAAATCTGTAGTGTTGAATTATACAGTTCCTTATCGAAACAAGAATTATCACTTCGGTTTTGGAAATCAATATAAATTTCTTAACAGAACTGTCTTTGATTAGGAATTTCACATGAGCACATGTATTTTCCAGAAAAATAACAGAATTAATCCTTTTGAATCCAAGTAATTTGAAATAACTCCAAACAGCACAACATACAACTTCCAGTTTAACAGCCCAGCTTCTACTGAGAATAACTCTCCAAAACAGACGTTAAGTTGTATCCTAAAATGTAAACAACGGGTCACGTGATCATCCTCTCGAAGCTTAAAGAAACTATGTACTTGTTAAGATCACGTCTACCCAGTGTGGCCCTGAAGACAGCCAATCATTTTACTCTATGAAATAAAAAATAATTAAAAACTGTTTACATCTTAAACCCGAGGTCGCATCATGACCTCGACAAAAACCAATCATTTTAAAATAAAATAGAACTTGTTTACGTGGATGCTACAAATTTTGAAACAAGGTCAGGATTTAGATCAACACCTGGTGTTTATAAACTAATAATCAAGGTCAAACTATTTTCTGAAAAAGCATCATCTCTAGTGAATAAATTTACATTACAATATCATATAGTGAAGAAGAAAAAAAAAACAACAAACAATTAAATTGAAATAAATATATATTAAATCAGATATAATTAAATAAAATATACATACCAATAGGATTGTTAATCAGGAATGAGAAAAAAAACAACACCTATCCATTATTCAAGACCTTGCACCAGATTTACTTATGATCTCTGTGCAAGCTGCGTATGATATAATTAGTTATTGCAATCTTCATTGCCCTATGCCACCTTTCAGCAGTCTTTCTTCCATCCCATTGATTGTTCTGTTGGTGATTACCGCCTTTTTCTTGAGAGCTTTATGAAAACATATTCCCTCGATGAAGAAGGCAGATATGGTACATAGAATGTCATCCGTTTTGCACTTTGTTATTCATTTTGGGGCTGTTCTATTGATGCTTCCGACCTTTTATTGAGAGCTTTACGAAGACATCCTAGATCTGGTACAAAGACTGACATCCTTTTTTTACTTGCAGGTCCAGATAATTATGGGACTGAGTTTTATGTTGGTTTCCTGGGAAATGATCCACCTGGTAATGAAGCATCGACAGCTACTCTAAAATTGCTGGTGTATGCACGATATAGCAAGGTTACCACATTTATCACTGTGGAGACAAAGAGTGGGACGGAAACAAAATCCACGAATTCAACTGCTGCCGTCGAATTTACAATTCCTGCAAATATGATGGGGTGTTCAAATGAAGGCGATGCGGAGATTGTTGAGAAAGGAGTGCACATTTCTGCCACTCGTGAGGTAGGAGTTGTAGCCGTCAACTCGGAAACAAAATCGCTTGGCTATTACACTGCTCTTCCTGTTGATGTTATAGGTACCAGCTACTACGTCATCAGCTATAGTGCAAGTACTGGATCATCTGAAATGATGGTCATCGCTACAGAGGACAATACTAGTGTTAACATAACCATTCCAGCATCAAAATTGTACAGTGTTAAAGTCCTTAATTTCACATACACTCCAGGCAATATGGTATCTATAACCCTGAATAAACGATATGTTTTTCATCTGGCTCAAAAATTAGAATCGCTCAGTGGTTACTACATTGTTTCAGACAAGCCTGTGAGTGTCATCAGTGGCAACCGAGTGATTGCGATAGGTACAAATTTATCCCGTGCAGATCATCTCGTCGACCAATTGCTGCCCACAACAAGCCAAGGCAATCATTTCATCCTGTTTAAAGCCCCTCCTGGTGTGAGCGATTCTCGCGTAACATATTACAAAGTAATTGCGATGAAAAATAATACGACCATCACAAAAGGTGATGCTAACATGACTATTATTGGAACACTTGCGCAAGCAGGAAATGAAAAGGAACTGCAAGTCACCACCGAAAATTACGAATTATTTGCAGATAAACCAATCATGGTTGCACAGTTTTTGTCCTCTCCTATATCAGGTAAATTGCTTTCAAATACCATCCATTCCATATTCTCTATTTCACATTGTGGGTCGAATATGACAATATGTTTCACTGACGTTTTTGTCACGATACAAGCGTTATGAATATCCATACATCATTTTTATTTCAAGTAAGTCTCAGATTTTTTGTTTGGTCTATTCTGAAGACAATTAAATAGTTTTAGCCTGAATTACAAGAGAAGAGCATTCTTTTATTGTTTTCATGCTTTATAACTTTCGTGTCTTTAAGACTGCATAGCGGAGAGAGAACCATCTTGCGTCTCTCTCTCTCTCTCTCTCTCTCTCTCTCTTCGACAATTATGCTCATTGATAAAGGATTCGTTTTAAATCGTATGTTTCATCTTTCATTCAAGAACTTAAATATGACCCTGCTATGACGCTGATACCGTCCGTCGAACAATGGGGAAACAGTTACACACTTCCGGCTTTTGACACAGGCACAAGCATTGTATTTGTTGTGAAGGCTTCAGATCTCCCCCAACTTGTGGTCAATAGCAATACTGTAAACCTGGCCTCAACGGCTGTGACAGGTAATTTAAGCCCATTTTGTTAATGAACTTTTTTCATCTTGAAAATTACTTATATATATATTGAATTACAATAAAATGACTAATTGATCAATATTGTCAATACTTTATGAGTTTTTGTCTCATTATAGCTACACGCTGCAGAGACAATTGTAATGCGATTTTAGAACAATAACAACAAAAACAATAATAATAATAATAATAAAAATAATGTTTGTGTGTAATTTGGATTTGTAAGATGGCTTTAACAATTTTTCAGTCATATCGCTAAGATGTCTGCAGTGTGGCAGTCTATAGTGATGTCTAGCAAAGGGACATCATGCTGCAGACATGTACCGTTATGTCCCACCCAGTAACTTTATCCTGACACCAGGCCGACCAGTCCTAACAATAACCTCTTAATGCTGAGTGCCAAGTGAGGCAGCTGCTTGTACCAGTTTTATAAGTCTTTGGTATGACCTGGCCAGGGTTCAAACCCATGACCTTTCTCATTCTAGGCGGACGCTCTAACCAAATAGACCAACAGAGCAGTCAATGATAATCATTACAAAAGTAAAATCATAAAATAGTGCGCATGGGGTGGGTTGGGGTTAAATGGGTCCTGTACTAAAACATAAATGGAAGTAGTACAATTGCAGCCATTAGTACCAGCAGAGCCTCCATCATCATGCACAAGAAAGTATCATGGATTGGATTAAAGAAGAGAAGGCAATGATTAAAAGACAAGAACACTATTTTCCATTTATGGTGCACTAGATCCAAGAGTTCTTATGAATGTGCTATACATTCCCATGAAGAAAGTCAGCAGTACATATCTGATTAACGTTAAGATTGTGCCATGGTAGAAAATAGGTGTCTTTAAAAGTAAATCATTGAAAAATATGAAGAATCCATAACCTTAGTAGAGGAGGAATGCTTTCTATGAGTGAAGCAGATAATTGTGCATGGAAAAAGACATCAGGATGAAGAAGAAAAGGCAAATGTTTGGACATTTCTAAGGGAAAAAGATTTACATAATAGCAAAGCAAAGATACTGGAGATTGCTCCAACTTGGAGAACAAAAGAAACAAGATGAAAGAATTTTAATAGTGATGCATGATCAGATTCTCATGATCAGGAAGATAAACACAGGCATACAAAATCAAGATGTCTCATTGTTTGTGCAGAATGGGCAGGAGGCTAAGGATGAGAAAGACAAACACATGACAGTTAGTGCAGCAAAAACTTGGCACGACAAACTAGCGATATATATATGCAGCCAGTTTACACAAAGAAGAGATATGACCACAAGGCACACAAAGTAACTGAGAACAGCAAAGGAAACATCCTATGGAACTTTAACATCTGACCAAGAGTATACATTACAGAAGGTCAGATATTGTACTGGTTGACCTGACCTATATCATGGACATATGGCAGTACCAGAGGACTATCATGTGTCTCGCAGAAGGAACAAGAAAAAGTAATAAAGGACAATGACCTTTGCTAGATAACAAATAAAGGTAGAAATATCAGTTGTGGTGGGAGCATGAGGAGTGCCACAGACTATACAAATGGCATTAAAATTCAGACCTTCTCAAAAAAACAACTCTCCTGGGAACGTTAAGATTATTGAGAAAAGTCATTGAGATATGAGAAAATGAGTAAAATACCATTTTCCATTTTAAAAGGCATTAAAAGAGAGGATCTTCCTCCTCACTCCTCCTTCACCTCATCATCATCAACAAGTAGACCTTGAAAGTGTAGGTCCAATTCATTTTTCCAAATAGATATTCTGCATCATCTCGTACTTCTTTTCTCATTCTTGCTCATCCAGATAATATCAATGCTCTCTTAATTAAAAGATTCTTATACCAAATTAAAAGCCTGAATCTAATCATGGAGTGATTTGTGTCAGAAAGAGGCTGTTACTGGTGTTACTGAAACATTATATTTTTAATTTTGGTCTAGTTTTAATTGTGTGTAAGTCAAAAAGTATAACTTTATTGGTTCATTGTTAGAGACAGCAGCCAGAAGGTCTTTCAGTTTCCAAATGAATCATTCTTATTTGAAGAAACAAAGAAAACTGGATGTCATCACACTTATAGAGGATTTCTGTCTGTGCATAAATTATTCTGGCTGGTTCTCATCTTCTGTTTCTTTATTTATTTGTCATTGTCTCTCTCCTTCTGCTGAATGCTAAATTTGTATTGGTTTTGCTTTTTGTTTATTTGCAGGACCAGCCAATGCTTATAAATATGCCACTGTAACAAATTTAGGCACTGGTACGTACAGTCTTAAAATCAATGGAAATAATACAGCCATTTTCTTGGCTGTTGGTTATGGTTATAAGGACACGGAAACTGGTGGAGCATATCTTCCATTTGGATATAGATACACAAAGCTTACAGATGTAAGTATGATAAGTAAACCATATGAAATAAAACCTTACAAGCCCTAATTTGACTTAGACCCCTTTATATGAAGCACATGTTTGTCAGCTATAATTATATTGTTGTGAACCAGTCAAATGCAGCCATTCTGTTTTCTCATTCAAGTTTGGAGGAAGTTTGGTCGCTCAGTTGGTCCAGCATCAAATTTGTTTAATTGATAATTGATGCTAGTTCAATTCTGTCAGTGTGCATCCATGGAGAAGGCTCTTCGATCCTTTATCCTCGGCACTTTAGAGCCAATACTGTGTTGAAAAGTAACCAATCACTCTAGCCTGTATGAAACAATGAACAAGAGATGGAAAGAGAATGCATTAAAAAAGCAATGCTTTTTTGAAAAAAAGTGTTAACTTCACTCTTATAAACTTTGAATAATTACACCATATTTAGAAAAATAAATGAGTTTTAGTCTCTGATCAAATTAATACCACACATGAACCTTTAAAAGACAAAATATCAATGTGCAACCATTTTTGTGGTTAAATTTCACTACTAGTCATACTATTATTCAATGTACGTTATAAGGAATAACTAATTAGGAATTACTAATTACCAATAACTAATTAAGAATAACTAATTAGGAATTACTAATCATGAAGATCAGTCTTGGTCACTTTTTCTGCAGTGTTATATTGTGCTAGGACATTGTTCATCCATATACATACCAAATGATTTTCAATTCTCAATAAAAGCTTAGAGATTTAGAAAAAATGTTTTTAAAGTACCTCTATTACTGCCTGTACCTATCTTATTATTATTATTATTATTATTGCTGTTATTATTATTATTATTATTACCAATCAAACTAGTCCTAATGAGACTAGAACAATCATACTCATCAATACGTATGATTGTAAAACTTGGTTTTGACAATGTATAGTTCACAACAGTGGTTCCAAACCCCCAGGTCATGATCCAAATCAAGATCCCAAGGACACTGGATGGTTGTGAGGAATTTTTTTGAGGGTGGCAATACTTATCAAAATCTGGAAATGGGGTCATGAGGCTCAGAAAAACTATTTTTTATAGTCAGAGCCAAAATAGGATAGGAACCACTGATTTAGAACATTTATTTTTTATTGCGCTAAATTCATCCACAAGTCCAAATAATTCCATTCCTGATTTCAGTGCACTAATACCACAGCAATAAATGGTGATCTTTTGGACAATGACTGTGATGGTCTAATTGATGAAGAGATGGTCAATGGTTTGGGTAATGTATCTCTTTGTCTACATGTCTATATGCATTTAAAAAATCTAGTATATAATTATCATATGAAATACTGTATATACTTGCTTATAAAATGACTCCAACTGCAAACTGCACAGATCCAGATCTGCCATTGCAAAATGCATTGGCAGATCTGGGTCTGTAAAGTTTGTTAGGAGCAATCAGTAGAACAGACAAAATAGACTGATTGGCACATTATGCAGATCAAGAACTTTGTTGTTTGCAGTTTTACTCGACTTACAAGCGAGTATAGATGGTACTCTATTGCATGTTAACGCACATGTCTAAGTTGAATATATATACATGCATTTATCAATATATTCTGAAACAGTAAACAAAAGGGTAAAAAATGATGACTACATGTCAAGATAATGAAAAAAGCACCATTCAGGCAACAGCAATTTCAACAGTAGTAAATGCATCCACTCATTCACCCATAATATCTTCAAGGTAGAAGCAAATGTAAACATCACAGGCAATTAACTGTATTTTTGAAAAAGAAATATTACAAGTTTTAGAGTATTCTCATTAAAATGTTTCAAAAGTTACTAATACCTTTTTCTTTATACATGTAATAATACAGATGGTTTGTGTGAAAAGTACACATTTGTAAGTAGTTTTCTTTCCTTGTTATTAAAAAATTAAATTTAACTATGGGCCATCTGTAGATATTTTCTTTTCCTTGTTTGACTGTCTATATTTAAATATGATAGGAAATTGGAAATCATTTTATTGTTGGGCTATTACTGTCCATTCAAAGATAATGATGTCATTTGATATGCTGCTTCAGAAATGAAAGTAAGTCCTTGGAAATACCTTTTGTCCACACATGACTGATGTGCACAATGAAAGTAAGTCCTTGGACATAACCTTTTGTCCACACATGATTGATGTACAAAAAGAAAGTAAGTCCTTGGAAACACAATTTGTCCATACATGATTGATGTACAAAAAGAAAGTAAGTCCTTGGAAACACCTTTTGTCCACACTTGATTGATGTATATCGTGTCCGTCTTGAAATGAGGAGTACAACCCAAATAAGAAAGCTATTTCCAAAATGGAGGAAACTTAATCTGCATAAATTGATTATTTAATGACAGTATGCAGTTAGCAGTTGTGTTATTAATTTATCTATTTTATTTATTCAGATGACGATGGCGATGGTTTGGTGGATGAGGACACCACTGCATCTGCAAGAGGTAGACTACTTCAGCTTTGTTACAATGTTGATAAGCGTGTAATTTACCTCAAAATCCATGACATACATCATGTCCTCTTCTTTCCATTTCATCTCTGTTTTCATAGAAAAAAGCTGAAAGATATGCAAATCTGCTGACGAAATTAGAGAAAACATTTTTTGACCAGTAATATATACATGAAGAGGGCACTGCTAAATAATTCATAAATAAGTAATGGTATGTCAAGGAACAGGACATGTTTTATGTTTGATAAGTTTTGTCAGCTATTGTTATGAGACCTTTATTGCATGTATGAAAGATGTTCCCAATCATAGATTCACTGGTACACTGTAACTTTTCTACCCAAAAATGTGTGAAGAGCTAAATTTCCTTTGGATTTAAATTGCTTGAACTGCAATTCACAGTAGTCATTGAATGATATGAAATATTAAACTGCTTAGACTTAAATGCTTGGAAAATCTCATGCATATAATAGGCTACATGCTTTCAAAAATAAACTTTTCTATTAGTGGAACTGCTCAGTATGTATTTTCTAATGGGTTTTTTTCCCTCTAGATAATATCGATTTCATGAAAATTCGGCCAAGGAATATTAAAGCTTCTGGTACAGCAAACTTTACAGCATTGACCAAGGCTATTACAGGATCTAATGGGTAAGTAGCACACACACACGCACACACACACACACACACACACACACACACACACATATATATATATATATATATATATATATATATATATATATATATATATATATATATATATATATATATATATACATACACAAGCATATTCCCCTGATGAAGAGATATCCAGATAGGCATACTCCTCAGTGTCAGTGTGTGTGTGTGTGTGTGAAAGATTAAGTTTGTGTATCTTTGCTTTCTACATGCAAAGAATACAATTTGACATATATATGTGCTGGTTTTCTGGTATACTTTGGGAATTTATATGTCAATAATGTAAATAGAATAAATATTTTAGTTGCTTTTAAATGTTGTAACCTAATACAGAGAGCAGTTATACCATGACAATCAGGTACTTGATACGTTGATGAACAGCTTTGTAAAAGCATGCAAAATGTATCAGAAACTTGATTGATAATATTTTGTCCTTCATGAGGAAATAGGATTTGAAACACATCCTTTATTGAAAATTACAAATATTACAAAATAAGAAAAAGTGAAGTTCATGGTTGCCAGGAGAGAGAAAAATTTAAAGAAAGGAAAACAGTGAAAGGATTTGAAGAAAAGACAGGGAATAGTCTTTATTATCAAGACAGTATTCATTGAGGATTTAGAGGAGGTTTGTGTAAAGATGCAGCAGGGAAAATTTAGAGGAGGTTTATATAATGATGAGTAATCGAATATTTAGAGGAGCTTTGTATAATGATGCAAAAAGGAGGATTTAGAGGAGGTTTCTCTAACAATGCAAAAAGGAGAATTTAGAAGAGGTTCGTATAAAGATGCAGAGAGGATGATTTTGAGGTTTACCAGTATATAATGATGCAAAAAGGATGATTTAGGAGATTTGTGTAATGATGAAGGTTTAGAGGGGGTTTGTATAACGATGCAAAAAGAGGATTTAGAGAAGGTTTTTTGGGAGCATAAAAATATTGACATCTATGAAGCATACATTTGATTTAAACAGGATTCATTAGAAATATAAGCAGTATCAGCTACAAAATTATATAATAAACGAATGATCAAACACTGATATGCATGAATAAATTGATAAAAGGTCCAATTGCCAACAACCTGCTTAACATAAACATGTTTCTTACCAACTTGATGTTTACTTTTGTTTCTTCATTTTGTTATATTTTATTTATTAATTGAATGGATTTGATGGAATTAATTTTAGAAAGGCAATAAAGATGAAGTAGCCAGTACTTTCACCAGTTTTTGATTTTAATCGATGCAGAGTACTGAAATGCATTTGAAACAACTAATGTTGAATTCATAGCGATGAGTTAATGGTTTGCCATTGTTCCAAAACTTGACAACTTGAAACAAACATGACTGTATTATTATCACATCTATCAAAGAACTTACATGTTGGAAAAAATAAGAGACATATCATCGATACTTGTTAATAAAGTTTGTTACTCTGCGGTTTCCATGTAAAGAGAGTTTCTTGTAACAGGTACCACACACAAATTATGCCTGCTTTGCAAAGCCAAGGGCTAAGAATTAGTACAGTGTCATTCACAGTATAGATTTGATTCAGCCCTTTATAAATACATCCCAGATTAATTAATCAGTTTATAGGTGAGATATAGATCTGTATGTGACAAACTAGAGGAAAACAGTACTATAAACAAAAGGAGTAAAAGTAGATTAAATTAAAATCACAAAATATTTACTATTTATATACATAAGATATTTGTACATTTTGTCCAACCCCCACAAAAAATAAGGTGGTTAATTTGTAGTCTTGACTTTGAACTCAATTTGTCTGTGCATACACATTTTTTTTAAACTTTCATCTGTAGAGGACCACTGTCTTTCATTAATCTTACATATCTTTCAGATGTCGGCTAGGAACATCTGGGGAACCATTCTACCCAGCTGCTGAGTGTGCAAAGAGTTCTTTGTCCACTGCAGATAAAGTTGTGATAGATTGTGGCTTATTTGAATCTGTCAGATTTGAAGAGTCCAACATGCTCTATTTTCAAGCGGCATTAGACTATTGTTTTAGTTCAACAGATCCTCTGTGTGTAGTGAGTATCAAACACTTTGAATTTTATTGTATCTTAGATATTTGATGAACTTATATAAACCAGATTTAGTTTTAGAGCATATGGGGGTATTAAAAATTCTGAATACTGGTATTAGTGAGGTGTACAACAAAGTTTTATGCTAATGAGCAACATGGCAACCTATCTTTGCAAAGTACTCCCCATGCAACTCGGCACACTTTCTCAGTCTGATTATCCAATTATTAAATACAACTTTATATTCACTTTTGGGTATGTTGTTCATACACTGGATAACTGCACTTCCAAATGCTTGGCAGATTTCAAAATGTCTGCCACTCGACAGCAAATCTTTCATTGAATCTTTCAGCCAAAAATCACTTTGAGCTAAATCAGGGCTGTGTAAAGGCTGTGGCAAAGTGTGGATGCTGTGCTCTTTCATTAAGTTTGTTACAATGGCAAATTTATATGGCAGATTAAAATGCCTGTGTGTTGTAATGGAATAGATGGATACCTTTGGTACTGGTGCATGTAAGATTGGCTTGGTAGTGTCCCACAACTTTTGGCAACATTTTGATGGAGGCATAAAATGTGTCCAGTAACACTAGCCAAGACAGGCACATGTACATGGATGACTGCACCTTTTGCACTCAAATACTCATAAATGCTCATAAATGCTTATAAAACTACATTAAGCAATATGAGGTCTCTGCTCATTTTCTCCAAGCCAAATGTTTTTATTTTCTCTTTATAGAGGTTCAGAAAAGTAAATTCATGCTTCACCACCTTTGGCAATCTTGTCCGATTGTTTCTGGTGACTCTTTTCATGTTTGGTGTGTAGATGTTTGACCATTTCAAATGAGACTGTCTATGATCACGTGTAAACAACTGTGAGACCCATCTTGGACAAGCTTTTCTGAGGTTCAAATGATCTTCAATATAATAAAAACAGCTGGTGAATTAATGCCAATGATAACAGAAATATCCTCTAGTGTATCAAGTATATTCATCAGTTGCTTTCTTCACAGTAGCCACTTCCCACTCACCAGTCGCTTAGCAACAGCCTTCCAGAAAATGGGACACGATCTGTAGATTTGCAACCATCTTTAAAGCAATGAACCTACCTTGCAGCTGCCAGAAATGACAGAGAATACATCATTAATCATTATCTAAGTTGACCTTAATATCAGAGGGAGAGTGCCTTGACATTACAGTATGCCCTTTGTTCAGTCAAAGAGTATTGTTCTCCTTCACGAACATTTTAGGTCAAGGTCATTTACCCATGTTGCATTAGATGCATATGTCTAGAAATTGCATCAGATGCATATACAATGCCAAGTCTAACAATTATTTCTTTCTTTTTTAAGTGTATTAAACGTTTTGAAAACCAACACAAGTTTCATTTTTTTATATTCAGATTTGAATTTCCAATCATTTTCTATAGGCTTATATAAAAAGATGGCTTACTCCCAACATGTTTTATTTTTGGTCATGCACTCTGACTCCACTTGAGACCTCAAAGCACACTTTTTTAGGTTCACCACTCCCCTCCAATTATGTCTGGGAATATTGCTTCTTCACTCCATTGCAAAGTGGAAAATTACAGGACAGTGCAATGTTGTGATTGGCCCTAACAGGACTCCATACTCTACAAATTTTTTTGGTACCCATTATGTTTACACATGCCATTTAGTAGTAGTTATTCTGGCAAAGTGGTTTAATTTAGTGTGATTCCATCTCTCTTTTCAGGATGATGTCATTTTGAGTAAATGAAATCACAACTGACAGGTTTTAATATTGATTATATCAGGAGTATAAGAATTACAATGAATTCGTTTAACCTCAAAATAATGAAAATTATCAATAGAAAGAGCAGAAACAGTCTTTCTGTCAGCATCCATATTATTCAGTTATGTTTTTATTTTGTTGAAAATGTTGGACTTGCATATGACCAATTGCTAGCTTCTTCACACAACTTGATTTAGACCACCATAGCATAAAATTGCCTTCAAGTGAAAGAATATATATTTAATTATCTTGTACGTTATACTGTCTTCTTTCAGACTGAATACTACATACAATGTACATCAGTATTCCTTCTTTCAAACAGTATGTTACATTTACTGTACAGTAGGCATGTGCAGATTCCTCCAGGGTGTGGCCCAGATAAGCAAATTAACTTTTTAAAGCCACATCCTATGATATAAGCAAGTAGATAAACCAGGCCACCAGCTGGATCTGGCCCACAGGCCACATGTTGCACATGCCTGCTTTACAGTATTATTCCTTCATTCAGACAGTTTGCTATATACAATGTACAGTATTATTCCTTCATTCAGACAGTTTGCTATATACATGTACAGTATTATTCACTCTTTCAAATTGTGTGTTACATACAATGTATCATATTACCTCTTTCAGACAGCATGTTACATGCTCTATCCAGTATTATTCCATCTTTTAGGCAGTGAGATATATAAATCGTACAGTATTATTCCCTATTTCAGAGTGTTATACATACTGTGTACAGTATTAATCCCTCTTTCAGACAGTGTGCTATATACACTGTGCAGTTTTATTTGTTCTTTCAGACAGTATGATACATTGTACAGTATTATTCCATTTCAGAATATATGCCAACCAGATTCTATTGCCAAAAGAGCTGTAAACACAGATGATGTGCCAACTGTGAATACCAGTGTGCTTGTTACAACAAAATATGGAACATCTGAGAATAGCAATGGTAAGAGTTTTGGATAATTACAAAGGAAACGGCAGGTGATGTGATAAATATAAACCTGGGATATCGTGTTGATACGTTTGGTATCTGCTTTATTGCAACCACCTTATTCTTAGCTTCTCTTTGCAATAAAAATCACACAAGAAATGAAAAAAATATTGTGTTAACTCTGATTAGGTCTATTGTACTGTGATCTTGATAATATTAAGTGATAGGAAAGGCTACTTGATTAAGTATCAATCAAAACCATTTACAGTTGAAGTGGAAATTACATGTCTTGGTTCTTATAAGTATCCTGACATGTCTAAATGAATATTAAAGGAAAAGGTAAAACTGAGATGCCTTGCTGACATGTCTAAATGAATGTTAGAAGAAAAGGTACAATTGTGATGCCTTGCTGACATGTCCAAATGAGAAATAAAGGAAAGGTAAAAACAGGATGCTATGCTGATATGTCTAAATGAAAAATGAAGGAAAAGGTACAACTGAGATGTTATGCTGACATGTCCAGATGACATATCAAGGAAAAGGTACAACTGACATCATGCTGACATGTCCAGATGACATATCAATAAAAGGTACAACTGACATGTTATGATGACATGTCCAGATGACATATCAAGGAAAAGGTACAACTGACATAATTCTGACATGTCCAGATGACATATCAATAAAAGGTACAACTGACATGTTATGTTGACATGTCCAGATGACATATCAAGGAAAAGGTACAACTGACATAATTCTGACATGTCCAGATGACATATCAAGGAAAAGGTACAACTGACATAATTCTGACATGTCCAGATGACATATCAATAAAAGGTACAACTGACATGTTATGTTGACATGTCCAGATGACATATCAAAGAAAAGGTACAACTGACATAATTCTGACATGTCCAGATGACATATCAAGGAAAAGGTACAACTGACATAATTCTGACATGTCCAGATGACATATCAATAAAAGGTACAACTGACATGTTATGTTGACATGTCCAGATGACATATCAAGGAAAAGGTACAATTGACATGTTATGCTGCATATTCAAATCACTGTTTTTCAGATGATTAGTGGCAAGCTTTAAAATGGATCTCTGAAGAAACAAGGAAACATGCTAATGCTATGTAGGCATGAATAAAAAAATGATATTACACTTTATCATAAATTTTGCAAAAGTTAAGACCAATGATACTTTAACATTTAAAATAATGGTAAAATGAATATTGATAATTTAAAATGCATAATAAATGACTTATTGCTGAGGGTAATAAGAAAAACAAACAGTACTGAAGAGGTTGCTCATTACACACACACATATATAAGAAATGTGTATGTAGAGAGTGACAGATATAAAATAATAGCTGTAACAGGAAAGGATGGTAATGTTTCATAAATGCCTCTATGTTGATGTAAACATATCGATTTATTTTCACAGGTGATGCAAGCAACAGCAGTCCTAATATGAATCCTGCTCAGTGTGTACAGAACACATACATACTGGTTATTTTAATTCTGTTATTGATAGCATTAGTTTTGTCTTTTACATCTGCTGTGTATTTTTTTTGTAAGTTTAAAAGAGAACGAAAAAAAAAAAGAACATGATAGATCCTGAAAGAAACCAGTAAAAGAAAAATTAAATGGTAAATTATTTTCAATTTGTGTCTTAGATAAGTTCTAAAAGTTTATGCTGTACCAGAGAGGAGAATTATATATATATATATATATATATATATATATATATATATATATATATATATATATATATATATATATATATATATATATATGTGTGTGTGTGTGTGTGTGTGTGAAGTGAATAGGTCTGTGTGCTGGTTCACGTTATTAATAATGATTAAATGAAACAGGATATTGGATATTAGTTTGTTTTTTTTTCAAGCAGTTGAAAGAATAAAGAATGAACATAACTGATATCCTGTTTAATTTACAAATTTATTTTCCTTAAAAAGGTTTTTTATTTTCGGTAAATAAAATATTTGATAAAATTGATAATTATCGGAGCTGTTGAACATTTTGTAAAATATAAATAGGGGTCTTACTCTAAATTTAGGGTCTCAAACATGTGGCTTGTCGAGTTTTTTTTCTGCAGCCGAGAGTGACACCTGGAATTTGTAGAATAATTAATAATGCAAAGTTTTTCTTCTCACCCAGCCAGTTTTGACAAAAATTTGATAGTCACAATACTTACTTCTTGTTTCAAATATTTTGACTGGCTACTATTTATATGAACCACTTTTGCTGTATAAAAAGGTTTCAGCAATGTGGCTATCAGGCCAGTGTACCAGTCCTCATGCGGCTCATGTGGTGATTTGAGTTTGAGACCCCTGTACTAAATAAAATACTCATGCAGAAAGAAAACTGTAGGTTTAATGGACATTTCATATAATCTGTAGCATTCATGTTAGGTAAGACCACTTGAAAACCAGCTAGATGTCCTGGATCTTAGTGTTGGGTGATACTTGTATTTGACTTTTGTGGAAGAGGTATGAGGTTAGATTCTCAGCTTCAGTATGCTATTTCCATTTTAGTTACATTTGTTGCTGTGACAAAACCTCAACTGTGGTGAGTGGGTGATATCATTAACTAATTTGGGGAGCAAGACTTGGTTTAGAAAGATTTGGGGACAAATATTAATTTAAGCATGAGGCAAAAAGTGTCTTTGTTGAGGAATGTAAAGCCATTTAAGCCTGGCAGTGTGGGTAATCATGACTTTGGTTAGAGCAGCACGGAGTTTTATTCCCGTGATGTCAGTGAATGAGCGGATAGTTAGGGTTAGAATAATACTTATGTTAATGTGCTATAAATAATTCTGGTTTATATTCCAATAATTAAATCATAGTGTGCCTTATTGATATGTTTTATTGTTACAAATTTAATTGATACAGTAGGCTGTTTATACATTGTTTAAACATTTATTTAAGTGTCATGTTCTATTGTACAGTTTCTAAGATGTAAGTACATGTAATACTATAATATTATTATTATGGACAAAATACGCTTAATGGTAATTGTTACAAAATTCCGCACCATAACTATTGTATGAAAAACCTGTTTTTGTAATTACCACAAGTGCTGCAAAAAACACTATGTACATGTATGTATATTTCAGTTTTGAGGTATTAAAATGTGTTACTTGCACATATGTTACTTTTTCTTCATATGGACTGCACATTACAAAATGTTGGTGGGCTGTATGAAATCTACATTATATACTTGCTATTATGTTATGTACAAATGAAAACAACATAGACCCTGATCTGCCATCACATAATATGTCTGCAGATTAGGGTCTGTGTTATTTAACTTAATATTCCTAATGAACTGCATAGACCCAGATTTGCCAGTGCATTATGCGATGGCAGATCTGGGTCTGTGCAGTTTGACTGGACTTATAATGTGGTAATAACATCTTTGAACTGATAAAAAAAAAATTATCTTTATCTTTTTTCTATTTCAGATAAATATTTTCATATTATGTAATTTTTAAGATTTATAAATATTGGTCAATTTTATTCATTTAATTTATAGAGGTTGGCAGAACCTGAGTGGGTTAGAAAAAGTTATGTTTTACATATATATGATGACAAATTTTTTTCATATTTTCTGATTAGAATAAAATATTATATATTTTTTCTTGTCTTATTGTTTGATGATATTACAAATCTTAAATTAAGAGTATAGATACACAAGATTATTAGATACCTGAGTGACATTAGATTGGTCACATGACATAGTACTGAATTTGAATATGACAACTGGTACACATTTTTAAAAAAAAGTATATATCTGCATATAAATTACAATGCAATCAGTGCAGACATATGAGGTCAACAAGGTCAGCCAATCAGGTGAAGGAGAATCTCTCAAGTATTCTCAGATGTTGCTGGTATTCTGACTTACAGTTTATTTTTTCTTTTATTTTGGTTCCAGCAGCAAATTGCACAGACCCAGATCTGTCATCATGTAATCTGTCCGCAGATCTGGGTTTTTGCATTTTCTCTGGTCGGAGTAATCTTTAGAACAAACAACATACACCCAGATTTGCCAGTATATTATGTGATGGCAGATATGTCTATGTTGTTAATAGTTAGACCCAATTTATAAGCAAGTGTGAATGGTAGTTCTATATCTTAATGATAAAAGTACTAAATTATCTAAATTTGTTCATAAATACAGGTGGGACCTCGAGTGGCTGAGTGGTCTAAAGCACTCTCCATTACGGATCACTGCCATCTCACCTCTGTCTGCGTGGGTTCGAGTCTCGGATTCGGCCCATGTGGGTATGTGAGAAAACTTGCCAGTAGCTTCTCATGGGTCGGTGGTTCTTTCCAGAGTTTTCCCAGGTTCTTCCTCCACCATTAATAGTGGCCACCATATTTAGCCTATCGTGTGCTGAAAAATGGCATTTAACCCCACAACAACAATCATAAATACAGCCTTTATGGTGATAAACAAGCTCAGTTGCTCTGACAACAAATCACCTGGAATATTTACAGAGGCTAACACAGTTTGTAATATCTAATCTTACTTGATACCCTCTGCTTAGCCTAGTATAACTCAAACAACATGCCCAAACGTCAACAAATTTAAAGTATGTTGTTTATATTCCAGAGACAATAAATACATAACATTATTATTAAACCAGAGGCAGCTTGGTTTACGTACTGGAAAAGTTAGAAATTAATCATTAAATTCATTGTTATTAATATTAATAGCTGTGACTTGCATGACAATTAAGAAAAGAACAGAACAAATGTGAAGCAAACTATGCTATATCTTACAACTCAACGTTTCATGTAATATCATGCATGTATGGTATCAAGCTGATGTAAAGATTGAAACAGGTATTGCCCACAAGTCTACATGCCATAATTATAATTCAAGTATGCTGCAGGTGGCACAGATCAAGATCTAGTCGAATTGTGCACCAGCATATCTGGGTCTGTGCAGGAGTAATCAGTAGAACAATCAACATAGACCCTGATACACCAACACATTATTTGATGGCAGATCAGGATCTATGTTATTTTGCCATTTGATTCAAATTATAAGTGAGTTTATACGATAGTAGATTTAGAGATGTACATACTAAAATAATTTCTAAAACAGTCTTGTACACATATTCTAAAGTATATAGAGAGCAATAATTTTCACTTTTCAATTACTGTGTTATACCAAATCCTATGGTGTATAAAGGGCAATATTTCTCACTTTTCAATTACTCTGTTATACCAAATCCTACTGTGTATAGAGGGTAATATTTCTCACTTTTCAATTACTCTGTTATACTAAATCCTATGGTGAATAAAGGGCAATATTTCTCACTTTTTAATTACTGTGTAATACTATATTATATTGTGTATAGAGGGCAATATTTCTCACTTTTCAATTAATGTGTTATACTAAATCCTATGGTGTATAGAGGGCAATATTTCTCACTTTTCAATTACTGTGTAATATTAAATCCTACTGTGTATAGAGGGCAATATTTCTCACTTTTCAATTACTGTTATACTAAATCCTATGGTGTATAAAAGGGCAATATTTCTCACTTTTCAATTACTGTGTAATACTATATTATATTGTGTATAGAGGGCAATATTTCTTACTTTTCAATTAATGTGTTATACTAAATCCTATGGTGTGTATAGAGGGCAATATTTCTCACTTTTCAATTACTCTGTTATACCAAATCCTATGGTGTTCATAGAGGGCAATATTTCTCTTTTCAATTACTCTGTTATACCAAATCCTATGGTGTTCATAGAGGGCAATATTTCTCACTTTTCAATTACTCTGTTATACCAAATCCTATGGTGTATAAAGGGCAATATTTCTCACTTTTCAATTACTGTGTTATATTAAATTCTATGGTGTATAGAGGGAAATATTTCTCACTTTTCAATTAATGTGTTATACTAAATTCTATGGTGTGTATAGAGGGCAATATTTCTCACTTCTCAGTTACCCTGTTATACCAAATCCTATGGTGTGTATAGAGGGCAATATTTCTCACTTTTCAATTACTCTGTTATACCAAATCCTATGGTGTATAGAGGGCAATATTTCTCACTTTTCAATTACTCTGTTATACCAAATCCTATGGTGTATAGAGGGCAATATTTCTCACTTTTCAATGACTGTATTATATTAAATTCTATGGTGTATAGAGGGAAATATTTCTCACTTTTAAATTAATGTGTTCTACTATATCCTATTGTGTATAGAGGGAAATATTTCTCACTTTTCAAATAATGTGTTGTACTAAATCCTATTGTGTTTAGAGGGCAATATTTCTCACTTTTCAATTAATATGTTCTACTAAATCCTATTGTGTATAGAGAGTATTCAGAATACAATGAATGTATTCCCTATACAGAATGTTTCAGATCTATTTTATGAATATGACTTTTACCAATTTAGAGCTGACTCATCAAATTTATAGCACTTCCTTGACAGCAAGATTTTATATTTTACTAGATCAAAATCTTTTTCAAAATACATGTATAGGTATATAACACCAGTCCAATTTCCATTATCCACCTGTTATGCCAGGTGTGTAAATAAATGGCTCTTATGGAACCCTAAATGTTGTGCATTAAACAATGAATATGAATTGAAATATGTCAGCTTTGTTTGGCTCCCATGCAGTATATGCTTGCTTTTAAGTTGAGTCCAACTGAAATCTGCACAGACCCAAGATATGCTGTTGCATAATGTGCCAGCAGATCTGAGTCTGTGCAAATTGTTAGAAGAAATCAGTAGAACAAACAACATATACCCTTGTCTGCAGGTGCTTATGCTATGGGAGATCTGGATCTTTGTTGTTTGTAGATGGACTTGACTTATAAGTGATCACAGATGGTACTTGTTTGCCACAGATTTTGGATGGAGTCGAGAGTTTTGATATAGGTATATAATTTTAAGGGCCCAATTTGCTGTCATCATTGCTAAAAATTTGTTTGACATAAAACACATTTAATTATTTCAGGAAAAGCACCCAACTAAACTAATGATCCTATTTATTAATTGGGTAGGTGATGGACCTTGACACTACCAGAGCAGAGAACTTAAAGCTTATTGGTCCGATTTTATCTGGACTATAACATTTAATTGTTCCACGAATATATCATCATATTTTTAATGTTTTAAGTCTAAAATGGCTACTTTTGAATTGATGGGTTGTATGTTAATGTTATTGTCTTTTCTAAGTTTTTATGTGCTAAAGATGTGAAAAATTTATTACATGTTTCTCCAGTATCATGAAGGAAAGAAATTAAACTCTTACTATACTATCATTAGGTTGGAATACCTTTACTTTTACAAACCAAAAGATCTCTAAAGGGCTGCTATAGCAGACTTGTTTGTGGATTTGTTTCCATTGCTTGTCTTAATAAATGTTTATTGCTTGTCTTAATAAATGTTTATTGCTTGACTTAATAAATGTTTATTGCTTGACTTAATAAATGTTTTTAAGGTAGTATATATGATAGTATAAGTCTTTAATTATTGGCAGTACATATCTACATTAAGACTTACAATGTGTAAAAGTCTGGTTATAGGCAGTACATATCTACATTAAGACTTACAATGTGTATAAGTATCTGATTATAGGCAGTATGTATCTACATTAAGACTTACAATGTGTAAAAGTCTGGTTATAGGCAGTACATATCTACATTAAGACTTACAATGTGTAAAAGTCTGGTTATAGGCAGTACATATCTACATTAAGACTTACAATGTGTAAAAGTCTGGTTATAGGCAGTACATATCTACATTAAGACTTACAATGTGTATAAGTCTGGTTATAGGCAGTACATATCTACATTAAGACTTACAATGTGTAAAAGTCTGGTTATAGGCAGTACATATCTACATTAAGACTTACAATGTGTATAAGTCTGGTTATAGGCAGTACATATCTACATTAAGACTTACAATGTGTAAAAGTCTGGTTATAGGCAGTACATATCTACATTAAGACTTACAATGTGTATAAGTCTGGTTATAGGCAGTACATATCTACATTAAGACTTACAATGTGATTAAAAGATAATATTTTGTAAATTAAAACCCTTTAACATAGTTTTAGTTTTTGATATTCACAGCAAAATTCTCTTTAAATTGTTCACGGAAAATTCTGCTGCTTTTTCTCTTTTCAGATTGATATAGATAAATAACAATGCAAAACAAATAATGGAATCTAGACACATTGACAGACACAATAGTAAGACTTAGTGCAAGACTAGTGTAATGTAATAAAATTTAAACATTATACCAAATGACTTTCATGGTTAAACCCAACAGCATACACCAATAAACAGTATAGGACATAATGATCATCATATTTATTTTAAAGTATATAATATAATAATAATAATAATAATAATAATAATAATAATAAAAATGAGAAGTTTGTATAGCACCTAATGTTTAGAAGCTCTAAGTGCTTTACAACATTAGACAACACCTATAACAGATTAAAAAAAACATATATAATGATATTATTTTTTTTCCCTGGGGTTACTGTTGTTGGCATGGACCTTCCAATGAGGTATTGTACAAGGTAAACACCTGTTTTTCACATGAGCTCTAAAGGGAGACAAATGAGTTTCGTGTCAAAATATGTGAATGAAAATTTGCAGCATGCATTTATGAATATAATATTTAATATTACCGGTAGAAGGACAGAGAGAGATGTGAAGATGACAATAATGACTAATAAGACGATTTTCACAAGAATATTTATTCAGATCATTAAATATATATATATACAGCCAAATTATCACAGGCTTTGAACATAATACCTAAATAAGCATACAACATTGCTATAAATGATAAAAATATATGAATATTCAGTAAATACTTTTGATGTATGGATAGACTCTATCTAAATAAAATAATTATTCCATTCATAAGGCACTAATTGTAAATCACACAGAATGGTTCTTTGTCATATCACTGCAAAAAATTCTTATAAATGCAACTTCATTTCATAACTAAATCACATGTCATTGAATTTCTTTGTTTTAGATTGGACATAATGAACAATAGTACAGATAACACAATTTCTGTTCATGGTCTATACATTGGGATTTTTATCATTACATAGACAAAATCAATTTACATTAATACATTGGCTATACATACAGCAGCCATAAGCTTATTAAACAACTACATTCTGACCAGTTGCATTACAGCAATAAAAACCATTATCTCTTATTATAGTGAACTATTTGCACATACACACATTCACTTTATATATATATATATATATATATATATATATATATATATATATATATATATATATATATATATCATAATAACAATAGCACTGAAGCATACCTTATTCACCCTAACAAATACACCAACCATTACAAGCACCCCACCTCCTTTTATGAGTTTTTCTGGTAATGGGCATAATTTCTTATTCAAAGGCATTATTTATCATTCCCAAAATCTCATGGAAAATAGTTTGTAGATTTCTTCAAGCTTTCCTGCCTCAAAATTTTGAATAATCTCTCTCTCTCTCTCTCTCTCTATATATATATATATGCAGACAGCTAAAAGAACTAGGCCAGGTATAGCAGTGTTAACCATATAATTAACAGGTCATCCCTGTTTAAAGATTTCTGACCCTTGTGAGTGGTGTATATGTCCCCATCATGTACTTGTGTTCAGAAGTACATGGGTTTTTATTCTCATTCTTATGTTCTCCCCAATTTAAAGGTATAGCATTACTTCAAAGTTTTAACCAATAGCACATCTCAAATGGAATATTGACTATTAGGCTAGTTGATTATCTCTTCTTGGATTAAATTAGCTATCTCAAAGATTGTAGTCAACTGTAAATACTGCCATCTCAAACTAAAGTGATATGGCTGGTAGGTGCCATTATGAATATCTATCCTTTAATGAACACAGGTCACAAAGCATTTTGGAAAACTTTTTTGTACTATTGTAAAGTCTTAGGTTTCTAAATTTTTGCAATTACTTTAAATACACCTATTTTAATGCTCCTATTGTGATGCTAAATTGTTGTCCATGATTGTAGATTTTTGTGAGGGTCATTTGTAAACAATTTTGACCATAATTGTGGGTTGAACTTTAAGATAATATTTGTAAACATGTTAACACGGCTTTTTGACCTTAGATGGTTCTAGAAAGAGAACTTTGTTGATGAATTTGCTGGGAAAATGACCCACATCATAGTCATTTTTATATAAGGTTTGTAAAAAACAAAATTATTTATTCCTTAATCTAACATTGGTATAGTGGAATCATTTTGGTTGTGCTCAGATAAAATTTGAGAGAAATTATTGATTTAAATTATTCACTGCAATTATGAAGTACTCGTTGATAGTTTGGACTAGATCTCTATTTTGGGATTATTGTGAATTCATTCAATGACATTCTGGATCATATCATTGTGATGCATCAAGACTGTTGGTACATCTGGTCATCCAAGGCTATTGGCACATCATTCAATACTGTAATTCATTCAGAATGCTCTTTACTTTTGGACTTGTGATAGAACTTTAAGGATTATTTTGGATTTTATTCACAATACTGTAAGTATCTGTTAAAGTTTCACTATGTATTCTAGGGAAATAAATTATTTGTTGAATTTTATTAAACTTGTTGGTTTTCAATTTTTTTTTTGTTACTTAGTTTAAGACCATAGAGTTGTAACATTGTGATGGAAAAAACAGTGATTAAAAGATGAATTTTGTTTATGTATCATAAACAGTATGTAGGAAGAACATAAAATAAAAATTATTTCCCCAAAAACTATCAAACATTACACACATAAAAGATTCTTTTATATGAAAAAGACAATAAACTATAACATATTCAATGTAAAATTAATTCTCTATGGCACTTTTCAGATGTTTACATATTTTGTAATCAATGCAGCTAAACCTGGGGCTGGGGCAGTTGTAAGAATGACAATTTACCTTGAGCATTTACACCCAAATGAATTTTATAACTTTCCTTGATGAATATTATGATGAAAAAAGTAATATGAACTATCACATGGAAAAAATGTGTACAACAATCATGTAGACATTGGCCTAAAACTTAATAATGAAATTTAAGTAAAGGAATTCGAGATATATATATATATATATATATATATATATATATATATATATATATATGACTGCACAAACAGTGGACATGAAAAAAAACATGTATTTAATCTGTATGTGTATGAATCATAGTGGGTGAATGATATCTTCTTTGTGCACATGGCTAAAGGTTTTAGATAATTTACATAAGTAAAAGGCAATAAGAAATAAAACTCATTTATCTATTATCTTTTACTTGCACAATTAGCTGACAATCATAAAGCTACTGACATCATCATCCAGATAAATATGTTCACTTTCATGTACAGTAGTTTGGTAACTTCAAAATCTAAAGTTGGAGGCGATGCCTAGACACTGCAATGTAATTTTACTTGATGGATTCTGATTCATTGGTAGTATAATGGGCAACGTAACTGTGTAAGAAAAATACATCTATATCGATATTTCCACTGAATGAAGGAGCATTAATTTTAAAAATAACAAAGCTGTCACACTTCCTGATACAATTTAAGCGTTATGCCTGAACTGCTGCTGGGTGAGGACTGTGGGAAGTTTGTTGAGGAAGTGATGTCCTGAGACCTGTTGTCATCTGGGCTTTGGCTTCCTTCTTCCTTAATGACTTCATTGCCATTAAACGGACATTTTCCCCACCCATCTGGTTCTGGAGGAAATCTGTGATACTTTCCAGTGCAGAGTCCATCTCAGACTGAAGCTCTGATATCCGAATGGCATTTGTACTGGATTCTTCCTCCATGCGGTTTAGCTCTGATTTATTGTACACTCCACGTAGCTTTAAGTACTCCAACATTGCACAGTGCATCTTCCTTTGCAAGGCTTGTAGCTATAACAGAGAGAAAAACAATGATTGGCAACTTCCATTTTCAGATTTTTTTCCCTCTAAATTATGATTTTAAACAGGGACTTGCCACTATTGGAACAATATTTAAACAGGGGCTTGCCACCATTAGATCAATATTAAATAGAGGCCTGCCACTATTAGTTCAATATTCAAATATGGGCTTTCCACCATTAGATCAATATTAAATTGAGGCTTGCCACTACTAGTTCAACATTTCAATAGGGGCTTGCCACCATTAGATCAATATTTAAATAGTATATATTGTAATCATACTGAATTATATACCATATATACTTGTGTACAAGTTGAGAGTTCAACTGCAAACAACACAGATTTCAATGTGCCATCACATAAAGCACTGGCAGATCAAGGTCCATTTTGTTTGTTATTATGATTACTCCTAGCAAATTGCATAGAACCAGATCTGCCAGTGCATTATGCAATCACAGATCTAGATTTGTGTAGTTTGGACCTGGACCTGACTCTCTCTCTCTCTCTCTCTCTCTCTCTCTCTGTATATATATATATATATATATATATATATATATATATATATATATATATATATTTTGTACATTCTAACACACAGCAATCATCTATTGGCAATCATTCATTGTTACATATATTTTATTTCATTATATCCGATTTAATATATATTTATTTCAATTTAAGTGTTTGTCAGTTTTCAATTTTTATTTTTTATTTTTCATTACATGATATAATGTTAACTTATTCACTAAAGATGATACTTTTTTCATAAAATAGTTTGACCTTGACTGTTAGTTTATAAACACCAGGTGTTGATCTAAATCCTGACCTTGTTTCAAAATTTGTAGCAACCATCATAAACAAGTTCTTTTTTTTAAAATGATTGGTTGCTGTCGAGGTCATGATGGGACTTTGTCTTTAAGATTGGTTTTTGTCAGGATCACACTAAGTGTATGTGATCTTTAAGAAATAAGTAGTTTCTATAACCTTCGAGAAGATGATCACGTAACCTCTTGTTTACGTTTTTGAAGACCATATAGCTTCTATTTTGGAAAAATTTTCTGAGTTGCAGCTGGGCCTTTTCTTACACTAGAAGTTGTATGTTAAGCAGTTTGGAGTTATTTCAAGTTATGTGGATTCAGAAGGATTATCTCTGTTATTTTTCTGGAAAATACGTTTGCTCATGTAAAATTGTTGAAAAAGGACAGTTTTTTTAATAAGGAAACCAGAGTGATAATTCTTGTTTCTCCAAGGAACTGTAGACTTCAACACTACAGACTGCAGCATTCGTCATCATCTTTCATCTTGGATTCTTCGTCGGGATTCGACGTGAAATCAGTAGAATATTTTGTTATTAGGACTACTAAAATTATTTTATTCTTGGATTATTTTTGGATTTGATTCTATAAACTGTAAGTTCATATTTTTTTCATTTTTGCAGAATTTTTCCAGGGAAATAAATTATTGTATTTTTTAAAGCTTGTTGTTTTCACTCTTTCTTGTGTTACTGTTTATTTCAGCCTAAACATGTGACATAAGATCATATCATTCTCTAACTTCATTCTGTCCACAAGCACCCATGTATATTGCTCATCTATCTACAATCCTTGATATTGCTCTCCAACTTCACTTTGTCTACAAACACCCATATAAAGGCCCACCTGTCTGCAATCCTTGATATCATTCCCTAATTTCACTCTGTCAGAAAACACCCATGTATATTGCTCACCTATCTGCAATCCTTGATATCATTTTATAACTTCACTCTTTTCACAAACACATATGTAAATGCTGACCTGTCAGCAATCCTTGATTTTATTCTATAACGTGACTCTGTTCACAAACACAAATGTAAATGCTCACCTGTCAGCAATCCATGATATTATTCTCTAACTTTCTCTGTTCAAAAACACATATGTAAATGCTCACCTGTCAGCAACCCTTGATATTATTCTCTAACTTCACGTGGTCCACAAACATTATGTAAATGCTCACCTGTCAGCAATCCTTGATATTATTCACTAACCTTGTCCCCTAACACCCATGTAAATGCTCACCTGTCAGCAATCCTTGATATTATTCACTAACCTTGTCCCCTAACACCCATGTAAATGCTCACCTGTCAGCAATCCTTGATATTATTCTCTAACTTTGTCCACTAACACCAATGTAAATGCTCACCTGTCGGCAATCCTTGATATCATTCTCTAACTTCACTTTGTCCTCAAAATTATTGAGAAGATTGTCCTTGAAATTCATGTGCTCATTTTGCAGTGTCCTGTATCTAGAAGCAAGGTCCTTATTAGTCTGAAGGTCTTTCTTTTTCTTCTCCTACAAAATATTTTGGAATGATGAGGTTGTTACTGAATAATTAATGTGTACAGATACATGCTGTAATAATAATAATAATAATAATAATAATAATTTATTGGTAAGAAAATTAAATATATCATGTATGAATTACAACAGATCAATACACACATATTTCCACTAAAAGGATTAGGCAGATGACTAAAAGTCAGATAGAAGCCATCTCCTAATGTCACATGAACTTTGTTGTTGTTGTTGTTGTTGTAGTTGTAGTAGTGTTTTACGCCATTTTTCAGCACATGATAGACTATACATGGTGGCCAGTACTAATGGTGGAGGAAGAACCGGAGAAAACCCCGGAAAGAACTACCAACCCATGAGAAGCTACTGGCAAGCTTTCTCACATACCCACGTGACATGAACTTTGATAAATAAGCTGTTTTAGTTTTGAAAAGAACATACCAACAGAATAATGTGGAAATAATAACAAATATCATAGTCTTAGATTAGAATTATAATGAATATAAATCTGGGATTAGAATTATAATGAATATGATAATCTAGGATTAGATTTATACAATTTAATCCTAGATACAAGTAATGAAACAAATATAGACTTGACGTGATGTCAATACTTCATAGGCATCAATTATTTTTGTACTAAAATTTCTAAAACATATGCATACACAAAGTGAAATGAATCAGAAATAGATTTGTTTACAGACTTGATAATTGATACTGGTAGTAGTTATAACGGATACTGGTAATACACTGATAATAGATACAGGTAATAGAGAGATAACTGATAGTGGTAAGATGGTGATAACTGATAATGGTAATACATTGATATTTGATAGTGGTAATATTTTGATAACTGATACAAGTAATACAGTGATGAAGTGTAACGGTTATACAGTTATAATTGTTATGTATATTTTATTTAATTGTTTGTTGTTGTTTAATTTTTTTAATTTCATTACATGCTATTGTAATGTAACATTGTATACTGGACTTGACCATGTCCAGAATTTAGTTCATTTCTGCTTGACCTGATTGACTTTTTATTTTGTTTTAATTTCATTTATGTTAACAACTAGTACATAGCTAAATTATTCTCTATGTGTCAGGATTATTATTAAGGTAAACATGAAAGAGTAAATATGTTGATTTGGGTCAGGGTTTTGGAGATTCCTAAGTGAATGTTACAGGTTATTGTGTTGTAAGTAAACAAGGCTCATTCGATCATTCCAGAAGGTTATTTTTCATTATTTAAAAAAAAAAGAAAATGCTAATTGTGACCTTAGGTCAAGTAGAGAACTATATACTCTTGCTACTATGAGGATTTGTCATGCTTTAACATCTAGCACTTTCAAGTTATATTATACTGTCACCAGTTTGGGCTGAATTTTATTTTCTTCAAATTATTGATATCAAGTTATTTTTTTCTCTGGAAATAAAAAGTGCTCTGATAAAATTCTTGGATAACAACATTCACTGGAATTTATCCTGAATTCAAACCTGGAATTATATTTATGTGATTCAACAAAAGACTGTTGACACATCAACACTTTAATAGCTATAACAGACACATCATCACCTTCAGTTCTGCATCATTTTGGGACTTGAACTGAGCTTAATTTAGGACTTTAAATTATAAGGACTTGTACCTAAAATAATTCTTTGATTATTTTGGAATTTAATTCGCAATACTGTAAGTTATATTTTTCATTTTCACTTTGTATTTTAGGTAAATAAGTTATTTGTAAAATTTTACAAAGCTTATCACCTTTCACTCTTTTTTATTGCTTATTTTAAGAGCATAGGCTTGCAACATAATTGATAATGGTAATACATTGATAATTAACAACTGATACTGGTAATATAGAGATAAATGCTAATGCAGTGACAATTGATAATGGCAATACAGTTATTATTAATACTGGTAATACACTGATAAATGATACGAGTAATACAGTAAAGCCTGTCTTAAAAGAATAATGTTATATGAGACCACCTGTCTTAAAAGACTTTATTTTCAATGCACAGATTTACTGATTATATAGTCTTGTGACCTGTCATGGGAGACCACCTGTTTTGAGAGACCATAATTGTTTGACAGAAGGGGTGGTCTTTCAATACAGGTTCTACTGTACAATGATTATTCATAATGGTAATACAGTTATAATTTATAATGGCATTACAGTGATAATGGGTAATGGCTATATGGATAATTGATTCTGGTAATACAGTGATAATTGACACTGATAATATGGTGATAAAATTGATAATGGCATTGCAGTGATAACTGATGCTGGTAATGCAGTGATAACTGACAATGGTAACAGTAATACAATGATAATTGATGCTGGTAATACAGTGATAAATGACAATAGTAATACAATGATAACTGTGACTTAAATTACAGTGATAATTGATAATGGCAATACAGTGATAATTGACTATGGTAATACAATGATAATATAGTGATTATTGATAATGGCAATATATTGATAATTTATAATGGTAATACAATGATAACTGTGACTTATATTACAGTGATAACTGATAATGGCAATACAGTGATAATTGACAATGGTAATACAATGATAATTGACAATGATAATAAAATTATAATTGACAATGATAATATAGTGATAATTGATATGGCAATATGTTGATAATTGATAATGATAATACAGTGACTGTTGTGTTTTTTTTGAGTTCAAAGTTGACCATGACATCATCAACTGGTTTAGTTTCTGTGAGTACATGAGTGGCTGATGAGGCTAATTTGTGTTCTGAACTGTCTGTGGAACTATGGACAGGAGATGCCACCTGGGTTTGCTACAATAATAGAAGATGAATTCTGATATTGATACTGCTCACACTGTTGCACTACTTCAGCAATTCTCCTCAATTCAAAGTTTGTAGCTCTAGTATGGATGAGACTACACCAGGTGGTTTGTGTGAGATCTTCCCAAGACTCAGGGTCAATACTGAGGTGTTTCAAGGATCACCTCAGAGAGTCTCTGAGGTGTTTCTTCTGACTTCCCTGAGTTTGCTTCATCATTTTTAAGCCTGCCATAGAAGATCTTCTTGATACTTGCTTGTCTAATATCCTGGTGATGTGGCCTGCTCATCTCAGCTGTGATTTATCAGCAAAGAGTGGATGCATGGTTTCATCATCGATGTGGACAGTGAACTACTTGGCCACTCAGTGTGATAACAGGCTAGCATCTATATAAGGCTTTCCTGGTTCATCATGTCTGTCTTGTTGATAGTGATTGTGAAAACAAAACTGTCAGAAGCTGAAGACAAACAGTCCATACTATGTTACATATCAGACTAAGATCTGAAATTCAGGGAAAAGCCATTAGCAAATAAGAGATTTACAAACAGTAACTTCCTGTAACTGTGTCTTCACCCATAGTCACTCAGAATGAAGAGTCTGCCATCAGTTTTGTACCTGATGTCAATCATAGTGTTAGTCATATAAGTAATCTGTATGCATGACACACAACATACTGATGATGTATGTAGCCAACATTCAGTCTTGCTTGACTCCAGTGATGACTGGGAATGGTTGAGATGACTCGTCATTGTCTATGATGCAAGCATAAGCAGAATTGCCAAACCATTAAGATGAATTTGTCTGGGCACCCATAATTTGCCATGTTCTTCCAGTGACTCTCACAACTACTGTATAAAAGGATTTTGTCAGTTCAATGAAAGTTAGTGCTGTGTCCCTGTCGTTCCTCAAGGAGTTGACAGTGATAACTGACACTGGTAATACAGTAATAATAGACACTGCAACAATATATTTGTACACTTTCTTACTCTGCAGCCGTAGTGAAAACACAAAAATCTTGTATGTAATATATAAACATATCAAGAAAGAATAAATATTATGACAAATCAATAATTTTTCAATTTAAAAAATCTTTTTGGATGTGAATTTGTATGAAATACATCTAAGCAAAAATACAATATATATATATATATATATATATATATATATATATATATATATCCTGCAAAACAATTAATGAACTCTCAAGACAGGCGGTTCCTCATGTCCTCATGACTGGTCATAACACTATATAATCAATTAATCTGTGCATGGAGAACCTGGTCTCTCAAGACAGGTGGTCTTTCATAGCAGTGGTCTCTCAAGACAGGTTTTACAATAGCAATTTTGATACTAATTCGACTATGTCATCAGAACTCACCTCTAATGCTTGTTTCACCTTGTTTCTGTCTTCCATAAATTTTCTATGGTTTGATTCATTAGTTTTAATCCTTTCTGTAAATAGAGATCTAGTCAATAATAGAAACTATATACCACAATTCAATGCAGGCATTCCAACTTAAAACTGTAATTTGTGTATAAGTTATCTTGATGGATGGAATTTGTGTGAAATGTATATTAAACTTCACATCCTACATTTTACTTCAGTTTTGTAACAAGTTCAGAAAAGTTGAACCATGAACACGTGTATTTTTTTTAATGGCATCATGACGTTGGAGTGACGGGGAAATCAGAAAACCTGGAGAAGACTGATATCTCTGCTGAGAGTGGCATCTGTCAATAAACTATTGCACAAATGAAACTGCAATAGACTGCAAACCAACTGGATTACAGGCATGGTGTGAATCATTAGATGCTCAGGCAGCTAGATGGGAACTTGCCAACCAAAGAGGAAATATGATACCATGTAAAGAAAAAAAAGTTAAATTACCAATAACTTCAACTTTTTTCATCCAATTTTCATGACATTTCAATAATATACCTATGAGTCCAGTTTTAATTGCTGGGAAACTTTCGAAAACGTGAGCATGTGTTAAATCAATTAATAAGTGAACAAGTAGATGGGGGCCAATTATTTGGATTTGGATACACAACAGCAGGAGTAAGCTTGCAACCATATGGGTTCAAAAATACAGGTTAAAAAGTGCTGTGCTATCCTAGCCATTAAATACATTTGTGTGATGAATTATTAAATGCATTTGTGTGGTGAATTATTAAAGGAATGTGTGTAGTGAATTATTAAATGCATGTGTGTAGTGAATTATTAAAGGCATGTGGAGAATTGTTAAATACATGTGTGTAGTGAATTATTAAAGGCATGGGTCAGGTGAATTATTAAATGCATGTGTGTAGTGAATTATGAAAGGCATTTGTGTGGAGAATTATTAAATGCATGCGTGTGGTGAATTATTAAAGGCATGTGTGTGGAGAATTATTAAATGCACGTGTGTGGAGAATTATTAAAGGCATGTGTGTAGTGAATTATTAAAGGCCATATGTGGTGAATTATTAAAGGCATGTGGAGAATTATTAAATGCATGTGTGTAGTGAATTATTAAATGCATGTGTGTAGTGAATTAATACAGGCATGTGTGTAGTGAATTATTAAATGTATGTGAGTGTGGTGATTTATTAAAGGCAAGTGTGGTGAATTAATACATGTGTGTGGTGAATTATTAAAGGCATGTGTGTAGTGAATCATTAAATGCATGTGTGTGGTGAATTATTAAATGCCTATGTGTGGTGAATTATTAAAGGCATGTGTCAGGTGAATTATTAAATGCACGTGTGTAGTGAATTATGAAAGGCATGTGTGTGGAGAATTATTAAATGCACGTGTGTGGAGAATTATTAAAGGCATGTGTGTAGTGAATTATTAAAGGCCATATGTGGTGAATTATTAAAGGCATGTGGAGAATTATTAAATGCATGTGTGTAGTGAATTATTAAATGCATGTGTGTAGTGAATTAATACAGGCATGTGTGTAGTGAATTATTAAATGTATGTGAGTGTGGTGATTTATTAAAGGCAAGTGTGGTGAATTAATACATGTGTGTGGTGAATTATTAAAGGCATGTGTGTAGTGAATCATTAAATGCATGTGTGTGGTGAATTATTAAATGCCTATGTGTGGTGAATTATTAAAGGCATGTGTCAGGTGAATTATTAAATGCACGTGTGTAGTGAATTATGAAAGGTATTTGTGTGGAGAATTATTAAATGCATGCGTGTGGTGAATTGGTGAATTAACAAAAGAGAAATGCATTCATTTGTTAAAGCATTTATCATTATAAGTTATTCTTGACCATGAAAAATTAACATGTTATTTCATGGAACAACTGCAAAAATACATAAAATTGGTTCTAAAAGTAAAGGATGATTATATATATATATATATATATATATATATATATATATATATATATATATATATATATATATATATGTATAGTAACTTACGAAGCAGATCATCATATTGCTTTCGGACATCCTCTTCCAATCTTTTTACAGTATCTAGCTGAATAGTAATTTCATTCTTTTCTGATCTGTTAAAAAAGGGAAAAAAATACTTAGATGAATTCGTCCTTAAACCCTACAACAACAACATCATACTCTTCTATAAACGTAATTCCAACCAAGATTTTAAAACACACTGCTTTTTTGAACACACGCTGAAGAAAAGTTACAGAATGTCACAGCTGTTAGATCCGACAATAGGACCATCAAAATACAGTGCTGAAACTTCAGAAAACTGCTCTAACAAAACCATTAAAATGACTAATATGGCACATGGTGTGTGTCCCAAATTCACCAATCTTTATGCTTTGGTTACTCACCCACAAATATAAAATCTTTGAAAAAGTTATTTAAATTATTTAAACCTTAATCATATTTGCTATCAGTAACTAAGTGGTTATGATATTGGCTTCATGATCAGATTACACAGGCTTGATTCCCATCATCAGATCAGCTGAGAAAGACACATTACTCTGCTTGCCACAGTGTAGTAACCTTAAAAGTGCTGCTGTGCTGTAAAAAACACCAAACTAACCTAAACACTCAGTTTAAGCAAACAATCTGTTTTGACTCGCATATACTTTCACACAGAGTAAAAATACAACTGCCATTAATTATTAAAATGGGGTGTTTAGGAAAGTAGTTCCTATAATATGAGATTCTGACAAGAAAACTGCAATAGAAATGGGTTAATGCCTGTATCTGTCGCTACATGTAAAGCTACCATTTTTCAAGTCCCATAAGTACATGTATAGTCTATTCAGTGGAATTCACTGCTTACTAGTGTTGTTCTTTAAGTGTGTGTGTGTGATTTGGATTTTTAACGTAGCGTTAACACATTTTCAATCATATTGCTATGATGTCAGCAGTGTGACAATTTATAGTGATGTCTACCACTAAGGCATCATGCCACAGACATGTAGCATGATGTCCCACCCAGGAACATTATCCTGACACCAGGCCGACCAGTCCTAACACTAACCTCTTAATGATGAGTGCCAAGCGAGGCAGCTGTTAGTACCACTTTTGTAAGTCTTTGGTATGACTCGGATGGGGATTGAACCCAAAACCTTCGCATCCAAGGAGGATGCTATAACCACTAGGCCACCGTAGCTGTCTTGTTCTTTGAGTATAAAATTTGAATTCTATACAAAGTTTAATGAAGTTTTCAAAAGAGAAATAAGCAAAAAACTAAGAAAGGTAAACAATGACATTCATCTGTAAAGAAAGATCAGTGCAACTTTCTTGATACGCTGACAAAAAATATTCAAATGGGCAAAAAACCTTGTTTTGCATGTCTGATAGGGATAAATTTAATTACTATTATACTTCTTTTGAATATATGATTCATTCTTTCTGTTTTTTGCTTTTTCAAAGGACAAGGTCCATTTTACCCTCTTAACAGCCCTAAAATCTGGTTAAAAACTTTTTCATGAGTAGTTTCATTTTTTTCTCATCAGATGTTACAATACCAATTAGAATTAAATGGTATCCCTGTGACATCATATGTATATGCCAGCATCATGATATGACATGATTAAATGGTAATAAAAAACTATAAAAAAATGCAATTTTAGAAATATCATATTTGTTTTTGACAATGTTTGATATCAAGTGGATGCATCATCCACCATGATATTTTGTCAGATTGTAGTTAAATATTTATTTTTATGTATACAAAATCTGCAACATAAGTGTAAGTAGTTTGTGAATGTGTACTCATGAGTCAAATCTGTTTGTATCCATAATACCGGTAGTAATTCCAACGAAAATATGCATAAAAGAAGTATATTTTCCATAATAATAAAAAACATTTGCTAGGTCCATTTGAATCCATTAAATATCTTGCTAATACATTCACAGAAATTTATGAAACATTTTTTCCCCAAAAATGTTCATATCTACTGGGTGTGTCCAAAGGGTCTGATTTCTTACCAACAATTAAATGCATAGTTCAGACACACAGTTTCTAAAAAGAAACATGTATTTAGGCTGAATACATACTGTTCAGCTTAAAAACATCAAAGGTATTGACATAGTAATGCTCTTATAACAAGAATTAAACAGGTGTAATGACATGTAAACTCCATGAAACCAGTTAGGGAATAAAAAATTTAAGTGTGTGGGTTCAGAGTGAGTTCCTTAAAAGAATTTTGAGTTATTCTTTAAGGACAGAGGGGAAGAAAAAAAAACAGTATTCATTTACATATTTGTTTTATTACTATGACTTTGCTTCACTGCAGTGCAGCAGGGAATAGAATGTTTGGTTATATTAGACAATCTCTCCACCCCTATAACTTAAATGATTTTGATGTAATCAGTGTTGACACTGGAAGGGCAGTTTCCTGTGTATATGTGAATGATTTAAAGCCTGAAGAAAAAGTGATAAGATGGTAGGGGTGGGGGCTGTTTTACATGTATGTGACAATGCCAAAAACCATTGACAATTCCATCCATAAACTTGCTGCATTGGGTATTTATGACATATGACTGAGTAGGCATTGACAATCTATTGTTTTCCCATAATATGGTAGGTAAATTACTTAATTTAAAAATTTGGTTAGGAAGTTTTTTTTAAACATCACATTGTCTGCTTGGTTTGTGAAAACTAAATTTCTACGCTAATTGCAATTGTTTAACTCTGGACTTACGCATTTAGCAATTACCTTGTTTTATAATAGTAACTGCCATATAACAAACTAAACTAATAAAACTAACTATACTATTTAACTAAACTTACTCGCAACTGCCCACTTTTTAATTTTTGGCAAATGATGCAAAAAGCCACAAAATAACTGTGAAGACCATCATCATACTAAAGGATTTGTTTTGAATATAAGAAATAGACGTACCAGTTTTGGTAATTAAAGAGTGGATATTTGCTTGCTATGAGTGAATAGTGGATTTATTGCACTGAGTGGGCAAAAATCTCAACATTTTTATAAGCGGCCAAGCGACATGTGAAAATATTAATATATAAATGTTTTTCACCCAACAACCAAAATATATCCATTATTTACTCAGAGCTACCAAATTTTCATTTTATTTTATGCTAAAAGTATTGGCTAGCAATAAGTGTAACAAATCGAAATAGCTGATTTCTTATTGTATCCCGTGTGATAATGTCAGCAGTTTTTACTGTTTATGGTCTGCTGTGTTTTGTGTACATTTGTACAGAAAACAGAAGTAGTAACATAATTCTCTTTCCCAATTCAAGTTAAACAGCACATAAAAAAATAATGAAGAAAGATTATAGTACTTCCACATTTTTGGATTTGAACACTGGTCATACTGTATGCTAGGTAGATATATTTACCACTAGACCATGAAAGTGTCTTCGAGTAGTTTCAAAATTTCTTGGTCATTATACTATCAATGTTTCTTAATGGGAAGTGAGAAATTATTTATTGTATTTCACTCGAGTGAATAATCAAGATTATTTCTCTCAGAAAATCCAGTAGTTCACAAAATAAATATAAATAATTAAAGAAATAGGGAATATGAACTCTTTCCTCCTATGTGTCTACGCAAACACTGTGGTACATTAACAAAACAGGCCTCTAGTATATGGAACACTGATACATGCTGTTTGATTTTTTCCACTATACATAATATTAACATTATTAACATCTGACATAAAATAAGGACTAAAACCTATTTAGAAAACACAACTGTCACATGCAGTACTGATATAAAAGATATATTTTTTTAAAAATCATTAAAATCTGACGCAATACCAATTTTAGTCAAAAATATCTATGTTGTTGTTGTTGTAGGGTTTAATGCCATTTTTCAGCACACGATAGGCTAGACATGGCGGCCACTATTAATGGTGGAGGAAGAACCTGGAAAACCCGTGGAAAGAACCACCGACCCACAAGAAGCTACTGGCAAGCTTTCTCACATACACACATTAGCCGAATCCGAGACTCGAACCCACACAAACAGAGGTGAGATGGCAGTGATCTGTAATGGAAAGCACTTTAGACCACTCGACCACTCACAGCCCCCCAAAAGTATCTATAGTTACTTAGTTCATTGATCAAAAGAATCACATTTAATAATTACATCAGAAATTTTGTTCATTGTTAATACCTATATATTGAAAGATTTTGAAACTTGATTCTTGTCACTAAAGCTTCCAAATACAATGGTTTCTGGGTGACTTACTCTAACTCAATAATGCTGTTTTGGGCCGAGTTTAAAAGTCGGTCCATCATGCCTTGTGCCTTGTTCATATCACCTATCTGGTTATTCATCACATCCGACTTCCACTGTATGTAGTCCAGTCTCTTCACATGCTTCAGCAGATCATCCTAAAAAGAAAATAGATATGTGCATGAACAACATGTATGCCCCCAATGCAAACCAGAAAATTGAAAATTAATTTAACAAAGGCAGTAAAATCTATTCTGATCATACTGACATGTATAATGGGTGCCATCTGTCTAACTGAATTAGATTTTGCTAAAATTGTGCTAACAGGGGTGTTCTTATAAGGAGCGAAATAGTTTTAAAAATTTAAAATAAAGTGTGAAAAATTGCTGCGATGGCCTGAATATCTAATCAGGTCATTAACATATCTATATCAGTATGCAAGAAAAAATCCAGTTATCTATAATGAGCAAAATTTCAAACAACTTTCTCAGGATGGATGGATTCTGTGAATCACAAGATTGTATGGTGGTGTAAGGTCAGTTTCCCTGAGATCAGTGGCTCTTACAATTGCATGCAGGTACACCAACAATTTATCAGAGATTCACTGGCTCATAAGATTGTATGAAATCATGTAGACAGTTTATCTGAAATTAGTGGCTCATAAGACTATGGAGGCATGTAGACAGTTTATCTGAAATTAGTGGCTCATAAGACTGTATGGAGGCATGTAGACAGTTTGTTTGAAATTAGTGGCTCATAAGACTGTATGGAGGCATGTAGACAGTTTGTCTGAAATTAGTGGCTTATAAGACTGTGTGGACGCATGTAGACAGTTTGTCTGAAATTAGTGGCTCATAAGACTGTATGGAAGCATGTAGACATTTTGTTTGAAATTAGTGGCTCATGAGATTGTATGGAGGCATGTAGACAGTTTGTCTGAAATGAGTAGCTCATGAGACTGTGTGGAGGCATGTAGACAGTTTATCTGTAAATTGTGGCTCATAAGGCTGTATAGAGGCATGTAGACAGTTTGTCTGAAATTAGTGACTCATAAGACTGTATGGAGGCATGGAGACAGTTTGTCTGAAATGAGTGGCTCACAAGACTGTGTGGAAGCATGTAGACAGTTTATCTGTAAATTGTGGCTCATAAGACTGTATAGAGGCATGTAGACAGTTTGTCTGAAATTAGTGACTCATAAGATTGTATGGAGGCATGCAGACAGTTTGTCTGAAATTAGTTGCTCATAAGACTGTATGTAGAAATACAGGCAATCTCAGTGAAATTCAGTGCCTCACAAGGCCAGAGTTTATCTAAGTTGTAATGGTGATATGCATGAGGTAACTACCTTCCTTGTATTGGGTTCAGTACATCGTTGGTCAAACCACCACTACTGACACTTATGATTACTACACTTGGAAAGACTGGTCAACAATTGAAGTCCTAAATGAGTACCTTGTTCAAAAAGCATAATACAAGTACAATTATAAAAGCAAGCTTTCAACTCATGACCAGCAAATCATAAGTCAATCACAGAGATGTGCAAAACATAAAAATATTATATCGTTAAAATATTTCAGTGGGACCTCAAATGTGTTGTGTAAGATGTTTTAGTTACAATATGAATGTATACATCTTCATCCATTTATCTTAAATAGCAGTTAATTTAGAAAGCCTAACCTACTGACCCATGACCTTGACCTTGAAGACAGAAGCCCTAATATCCAACACAACACACCTTCTAATGTGTACAGCAAGTTGCACTGTTTAATCTCAAACAGCTTTAAAGTCATATAGTGGAAAATAAAGTGATGGAAAGAAGAAAGTACTGGGTTTTGACCTTTACCTTGATGATAGGACACCCAATGTGGTGCATGACACACATTCCAGTGATGATGTACATGTAAGCAAACATTAATCCCATAATCTCCAATGGTTTATAAGTTACTGAGCAGAAATGTCAAGGTGTGATGGAAAATATAAAATATTAAGTTCTGATCTTGACCGTGAAAATATCAACCCAATTCTGCTATGTGACACACCATCTAATGATGATGTGACATAACACTGTGTTCCATCCTTCAATCTCAAATGGTTTTAAAATTACTGAGCATAATGGAATGTGTGATGGATGGATGGATATCTGCCCTTTCTTCATGAAGGTGGGGTACAAAAAATAAAAGAAACTGGCCTCATTTTCAGTGTATTCAGAAAGCAGTTTCATAACCAAATCAACTTGCTTGACAATACTAGCTAACTTGTGAAGTGAAAATGATAACTACCATTATTCAAGGACTGATTACACAGACATCTTAAATGGACAAATAACTATTAAGCAGGGTCTAATGACTCTTTTGTCCTTGACTGAAGGGCTACCGACTTTAAAATTTTACCAAAGCTGCATTTTATTTTATATTTTCTTTGTGTTCAATTTGCATTTGATTCATGATTGCATTTCATCTCATTGCTTTCACTTTATGGTCTCTAAAAATGCATTCAGATTTTACATTTATCACTCTCATACAGTGTTTACATTAAAGTTTGCTTCTTTGGAATGAAATGGAAAAGCATTTACTGAAGTCAGGTTTCCCACCTTTAAAAGTGTTAAGTGGAAAGAACAATGGCTTTTATATTCCTGACTTATTAAAAGTGTAATTTAATAAAATAGGAAAAGTTGGCATTCAATTTACATGAACATAAAATAAAATCACAAGTGCAAAAAATGTAGGAACACTTTTGTAGAGTATCTGTCAGCAAATGTTATTTCTTATTTATTTCATTTAAATAAAGATTGTACAGATATAATTACTGGTCATGATATCATTGCTTGAATCATAATGGCAGTTGATTTTTATGTCTGTCTTAACAAGAATAATGTCACCATTTTTGTAAAGGATGAAGAATTGTCTGTCAGTATAAATGAATCCAATCAAGGATTTTTATATGAACAGGCTTTTAAATATGTAAATTTAGTGACAGATTAAAAATAATTGATTTTTTATCCACTCATGAAATGCATTCATGTTTCATTCTGTTTTCATTTATCATTCATTGTTCTGCATATTGCATTTGTGCTGTGTTTTCTTATGAATCAATTCAGATTTATGCATTCATTCTGCATTCTGTTTAGAAAAGTTCTGTTTTTATTTGACTGGTAAAGTTACCCATTTTAAGGTAAGTGATTATGTAACAGGGCTTGACAAATCTTGTGCCCACTGTTCTGGGGCAAACATATGACAGGTTCTAAGGTTTGCAACTTACTACATGTACTAAGTCTGGGCAACCAGTTGGTGAATTCAGGTAGCCCAACTGGCTACTAAATGATACAAGGACTTCCTCCACAAGTTACAAAATGTAACTTGTCAAATAATTTACAAAGGAGGACCTGAATACATTACTCATAACAAGGAAAATTACAAGTTGTGAAGTGAACCATTTTCAATTAAAAATGCATGCGGGGTTAGCAGGTATATTTACTGGTCTGTCAGAAGGCCTATACAATTTTATGTATCATGAAAAAAGGGTTAAATAAATATAAAAATAAATAAACAAAAAATAAATAAATTGTTCCAAATAGCACAAGTCATGAGCTATCTATAGACATATTTGCTATGTTCATTTCTCCATTGGCTTACTCAATGTCATGTTCTCAATCAAATCTATTTCAATAACCACAGCATAACTCAAGTAACTAAAGCATGACTCAAATAACTACAGCATGACTCAAGTAACTACAGCATAACTCAAGCAATGAATTATATAACCCTTTTTTTAAGGCTAAATCAGATCCTTTTGTTTCTCTGCTAATATGTTAAATCGCTTAATTCTGTACGCAAACTGCTTTGATAAAAAACACATGTATACCACATTTTCCAGTGAAATTAAATAACAGTCAGAACTAAGGAGCCAAACCTCGGACTAATTAAATTTTGAAATGTATCTACTTCAAAATATAAATTATAAGCACATTGTTCATAGGTTTTTATATAGAAGAGGGTGAAAAAGAGAAGAAAACTTTGATCAGTACTCACCACTACAATAAACTTGAAGAGGCAGCATATGTAAATGGTAAAACTTTAAAGAGACAAAGACAGAGAAAAAAGCAGAAGAACAGAAAAAGACAAATAGAAGAGGCAAAGAGATTAAATAAATGAATATACAAATTATAAATATAAATGCAGAATATACAAATACAGATATAAATACAAATACATAATATACAATTACTGATAAAAATGCATAATATACAGACACAAATACAAATACAAAAACAGAATATACAAATCAGAATATACAAATACAGATACAAACACAAAAAGAGAATAAATTATACAAATACAGATACAAATACAAATATAGAATATACAAATACAGATACAAATTCATAATATACTGACACAGATACAAACACAAATACAGAATATACAAAAACAGATACAAATACAAGTATAGAATATACAAAAACAGATACAAATTCATAATATACTGACACAGATACAAATACAAATACAGAATATACAAATACAGATACAAACACAAATACAGAATATACAATTACAGATACAAATACAAATATAGAATATACAAATACAGATACAAATTCATAATATACTGACACAGATACAAATACAAATATGGAATATACAAATACAGATACAACCACAAAAAGAGAATAAACAAATACAGATACAAATACCAATATAGGATATACAAATACAGATACAAACACAAATACAGATACAAATTCATAATATACTGACACATATACAAATACAAATATGGAATATACAAATACAGATACAACCACAAAAAGAGAATAAACAAATACAGATACAAATACAAATATAGAATATACAAATACAGGTACAAACACAAATACAGATACAAATTCATAATATACTGACACAGATACAAATACAAATACAGAATACACAAATACAAAGAGAGATTGAATACTGTGATCTGGTAAGCATTTTTTTTAGATATATGGGTTTACAACAACAGAAATTAAATTGTTTAAAATGTTTTAAGTTCATACTGGATTAATTGTCTTTGAAAAAATGTTAAATTTTGTAATTGTATCAATGTTTGATAATGCTGACCACATTTAGAAAAACTGTAAAATACGGGAGTATGTACCCTTATGAATGATGAGTAATGATACAACCTAAAGTGAATGTCCGGCACAATGGTGTCATGAAGCTCGGTGGAACTTTTGCCATTATAAGCAAAATTGATTCAGTAATTTCAACCTATTGATGTGTGATGGCTCATTGCATGTATTCAAAGCCTACATGGGTTTACAACAACCAAAAATTGTCACTCCTTGCTACTGTTATGGACATGATAAAATATCACAGGTCATGCATGCTAAGTTTCAGTTAAGATTTATATTTTAATCATTTATCTGATACCAAGTATAGTTCCTGTGATGAAATTGGGATGGCAAAATACATTCTTTTATAATGTCCAAAATATTCTGATTTGAAGATCACATCTGTAATACACTCTCTTTTGCTCTTACAAATGAAGCCTTATTTGTTGGCAACCCTACATATTCTTATAGAAAACAACATGAAAATATTCATGTCTGTACAAACTTTAATTATGCCATCTAAATAATTAGTCCATTAAAAAATGCCAACATTTTGCATCACCTTTGCTTTTTTCTGGTAACAATTACTATTATCAATAATATTCTGTATATATATATATATATATATATATATATATATATATATATATATATATATATATATATATACACACACACAGTGGAGCCTCGTTAATCTGGACACATTCATTCCCAGTGAATATGTCCGGATTAATGAGCTTTCTGGATAATTGAATCATGCACATTTTTATTTTATGATGTCATCACACCGTATACATGTACATGTATATGCTAGCTGTAATTGTACTGTATATTCAATAATGATTGAAATAAATTAATGAATACTTCTACTGACGTGTGTTTATTTCATATTATTATAACATGCGATTGTACATACATGTACAGTAAATATAAGTTTAGACAATGTCGACACTCTCTGCTTCTCCCTCATACAATTTGCCTTTGATGCCCCGCCGATTCTTGGAATTTTGTAGCCAACCACGAGAATAGGCAAAGTCAGTGATGCCGAGTTGGTCTCCGAGTATCTTTGCCTTGGCAATGAGCATTTCATCGGTGACGGCGGCTTGGTGGGTCCACATGTCTGAGAACCACAAGAAGACGGGCATCATCGACTTGCTGATATTTGGCGTGGCGAGCGCGAGTTAGGTCTGCTAAGTCGGCAGGTATGGAAAATCATTTGCCCATGTTTTTTTTATGATGTCTGCAACTGCTGACATGCCAATGACTAAGGATGAATAAGCCATAATATGCTGGTGTATATCTTGAATGGCAGCTTTTGGGTGATCTTTGTGCTGGCAAATCTTTTTTATGCTGGCTGGTATCTCTACTCGTCTACGCTTGCTTGATGGTGTCGCCATAATATATGTAAAATGTACAATGAATACAAACTGATATCTCATGTTACAGTAAACTAATGAAATGCAGTCATTTCTATTAGTCGCATTTTACAGCTGTTATTGTTGCTAATGAGCTGATAATTGACGTCCACATTTTATTCTGATATGAAGCCCTGTACTGTCCACACCTTAAATCAATTAACTGTATTTGTACAGCCATCAATAAACTATGACTGTTACATACAATTGGTAAACAACAAAGAGGCTTAATAACACACTTAATTTATTTACCATATGTTATGTCAAAAAGCGTGGACAATTTGATCCCAGTGTGATTATTTAATTATTAACACCCCGTTGGCGACTAGCTAAAACAGACATGGTTATACAATCGCTGGTTACAACATGGTCATGCTACGTAGTTTTTCCACACATGATCACGTGATTAATGGATAACTTTAACATACCACTAGAATTTTAACAATCAGAGATTGATACATTGGCACACCTCCAAATTTGCGTAGGTGAATCTGTATTATCCGACTGGCTGTATTTTCATATACGATTTTTCTATTTTTCTTGTTTTTGGACAGATTATTTCCGGATTATCGATACAAGTTTTAAAGTAATTTTACACTTTGGTCCCCGATTTTGATTTCCAGATCTGGAACGCAGATTTCTTGATTAACGGAGCAAATTAACGTTTAGGAATTCCGTTCCCATTGAATTATGTCCAGATAGCGAGGTTTCCGGATGAACGGAGTCTGGATTAACAAGGCTCCACTGTATATATATACACACATACAGTATATATACAGCATATATGCATATACAGCATATATATATATATATTTTTTTTTGTTACAGCTGGGAGACAATTCTCTAATAAGCACATGCTTTCTACTGAATCCCCAAAATATTATGCAAGTACTATTTTGTTTGGACAAAGTTTTTTAATAAACATGTTTAAAAGTAAGTAATTATGTTTCTCTTTACCTTGTGATGGTCATAGTTGGGCTGAATTTGTGCGATTCTTTCATTAAATCTCTTTTCTGACTCCTCCTGCTGTTTCTTCGTTTCCCTGATCTGTTCTGCCAAGTCAGACATCATCTGGCAATGTTGAAGAAAAAAGAATTAGGAGTAAGCAGCATTCTAACAAAGTAGGTCATCTCATCCATAATTTTGATATAATTAAATATTTTTACCAAGTTCATGTAACAAGCACTTAGATTGGTTTAAATCACATCATGTGATTCAATAAACTTTAAGTTATTAGATCACAATGCTAGAAAGGAACTAATTATGTATTACTGCACCCTCTTGTGTGGTTGGACAATATTTGTAAACAATTTGTAAAATTGTTCAGACTTCATGAATCCATAAAAGATGAATTTCAATACTTGTATTAAAATTGATTTACACAAACAAACACACCAAAAACAGAAATAAAGTGTCAAGTTGGATACATGACACTTTCCCCACATTGGTCTATGAACAGCAGCCATGACTGCTTATCAATAATACTTCTGGAATATACCATATATGCTTGCTTATAAGACAAGTTCAACTGCAAACAACACATACCCTAATCAACTGCCATAAAATGCAATAACAGATCAGGGTCAAAGATGCTTGTTCCAGTGATTATTCCTAACAAACTACAGTCTACATAGACCCAGATCTGCCAGTGCATTATGTGAATGCAGATATGAGTCTGTGTAGTTTGCAGATGGACTTGATTTATACAAGAATATATATGGTATCTAACATGGTCAGGTTTTAAATACTGTAAATCAACTATTTTTCTTGGGGTACTAATTTTCATGGGATATCAAATTTTGTTGGATACCAGTTTTCATGGTAGATCATTTTTCATGGCATAATTTTTTTTGTTAGAACACCAACTGTCATGGGATATATTGCCATGAGATATCAATTTTTGTTGGCCACTAGTCATGGGTATCAAATTTTGTTGGACACCAACTGTCATGGGATATAAATTTTTGTTGGACACCAAATGTCATGGGATACAATTTTTTGCTGGATACCAATTGTAGTGTGATATAAAAAAAAATTGTTGGACACCAATTGTCATGGGATATAAATTTTTCATGGACACCAAATGTCATGGGATATCAATTATCACTGGACACCACTTGTCATGAGATATCAATTTCTGCTGGACACCAATTGTCATGGAATATAAATTTTTGTTGGAACCAGTTGTCATGAGATATCAATTTCTGCTGTACACAGACTGAAATGCGATATCAATTTTTTCTGGACACCTATTGTCAAGAGATATCAGTTATCACTGGACACCAGTTGTCATGAGATATCAATTTCTGCTGGACACCAATAGTCATGGGATATCTATTTTTGTTGGAAAACTATTGTTATGGGATATCAATTTTGTTGGTAACCAATTGTCATGGAATATAAATTTTAGTTGGACACCAATTTTCATGGGATATCAATTTTTAGTGAACACCAATTTTTATGGGATAGATTTCTTTGTTGGATGCCAGTTTTTATGGGATATAAATTTTTGTTGGACACCAACTGCAGTGCGATATACATTTTTTGTTGGACACCAACTGTCATGGGATATAAATCTTTGTTGGACACCAAATGTCATGGGATATCAGTTATCACTGGACACCAGTTGTCATTATATCAATTTCTGCTGGACACCATTTGTCATGGTATATCTATTTTTGTTGGATACCAATTGTCATGGGATATCAATTTTTGTTGGACACCAATTGTCATGGGATATCAATTTTTGCTGGACAACAATTGTAGTGTGATATACAAATTTTGTTGGACACCAATTAACATGGGATATAAATCTTTGTTGGACACCAAATGTCATGGGATATCAATTATCACTGGACACCACTTGTAATGAGATATCAACTTCTGCTGTACACCAGTTGTGATGGGATATTAATTTTTGTTGGACACCAATTGTCATGGAATATCAATTTCTGCTGTACACTAATTGTCATGGGATATCAATTTTTGTTGGACACCAACTGACATGGAATATCATTTATCACTGAACACCAGTTGCCATGAGATATCAATTTCTGCTGGACACCAATTATCATGGGATTTCAATTTTTTTGTTGGACACCAATTATCATGGAATATCAATTTTTGTTGGACACCAATTGTAGTGTGATATAAATGTTTTGTTGGACACCAATTGTCATGGAATATCAATTTCTGCTGTACACTAATTGTCATGGGATATCAATTTTTGTTGGACACCAATTGACATGGGATATCAGTTATCACTGAACACCAGTTGCCATGAGATATCAATTTCTGCTGGACACCAATTATCATGGGATTTCGATTTTTTTGTTGGACACCAATTATCATGGAATATCAATTTTTGTTGGACACCAATTGTAGTGTGATATAAATTTTTTGTTGGACACCAATTGTCATGGGATATAAATCCTTGTTGGACACCAAACATCATGGGATATCAATTATCACTGGACACCAGTTGTCACAAGATATCAATTTCTGCTGTACACCAGTTGTCATGGGATATCAATTTTTGTTGGACACCAATGGTCATGGGATATCAGTTATCATTGAACACCAGTTGTCATGAGATATCAATTTCTGCTGGATGCCAACTGTCATGGGATATCTATTTTTGTTGGACAACAATTGCCATGGGATAACAATTTTTGTTGGACACCAATTGTAGTGTGATATAAATGTTTTGTTGGACACCAATTGTCATGGAATATCAATTTCTGCTGTACACTAATTGTCATGGGATATCAATTTTTGTTGGACACCAATTGACATGGGATATCAGTTATCACTGGACACCAGTTGCCATGAGATATTAATTTCTGCTGGACACCAATTATCATGGGATTTCGATTTTTTTGTTGGACACCAATTATCATGGAATATCAATTTTTGTTGGACACCAATTGTAGTGTGATATAAATTTTTTGTTGGACACCAATTGTCATGGGATATAAATCCTTGTTGGACACCAAACATCATGGGATATCAATTATCACTGGACACCAGTTGTCACAAGATATCAATTTCTGCTGTACACCAGTTGTCATGGGATATCAATTTTTGTTGGACACCAATGGTCATGGGATATCAGTTATCATTGAACACCAGTTGTCATGAGATATCAATTTCTGCTGGATGCCAACTGTCATGGGATATCTATTTTTGTTGGACAACAATTGCCATGGGATAACAATTTTTGTTGGACACCAACTGTCATGGGATATCAGTTATCACTGGACACCTACTGTCATGAGATATGAATTTCTGCTGTACACCAATTGTCATATGATATCAATTTTTGTTGGACACCAATTGTCATGGGGAAACAAAATGTCATGGGATACCAAATTTCATGGATTTCATGGTAGCTATGAAACAAAAATAAAAGCTCAATGAACAATGAGTCTTCTGTGTGAACAATAATACCCTTTTTCTAATGCACAAATTTCAAGTATGGACAAAAATGTAATTTTCTTAAACTTTATGAAATGTGATACTCACAAAAATAAACAAATTTAAAGTAATTTATAAAACAAATGAAGTATAGAGCAATCTATAAAGTTAATTAATTCTAATGCCAAAGATACTTTGACATTCACTTATAGGAAACCCAATGCTTTCTGCTTACTTACTATGTTTTTCTCTTCCTTAGTTTTTCTTAGTTTTTCCACTTTTGTTTTCACTACACTAACAGCCTGAGTAACTTCATCAGCAACTTTCTGAGCCTATAAGTAGAATAAAAAACATCCTACAATCAGTGTAGAGGCAAATATCTTAAACACCATGTATAACAAACCAGCTCAAGAGCTTAATGATGGAATCATTTTTCTGCTTAAAAATGTTTATGATCCATTTTTCTCTTCATTAAAGCAATACCTAGATGCAATTATTACTGAATCATACATGTAATATGTCTGATTATGTTCATTAAAGGTTCCTTTTCAGGTTGTACATCAGACATTTGAGTGATTTTCACATGTTGCAGGGTTGGGTGTCTCTCCAGCTGTGCCTCTCCAACTCTTTTACGGAGTCTCCATTCTCCAATGACTTTGAAAATATATTAATATTGATGCCTATGGAGTTTTGTTTGGGAAGAAAATAGCTGCAAATATGTGAGGGTTTTCTAAATGCTGATATGAGTCAAAAACTGTTGACCACTACATTGATGAGCATTTACATCCTCAAAATCTGTTTCATGCTACCTTAATGAGCATTTACATGATTAAAAACTGTTTAGTGCTACCTTAATGAGCATTTACATCCTCAAAAACTGTTTACTGCTACCTTGATGAGCATTTACATTCTCAAAAACTATTTAGTGGTACCTCAATGAGCATTTACATGCTCAAAAACTGTTTAATGCTACCTTAATGAGCATTTATTCTTGAAAAGGTTTACTTCTTCACAGTATTAAGTAAAAATCATGAATTATTTTATTAATAACTCAGAAACTTTCGTGTAGTGTAGACAGATACTCCATTCAACCAGCTCAACAACATCTGATCAAGATGGCCAGATTCACATGCAGCTTATATTCTTACAGCAACATTACCCTCATAAATCTAATTACTTTTACAATTAAAAAAAATAAACGAAATCATAAATACATTTGTTTTTATTAGTGAATGCACATATGAGAGAGATGGATGAAATAATGTTGTGTTGGTATCTACAATCATGTATATTCAGGTACATATTTTTATGTAGCTGTTGGAGAGAGAGAGAGAGAGAGAGACATAGAGGTTACATGGTTCATTGTTGTTGTTGTGGGTTTAATGCCATTTTTCAGCACATGATAGGCTATAAATGGCAGCTAGCTTAGCAGGTGGATGAAGAACCTAGGAAACCCTAGGAAAAACCGCTGACCCACTGGAAGCTACTGGCAAGCTTTTTCACATACCTACATTGGCCAAGCCTGAGACTCAAACCCATGGGGACAGAGGCGAGATGGCAGTGGTCAGTAAAGGTGAGTGTTTTGTATCTCTTGACCACCTGGGACCCCCATGGTGATTGTGATCTTCAGTGTCCAGTTAACTGATGACCATGATCTTCCTCATTTACAATGGCATTATATTTCATTGTCAATTTACACCTCTGATAAACAGTTCATTCTTATTTTATTTAATTATGACAGCCATTGTAACATTACATCAAAAACCACTTGACTGGCAAAGTTACTGCATGCTGATTAAATATGTCTAGAGGAAACTGAATCTACTATCTAGGCAATTCTAGTCAAGGCTGAAATGAAGGCAAGATTCTCTGAGATGAGATCAAATTAATGTGGATACCAGTTGGGAAATGAGGTTGTTCATTTCTTAGGTCATTGTCCTGCTGTTATTGAACATCAGTAGATATTGTAGTGACCAGCAATCACATGTATCATTCCTTCTTTGTGCTTGTTAATAAAGATAACAACAGAAGTATCGATCAAACAATAATGATAGAATCTCAACACAAAATGTTATTGAAATAAAAACATCAAAGTTTTGTTTTAAACTGCAAGCTATAGAGTAACAAACTTAGTCAAATGCTCTCCTTAATGATATTACTTAAGAAACTGAAACCAATAACATTATCACTGAATTTTACAGGGAATTTACTGTCCAGGTAATTTAAGTTTAGGTCGGATTAGTGTAGTTGGCTCAAAGGTGTGATCAAACTATCAGTAAGGAAATAAATATTTTATTTTAATTTGTTTACTATAATGAAACAATAAGACTATTTGACCATTGGTCTATGGTCTACACTTTGGCATGTACCAATATAAAATTTTATTGGATAAGGAAATATCATTATGGCTTCTAATTTTAAAATGTTCATGTGCTTTGTGACAGGGACTGACATAATAAAGGGCACTCATCAAGGGATATACCATTTAACTCAGATCTTTTGAAGAAAAATAATTCAAGCTCCTAGATAACTTTAAGAAATATACCGTTGCACTTGTCTGCCAACAATAAGAACATATTCTATCAATCACACTAGCTGAGAAAAATTTATCTTGAGATAAAAAAGAAATTTCCTAATTGGAGAGAAAATCATAGCCACCCCTCCCCAAAACATTAACTGGTCAGTCTTTATTGATATTGTTTATGAGCTATATAATGTAAAGGCTATAGCTAATTATTCATAAACATCAGTAGATACTGCAATGACAACATGAGATTACATGTATCAATCATTATTGGTTCTTGCCAGTAAAAATATCAATAAAAGGTTAGATCAAAGATTAAGTGTAGATTCTCAAGTAACAAAACCATTACCCTTTCAAAATGAAATGATCAAAGATATACTGTTCATTTTTTACAATTTTGGTCACCAATTTCTGTGGTGATATACAGCTGATGTTTCCCTTAAGTGTGAAAAATATATATAATTAAATGCACACTAAATGGTGCATTAAATGTGGCCACAAGTAGTTTACTTTACAATATAGCAAGAAAAAACAGATACTGTTTTTCATAATAAAGAGAGAATATTTGCTTACTCTGTGTGAATAATGGATATACTTCATCGAGTGGGTGTATTTTCATAAGTGGAAGACAAATCTCTCCAACCGAACATAAACACAAATATCTCTACTAAAACAATTACTTTTCTTCTGTCTATATAATTCATGAGCTAATCAAAATTTTCAATTATCCTTAATATTTTGTCATGAAAATTAATATTTATATTGTCACAGTATTGTGCCAGACATGTACAATGCTCACAGGTAGAGATCTAGGCAAACTTTTTTGTCAATAAAGAACACCTCTGTGATAATTTTTTAATGTTTTATAAAAAAAAATTAAATATTGCTTGCATTTCCAGTGTTTGTTTTTCTTTTTGTTTGTAAAACTATGACAGTCTATTCATTATTACATGTAGACCCACTCGTGATAAGTTATGCTAGAAACTTGTCTGCAAGTGTGACCAAGTTCTAACATCAATATTGTTTCATGATGTAAAGATTGTCTTTGACAACAGAATGTATCACCAAAAATAATATACATCTATTCAAATATTCTTACCTCTGAAAATCTGAAACATAATTCCTATTTTGCTTTAAAAATGCTTTTAAGTTACCTCAACGATAAACTCCACATATGGTGTACTATTTAAACTTATGAAACATTTTTAAAATATGCTTTCCTGGAAAAAGAAGGGTCTGAATATTAAGGTTAACACACTGTGAGAAAAAGATAAATATTAAAGATGTTGCAAAACTCTATAAAAAGGCACCCAAAAAAATATAAAGCCAACCCACTCCCATCCTTGAAATACAATGTCAACAACTTTCTGTAGAAACCACAAACTCTTGTCCAAAAAGTCCAAGAAATGCTCATTTGGATCCATCCTGGACATTTAAACAACAAAAGAACATCAAGAGAACTATGCACTGACCATTACAGTGATTCAGGTCCTTTTATGTTATAAAAACTTCAACATACCTTGTTTCTCTTTTCCCTGATATCTATTCGGGCCTTTTCAAACTCTGTAGAGTCAGCCTTGATACGTGCCTCCAAAATAGTTTTGGTGTGAGTTTCATCCATCATCTGTTTCCGAAAACTCTCTGCCGTGGCCTATGGTAAATGCATATGTTTGTCATAAATACACAGAGGATATTGTCTTTCCTATGCTAATAGACGATATTTTTAATTGTGTGGTAGCAAAAAATGCAATAGTTAATAAATGATGAAGCCACATGTTAAAACATATCATTTTTAGTATCAACATGGGAAAAGAAAATTTTCTTTTTATTATATGCCAAACTTGCTCTAGAATCAAAGTTTAAAAGATTAAACTCACTCTCTGGTACGCCATGTTCACCCCTACCCTTTTTCATATATTCACCTCATTTTCAAAAGCTGATCAAATAAATATATATAACCTAAGAAAGTGGTAGGATTGGGTTGACTTAAACTGTGATAGTTAATTACATTTTTGTCATTCTGTAAACTATTTGACCCTATCTGAAAACAATGCGAGCCTGATTCAACAATGCATTTCAGTGGGTTTATCAGTGCTGTAAAGGAAACAAGGGCAAATAACTTCTGAGGGATGCGAATGGCATCTGGTCAAATTTCTTTATCAATGATTGATTTCTATGTCTGTAATGTGAGGTGGGTTTTTTCTTCGTTCTAGCTCACAGAGTACTTGTTTTTATTTCTACAGGTACAACTATTGTGGGAAACACACAATCAAGCATCACACTGCATGATGGGATATCTTTTATTTTCACATGTGAAAATATAACGACATATTTTTCACATGTGAAAATATAAGGACATATTTTTTACATGTGAGAATATAAGGATATAGGACTGAAAATAAATGAAAATTATTTCACCAATAAATCTCTATATTTCACACACTTAAGTATAGAATAAAGTCTATTATATGAGTATTCATGGGGTATTACATTAATGTAATGAAGAATTAACATTAAATGCTACACCTCACCATCATCCAGTGACATATTTTACCATTCAATGAACCTCATTATGAAACAGTATCTTATAAACATACATAAATAGAATGGTTCTTCAGTAATGCTGATTAAAAGCAGCATTCAAAGCTTCCATGTAAAGACATAATTTTTGGCATGCCAAGGGGTATAACTCTTTCCAAACATATGGTAGACAAGACTAAATGTATAAAAGGCACAAATCTAAGACATAATGTTTATACTAAACTGCATAAGGATATGTTGAATAGTTCTTGAGCTACAGTATGTCAGTTATGATCAACATGAAGCTAACTGTAATGGGCTATAACTCCATCTAAAAATGAGCAGCTCGGACAAGACCCATAAAAGACACATCTATGTGTTTGTAGCAAAGTTCGTACCAAATTACATGAGAATATGTTGAATTGTTCTTGAGCTGTGCTGATTACAAGCAACATCCCATGTACAGACATGAACTTAATTGTTACAAGCCAAATTGTTGACAAGACAACACCACCCCTCTCAAGAAAGACATGTGTAGGTCTGTGAGAAAATGCAAAAAAAATAATGCCTCAGAAAATGTTGAATATTGAATGAACTATGCAGATTACAAGGACTGACTATAGTAGAGATATAAAACTTGTAAAACGAGGGCAATAACTCCATCAAATTTGGACCTAAAAAAATGAAACCTTAAAAAGGGCACATTTACCACATGTAGAAAGCAATTTGCCTACCAAATGGATGCCAATTAAGTCTAAGGAGATCAGAGTTCTTGTAGTTTCAAGACATCAGAATGGACAGACACACAGACAGACAGACTGATGGACAGATATGAGGTTAATTTTATACTGTTAGAGGACTCCAACATCTTGATGCATGGCCCCAGCAAAACTTTAAGTGGATCTCAGAAAAGCTATATACTACTTTATGGTAGTTAGAAGACTATTCCTTTTAAATTCACCAGAAAAATGAGGTTTATTTTTAATAGGGGTGAGAAATGAACCTTTTTTTCGGCACAATTTTAATTCCTTTCAATTGGTGGTACCCCCAAAAAAGTATTTTTCATTTTCCTCCATCCTCAGACACAGTGGAATATTCCTTAATGGTTTCAGAGACAAAATTCACATAAAAGGCATATTCTCAGCTATAGTTGCAACCTATTTGAATGGAGACTGAGATCACTGAATAAGAGCTGAAGATTTTTTGACAGCATGAAGTTTCTTAGAATTTGTTGCAGATAAGTGGCTATTGAGAAGTCACAAAAATGGATTTTTTCTATTTTCAGCAACAATGTCAATTGACATTACTTGTATGAACTTGAAAGTCCATACTATGCAACAGTCTCTGCCAGTTTTGGTAGAAAACATACCAAGAAGTTTCTTCATATGGAAATTAAAAAGAACAGAGTGATGTTTATTGATGCACAATGCATAAGCCCTGATACACAACCACATAGCACCGTACCATACACTCATACATGGCTTCAGGTCCGGTAAAACCTAACTATTGATTTTAGCAAAAATTTGATTGTGCACAAACATCTTCACAAATGTTACTTCTTAGAAGAACACTGATGAGTGAAAATCTGCATTAACCTTAAGGCTTTCCTCTGTTTTGAAGGCTTTATGTTGCTCAAAGTGCAGCTGCTCACGTGTCGTCTGATTGATATTGTAAATTTTGTTGAAGTCTTCCATCATGACACTCATTTGCTGTTGTAGCTTCATTTTCTCTCGTGTAATACGTGCCAAGTTCTTCTCATCCTTCACCTTTTGCTGTTCACTGCAAGATACATTCAAACCTGCTATAGTGACCTCAAGTATATTACAGAAACATGCATCAAGGTAAAAGTAAAATAGGATCTATTTATACATCAATCAATTTATTTATATTTACCAACCATATATACTTGCTTATAAGTTGAGTCTAACTGACAACAACATAGATCTTAAACTACTGAAGCATAATGTGTCAACAGATCAGGGTCTAAGTTGTTTGTTCTACAAATTAGTTCTAAAAATTAAGTAAATAATAATTCCTTCTAGCTGGTTCCTCTCAAAATTGTCATCATAAACTGAAATACTTGTAATATTTAAAATGACTTGCATCATACCTGTTGAGCAAAAGAAATAACATCCTCCATTATTCTATCATTTTTTTTTTACCCCTCTGTTTGTTAGTGGTTAGAGCATCTGCCTCGGATACAGGAGGTAGTGGGTTCAAACCCCAGCCGAGTCATATCAAAGACTTATCACAACATGGTTGGCCTGGTATCAGGATAATGTGACTGGATGGAACATCGTGCTACATATCTGTGGCATGATGCTCCAGTGCTAGACATCACCATAAACTGCCACACTCAGGACATTATAGCGATATGACTGAACAATTGTTAAAGCTAAGTTAAAAATCCAAATAACACACACATACTATAATGAATTCATTTGGTTGAAAAGCTCACTTGTTAAAATATCATGTTTTTGTACTACATGATGAAATATATCTGGTATTTATGAAGGAAAAAATAAATATTTCCTCTATGTATTTGCCTTGCCAAAAGAATTGAAAATCACATCTCTGTATCTTGGTAACAAAATAACTGGGCAACAATACCAAACAAAATTTTAATGATCTATTAGTTTAAAAAGCACACAAGAAAATGATTTCAAATTAACCTCTAACATTGAAATATGATTAAGAAACTGCATATGGGAACATTTTAACAAATAATACCATTGATAAATTCTTGCCAATGTCTTTTTCTGAAACAGTCTGCATGCTTAATTTTTACACTTTTGTTAAAATTTTATAATCATGCAATAAATATATGCATTTTGTGACCAGGTTGCAGAGTTATATCGTATCTGGGCACCAAGAAAGAATGAAAACAAGAATCACCTACAGATGACATATCACCCATGTTCCTGACTTATATAAAGATTGTCTCTCAGGTTTTATACTATACATGCAAGTACCCTATGGTGCAGCACTCACAATTTTCATACTAGTTATGCTACAGTTTGTTTCAATAGTAACATAAACAAAAAGCCCTGGGCCAGCACATTAAGCCCATGAATTTGTGACCTTGACTCCAAGGTCAAAGGTTAAGCAAAGAAATCATAGAATCAATTCTTTCATCTTCATAATGACTCAGCAAAGGCATAAAGAACAAATTCCATCTTATGATATTGGAAATACAAAACACTGAAAAAGCTTTAACCAAAACCTTCAAATAAAGTTTTCATCACTGTGACCTTGACACCAAGATAAAAGGGCAAATAAGCATGTAATAGAATGAACTGTTTTAGCTTCATAATGATCATGCTAAGTATGAAGAAAATACATTAAAATTACTTAGGAAGTGTAGTCAAATTAAGACATGTTACCCAAAACCTTTAAAATATTATATGACTGTGACCATGACCTTATACTCCAAGCAGCAATCAAGCATGTTGTTTAATTAAATGTTCTACCTTCATGATGATTTATGCCAAGTATCATGAGCATCTATTGAGCAGTTTATCAATATAAACAAAAGAAAACATGTTGTTTAATTAAATGTTCTACTTCATGATGATTTATGCCAAGTATCATGAGCATCTATTGAGCAGTTTATCAATATAAACAAAAGAAAACATGTTTACCAAAATGTTCACAAAATTTTTCTATGATTGCGACCTTGACCACAATGTAAAAGAGGAAAGTGAGCATGTCATATAATGAATTGTCCTAGCTTCATATTGATTTATGCCAGGTATGAACCTATCAAGGATTCTAGCAAACAAATGCAAATGAAAACTTTAACAAAACCAAAACAATTTGTTGATGCAACACTTCCACTTCCATTGTCGTGTTTCAAACTACAGTAGGTATGACAAATACTGAATGCAGGCAACTGAAATATCAATATTAAGGTACTTCTATGCATATTTTTGACATAAATACTTTGAATTTCATTTAAATATCTTGTATGGTTTGAGTAATGCTCTTGTAATGTAAACTTTAAAGAACAGGGACCAGCAGACAGCTGGGATACAGAATGATTTCTTGAAGATTATATATATATATATATAGGACGTCCATATTTACAATGTGTACAGGGAAATAATCAGCATCATGAATTTTGCTCCAGAAATGAAGTGATGGATGACAAACAGAAAAATAACAAAACAACGTAAAAAATATTACAATTGATGATTGTGAATAGCAAAGGGCACATCCACACATTTACATTACTAATTGTGTAAGCATACCAAGTTCATTTAGATATATTTAATGGTTTTACCTGGAAACAAAAGTGTGGATAATTGATGGACGGATGGACAAATGGCCAAAAACTTCAAAAATAATGGAACTGAAGAACTGTGTACAAAAATGTAACAAATGTGTACCAAATTTCAAATACATATCTAGAACAATTTTGGAGTTAATGAATGGCAGGGAAACAAAAATGTGAATAATAAATGGTTGGATCAACAAACAAATGGATGAAATGGTATAAAATAACTGAAGTTGAAGAACTGTGAATAGTAAAAGGCAATTCTTTGTCAAATATGTGTACCAAGTTTCAAAGAGATATCTTACATGGTTTTGGTGTTTCTCGTGGAATGAAAGTATCCATAATGGATGGACAGATAAATAGACAAACACAAAATATATTAAAACTGATAAAACTGTGAATAGGAAAAGGCACATCTGAACCAACAGAATAATTTGTATGTTACCATGTTTCATCGAGATATCTTAAGAAGTCTTGGAGTTATGCTATCGAAATGTATGTGTTTACAGACAGATGGACTCTGGACAGACATACAGATGAACAGAGCAATAGCGATATCCCTCCATATTACATAATGGCGGGGGGTAAAAATGAGAACAAACTGACCATTCTTTAATCTTGTCATTTAAATCCTGTACATCCATTTCCAATTCCTTTCTGACAGTGCTTGCATTCTTTGCTTCCTTTAGCATCCTCACGATGGAATTTTGATACTGATTTGTCTTTCCCTCATACGTACTTTTCTAAAATATGAAGAACATAGGAATTCAAATACCTTCACTGAAAATGCAGAATAATTCACATCACCACAATGAACATAAATGTAATTGAAACTATTTATGTTGGGCAAGTTAATAAGTAAATAAGTGAGCAAATACAGAAATTACTGCAAAATTTGCATTTGTTTGGAAAGTAAAACTTGTCTTCAGGGCTTACTGTAATAAATCTTTGAGGAAAAGATGCAACTGAAAATCAAAACACTGATTTCATAAAGTCTTTCAAATGTTTAAAGGTTTTGAGGCTGTGAGCAAATTTAAAGTGCTTACACACTAGTTCAGTATTTTACAACTGACTTATTTTCCTTATACTTTCAAAATTGTTTGCTTTGTAGTTCTTAAAAAAATCCACATAGAATGCAAAAAAATTATTTGTGTTAGTAGGTGTAAAATTATTACTTCTGACAAACAAGGGTTCAAGTAACAAGCTAAAGATCAATAGTGATGAATCTATCCTAAATATGAAGACATCCTACTATGAACATTTTTCATACAACAGGATAAAAGTTTATCATTCATTCAATAGGATAAAAGTGTATCATTCATACAACAGGATAAAAGTGTATCATTCAAACAACAGGATAAACATGTATCATTCAAATAACAGGATAAAAGTGTATAATTCAACAGGATAAAAGAGTACTGATTCATGCAACTGGATAAAAGTGTATTATTCATACAACAGGTTAAAAGATAAAAGTGTATCATTGATACAACAGGATAAAAGTGTATCATTCATACAACAGGATAAAAGTGTATCATTCATAAAACAGGATACAAGTGAATCATTCATACAACAGGATAAATGTGTATCTTGCACATAGCAGGCATTTATTTTTCTACAAAATAAATTCTTTCTTTTACATAGCATGCAATTTATTCCAACAATTTCTGTGCAAGTTATGAGTAAAATTTACCTAAATTACTAAAGATAAATTTCAAAAACAATCTTCATTGTTTTTTAAAATCAGAATATGCAACATAATGAAGGAGAGTAGAAAAACTGAATCTAGTGAGTATAGATTCAATTGAATCTCCTTCAGGCAGCTTGAAGAAGCAGGAATATGTAAACGGTAAGACTTAAAAAATGAAATGGGCTAGAAAGAAAGAAAAAAAGGAAAAAATACAAACAGAAGAAAGAGAGACAAAGACAAAGACACAAATACCAACACAGAAACAGACAGAAAAACAAACAGGTAGACAGGTAAACAAAGACATGATAGCATGGCCATAAAAGAGTACTGTGTTACAAATCACTCTATACTGAAGGAGATTCAATGTCAAAATTTTTTTAAAGTGGGATTCATGACCATACCCATGTTACCCATGTTATGTTACCCATGTTATGTTACCCATGTTATACGTGCACTGAAGACCATACATGTGTTATATGTGGGACTGTGCTATAGTTAGGTGCATTCATTACAATATTGTGTTAAATAACCGACTGTGCTATAATGAGGTGTATTCATGGCCATACATGTGTTATATATGGAACTGTGCTTTAATGAAGTGAATTCATGACCATACATGTCTTATATAATGGACTGTGCTATAATGAGGTACATTCATGACCATACATGTCATATAATGGACTGTGCTATACTGAGGGGAATTCATGACCATACATGTATTATATGGGATGGTGTAATAATGGGGTGCATTCATGATCATACATGTGTTATATAATGGACTGTGCTACAATGAGGTGCATTCCTGACCATACTGTGTTATATATAGGATGGTGCTATACAGAGTTACTTTATAGTGAGATACCTTGAAAAAAATTAATACAATTTGAAATGAGGAGAAATGTAGTATAAATTTGTAATTGATCTGATTTCAGTGGATCAGTTCAGTTTATTGCTCTTATAAAAATTATGTAGAGAAAAAAAACAAATTTAGCATTATTATGGAGTGGTCTGATTTTGGGTGTGGTCAGAAAGAGAGGTTTTACAACCAGTCAGCACACTTCATGATACATAGTAAGCAATAATAGTCACAATAATTAGGGTAAGGCTTATAGGTAAGTAGTCACAATAATTACAGCAATAATAATCACAATAATCAGGGCCCAGCAATGTGGAATGAATTGTCCACTGAACTTAAACACAAAGCCACAGTGATCCCATTCAAAAGTGCTCTTAAAACTCACTTATTTCAACTGCAAGAACAAATGTTCCCTACCTTAAATATTTTCAGCATGTTATTTTATATTTTTTTAATTTCATGGTGTTTGTTTTTTGTAATAATATCATTATACATGAATATCTTTTTTATGTCATAGGTGTTGTCTAATGTTGTAAAGCACTTAGAGCTTCTAAAGATTAGGCGCTATACAAAGTCCTCATTATTATTATCATTTTTATTATTATAGGTAAATAGTTACCATAGTCAGGGCAAGGCTTACAGGTAAATAGTCACAATAAACAGTGTAATATTTATAGGTAAATAGTCACAATAAACAGAGTAAGGCTTATAGGTAAATAGTCACAAAAATCAATGTAAGGCTTATAGGTAAATAGTCACAATAATCAGTGTAAGGTTTATAGGTAAACAGTCACAATAATCAGTGTAAGGCTTATAGGTAAATAGTCACAACAATCAGTGTAATGTTTATAGGTAAACACTCACAATAATCAGCATAAGGCTTATAGGTAAATAGTCACACTAATCAGTGTAAGCCTTATAAGTAAATAGTCACAACAATCAGTGTAATGTTTATAGGTAAATAGTCACAATAATCAGTGCAATGTTTATAGGTAAATAGTCACAATAAACAGTGTAAGCCTTATAGGTAAATAGTCACAACAATCAGTGTAATGTTTATAGGTAAATAGTCACAATAATCAGTGTAAGGCTTATAGGTAAATAGTCACAATAAACTGTGTAATGTTTATGGGAAAGAAATCACAATAATCAGGCTAATGTTCATAGGTAAATAGTCACAGTAATCAGGGTAAGGCTTATAGGTAAATAGTCACAACAATCAGTGTATTGTTTATACGTAAATAGTCACGATAATCAGTGTAAGGTTTATAGGTAAATAGTCACAACAATCAGTGTAATGTTTATAGGTTAATAGTCACAATAATCAATGTAAGGCTTATAGGTGAATAGTCACAATAATCAGTGTAATGTTTATAGGTAAACATTCACAATAATCAGTGTAAGGCTTATAGGTAAATAGTCACAATAATCAGTGTAAGCCTTATAGGTAAATAGTCACAATAATCAGTGTAATGTTTATAGGTAAACATTCACAATAATCAGTGTAAAGCTTATAGGTAAATAGTCACAATAATCAGTGTAATGCTTATAGGTAAATAGTCACAATAATCAGTGTAATGTTTAAAGGTAAACATTCACAATAATCAGTGTAAAGCTTATAGGTAAATAGTCACAATAATCAGTGTAAAGCTTATAGGTAAATAGTCACAATAATCAGTGTAATGTTTATGGGTAAATAGTCACAATAATCAGGGTAATGTTTATAGGTAAATAGTCACAATATTCAGCATAAGGCTTATAGGTAAATAGTCACAACAATCAGTGTAATGTTTATAGGCAAACATTCACAATAATCAGTGTAAGGCTTATAGGTAAATAGTCACAATAATCAGTGTAATGCTTATAGGTAAATAGTCACAATAATCAGTGTAATGTTTATAGGTAAACATTCACAATAATCAGTGTAATGCTTATAGGTAAATAGTCACAATAATCAGTGTACGGCTTTAAGGTAACCAGTCACACTAATCAGTGTAAAGCTTATAGGTAAATAGACACAATGCTCACTGAAGTGAATAAGCAATAGAACAATTGTGATCTTGCAAAGTAATGTCTCAGAATACAGTGGATACTGGTTAATTGGGACACATGGGGACTTGAACACTTTGGCCCAATTAAGCAGCTGCCCTAATGATGTGGAGGAGTTAAAACAGTATACATGTATTTTGTCCTTTAAGATTTGTCCCAAATAAACGGTTGCCCTAATTAAATGATGGCCCAATTAATCAGATTCTACTGTATACCAAAAATTTCTTATGTTAATGGATTATTGGCAACGTGTAAGTCACAAAAAATGGAATATATTTAAGGTATAACGAAACATACAAATTAAGGGGAAATTATTAATAAATATCATATAAACTTGATTGTAAGTCAAATCTAATTGTAAACAACAAAGACCCTGATCTGCTCTTTCACAATGTGCTAGCAGATCAAATATTCTGTTGTTTGTTCAACTGATTAATCCTAACAAACTGCACAGACCAAGATATGTGGTGCATTATGGGATTGCTGATATAGGTGTATGAATTTGCAGTTGGACTTGACATATAAGTGAGCATATATGGTAAGTGAAAATTAAAGAGAAAATAAGTTTGTACATAACCAAAGACTCACATATTAGAAAAAAATATTTGTTTTTGCATGCTATATATGCTTACCTATAAGTCAAGTCCAACTGCAAAATGCACAGACCCAGATCTGTGGTCCCATCATGCATCAGCAGATCTGGGTCATGAGTACTTAGTAGAATAAACAACACAGACACTGATCTGCATGCAATTTACAAGGGCAGAACAGGATCTATCTTACTTACAGTTGGACTTGACTTAAAATGAGTACAGATGGTTTTATTCAGAAATAAAAGGAAATTATATAACTGACTAGGTTCTTGAAATGGGAGCTAGTTCGAGCATTTAATACATTGATGTCAAATAGCACAAATTAATGAAATGCTACAACTGCATGTACAAGCTATCACAGAAGTATATGTAGTAATGGGCTGTAAATCATCAAGGTTACCTTGAACTTGAGTGAATCCGCCAGATTGGCATTCTCTATCTCCAGATTCTGTTTTTCAAACTCTAGTTCTGATTTTTTGGACTGCATCTCTCGCACCTGACAAAAATAAAAAATATTGTATTTTTTGTAGGTGCTTCTCATAATGTTGACATTACAAGAACAGGTATAACTGCAATCTCTTACTCTGCACAATTTGTTTTCATTAAATTATGGGTATGAATCTATTACTCTCAATGTTCAAAAGAAACGCCATGACAAAAAAAACATTTTATTAATTTTAAAGTTATAAAAACATCAGCTTTTATTAATATTTTATGGAGAGATCTATTTGATAATATCAAGCCTAACATTAAGACATTTATATACAACTTTAGAAGTAACAAGGCATCTGAGAATATTTTATAACTGAAGAATTTTGGCTAATGGTGCAATATCATAACTTAAGAAAATGCTGAAAGTCAAAATTGATTTAGGCTTCTGAAGAATTATTAAGACCCATACCAAATTTGGTTTCAAATGATAAATACAGTGTGAAAATTATTGAGTGGGAAGAAATCTATTGTACCAAGGTATGTACATGTGTACAGAACACAACTACATTGCCAACACTATACAAAGCAAAACAAGTACATGTATTTATAATATTCAATACAAATGTACATAAAACTCCTTTAAAGTCTTCTGGGTAAATTCTTTGGTTGCAGGTTGCAAACTTTATTTAAAAACAATTGGCAAACAATGTGCCATGATCCTTCCAAGAAAACATTAACAATTTTCCATGATAATTTTAATGAAATAATAATAACAATAATAATAATAATGACTTTATTGAAAGATGGTGACACAATTAGTTACACAGAACTAATCCTTCTGTGGCCCTCTATTATATGCATATTTACATTCAAAGTACATGTAAGTCACACACACACACACATACATACACACACCACACAGCATTGATAATAAACTATTGATAAATGGACAAAATAAACAAAATTTAAATGAACATGCTCCACCTAGATACATTGTGTATATAAAGTACAAACGTAGTGAGACAAGAAAGAGGAAGGTAAGTAAATTTGTACACTAAGTTGCAATGTATTTGTCAAATTGAACAGCTTACACTTTTCATCCATTGAATTGGATTATAATCAAAAGCATTTATATTTGTACTTTCTCTAATTTTCTTTGTGATTCTGTTCCAAATTAGTGATCCCGAACACTGAAAACTTTCCTTTAAGAGTTCTTTATTTGGTTTTGGGATTGATGAAGCTGATCTTAATTTGTGAGTGTTGCCTTGTTTTCTAGCATGAAATAGTTCATTGAGACAAAATGGTGCCATACTGTTTAAAACTTTTTTCACAAGTCTAGCTTTTCTGAAACAATATTGGTTCACTTACTGCTAACATTTTAATATCATTCACAGCATTTGGGATGTTTCGAGCTTTATCTGAATCTGCATGCTCTTTCTTGCAAGCAGAATAATTTGTAAATATTCTTGTCAGACGTGTTTCCCCAGATAACATTAAAGTAGTCTAGGTACTGCTGTATATTGCATTTGTAATAAATTAATCTATGTTTAATTAATAGATATGGCCTTATCTTGCTAATTTGCTAATTAACCACAAACAAATTGACTTTATGACATATGACTTGAATATGTTCATTCCATTGCAAATTGTTGTCAACTTCACCCTAAGGATTTGGACATGGGAAACTGTTTGTAGGCAAATTTCAGTCAATTTAACTTTCAAGTTGTTACAATTTTGTTCTCTTTGGTTTGGTAGTGATCATTAATACTTTAGTCTCAGCTGCATTTACCAACATGACATTTTCCATACACCAGGAATCTAGTCCAAGGAAAGCTATCTGAAGGGAGACTTCTAGGTCTGAATTTAGCTGTTTGAAATCTGATATAGTGTGGTATCATTTGCATATAAGTCGGTAGATGAAATACAGCTGCCTAATTTCATTGGCAGATTTTTAATGAAAATGAGAAAGAGGAGTGGGCCTAGGATTGATTCCTGTGGTACTCCACATATAACTGGTTCTTCATTAGAAAAACTGCCATTTATTTGGACTCTGTTTTCTCATTGATAGATGTGATGTAAACCAATTACTCATTAAAATGTCACACTGATAAATGCTCAATTTGTTGATAAAAAAATCTCAAGATCGACAAGGTTAAAAGCTTTTCTAAAATCAACCTGCATGGATCCAACTAATTTTCCTTGACCTATCTGTCTACCATGGAGACAAAGGCTGTCTCACAGGAGTGGTTTTCTATGAACCATGGTCAGTTTTTATAATTAAGTCAAAGCTTGATAGGTCATGAATATCTTTTTTAAGTTGTTTGGACAGAGCTGGTGAGTAAATGTGGGAACTTTGGATCATGACAATTTATGTATGCATGTATTACCTTATCACACTTTCTAGGATACCACAGTCAAACATTGGGATATGATTTAGTGGTTTACAAAAAGTACATAACAGTCTCAGAATTTTCATGAACCTCCTTAGGGGCTTGAGTAGGGTGTTTTGAATTGTTTGGGTTTTAATGGCACTTTAGCACAGTATATTAACTACATCACATAGAGGAAATGGAATCTAAGTGCCTTTCCCAAGAGCACACTGAGGCAGATGACCTGTGATGGCCTGTTTTGAATGCACAACCCTTGGATTATGAGTCAGAAACTCCACAGACACAAATACTGCAGGGGGCCCCAAGTGGCCGAGTGGTCTAAAGCGCTCTCCATTATGGATCACTGCCATCTCACCTCTGTCTGCGTGGGTTTGAGTCTAGGATTCGGCTAATGTGGGTATGTGAGATAGCTTGTCAGTAGCTTCTCGTGGGTCGATGGTTCTTCCCGGGGTTTTCCCAGGTTCTTCCTCCACCATTAATAGTGGCTGCCATGCATAGCCTATTGTGTGCTGAAAAATGATGTTAAACCCAACAACAACAACAACAACAACAAATACTGTGGCTTGCTAGCTAGGGGATAGGTGGAGTAGTATTTGGCAAAAACAGAGCTGAGAAGGGGAAATTCCATACTATAGCTCATTATTTAAACTAAAAAGGTCTGTAGATTTTGCATTTAATCCTAAAGCTTTTTTATTTCTAACTCTTCCAGGACCTGTAAAGCAAGAAATATTTTCTTTTACATTTTCTCATGACACTGTTAGATATTTCTGTATCTTCACATTTTCTTCAGGACTTGAAAAGCCAGAAATATCCTTCCATATTTTTACAAGTATTCCAAATACAATATTGTAGAAACCTTTGAGTAAAGCTAACCTTAGCTGCCTGAATTTCCTCCGCTGCCTTCGCATTCTCAACCTTGACATCTAGAACCACAAGTTCCTGCTCATTGTCTTTAAGCTGCTGTTGAATATCATTTATCTGATAGATATATGCATTGTATGTCCTCTTAGCCTCTGCCAGTTCATCACTGAAAAAAAAATAACTGAGGTCAATTTTTATTTCTTATAAACCTACCTATGATTATGCTATGGGCATTACTTGATATTACATCTTTCAATAATCATTATGGGAAGACACTGCAGGACGCTTTTATTGGTTTCCATTTTTGACCTTATACAGAGTAATCTCAGAATGAACAGTATCCAGAGATGTAATAATCTTGGAATGAACAATATATGCAGATGTAATAACAATCCTGGAATGAACAGTATCCACAGATGTAATAATCTTGGAATGAACAATATATTCACATGTAGTAGTAATCTTGGAATGAACAATATATGCAGATGTAATAACAATCTTGGAATGAACAGTATCCACAGATGTAATAATCTTGGAATGAACAATATATGCAGATGTAATAACAATCTTGGAATGAACAGTATACACAGATGTAGTAGTAAAATTGGAATGAATAGTATAAACAGATGTAGTAATAATCTTGGAATGAACAGTATACACAGATGCAATAATCTTGGAATGAACAATGTACACAGTTGAAGTAGTAAAGTTGGAATGAACACAATATACACAGATGTAAGAATAATATTGGAATGAACAGTGTGCACAGATGTAGTAAAATTAGAGTGATCAGTATACACAGATAAAGTGATCTTGGAATGAACAGTATACAAAGATGAAGTCATCTTTGAATGAACAATATACAAAGATGAAGTGATCTTGGAATGAAAAGTATACAAAGATGTAGTAATAATATTGGAATGAATGTATAAATAGATGTAGTAATAATCTTGGAATAAACAGTATACACAGATGTAGTAATGGTAATGATCTTGGAAAGAACAGTATAACAGATGAAGTGATAATCTTGGAATAAACAGTATAAACAGATGCATTAAATGTAACGATCTTGGAATGAATGGTATAACAGATGTATTAACAGTAATAATATTGGAATGAACAATATACACAGATGAAGTGATTTTGGAATTAACAGTATACAAAGATGTAGTAGTAATATTGGAATGAATAGTATAAACAGATATAATAAAAATCTTGGAATAAACATTATAAACAGATGAAATAATTATCATGGAATAAACAGTATACACAGTTGTAGTAACAGTAATGATCTTGGAATGAACAACATAACAGATGAAGTAGTAATCTTGGAATGAACAGTATACACAGATGTAGTAATGGTCTTAGAATTAATAGTGTAGTGTACTTTATTATGTAAGTAATTTATAATGTACTTTATTACGCAGTAATGTATAATGTACTTCATTATGTAAGTAATGTATAATGTACTTCATTATGTAAGCCATGTATAATGTACTTTATTATGTAAGCAATGTATAATGTACTTCATTATGTAAGTAATGTATAATGTACTTCATTATGTAAGTAATGTATAATGTACTTCATTATGTAAGCAATGTATAATGTACTTCATTCAAAAGAATGCTGTCCATATGACTTTGTTTTCATAGTGTGAATAATGAGTATACGATTGTCAGAATAGGAGTGTAAGTATCTTGTTGGTGTGTACACATGGGTGAGGTCGGATAGGTATGTTGGACTAGAGTCCAACAGAGAAACGTAGCACAGAGAACAAATTTTTTTGTTTGATTCTGGATTGAATGGATAGCCAGTGTAGGGTACAGAGCAGTGGGGAGGTGTGCTCTGATCGTGTTACTCTAAGTATGATCCGAGCAGCTGTGTTTTTAACTTTTTAAAGTTTCTGAAGTAGATATTGAGATGAACCAGACAGAACTGAGTTACAATAGTCCAGTCTTGAAAGTACTAGTGAACACACAAGTGTTTTAGTGGCATCAACTGAAAGATATTTGCGAATTGAGCTGATGCGTCTCAGCTCAAGATATGCAGCCTTGCATATGTTCATGACAAGTTGGTGCAATGTGAGAGTACTGTCCAGAGTAACACCTAGGTTTCATACTGATTGTGTGAATGTAATGTTGGTGTTGCTGATATTTATTGTTTGAGGTAAAGGATGTGAATGAGAAAGTCTTTGTGTTGTGATCAGAATGGCCTCAGTTTTATCATCATTCATCTACAGCTTGTTACATGTCATCCATGATTTCACATCAGAAATGCACCTCTCTACACCTTGGATGGTAGCATCAACTTCAGTTGGGTGGCTAGATTTGTATATTTGGGTGTCATCAGCATACACTTGGTGAGACACTGGATGATGATCTATGACACTTGAGAGCGAGTGAGTGTATATAATGAAGAGAACAGGTCCAAGAACAGACCCCTGTGGAACACCACAACATAGATCAACTGGGCTGGAGTGTATTCCATTTGCTGATACAATTTGTGTCCTGTTGCCCAAGTAGGACTTGAACCACATTAAGGCTGTATCATGAATGCCAAATACATGCTGGAGACAGTGAAGTAATATATCATGGTATATTGTGTCAAATGCTGCAGACAAATCAAGAAGGGTGAGGACTGTAATCTTTCCACTATCCAACGCAGAGAGAATGTCATTAACTACTTTTAGAAGAGTAGTTTCAGTACTGTAATATATAATGTACTGTGTTGGAATTGGATCAAGTTCAAGGGTGATATGCAGATTGTACATTGCTGAAAAGACTGTTTGAATTCAGATGAGATACAAGCTGGGATAAAACAAACTTTTCTAAGATTTTTTATATGAATGGGAGATTAGAAACTGGGCAGTAGTTCTTTAAATCGTTATGGTCTAGTGTTGGTTTCTTCAGCAAAGGCTTTACAATGGCAGTTTTGAAAAATGATGGGAATTCCCCGGATGAGAGAGAGGTATTAATAACATCAGTTAGTGAAGGCAATACTGGATCTAAGCACTCAAGCAGCAGTGATGTTGGAATTGGATCAAGTTCAAATGACTTTGGTGCACTCTTCAGGATTGTACGTACGAAATCTACACCACTTCCAACTACCTTCTTTTAAGCTGACCTTCCGGCAGTAATATATAATGTACTTCATTATGTAAGCATTTTATAATGTACTTAATTACATAAATAATATATAATGTACTTCATTATGTAAGTAATGTATAATGTACTTCATTATGTAAGCAATGTATAATGTACTTCATTATGTAGTAATATATAATATACTTCTTTTTGTAGAAATGTATAATGTACTTCATGGATGTGTTCTGAGAAATAATATAAAGCAATCAATCTGAAATAGAAGTAGAGGGTACAGACAGGTATGAGGGGGATGTGGCGTATGTGACCCATAGCCCTCATCAAGTGTTCTGACCAGTGAAGGGTGGATTCAACTTGCAGGAAGGGGGTATGTGACCCCATAGACCTAGCTGAGCATTTTTGCCAGTGAGGGATAGAGACAGAAGTGTGGGAGTGCATGTCTCCACAGGGCCTTACCGAGTGTCCTGGACAGTGGAGGGAAAATTCAATATATAAGAAGGGAAGCAAAGAATTAGGATAGTGAATAGTATTCAGTTGTGGACACATTATGTGGTTATATATATATTGGTGACTTATGGATTGAAAAATTGTGTAAATTCATGGAGCCAAGCTGTGAAATGATATTCAGACCTGGATACAAGTGGAAGAATTGACTTTGGTGAGTTCCAAATGTAGTACAATGACAGAACTGTACAACTGAAAGACAGCTGAATAGCAGACCTTGAATCAGTTTCACTTAATCTCATTTCATTTAATATTTTATCACAATCTCTAGAGGTAGTGTTAGCGGGAATGTATATGAGTGTGCATTACTAGTTTTTATGTCATTAAATGTAATACTATTTGTGCATTTTTCTGTTTGTCTTCATTATTTGAGTGACTATCACCTGTCCAAAACATTCACCCTCCCATATTAAGTATCTGATTAAATGTAGGGCAGTTTGTGAAAATATAATATACTTCATTATGTTGTACTATATAATATACTTCATTATGTGGTGTGTGCGTGTGTGATTTGGATTTTTTTACATAGCTTTAACAATTTTTCAGTCATATTGCTATGATGTCTGCAGTGTGGCAGTTTATAGTGATGTCTAGCACTGGGGCATCAAGCTGCAGACATGTAACATGATGTCCCACCCAGTCACATTATCCTAACACCAAACTGACCAGTCCTAACACTAACTTCTTAATGCTGAGCGCCAAGCGAGGCAGCTGTTAGTACCATTTTTGTAAATCTTTGGTATGACTTGGCTGGGAATCGAACCCACAACCTCCCGCATCTGAGGCGGATGCTCTAACCACTTAGCCACCAGAGTGGTTCATTATGTGGTACTACATAATATACTTCATTATGTAGCAATGTATATTATACTTCATTATGTGGAAATATATAATATACTTCGTTATGTAGTAATTTATAATATACTTCATTATGTTGCAATGTATAATATACTTCATTATGTAGCAATGTATATTATATTTCATTACATGGAGATATATAATATACATCATTAATAAGTAATTTATAATATACTTCATAATGCAGTAATGAACCCGGGTTCTTCCTCCACCATTAATACTGGCCACCATGTATAGCCTACCGTGTGCTGAAAAATGGCGTTAAACCCTACAAAAACAACAACAGCAGTAATGAACAATGTACTTCATTTCATAAGTAATGTATAATATACTTCATTATAATGCAGCCATGCTATATGGCTCCCATGGACAGAATTATAATGAGGGAGTGTTGTATCATGTATTTCATTATTAATTCATCTTTCTATTAGGTGGGATACTCTATGGATCCATGGACAGTTTTATAATGAGGGAGTGGTGTATTATGTATTTTATTATAAGGTGGTCTCGAAAGGTGTTATACTTTATAGCTCCATGGATAGCATTTTAGTGGGGGAGTGCTGTATCATGCATTTCATTATTAAGTGGCTTCACTGTAAGTTGGTATACCCTATAGCTCCATGGATAGCATTTTAATGATAAAGTGCTTTATCATGTATTTCATTATTAAGTGACTTCACTGTAAGTTGGTATTCCCTATAGCTCCATGGATGGCATTTTAGTGAGGGAGTGCTGTATCAAATATTTCATTAAGTGGTTTGACTATAAGCTGGTATACCCTACAGCTCCATGGATGACATTTTAATGAAGGAGTGCTGAAGGATATATGAAAGAGCAAACAACCTTCAAACATAACATATTACAAAATGACAGACTGATGTATGGATGGACAGATGCTGACTAAATGCATAGATGAACTGACAAATGCTTTTACTACATCCCCTGTTTTTTATTTATGTGGAGCTGAAGCAATACAAATTAAAATAATTTTGTACTTATTAATTAAAGAAGACTGCATAGTAAATTGCGGTGGCCTACAATTGGCCATAAAATTGATATTTTCAAATGTTTAAATTTCAGATTATTGTGAGCCAGCTCTGTTGTTAGGTCAACCCTTTGACAAAATCCCCAATAATTTTTTCTGAATTGTTTAAGGTCTGGTTTCTATGTTTCTACCTGATGCTGCATTTATTTTGAAGTCAAGGTCTTTGGAGGAATTAGCACACAGGTGTTACTCAGTAAATTTAACAGAATCAAGACTCTTACCCCTGGGTTAACATGTCATGACATGGATGGGATTGCTGTGCTGGCCTTAATCATTGTACCATTTGGTACCATATATACTTGCTTATGAGCTGAATCCAAGTGCAAACTGCACATATCCAAACCTATCATTGCACAATGTGCTGGCAGATCTTGGTCTATACAGTGTGTAAGGAGTAAGCAGTAGAACAAGTAAGAATAGGCCCTGATCTGCCAGCACATTAAGCAAAGAAAGATCAGAGCCAATGATGTCTGCAGTTGTATTTGACTTATAAGTGTGCATATACGGTACATGGTTACTATTTTTTTGAATGGATACTCCTGTTTATTGTCTGTTCCTTATTAATAGTCAACCAGCTGTAACAGATTCATGCATAACTGATAATGGCAAAAAATAGAATGCTTTAACTTGACATTTAAAATTTGCATTGTGCATATGCTAGAGTTTGTATTGATCATTCAATTCAAACTGCATAAACATTTTTAGATTTATCTTGCAGTTTTGATAGTATTTCAGTTTATGGCCTGTTAAGGTACATCAGACAGACTATAGTTCTATTTGCCTATGACAGATTCAAAATATTCTGCTGCCATTTGATAAATAAATTGTTGTCAAAGAACAGAGACATAAGCATGACAGAATCTTCATTGGAATATGCTAATTCAGCAATATGCTTTATGTGTTTAACATAAACCTCATTTTGCAGATGAGAATGCACAAACACAGATAAATTAGCTAATATAAAGAAGTCTGTATCTCACCTTCTCATCCTCCAGGTATATTTGGAATCATGACATTGTGTTGATTTTAATATCTAATTTTGCTTTTGGATCATTTTTGGGTCCCCAGTTAGCAATATGGTCTAAGGTGCTCACCTTTAACAGATCACTCACAATTCACTTCTATGTGGGTTTGAGTTTTGGCTCAACCAATGTGGGTATGTGAGAAAGCTTGCCAGTAGCTTCCCATGGGTCAGTGGTTCCTCTCAAGGTATTCCTGAGCTTGGCTTTCACAAAATATACTGGCTGTCATGTATAGCCTATCATGTGGTGAAAAAAGGCACTATATTCCACAAAAACAAACAATGAATCACTTTTTAACACTAGTAATTATTTTTTTTTGTTTTATAGATCTAACTTTTCACTGTTCAATTGTGAATTTAATTGGTTTAACCTAGAGATAATGACCATCAAATCTGCCATTTAAATTTGGTTCGATAAAGGCAAAAAAGCCACCTTCCATCCTACACCTTGCACCCTGCACAAAGGATCTTTAGTCAGTCATAGGCACCTCATTGACCTGGATAGTTATGCTAGTAGTAGTTCATACCCTTGGTAAATTCAACCAAATGAAAACATCAGAGGGTAGAAGCTAGACCAAAAGCAGTCACCCAGTACTCTTGGTTTGAGGCTGGGTAAAACTCCTATCACCCATTCCTGTAAAAAACTATTGGTTAGTGACACCAGGAATGACCTAAAACTTCAAATAACATCAGAATGAATAAAAGGATGTTTCAAAGAAACAAAAAATCATCATTAGAGATAGAAGCAACATGAATTAGGGTAGACTTTGCATAATGAGGGAAGAAGAATTGGGGTACACCTTGTGTAATGTGGGAAGAAGAATTGGGGTACACCTTGTGTAATCAGGCAAGAAGAATTGGGGTACACCTTATGTAGTGAGGCAAGAAGAATTGGGGTACACCTTGTGTAATGAGGCAAGAAGAATTGGGGTACACCTTGTGTAGTGAGGGAAGAAGAATTGGGGTACACCTTGTGTAATGAGGCAAGAAGAATTGGGGTACACCTTGTGTAATGCGGCAAGTAATGTTACCAATTCAGAATATAATGGCCTTCAAGGTTGGGAATGAGGACTGGACCAGCAATTCTGACAAAAGAAACTGATTAATTGGAAATAAAAATTTTAGGATAAATTGCTAAAATTGGGAATCTGCAGGATTTGAAATATTCTACTAGGGACTGTGGCCCACATTTAAATTTGGACTTGGCTCTATTTTTGATCCCTGAGGACCCCTAACTGATGTGATGATAGATGATAGCTGGGTAGGTTGATGGGACTAATTTCTTGTAAGAAGAGGATATACCTTATGGCATTGAGAGCACCTCTTGCTTGGTCCAGTTCATATTTGATATGACTTCTCTCTGTCTCAGCTTTAGATTTAGCTTCAGCAGCCTTAGCCTCTGTTTTATCCTTTCTTACCTTTGTGGAGTTCAGTTCATGATCAGTCTGCAAGAAAAAAGTCAGGATTTTTCTAATGAATTTCTAAAATCTTTAAAATTTAAACTCTGATTATATAAAACTCTGAATTTTTCAATCATGCAATCTTAGAGGCACAGGTGGACACACATATATTACATAATCAGAGAAATAAAGATCTCAGTTGTGAGGGTCCCTTTTTCCAGGACCATCTTTATCTTGCCCTGACTCCATATTCACAACAACAGTACAATGAATGAAACATTAGATTCTTCCCAAGTGTTTAATAATCCTCTATATAAGCACTTATTGGCATTGTTGACCTCAACAACCTTGACATTGACCCTTTGGTCAAGGCAATCAGTCTTGTACTAAACTTACTGTCCAGAAACCATTATTTTCTTACTAGACTTTCCACGACTGTGACATCTGATCTTTGGAGGACAAATTCTATGGGTTTCCTGATTACCCTAAGTGCATGCCATTCACAAAGTTTGTTCAAGAAACTAACTATTGAACAAAAGCTTTTTTTAACATTTGATCACAATGACCTTGAGATTTGACTTTTTGCCCATCCCCAAATCATTTGGTCTTTACCATACCATAAGTGCAAGCTCTCCACACAGTTTGGTCAAGCCACAGTGTCTAAAACTAAAGTCATTATGCAAAATAATTGTACCTGTTTCTGTCACAGTAACCCTGACCTTTGACACTGTGAACACCAAATCAATAGGCTTTTTCTTATTGAAATCAAAAGCATGCCAGAAACTTCAGTGACGGTATATGTTGAAAAATGCATAAATTATTTTCCATTTGTAAGCCACAGTGAGCTTCATCAATGACCTTTTGATCCCAAATCAGTAAATTAATTGGCTTCTTCCTCACTGCAACTTTAAGTCATCTTCAAAGTTTGATCCCGGATTGTGATGTAGAACTAAAGTCATGGCTCAGAAACCATTTTTCCTCTTTCAGTGACTATGATCTTTACCTTTTACTTTTTGACTCCAAAATAAATAGGCATCTTAATTACTTCAAATGTGATCCTTTTAGAAACTTTGGAATTGGCAAATCTTTTCAAGATGGGTAAATCTTTTCAAAATCATTACTCTACTTAAGATCTGGGATGAGGTCCATCCAAAATGTTCTTCCTGAATGGAGTTTCAATGTTGTAATACAGTGGCAGTAATTTGTTTTCCCATGTTTTGCCATAGTTCTGTAAGTCCGTAATTTAAAGATCATTTAGTAATCTGAACAGGTAAATCAAAAGAGTTGGCACTGCTACTGATAGAATCTCTGAAAAAAAAACAATCATATCAACAAAATGATATTCCTTGATTAATTTTTTAAATAGCAAATGATCCAATAAGTCATATACATGTAGCATGATATTCTTTTTCTTATAAATCCATCCCAGTTCAGAATATGAAACTGTGGAAGGGAACTTAACAAGGGCAAAATACAACATGAGGACCATGAACTAAGCAGTGTACATCTGCTGTGTATTTATGTCTTTAATAGTCCTCCGTGTTCGTACCAGTACAGTATAGATGATTGCTGACCAAAGGGTTTCATTGCACATTACCTGCATTCAAGGTTGAAGTAAATTTAATGTGCATATACCATTATTTTCTTATTAGACTTATCATGACCATGAACTTTGATCTGTAGATCAGAGAATCAACAGATATTATGCTGCAAAACCCATTTTTCATTGAGTTACAATGACAATAACCTTTCACCTTTTAACCTCAAAATTAACAGGCTTCTTTCTAACCAAACTCTGTTGAGGTACATGGTTAATACTTGAAATTTATAAGCAGAAACCAATTTCTTCTCTCTGTCACTGTGATCTTGACCTTTGGACTGCAAAATCAAAAGGGTTATTTCCTGTCCCAATTGAAAGCCATCCATGAAGTATGGTCCAGGTTTGTGATGTTGAACTAATATCATTCTCCATAAACCATTATTATTTTTTCTGTTACAGTGACCCTGGCTTCTGACCTTCTAGCCCCAAATTTAATAAGCTTCTTCCTTACCCAAGTGCAAAATGTTCACAAAGTTGGTCCGAGTATGTCATGTAAAACTAACGTAATTGTGCAAAACTACTTGTCTTCTTTCAGTCACAGTGAACCTTGACATTTGACCTTTTGACCCCAAATTAATAGGATTCTTCCTAATCCTAGATGCAAAATTTGACCCAAGTTTATGACGTCAAACTAATGTTACTGCTCAGAAATGATTTTACTTCTTTCAGTCATAGTGACCTTAACCTATGACCTTTTGGGACAAAAATTTAAAGCATTCTTTCTCACCTCAAGAGCAAGCACTCCACAAATGTTTGGCAACAGTTGAGAGTGGAAAACTTAGTTATTATGCAAAAACATAGATGGACAACAGCATTACATAATACACTGTGCCTTATGATGAGGATATAACAAGTTCGTAACATCATATGAAAACAAGCCGTTTTTTGGCCTATCAGAACATAGATAATAAAAACCAGAAGTGAAGGACTTATAATGGCAATAAAGAGGTCAATATTTTATAAAGTACACCTTGAGGTTGCATTAAGTTAAGTTTAACTTAATAACAAACTTATATGTCAAGGAAGCATTTTAAAGAAATATGGAAAGTAACTGATTTGAAACTATTCTAGGATGAACTTAAAATAAAAAATTTACATTATAGTCAATACTTTTATAATATGGGATAAATTGTTTCACAAATGAGACACAAAATGCTTGAGGACTGCTTGTGAATTTGCCAGTAATAATTTTAATGTTAAGATAACAGTTAATGAAAAACAAGGGCAAACAACCCCAACATTGATAAGTATGTACTCGTTTATAAGACATGTCCAACTGCAAACTGCACAGACCCAGATTACCCACTGCATAAAGTGCCAGCAGATATGAAACTGTGCAAATTTTTAGGAATAATCGCTAGAACAAGCAACACAGAGCCTGATATGCAGGAATGTTATGACATGGCAGATAAGGATCTCTCTTATTTGCAAATTTGACTCAACATCTGAGTATGTACAATACATGGGGCACAATCAACCTTGATTAGAACTAAGCATGCCACACTGCAAAAGTTTTGTGTCTATAATCAAAGCACAAATACACATATGTAAAGTAAGGAAATGAGCTATGAGCCATAAAATGTGTTGGCAGGTCATATGTTGGTGCACCCCTGATCTAAAACAACATACACAAAATTTGCATGGAATTAAATAGACTGTAAAACTACTATGAACCAACAAATGTAAGAAAACATTAACTTATTTTCATTTGTTTCTTGTCCTTAAACATACAAGGACCCGAAAATGTTAAAAACCAGAGATTACTACTTCTTAAAGATACTTTAAAATCAGACAATAACTTTTTTTTATGGGTAATGTGTGTGTGGGGGTGTGTGATTTTGATGTTTTACATAGCTTTAACAATTGTTTAGTCATATCACTATCATGTCTGCAGTGTGTCAGTTTATAGTGATGTCTAGTACTGGGGCATCATGCCACAGCCATGTAGCACTACGTACCACCCAGTCATATTATCATGATACAAGGCTGACCAGTCCTAACACTAACCTCTTAATGCTGAGAGCCTAGCAAGGCAGCTGTTAGTACCATTCTTATAAATCTTTGGCATGTCTTGGCTGGGGTTCAAACCCGCAAGCTCCCACATCTGGGATAGATGCTCTAACCACTAGGCCATCAAAGTGGTTATATAAGTAATAAATATCGACCAAATTTACTCCATCACAAAAAAAAATATTTGTCAAAATCTCTACTGTAAACAGTGAAACCCTCATAAACTTTATCCCATGACCTGTCTAGTCAATTCCAAACAATAAATATGAATATTTCCGATTGTACAGTATGCTCCTATTTCAGCTTGATCAAGGTGGCAGTAGAATACATAGATCTTTACAAGCATGAAACTCACATTCTTTTGTGCATCTCTAATTTTCTGCATGGCTTCTTGTTCTAATTCCAATTTTTCATCTACAAGGGGACTGAAAAAAAGTGAAACAGTTAAAAAAAGAAATCTGCTGGTAACTTATGTATTTTCTTTGCAAAATTGCCAAGAAGACTTTCCACTAAAAATCCTAACTGGCATTTCAAACAGGCAATCAAAAACAGAATTATTATTCTAATAAGTGAAAAACCAGAAACTTTGTCTTAGTATTACTAGGCAACTAAAATCTTTTAAAATTTATAATAAATTTTCTTGTCCTTATACCATTAACATTCAAAATCTGTGTGATTGATACAAAAGCACATACTGGCAGATGAAAAAAGAATAACTAGCCATTGTAATGTGTCACATAATGTAAATCACCATAGAACATCCACTGGAGTGATCGATTCATAAATATTTTCAAAAAATGTGTACCTGAATATTTTTAATTAAATGTAAATGTTGCAATGAATCTATCATTAGGCAACATATAGAGTAAGTGTAATTCTCAGTTAGCCATGAAGATAAGTTAACACTTGCTTTTATGTTTGGAACTATCAAAATGTCCTCAAATTGTGACATATCTTGAAAAGTGAAGAGTATGTTTTGTGTCGAGTTTCTGCACCAGTTACTGCATGGAACCAGATACAGCTCTCCCACAGTACAATGCGCCTTATTGTAATGGCATTACGGATATAATGTGGTACCACTATGGACCCATGACCATAATTATACAATGTATAACACTCTGGGATGAAAGAAAACATGGTGAAGCTTAGGTTTTATCTGTATTTCATTTTCAAAACACCATTATTTAGCAAATTTTTATAGTTCCATGTATACCGCAGTTTGGTATACAGTCCTACCCATTTATATCTACATCACTTATGTCGACAAGCCCCCTATTTTGACAAAAAAAGCACAGTCACAGTCCCTTGGTCTACTAATACTACCAAAATTGTCATGCTTATGGCGATGTCAAGATAAAAAATAAACGTAAATGTCGACAGAAGCCATTGGTCCCAGCTTGAACAAATCCTATGTTTTCCAATCATTTATATCGACAAGCTGCCAGTTCCAACCCATGCTTTGTTCAACAATTAGTTGATCTTGCCGATAGGCTTCAATTTTCCCGCCTAATCATTTATGTCGGCATGTGGCCATCTCCGACCTGTACTTTATTCAACATCTAGTTGATCTTGCCGCCAGGCTTTAATGTCGCGGTCGGAGAAAAAAAACAGGCTTTTGTTTGGTCCTATAAAGTTGGCCTCTCATGGCGACTTAAATAAAAGCAATGAAATCTGATTGATTCTTGCATTTTCCAAAGTGATCGGTGATTAAAACAAGTTTATTGTGCTGTGACAGTTTCCTTTTTAACTTTATGTAGCATGTGTCAATGAATACAATATTATGCCTTCATTAATCATAGCAGCCACCTATCTCTTGTTTGCTTTTATGTACTTTTCATGATGACTTCTGTAACTAAATAAATACTCTGTTTAAACCAACCTGTTGACATGTTTTCATTTCCCTGTGAATAGCCCCATCCCCTTGGTAGCCTCAAAAAGACGGGAACAGACTGAACAAAATCTAGGACAATTTAAGTACATGTACTTGAAGCACGTAAATAACAACTATGCAACCATGTGCTGATACCGACATTGAATATCTAGTGAATGTTTTTCATATCAGCATGTGATCGATGCATTATTTTATTGTGGATTTTATTACATAAAGGTAACCAAAATGTAATTTGTCAATATACAAGTGTATTTCACACTGGTTTTGTCTTCATGTACTCAAAATTTCCATTGTTTGTTTTCTCAAAGTGTAAATTCTACTCAATGATGACAGGTCACCCCTTACTGACAAATTTAACTCTTTTTTTTCTTCAGATCTGCGCCCCCCCCCCCCAAACTTTTCTCGACATCCGCCTATGTCGACAATATTTCCTCAGGCCTGAGGATGTCGACATAAATGGGTAGGGCTGTATAGTGCTTTTCTCAATATATCATGGTTTCATATATATTACAGTTCTCATTATAACATAGTTTGGTACATAATTCAGTCAGAAGTTATGGGCACTGCCTACTGCATAATAACAAGGGAGAATTGTGTTGCACTATCGTTATTTATTCTTGACTCTGTGCAGTAAGTTTTGAGCTAGTACATGGAAGCATTAATATGTAATGCAATGTATATTCTTCGTCTGCACCTGACAAAAATACTGGTTAAAATTTTTAACAATTAACAATCATTTACTAATTGGTTCTACATGACAACTAATATAGACCCTCTGGGAGGAGGGTGATGAAAGAAGAATGGCTTCCATGAACATAGAAAGCAGATTAACATCCGGGTATTCTGGTCACAAATCAATGCAGTTACCAGACTTAAGAATCATTTTGAAATATATTTGGTATGCAATGAATTGTTCAGGATCTACTTTGAACCTGCAAGTTGCTTATCATATATATACATATATATATATATATATATATATATATATATATATATATATATATATATATATATATATATATATATATATATATATATATATATATATATATATTCTCCAAACTATTTTGATGAATTTGATTTAACATATACTTTGGTATTATAAACTTTCAACTTGAAAATATCCTGTATCTCAAATGATTTACCCATGAATATAAGGCAATGCATGAATGTCAATATCCCAGTTTTTTTCCTGTATATCATTATTAACTGTTAGAACAACAATTCTTGGACAAATATTATGAGATATATATGTTTGAAAGTGAACAAATATGCTAAACTTGACGAATATTACTTACATATGACTTTGTACAAATGCAATGTCTTCTTTTAGCCTTTTATTGAGTACTTCTGCTACCCCAGTTCTATTCTTTAATCTAGTTTCATTCCTCTTGTTGTATGCTACATGCCAGTTCAGCTCATTTAGATCCACAGTGCATGCTTCATGTTCTATGGATCATATAAAAGGTTTTATAAAATAAAAGTTAAATTAAGGACATTTGCTATGTTGTACAACACAACTACAATCAAAAAGATATTTTCAACTTCATAAAAGGCTTTATATTTTTATAATATTTTGATAAACAAAATAACTAACTAAACACATAAGTAGCAATATAACAATATAAGGCAAAAAAATATGTCCACTGCCAGTAGTAAATTGTAAATATGTTCTCATGAAGATGCTAAATTAAAAAAAAATTAAGGAATTCATTAACAATAAAAATTCAATAATGATATTGTCTAGATGTCTGGTTATGCGGCATCTCATGCACAGTAGGATGTTGAAAAGTCAAAAGATGGTTGTGCAAATTTTTTATTATTTAGAAAAACATATACATGTACTTTTAATGAATTTTATTCTCATTTTTTTTTATTTACTGTTTTACCTGACCACCAATTGAGAGTTTTCATGTATCATCATAAACTCATTCTCGTTACAGCTCATACTCAGTTGCAACACTGCCATAAGGCTGTTTAGACCCTTAGGTCAACCAAACCTTTGTCCATAGTGTCCATCCATTAGCATATGAGCACCTTGACTGGATCCTATTTTATTTCCCTTAGTGCAGATTGAAATCCAGTCAAGAATGAAGGGAAAAGGAGTCAATCTAAACATTCCAGTTCAGATTTGTTTCACTGTGACATTAGTGATATACTGTGATGTTTGTTTAAGTGTTACCTAATCAAGCCCTGTTTTCCATTACCAGGAGTAAAGAAGTTTTCTTCCAATACATTGCATAAAATCTTCACATTGTGCACTGAAGCCATTAAAGCTGTTAAAAGGAGAAGATTTCAGAAAAATGCAACTAAAATTTAGTGTGATACAGTTATGAAAGAGTTACTTTTTCTTTAGGTGTCATTTTACCACCAAATGTAGCATTATGGCATTCTTTCTGCCAAAGGGAGATAAGCCACTGCAGAAGTGAGTCTTGATAATTATCTTCCTTAAAATCACTGTTGGAGCTTTTAAAGGTCACCCCACAATATTAATGTATGGCAGAGTGTTCTCCGATAAAAGTATACTGATACTGATTCTTTGTACATCATATGTCTAAGAAACATTAATTTGGGATTAAAAGCAAATAATAAAAAAAATAAGGCAGGTTACATAATGTTTATATGGCCAACTTTAGATCACAAATTGTTGCTCTGCACCAAAGTGTGGAGTATAATAATTTTGTAAGGTATTTCAGCACTTTTTTAAAATGTAAAAGTACCTGAAATCCATACGTGAAAGAGTACACTTGATTGGTCACTGTGATAAAGAGTACACTTGATTGGTCACTGTGATAAGAGAAGTACTGGGACAATATTAAAATATTGTTTCATGTTGGTTTAGGTGAGGTATGCAGGTTTTTCCTTACAACAGTTTCAGCTGGGTAAGAAAGTGTCAATTGCGAACTGTACGCAGAATTAAATTCTGTATGTGTATTTTTGGTACACAATAAAAGTACTTATATGTTGGCATGCATGATTATGAGTCAATGTTGAATTCAGAAATTTCAAAAAGGTGATGCCATCCCAAATGGATATAAACGAATGAGAAGACAAATGGTGGTAGAGACTGTTAAACTGTTTAATATTTGTGTTATAATCAAATTGGGAATAATTGTCAACAAAATGCTTTTTCTAATGAAGTTGTTTGCTTCATTTTGTAATTACCTTTATTTTTAAGATAAATTAGGACTGAGAGATCAGTAAAAGCATTACTCCGAGATGTTTTGACACAAATCACCTCCAGAAAAATTGTATTACATCACAGCTTTTGCATGTGCATGTGGATATATTCAGTTGTTATTGCCAATTCACAATAAAACAAGGCTTTCTATTTTTTTAAAAAAAGAAAAACGGACATTTAATTTTTGAAACAAGAATTGTCAACACTGAAGCTTGTTTTTTTTTATATCTTTATTCTAATACAAAGATACTGATGATGTGATTTCATTGCAAGTAATAGTGAAAATTCTGCTCATCCTTGAGCAAACCTCTAAGTGCTAATTCAGGATTTTCAAGTTCACTACAAACTTTGGAACTCACTTCTCCATAATAAACTGTATCAGTGAAACAAAGTTTTACATGCATCTAGTACTTCTTGCCTGCTTGCATCTCTTGCTATTTTTGATCACATTTGCAAATTAGTAGAAAAACCACTTATTAATATTAAATACTTTAATTATAGTACATACATAATTCCAACAGTGTGAAACTGGTCAATTAAAATGAGTTGACCTGACACACTATTGCGACCACTAGCTCTTACACAGGTAGGATTTGCTTGTTGTTAACTTTTTATTTATTATTACACCCCCACCCCTTTATTTGATTTGATACAAAGATGTAATTAATGTGATAATACAAAGCAGGTCAACTTGTAATTGATTGTAACAATACAAACAACACTTCTGTAATTGGAGATCAAAATAGCTGGGACCTAATTAGGTTCTCCAAAATGCTCCTGGACATTGTTGTGACATTAGACTGACACCATTCATATTTTGAATACAAGAGGGCATAGAGAAATTATTATGATTACTGTGAAACCAAATTAAAACATAAAACCAAAACACAAATTTTACTTGAAAAAACTTATTTAATTGATATTTATTTCTTGAAGTACTGACCTACTTTCATGGATTGAAATATCATTGATTGTTGTTATTTACGGTGTACTGAGAATATTTCTGACTTCTTATTAAAAGTATAACTGCCATTTTTGATGAAAAAGGAGTGATATATCAAAGCTTAATTGCTAACTTTTATCATGATTTTCCTCACACTGAACAAAATAGGGGCTAATTCTTTACCAACTTTCAACAGAAAAAAAAATGTGATCCAAGCCTGACCTCATGTTATAAGTGGGTTCACAAGTTATCCAAGTGTGAATTATTGAGGGATAAGTGAAGTATGATTTGTATTGGGATTAAACACACACAATCAGAGCCAAGGGGTTTTGGGGATAACTTTAATAACAATGGTCTATGCAGTTTGCAGTTGGATTTGACTTATACGTGTGTGTTTACAGTACAAATGATTATTAGAGCATAAAAGTTTGGTCACTTGCCTCCTCTTCTGAGCAATATGCAGCTGTTCCAAAAGCAAAATTCTACACTTTCATAACAGTTACAAGAATATTCCTCCTTTAAACTCATAATGTCACCTACTTTTCATGTCCACTAATAGTAATGAAATGAATGGTCAACATCAAAGGTGGTCAAACTATCCAAGGAAGGTAAACTTGTCAGGAGAAAACCCCCCACAAATCTGGATAATTGTCATTTAATTGTATTGAAAACAAGATGGCTGCTATCGCTTAACCGGCTTGAAGCAGCTGTTCTGTTTTTTAGTGCAGTTTTCATGATATTTGTGCTTGTTGCCTGTTTTCATCCACGTTATTGTGTTCATTATGTACTGGCTGTTAAATTCGTTTGTGTTTCTTCATCTCCTTGTTTTGGAAATGAGAACAATTAGACTTTTTCTCAGCTGTCTTGCTCCACTGTTTTTGAACACAACACAAAGACTTTCTCATTCACATCCTTTACCTCAAACAATAAATATCAGCAACACCAACATTAAATTCACACAATCAGTGCAAAACCTGGGTGTTACTCTGGACAGTACTCTCACATTGCACCAACATGTCATGAACATATGCAAGGCTGCATATCTTGAGCTGAGACGCATCAGCTCAATTCGCAAATATCTTTCAGTTGATGCCACTAAAACACTTGTGTGTTCATTAGTACTTTCAAGACTGGACTATTGTAACTCAATTCTGTCTGGTTCATCTCAATATCTGCTCCAGAAACTTCAGAAAGTTCAAAACACAGCTGCTCGGATCATACTTAGAGTACCATGATCAGAGCACACCTCCCTGCTGCTCTGTACCCTACACTGGCTATCCATTCGGTCCAGAATCAAACACAAAATTTGTTCTCTGTGTTACGTTTCACTGTCGGACTCTAGTCCAACATACCTATCTGACCTCACCCATGTGTACACACCAGCAAGATACTTAAGCTCCTCTTCTGACAATCGTATACTCATTATTCACACTATGAAAACAAAGTCATATGGACAGCGTTCTTTTGCATACCAGGGCCAAGCAACGTGGAATGAATTGCCCACTGAACTTAGACACAAAGACACAGTGATCACATTCAAGAAGGCTCTCAAAACTCACTTATTTCGACTGCAAGAACAAACTTAAAGACTGAATAATGTTTCCTACCTTAAATATTCTCAGCATGTTTTTTAATGTTTTCTAATTTCATGGTGTTTGTTTTTGTAATCATATCATTATGTATTTATCTTATAGGTGTTGTCTAATGTTGTAAAGCGCTTAGAGCTTCTAAAGATTAGGCACTATACAAAGTCCTCATTATTATTACTATTATTATTTACCTAATTCCACAGCCTTTGGCAAATCCCTGAGTTTCTGCAAAGAAATTTCATCAATTTTGTTTCCTAGTGTGATGACTCTCTCCTTCTCCCTCTCCAAAGCATTAACTGTCTCCTGCCGATCATTTTCTAGCCGAGCCATCAGAGTGATAACCTCATCTACCACCTCCTCTGCCCCCAGGTATGGGATCCTGTAATCATCTCCTCTTTCTGAAAAGAATGTAGAAATCATAAATCTTCTTCTTCAAAAAAAAATAATAAAAAAATACACAAGGTTCCAATTTATCATAGCTCCTTCTCCCTTTTGAGTAATGTTTTTAATTTTTCAAGAAGCAAAGAATAGAGATCAACAAGGAAAGGATAAATATAGTCTTGTAAATCTGAACTGAATTTAAAAGATATATAACAAAGTAAAGAAATTTAATCTTGTAAATGACTGTCATTGTAAATGATGTAAATGTTATAATATGGTTACATGCGTACATATACAGTAAAAATGAAAGTATATTTCAGGTTAGCAATGAACCTACAACATATTGATTTTCCATGCAAAATGAAACATAATTTGAGGGTATCAGAAATACTACGGCTGAAGGAAAACTGCAAGAGAATTAAAAAATTTGGAAATTCAGGAACAGATGATAAAATCTTTCTTCCCATAAATTATCAAGTACATCACCAAACGTGACAAAGATGGTGAAAGAGAAAAAGTTGGTAACTGAAAGAATGCTGAGTAAAAGCCATTGCTGATTCTTCTCTACATGCCATATATACTCAAGTTTAAGTAGAGTACAAGCGTAAATAACATAGACCTGGATCTGCCATTACACAATGTACTGACAGATCAGGATTTTTTTGTTCTATTACTAACTACTCCTAGCAAACTGCACAGACCCAGATCTGCTGGCACATTATGCAATGGTGCATCTGTGTCTGTGCACTCTGCAATTGGATCAACTTACAAGTGAGTATATATATGGTAATTTTATCAAACATTTTTTTGAACAGAAACCCAGTGAAGTTAGAAATATGATTAAATTATTTTGAAGGCAGAATATGATTAAAATATTTATGTCCATAAATTGCTTATAATGAAATGAATTAAAAACTGGATTGGATTAACTACATACAGATGAAAGACAAAAACTAGGAGCCATCTAAATGAGTTTTGTGACTACTGTCAATATATCTTCTCATTTGGGTTTTAAAAACATCTAATTTGCTTACATCCAGACTTTTCAAATACTTTGTAGAGATATTTTAAAAAATGTTTTCACAATTTCAATAGTACACCAAACTCTGTGAGTCATTTTATTTCAACAGGGATCAATTTAGTAAACAAACCTATGGCTTGTCTAAATCTGATTGTGTCCAGAAAAGTTGTTATCCTTAGGCCATTTTACATTATGATGTAAAATGACCTGTTTGAAGTCATTTTAACCCAAATGAAGTCTATGACAAATAAGAATGCAGATGCTTATACTGCTAATTTATTTCTGTGGGTTAATTCATGTTCCCATATTTGCCACTGTCAACATTTGAGAGTACTGCCAGTAAAATAATTTTAGCTCCTAAATAATGAGCATTTTAAGGAGAGAGAGAGAGAGAGAGAGAGAGATTGTATGGATCAAATCAAAACAAGCAGTATACATGATACATTGCTGATGCTAGATGAAGTCCCCAACTTGGGTTCATAAAAGATGATAACAAACCTCAGTATAAAATGGAATGCTTGTAATTTCTATCAATAAATAATGCTTTCTATTTTTAAAAATGAATAACAATTTAAAAAATGTCAAACACAGCTAAACAAATTAAATTTCAAATCAAGTGACACCAGATAATTCACATTATGGGATGGAAGATCTGATTCTGTGCAATTTGCTGTTGGACTTAACATGTAAGTGAGTAAATATGGAACAAAGTAGCTGAACTTTCAAATACACTACCATCATTGTTTACAGTCTCTTTATAATAATAATAATAATAATAATAATAATAATAATAATAATAATAATAATAATAATAATAATGATAGTAATAATTTATTTTAACAAGGTTACACAGGTAGTACATAACAAAATCTCCCTTGACGTCCTATAATAATAATAATAATAATAATAATAATAATAATAATAATAATAATAATATATCTTGAGAGGGTTTCTCATGTAGTAAATAACAAATATCCCTTGAGACCCTCTACTGGTCTAAAATCTACAAAAGAAATCTACAGCATGGACATAACAATATAATCAATAGAATATATACAATAGATTAATCATCAATTCAAGAGTAATCAAAGCTAGTATTTAGTATATCATTTTCTTTAAAATCAAAGATTTTCTTTCAAAACCTAACAGAGAGTAATTTGTCTACCCATGATTCTCTCTAAATGGTCCAAAAAGTAGTGCCAGTGAGTGGCTCTAAATCACAATCTGTTTGTTCACACAGGTGTGAACCAAACAAATTCAATATGGCCCGATTAGTCTGATTGCTAGAAATCATAATGAAAAATGAAAAAATTAATTATTATAATTATTTTTGTACAATAACTTCTAACAACTTAAACTAAATGCACTCAGAGGTCTCAGAGATTGGCACAGAAGAGGCTAAGGAGCCCAGATAAAAAAAACACCGACCTTGAATAGGTAACAGTGACCTTGAATACATAATAGCGTACTTTTGCATATGCAGAACCAGAGGATAATACACATTTTCAACACAAAGAAATCAGAAGTATTGGGCAACATGTCTGTGGCTTGAGGTGGGGGAAAATTGAATTAGCATATTTGAAGTACTTGGAAACAAAAATACATATATATATGTATATACATATATTAAAGCTGTCAGATTTATTTTGTTTTGCAAATTCAGCATTCACCTTAGTAAGTCTTGATTTTGAATGACTGATGGGCCAAATCTTGTAAATCCTTTCTGTTTACTAGCTTTGTTATGTTTATATTACCATTTTTTCATAGACGAAGTTTAGAAGAATCAACAATACTTGTGGTTTCATAAAAGTCATTTCTACCTGTCTGCAAGTAAGGAAACTACCTTAGTTATATGTTACTAATGCAGATTCAATGGCAAACAGCATAATATAATATGATATGATATGATATGATATGATATACTATACTATTACTATACTATACTATACTATACTATACTATACTATCCTATACTATACTATACTATACTATACTATACTATACTATACTATACTATACTATACTATACAGCCAGTTCTGCCTTTATATACTGTTACAGGAAAAAGGTCTTTGATTTTTGCTTGAAATAATAAGTTTGAACAGTGTGCACCTTGATCTGCCAGTGCATTAACTGATGGCAGATCTTGGTCAGTTCTGTTTATATCAAATCATGAAAAGTATAGAACAGTGTGGACTTGATCTATCAGTGCATTAACTGAAATCATATCTTAATCAATAATGTTTGTTGGAAATCATGTAAAGTATCAGCAGTGTGAACCTTTATCTGTCAGTGTATTAACTGATGGTAGGTCTTTGTTCTATGATATTTTTATCAAATCATGGTAGGTATAAACAATATGGGCCCTGATCTTTATGTGCATTAACTGATGACAGATCTTGGTCAATGCTGATTGTATCAAATCATGAGAGGTGTGAACACTGGACCTTGATCTGTCAGTGCACTAACTGATACCATATTTTGGACTACATTGTTTGCAGGTGAGCAAGTGTTATACTCATGCAGCTATATATAGCGTACCTATTAATATTCTAATATTGCTTTCAGATGAGTGAACTGTTATTCTATAGTGTTCTTTGGTTGTTCTTGTTGTTTTGGATTTGTTGCCTTTTCTCAATGCAAGATACGCTGTACATGGCAGCCAGTATAACTGGTGGAGGAAGACCCCAAGAAAATCTGGTAAGAACCACTGACCCATGGGAAGCTGCTGGCAAGCTTTCTCATGAACCCACATTTGCCAAGCTTGAGACTTGAACCCATACAGACATGTGTGAGATGGCAGTTATTCATAAAGGCCAGCATTTTAGACCACTCTGCCACCTGGAGACCCCTATAATGTGGTTCTGTAGAGTATAGTGCCAGAGTCAAAGGCAGGGGCACTTTCCTGCATCATACAGCATGTTCTGAGGACAGTATCCAAAGAAAAATGCAATAACTGATTAAATATATCACACGATATCATGTGATATCATACAACTCTGAGGTATAGTAAGTGCATCTGATGCAGCATGTATAATTCCTGATATCATGTATAGCATCTCATGATGAAAGAAGAATGTGTACTGGAATTTAAAGAAAAGATTCATGTAGTCAGCCAATCAGGACTCTAGAATTTATCAGGAAGTGTATTAAGTGACTGCTGGGCCTTCTCCTTTCTGGTGCATGTCAGATGTTAATAATTTACAATTTACCAGATACACAGAATTGTGTGCACAAAAATACTGCTGTATTATATATGAACATGAATGTAGATGAGTTTTCTTGCCAGATACAGTGTTATTCATGGCGTAGAGTTTAGACTTGGTGATTTAAAAATAATGACTTCTGTTCACTCACGCAGCATGCACAAAACATTAGCTGTGTGAGGCTCATTTGTCACAAGTTCTCTGGCCATGAATTTGACCATGACCATAGAACTTATAATGTCAAATTTCTTTTTGGATGAGTCTTGTCCAGAAGATGTCCACTTTATGGAAGCACTCTTCATCTGAAGAGGTATGTGAAAATGAAAACCTGTATTCTTTCTTGTTATCCATTATATGTGACTGACTTGTTTTAGAGGGTAATTGTTTCAGGTCAGACATGATTTCATTGCTGAACAAACAGTCAAATGAAATTTTCCATTGTGTGTATTAAACAATGAGAAACATTCAAGTTTTTTTTAGTCCAATGGGATTATTTTTATTTTATATATATATATGGTTTTGGACCTAAAAATCAAAGCCATTATATGTGTGACAATCTAATGCACCATCATACTTGTTGATGAACAATACACTGATCATATTTGTTGATAATTCCATATTTCATTAATCATATCTGTTGATAAATCCATGCACTGATTTTATTGATTGCAGACAATTTAAATTTGCAATATTTGTTAACTGCATCCACTGAGGTGTGATGCCATTTTGTTATATTATAGTCTAGTTTATGAGAGATGGAAATAAGGGTGTAAGGGTGTCAGAGATTCAACCATCATTAATTTGCATTAACATCTTATCAACTTACTAGATTTACATGTCTTTGCTAGATCAAGACCCACCTGGTTTCATACATCTGAGGTCAGTGCTGGTAAACTTATAATATCATATTTCCTGCCATGTACAGGATGATACAGGCAGTTTCTTGAAATATTTGCCTTTCAAAACATCAAGTAAATGTTATAAGCAGGCTAAACAACTGGACAAACATAACCATATAATGTTACAGCACCAATGTACAAAGTAACTTAAGCCTGTATAATGTGTCACAGAATTAGGCAAAGAAATAACTTGGTTTTGTCTGAAAACAATTAGACTATTTCTCGTTGTACATGCGTACAACGTTATATAGGGTGAATGTGTTTTTCCAGGTAAGCGACTGTATTAACATGTACCTAGCCACAGATTACTTGTGTCGGGTATCATGACTAACATGAGGTGCACGGGTATTCTACCCCGACTTGTACTCACTCTCCTATGGATTTAAGTAAGACGAATCACGAAAAACCACACTGGTCATTTTTTGGATCACGTCAAGGGATATACACTCTCCTTTATTCTCCAGCCATAGGGGTAAGTGTTAAATTTACATTCTATTTATTTGATAGGCGAAGCTTATTTGGTTTGTACTGTGGTATCGCATAATAATGTGTTTTACAATGCAGATTTTTAAAAGTAATATCATGTATATAGAAATTATGCATACACTATTATGTCCCATTTGGTTTTATTATAGCTGCGTATGTGAATCTGTAGCTGTGTCTGTGCATCTGTGTGTCTGTGTTGGCAGCTGTGTCTGTGTTGGCAGTAGCTGTGTCTGTGTTGGAAGCTGTTTCTGTATTGGAAGATGATTCTGACTGTGTTCGTAGCTGACTGTTATAGTAGCTGACTATTATGGTAGCTGACCATGTCTGTAGCCGTGAATGAATATGAAATATTATAGTGAATATAACTAGAGCGGTCTGAAGCTGTATGAAGCCGTCTAAAGTTTCATGGAGTCATCTGGAGCTTCCAGAACAATTCTGTCTGTTGTGATAGCATTGTTGTGAATCTTAGTCATGATAAGATTATTGTGAATCTTAGTCATGATAAGATTGTTTTGAATCTTTAATTGTGTCAAAGATTATTGTGAATCTTTAGTTGTTTCAAGATTATTTTGAATCTTTATGTGTGCCAAAGATTATTTTGAATCTTAAGTTGTTTCAAAGACTATTTTTCTTTTAATCTTTATAATTTTGTTCTTGTTGAACAACATACTCTTTAAGGGGTAAGTGCAGTCCATGAGGGTTCTTGGATCTGCACTTCATTTTATTCAATATTTGTTTTGTTTATTTTCAATTGTATTTTTACATCATATATTTATCATTATTAACTCATTCATAAATTTCCATCTTTCTTACATTGTGTTTGGCTTGTTCATTTCATCCAAAAACCAACTCGGTTACAATTCTGTGACATAATGCATCTTGAGAAAAGCTCAGGATTAAGACAGCAACTTAAGCCTGTATAATGCATCTTGAGAAAAGCTCAGGATTAAGACAGCAACTTAAGCCTGTATAATGCATCTTGAGAAAAGCTCAGGATTAAGACAGCAACTTAAGCCTGTATAATGCATCTTGAGAAAAGCTCAGGATTAAGACAGCAACTTAAGCCTGTACAATGCATCTTGAGAAAAGCTCAGGATTAAGACAGCAACTTAAGCCTGTACAATGCATCTTGAGAAAAGCTCAGGATTAAGACAGCAACTTAAGCCTGTATAATGCATCTTGAGAAAAGCTCAGGATTAAGACAGCAACTTAAGCCTGTATAATGCATCTTGAGAAAAGCTCAGGATTAAGACAGCAACTTAAGCCTGTATAATGCATCTTTAGAAAAGCTCAGGATTAAGACAGCATAAAAGTAATCTGTTATTAGCCCTTAAAAAAATAACGTGTGTGTTTCTGGTCAGCCAGCCATCCCTGTTTCTCACTGATAACCTTAGCACATTTTCCCACAAGATAAAAAAAATCACATCAAATATATATAATGTTAAAATAAAAATTCCATAATTTTAAAACCAGTCAAATAGGGAATACATATTTGTTTGTCTTGCAATTTAATTTGTACCCTTCTCCTTGTATCCTTCTCCAAAAAGATAAACCAAGCTAATGAAATCTATAGTGTCCATTCTAGTAATGAACTAATACAAATTAATAAATCATTATAGCAAAGTATTTAAAATATCTGCATGAAAATTTAATGTCTGAAAAATTACCGGACTCATCAATAAATCCCACTCCAAGAACGGACAGCTCCAGAGTGACCTCTGTAGCACGAGATGCTCTAGAACTGGCAACAAAGACTGAATCTTCTTTTCCACCAAGATGAAGCTCCTTCTTTGATGAACCTGAAGTTAGAATCCAAGCATTATTTTATTCAACACTGCAATGCATCACTGCTAACTGTATATATTCACTTATAAGTTGATGTCATGTTACTGAAAACTTTATTCATACTGAGATGGGGTCTTCTTGTAAGCATAACAGAGAGAAAATCTGATAAATCTAAGTGTAATATTGGAAACTCTATATGTCTACAATATGTAAAACATACTGTCAACTCAAATATTTGTACATTTTAATTCCACTATTCCCATCCAGAAAATTAAAATGTATAGATGTTATACATTGTGTTTATCCAACTCATTTCGGTTTTCATTAAACAATACAAGTACTTGCATGTACATTTATTAGAATTTTAACAATCTAACAATATAAAATATTATCCACCACAAGCTGAATGTTATTTACCATGGGTGTTTACTAGTAAGTATATTTATTTCATTTTTGTTTAAGTCTAAAAACCAGTATATGTATTATATTGTGTGCTTGCTGTATAAACATTATTTGTGCACGATCCAATAAAAGTATTGACTTAATATGAAATTTCGTTTTACATCAGGAAGATCTAATTTCCATGTTTTGATTTGATTTGTGTTTGCTTTTATCATGAGACATTTCTAATTGCCAAGTGAAATTTCTTAAGTTATCTGCCAGTGAAAGTGGGATGATAAATCCCTGCTTGCAAAGGCAGCAACCCTTTTCTTTTTTCCAGCTGACAACCCTTTTGATGGAGGTGCAAATGTGATACATGTTCAGTGCTCAAGTATAGTTCTGTATTCAATTAACTGTGGGTGCTTCTTTAGAGCAATTTTACAACTCCCTGTATATGTCTGACCACAATCTGTCACTTCCATGTAAATGCAGCACCCACTTTGTTTTCACAGGTAATAATCCTTTAATCAAGTTATTAATCTGATACTGGTTCTATGCCAAGTAGAGTCCTATATTCAGGTAAATGTGGGTGCCTATTTTAACTCCCTATGATCATTCTGCACAATAAATACCTATTCAGCTGTAGCTATCGTTAAAGGAGAGTTCACAGACTGCATGATCAAAGTCAGTTACATAGCCTCAGCTTAGTCTCCACATAAAAAGTGGCTCATATTTCTGAACTGTCAGTGTTTCTGTCAGTTACTGGGTACCTTGTCACTAAGGATATTGTACACTGTAAATCGTTAAACTTTGGTATTTTCACCAATGTGGAAAAAAAGTAACATTTATCATGATTGTTGTTGTAGGGTTTAACACCATTTTTCAGCACAAGATAGGCTATACATGGCAGTCGGTATAAATGGTGGAGGAAGATCCCTTGAAAACCCCAGAATGAACCATCAACACGAAAAGCTACTGGTCTGGTTTCAGAGTAATATAAAGCACTTTAAGTCTATACTCAAACCATTTGCTTGAGTTTTTACTTTCATTTCATCCAGTTAGATTCATGGGCCACAAATCACCAACATTACTCAACCAGATTTTAAATGTTTGATTAGTCAAAATTTAGTCAGACTTAACTTTCATCCAGTCAGATTACTGGATTAAAGTCTTAAGATTAAGTCCTGACTTAAGTTATATTGGTAAAATCTGTTCCAGTGATACTAAACTAAGCTTCTGTGACACTATAAAGTGGTTTGGTTAACTGAGAGTCCTGTCCAATTTTACCACATTACATGAACAAATTAAACCATTATAGCTTCCAAATCTTTGACATAATTTTCTTGAAATTTTCACTTAAAAAAAATATTATGTTCTAATAAAGTAGTACAATTTTCAAACAAAATGCCATCCTGACTAATGAGTTATCCAGGATGTATTCTATAAGTGAAAATTTTTGGTTGCAAATTCCAAATTCCATCTGAAACAAAAAAGCAGGGAATTTGCTAAATATTGGAGGAAAGAAATAAATATATGAAAAGATAAAGCTCAGGCTTGAAATGTGATTTTTTTAACATTTGATTTTTTAGCATGATTTAAAAAAAAATCAGCATGAATCTTGCAATTGCTTATCTTAAATGGGACCCTTTGTTATCTATTTATATCTAAATTACTACTGCAGAAAGTCTTTTAGTAACTTTAAAAGCAGCCTCATTCTACTGAATTGTCATCATAGGGATAGAACTGTACAGTTCTTCCTGAAAATAACGCTTCTCAATGGATCTTTAAAAGCACACCATAAAGTCACCTTATATTAGGAATGTCCAGTATCAAGTCTGCAATCATACAGACAACAGAATCCAAGGCCCTGCTGTGTCGCATGAGGAACTATGCTGAACTACCATCTATACTGCTCATAAGTCAGGTCTATGTTCAAACTGCATAGACCCTGATCTGCTGTTGCATAATGCACCAGCAGCTCTGAGTCTGTGCAGTTTGTTAGGAGTAATCAATAGAACATAAAACATGGACCCCAACTTGCATGCGTATTATTTGATGGTAGATCAGGATCTATGTTGCTTGCAACTGGATTTGACTTATAAGCGATGCTTGATAGTAAGGGGCCACTGTATTCTGTCCCATTTTTTCTCCATCATTCTCTCACAATCCACTAATAAAAAAAATAAACAAGGCCATCCCACAAATACAGACAGTCATGTATCCATACCTTGCCGTTGTGACATGCGACTAACCACTTCCTCTTCTCTCTCTTTCGTCCAGTCATCTATCACAATCTGAAGCAACTCCAGGTGTGAAATAGCTTTATTGATGCATGGAGAAGTTACTTTTGTCAGCTCACAGCTCCGCCGCCGAAACAGCTGAGGGATTTTAGGCCAATTATCAGGAAGTGGATAAACCATGTCTGGAAAATAAACCCTTTCAAATATGAAGCATGAATTATCAGACTGTCAATGGCAGAAAACTGTTGAAAACCAAAATCTGGTCACAAAACGAATGGATTTGTTTTATCAAACAGTAACATGAAATGCTCATTTTAAAATCAAATATTCTCATATTGTAAGTGGCTAAAATTATCTACTACAATGGATATGAACAGAAAATGCAGGATGAAAGTCACACATGGTTCCCTAAGATCTATTGGATAAAGTCCACACATAACTCCACTGTAAATGCAAAAGCATGATTCAACTGTAATAGAATCTATTCAAATGTTTATAAAATTTTAAACTCATCTGCGCTAACTATGTGTCCTATAGCCCTCAATTTCTTCTTGACTAAGTAATCGTCATAGGTACATTTCACGAATTAATATGTGTGTGTTTTTGTATTTTAACATTGCTTTAACAACTAGAGTCAAATTTCTATGGTGTCTGCAGTTTGGAAGTTTATAGTGAGATCTAGCACTGGGCACTGTGCCACAGACATGTAGCATCTTGCCCCACCCAGTTTCATTATCCTGACACCAGGATGACAAGTCCATAAACTAAAATCTTGATGCTGAGCACAAAGCAAGGCAGTCGCTAGTACCATTGTTACAAGTCTCTGGTATGACTTGGTCTGAGTTCGAATCCATGACCTCCTGCATCTGAAGTGGATGCTCTAATCACTAAGAACACCAGAGTAGTTGTATTAATATGAACTTTTCAATACTACTCATGTATCGTAACATAAAATTTTCAATACTTTTTATGCATACTAACATATAAATTTTCAATACCACACATGTATAATAACATAAAGTTTTCAATATTACTCATGTATAATAACATACAATTTTCAATATTATGAATGTAAAATAACATAAAATTATCAATAATACTCACACGTAATAAACAAAATTTTCATTACTACTCATGTATAATAACCTAAAATTTTCAGTAATACTTATGAATAATAACATTAATTTTGAATACTACATGTGTATAATTACATGAACAAATTTCAATACTACTCATATATAATAACATAAAATTTTCAATGCTACTCGTATATAATAACATAATACAATTTTTGTTACTTTTCCTGTATAATAACACACCGACAAATAAAGGTTAATAAGCATAATGACCATGCTATCTGGTTCCAATTCATGTCATTAACGTAATGTAAACAAACTTGGATAATCTATTTTATCAGGACTCCATTTCATGTCATCAAAAACATGTATTAAAACTTGGCTAATCTATTTTGTCAGATGATAATGACAATCTTACATCACATCTACATAAAATGTATTAAACTTTGTGACCAAAGTGAATGTCTTGCTAAGTAAAACATAGATTAAAATAATTCCAATTTGTTTCACACATTTCATATCAACTATTAGCATTCTTGTAAGCCTTTATATGTATCTAGATCACCATTATGTAGATAAATCTGTCTCAAATAAGTCTGAAAATCAGCCTGTTACTGTTTTATGGTCATATAAATAGTATACCTGCAGTTTCTGCTGCCTCGGATTCTGCTAAACTGGCTTCATCAACATCTTGGACTGAATTGGGACCCTTGCCATTGGTTTGGGAAAGTGCTTTACCTGCTGCATCAATGGAGAAAACAAAATTTGCATCCAAAAAGTGATCATCCAAACAAAATTTATCCTGACCTGAAACGCATTTGGCATAATTTGGTATCCTCCCAAACAGAAATGTTATTTTCAGTTAAAATTATGTATCCAGCAAAATTTGATCTTGATTTATGTTATGCTAATTGAAGGTTCTAGCAGGAGGTTGCTCAGCTGCCTTACATTTTCCTAAAGCCAAATGCAAAAGCAGTTGACCAAGAAATCTTGAGTTGGTTGTACCAATATACTTTCTGCATACATTTTTCCCCAATTACGTTATCTGAACAGATTATAAAACAATTTTTGCAAGGATTAGCTTTTAGTGTATCTGCATCAATATATTTGATGGCAAATCAGCATCATTTATCCAATAATAAAAGGTCCCTATCCCATAATGCTTTCTGTCAAAGATGGTTGAATTATTTTTTTTATATAAAGTTGTTTACATGTTTTTCTATTTTGATATTGGATGACAGATCAGCATCATTTATACCAATCCAAAAGCTCTTTATGCCCAGATGCTTTCTGCAAATTTGGTCAAATTATGTTGATTGTTTTTGATACAAAGTTCTTTACAGGTTTATCTCATTTTAATAAAGGTGGCCATATCTGAAAGCAAATGAACAAAATTTGCACACAACAATAAAGCAATTATTGTATGGATGCTTTCTGTCAAATTTAGTCAAATTTTGTATAGTGGCTTTGGCAAAGTCATCATATAAAGTTTGTTCTATTTTTAGTAACAGCAGATATGTCTGATGATGGATCAACATTATGTAAAAATTTGAATGGCCTTTGTGTCAGAATATCTTATTTCTATCATGGTGCAATTCAGCTGAGAAGTTTTTGAGAAGTAATTTTAAGCTTTTTCTTTTTCTAGTAATGGTGACCATATTTGATGGCAAAGAGGCATCACTTATCTGAATTTTAATTCACTGCATGTCTACATGCTTTTAGACAAATACAGTCAAGTTCTATTGAGTGGTTGGTGAGAAAAAACCATTTAGTAATAATGGCCAGGTGGCCTATTTCAAGGTAGACTAGTAGGCTGTTTATATAATTTTAAAATTGTGTCATGTCACGATGCTTTTTAACAATATTGGTGAAATTCTTTTGAGAGATTTTTAAAAGTAATTTTTATTTTAGTAAAATTGGCCATATTTGCACCACCTTGGAAAATCTGTATGCCAGGATGCTTCCTAATAAATCTGGTTCAATCATGGTCTGGTGATTTTTGAGAAGAAGCTGAAAATGGTAGCTGCTAATGGATGCAAGACAGATGAAACTTGACTGGACAAAGTGAGAAGCACAATGGATGCATAAGCATACCTGAAGCTATGGATAGGTGAGTTAAAAACTTATTAGTATACCATATACCAGTTTGTGTCCTATTAATGATTCAGATGTTGCTTTTGAAAGTAACTTTAGAGAAGTGCTGGCAAAAGCCATAGTAACTGGAAGAAAAACAATAATAATGGATGGAGGTTACATACCCTGCAGGGAAATCAACAAATGACTGCATGAGATGGAAACAAGTATATTTCCAATTTGCGATTCTGTAACCATTGCATCTGATATTTAAAACCATGATAAAACTTCATTTTTTAGTAAGCATCATCAATTAGGACACCAGTAGTTAATATTGTTACTCAGTAAAACATCACGCTACTTTTTAAAATATCACGTTTCTTGTACCACACAATGAAAAATATCTGGTATTAATGTAGTTGTTGCTGTTGTAGGGTTTAATGCCATTTTTCAGCACAAAATAGGCTATACATGGTGGCCAGTATAAATGGTGGAGGAAAAATCAGATTGATAATAGTTAATAATTTTTACTTGGATTGATTAATCATTGTAATCATGCAGATTTTGGTTAACTAACATTATCCCTATTTCTGCATCTGGAACCTGCCATTTTCTCATCTGGACTATTATTTTCTGAAGACTGTGTCCGAACCTCTTATGTAATAAAAAAAAGAACTATCAAGTTCTCTGATAAAAAGTTTTCATACAGCTACCTGAAGATGTTACTTGTAAAGCAGAAGTGTGGGACTCTGGAATGGCTTGCTCTTTCCTATGTTCATAGCTAGCAAATTTATTCCTATTTTGACTTGATATCACTCCTTGGATAGCTGGATCAACATCCTCCAATCTAACTACTTTAGATACTGACATTGTTCAGGCTGTCATCTGCAATGCATAAAGCACACAAATTATTGTCAATCGTAACACTTTTACAAGCATACCAATTTTTCAAATTTATTAAAGAAACTGAATTCACAAAAATATGGTTTGGCTTGTTAAGTAAGGTTTAACACGGTTTTTCAGCATATAAAAGGCTATAAATGGCAATCAGTATATCTGGAAGCTACTGGCAAGCTTTCTAACTTATCCAAATTGGTTAAGCTGAGACTCAAACTCATGCCGACAAAAATATGCAAGTGAATTGCACAGGTAATGCCTTAGACCATTCAGCCACCCAGTGCCCCTCCCCCATACTAAGTAACATGATGCAATGTAATACTGATGTCCAACATTAATTTTTACAACAATTTTATGATATCCGGCTGAGCTTAGATTAATGAATGTAAAATATCACTCACTGAGCATGGAGTCTACACCTACTTGTAACCCAGGACCAATATATATATATAATGATTTGTCCATGTCTTTTTATCTGCTGCCATTTTGATACAAAACTGGTCAACTTTATGTGACAAGATTCTGTTAGAACTATGGGTTTGGCATTGTATAAAAAGTGAAAATATATTATAGACATATGGAATGTACAGTGGTGAGAAACAACTACAATTTGTAAAGGTAGTAAGAAATAAACAACTATCCAGAGAATGACTCAAAGAGTTTGGAACTCCAAAAATATATAGAAGAGTTGAATTACAAAAAAGGCTTTTTTGGGGGGAGGGAGAACTGATTTTAATATTGGGATACCTACCCATTACTATTGCACAGCTTACTCTATTTTGCATCGAAAATCTTTGTCCATTTCATATGAATACATCCTCCCATAATGTGGAGAAGTGTCTTAAGACATGCTCCACTCATGCACCATGCATGAACATGTTCAAAACAGTAATCTTTTTCATAGATGACAATTATGCCAGGACACCACAGTGAGGTGGAAGTAGGGCATTCGAGAATAGTGATGGGTAAGTATTGCACGATTTAACAGCAAAAAACTACAGTTTAATAGCAGAAATATCTTACAGTGGGGGTGGTGATGTTATAAACTGATCTAAAACAGAGAGCAATAGAATGTACTCACCATCTGAGGCAGAGTTCACTTTACAGAATGTTGCTGTCCCTCTGAGCCACAAGTTGTGCCACAATAATGAATCACGGAGAAAAAATTCACTTTTGTCATTTTAACGAGAGGAGGTTGTAGAACGTAATATGGGATCAATGCTGCCTTCATGATTTCTTCATGTAAGAATGATTAAGATGCACCTACAAGGAGGCATTGATTGTTTGAACCTTATGGGATTTTAGTTTCATAAAAGAAAGGTCTGTGTTTCATAAAAGAAAGGTCTGTATTGTTATATTGGTAAGGTACAGATAGGCGCATTGATTGTGGTGTCAATCGACCATTTGATAGTGGAAGCTGAAATATCAAACAGAGCCCTTAATAGGAAGGAAAAGATGTTTCCTACCCTTCCTTTTCCCTTTTGAGGCATTACAATAGATATGTAGTGCAATAGCTGGGCATGAATGCCTCAAACAACTTGGCTACCTGGGGTCACTGTCTCATCTGTAAACCTTTACTGTTTTCTAGAAGCAATGGAGACACACACAATAACAATGTGATGCAAGTCACACAAATAATTAATAATATACAATGGTGAAAAAGCAAAAACACAGAATTGATGTTTAATCAATTAATTTTTAAAAAAGAAACATCAGTTTCTACTCAGTTATGGTAAGGCATCTGTTGCATTATTTATTAGCACAAAAGACTTAACCATAACTGATTGTATATTGATATGAGAGGGGTGGGATAAGACTTGGTAAACTAAGTGGTCCCTTCTAGAACTAACTACTAAATGGAGGCAGGGGTTAACAGCACATAAACAGAATATAAAACAAATGGATGTAGCACTGAGATATAATGTTATTGAAGGAAAGACAACAATGTGGTAAAACACTTGCAATAAGCAATTTATCTCTGGTCATGATTTATGACACATCTTTTAACATGGCATCCTTGCAAAGATGACTGTCCTGTTCATAAGCATGTGAGGAGCACAAGTGGATCATATGTTATTGACAATTCTCCACTCAGTGTGAGGATGTCTTGACATCCATTGAATGAGGTTAGACATATAAAATATTGCTCCTATTAAATTCTTCAATTACGCTAAGTCAGTACAGATAAGATTTATCTAAAGACTACCAAATTCCAACAGAAGGTTCTGCATTCAACTTACATTTTAAAAAATTACATTGTAAATGAGAAAACAATCATTTTTGCAGACACCTGTGGACACATGAAAATATCTATCATACCAAAAGATGACATTTTAATCTAGGTTTAATTTAATACTAATTTTAAATTACAATTTTAATGAAATACTAATTTTGGCTGGTTGAAGCCCATGGTCACTGTTGCATGACAATAATGACTGGCAGGAAACAGCTTATCAGACCACCATCTTTACCTGTTAAGCTGAAAATAATTAACCTGTCACTATTGTCATGATAATCATGACAACCTTTTATCATATATAAAATCAAATTGTTACTTTTGACAATGACTCTGCTCCATTTCCTCAATATGATAATTGCTAATAAAAGTGCTGTTAAGTATTAAAGAACCTGAAATATTTTGATTATATGAATTTGTATCTGATACTTGTGATATCATGATTACCAGCATATGAATTTGAATATGACACCTGTGATATTATGATTACTGGTATATGAATTTCAATATGACACCTGTGATATTATGATTACTGGTATATGAATTTGAATAGGACACCTGTGATATTATGATTACTGGTATATAAATCTGAATATTATTATCACTAGTATATAAATTTGAATAGGACACATGTGATATCATGATTACCAGTATAAGAATTCGAATATGACACCAGTGATATTATGATTACTGGTATATGAATTTGAATAGGACACCTCTGATATTTTGATTACTGGTATATGAATATAATATGTGATATTATGATTACTGGTATATGAATATGACATCTGTGATATTATGATTACTGGTATATGAATCTGAATAGGACACCTGTGATATTATAATTACCAGCATATGAATTTAAATACGACACCTGTGATATTATGATTACCTGTATATAAATTTGAATATAACACCTGTGATATTATGACTACCAGTATATGAATTTGAATATGACACCTGTGATATTATGATTACTGGTATATTAATATGACATCTGTCATATTATGATTACCAGTATATGAATTCAGATATGTCACCTGTGACATTCTGATTACCAGCATATGAATTTGAATATGACACCGTGATATTATGATTACTGGTATATGAATATGACATCTGTGATATTATGACTACCAGCATATGAATTCAAATATGTCACCTATGACATTATGATTATATGAATCTGTATATGATATTTAGTGATAGTCACTATTGTGTAGGAGTGTAAGACCTGAATTTTCCAAACAAATGCAAGTGTAGCAACAATTTATTTTATATCTCAACCTAAGCAGTGACTGTATTAGTCGGTCATCCATTGGGACTGCTCCGGTGGCCTTGTGGTTAGAGTATCTGCCTAGGATGTGGGAGGTTGTGGGTTCGATCCCTGGCCGAGTCATATTAAAGACTTACAAAATGGTGCTAACAGCTGCCTTGCCTGGCGCTCAGCATTAAGAGTTAGTGATAGGACTGGTCGGCCTGATGTCAGAATAATATGACTGGGTAAGACATCATGCTACATGTCTGCAGCATGATGCCCCAGTGCTAGACATCACTATGAACTGCTACACTGCAGACATTGTAGTGATATGACCTAAAAACTGTTAAATCTCCTTTACAAAATTCAAATCACACACACAGTCATCCATTGGAACTTGCAAAAAATAAATATCAGATTTACAGCTCCACAAAGCTAATTTACAGCTCACAATCTGTTGCAGTGAAGAATGAGAATTTAAAATTAAGAACAACCAAGAATGAGGATTGAGAATTAAGAACAACCTATATTTTTATTTTCCTGGGGCAAGGCACAAGCAATTGCTCAAGAATGACCTAGATGGTGGAAGATAGTTGCAGCCTTATGCCTCAGATGGGATGAAGAGGACTATAGTATAAGTCACATGGGTCATGTATGTGCATTTACTCATTTAAATTAAATATAAATTGTTCTTTTAAAACTGAACACTATTTTGCTTTAACCAAAGTCTATTCAAGCCTGATTACTGAATGCTCTTCACCTTTATTGTCACCAAGAAACTTCCACGTTCCAAAGAAGAGCAAAATAGTCACAACTGAGTGAATTTTAGTACGAATTTGTTTATCACATTGCGTAGCTTTCATTTTGACATCACAGCACGCAATACTCAATCCAAATTGTATTGGATCACACCTTTAGGTTCATTTTGTCCAAATATATCTACGTACTTTAACACTGATTTTGCTGTATGCACCTAACGGGGCATTTAAATAATGACCTTCAAAAGGAATATGGATGTAAACAAATCCAAATGAAGTAAATACTTGCCACTTAAAGGTATGTAGAATCAAATTCTAAAAATATGACACCCATTACTGAACTAGTCGGTGTTGAATGCCTACATGACCCTTGTGACTGTACTATAACTAACTATAAATAAATGCAACTCATAAGAAGAAATGATGGTGATGGAAAAGAGTTCAAATCCTTTAAATTTGTTCTTTTACATAAGCAATAGACTTAATTACGTTAAAGAAAGATTGAGCTCTAAATCATCTGGTCGTCAAATCAACATCAAAATACCCACAGTAATTCATGCTCTCTCCTCTACAGTATAGCTTATTTATCACGATGCAGTAGTGTACGATTTCTTTTTGGTTATTGTATCATCTTTGGTATATTTTCAAATAAGGTACAGATATACTTAACCTAAAACATAAAAAATTTCTTTCGGAACTCTTCGATGAAGAAACTTTAATATACGGCGACTTTCTAATAATTAAAGACGATGTTATAGATTTCAAGCCTCCATTTTGACGCCATACTTGTTTCCATGAGCGTAAATATACGGAAATTGCCGATTGGACTAAAAATCGTCCCCACGTGACAATGCATTTCAAAATGGCGCTGGGTCACAAAGCTATTGCATATTGTAATCGATAAAGAAACGACAGCAGTACACAAAACATGTTAAAATTAAGGTTTGAAGAGTATAGAAAACAAAAGTTCTCGAAACGATCGACGGAAAAACAGGAGGAATAGATCCCTGACAAATGCCGCCAAAATTGTGAGTTGAAGTTGATTAGAGTGCACCTGCAATCGGCAGACTGCTGTGAAATCTGATCAATTTTGTTTTTTGTTTGGGAGAACTAGTTATCCAATCACAAAGTAGTCTTTATGATGATTTTTAGCGAGTCAGTTATTTCGTATTTTTATGCCGTTTCTTGCAATATAGCTTTATAGATCAGAAATGTGAAATTGTCGAGTTGACTGTTGAAGACGTGTCTCTTAACAGTGTACACCAACCCCCACCACTACCTCCCCACCCTGAACAAAGTAAAGTCAAAGTTTTTGGCGTCATTACATATAAAATAATGAAAGTCTTGCTTGTCATTACAGCCTGTGTGATTAGCAGCTAGTACTATGTATTCTTTAAATCCCAACTTTACAAACAACACAGTAGTTTTTGCACACCATACCATTTGTTTGTACCACCTTAATAATTTTGAAAACAAAAGGCATCAGGGATATACAAATGCACACAACTTAGTAATTTCATTCATCAATTTATCATTTTTAACCTGTTTATCTGCAAGGCGTCAAAACACTGTCAACTTGGTGTGTCAAATCAAACTTTCTTTAGTAACATAAACATCGGGGCCCCGAGTGGCCGAGTGGTCTAAAGTGCTCTTCGTTACGGATCACTGCCATCTCACCTCTGTCTGCGGCGGTTCGAGTCTGAGATTCAGCCAATGTGGGTATGTGAGAAAGCTTGCCAGTAGCTTCTCGAGGGTCGGTGGTTCTTTCCGGGGTTTTCCCAGGTTCTTCCTCCACCATTAATACTGGCCGCCATGTATAGCCTATCGTGTGTTGAAAAATGGCGTTAAACCCAACAACAACAACAACAACATAATCATCATATTTGCATGGGCCAGTCATAGTCCTACAGGTAAGACCTTGACGCTGATATTTATGTTTTGGGCATCAGGGTCTTACTTCCTAACTAACAGCGCTGTGTAGTGTGTTTTGATGTCAACTAACATCGTAATGAAAGTCACATTTTCAGGAATGTTTCACATAACTGGCAACTAAAATAATGGTGCTTTTCTACAAAGTAAAGTCATAATGTTTTTGTCAGACTTTACTTACTCTGATGTCTTTTCCCCAATAAATTCAAATTCTCACAAAAGAAATGGACCTGTTTTAAAGTTTTGTTGGCCTACAGTTCAGTTGACTTGAAAGCTGGGAATGCCAAAATCGGGTTAAGTTGAAATATTATTCTTTAACGAAATGAATAAAAATAGGAACTGTAAAGTAACGTTTCGTTTTGTTCAAGAAACATATCCACCACATGAACCTACTTATACATACTTCAGCATACCTCGCTACCATCGCATTGCAACAAATTCAAATGTATGTCAATGGAACATGAAAATGCATCCATTTGCTGTGTCATATTTTCATTCCACCAGGATAAAGACAGCACAGTAAGTATATTAATTACACATAAATTAGTGGAAGGGTGTTGATATATGTTGCCAAATGTGTGAAATATTCCTGAAACTTTGACTACTCATTTCAGTGTCATAGTAAGACATAACACTTAAACAAAACCAACATGTGCTATGTCTTATCAGAAGTCTCGCTAGGATTTTAAAACTAGGAGTCCAGGACTCCCATTTTGTTAAAAATAGGAGTCCCACCATCAAAAGTTGCAGTCCCTTCCTTAATACAGTATCAACACAGATGTGAGTGCATCTAATTTTAGACAGAGAGGTTTTCGTAATATAATCACTCGCTATAATATAGCTTCATTACAACAGTCCATTGACAGGATTGCAGGTTTATGGTTTATTTATTTGTATACATACTTGTAGTAATTTTAGGCAAATAAATAGTATCTGATCTGCTGTTTTTTTCTCGTATTTTCACAAATACGTGTCAAGTCAGAAAACAGTTTAGACCTTAAAGCACATCTCACGAATTCCACAACATAGCATTGTCCCATACGTTTCTGACTTACATAATTTGCATTTAAAGTTAAATCTTTAATAAAATAATACCTAGGCTTTGGTTTCAATGATTTGTATATTTTTTTTGAATATATTTGCCCTATGATTTAAGAAAACAATCTAATAAACTGGTACATCCCAGACTTAGCATTGTCCGCCATTATTTCCTGTTGAGCCTAGTTCACTTACAGTTTTAGACTAATTTTATGATGAACTAGTGTATAAGAAGCAGTTAATATATATCCAGATCACTAATTCTGATCTTAAAACACAAGTTTGTATGTTTTATCGTCAAAGGATAGCATGCAGGAAATTGATAGTTGCTACCTTACTCGGAAAAGGGTTAATGGTTAATCAGCAATTAAAACATAATGCTTGTGAATGGGCAAGAGTTTATTTGTCAACGTATTTGATTTAAAAACTAGGCCTGGCTACCGATGCCTTGAAGAATACATTTCGCTACAATACTAGGACTAACCGGGCTAAGGCGAGGGGCATTTAAAAAAAATATGGTATGGTCATTCAATGTACCTCTTAAATAATCACAGGGCGAAGTCGTTTTTGCTTTTCTAACAGAACAAGGCGAAGTTTACATTTTTAGGCGACTTGTCACCCACTTACGAATGGCATTTTGTCTAAGTCTCAACATGCCTTGATTCTTAGGTCACGTGCATTGCTTATTCCGCTACATTCAGAAATGAACACAATAACGAAAGCTAAAGCTGTTTATTTGATGTACTTTTATAAATGACCACATGTTCATCTCTGGGTCTTTCTGCCTCTGAATTCAATCACTGCAAATATCTACATTTTCCCACGTGGCCGCCAGTCAGAGCCTTTGAACTTGCCGCCCATGTATTGCATCGTGTTCTTTTTTATGTAATCTTATAAAATGGTAACATGTATGTGTCAAGGAGTCTTTCAGTCACTGAATTCTGTCATTGTAAATATCAGCACAGCTAATTGATCAACACATTTTTCCCACAAAGCAGGTGGCAGAAGCAGGACTGGCAATTTTGCTGCACACCTATTTACATGTGTATGGAGGACTCCCGCCTCAGTGATTTTCTGCGTCCCAGATGAAAAATTGGCATCCAAATACGCGTAATTAAGCATTTCCAAGATATCTGCTTACATTGTAGGTCAGTGTTTCCAAGCAACAGATGTGATGCAGTTCACTATCTTTGATGAATACAAGAGTTCCTCCTTTTTATTTATTCAGTTTGTTGTGGAAATGTTAAAACTGAACAATTCAAATAATGGACATAGAAGACAGTTTTTATTTGAATGAACTGTTATAGAGACCAGAAATGGATAGTGTACAGTCTGTCTGTCAGCTTGTTTACTTCAAGAGTTTCCATTTTGCTTGAAACACTAATAAGTTGAAAGTGTTTGGGACCCCCTGGTGCCAGTCAGGTTAGAAATTAATTGATGAATGTAATGAGCAAGTTTTTTTTCATTTATTATATCCTTGCTGCTTTTCATTTTTAAAATGGGTAAGGTAGTTTAAATACTATACCAAGATTATTGTGCTGTTTTGGAAGATAATTCATTTAAACCTTGAACTATCATTAATGAATAATAATTGGTAGACTTTACATAGAGATTAAATTTACTCATGATCTCTTGTTAAATATTGGAGTGGTCTGAGGTCGTGAACCATATAATTTCCAGTGTGGGTTTGATAATTTGTCTGTAGTTAGTTGTACCATCCATTGTATCTCTAATCCAAACATTTTATAGCTGAGACTTTCCAAGTTCTAATAAATAGACTAATATCTGATTTCATGTACACTATCATGCATTGAATCAGTTTTCCAAAAGAAGCATTTGAGTATGTTTTATTGTATTGCAGTAATTTAACATCCAGTCTACTCTAAGTGTTGCACACTGCCTTATATACAATGAGAAATTACCAGAATTTGTGAGGTCATCAAATCAGTAGTCATCAGGAATTGATCTGTTTGGTTTTTCCACATCCAAAAATTGGTTTACCACAAACAGTGTGATGGGGAGTGCAGATGTCTCGCTAGGATTTCAAAACTAGGAGTCCAGGACTCCCATTTGGTAAAAATAGGAGTCCTACCATCAAAGTTTGCAGTCCCTTCTTTCCTACAGAGTCAACACAGACGTGAATGCATCTATTTTTAGATGGAGAGGTTTTCGTACTGTAATCACTCACTTTAATATAGTTTCATTACAACAGTCCATTGACAGATTGCAACTGTATGGTTTATTTATTTGTCTACATACTTGTAGTAGTTTTAGCTAATGGTTAAATAGTATCTGATTTACTGTTTTGATCTCGTATTTTTGCAAACACGTGTCAAGTCAGAAAACAGCTTAGACCTTAAAGCACGTCTCGCGAATTCCAAAACATAGCATTGTCCCACATGTTTCTGACCTACATTATTTGCATTTTAAAGTTAAATCTTTAATAAAATAATACCAAGGCTTTGCTTTCAATGATTTGTATATTTTTCTGACTATATTTGCCCGATGATTTACGAAACAGACAATCTAATAAACTGGTACAACCCAGACTTAGAGAAGTCCGCCATTATTTCCCGTTAGGCCTACTGGTTCACTTACAGATTCAAACTAATTTTAAGACGAAATAGTGTACAAGAGGCAGTTAATATATATCCAGATCACCGATTCTGATCTTAAAACACATGTTTGTATGTTTTATCATCAATTGATATGCAGGAAATTGATAGTTGCTACCTTACTCGGAAAAGGGTTAAAGATCATTCAGCTATCAAAACATATGCTTGTGAATGGGCAAGAGTTTGTCAACATAATTGATATAAAAACTAGGCTTAGCTACTGCTGTCTTGATGAATACATTTTGCTACAACACTTGAACAGGGCTAAGGCAAGGAGCATTTTTTTAAAAAGTATGGTCAGTCAGTGTACCTCGTGACACATTAACCCCTAGAGCTTTTTGTCATTTTTGCCAGAAAATTGAATAGGAAAAACATTTTGAAAGCTATTTCTGAATAGACTCGAAAACACCAAATGCCCGGTAATCTTTCAGTAACATACTGCCAAGTTGTTTTAGAAACATCGTTTTTCGTTGGCTATTTGACTCGCGCATGAGCAGAAGGTCAAAAGTTGGATTTTTTTAATAAAAAATTGGGTTTTTTTTGTTGCCATAATGTGACTGGGTGGAACATGTTGCTACATGTCTGCGCCATGATGTCCCAGTGCTAGACATCACTATAAACTGCCACCATTATGACTGAAAAATTATTAAAGCTAAGTTAAAAATCCAAATCACTCTCACACACACACAATCTCCCTCAAATGGTGAACACATTTTGTCTGTTTTTGATAAGTTTTAATTAACACGTCAGCCAATCCACCTAACTGACATATGCTGCTATGCAATAGCAATGGGTTATGTATTTTTGCTATTAAAATGTAGTTAGTTGTTTGTTAGTGGGGTAAACTATTTTTAATGATGTAATTCTTGCTTGACATTCTTGACGAATGTCCTCCCCCTCCCTGTCCTGATGTCCTGGCTTGATCACCATCTGTAAGAATAACTTTTGTGCATGGGCATGCAAGTTGCATGAGAGGACCCTGCCCTAATGAAAGTACTTCAATTTATGGGAAGGTGTATTCACATCAAATTAACAAGGTTTTTCTGCACAAAAAAGAGTAAGCTATGCAATATTGATGGGTAAGTATTACGTAATTAACATTAGTTTTACACCTTCCAAAAACTACATGCCAGTTTGAATTATAAATTAATTAGGTGTCCCTAGTGGTCTAAAGTGCTCTCCATTACTGATCACTGCCATCTCACCTCTGTCTGCGTCACTTTGAGTCTTGGATTCAGCCAATGTGGGTATGTGAGAAAGCTTGTCAGTAGCTTCTCGTGGGTCAGTGGTTCTTTCTGGGGTTTTCCCGGGTTCTTCCTCCACCATTAATACTGGCCGCCATGTATAGCCTATCGTGTGCTGAAAAATGGCATTAAACCCCACAACAACAACAAATTAATTGAACATGACTTATCATGTTGTTCTAATCTAAGAAAATAATATTTAGTATAAACAATGAGTTGCGTTAATAAAAAAGATTTATATATTTCATAATGAGATATTAAAATGTATTAGTGGGAGAAGATTTATATAAGCTTGACACCACAATTTCAATTGACTCGTCGTCACCATACAGTTGGGATACAGAATTTGAGCGGCAACCATTAGCAGCATTTGAACCTGTCTGTATGGATTTCCTACATACAATCGTGATGAAGAGTGCACCAAAGTCATGTGAACTTGATCCAATTCCAACATCACTGCTGCTTGAGTGCTTAGATCCAGTATTGCATTCACTAACTGATGTTATTAATACCTCTCTCTCATCCGGGGAATTCCCATAATTTTTCAAAACTGCCATTGTAAAGCCTCTGCTGAAGAAACCAACACTAGACCATAACGATTTAAAGAACTACTGCCCAGTTTCTAATCTCCCATTCATATCAAAAATCTTAGAACAGGTTGTTTTATCCCAGCTTGTATCTCATCTAAATTCAAACAGTCTTTTTAGCATTGTACAATCTGCATATCACCCTTGCCACAGTACTGAAACTACTATTCTAAAAGTAGTTAATGACATTCTCTCTGCGCTGGATAGCGGAAAGATTACAGTCCTCACCCTCCTTGATTTGCATGCAGCATTTGACACAATAGACCATGATATATTACTTCACTGTCTCCAGCATGTATTTGGCATTCATGATACAGCCTTATTATTGTTCAAGTCCTACTTGGTCAACAGGACACAAATTGTATCTGCAAATGGAATACACTCCAGCCCAGTTGATCTTTGTTGTGGTATTCCACAGGGGTCTGTTCTTGGACCTGTTCTCTTCATTCTGTACTCTTAGTTGCTCTCAAGTGTCATAGATCATCATCCAGTGTCTCACCAATTGTACGCTGATGACACCAAAATATACAAATCTAGCCACCCAAATAAAGTTGATGCTACCATCCAAGGTGTAGAGAGGTGCATTTCTGATGTGAAATCATGGATGACATGGAACAAGCTGCAGATGAATGATGATAAAACTGAGGCCATTCTGATCACAACACAAAGACTTTATCATTCACATCCTTTACCTCAAACAATAAATATCAGCAATGCCAACATTAAATTCACACAATCAGTACGAAACCTAGGTGTTACTCTGGACAGTACTCTCACATTGCACCAACATGTCATGAACATATGCAACGCTGCATATCTTGAGCTGAGACGCATAAGCTCAGTTCGCAAATATCTTTCAGTTCATGCCACTAAAACACTTGTGTGTTCATTAGTACTTTCAAGACTGGACTATTGTAACTCAGTTCTGTCTGGTTCATCTCAATATCTGCTCCAGAAACTTCAAAAAGTTCAAAACACAGCTGCTTGGATCATACTTAGAGTACCACGATCAGGGCACACCTCCCCGCTGCTCTGTACCCTACAGTGTCTATCCATTCGATCCAGAATCAATACGCAAAATTTGTTCTCTGTGTTACGTTTCGCTGTCAGACTTTAGTCCAATGTACTATCCGACCTCACCCATGTGTACACGCCAGCAAGATACTTACGCTCCTCTTCTGACAATCGTATACTCATTATTCCCACTATGAAAACAAAGTCGTATGGACAGCGTTCATTTGCATACCAGGGTCCAGCAATGTGGAATGAATTGCCCACTGAACTTAGACACAAAGACACAGTGATCCCATTCAAGAGTACTCTCAAAACTCACTTATTTTGACTGCAAGAACAAACTTAAAGACCTAATAATGTTTCCTACCTGAAATATTCTCAGCATGTTTTTTATTTTTTAATGTTTTTCTAATTTCATGGTGTTTGTTTTTTTAGATAATATTATTATATGTTTTTTATCTTATAGGTGTTATATAATGTTGTAAAGCGCTTAGAGCTTCTAAAGATTATGCACTATACAAAGTCCTCATTATTATTATTGTTATTATTATTATTATCACCACAGTGGCAATATCACTTTTGGAACTACTTTCCTTTCCCATTTGGAAAATATCTGCTATTATGTGTGTTATTCAAGCTTGTGCTTCCATATTTAGGCCTATTTCATTTTTTCTCAGATTCTTTCACCCTTCCTCTTTTTCCATCTGGATCAACAGTATCAAAATATGTTAAAGACTCAAGTGTACATTTGGTACTCGGTGAGGACATGCCATGAAAAAAAAGTAAACTCAAAAGAACAAAAGGTTGGCTTCAACTATGAAGTTTTTAATAAATGGTTTTTCACATGAATGGTTCACATTGTTAGTGACTTGTTTCTGTTTGATAATTAACAATTCTATAATACCTGTTACACTATATAATGAACAGTACAAATTGTATAACAAAACTCTTCGATTAAGTGCAGTTAAATAATTTTAAGTAGTAACATTAGCTCTCATCATAACCTTGGTAAAAAATTTGAGTGCAGCACCAGTTATCAAACTTGACTACAGGCCTGTCAAGGTCTCAATTCATGTTTGAGTGAAGAAATAAATAATCAAAATCTTTTTATTTAAAAAACTCAAATCATTCCAAATTTTTATTTAAATATGATGTGCCCAGAAGTCATTTGTTACTAGTTCCCACCCACCCCCAACAATGCTCACTGTATCAGTCTGTGCATGAACTGTGTTAATGAAAATAAAAGAAAGAAGAGAAGGGTATTGACTGAAAATCATCTTCATCACTTGGCAGTGCAGCTGTAAATTGCTTTGGCAAAGAAGGGACAAAAAATCCATGCAGATCGATTGAGGTGGTTTTGCCTCAAAAGTTTATAATAAAAAGGAAATGCATGCTTTTTGAGTAGATATAAGAGAATGTTTCACCTGTGCACTGGAAATATTTTATGTTTTTACTGCTTCACCACTCATGACAATACAGAGTTTATGCTCGTTAAATATTTCCTTATATTTTGTCCATTGATTACTACATGTGTAGGTAGGTTAGTATCTGGTGATCTTTATACCTCACTTATCAACACAGATATATTCTGCTGGTATTGTAACATTTACATCAAACACAATGAGACTCCATTTTTATGTTTTATTTCCATTTTTAGAAAAGAGTAATTATGCCTCTCATTAGTTACAGCACTAAATCAAAAGTATTACATTTGTGATATTCAGTCAAGATTAACAAAATATGCATAGTTTGATGATTCTTTGATATACCAGTGATAACAAAACTTTCACCAAAATGTGGTAGTTAAAGTTGACACAGTTGCAGGAAGCATATGACGGCATTATTTTACTCAATATACATGTATTTGCGTATACCGTATTTTCCAGCCTACAAGTCGATGCGGAGTATAAGTCGAATTGACCAATTTTATAAATTTTCCATCCTTCGTCCATATATAAGTCGATTCGGAGTATAAGACGAGACCAGGTCAATAACTTGGCTTTGTATTTTATGCTAGTAACTTCCGGTTGCATGAATATTGATGGTATCGTTGTATGATATTCCATATTACCGGTAATCGTGAAATTGCATTACCGATGCTAACATGCTTGTGATTTTACTTCTGAACTGCTATATTTTGTTATCAATTGACACAGCTGAATAAACAGTCCATGCTTGTCTTATTATAATTGAAAGCACATCCATGTTGTAGTTCATTTTATTACCTGTAGTTACGAACGTAACTTATACAAACTTGTCATTTTCTATCGTAAGTTTAAAAGTCACGGACTCCGTTAAATCGATTCATATATATATATATATATATATATATATATATATATATATATATATATATATACTATTTTTTAAGTGTTTGTTCTGTTTGGACTTGGATATAATTAACATTTTATTACTAATCTATTCAATGCTATACCCCACTATTATCTTTATCGGCGAGTTCGAATACAAAGTAATGGGTATGATCTCTTGTCCTTATAACAAATTTTGTATGGACAATGACTTCAATAAAATGTTGACAGATTTTCATTTCCCTAAAAAAAGCCTCATTTCCCTACTGGCAGCCTCGCTGATTTGACCTATTCTGTCGATTCTTGCCCTCAATCTGGTTTCAATTATAGCCAAAGCGCTAAGCATGTTTAATTACCGTGTAAATAACACTGCATAGCCATGTGGTTGTTGTGACAATGTACATCGTAATTAAAACAAGAATGAATTGTTGATTTAGAGGTGTTTATTGATAATGGAATATAGTAGGCTCGTAATAGATGAGGATTATCACAATCGTCAGGTAACTCAAAATACCGTCTTTTTTCTCTTTGCAAAAGCTACAAATAAAAACCGTCCTGAATAAAAGAACGATCTTGTACAAGGACAATTTTTTTCATCTCTCTCTCTCTTTCTCTCTCATACGCACATGCGCAACCACGTGCGCGCTCACAATATATCTGATTTTAGTTTAGTTTAAACCATATTTGTTTTAATTATGATATCCATTGCAACAAGAGCCACGTGGCTGTGCATGCTATGAAAAGATTGATCAAAATATACCGAACTCATTAAAATGTGCCCGTACTATAGCAATGAAAACAATGCCCATGGCTAAATTCATTATTTACATCTAGAGAAGGGAGTGGGCATCATTTCCTGTTGTACTTAATCCCATTGATATTAAAAACAGGTAGCGTAATTGATGCGGATTAATGGTAAAGAACAATGGGGTACCGGCAGCATGGTAACTAGTATCAGTAGCTAAAGCCAATATCAAGGTCTAAACAATTGCGGCAACTGGCTTTGATTGTTGTTGGAAACCAAAAACCAATTTATCAACAACTGGTATAATCAAAGAGAGACACCGAATCGTCAGCTGGTTAAGAAAGAATATAGGTGAAGTGTTGACATTACAATTTGCTTTAAACTGAATTGCGAAACTAAAAATCATGGATCACTGATGATCTATGAGTACTGGTAGTCCATCTATATATCTGATTTTAGTGTAGTTTAAACCTAATTTATTTGAGAAGCTTTGTCAAATACAATTAGAAACATATGATTTGGGGGATTCAGTAGAATGCATGATCTACATTATTTTATAAATAATCATAGAACGCTCGAGTTAATATGGATTACATCCCTTTGTAGGATCAATTGGATCAATCAAAAAAGCTATGCCGGTAATTGCTCACGTGTGTCCAACATTATACTGGAAAATCAAATATTAATGGACCAGTTATTTCATATCTTTTTTTAGGAACAAACAATATGCTTTGAATTAGTACAGTACACTATCGAGTATAGACCGTAAGTGTGCTATGCGGCCTGGTGAAGTTTTTACCGGTACGGTAAATTGTTTTCTTTTATTTTATGTTTGAGAAATAAGAAAAAACACGCAGAATGCAAAATAAATAATGACAAAACTTACAAATATAAACGCAGTCATATTAGTTTATGACAGTTTATTGACATAGTAATTTAACATGAATTTGTACTTCTATGTGACCTGTTTTTGATTATGCCGATTATAGAGCAATGTCAGTAGCATACCGGATACTGTAATCCATATATAAGTCGATGCAATTTCAATGACACAATCCATATATAAGTCGATTCGGAGTATAAGATGAAGACCGAACTTTCAAGTCAAAAAGTATCGACTTATACGCTGGAAAATACGGTAAGTGGAGTCCAACTGCAAGCAAGCAGCATTGACCCTAATGTTATGTCGTATAATGCATTGGCAGATCATTGTCTGTATTATGTCTGCTAATAACAACCAACGAACTGCATAGAAGCATACCTGCTGCTGCATAATGCACTGGCAGATCTTGGGCTGTGCAGTTTGCAGTTGGACTTTGACTTCTAAGCAGGTACAGATGATAATTTGTTACTGGCTTGTTCTGAAATAATGGTGTGCATAGAAATAGGTCTAAGTAAGTATGGAGAGCATCTGTGCATTTTGCACCTATTCACTACCACTCATATACTATCATATGTCACTGATAACTGTCACCACTCTCCATGTAACATTAACTTTGAAGCAGTAATTAGAGATTATGGATCAGAATAGCCCATTTCCACACACACACATGTATTGCATCCATGTTGCTAGGTGTGATAAAACAGGTCCATTATATGAAGATATATCCCATATCACTGCTAGTAGATTGATAGTTTTGTGTAGTTTGATCTTCCATAAAGTACATGTAACCTTGCCTGTTTTTGGTTTAAACTATACCAGTTAATGTAACACTAATTCCTTTGCAGCTTTGACTGTGTGACGGTTTTATCTAAGTTTGTTGGCATTTTTGGCTGAAGAGTTATGGCTCCTTTTTGGAGAGGATGAGTTGTAGGATAGCGTGATTGATGTTCATATGTATATATGGGGAAATAACCTGTATTTCTAATACACAATATTGTTTACAGTTACAGTGTATCAAATGTTTTGATTTTTATTGCAAATATATAACCTTACTCCCTTGAGTGCATACACTGAGAGGTATGTCATGCATGTCTTGTCTCATGAAAACTGACATTTTTGTGAAAAACAAAGTATTGAGACATGTACACTTTATATCCACCTTCGTTAATTTTTTACAGTTATCACTTGAAATTTAAAGCTAGATATTTGGTACATTGTAGTTGATGAAGCACCCTATGTTTTCATTTACAGTGTCATTTTTACATGCTTGGTAATAGTTAAACCTTTATGTTTGTATCTTGACCGCTCTGGCGGCCGAAGTGGTTAGAGCATCTGCCTTGGATGCAGGAAGTCCTGTGTTTAAGCCCCGGCTAGTCATATCAAAGACTTATAAAAATATACTTACAGCTGCCTCTCTTCACACTCCGCATTAAGAGGTTAGTGTTAGGACTCGTCAGGCTTATGTGACTGGGTGGGACATGCTGCGGCATGATGCCCCAGTTTTAGACATCACTATAAACTGCCACACTGCAGACATTGTAGCAATATGACTGAAAGTTGTTAAAGCTACATTACAGATCCAGATGACACACACACACACTTGTATATCACGAAGTTGAACAGTTACTTCTCTAGCATTTTGTTGGCACTTGGGTTGTTGTGAATATTGTAGGAGAATGCGGTATGAACAGAAGGCTTTTATTTCTGTTTTATTTTCCTTGTAAGATTTTATTGCAAAAAAAAACCAATAAAGTTTAATTGGTTATATTTGATAATGGGAATTATCATCAGAAATTTGGTCATTTAACTTTTATGACTTGTCTTTGATTATCTTAATTAATTGACATGTCACTAAATTTGACACTTCTGTATCAAACATGACGGGTAGATTACTTTGTATGGTTTGTATTTCTAGTTTCTACATCATTACCACCACATTTGTTCTCTAAGTTGTTCAATGTAATTGTCTCTACCTTTTGAAAGTATGTAATATTATCTCTTTCTAATTATTTTTGTTCTAATCCTTATTTCTTATTTTCTTGAAACAGTAAATATGATGGGTTTTGACTTGATACAGAAGTGGAGATAGATGGAAACTTGGACAGCGTATGACTGACATGTCACATAGGCAAACCAGGGATAAGAAGAAAGGTACTTTGTATTTACATTATATATTAGAATTTATTTTCCATTGATCAGAATTCCAATGCTGAAATATATGTTCCACAGAGTTTTAATTAAAAATTTCAGCCTTTGGTTTTAGTAGCATATTTTTGACATGTTGTAAATGTATTAAAAAAATCAGTTTCTGGCACTACTGCCACTGAGTTTTGTAATTAACAAATCATGATGAAAATGCCCCTAAAATGAGGTAATTACAGTAGCTGTGTTTACGGAGCCAGTGTTGTCCCTAGCCTGTTCTAGAGTGTGTTGCCTGTTCTAGAGTGTGTTGCACCCTGTCCTCCAAAGTTGGTATCATGCTGTCTTTCAGATGGATCATGGTCTCATTTTAAGACATGCATTTTAAGCCTCAATTTGTTCCAGTATTACCCTATTTTTAGTTTTTACTGGTATTGACCAGACAAGCTGTTTAGACGGCCTTGCCTGTCCGTTCATTAGTACAAGTTAACTATCAATATTCCTCCTAAGTATCATGGAACTTGACACATTCATTCAACTCAGTACTCATTGGTCCGATATAATTTTGACATTTGGTTTGGCCATCTTTAAAATGTATTTATTTTCACTCCTAAACAGATGGTCATATCAGCTTGGATTTCGCTAAAAGATTTTTTCTAATGTCTTGTTAGTCCAAAAAGAAAACAGTGTGTCAATATGACACCCAGTGTAGTCATCACAGGAGCCATCTTGAAAATATTACCACTACGCCTCTGGAATGGAGTTTTGACCATAAGATTTCATGTAATGTTGAGATGGTCAAAAATGAAAATGGTGCTGATCTGACGTCCTGTATGGCTGCCATCCTGAAAATGTTATCATTACTGGTTGGATTGTCACTTTGACTTTGGGTTTCAGCATTAGACTTCTTATGATTCCTAGTTTGTCATAAATGATAATGGAGTTGATTTGATATAGTACATCCAAATTTATCCTGGCTATACATGTTCAGAGATTTCCTAGGAAACCTTGGACAAATTTTCCTAGGAAGAACCTGTGAGTATTAGTTGCTGACTTTCTGAGGTAATAGTCCAAGGACAAAATTTGTTTATACCAATGTCCAAGGTTTTTATTCTCAATATTCTGAGGATTCCTATGAATCCTTGGACATGTCCATGGTTTACAGGCATTCTGAGAATTCTTCGGACACCTCTCTGGCATAAAACATCAAACCAAGACTTGAAGCAAATATTACAAAGTATAAGAATACGTTTTATGTTTAATTTGTTCAACATGTACAGATACAAATTTTAAAAAGGTCCAAATATCAAGAATATAAGGTTCCTTTAGTGCCAATTTGTCCATTTAATTTTGAAAATCAATCCATTTATATCCTGGTTTCTTGATGGTTTTAGAACTTATTGATTTTCTTGGTTGTCATCGCCTCTTTGATGTCATTTCTTTTGTAATAATAATAATAATAATAATGAGGACTTTGTATAGCGCCTAATCTTTAGAAGCTCTAAGCGCTTTACAACTTTAGACAACACCTATAAGATAAGAAACATAATAATACTATTACGAAAACAAACATCATGAACTTAGAAAAACATTAAAAAAATAAAATAAAAAACATGCTGAGAATATTTGAGGTAGGAAACATTATTAGGTCTTTAAGTTTGTTCTTGCTGTCGAAATAAGTGAGTTTTGAGAGCCTTCTTGAATGTGATCACTGTGTCTTTGTGTCTAAGTTCAGTGGGCAATTCATTCCACATTGCTGGGCCCTGGTATGCAAAAGAACGCTGTCCATATGACTTTGTTTTCATGCTTGGAATAATGAGTATACGATTGTCAGAAGAGGAGCGTAAGTATCTTGCTGGTGTGTACTCATGGGTGAGGTCAGATAGGTATGTTGGACTAGAGTCCAACAGTGAAATGTAGTACAGAGAACAAATTTTGTGTTTGATTCTGGATCGAATGGATAGCCAGTGTAGGGGTGTAGGGTACAGAGCAGTGATGAGGTGTGCTCTGATCGTAGTACTCTAAGTATGATCCAAGCAGCTGTGTTTTGAACTTTTTGAAGTTTCTGGAGTAGATATTGAGATTAGTCCTGCACATAAAAAATATTGGTTGAAAATGTAAAATGTAAAATGTGATGAATTAATACAACAGATAGTGCACATATAACATAACTGTTATTGGCAGCCTTAAATTTATAAACCATGTTTAGAATCCTTTAGTTCTGAAAACATGGTATTAAACCATTAAAATCTATATTTCTACAACGGACAGAATTTGGGGTGGTCCATCATTCTAAATGGTTGATAACAAATAGTCAAGATTATATTCTGTTCCAGGCTTAGTGGTTTGCAAGTTCGAAGCAGTGTATTCAGTCAGTAAAATTATAAGATCCTGATGCACCCCATTAAAGATATTACTAAAATTATTCAGAATTACTATCTTATTTTATTTCATTATAATTTATACTGTAATCAGTTCATAAAGATATGACAATGCTTGTTATAAAGTTTTTAGTAAGTTTGATATTGCTGAATCTTTATCTTACCTTGGACTTTTTTTGGTGTTACCATCTTAGTCTGATTTGGTGTTACCATCTTAGTCTGATTTGGTGTTACCATCTTAGTCTGATTTGGTGTTGCCATCTTGGTAGTCTATTTTGTTGCTATTGTCTTAGCCATTTTTCATGGTTTTAGTGGTTGTGGATTTGCATCTTTACTTGTTTCAACATTAAATGTTTTAAAAAATGCAAACTTTTCAAATAATATGCAATACATTCCATGCCATTTACTAGTGATGGGAATTGATTAGTTGGAAGAAAATAAACATATACCCATGTTTATTGCTGAAAAAAATGTGGTTAGGCATGTTGGTCTTTAAAAATAAAAATCATAATCATTTTAATTATGTAACCTGACATTCTTCATAAAATTAAGAGATCACTGATGCTTGCAGTTTTGCAAATTCATAGGCAACAGGTAAAATAAAGCATGAGATTGGTATCATGGAGGCCATATTTCCTTTTCAATTAGACAAAGAAAAGACATCCAGTTTAAGTACTAATTAGTTAGTATCATCAACATATGACACGCATGAGCATTAATCATTTTAATATGGTGCACAGATTTACCCCCAAAATGAAGGGCATATATTATCAGGGTTTGCAAGGTCTGTAAAGTTGTTTAACAGTGGCCAAAATGTGATGTCATGAATCACTACCTGGTATCTAGAAGTAGAATGCTGCTGTGATTTCAGACATACACATGCTAATATGGCAGGCCAGAACAATTATTTAAATGAAAATACTGTACTTAAAGAAAATGGATAAAGTAATTTAGCTTTTCATCAGTATACCGAAGTAGTAATTAATCTGATTGATTGCTTTGTAGATTTTCCTGCTGCCCAACAACCTTTATGCATGGATGTTCTGTTCTGTTCTTACATGTCTTTAACACTATTCATAAACCTATTCTTATTATGTACACAGTTATTTTAAGATACATTTTTGAGTCATTAAATATGTCAGATTTCATTGTTCTTTCAACAGTTTTAAAATATGAATGTATTTATTTGTGTATTAAAAAAGACTATCTACCTACCCTTCTTTTAAAACCAATGTAATAGGAATTACATATGGGGTGGGGTGGGGTGGTCTCATAAACATATAAACAGGAGGAATTTAAATCCTAGATTTGTTAGTTGTTTTGGTAATGACAAACATTATTCATTTTAAGAAGCTGTAAAAATACTTTCTGATTAATATATAGAAGTCTATAAGTGCACAATTAAAACAGACCAAGTCCTAGTCTACATTTCCGAGCTATGTCCAAGCTAAAATAAATAAACTAAGTTGCTAAACAAATTTTTACTTAAGTTCTTATTTTCTATGTTTTTCTGACGTAAAAATAAACTAAGTTCTCATGTCCAAGGTATTTCCTGGGGGTTTTTTTATGTACAGGGTAATGTCCGAGGTTTTCTTATAAAACCTTGAACAAAATGTCAGTACTGTCCTAGGTTTTCCTAGGACAACCATTAAAAAAACCTCAGATGTCCAAGGTTTTAGGTCCAAATTCCAAGTATAACTTCGGAAAAATGAACAGCCGGGGCTCCTCCTAAATAGAAAGTCATATTGACATGGGTTTTCACCAGACAACTTCTTGATGTGTCTAGCTGGTCCTGAATGAAAATGATGCAGATGTATGATCCAATAAAGCTGTTACAGTTGCCACCTTGAAAATCTTTTTATGGCTATACCCCCTAAATGGATGGTCATCATAAACCACCCCTTTGTTAGCCAAGGCTCCGATATGATAACCTATCTACACCTTGGCAGAGGGATCAGTCATTTCAGTGTTTCGGGTCTGTGAATTTCATTGAATGCAGCAGCAAACCACTGTGTCCACTCAAAATCAAGTTATTCAAATTTGAGCACTTCCTACATGATAGAGACCAGAAGAGCACAGAACTGGAGTGGTCCATTCTCTTGTACAAAGTCATGGTTTTGATGCTAAACTTAAAAAGTATCCTTTTGAAGTCAGTTGCCTCCATCATTTTCGGCCAATGTACAATGCACTGCCAATGTAAGTTGACAATACATACTAAGGAAGGCAACTCATAAAATCCAATAAATGTTGCTAGGTCAAAGCACTTAAATATCTGATTAATAGATGGGTTAACATATTGAACCTTGACTAGCAAAGATGAATGGCACATGGTTTTCACCACACAAAAAAGCTAATTATGTTGGTTCTAGGTGAAAATGATGACTATCATGTATTCAGTATGGCTACTATGACAGACATATTGGAAATCATTTTCACTAACCCTCCTGGATAGATGGTCACCGTAAGATTTAGTATGATGTCTAGTTGGTATTAAATGAAAATGTTGCCAATGTAATATCCAGTATGGAAACCATCTTGAAAATCTTGTCACTCAGTTTTGTCAGAGATGATTTCAACACTCATCAGTTAAAAAGAAGAAACAATCTTATCTTGGATTTCTGAAAATTTCAGCCAGCAGAATGATTCTTATTTACTGTTGTTTTGATATCCATAGTGCATTGATGAATCACAATATTTGCTATGGCAATAGTGTGCCATAATACAGATTTAAACTGTCAATATCAGATGATGGTAACAGAAACAAAACTTATTATTAACTGTTGAAAATTAAACATTTTTTGTCATCTTTCTGTTCGTAAAAAATAAAATAAAAACAAAAAGGCCACTTACAACATGTGTACAAACTGTCTCTCAGTATCAATTATAATTACCAAATTAACTGCATACACACTCTTTTTAAATCCATAGATCTTTAGTTTGTTATGAGATAGCATTTTGGGTATTTTTCAGTTGTGGCCTCTGACTGTTTTGATATGTTCTGGTAAATATTGTTTCCACCTGGGTATTGTTTGTATTTGTTAATACCCTATACTATTGATTGATTTTTAATCTTCCTCCCCAAAAAGTACATACCAAATTCTTAAATGCCCCCTCCCTCCTTTGAATATAAGCAAGTGCCTACATTTAACTTAGATATGTCCTGTAAAGGAAGTCAATTATGAAAGTGCAGTATAAATCATTGAACTGTTCATTGTTATACACAAGATATCTTAATATATACAAATTCAAAACATGACCTTGCATGTGCCAACTTGGCCCATTCCAAATTCTGCTCAATACATATATATTTTGGTTGGGAAGTGACATCAGGACGTTATATTTAGTTCACAGATACAGTGATTTTTGTCTTGAGTGGACCACATAATCAACAACTAAGAACTGTAACATATGTGAACCTGAAAATGCACTCACAGAGAACACAATTCTTCAGTTGTTTTTGGTCTTGGAGATAACCTCCACACTGAGATGTATTTCCAGGTACCAAGTATGTCTTTTGGAAGAGTACAATAGTATATAATTAAATCATTTTAATGTGTCTGATCAGTGTTTAGTAAGCATTTTTTTTTTTTATAAAAAAAAGCAGAAAGAGAGGGAAAACGTTTTGCTTTTGTTCATTTTGGGAATTTACTGTGGCCTACAGTGGATTGATACAAGATGTCTTTGTTTGCAATGATGGGCTCACTTGTATATTTTTCATATTATTTGTGCATTACTGTTGTGATACATACTGCAGTATTATATCCCAGCTTTACTACTTTTCATGTGCCATGCAAGTAATCATCTTAAAATCACTAGTGGAGTGCACTGCTGTGCCCTCAGATGAGATTAGTGTGCTTAAGATGCCCTGACAGGCAACCAGTACCCTGCTGTGACTGCTAGTCTGGGAACAACATTTAGGGCTAGCCATATGGTCCACACTGGATTGGAAATTTAGTGAGAAGTTATTCTCTCACCTGCCAAAAAGGACCAAATAGGGTTGATCAAATCTATTTCAATAGCTATAGGTCAGTGAATATCAAAAATGTACAAAACATGGGAGCCAGTGAAATTGCCAATTGAGTCCTTTTATTATTCTAGTAGCCCCTCACTTGCTGAGCACACCTAAATATATCACAGCCCCGTTGATAACATGAGAATGGACATGCACCCTTCATAGGTCCATGGACTGTAATGAACATGGACCATTCCCGCTCCTCCATTTCTATTGAATAAAAAAAAAAAAGGTTGATGAATTTCAACACTGTGTTAATGTGTCATTCAGTATAAACGTCAGTTTGTTTTTTACCTATTTTGTCTATAGATTTTTCCTTTTAAATATGTTCCACGATCACATTAATGTTGATGATATTACCCTGCTGCCTTCCAAATCCAGCTCTAATAAAATTATGAAAATTTCTTTGTTGTCAAACGTAGACAAGGGCAATAACTCTTGCATATTACCACCCCTTGTTGCCACCAGGATTTGCTAGTTTTTTACCTTCAATTTCATATAATAACACATATGAGATACCTCCCATCAATTCAAGCCAAATTTGTGTTAACTTTGAACCATCCATACAGGAGTTTGGATTTATTTGGATTAATATTCATTACCTAAACATAGGTAAATATTTTTGTTTTAATTTGTTTAATATTTTATGAAATTTTTTCACTTTCTTGGACTTGGTAATTTTTAGACCACATAATACATCACACTGTTGTTAACTGCTCCGGTGGTCTAGTGGGTAGAGTATCCACCTCAGATGCGGGAGGTTGCAGGTTTGAACCCTGGCCGAGTCATACCAAAGACTTATAAAAATGGTGCTAACAGCTGCCTCACTTGGCACTCAGCATTAAGAGGTTAGTATTAGGACTGGTTAGCCTGGTGTCAGGATAATGTAACTGGGTGGGGCATGATGCCACACTGCAGACATCATAGCAATATCACTGAAAAATTGTTAAAGCTGTGTTAAAAATCCAAATAAAAAAACACGCACTATTGTTGTTACATGTTGTTATGCTTGGTTTTGCACACACTACCTATAGCTTGCTGACCCTGTTATTAATGGATTTTGTTTTAGCAACTTGTGAACATGCTGCGTCATTAATTTTATACATTTTTTTTTTGCCTTTATCTTGTCGTTTTAATGAAAGTTGTTGATCAAATGGAATTTCAAGGCTGAGGAAGACACAAGTCATGCCTTGCATGTACAAAATGTACTTCATCATTAACATGCAGTGTGTATGCATTATGATTCAAGAATGTTTATGGTTTTGCAAAAGTAAATTAAGGCAAAGAAAGAGGGTGACAGTAACACAAAAGTTTAAAAATTTTACTAGTAATTATGATATCATGGGAAGTGAATCCGCATTTTTAGGCAGGCGAGGTAGTACAAGTCACTCACTTGTAAAAATATGCCCTTCAGTAGAATCCATTAGATCATCTAGAAAAAGCTAAGCCCTTCAGTAGAATCCATTAGATCATCTAGAAAAAGCTAAGCCCTTCAGTAGAATCCATTAGATCATCTAGAAAAAGCTAAGCCCTTCAGTAGAATCCATTAGATCATCTAGAAAAAGTTAAGCCCTTCAGTAGAATCCATTAGATCATCTAGAAAAAGCTAAGCCCTACTTAATAGGTTTTGTGTACAGACCCCCATCATCACATACTGATTGGTGTGAATATTTTGATCTTCAAGTAGATAAAATTTCAAATGAAGAGAAAGAATTTTTCATTCTAAGCGATATAGAGACCATTTCAGTGATCAAATAAAAGTGAATTGGATGGATTTTATTGCTTCGTTAGGTATGGAACAACTAGTAAATGAACCCACCAGAGTAACTTGTACCTCTAAAACATTTATTGATCTTATTTATACCAATAAATAAGAAAATGTTTCGGAAGTAATGGTTCCAAAGATTGGTATAAGTGACTACTTTGTAATTTTTCTAACATGCAAAATCGATGGCAAATAAAAAATATAATATCCATAAGTCCATTACTTATTTATCTTTTCAAAACTGTTAAATTCCTGCAAGATCTTAAACAGGTTCCATGGCATACAGTCCAAATTGTTGAAGATATTGATGATGTTTTAGATACTTGGAGAGATCTTTTCATCAGTATAGTGAACAAATATGCCTCTTTAAAAACACACAGGATAAAGAAAAACCACCAACCAGGCTGGATCTTCCCAGAAATTTTAGAACCAATAAAGCAAAGAGTCCAACTCATATCAGTAGAAAATAAAGTTGAATATACAGTTTGGAGGTATAAAGATAATAAAATGATACATCAGGCCAAACAAGAGCACTACAAAAAAGTGCTGGATGAAAACCAAAACAACCAGAAAGCTATCTGAAAAGTGTTTACAGAGTTTGGTGCAAGGAAATGTAAGAGTAAAACTGAAATTTTATCTCTCAACCATGAGGTCATTTATACCGATAATCCAACTTACATCTCAAATATTTTTAATGACTTTTTCATTAAAATTGCTGAAAAACTTAAAGCATCCAGAACTTGTCTGATCATCAACATTTTTTTGCTAAAAGACTACCAGGCAATATAAAGTTTGAAATTACTGAAATTAGTCCAGAATTTGTGTTGAAATATATTTTTAAAAATGGATGATTGTAAAACTACATGACTTGATATGATTGGACCAAGGTGAATAAAGGTAGCTGCATCTGCAATTGTAGAGAGTATAGCTTTCATTTGCAATGAAAGTATTAGATCTAACAAATTTCCACAAACATGGAAAATGCCAAGGTTACACCATTGCATAAAATGGGAACAAAAGATGATTTAAATAACTACAGACCTGTCTCTATCCTTCCTTGTCTCTCCAGATTACTAGAAAAACATGTACATGAGTCTTTTCTCAACTATTTGAACACTTATGATCTTATTCATGATAATCAGTCTGGCTTTCGCCAGAATTACTCCTGTGAAACTACACTTGTGTCTTTGATTGATAAATGGCTGAAAGCATTAAATAAAGGAGAAATGGTAATCACTATTTTGGTTGATTTTCGTAAAGCTTTTAATCTTGTAGAACATGAAATTTTGCTTGAAAAACTAAAAATCTCTCGATGCAGTGAAAACTCCCGTAACTGTTTTCTTAACACATTAACCCCTGGATGTTTTTGTTGTTTTCGCCAGAAATTCGAGTAGGAAGCACATTTTAAAAGCTTTTTCTGAATACATCCTATTACATAGCTTCCAGGTGATTTTCCAAAAACCTAATGCCTAGTTTTATTAGAAACATCGTTTTTCATTGACTATTTGGCTCGCGCATGAGCTTAATGGACCCATTATTTTTGTATCGAGGCCACACTTTATTCCAGATGCCCATCTTATCCTACTTTTTGCAAAGGTTCATCTGTCTGTTTGCAGTTCATACTGGTCTGCCTTAGATTTGAGACCAGAAAATCTAAAATCCAGACACAATATCAGATTCTGACCACAGGCAAATTTTGGGTGGAAAAAAATCAGGTCCAGAAATGAGGTTTTTCTCTCAATATTTTATAGAACTTCCAGATTATTTGGTATCACTGTAGAGCTACATCTGTTACCCTTCTATAATACTACCCACTTTAGTGTATCATACATGACATTGACGCTACAGAGCTCGGCAGTAGGCTACTACCTCCTGCAACGTAAACTCGTCAGGAGTTAAAAACTTAATGAGTTAACCGATAAAGTGCAAAAGGTATCTTTAAATGGTCAACTTTCTGAAAGTAAAAATATTAATAGTGGAGTACTACATGGCTCTATCCATGGACCTCTGTTATTCATTCGATTTATCAACGACTTACCTCTTAAGATTGGAACTTTAGTTTCTTCCACTGACCTATATGCAGATACTACACTCTCTGAGATGGGTAAAATCAAAACGGTACTTGAAAATAACTTACAACCCCGGCTGAGTCATACTAAAAACATCTAAAAATGGTACTAACAGCTGCCTTGCTAGGCGCTCAGCATTAAGAGGTTAGTGTTAGGACTGGTCGGTCTGGTGTCAGGAGAATGTGACGGGGGGGTGGGGGGGTGGCATAATGCTACATGTCTGCGGCATGATGTCCCGGTGCTAGACATTATTATAAACTGCCACACTGCAGACAGCATAGCAATATCACTGAAAAATTATTAAAGCTACATTAAAAGTCTAAATCACACACACACCAAATAAGGTAAAATATCACATCATTCTCTTTAAATTGTATTATATGTAAGTTAGGGTATCAAATAAGTTAGGGTATATATATATATATATATATATATATATATATATTATAGGTAGTGCATGGAGATGGCTACTTTGAGATAAAAGGAAAGGGTTTGAAGAGATAGCAGGAGAATATAATGCTTTGATAAAAGGGCAATGTTGGGCAGTTAGCTAACAGGCTTATCTATTTTTGTATTATATAAACATTAATGAAAGCTTGATTTGGAAATGATTTATTTTTATCTATGTAACATTTGCCAAAAGATAAGTATGTATTGGTCTCCTCAAATACGGTGGATGGTAGATGTTTCAGTATATCATGTATGCTTGTAGAAAAATCTACACGTTGTTGTTTTGGATTTAACACCATTTTTCAGCACATGATATTCTGTACATAGCAGCCAGCATAACTGGTGGAGGAAGAACCCAGAAAAATCTCTGGAAGAACCACTGACTCACAGGAAGCTACTGGAAAGCTTTTTTGCATGCCCATGGTAGCCGAGCCTGAGACACAAATCCACGCAGACATATGTGCAATGTCATTGATATGTAGAGACTCAGGAAGATCCATCTACTCACAGGAAGTTACTGGCAAGCTTTCTTGCATGCCCATGATAGCCAGGCCTGAGACACAAATCCACTTAGACATATGTGCAATGTCATTGATATGTAGAGGCAATTACTTTATACCACTTGGCATCCTAGGGCTCCTTGAACAAATCTACACAGCTAATCATTAGAGATGAGTGCATTCTATTTCCAGTCACAGCTGTAATAGAAATTTCATGGTTTAACTTAACAATTGTCACTTGTCACCTTGAAATTGGTAACATGAATCAAAACTGTGTTTGAAAAAATTACTTTTGGGAGTTGTCTAGTTTGATAGATTTCACTGGACTGGAAAGTTGGTCAGGCAGTTTCATTGACCATGTTACTGATTAGGTGGAGACTACTTGCCTGAAACCTGTACCAAAGTAAGGACTTGAAAGTTAGTGGGCACTCACCAGTTAATATGTACTTTTGAGAGAGTGACGTATGTAAGGTGAAGTAGTTCACATTTAAAACATGCACAATGGAGAGAATGTTGGCATACCTGTATGCTACATTAATGTAATGTGGATGATATTTCTTTGGATATTGTACTTTTGGAAATTTTACATGATTTAAGCACACTGCTAACTAAAATGACTGCTCCCTTGTGTTAAAAAATCAGCCTGAATTAGTCTAAAGTACACTATACATAGCAGCTATTAAAATAGGGAAAATGAATTTTGCCAGACTAGACAAACCGGCTTCTGAAAGTGCAATGAATGAATTACCAAATATATAAAATGAAAAACAGTTATTGGCTCTTTTTTATATAATTTACCTGTGAAGTTCAAGAAGTGAAAATGACCAAGTAGAGCTAGCACTTTTTTGAAAGGTGCACATCTGAAGTAAGGCCAAGCTGTATACTCTATAACCCATAGTACACCCATCAATCATACACCAAAAGAAAGGGAATTAAAGGTTCTTTGAATTATACCTAAGATATACAATGTCTTTTATAAATACCCGGTAGCCAGTACATGTATAACCAGTGAGGAAAGCCAGGGAATTTCTTTTTCTTTAAAATCTTAACCCTATGCAAAATATGTAATTGTAGAGCACCACCTTAGCAAATCTGGTATACTTGCAAATATTACAATCAAAACAACTGGTGAGAATTTGTTTTTTTACATTGTAATTCCCTATTTTTTTGCTTAGGGTAGTAAGTATTCACATTATTATGTCTACTTTAGAAGATGTAAGCCTGTCCTTGAAATTGACTTTGACAGTGTATTATGAAATAAAGGAGCAATAGATGCATCATGTTGTGGGCTTTCATGTAACAGAAGGATGCAGTACCTGTAAACAATGTATGAAGAATTGCTGATGAGATGACCTAATATCTGTCCAATAGCACGGTTCTGTTATTGTTGCTCTGCTTAAACTATTTGGAGGATTGACATGAAAGTTCACACACACATTCATCCCAAGGCCTTTTTGGTTCTATATGAAAATAGTGCCACTTGGATATCCAGTATGGCTGCCACATTGGCCATCTTGAAAATCATGTAGCCACTTCTGGTCATGTCAACATTAAGTTTCTACTAAGATACTTTATGTGATGTCTAGTTGGTCCTAAATAAAATGGAGCCAATCTGACATCCAATATGGCTGCCAATGCATCTTTGTAAGTTGGCACTTTAAACATGGGAGGACTTGATGTTACAGTGAACAACATTATAAAGGGCGAGTACCATATAATACATGTTGGAATACACCTAGGTATAAGGCAGTATTTAAAATATGGGATGGTTTTATGGTCACCTTAAATGGTGTTTTGAACAAGGACACTATATTCTGAATTCAAGAATATAAGATTCATATAATAAAAACTTCAGAACTTTACAAGGATACTCTGTCAGTTATATTCAGTTATATTTTTGCATTTAATAAAAGTACTCAGAAAAGGTAGCTTTTTTTAATAGTATTAATACGTTACCAGATGCTGTTGCATTGTTTTCCTTGTCCAGGATGCCATGTCCCCAGTCTAAGCTAAATATACTCACCTTCAGTTAATAAATGGAGGCCCAGAATTGAAAAGAACATGGTCTATTTTCAGAGTCATAGTGAAGACTTTAATCAGTAAATTTAAGATGTTCGCATAGTCCAATACCTGGACTGTGGTAAGAGTTTGTGTGTGCCAGGTTGCTCATTGAAATTAGCCTTCACTGTTTTGTTGGCCAATTATATACCTTTTTTCTCCCAATTTATTGGATTATTTTAGGGTGCTTGTGTTTCTGTTGCTGATTTTGAAGGGTTTTTGTCATTTGCTCAGCAAGTGGAGCTTAGGTTCATTGTTCTGCTTCTCAGAAACCATCATTACAGTATGTATTACCTACCTTTTGTTTGGGTTCTCATTATTGTGTTCTTTTTTTCATAATTATGCTCTTCTAGTGATAAATATGTCAGAGGATGTTGGTAAGTGCTGAGCACAAGAATGCCATATGGGATCCTCGTGCCATCTGCCAATCCTGCACTGGTTGTGCACACTTGGACAGATGAAGTGTATGACTTGGCAGAAAGTCACAAAATCTATAGAAGGAATAGGAAACTCCCTGCTTCCTCATCATCGGAAGATGGCCCCATCCATTCTCAGGAGAGGACTGGATTGCTTCCTTGCTAGGGAAGTCAACTGTGAGGCATGAACAAAGAGCAAATTCCATGGTTTCGAGATTGCCCAAAGGCCAAGGAATCCTGATTCTTTTTCCAGTACCATCAATGCCAGTGATAAATAGATCCTTGGCTCCTTCAAGGGAGAAAAAGAGAGAGTAAGTCATGCTTTTCTGGAAGGGGTGTGTAGTCAGATCTTCATAGCTGGATCAGGCACCAGCCACCAGGCACATATTATTAATTGAGCAAAAGGACACTGGTTGTTGATTGTCAGTCTGGGGACAGGGATCAGATCGAAAACCACTGCCTTTGCCTGTCTGGTGAAAGGAATCGAATCGGTATTCCCCTCTTCCCAATGTTCCCTTCCACCCCACCACCCACACCTGTTAGTAAGTCTTTTTCCCATGATATCATAGGCATCACTCCCTTGGTTTGAAGGAGTTGTGTCCGTAGATCTGCTGTCACCTCCATCTTTGTCCAACAAAAAGGAGACTGGCCACCACTCTTCTCCAAGACTTTAAAGAAAGGATCACTGGTCTCATTCACCTAGGAGGACAGCTAGTACGGTTAGTCCCATTACCCCCAGAGAGCATTTACAGGATAACACAAGCCCTAATTCAAAATCTCCTCCAGACAGAGATGCTGGGAAGGACTGTCCTGTCTCACCTCAGGACTGCAGAGACATCGTCACATTCTTCAGATAGAAACAGCAACAACAGACATAAAAGCAGCCCCAACTCAGAACTCCCTCCTGCTCTTCTGCTAGATAGGAAGTTGTTGAGACCAATGGAGGAAGTCCTTAGACTCATCCCCCTTACTTAAATATGGAGGTAGTTGGCCATTAGAAATTGCACTCTCTCTTGCAACCTCTTTCTCATACTAGGTTTGGTTGGGCATCACAGATAATGTGTAGGATACAGATTTCTGGTGAACATCCTCTATCATGGACCCCTCCCCCCTTTTACTATCGTAAATACTCGTGTATAAGCCCATTCCTGTACAAGCCGACCCCTCCCCCACCCCCGACTGAATTGGTATAAACACTAAAAAGTGCATGACCCGTGTATAAGCTGACCCACAACTCCATGACATCATAAGATGCACACCAGTAAGCTCTAAATGCATTCATTTAGGCAAACTTATATTAACATAAGTTACACGTATATTTCTCGAAGGTTAGCATCTATGATTATTAAAAAGAAATTGTTTGTTAAGTAATTTATTTAATTTTCTGTTTTCTTATTGTTTCTGCCTAATTCAGATTTTGTGTATAACTTGATCGAACGATGACAAGAATTGAGCTTTAGCGAGTTGCTGTAACACTGCCTCTCCCTTTTGACTCAATTATTGTTTGTTTATGCATTATTGCATTGACATTTAATATCAGTGCACCCATAATTACCTTTTTTTTTGACATTGAAATTGTAAAAACCTAACTCTTTAAAATGTGATTCCAGTATGACATCACAATAAACAACAAAATGGTTTGATTCAACGCTCACAATTAGGCTATTGAACATATTTACATAATGGCGCCACCACATGTACATTGTGGGTTTAAGCATGCACTGAATGAAGTACATCCCTTTCATTCGAATCATGGGCACCACTGCACTAAACTTTAATGATATCTCCTAAATACAATAATGAATTTTCTGAAATTATACTAATGCTTTAAAAGCTCAGTTGTAGTTTTCTTTGACGTAAGCAATCTTACACCATACCTGTCAACTCGCATGCCAGGAGGGGAAAAAAACTTCCTGATCTTTAGGGCCATTCCTTGCAAACCTCCCGATTTCATAACATTTACCAATTTTTGCAGAGATCTCCCGATTATTACATTATGTCTTAGATTTTCATTTATCCTTAAAAAGAAAAGTCCAACATAGATATATTGTATGCAATCTATGGAAGCCATTTTCTGTTGTATCACCTTTAATATTGTTATGACCACTTGTTCTTGGGAAGAAGAAATCTACATATAAACAATGTAGACTGTGGACAGTTTTCCATTGCCCTACTTGGATGTGTTAGCCTGATAAGATAACGTGTTATGGTCATCTTGGACAGCATATCAGTAATAGGTACTTCATTCAGGTAAACATGCTCCTGTTTGCATGCAAGTCTGGAAACTCTTACAATGGTCAGTCTTGGAGGAAATCGCTCTCAGAGTCCACCATATTATGGGCAAAAAGAATACCCTGGCGGACAGCCTGCCCAGGCAGGGTCATGTGGTCCTTGCAGAATACTCTTTGTGCCATTTGGTAGCAGAAATACTTCAGCTGTGGGGTAGACAAGTAGTGGACTTGTTCACTATAAGACAACATGCTCCCTTTTTATGCCTCTCCAGTGCCAGGTCAGATGGACTGGGTGGAGGATGCATTCAGTCTGAAGTGGACATTCTGTACAGTTATGTTTTCCCACCTTTCAATTAGTTCATGTTCTCCACCATATCCTGTTCCCCAGGTCTAGGCTCATCATGGCCCCTGACCCCCCCCCCCCCCCAATTGAGCATTATTGCCAACTGCTTTCCCCAGACTAGGAGGCAGTCCACTTGCAAAGTGTGTGGAGAACCTTCCATAATTGGTGCAGTAGGAAATGCATTATTCTGGCACCCTTTAAGTGCATTTGCATGCTTTCTTTTCGTCCTTTTTGAGGAAAGATAATGTTCTGTTTCTGCTATTATATGACTTTAGGGTTACCCTTTCCAACGCTGGGTGTTCTGCTATTGGTTTGGTCCCTCATCTTTCTGATTTCATCATGTATTTTGTTAAAGATTGATATCTCTAATTAATGCCAAGATGGTACCTTTCGTGTGTTCTTTTGGGCATTATCTAAACCCACATGCAAATCTTTGAATTAAAATTTCTTCAAGAACTTTGCTCTTAAGATAGTCTTCCTGCTTTCTTTAGCATCAGCAAGGTGGAGTGAGCTTCATATCTTGTCAGTCAAAAAGGGTTGTTTACAGTTATATTTTAGTTTTTCTTCTTTGGCAATCTGGGTTTTTGTTTAGTAGCTCCAGTTTCTATTGATATTCTCACTCTAAGTCATATTTGTGTTATGATGATCAAGATAGGTTCCTTTTCCCAATTAGGACTGTAAGGTTTTATTTGAGAAGTTAGAGTCAGAGTCGTCTCTCTGCTGGTCAAAAGTTCCTCTTATATTTCAATGGCCACTGTTTCCAGGTCAATTGTCCTCGTTATTAATATAGTGTTTCAGTCCCTCACAGAGAATCTCCTTTCTTTCATGAGAATTAAAGTCCATGAGCATAAAGCTGTTACTGCTTCTTGGGCCTACTTGAATCCCTCATTGGATAACATATTGAGGACCACCATCTGGCAATCTGGCACCACTGTACCTTTTCATTCTTTTACCAGAGTGAATACATTTACTCATTAGGTCCAATCTTGAAAAGTACTGCATGTGGTCAACCCATCTACCAGCTGACAGTAGTTAACTCTTGTTCCATAAGGGTACGTGCATTTATTTTTCTTGTACCAGTTTTTGTTTGAGGCCTTGAGTCTCTCTCCAGTTTGCTAAATTCAGCAATGCAGTTAATAGCAGGTAATTTATTATTGCTATTGAAATTTAGTTTGATTATATAATACATACCTGCTGCTATTTCAAAGATTCCTCCCCTCACTTTGCTTAGATATCCTGTGGTCTATGTATGTAAGCGATCAGACTGGGATCATGTTCTTTTCAATTCTGGAGGGAGTATTTACCTGGGGACTTGGAGCCACAAAAAAGGAAAGCAGAGCAACAGTTGTGTTAAGTATTACATGAATAAAATATGGGGTCAAACCCTACCATCAGATCAACCCGGGTCTTCTGTAGTGTTTCATTGGGCAAAGCACTTTACTCCAATTCCTTTGGCACTAAATAACCAAGTTGTGTTTCTATTTTGTAAAACCAAACTTACCAAATCCATTTTCTATGTAGAAATTGAGTTTTCTTCTTATGTGTGCTACATGTATCTATGATATAGCATCAAAAATTAACAGCTGTCAGACTTTCATTTTGGCATAAACTGAAAATGTAGGCCCAGCATGATTTATTTGTCACAGAAACTATGCATTTTTTTACAAATGGACCTGGTAGCCAACAATCAATCCCGTGTTTAAATAAATACTATGTTTTAACTAACATGGGATGTATGCAACAAAAAGTCAGCATTAAAATAAATACAGCCTGGAGTTTTGTTTTGGTTTTTCATTTGGGGGGGGGGGGTTCATATCTGGTGCAGGACTATGCGAACATCTTAATTTTGCAGATCCAATGTGAAGTGGAAGCTGAACCATCATCTAAAACCTCTTTATATGTACTTGTGTTTTACTCAGTCATGGCCAAAATTGAAAAGTCATCAAAATCTGGAAAATATTGCCCGATCAGAATACTCAGTATAAAGTGTACATGTTTTTCCTGTATCTTATGTGTTAGTGATTAACCACAATTGTTTTTACACTTATTTTGGTTGCTTTTTTGCTAGGGTCATTGGCTCCCATATAGGGTCATTGGCTCCCATATAGGGCCTGCAGATTACATTTACTTTAGGCCCATCTGGTCTGTGTCATCTTTAGCCTTGTTTTAAACATGGGTCCTTTGGGAGTGTCACTACTGGACAAAGAATTCCTCTGATTCCCTATATTGGGTGGTGCTTTTTGCTCAACCCTGCTAAGTGATGTAAAAATTTCGAGCTAGTGCAGTGTTGATTGAGAGAAGAATATTTAAAAATGTTCGCTATAAATCATCTTCTAGCACTAATGTTTGTGCACTTTATTATTGAATCCACGTTTGCGAGAAGCAAGATGCAGGAGTCGCTTTGTTGCAAAATCATTGGCGGCATATGGCCAAGACTTTATGGTTTTGTTTTATTTTTATTATTTGCTTTCATTTCCTATACCCCTTGAGTTAATTTCTTCGTACTTTGGATGAATCATTATGAAGCTAAGACACTTCATCAGCAATATGCTTGACTCTTTGATTTGGAGGTTAATGAGAACATCATAGAAAATGCACACAATTGTTTTTTTAATGTTTTTTTAAAATCATTTATTCATATTTCCTAGGAGCCCTGAGTGGTCTAAAGCACTCACCGTTAGGGATCACTGCCATCTCACCTCTGTCTGTGTGAGTTTGAGTCTCGGATTCGGCGAATGTGGTTATGCGAGAAAGCTTGCAAGTAACTTCTCATGGGTCAGTGGTTCTTTCCGGAGTTTTCCCGGGTTCTTCCTCCACCATTTATACTGGCCACCATGTATAGCCTTCTTGTTCTGAAAAATGGTGTTAAACCCTACAACAACAACAACAACATCAACATATTTCCTAAATCCCATGATGGATTTTATTCAAGCTTAAGATGAATCATTAAGAGGTAAGACAGTTCTGTGACATGCTGGCACATGCTCTTTTTTTTCCCTTTGAGGTCAAGGTCACAGAATGGCAGCAATTTTTTCATCACAGACTCTATTTTTGGGCTTAGGCCTTCTCGTTAGATAGAAAATATGGTACAAGTTGAAACATGTCTGACCAGAAAATTTCATGGCTGACTTTTGAGAAGATAATTCTGGCCAAAAATTAATGATCTATTGCACGTATATAGATTTAATGTTATTTAATTATTTTTCAGTAATGTATGTGAAGCTCCCAGATGGTGTAAAAGTCATCTCCCAAGCAGAAGAAGCACCACAACAGAATGGGGTGACAACCACCACAAAATATGAGATAGTTAGGGCTCCAGAATCAAATGACACAGATAGTGATGGAAAGGACATCAATGGTCCAAGACGAAGTGTTCGACAGGCTTTGCGGATGAGAAAGAAAAAATTCCCAACTATTCCCAAGATAACAATCAAGTCCATAATGCCCCATAAGGGTGAGAACTATGAAATGAACCCTATTAGAATTCTAATGTTATTATTTGCACAAGTTTGGTTACCATGCATGTTTTAAAGTGATATGTTTTAATGCCTATGGGGGAAAAGATTATTTCATAATGCGTGATTATCACCAGTTTTGTCACACAAAAAAATCATGACCAGATTCAAAGAAATAAAAATTGTTACCATCTTGAGTAACATAGAGGTTTTTAAAAACTTTGCATATGATTGGATTATAGCCCAATGTCTTTTTATTCCCACAAAGCCTTTGCCATGATTCCAAAAGGTAGGAAAATCTTTTTAGGGAATTACAGCTCACTGATATACAGTACATGCATTGTGGATTACGGAAACGTCATGTTCCTGCGGTGGAACATAATCCATTCATACTGTTTCCACCATGGACTGGTTATAGTGGTTGTTTTGGATTGTCCTTGTCATTGCTCGTAGATTTTGGGTTAAGTTTTATTGTCCCAAATAGAAAGTCGCAGCATTATAATTAAGTATTAGATTGTGTGGAACTTAACTGTTGGCTGATCTACACTGACAGTGCAGAATTCTCATTAGTGTTGCACACAATGCCAATTAATATTCAAAGACTAGCCAACTAAAATGCATTCAGATATATGTATTGTGAGAGATGAAAGAAATATTTCTGAACAGAGAATCCTGAGACTATTTAGTAATTCACAAAATATGCAAAGTTTAGTGTTAGTAATTTTAATGAGAGAGCATCTGCTTTCAAAGAAACAAAAGGAGAAAAAAATCATATAAATAATAGTGGGTCTCATTCCATTATTTAAATAAAAACTGCGAGAAATGCTATGATTTATTTTTTCATTCCCCCAGTAGCTTTTAAATTGTTTGCTTCACATGTTCCCACACAACTAAATATACACCAAGCTATTCAAAATAAACCTTTATTTATTTCAAACCTGCGATCCTTATGATTTTGCCGTTAAGTCTTACAGAAATTAACATTAAAATATGGACCTACTGTACCCAGGTTTCATGCTAGAGTTGGTGGAATCGGTCAATGAACCAGATTAGCGTTATCAGAATACCTCATCACTTTAAACTGCGTGTATTTTATGGTGTGAAACATCTGCGTCATCAAGCTGTTGCTTTGTTTAAAATGGTGTCCAACAAGCAAGTGGTAAGACAAAAGGGACATTAAACCTCTTAATAAAGAATAAAATATAATATTCAGATTCTTGGGGCAAAAAGCAAGAATGGCAACAATTACTTCTAGTGGACATCATGTGGTGATTTGAGTATGCCACATGGCGGGAAAGATGGCTGCCGTTGCTTTGCCATTTTTGTCTTTACAGATTATGTCAAGTCGAGAGACATCAAGAAGCCATTCTTTTACATAGAGTTTGGAACTGCAGTTTGTGAAATTGTACTGGAGGAATTAAGGTTAAAGTACAGTTTACAAACTTGTGAGTTGACTGTTGGTACCTCAGCCTTGAATCATGGTTCTGGACTTTTAACTGCACATTTTCTAGCTTGTCATTTGCAGTACAGGATATTTTGTTACTGAAAAATGTTCCAACTTATGGAGAAAAAATATAAAATGCCTTACTGAGAAGGTCTTGTTAGGGTTGGCAGTCTCCGTTTTGTACTTTTAACCCAAATATGCTAGTCCATGTGACACATTTTCTCAGGAACTAGATGTGTTTACTTTTATTCAGACAGTCTGAAACATGTGATGCTGCATTCTATTACCAACATCTTAAAAAATCTACTTAGAATTGCTTGTTTGGTCCTTTGATGACTTTTATATTTCCAATTGAATAAATAAGTTGAAGCGATGAAAAAGCATAATCAATTAAATATTTTTGTTTGGAGATAAACTTGTATACATTATTTTCAGTCAATACTGATACTGTACATTGTTGCAGTCTGCATGACAGATACTTCAAAACTAATCCTGAATGTTAAGCAAATATTGCTGATCAGTTTAGTTACTAATTTATACCAATTATCCATTTTAGAAAGTTGACATGAATACAGATGAAACATTTTTTGCCCGAAAACACAGACCAAATGCATATTTATACAAGGTTAAGCAATGAGGCCAACTGATATTTTGTCTATACTTGCCCAGGAACCACATAATGATTGGGAACCACGACTGTAAAAGTCAAAGGAATAACCTTTGGAATCCAAAGTTGAATTCAAAGCACTATTAATCCAAGGTTAAATGCCTGCAGACATTTCATGTACTTGGCATAGGAAATAAAGGGTGGGGCTGGTTAGTAAGTGTGGATGGTGGGTAAAAATGTTTGGGTTTTTTTAATGTTTTTTTTCTTCCATATTGCAATAGCAGTTAACTTGTTGTAGACATCCATCATATCAAGGTCATTTACAGTTCAGCAGAAATACGTGCTATTATGCAACTTAGTTATGAAATGAGAATCTGCAGTAGATATGATTGCATTTGCAATGCAATAAATAGCCTCAAGTAGCATCAATTTAGTTTTGTACAAGTGGAACTTCTTATTCATACTTTCTTTTCCTTATTTAACTTTAACTGTATTATGCAGAAACTGAACACAATAATATCAATAATGACTTGTATATTAACCAAATTTATTGACTCCAAACTGGCTTTAGAGGTTGTAAATCCCAAATATGTATTGTTTATTGTGAACCATGCATATTAATTCTATGGTCATCATGAACATTGTCAGTGTGTTCAGTTTGATTTGGCCTAAATAAAAATATGTGTTTGGTATTGCACTAGTTTTAAGATATGGGTGGGTAAGTAGTTTTTTTAAAATACATTATACATATTATAATGATATGTATATATAATGTACTAAGCACTTAAGTCATAGGCTGAACCAGCTCAGTTAGATACACAAATCAAGAATTTTTTTAACAGGGTGGGGTGGGGTGTGCTTGGGTTGTCAGTGAAAAACAGGAATGGTTGGCTGAACAGAAACACGTTTGTTTTTTGTGTCTTTTTGCAGTTACACTAATTCATTTGACTTTCAATGTCTTAAAATATCTGAAGCTTAAAGTTTGTATATTTTAATTATGACCAGCTTTAACTAAAGAATGAAACTGAAGAAAAAAACATTAATAACAGCATAATAACACAATTAATAGTACAATGCTGTTGGGCATTTCTGTGTACTTAAGGTTTCAGTCTCCAATATTGAAGCAAAACATTTACCGAATTTGACTGATTGATGAAAGTAAAATAAAGCAATGCTTGCCATTTGAAAAGAGGCAATTGTCACCAGAATATTCTGTTCAAAATAATATTAATTTTGGACATGTGATACCACCCTCGTGTTTTCCTGACTCGCAATATGTTGGCATATTCTGCACACAGCTTTGAAAAGATGTAATATTTATCCATCTGGCTTTAGACTGTTGGGGTCATCATTTCAGTCGTGTAGTTAGGTCAGGTTTATAGCTAATTTTACAAAATTCAATGTAAAAATGCCAGTGAATGGCAAGAGATATTAAGCAAACTAAACTGATCTTGTAAAAAAGTTAGTAGGTTCAACATTTTATATAAAAAAATAAGCTATTATGTGGAAGACAAACAACAATGAATAGGATGTCATGTGTTTATGTCTTGTTGATGGGGGCAAATTAGTAAAGAATTTCAAAACAGACTATATGCCAGGGAATGTCTTGAGAATTTATGTTCTAGCGGCAAGTTGACATGTTGGATAGCAGATGATTTTGTATGTGTGTGATAACTTCTTGAAAAATTGGAAACTTGGATTAAAATGCAGTATTGTTTTTTAAGTATACATTTCCATCTTTTATATAATGTATTTATTTGTATGATTCTAAAAGATACAGAGTAAATCACATTTTCTGGGTTACCGGTTCAAGAAGGTCATGGAGTGGGTCTTCATGTTGATATTTAGAAATCACATTTTCATATGCATTTCAGGTCAAAATGTGGAATGTTTTTGTACACTTTATGAATATCACTTTCCTTAATTAAAGTAGGATCATTTTTTCTTGATACAAAATGGGTTTTTGAACAAAAATAACACGTGATTCAGTGTTTACAGAAATGATGTATCGTTGTGCAGAATTAGCTGACATGGTGGTATACATTTTTTAAAATAAAAAATGAATTGCTAAGCAGCAATTTACGTATTTACTTATTCTGAATAAAGAGAGGTAGCTAAATATTTTCCAAAGATAAACTCCAAAATGAAGCAATGCATTTAAAACATGCATATTCTCTTTTAAAAAAATACACTTGTGATTTTTATAAAATACAATATTAATGGTTTTAGTTGAGAATCAGGACTGTTACAACTTTCTGTAACATTCTTGATCTCTAATCAGGATAACAAAACTTATTTGTTTTGCTTTATATACCATTATAAACCAAACAATAATATCAGAACTGAATGGCCATAGTTTCTCTAAATTTGTTTTTCACAAACTGTTATTTTTATGGTTTTATCATGTTTGGTTTTGTGACAAAAGAAAGATCATTTTCATTCAGCTGCGTTAAAAATCTAAATCACACACACTGTCATTCAGTAGTAAGTGTTTATTTTGAAACATAAAAGCTGCATTGGCCAGTATCCTTTAGGAACTGTCCTAATTTAAGACTTCTAATCTATTCGCATGTCATGGTTAAGGGGGTGGGTTGGTTGGGAGAAAGACAGATGGAGGGGAGGAGATATGGCTTGACACAAATACACTCATTGTTTTTAGAAGAAGAAAAAGAGTAAGTTTAGATGTAAATCAAGGCTTTTGCACTTTTCTCTACATTTAATTTATATAGTTGGTCTCTATTTGGGAAAATAAACAAAATCTTTTGGTTTTTGTATAATGCTAGAAACCATTTTTGTAATAATATGAGAATTTAAAAGAAGTGCACCTCAGTCCAAATCTGGTTTTAACAAACTAATATCTTTTTAGTTTTAAGGTGTGTGGTTTTGTGACAGTTATTTCATTCAACATTTTGTGTGCATTTTGAAACGTAAAAGTGTGACACCGAACAGTAGCTGATAGGAACTGTCCTCATTGACTGTTGCTGACTCAAGGCAGGAAGTTGCAGTAACAGGTGTAGCGGCTGACTTCAGAGTAAGAGAGTCACTCCTTTGCCAGTGCCTGGTGATGCATGTAGATTTGCGAAAAAAGTGATGACAGAAAAAACTTTCTTTCATTCAAATCACTTTGTTTATGATGTGTACAATAGCTGCTGATAGAGCCCAGCAGTTAGTACATGTACAGTGTACACAATTCCATACATTAAAAAAAAATCATACTCTCTGATGAACACATTATTTTCAGAGTTTAAGGGTAAAACTGCAGAAGAACCTCTTTGTGACATAGCTCCTGTGTCTTCTTATTTTAATATATAATGCTGTTTGATTCTTGTAAAATAAACTTTGCAAAGAAGTAAGACATGTCACAATCTGCCAGTCTTGTTTGTACATGTGAAGTTAGTATGGCATTTGTTTGTAATCTCTTTTTGAGTTTTATTAGTATAACTGCTTTCTATAAATTCTTTAAAGTAGGACTTGGAAATAATTTGGAAATAAAAGAAAAACTATGACAAATTAATAACCTTTACACAAAGAACTTTTATGAAATATCATTTAGTGAGGAAAAACATCTTAGTACTTGTTAGTGTGCAAATTTCTGCATATGTATATGCAGACTTGTACATGTAATCAACAAAAATGGATGTATGTTATAGTTCGGCAATTTTTCTAATGTATGCTCTGTCATGGACAGAGGTGGGAAGAACTTCCACTTGAATGAGTGGATTTCCACTAGACCTGGGGGAACTCCACCAGACTGAGAGGACATCCACTACTTGTAATGGACACTTAATCCCATGCCCGTGTGTCCATGTCCACAAGGTTACATGGGCAATCCATAATCGATGATGCATGTACTGTGGTAAGATATTTCACACCTAGGTTTTGTTTTTCATTGTTAGATAAAACATGTCAAAGCAATTCTTTAGTTGTAGAAAATGTGATTTTAGCTCACCAGTTGATAAGGCCAAGTGAGTTTATGGTATGGCCCTGCTTTCATTATGCATCATATGCAGTCCATCGTTTGTCATGTGCCCATTAACAATTGCTATTTTCAACTTTTTTTAAACTGCTGGGCAAATTTCAACCAAATTTGGCATGGAAGATTTCAAGTATAAACAAACAATATTGAACTGCCATTAAATATGACTGCCATAGCATACACTGAAAAAACTTGAAACAACATTCTCAAAAAATGCTCAGCAGAATTTGCCCAAATTTGACTGAAGGCATCCTGGCATAAATTGCTTTCAAGTATATACAAATGGTATTTATCTATTATCAAATATTGCCACCATTTCTAGAAGCAGAAATTTTGTTCAACTACAGCAAGCATCCCTGTTTAAAGGAGTTTCAGTATTTGATAAATAATGATGATATTCCATAAAATATGGAAGAAGGTATAAAAAATAGTGAAACAGTTGTTTTCTTAATATATCCAATCTGCAGCATTGGTAGAAATTTCTACAGAAATCAAGAAGCCCTTGGCCAACCGCTTTTGCATTGGCTGTCAAGCAGAGCAGTTGTTGGCCAGGTAAATAAAATTGGGCTTCTTATTTTGTTTTGCTGTAACAGTAGTGAAATGACACCTTGGTTTGGAACATATTTCCCATGAGAGAAAAAACAAAAACAGACCCAAAATACATACACAGTGGGGAGAGGGGAACATCATTAGTTGAACATATTGTCTTTTCAGCAGTTTCAAATATAGTACAGCTGAAACATCAGTTGGGCATGAACGACAAGGATTATGGGATGGAAAACAATAGTTGCACAATATTTTAACATGCAAAAGATTAATGATAAGTATTCTGTCCAGTCTGCATTTCAAGGACTAAAGTGATAATAATTAGCATCCACCAAGTGCCTTGAGAGTTGAACCATTCACACCTTAATCATCTGTTGAAGGTGACAGTCAGGTTTATTACAGTAGAGTACATGCAGTAATCATGAAAGAGAAGTAAACTTAATCTGACAAATCCATCCATTGGTGTTTCATCATTTTCTTATAAGACTGTGATTGTCATTGTAGGATCTTTTTTTAAATTCCATCACTTGAATTACATTTATAAACCATTATTTGGTAGACTTACATTCGAGTTTTAAAATGTTCATGGAAAGTTAGGGCGAGTTCATTTGATGGTAGAAAAGCATTCCTATTTAATGGAGATGAAGTCAGCAGAATTTCATTAGAATCCTTAAAGAAATTTTTGAGTTGCAATAATATGCAAAAACTTTGATGATCCTGAAGTTATTGAAAAATTAATAAAATATATGGGGCCTATTTATTTTGCTTGATATAAGCAACCCCCTGTACAGCTGTTTAAATACTATGGTTAATTATCCTATCGTGTGAAAAATTGGGAACATATGAAAGAAATTGTGATATAAAATATATATATATATATATATATATATATATATATATATATATATATATATATATATATATATATATATATATATATATATATATATATATATATACCACTGCTATGAAAGACCACCTGCCTTGAGAGACCAGGTTATCCATTGATTTATTGATTATATAGTGTTGTGACCTATCATGAGGACAACCTCTCTTGAGCGACCATTAGTTTTTGGCAGAAGGGGTGGTCTTTCAAGACGGGTTCTAATATATATATATATATATATATATATATATATATATATACATACATACATACACACACACACAGATTAAATGAAAACCCACAATATCACAATATCATGAATGCAGATCCAACATGTACACATTTTAATATTGCTGTCAGTCTCTGACTGACTCTCCATCTCTACGAGTATTCCAAGAAGGTTTGCTATGACCTACATATCACATTTTACAAGGGGTTTAAGTTAGGTTTTTACATTTTGCTCATGATAACAAGTTTATGGCATGCTGTGCACATACTGCTCTATCTAGACGTATGAAGCTTGATGATGGAATGCTTCTTGAGGAACATTACTTTTTCATTTGAATAGTAGCTCATTATGACCCATATTTTACACTTTATTGATGGGGGTTTAATTGTGTGTTTGATGGTCATTTCAGTTGATGACAATATGCATCTCTTGCTATCGCTCCATTCTATGAAAGAAGCTTATCTTCCTATGATGGTCATTGTAGAGAGAGAGGGGAGGGAGAGATAATTATCAGTGGGGAGATTTACCATAAAGGCATGCTTGTATTTTCCATCCCCATGCATCTTTGTTGGTTGATAATTCTGCTGCCTTACCAACCAAGAGTGAGAAACAGAAAAGATGGGGGGACATTTTAATATTAATCTGTTTTTAGAACCTTATTATATGTTTTAGGCTTATTATAGGTTTTAGGCTTATTATAGATTTTAGGCTTATTATAGGTTTTGAACGTGAAAAAAAATATTAAAGATGTTACAGTATATGTTTGCCTCCTAACCAAGAAATGTACTGTGCAGTCTTGACAGGCTATTACAGCTTTGTATCGTTGGTATTGTGAACACTGTATTTAAATCCCTTGGAAAGTGAACAGATACCATTATGACAACCTAGGTTCTTGCAGTTTCTTGGTGAAAATTCATTTTCAGCAGTTTCATCAGGTCCAAATTCTTTTGCTCTCTTATTCCACAGATCTACCCATAAATTGTCCTTTATGAGAGAGAGAGAGAGATGTTGCATGTTTGTTTTTTTTCATTTAGAAAATGGGGATTAGATAAGATTGAGTATTGTTGAAACGATGTTTATACATGTATATGTGAATTTATGTGGCATGGGCAGATCACAATTTGATATACTTAAAGTATTGGTATATCAAATTCCTTTATGTCAACACTTTAAAGCCATGTTATTTTTAATGTATGGAAATACATGTACCAATACAGTGGGTGTATCCAACTATATTTAACCCATGGCATCTATGCTCTCTAAGCCTTTTGAGGAATTCCAAGTAGTTATTAATAGTAAAGTAGTTGTGTGATAAACAAATTAACTTCACAGTACTCTAACCTTAACCTTAAACCAGTCTTTGACAGGTCTCTTTGTCAAAGGCAAATACTCGTGAAAAACACCAACACAAAAAGAACAAAACAATTAGCCCAGGAAGAAAAAAACTTCTAAAAATATGAATTGATACATTTAGGATTTTGTAAATTTGTTTTACCTTTTTTCTATGTTGATCCATGCAAAACATGATTTTATAACTCAGAATTGCACTATTTGTATGAATACAAAAGCAACTCCATTTTGAGTAGAGTTATTGCCCTTGACATCACTAGCTTCATATTTCTGCTTCAATTTTGAATGAGCATTGTCTCAAATTTTCATATGCCTTTTTGGGGTTTATTCTGGTATACTCCAAAATGGATAGAGTTATACCCCTTGTTAAACAGATTTTTTGTCTTGACTTGGAATGTTGTTTGAAATAAGCATAGCTCAAGAATCTTTGAACATATTATCTTGTTGTTTTTTTTTTCATTTGAATCCAGCATGCAAATCTTTTTATCTTGCCCTCTGGTGTATTGCAGTTTTGAATAAATGTTATGCCTTGTACAAAAATGAAACAAGATTGTTAATCTTCAGTTACTTTATTTATATTCAGAATGCCAGGGTACATGAGAAATCATAGTCGCTGATAATATTTTTAAATATAATTCACATCATTGATTGTATCAAAAACTGGAATAGGCGTTATCTGGGCATGATCTGTTTCTCCAGGATCCTCAGTACACATCAACCATACTGTAACTCTGAGAAAGATCTCTGGAGTCTGTAACTGGAAAGAAAAGAAAAAAACATTTTTACTTCTTCTAGGTTACAGATCTCCTTGGGCTCATTTTGACTGAATTTTTGTTGAGAAATGACATACATGTGTCAGTTAATCCTGAGAATATTAACATCATTTGAATCTGTACAGTTTATTTCTTTCATCAGAGGCCAGCTTCACAGTGTCGGAGAAGCCATCAGATAGTACCCCTAATAAGACAAATAATACACTGGAGACCAATGGACCACAAAACAGCAGCTCTAGTAGTGAGAATGGCACAAAGTCTGACAATGATACAAGCAGTCTACTGACCAATGGAGAACCAGGCAAAAGAAAAACACTCCGAGAATATTTAGCTGGCTTGCCAGGATTTAGTATGAAGGTAAAGTTCTATCTATATTTGCAGTACTAATTCTAATAACATGCATGTCTTACAGGAGTGGATTTCCTCTTACAGTGTGGACAAATTGTTCTGTAAAATAATCAGGCAATGAATCAGAGTGTGTGTGGATCTAACACTCTCAGGTTACTCATCAAGTGGTTCCCATGCCATTCTTGCAGAGGTGGAATTGCTATAATTGCAAAGAGCTCTGTAATTCACCATCTTATCTACACTACAACTTTCAATTTTGAACACACATTGCTTGAACTAGTCCAAACCTGACTCGTGGAACAAAGGTCAGTCCATTTTTTCTGCCTCTACTGCCCTCCTCCTAGTGGAAAAAAACAAGATGGCAGAATCTCTTTGGAGCAGTTTCCTAATTTCCTGGAGTATGGAAATTCGATAGGTAGTAACCTGATTATTCTTGGAGATTTCAACTTAAACTTTGACTATCCTGGAAACCTATGCACATCAAAACTCCTAGATTTTTATTCACATTTTCAGCCTCAGTCATTTACCCATAAAATGGTCACATTTTAGAATGGATTCTTCATAAACCTGACAATATTTTTTCTACAGCCTTCATGAGCAGCACACGAACTTGAACCAGATCATCTCTGCATCAAATGCCATCTCAATGTATATGTCCCTAATCCTCCATCTCTGTTTACTACTAAGAGAAACCTCTGTATGATAAATAGAACCAAAATAATGCATGGCATCCAAGTAGACCTAACAATTTCATTACTTCTATATATTACTTGCTCTTATTCTGACGTCACTTCTGCTTAAGTGCTTGGATTCAATATTGCTATAATTTACCAATGTTATCAATACAGTGTGACCCCGCTATAGCTCACTCCATTATAACGCGAATTTGGATATAACGTGGTCATGGCGTGGCTCCCGAAATTTCATATGTATTTTTCTTGTGCACACAAAAAAATCTTCAAAAGTACGAAAAAAACGTAAAAAGCTGCTTATCATTTTGAGGAAGAGATCGTGTATAAATAATACAAGACGATCGTGGCTTGGCTCCTGAAATTTTATATGCATTTTTCTCGCACACAAAAAAGTATTTTTTTCTTCTTAAATGTAAGAAGATACTCAGCAGATGGAAAAAATGCCAGTCTCAATCATGCAAAACAATTATTTGATGTTGCTGCCACAATAAGAAATGGGCATTCATTTGGTTCTCCAAAGCTGTCCTTTAGCGGTGACTTCAATAGCGCATGCACCCTTCAACAAAGAAAGCCGAGTACAATCTTCCAGCAACAGCAAATAACTTTTCTTCAAAGGAAGTCAGTACCAAACTTAAATAAAAGTGATGGAATCTGATGGATTTTTGCATTTTCCAACGTGACTGTAACACGTTAACTGTGCTGTGAAAGTTTCCTTTTTATAGGGAAAAAGTTTGTGCTTACAAATGCTACCAATGGCGGCTTAAAATGCAAACTAACTTTTACCGACTTGGAATGTACTTTAAAGTAAATGTGTTTCGTCATTCGTTACGTGGTTGTGTTACATTTTTCAACTGAATTCAGACCAATATGACCTGTTACAAAATAAATGAATATTTTAAAGCTGTGTGTGTGCATATTTTCGATGGAATCACTTGTATTGTGGATTCATTGTATATGATGAGGTTTGCAGGTGAGTACACTGTGTTGATACTCTAGTCTTGCTATACATTAGACATTTATATATAAACAGGATTCACGTATATGGACCAATTCATGGTTCTCGAAATAAAGTAAACTATTATATTATGTCTTCTCTGTTTTCACTACAGGTGTGTTTCTCATTTAATATGCATCAATTGAAGATGGTAACTATGCAGACAAAGCATGTATTTATTACCCCAACCCACCACCCACAAATTTTTTTGTGTTGGGGGGGGTATATTTTCTTCAGCTAACTGACTTGATTGCATATAACACGGTTCGGTATATAACACGGTCAGGTTTTATTACTCCCAACTGCCGTGTTATAGCGGGGTCACACTGTACTTCTCTGTCTCATCTGGCAAATTTCCATTTTTTTTTCAAAACTGCTGTTGTAAAGTCTCTGTTGAAGAAACCAGCACTAGACCTTAATAATTTAAAGAACTACCATCTTGTTTCTAACCTTATATTCATTTCAGCATCATAGAAAAAGTTTTTAAATCGTAGCTTGTTCCTCATCTGAATTCAAAGTCTTTTTAGCAATGTACAGTTTGCATATCGTCCTCACCATAGTACTAAAACTTCCATTCTGAGAGCAGTTAACAACCTCCTCTCACCCTCCTTGACTTGTCTTTGGCATCTGTCACATTAGACCATGATGTATTACTTCACCATCTCCAGTATGTATTTGGTATTCATGATACCGCCTTACTGTGGTTCAAGTCTACTTAGTTAACACGGACACTGTAATCTCATTCAGGATTGCTCTTAAAACTCCCCTTTTCGACTGCAAGAACTGACTTAAAGACTTAATAATGTTTACTTCCTAATTATTGTTAGCATGTTTATTTTTTGTAATTTCATTTTGTTTGTTTTGTAATCTTGTCATTGTATAAGCTTTTATGTGTTATCTTAATATTGTAAAGTCCTTACAGTTTCTAAGGATTAGGCACTGTACTAAATCCACATTATTATTAGTATTATTGTTATTATTACTTCCAATCTAGGTTCTGGGAACTATCATGTGCACATATCTGTTGAATTTTTGTCACATGAGCATTACTTTGTCAATACCTTTGACCTTCTTCAGCTGATGTGCTTGTACTATTCAAGCCTAAATACACATTTCTTTTTATAAACTTTCTGAGGCAGAATTGTGCATCTTATTGTAGGTCACCAATCAGATCTTTTAGACACGTTCAGCAAATGTGAATGTTGCTATATATAAAAAACACACTTCATAAATTTGTGTGAAGTTATTAGCAAGAAATTAAATAGATTCTAATGGTCCTAGCAATTGTTTTTTATTATAGTAATAATTTTTGATGGAATTATTATTATGGATAAAAACATTTGACTAGTGAATACATGTACACAACTATTTATTATGTTTGTGTTACAGATTAGATTTCATATACATGAAAATAATTACTAAACATGTAGCGACTGTTTTAAGTACTTGTTTAATATGGAACAAGTTGATGTTTAATATGCATTGATTTATGATGGTAACTGTGCCAATGAAGCTCAAACTGTTGTGCCTGTTTTTATTATTCACCCCGCTTTTAATATCCCCCCTCATTTTTGGGGTAAATGCATAATTTATTTAAGCTAACTGATTTGGTTCATTATAGCATGGTTCGATACATAACATGGTCACATTTTATGGCCCCACACCATCATGTTATAACGGGTTCAAACTGTATGTACAAGCGATGGCAAAATTGGCAACATAATTGCTTTTCTTACATAATTTTGAACTGGATTCTTGATACCATTACAGCCAAGGAAAAGAAGTAATAAGAAGTTGAGTCATGCTGCTCAGATTGCTCAGACAAGAGAGGGTTGTATAGATTTGGAGAGTCCAGATTCCATCCTGGTTCACACTAATTTGAGAGTAAGTTGTATTGTCATTTCTCTGTCTCCTCCTCTCCCTCTCCCTCTATCTCTCTCTTCCCAAACTTCCCGTTATTGAAAAAAGGCAATCACATACAAAAATATCAGCATATTTGCACCCAATACACAAGTGTGTACTAAAGTAGTAAGGAGACATTCTATTCATGATATCGAATAGCACACAGGCATTCATCAACCGAGTTAGTATGGTTTATGGGATGGTGTACTGAATCTTTACTGGTAATTTGGAGCTAAACCACTTTAACTTTTAAACACTTTTAGACCCATAGGACCCAATATTTTGTATTCAGAGCATTCAGATATTCTGATCTTTTGACATTGACTACTAATTTTTAGCTACAACATCAAGAAATAATCCCAAAATTGATTTTTGTTAAAAAGAAGGATACAGAGAGACAGTCAATTACTTCACCTGTCTGTGAGTCTGAAATAGCTAGTGTTATGGGTTGGGTCCATTTTTGTTGTCCATTGTATATCACCAATGATACAATTTCTGTTTTCAAGATCGTAATACCAGTGCCAACATTCAGCATAGGTTAGCTGACAGCATCCTGACATGAAGACCTTTCATGTTTACAGTGGTCCCCATTTATACGGCCACCCATTCTGCACCAGGAAAGTGGCCTTATAAGACAGGTGGCATTTCCAGAGGGGGACTCTATTTGTGAGATGTATATGTGTATATAGTAGGAAAGCTACATACAACTTAAGGCAGTTAATATCTTCATTTGATAGTAGCATTAATTATTAAAATGTTCTTCTTGTCTTAAAAACAGTTATTTCAAGTAACATATTTTAATAGTTCTTATTCTTAGGCGTGAAATGTGAGTGGGATATTGTTGGCATAGGCATTAAAAAACCATTGAAAAACGTTATCAAAATCTTGTTGGCATAGGCATTACAAAACCATTGAAAAATGTTATCAAAATCTTTGTACATTTGCATACATTTGTTGTTTCGTGTATATAAAATTATTCACTTTCCATTTACTCCATTTTCCCACTGCTAGAGAATATTTTCCTCATCTTTTATGATCTTATTTATTTGAACCTTCCCAACATAAAATCTTTCGGCAAGTGAACTCTTCCCATTGTCAAGTCGACTTTTACTTTTTCTTCTAAGTATTTTTTCTTCGCTTATGTGATGACATGTTAAAGTTTTGTAATGATTTATTCCTATGTTACTAATTATGTAATACTGTAATTTAAATTTGCAGACAAAACTTTTGTACACAAAAAAATCTTCTTATAAAGGAAGTGATACATATAGTCATGTGATTTTTCGGTCTTTGTCTGGTACCCTGTTTTGTTAAAAGTCGATTGTTTCTGTGTATATGTGTTAATCCGCAAAATCTATTTTTAGCCTATCTGATCATGATATGATCTTTACAGTTTTGTCAGTTATAAGAGTCAAATTTTTAAATTAAAAAAAATCCTGTGTGAAACCTAAAGCTCTATCAAAATATTGCTGACTCCATTTCTATATGACCATGTTATGATCTTGACAATTATGTCCGGTCAAAACATTGCTGGTCCTATTTCCTGTAAATATCTGCGTTAATGATATAATAACAACCTTAGTGGTACATGTACTTTAGCCAACACTTCTTTCTGTAACAAAAACCTGACATTCGGAAAGATAATTGGATTAATTACCTTACCATAATTAAATATTGGTTCTGGGCACATATCAATTATAAAACCTGGCCGCTTGTAAGGGGTACATTTTACATTTGTGCACTAATATGGTGGCCGCTAGTCGCATTGGAGGGGTCGTCTTTCTTGAGGGGTACTTTTGAACACAAACTCGGTGGTGCCAAGGGATTCGTGCCATATAGAGTAGATGGCCGCTGGTGGGGGGGGGGGGCGTTCAAGAGGGAGACCACTGTATATAATTGATGTCAGTCAGGCATCAAGTTTGGACACAGTTGCTAAAAACAGAAGGAAAAATGTGAAACAAACTCTTATCAAAAACTGATGAACAAAATTGACAGCATATGACATAAAGGTCTTTCAGGCTGGTACAAAATTTTGCACTTCCATAATATAGCCACTGTCGTTAAAAATATAAAACCTCAAAATTACTTCTCAAAAGGGCTACAGAGAATATGATCAAATTTGATAAAAGTATTCAGGCATGAAGGTATTTGATATTCATACAAGTTGAAGTTGCTCAGCCATCAATAATGGCTACCATTACAAAAAACATTTAAACCTTCTGGGTACTTCTTTTTCTAAAATGTAACAGACCAGATTTATTAGAAATGATAAATTTGTTGATATGATGGCAATCTGTCATCAGTTACAGCTGCTCTTGATAAAAATGGGAAAATCTTCCATTGACTTCTCAGTAACCTTTGACCAAATTTGACAAAAGCAATCTGGTATGAAGGCCTTTGAAATTTGTGCAAAAACTAAAAGATTTTTTTTATTGTATGACATTTTCAAAAACCTCTTTTCAGAACATAACCAAATTTTACAAAAAGTTTCCTGGCGTGACAACCATTTAAATCTATACAATTGATACAAATTTGTCACCAAATATGGCTGCCATTACGAATTAGAAAAATCTTGCAAAATCTTCTACTGATAAAATGACTGAAAAGAGATTTACCAAATTTGACAGAAAGAAGCCTGACCCAAAGACCTTTAAATTTTATACATTTAATAACAGTTTTCCAACATTTATATCCACCATTTATATAAACAAAAATGTAAAGAAATTTTCAAAAATGAATGCCTTTCATGTTTAAATATGATTCAAATTTGTCATCAGATATAGCAGCTGTTAATAAAAAATGGATGGGTTCGATCCACAGCCAAGTCATTCCAAACACTTGCAAAAATGGTACTAACAGCTGCCTCGCTTGGCACTCAGCATTAAGAGGTTAGTGTTAGGACTGGTTGGCCTGTTGTCAGGATAATGTGACTGGGTGGGACATTATGCTACATGTCTGCGCCATGATGCCGCAGTGCTAGACATCAATATAAACTGCCACACTGCAGACATAGTAGTGATATGACTGAAAAGCTACATTAAAAATACAAATCACACACACACGCAATAAAAATCGAACTGCCTTATCAATGTTTCTCGAAAAGCACGAGAGTTCAGCCAAATTTGACAAAGGGCATTCAAACTTAAATGCCTTTCTCATTTATTTTAATGATAACCATCCACCATCATATGACTTCCATTACTGAAATCAGAAGAACCATTTCTACAACTTTACCTGAAAAACTGTGGAACAGAATTTAACCAATTTTGACAGAAAGCATCCCAGCTTAAAGGCATTTCAGTACTGAACAAATAATGCTGATGTGCCATCAGATATTTGTTAAAAAAATAGAAAAACCTTGAAATGATTGTTTCTGATCCCGATTTATTGGCCAGTTGATTGTGCATTAGGCAGATATCACATAGGTGAGCAATATAATGAGCCCACTTGATCCTCTTGTTTTGACTTGCATATTTACTGTGATCTACTCGTAAGAAAATGAGTTCAGTTAGTGTATCAAGTATCAGGAAGTTATCTTTCCATTTTAAAGCACATAATTTGAATGCGTATTTTCTGAGGATTGATTTTCAGCTTTGAACTTGAAATATAGGCTTTTCTGTAATAAAGATATTTGTTCATCACTTTCGTATATGCTTGTTTCAGGCTCTGATAAGTAAGCACACATTTTCCTTGCTGCCACCCAACTATCAGTTTAAGCTGATTAATTTGCTGCCAGAGTGTGACAAGATTGTTGGGTCAGATGGAGGACTAAGGTGAGACCCTAATATGATTTTTGCAAAGTAATAAGTATAGTAAATTGGATTTTATTGGATATTCAGATATTATCATGTGTGTGCAGTTAGGGATGTGTTTACTGTTTCAACCCTTTGGTTTAAGCACATCAGAAACAACATTCAACCTGATTTGTTTTTAGGAAATCTTTATACTGGTTCAAAAGTATTAACACTTTGCTGTGTCCATGTGCTAGATTCTGCATGTAAAACAAGACCTTTTTGATGGGCAAAATGTGGCTGTATTACTGTAAGATACTGATTCACATTAACTTTTATACAATGTGAGATCAGTTTAGTTTGCTTTGGGGTTTATTGCAAAGCAGCATAGGTATGGTATTTAATGCCAAGGCATCTGGAGTAAATTGCTGAATCTGAGGAAGGATTTGAACCCACGCCTTTCTGTTGAAAATCCAGCTTCGGCCCTCATGAGTCACCTTTTGCAACATACAAAATGGTGCATTCCGCATTGCTGAGCCTGCCATGGGTAGGTAAGTTTAGGCACTGATAACTAACCATTAAGAATCAATGCACATAATTTCCAAGTACAGTTAGCTAAGTAAAAGATATTTATATGGACAGCTGTTTTTTAACGGCATATAATAATTAAAAGCAATGGCATCTTTGATTTTTACAATATGATATAACAACCCCTTCCCTAAGACCAGCTTACAGAAGGTGGATCAGAATTCTGTGACTGAATGCACACCTGAAAACCACTTCCTATAGGATCATATTTGTTGGGTCTTTTTTTAGCAATGTATGAGGAATTTTGTGACATTTTAACAGACATGCAATGATGGGCAGAATTATTTAGACCTTGGGGTTTTCTTTGAAACCTTATTATTAAAGTGCAGCAAAATGAAACTTTGGTGGCTGCTGGTCAGCATTACTTTTGTGTTCAAACCACTTATTATGTACTTAAATTTCAGCTATGAGTTTGTGTGAGCAAAGTGTTTCTGACGGGTTTTTCTTACACTTTAACATGAACAAGATTTAGTAATTTCAGCACTTCTAATTTTCATGTATATTCAATAATAAAGTAATTCTGGACTGTAGATAACTATTTTCAGAAGAAATTCTTGTAAGGTGAGACAGTGCTAATTTTTCTCACAGTATTGTGATTGTTGATAACAGTTTTGCTGTGGTTTGGGTTTAAGTTCTTCATTTAAGTGTAAGTTCACCATGTGTGCCTTTTTGTATTGAATATACTGTGGAAATAAATACTGTACATAGTTGCTTATAAGTCAAGTCCAACTGCAAACATCATAGATCCAAACATGCTGTTGTATGCATGTTAAGCAAGAGCAGATCTGTGAAGTTTGCTGTTTAGTTGACAAGAATTTGTCCACCTACCACGGTGAGCCAGAAGATTCCAGAACATTAGATCATTTCTGAGAAACCTGTACTTTTGATGCTTGTGGTTACTCCCTTATTTTGTTTCTTGATCACATGCCATAATGTCTGCTCTGTTGATGTTAAGGAAGACTTGCCATCACTTAGGAAGACTGATGAATAAATTTTCTGTATCTATTGGTGTCAGATTCTTAAAAGGTGTTTGGTTATCCCCCAGCTGAGTTTTTCTTAGGTTTAATTTCATTTAGCTGTCCTTGATCGTTGTAAATGTTATTAGAAATCATACCTGCTAAAATTCTGCTAATGTAGCTAGCTTCATCCCAAGCCTGGATGACATCTGTATTTTTTATTTTTCTGATCTGAGTTTAGCATTACCTCCATTTTCTTTGGTGAGATGTATTCTCCCTGAAATTATCATAATTAGCATTGACTTAGTCTGTGCATGCCTTGTGTTTTAGTTACATAGAAGTTTTTGGTTTCTAGGCAGGGCATGTGTAGGTGTGGGTAGGAAGTCCCCTTGGGATACACTACAGATTTCTATTGTGCATTTAGAGAGGACAGGTGGTTGTATACTGGAGTCTATTGTTTGACAAGTCTGGAACCTTACAGAGCATAGGTGTGCCTGTAAGATGGGAAAGAAAGTTCCTTTCTCATCTTCAAAAGTTTCAGAGTTCTCATTCTCTTAGTTTCTTGGGTCTCAGAGAAGGATTATCCAGGTCTCTCAGGAGTTTCTTAGGGTTAGTGTTCCCTCCCAGAGGAGGTTATAAACAGGTGAAGGTAGATTCTATTCAGCAGTAGTCACTACTCTTCAGTGAGGGTAAGAATTCCTTGCATTTTTGTATTCGACCTTTGTTGGATCATCAGCCACCCACCAAACTGACAAATTCAGCAGTGCAGGTATTACTGATAGTAAAATGTAGATCTTTGTTGGGGGAACTAATTTTAATGATGTAATACTTACCTGTTGCTATTGCCCGATTTCCTCCTCTCAACCTGATGTTTCACTAAATTAGGTTTCTCCCAAGAAAAGAATGAAGGGAATACGCTGGAGCATCAAAAGTACAGGCTTTCTCAGAGTAATTGAGCGTTCTGGTTCACCCTAAAGGGAGGACGATTTCTCATTATATAGTCCAGGTATTTTCAATCTGGAAAAGTACCAGCTTTCCAATAGCAACAGTAAGTATTACATCATTAAAATAGCTTTACTCACCCCAAAAATACATTTTACATTACAGCTGGATGTAGAAGCCAGAAGATTGAGAGATAATGTTAATTTATTTTTATTTTGACATCAGGATTCCTTCCTGAATAAGCCCATAGCATCCTCATGTATGTTGTAAGAGGCAACTAATGGAGGCAGGGGCTATGGTGGCTCAGTGAGTAGTGTGCCAGACTTGCAGATAAAGGGTCTGTGTTCGAATCCTACTATTGGATCAGCCAGGGTTGGTCACTGTGGCGTGCCCTTGGGCAAAGCACTTTACTCCAATTGCTTTGCCACTAGATGACCTACTTGTCTTGTGTTCCATAAAAACACTAATCAAATCAATCCATAATGGCAGCTTTTACTCAAATAGCACAAGTTACTCAATGAAAATAAATAGAAATCTCAACATAAAATAAAATTTTAGTCTATTATTATAACAGCAAAACATATTTTCTTAGGGCTGTTCCATTTGAATATACATGGTACCCAGGGAAGACACTTTTTAAAAATGTATGTCAGGGTACTTAGATTACAGTTGATATGAAAACAATTGAAAAAATTCTAAATTGCATCTATGGGTATCAACTCTATATTAATAGTGCCTTCCCTGGGTCCCAAGTATATTTTACTGGAACAGCCCTTAGTAACCTGTCATTAATTTCTCTTTTTTTCTTCAGGATCAGTAGTACAGCATTAAACAATGAGTTCTTCACCAAATCATGTCAAGAGTGGAGAGAGAGATTAAAAGAAGGTTGGTGCTGGATTTGCTATCTACATCTATATCCATTATCTGCAGTTTCATTCTGTATTACATTAATACTGTATTTGGTTGCCAGTTACATAACAAGTATATGTGTTAGACAGTTTTTGACTCACCTGAACATAGACCAAGTTAGCTTCTGGCATGGTCCTGGATATGGTCTGGCATGATCCTGCATAGACTTATTTCAACCAAACTAGTTTATACAAATGATGTTGATCCACCATCACATGTGACTACCATTACTAAAATAGAAGAACTTTGAAATAAAAATCCTCCAATACCACTGAATAAAAGCTGTCACAGATGTGACTGCCATTACTAAACAGAAGAACTTTGAAATAAAAATCCTCCAAAACCACTGTGTAAAAGCTGTCACAAAATGTGACGGAAAGCATGAAGGCCTTTCAGGTTTTATACAAATGATGGCAGTTCACAATTAAATATTGCCAACATTACTAAAAATAGAAAACCCTTAAAATGACTTCAAAGCAGAAACTGTGAAACAGAATTTGATCAGGTTTGACTGATGTTCTTCCAGGTTTGTACAAAGGATGCCATTCCACCATCAGATATGGTCATTGTTGCTGACAAAAGAAAATCATTTAAATGACATGCTCCAAAGCAGAATGTGAAGCTCTATGTGACCCACTGTTATACGTTGGGGTGGGATGCTCCCAATATTTATTTGAATTACTGTGGAATTCACACCCTGGCTCGTTTTTTGTAGGAAGTGAAATTAGTGATAGAGAGAGGTAAAGCTCCGAGCCTCGAGTGAGCAATACCGACAATTAAATTATTAAGAACACAAAGGTGAAATTCAAAAGAACAGTTATTTAATACAATTTAAACGATATTAATTTCTCAACCAATCTTCTTCCTCTCGACCATGTAACAACCTATTTCATCACGTGATTCTAGTGTGAGATGGCTTTCCCCTGTACTTGGTTTCTACTCATCTGTGTTTATTCCGCCAATTCCTTTCCTCCTTCCGGCGTTCTCTGTACTCCGATTCTTCCTATCCTCTTCCCCTTTTGTCTCCTTTTCTCCTCCTCCTTCTCTCTCTCTCTCTTTCTCCAGCAACTAGGCTTGTTCTCAGCCTACTGCCTTGTTCTATCCTGTCTCTCTGAGACTCGGGACTTGACTACCCGGTAGTTCTGTCCCCAATATCTTCCTACGAAAAACACAAGGACGTTAGAATTTGTGTTAGCCATCTCGCCTCACACTACATCAACAATCAATCATCAGATAAAGGCTTTCTACATCTTCTGTCACGCATTCGTGCACATCGAAAACCCCACACGTTTTTATAGAAACAACGTTGCAGTAAGAGCGGTATCCTACTTATCATACAGAAATCACTAAATTGCATCACATCAATATATATATATATATATATATATATATATATTCTTATTCTCGTTATTCTCAACAATATCACAACAATCCGGTGCATTTCTGTACATTACACTCCACAAGTGTACACAAATATTCAAATATCCATATTATTTAAATTTATACACTGCAACCATTTCCAAAGTTACAATTTAATTCAACAATTGGAAAATCTAGAATATCACATAAATAAATACACTAGTTTACCATGAAGTAACTAAATAGCGAATTACAATATTAATTCTGACGAGTGAGCAATCTACATAATCATAGCTCATTTCTCAAGTACACATGTAAATTAAACAATACAAAGGTAATTCTACGTACTAATGATTCTAGTAAGTAAATATACATACTGCACATAATTACAATTACAATGCCGTAACATTCTGCAACAATCGAGCAAATAACTCACTGAACTTTATGAAGTTTTCTGTCCTTGAATGTGCCAAGGTTTTTCCCGCCAAATCACGAGTGGCTTTCGGAGTTATTGGTACAACTTGTCAGCACGATGCTTCACAATGACTAATTCGTTCCCAGCCCAAATGACTGTTAAATTCTGGTTCGAATTGATGGCCCCACCCTTTCTCAGTTCTGATTGGATATCAATTCTACCCCAGTCGGTCCAGCTTAACAGACGAGCCTGAGGCCATCAGTCAACGCGGGGAGATTTACAACAGCATCGAGGGTCCTTTGTTCTAGCACAAAGTTTCTAATGTCTGCATGTTAGTTTTGACACCTAACAAAGAGAACTCTTCTACAAACACGAATCGCCACAACAGTGCAGGGTCGACATACTCATGGCACTAACCCATTCCTTTGTTCCTGACGTAATTGCGGGCAGGCAAATGTGACACAGAATTTGACCAAATTTGACAGAAACATCCTGGCATGATAGCATTTATATTTCATGTAAGCAGTGCTGATTTGTCATCAAATATGACAAACATTACTTAAAATAGAACAGCTTTTTCTAACAAGCCACTGAAAAGAATTTGAATGGGATTGACTGAATCAAAAAGTCTTTTGGTTTACTAGTAATGCTGACCAACATTAAATATGACCACTGTTAGTAAAAATACAAAAATCTTTCTATGACTTCTTTTCAGAAATTGGACACAATTTGGTGAAATTTGACTGAATGCATTGTTAGGGCTGTTCCATTAAAACATACATTGGACCCAGGGAAGGCACTTTTAAAGTGGGGTACTCGCCCAAAGATGCAATTTAGAATTTTTCTTATCATTTTAATATGAACTCTGTGAATTATAGTACCCTGACATATATTTTTTAAAAACTTCCCGGGTACCATGTATGTTTTAATGGAACAGTCCTTATATTGAAGACCTTTCAAGTTTAATAAAAATTCTGCTGATTTGCTATCAAATTTGTCTGCATTTACTAAAAATAGACATCTTAAAATGATGATTTCTAAAATCCTGATCAACAGAATTTTACCAGATTTGAGAGAAGACATGGGAATTTTGTTTATATGGCATTCTCCCTTCTGTCTATCACTCCCTCTCTCATTTGAGTTCTTCTAGAATAAAGAATATTGAATCTTACAAAACATTGCAATTCTAACTGAAATATCATGTTCATATTATTAAAATTTCACCTAGCAAAAACGACAATTTTTTCCTTAAATTTCATATTTCCTGTTGGAGATCTCCATTTAGAAAATTCTTAAAGAGATGTTTGCAGGAGGGGCACATTTTTTAATGGGGCACTTTTATTCACACCAGAAGGTCACTTTGGGCAACAAAAAAACCCAAGGGAATTAACTGGCAGTGGTGATATCTATGATTCCGTCTTTTTAGCTCTGTTGGCAATAAGGCCAAGTTTGTTTATGGTATGGCCTTGCTTCCATATTGCATTTTTCAGTATCGGCTGTTTTCAGTTTCTTCTCAGAAACTACCTTTCCAAGTTCAACAAAACTTGTCAGAGAGAATTTTGCCAAGTAGAATTTTAAAATATTTATCGATGATCTCAATCCACTGTCAGACATGACTGCCATTACAAAAATAGAAAAGAACCTTTAAACAATTTCTGCAAAAACTACATAATACAATTTGACCAAATTTAACTGAGGGCATTTCTGCCTAATGACCTATCAAATTTGTACAAATTATGCCAGTCTATCATCAGATATGGCCATTGCAAACAGAAAAATCTTAAGACTTCTTCACAAGTGCTGAACAAAACATGACCAAATTTGATGATAAGCATCCATTCATAAAGATCTTTAAACCTTATATAGATGATGCTGTTCCACCTTCAGGTATGGAAATCCTTACTAAAAACAGAACAGTCTTGAAATCATATATTTGCAAAATCTGCTGAACAAAATTTAACCAGATTTAACAGAAAACATACCGGCATCAAGGCCTTGAAGATTTGTACAGATTTTGACATATGACTATAATGAGCCAAGTAATTTGGCAACCATTGCTCAAAATAGAAAACCCTCTAAAAACTTCTGAAGATCTATTCAACTAATAGATAAGTCTAAAACAAAATAAAAAAGTGTGGTTTTGGTAATGGTATGAATAAACATCGGATAACATCATTACTAACTTGCTGTTTATATAATTTTTTGTTGTCGTTGTTCAACTTGTCTTGTTCATGTCACTGCTTGCAATCTTAAGTTACCAGTTCAAATGTGAAAAAATGGGGAATGGTCAGTCCCATTCTTTTGGAAAGGGGTGGCATAAAATAGTATAGGGTCAAGACCATTTAACAATGGGTAGGTCAGGTTACCAGAACTAGACAAATTTCTTTGGCTTAAACAAACTTCAGTTTGTTGACACATTTTGCTATGTTGATCTTCTAGTACAGCATGTGAGCATTCACTCAGCCATTGGATGTATACTTATGTGGTAACATCAGAATGTCACATCATACAGTTACTGTTTGATAGCTCATGCAAGCCTAAAAAAAGATATCTTAATGGTGCAAGATAAACACTTATTTTCTCTATGCATTGTTTTAATGTCATAAAATGGGTTCATGTTAGATTTGCTAGTCCTGGCATGTGCAACATTCATCACAAGTAAGACAAATATATCAAAAGTTATAAAAATCAATTGATTATGTCAGAAAATGTGTGAACTGGCAAATAAAATGTTTCTGTCAACATAAATTTGGTATCATTCATAATTTTATTTTCTGGTTACAGGAGAGTTTACTCCTGAAAATCAACAGAGGATCAAAATGGAAGTGGAAAGAGAGCAAAGTAAAATTGATCCTTGGAAGGTAAGTATGATGGATATACATTTATTTCTCACTATAAAGTTGCCCTCATACAGCAGTTCATCTTATCACACAGGCATGTACATTATTCCCATTAAACTGCATTTAGTTTTATCTTCTCTTAATTTTAGCTCTTTGCTACTAAGAACCAGCTGAAATGCAACATAAGCATTCATTATTTTGTTTATGTTTGCTTTACAACTATACCTCATTATAACACATGTCAATTTAATGAGGACTTGCTTTTAATGTAAAACAGTTAATGTGAGGAACCTCAATATATGAACAGCATGCAGGAAATATTGTATACTTTTCATAGTGTTTACTGTGCATATAGACAACTTTTTTCATGACAGGCGTCTTTGAGAGTGTATGTCAGCATCTTCCAAGACAGTTTTGTAAGGTTTGTTGAAGATAAAACACATCATGCAAGGCAGAAGTTTGGTCACTGTCATTTAATATAATTTTAAAGAAAAGTAAATTAATATTTAAAAACTATTAGTGTTGAAGCTGGTTTCTGGTGAGTCTTCTAGCTGTTTACAGTCAAATCATTGTAACATGTAGAACTTAGGGCCCTGCATTAGAAGAAAGGAGCCCTATTAATTGCCTCTTCCATCTGTCTGTTCATACTTATGACCATCATAATGCTGGAAACCTTATTAATTAATTATTGGATGCCATTTGGTGAGGTGTATAGCCCATTACGTCAAAATGTGCATTTTCAATGCTTTGGCTTTCCAGGTCTTATTTTTGACCGTATTAATAGCCTTTTTCATCAAATTTTAGTCCTCATATTCTTGTAACCAGCTTAGTTCAGGAACCACTCAACATATTCTGATGTAATTTGCATTGTACATTGTCTCATAAATCTGGATGTGCTTTTTTATGGGTTTGGTTTCATCAGCTCCATTTTGGATGGAGTTTTGGCCCTTGATGGTTAGCTTGGCATCTTCAAATGGGATGTTATTTGTAACTGGCATAGCTCAAGAGCCATTTAATGTATTCAGATGCAATTTGGTATGAACATTGTTTCATAGAATTCATCTGCATTTTATTGGTTTAGTCTCATCTGGTCATTTTGGACAGAGTTGTGGCCCTTTTCAAGACATTTTTGTGACTTGGAATGTTGCTCACAGTATGTTGCTCGTAGATAGCAAGATGCAGGAGACATTTACCTTATTTTCTAATGCAGTTTTTGCTTTGAGCATTGCTTCATAAAGCTTCATGTGCCTTTTGTGAGTTTTCTTTCATTGATGCTATTATGTTGATCGACCTCATATTTTAAACTGGGATGTTGCTTGCATTGGTGAGACCTTTGAAGGAGTTGGATTTTGAAGTATTCCACATTGCAATTTATTGGTGTTATGATCGCGAATAGCCATCTTCTACTAACATTAGTTTCCCAAAACAAATTTGTCTGTTTAAGACCCTTCAGAGGCAATTGTAGTGAATCTGTTCCTTCGTAATGCATCATTGCTGATAGTTATCCTCAGATGATGGATGTTCTTGAATTTGTATTTAGTTGATGGACACATGTGGAATATTTGTTTTCTGTACAATAACGTAATACCAGTTGCATTTATTACGTATATAATCAGAAGAGTACAGTTTTGGTTTTGGCAGGTGCCAAACTGTGTGTATATATATATATATATATATATATATATATATATATATATATATATATATATATATATATATATGCATACATACATACATAGGTTATGCTTTCATCCAGAATTGTGAAATAAATATTTGATATCTTGCAAGGACCCATCATAATGCTTTTTTTTTTCTCTTCAGGCCAAAAACTTTGAACCTATCTGGGGACAAAAGTGAGTAGAAATATTGTCAAGTTACCTTGTATGGGTACATATTTGTTTATAAGATTTGATTTTTATGCCCTTGCCATAAATATGGCAGATGCATTATAGTGTTAGGCTTATGTATCCTGTATGTGTATTCATATTTCCATGTGTGAGATTGAGTCTTGGGATTGGCCAATGTGGGTATGTGAGAAAACTTGCCATTAGCTTCCCATAGAGTAGGCAGTTATTGCTGAGATTTTCCGGGGTTCTTCCTCCACCAGTTATATTGACCACCATGTATAGCCTATCTTGCGCTGAAAAATGGCATTAAACCCAAAGCAGTGAGATTTTCATTTTTATGTACACCCAAAATCTTTGTGTGTGTACAAGCTAACCATGTATCTATACATGAACTGTGTTCAGACTTGACGGATGTTATTGACATGTTGTCAGTATGTGCATATCATTTTGTTGTCATGCTCTAATGCATATTTGGCTGTAATGTCAATTGAACCTAAAGGCATGCTTCTTCTGTTGTGAATCACGTGTGGTCCTTTATCCATTCGCAGTTGTTATTGACAATTTCTCAGAAACATTATAACCATTTTGCTCTTGGTTTTACAGGAGGCATTCTGGCATGAGGGCTTTTCATGTTTGTTCATTGGATATTGGTCCATCTTCCAGTATGATAACCATTACTGAAAATTTAAAAATCTTCTAAGAATTCTTCACAAGAACAAGAACTGTTTGACAGAATTAGAAAATTTGACAGGGCCTTTAAGATATGTACAAAAGATACCAAATTCACCAACAAATATGGCCACCAGTACTAAAAGCAGAAATTCGTTATATTGACTTTTTCTTAAAAAATTACTTGACAGAATATAACTAAATTTGACAGAAAGCATCCTGGAATGGAGTGTGTCATGTTTTTTAGATATAATACTGATCTTCAACCAAAATATGAATGAAAACCTTTAAATGACTTCTCAGAAACGACTCAGTAAATTATTCAAATTGATAGCATCCTGGTATACAGGGCTTTCAGTTTTCTGCAACATTGCTAAACTGCCGTCAAATCTGTCCATTGCTTTTATAAATAGAAAAATGTTTTACAACTTTTTCTCAAAACCCGCATACAAGAATTTGACCAGGTTTGACAGAAATTATGGCACAGAGAACTTGGTACAAATAATGCTAATCAAATAATGCTGAACCTTTAAATGGCTTCTAAAATAAACTGAAGAACAGAATTTCACAGATTTGTGACTTGAAGAAAAATGGATTTTGAAAACAAAAGTTTGTTCTGGAGTAAGTTCCTTGACCAAATGATGTCTTGCACATGAAGTAAGAAAACAGACATTAGATTTTGAGGTTTCAAGGTCTGAGGTTAAGGTTCAATGTTATAAGGCAATAATGGTTTTTGCTCAGTAAATTTAGTTACAAACTGCATACCTTGATCAAAGATCAAAATCATTGAGACTAATCAGTCAATAATCTCTACAGAGTTGACCATGTCCAACAAGAGCCTACATAGTGGACTGTATAACACTGGCTTTGTGTATAATGTACCATTTACAATGATCTTGTTTGAAAAGCGATGAAGCCATATGAAGTAGTAATATGCCTGTCAGACAAAAGTTTCATTCAATATTTTTGATGTTAAGGTAGTATTTACAGAAGTCACCATTTCAAGCTATTTAGGTTGTCATTGCTGATTTTATTTGTTATTTCTGTAAAGCAAAAGTGAAATTTAAGTATCCTTTTGAAGCATTTGATGGCTGGATCACCATAAAGAGTTTCTACTTTGGCACCAGTGATTGTCAGGATTGCCTGAGGCAGTTAAAATTTCTAGATGGTAATTGATTTCAGTTGAAACAATAAAATGATTGAAAATATGCTGATTTGAGTTTCCCTCAGCTGATTTTCACCATTTAGTTACTAAAGTCCACTAGTCCAACATAATCTTGATTTTGTGCAAGCAATTGAAGGAAATGAATACCTTGAGAATGTGCAGACATGCTTAATATGGCATTCAATTTTGAATTAAACAAGAAAAGAAAAATCAAAAAAGAGAGGCAAGCAGTTGAAGAAAACACCACTAGATAATGATTGAAGGTTAAAGGTGTACAAGATATAATTTAAGGACTTACTGGAATACTCTAAAATGCTATGTCAATATTTGAAAGTCATGAAGGGATTATACATAATAGAATGGTTTCTGCTTGAGAAACAAGATCTTTCTTTTTTCTCCATTGTAAATCCATAGGGTTATGTGTTTGATTATATCTTAAGGAAGTTATAAAAGCAACAAGTATAAAAGTAAATATTTACAGAATTTTTTTAAATTTCAGAACATTAACAGATGTACCGAAGGCATCAAGCTCTACTCCAGTTCCGAAAGCTTCCTCTCCACTGAAAGTGAAGGCTGTGAAAAAATCTACATTAGTGTCTACCATGTTAAAACAGAGGTCAATATCACAGACTGTGCTTGGAAGTACTGTGTCTCACCCCCCCTCCACATTAACCCAGACTGTGTCTATGTCTCAGGGAGGGCTGCTTATGAAGGTTCAGACATCCAAACCTACCTCGGTTAGTATTGGAGAAGAAAAGACTGTTTCCAAACTAATATCTGCTCCAGTTTTGCAGCAAGTACTAAAGCGACCAGCTCTTAACAGTATGTTGAGTGAAAGTGATCATGAATCACTTGGTGTAGCTAGTCCTCCAAAGCAGCAGAAATTATTGATACAAACACCCATTCAGCATCTAGATCATAAGCAGCCACAACAAGCCCAGGCCAAAACACTGGCACAGATCCGTGCACAAACTCAAGCTGCCAGGATGCAGAAAGTTCAACAAGCAGAGGGCAGAATGATAGCCTCACAGGCAGGTGTTGCAGTAACACATGCAAATATAGTACAAGGACATGTTCAGTCTCCAGAGAGGGAGGGTCAGACACCAAAAATAGTTGTTCGTAGTATGCCACCAACCCCTCTACGTTCACCATCTGGAACACGGACTCTTGCACAAATCAAAGCTCAAACCCAAGCAGCCAGGGCACATGGACAAGGGCATACTAGGACTTTAGATCAAATTAAGGCTCAGACGAAAGCTCGGGTGCAGATGCACACTCATTCCCAACAACAAGTCGAAGCCCAAGCCAAGCTCCATGCCCATCTGCTTGCCAAGGCTCATGGTATTACCTCACCCACAACTACCTCTTCTAGGATACATATTCCAAATATTATCTTACCACCACAGGGTCGGCCAAAACAGACTATCAAACTCCCTAGCACAAAGTCCGACAGTTCCTCTGAAGGTGTGAACCTTAAAAGATCTATGGAAATTTGTAAGCAGGCTTTGGCACAAAGTCAGAGAAATTCAAGTAGCAGCATGGTGTCCTTACTTCCAAAAGGGAATTCACCCGAGTTAAGTGATTGTAAAGAGATTAGTGATATTCAGCCTCATCAGACACAGCAACAAGGGGCTGGGCAGATTAATTCTCGAAGCAACAGCCCAGATTTAAAACAAAGTGCCTCAAAAGTATTGTTTTCACAAGGAAAACCAACAAGTGTTGCTGGTGACATGGCCAGAAGTGGAATCTCAACAACAGCAAACGCATCATTTAATACCTCTGTCTTTGGTGCAGTGCCTCATAACTTAGGTGTATCAGTTGTAAGTGGAGCTGCAACTCAAAAAAGTGGTAGTAACTCTGAGGTATCTTTTGTAGTTCTTCCCCAAGGTCTATCTGCCCCAGGAAATTCATCAGCCTCACAGCATACGACAGTATTCACAGTGCCTGGAGGACAACAGTTTATTGTCACCTCTGGTTTGACTAACAGTGCAGCAGGGTCCACCCAGACTCTGTTGCAACAACTGATGCAGTCTGGTGCTAGAATAGTTTCCAATAAGGCTTCAGCTCCACAGAGGGCTGCAAGCGCACCACCACAGAACAGAATTCAAAGGATACCAACCCCAGTGGGGACAATTGTAAGGTCTGCTAGTGTAGGTACTACAGATTCCAGTGAACAAGGAGATCAGTCAAATTCCAACAGGAATGAAAATGTTGTTTTACAAATTCCACAGGATCAGGTGAATTTTTTATCGAAGACTGGCACTGCTACAGTACCAGGCCGTGATGGGTCTCGGACAGATAATCGGCCTGTAGTAGTCACATCTTTTGATGGTGACATGTCTAAACTAGTCGTATCTGGAGGAATCCAGATCAACTGTGGTAGTGCCAAGGCAGTGTCTCAGTTCATAGTTGGTTCAGAAGAGACCCAGAGAGGAAAAATCGTAACCAAGTCTGTATCAGGTTTGAATATTCCAACCGTTAATAATGCCAATAATGTGCATGTCATTTCTGCTGGCAGTAAAGAACCAGATGTAGGTGGCAACAATGTACTGATACCAACATTTAGTATGACTAATGTTTCAACAGCAACATCCGCTGCCCCAACAGGTCAGCCTACTTCACAAAGTAACTGTGCATGTAGCCTAAAAGCAATGGTGACATGTCGAAAGTGTGGTGCATTTTGTCATGATGATTGTATTGGACCTTCAAAACTTTGTGTTACTTGTCTCATCACTACATGAGATTTGATGTTAGTAATGCAAGTCCTTACATGTTTTCTTGTGTGATAGCCCATGCATGCTTTTTTATATATAATTATCACGATCAATTTACATTTTTCTTTGTTGTAGTCATTTACTCAAACCACTATTGCCTATTTTTTGTCGACTATTGGAGTGTTTAGCCAAAATAGCCATTGGCTATTCATTTTCCACTATCTTGTTTTGGTTAGGGTTTTTTTTTTTCTTCATCTTTTCTAACCATTACAAAGGAAAAGGCAAACAGTGTGATTACCAGTAAAAATTTATATTTTGTTGATAAGTTTGGTTACTACTGAAAATTTTATTAGTTTAAACCTTGGCCCTAAAGGCCAAACAAAGAATTAACAACTCTGAATGTCAAATGTAAAAATGTGGTCGAATAGTATGCATTGATAATTTGATATTTGAAAGATTCTCAGGAAATCAGTTCATTGTATTTGAATATGTACAAAATTTGGTACATACAATATGTATTCCATCTCAGATGTGTGGAATATTATCATACTTGCATAAAATCCAAATACTTGTTGCTCACTTCTAAAGATTTTAGAAATGTTAGAGAACCGCCTCTGTAACTTTCAGATCTTGCGTTTTATATCGCTTGAACATCATTTGATGGTTATTCATAATTCATGATAAGCAGAATGTTTATTTTACACAAATTAACCCAGAACACGTCAGAAATCTTAAATTGATAAAATTAATAGTTTAATTTTAACCTTTCAAATTGATTTAAGATGTATATATGTGTTACAAGCACAGTACATTTTTTAGTATGGCACATTTGATCAGTAAAAATTATTATATTGGGACAAGTTACAGGTGTTTCATTCACATTTTAACATTATAGTTCTTGTTCATCACTGATCAGTGTGGGAGCATGCACAAACAGAGCCAGACAACTAAACGCATCCCGAGTCTTGGTAACTAAGATGTTTTGATGTATTCTTAAAAAGAATGATTAACATTTGAACGACTAAAATGCAGTCTAATTAAGATGCAGTCCAGCATTGTATGTTTGTGTTTTATGTTCTTTACAAATGAACTTGTCTGATTCAGTGAAGAAAAAGTTTTAATGCCATCAAAATTTAAGTTGAGGAACTTTTAGATAAAATACAAGATAAAATGTGTAGCTTGCCTAGACAGTCATAAATTAAGGTTTGGTTATTCACCACATAGTTTTTAGTATCTTGTCAAAATTTGTTTCTTTCTTCTTTGTCTTATTCCTTTTTTTTTTCATCAGGTAAATGAACTGCTACCTCTCTTTGTAATAGACAAGGAGCTATTTAGTTGTTTGGTTATCTGTCAAAGGACATCTGTCCATCTGTTTGCACAAGTTTGTTATCACTACTCCAACATTGAAGCTTTATACGCACAAACTTCAACTGGTCCTAAATGAAAATCGTACTTCTCTTGCATTCATTGTGGCCACCAGAAGCTGTCTTGAAAATCTTGCTATTGCTACTCTTGAATCGTATCATATCAGCATGGTATTTTATTTTTCATCATAAGTCATCTAACAGTTATAAAAAAAAATAGTCTTGAATTTCTGGGTTCTTTTCAGACAGTAGAGCATCAGTCCCTTTAAGGGACTTGTGTATTGATTGCTTAGCAAGACACACACACACCCCCGCCTTTTTTCTTCAGCCTAATTATGATGAAATTAAATTACAAAGTGGTTGGAAAGTTCCTTGTTTATCATAGCCATCTTCCATCTTTATTTAAAGGTAAGATGGTTGCATTTTTGTATTGCATCAGTAAACAATACTTTTAATATAAAATATTTAATATTTACATTGCAGTGTTGTACCATGAGCTATGAACAGGAACATTTTATCCACTCCAAACTTCCATTGTCCCAACACTTATCAAATTCCCTTGTCTTGATGGGAGGAAAGAGATATATAAAAATTTCCCCATGGCAGCTTAATCAAGGTGCAGTGCTGTTAGTAATATCTTGATATTGATATTTCTTGTTGTGCCAAGATAACAATAGCACCATTTCCTCAGCAAAGCTGAATAATTTAGTATAATTCATTTTAGTGGCATTCATTTGTCCTATGATCAGTAGTTATACATTCTTCATGGCAACAGTCCAAATCCTGTTTAATAGTTTAAGCTTTATTTTTGTTGGTTTTATCCATAATCATACTATGACATCATAGTGGGCATAAAATAGAACTGATGTCTCATTCAGATGTTAATTGACTTATCTTTTTAAGCCTTAGATCAGGGGTGTCCAAACCTTTTGCAAAGATGGCCAGATTTGATAAAGTGAAGATGCCTGGGGGCCAATAGTTCCTTCTGATGTTTTTTTTAAGCACAAAAATTACATGCAGATATACACTGTTATAGAATATAGAACAGTAAATAAATAAAAAACAAACAAGCAATAAATAAATAAAGCAATTTTCATTGTAACAATTATCTTTATTTTTCAAATGGCAATGTAACTAAATATAAGCCACTCAGGCAGGTATGAACAACTCTAAAAACACAATTCTGCCTTTCATTCATATCTGGAGAGTCAGATAACACTGAACTGTATGTAATACCTTAAATTTCCAAGAGTTAGATAAATATCTTTGCCTCATGGTCATTTTAAACAGGAGTTATAACTAATGAAAAGTTTTCTGTTATCATTAAAGTTTAAAACAAGTGAATTTTGTTTCTGTCTTTTAAAAGATCTTTCAGAAAATAATAGTTTGTACCACATATACAGGTACATAACATCAACAGTTATAACCAAATCTTATTCAAGAGTTTAATAAAATAAGTACCATAAGTCTAAGTGCATAAGTGTGCATCAGTCGCAATGGCAGAAATGAGCGGAGAAGGGTTCACGTGCTAGCGGGCCATAAATAATACATTATATGACAGAAGCCGCGGGCCGTATGAAATCTTACCGCAGGCCGTGATTGGCTCGCGGGCCAGACTTTGGACACCCCTGCCTTAGATGATGATAATGAACCAATCCTCATATCATGGCATTTTGGTTATAGAACTTAATGTTTATTGCTAACAACATATTGGAATTTATTCTCAAGATTTGGAAAGATTAATTTGGAGAATATCAGTGATACTGGAACTTTTTTCTAAGGCAAGGTGAAGGATAAGATGCAGTTACCAAAATTTGTATTGAAATTTGGGGTGGGTGTCTAGCTTGGTGTTCTGGAAGCAGAAATGGGTTGGAATAGGGGGTGGTCTAGCCTGTATATTAAAATTATGGGATTATATCTCGTTAGTTCTGTTGAATACAGTTAAACTTCTAAAACAAATTGTTAATAATGTAATAGCCCATTTTAAAAAATACTGAAAAGAATTGGACAATAATAATCTACAACAGAGCACTCCGGTGGCACCATGGTTAGAGAGTCTGCCTCGGATGAGGGAGGTCGTGGGTTCAATCTCCAGCAGAGACATATCAAAGACTTACAAAAATGGTACTAACAGCTGCCTCACTTGGCGCTCAGCATTAAGAGGTTAGTGTTAGGACGGTCAGCCTGGTGTCAGGATAATGTGACTGGGTGAGACATCATGCTACATGTGTGCGGCATGATGCCCCAGTGCTAGACATCACTATAAACTGTCACACTGAAGACATCATAGCGAGATGACTGAAAAATTGTTAAAGCTACATTAAAAATCCAAATCACATACACACACAACACTAATCTACAACAGAACTCCAGTGTTTCTCTCCACACAGATGTATATTTGAATTTTTTAAATTGGCATCGTGTGTTTCAGGTTATTTGAGGTAATACACATTACATACTAAATTGCTTAAATTGTTGATGATGCATGTTAAACCAATGCCAGACCAAAGTATGTTGTGTAAAGACAGAGGGTACAGAATATTAGCATCCAAACTCACATGTCAAGTTTAACAGTAAACTGCACAGACCCAGATTTTCTGTTCCATAATGTGCCATGAGACTTGGGTCAGTGCAGTTTGTTAGGAGTAATTATTAGAATTAAAAACCTAAATCCTCATCTGCTAGTGCATTATCTGATGGCAAATCAGGGTCTGTGTTTTTTGCAGTTGGTCTCAACTTATAAGTATGTATATATGGTTGGCTGAAAGATTTAACTGTTCAGTTTTACCTGCCATCATTTTCACATTGCACAGTAAAGCAAGCTCCCACTAGTGTCAGTTTACGCTGTCATTTAGTTTAAGCGATTTGGTATACAGGATATGGGTAATACTTTCTATTTTATTTAATTTTGTTTGCCTTCTGGTATAAAGTGTTATACATTTCCATTTTGCCCATTGCATCCTGCAATTCTGTATATCATGAATTTTGATTGTTTTGACAACTTTTGAAGGACTTAATTTGTTGAAAACTGACTTGGTTTGTGCATTATATAGATCCAAGGCAGGTTCAGTTTTAACCAGTGTTCATCAAGACTGGAATTAGTTTTGCATTTTTGCTTATCATTCTGCTTCCACTTAATAACTTTTAAAGGACTTAAATGTGTTAAAACCAGCTTTGATATAGGATTACATTACCATTATTCAGAAGAATATTGGTTGGATTTTTAGTCGTTTCAGTTAAATATTAGCAGTTATGGCCTCTTTCTTACTTGGAAATCTAAGCTGCATCTTGAAATGTTCTTTGTTGGGTTTTTTTTTTTTTTTCAGTTGTAGTTTCTCTCAGGATATCTGTTTCTGCAGGACAAATGTCTACTTACTACAAATGTCTAGTTACTGGAAAATGTTTATCAAAATAACAGTGATTTTCCCACTTTAGATGGAACTTGAGTGCATATCATGATCTAGAGTGGAAATGAATACGAAACTGTTCCTGTTCGAATATTAGTTGAATGTATTTGAATAGTTTTATAGTTATTCATTGTTTGATTGTGATTTTGAATATTCATTATTCGAATAGGATTTTGAATATTCATTATTTGAATAGCATTCAGACACTTCCAGCCTCTTTTCTTTCTCTACTTGGTATTTATTGACATCCCCACACCCAGCCATACTGCATTAAAAACGGAACTAATTAGGTTAAATCTAATTTAATAACTTTGATGGGGACATGAGTAAATATTGGGTAAATTTGAATAAAAGATCAAATGAATGTAGATGTCAATTTCCCTGTTTATCTTAGATTCAGAACAAATGTAAATGTTCTTTTTAATACTGAAGATGAACATTTAGGGGCAGAAACCCAATTACCTGTTCTGTTAACTGCAGGGGCAGTCTAAAAATTTATCAGAAAGGTATTTCTTGACCAAAGTAAGTGGCAGATTTAAATTAAATAAATTCGGATACATGGATTGCAGGTCTCCAGACTTGATTGGAATAGTTTATACCTGACATGCCTGATGAGACTGGCTTTTTGACGGACTATAAAATACCCAAGTCCAAAGTTTGGGGATTTTATGTTAAGCCATAAGAAACTCATATTCTGACTTAAAATTTAACTGTTTTAACTGAAATCAGTACATGTGGATTAGCATTATCTTGTATGTTAAATGTACGTATTAGTAGGTGTGAAATGGCCTGGTGGCTTCTGTGCACAGTATAATGTAAACTCCACCAAGGCCATGTATTCCCAGCATCAGCTATGTTTGGGTTTAAAACATTCAGTTTCATGGGTATTAAAGAAAAAATGAAATTATCCCTGCATAACCTGGAATATATGCTGGTAACTGCATTTTTGTTTTAATTTGCTGCTAACAAAGTAGATACCTTTATTGTGGCATCAATCTCTTGACCCCTACAACTTAAAGGATCCTGTTTCAAAGTCATGTGGTTCTTATTGACATCTGCATTGCTGGCTTTCAAGAAAATAAAAGGATGGTGTCAGATTTTAAGCATATTGGTAATTCTATAGCTGTATAATGACTTCAGCGCTTGAATAAAACACTATGTAACTGGAGTCAGCTTTCTGAGTCAAGTTTATCAGGAGTTGGGATAGGGGAGTGGAAATGATTTATGGGATGGACCATATCTGCTCCTGATAAAACCAGTGGGGGCCCCGAGTGGCCGAGTGGTCTAAAGCGCTCTCTGTTACAGATCACTGCCATCTCACCTCTGTCTGCGCCGGTTCTAGTCATAGATTCAGCCAATATGTGGGTATGTGAGAAAGCTTGCCAGTAGCTTCTCATGGGTCAGTGGTTCTTCCCGGGGTTTTCCCAGGTTCTTCCTCCACCATTAATACTGGCCGCCATGTATAGCCTATCGTGTGCTGAAAAATGGCATTAAACCCCACAACAACAATAAAACCAGTGTGCAGCAACATTACACAAAGATTTCTGAGCTTTGGTTGATGGATATGTGAAAACTCGTTGGCTTTGATATATGACCCTTTTTCTATGTTATGTTCATTATCAACTTCATGAATTACATATTATCTTTTGAACTGTAGAATGAATTTAAATACGATTTTGTAAACAGTGTGATTTTTTAGAATTTTGACATTAAGATTACCTTGTGAGTCAGAGTTTGAATTTTGATTTTCAGGTAATTTAGCAGTTTTTAGGTTGTTCCCTTGTACACTGATTTATTCAAAACTTCATAGTTCACATTTTTTGCATTTCTTTACAGAATGCTGCCAAATTCACTTTGTGAGTCGATATCTGAAAACAGTTTTCTATTTTAATATTCTCCAAAAAGTATTCGAATGTGAATGTTCCGATATTCATTTCTGCTCCAGTTTGATATGTGATATGTGACACATGCTGCTGTCTTTATGGCCAGTTTGGGGAAGTGTTTGAGATTTAAAATGCTCGGGGAAGTAGATTTGATTAATTGGTAGACTTGATTGAATATTCATATAGCAAGGTAAAACATGACATGGAACTCTTGCTTACAACAGTGCATATACTCAATCTGATTAAATGATAATCTACTTGAAAGAAGTAGATAGATAGGCACTGATTTGAGGTCTTGTTCTGTTGATGTTTTGATTCAGCAGTTAAATAGAAGTTTCATTGTTTTGAAAGGGAGCAGCATAATTTGCAATGTATAATTCCTAATGAAAACTCTAATCTGTAATAAAATGCAATGCATTGTCTGATAGGCTGCTTAAAAATAAGTGGATGGAAAATTCCAAGGTCACCAGAACATGAAATTTTTTGGTGCGTGTCAGATCTTCTTTGTGTAGGAGATCTTCATTTTAATTAGAATGTATATATATTAATTTTTCACTCTTTCTTCTTTTTTGCTTTATACATTAAAAGCCTACTCAATTGATTGGCATAGGTTATATTTCTAACGACATACATTTCCTCTAGATTCAATATATATACATACATTTCACATCATATGGTTTCTGTGAACTTTTTTCTGCACATGTACATGAATACACTGAGTACAGATGCTGTAAATGACATCATTTAATATTGGTAATATACACTTATACAAATACAAAATCAAAATTCCATTTAAACATATAAAGTAAGTGAGCTAAGACATTACAAAGGCGTGGTAAAATCAAAATGACTGACAAAAAGAAGTGATCAGAAATTTGGATATATTTTACAGAGGTAGAAAATATTGGAAAACATAAAGTTAAATGCATCCTTTGTGTAGCATAGTCCACTGGTGCATTGATAAGTCGTCAAAAGCACACAAATGTATCCTTCACTGAAACTGGTTACTAGAAGATCCCCAGTCAACAACCAATTACAGCTTTCACACTTTGTTCTGTGTAGTTTTCTTTGGAGTTTTGTCTGCCAGTTTCATTGATGTGCTTTGCGATGATCCCATGCTGGTACTAAGTAATCACCTGATGTAACACCATAATTCTTGAATTAACCTAAATTTAGTGTACTTGTGCCATGTGGTATGTATATACATGTTGACGGAAATCAAATTGATCACCTTTTATTGTAGAGTAGCAGTTTGTTAGGGATGAAACATCAATCTGCAATTACCTAAATATAAAGTGAAAATAAATACTGTAATGTATTTTTCAATTGAAGTCCTGTGTTGCTAATGTCTTGAAAACTATTGTGTAAAATGGCACAAACTTGTAACTTTTTAATTTTAAAACCAGATATTTGTATGCTTTAGCAACAGGTGTATTAATTTTTCAACATTGATAAAGTGTCTGATCATCATTCTGAATTGAGAAGCCGCCTTTATTAGTCTGTTTAGAAAATTTTAGACAATATTTAAACAGATTTATTTCATTTCATTAAAGATGTGTAAACATTTAGAGGATTTTGGTATAAACATTACAGCCCTAATGCATAGATAAATAGAGAGAGTGTTGATGCTTGTTGAGTATAGAAATGTCATCATAAAAAGTGAGCAGGAAACAGTAGTTTATTTGGATTGCAGATTAAAAAGCAAGCTGTTTTGAGAGAATACACACTAAATACCTAATGAGGATTACAATATCTTCAACACATAATGCACGTTTCACATTCCATCATTCTGTACAATTCCATCACCATTCATAGATTTATTATACATGTCCTGTGTCAGCTAGCTCTCGGCTTTGTAAAATAGTTGAGCTATTGATTTACTTAGATAACCATAACGTAAGAATTATCATATTTCTGATCTGATTGGATCCAGTTTGGTAAATAAATTTATACTATCATGAAAATCTTGGCTAAGATCAACGCTTAATAATGGGTTTGTCTTGCATCTGAATGGTTCAGCATGTTACTGTACTGGAGTGGATATTTCTCATCTTAATTTGATCAGACATGGAATATAGCCTTATATCAAAGATCTCAGAGTATTTGATAATGAGATCCACACACATTAATGGAATTGATCTTGCAATTGATTGTCTGATCTTGTTGCCATTCTGGAGGCCAGATTTCTGACCTGATTTTTGTCAAACCTGGAGCATAGGCTTATATCATCAAATTCTTGACTGCTTTTTAATAAGCAGTATCCATGCATAATAATGAGGTGATCTTGCATCAGATGACTCAGCTTTTGCCATATAGACATTTGATTTTGATTAAACTTGGAATGTGGTCTTAAATCATCAAGATCTCAGTTGAGTTTGTTACTGGTAGAGACCTATACATATTAAAATGAGGTGATTATGAATCTGATTTGCTAAAATTGTTATCATTGGAGGCCATAATTCTAATGGAATATGATCATACGTCATCATGATTTATGACAATAAGTTTGATAATGAAGTTGAGCCACACATTAATGAGGTGAGCGTAACACTGTAGCAACTCTGTTTATGATCAGATTTTGATCAAAATTATTTAACAGCCTTGTATGATCAGTTGGAGGGGTTTGAAATGGTTAATTGTTATGTAAACCAGGCATGCGACCACAGGCCTAATTTGGCCTCATGTTTTTGTTGTAAGCTTACGTGTGATGTTTAATAAATGAGAAACTGAACACTTTCTGAGCATCTGCAGACCAGACATGAGGTCCCTGGTCATTGGCATTTAAAAAATATACTGCTTTTAGCAATAATGTCTTTTTAATTTTTCAGACTAATTGCTTCATTCCCTAATTGGTCTTTTATCCATGCATTGGCACGTGCAAGATTATATGGTGCCAAGGCAAAAGGAATTAAGTTCCTTGCCCAAGACACACCACTACAGTAACCAGCCAAGGCTGATTTGGTCAGGATTCAAGCATATATGCAATGATTGAATCACAGTAGGATATATATGAATTTGGTCTCGAGTAGCCATTAATGTTAATTTACGTTCACTATACTTCATTTCAGTATATTATAAGCAATGAATTTTTTTTTCTTCTTACAAGTGATTTACCTAAAAATATCCTCTTACCTTTCGAGCTTTCCATAGCAAATGATCTCTCAATAAATCACATTTTTTGCAGTTTGCATAAAATTATGATGATTAGTCCTGCTTCTAGATCAAATGTGTCATTTTAAGATGCACTGCCTATGAGCTTCAAGATGACATGAGTGTCATTTTGAGATGTACTGCCTTTTTTATTTTTTTAAACAAGTGCCATACATTCATTTTCACATTTGTTCTAGAACAAAGTCAGGTTTTTCAGTTGGTGTTGGGGATTTCTTAGCCTTAGGGCTGAATTGTGCACACAAACATTAACAAGAACCCTTTGAATCATCTCGTCAGCAGTATCCATTACACACTTGACTGGCTCATCAATTTAGGTCCCTAGCATGGTTTTCTTGGTCCTTGGTTTTTTTGGAAACAGACTATGCAAGATAAGTATGCACCCGCAACATTTTTAAGCTGATATCAGTTTATTGGTAAAAAATATGTTGGCTTACCTACTTTGCCTGTCAACTATCAAACTTAATCCAAACCCTCAGATTTATGACTGCCCACGTGGTGATATATGCTTTGCCTAGCAAGGCAAAAATATTTTCTTTCTCAAGTTGAAGTGTTATTATCTAGCCCAATGTTTATACAGAAAAAAAGAAGGAAAAAAAAACAACAACATCCAAATGTGTCGGGACAGTTTTCTCCAAATTATCCTTACTGGCTTAAGGGACTGTTCGAATGTTTTTGCCTTGTGATGTCATACCTACAGTGTTACTATTTGAGAACAAATATTCTACAAGACCTGATTTGATTTCACTTATAGGTGTTTAATGCCAAATGTTATATCATGCTGAGATAATTGGAGTAAATTGTTTGTCCAGAGACACAGTGGCAGCTAATTCTGCCTGGGCTTTGCTTGGATTTGAACCCACGACCTTGCAAGAATGCAGATTTTGTGATCATAAAGGCTTTCAGAAGTTACTGTATCTGCAATGAAGTAATGGGAAATTATGAAGAATTCTCTTTCATTTGGAGGGGGGATTTGCCTCAAAATTGATTTTCGGACGTTTTACTACTCCGTTCTACTTGATTCCATTATCATTGGGTAATACAGATTTTATCCCTCAACTTTCATTTCATTGGTGTGAATTTTTATGAATCGGGCACCATATCTCTATAACTGTTTTGAGTTTGTACTGCAGAATTGTGTTGAATTTTGTGAATAGTGTGTTTAATCATTCTGATGTACTTTTCACTATCACTATGCAAAAATGTTGAAAATAATGTAATAATTATTTGTACAAGTTATATGTCATTTTGCTGTCTGAAAGGAAATGAATCTTGACTTGTGATTGCTTGCATTGTAAGAATAGATTGTGTGCTTTATACCATATATATATATACTCACAAGTCCAGTAAAACTAAGCAACAAAAAGATCCTGATCTGCCTCAGGATAATGTGCCTGCAGATCAGGGTCTGTTTTGTTTGTAATACTGGTTACTCGTAACAAACTGCACAGACCCAGATTTTCTGGTGTGTTATATGATGGCAGATCTGGGTCTGTGCAGTTTGCAGTTGGGCTTGTTTTATAAACAAGTATATATGGTAATTTTTACATCTTTTCAATCATTGCATCTAATATCCTGATTGTGCAGTGTTAGGTTCTAACCACAATCTTTTTTTTGTGGTTATAAAATGAAGCCTATAAAGTTCAGACTTAAATATGATCAACTTGTTCATATTTTCATCTTTCTCATTAACTGTTTTTTTGCATGTAAAATGCAAGAAACTGAAGATGACACAAGTATTTTCTGAACTTGAACTGTTCTCAGTGTTTAAGGAGGGTTTATAACTTTTTGTTACTTATATCTTCCTGTGAATGGTGACACACGTGTAACTCGCTTTTTAAAGCAGTGTTGGTGGTGACAGTGGTAAGGTTTTATATTGAAGTTCATTGAAAATTACCAGTTGATATATTCAGGTGATTCAGTGGAATTGCATTACTGAGATCTGACATGTACTGCTTCACTTCTGCTGACAGAATTGGCGGCTACAATGTAAAGATTTTGTGTAAATATTTTTTAACTTCCTATCTTGTGCATCAGTTAAAACTCTGGTGCAGTTTTAGTATACCATATATACTCAACTGTAAGTTAAGTCCAACTGCAAGCAACATAGAACCAGATTTGCCATTGCTTGTTGTGCCAGCAAATTAGGATCTAATTTGTTTGTTCTACTGATTACTCCTAACCAACTGCATAGACCCAGATCTGCTGGCAATTTATATGGCAGCAAACCTGGGCCTGTGAAGTTTGCAGTTGGACTGGACTTATAAGTGAGTATATATGGTAGATCTAAAAGTTGTATCCATTTGTTTTACACCTACTTGAGCAAAAGATGCTTTTTATCCTTGCGATATCATTCACATGTGAGTAACTGTGTTCTTTAAACCCATTTTTTTCCCCTCCTTGTTGTCAACCAGTTTCCAGCCAGCAGAACTACTTAAGAATTAATTTAGGATTAAATTTTATGTTAACCTTTTATGCAGAATTTTGTTTTCTTTAATACAGATTGCAGATTTTATTAGCATTTAAGACATTTTTATTTTTCAAAGTTTACTTAAATTCATTTGAAAGAAAACTGTCTTGAGCAATTAGATTCTTTTTGTAACTGGAATTTTTTTCTTCTTCATATAACCAGCTTTTACTGTTTTATCATTATACCTATGTGATACACGTACATGAAATGTTTGGTTCTAGACAGACAAGCTATTGTGGGGGGTGGAGAAATTGAACCCTAATTGTGAATAATTACTTCAAACCATATTTAACTTTTAAAATGAATAAACAATGTGCAGAATATGAGCTTAGGATGTGGAAATGTGCTCATTGTACTTACAAATTCATCTCTGTATAAAAATGGCATTAACAAATCAACAAATTTAATAAGAGTCACACATAAAATCACTTTAGACTACAGTATGGGTGAATATATGTGCAGTTGATAAAAGCATACATGGTTATTGCTTCTCCTGCCAAATAGAAAGTCTCATCCACATTGGGTTTTCTCCAGAAGACTTCATATGCTACTTAAAATAGAAGATAAATGCTGCTGTTCTGACAACTAATATGGCCACCATGGTAGCAGTCTTGAAAATCTTGTTATTGCTACTACTTCTCAATGGATGGCTATACTGACAGGGTTTATGCCAAAAGACACAATATCTAGTTGTTCCTAAACAAAATTGAAACCAATTTTACATATAATATGGCTGTCACTACAACCATTTTGAGAATATTATCGATATATCTCCTAATCGGTTGGACATATTAAAAGTGGGGTTTTTAACAAATGTTTTTTTCTAATGTTTGGTTTGTCTTAATGAAAATGGTGCCAGTCTGAATTCCAGTATGACTACCACAATGGCCAATTTGAAAATCTTGTCACTAAAGATTATTAGAAATGGTTTCAATACTTGGTATTTGAAAACTAGAATGACCTTATCTCAAATTCTTGGAAATTATTTTCTGCCAGTTAAATGTCAGTTCCTTGAAAGGATTTTTGTTTACATCTACAGAAATGTTTTGGACTAAGAACCTTGTCAGCCAGGGATGATCACTTCACTGAACCTTCATTTTGCAATACATTTAAACACATTTTATACAGACTCATTGGATTTATCCTCTGACTGCATTGATAATATTAGAAGCATTATTTATGCTTTTGGATTACCATATATACTTGCTATTAAGACTAGTCCAACTGAAAACTGCACAGACCCAGATCAACTGTTGCATAATGAGCTGGAAGATCTGGTTCTATGCAGTTTGGTAGGAGTAATCAGTCGAACAAACAACATTCACCCTAATCTGCAGGCATGTTATGATATGGCAGATCAGGATCATTGTTCACATTTTTAATTGACTGGTAAATGAGTATATATGATATTGAAAATTCTGGATAAATTATGCATAGATAATAAATGTAAGCTGTTTGTGTACAGTATAGACAACTTCACAGGTAACTACAGAAGCTTTATTTCATCTTATTGCTTCCATAGGTGTTGTACTAGCAAGGCTGTTTCTTGAAAAATCATTGGTAGAGACCTCATAATATGACACTGCTAATTACATCTGATGTCCATTGACATGTAGTACCTAATTTCATGACATGTTGAAATTTGTCCTTATTAGTTCAGCATGTTAGTACAGGACATAGATTTAGCTATATGACAAAATAATTTGAAATTTCTTGTTGATAATATTTGGACTAGACATTTCATGTGGACAGTCCATTTTATTGAAAAAGAAAACGGGTGCGATTTATAAGAAATTGAAATAAAGTTGAATAGGAAACAGTCATGATTGCAGTACAATAATAATGAAAAACTGTCATGTTGATTCTGAAACAGAGAATAAGTAAAACTTGTGTTGACTGTAGAACAATGAATAGTTAGTGTTAATTTGATGCACAGTAAAATCTATTGGTGAGATCCCATGTGTAATATTTAGAATTGTTCACGCGTGATCATGCACATTTTTATCTTGGACCAATATCTACTAGGTTGCACTGATCATAAATAGCTGGTATTGGTTTATTTTCTAATGAACAATACTTAACTGTTCCTTTCAGTTTGCTTAACCCATCATAATTCGTTTGAGTTGATACTGCATCTTTATTCTGCAGTATAACAATCAAAATTTTCATGAATATCTCTTGTAAAATTAAAAGTATATCCCATATTACTTGCTTATAAGCCAAATCCAACTGTAAACTGCACAGACCCAGGTCTGCCATCGTATAATGTATGTGCATTTCTGGGTCTGTGCAGTTTGTCAGGGGTAATCAGTAGAACAAACAACATAGACCCTGATCTGCAGGCTTATCATATGATGGCAGATCAAAATCATTGTTTGCAGTTTTACTTAACTCATAACCGAGTATATATGATACAGCAATACATGTATTTGAAAGCAGAATTTGTAGAATTTCATGCATGTCGGCAGAAGACACATATACATCTTGAAGTTCTTCTTTTTGATTGTCATTTGATTTGTGATGATAATTTCTATGATGAGTAATAGGGACAAAGATGGATAAGTTTCATTATCAGCTATATGTTAGTGATACAATATGTAGGGTTCTCTGACAATTAATATTTTTTAACATTATCAAATAGTAATTTAATGTAAGTAAAAGTTTCTGTAATATTTTTTTCATGTTTGGGTTAAAAGTGTTTGAAATAAAGATATTTAAGAAAAAGCTCTTATGGAACCAGTATGATTTGATATTGATATTTATAAATGACAGTGTGCTTATTATTTAATTGACTTTTCACTTGTCAAGTGTTTGACAAATGATATTTGTTTTTTTTTGTGTAAATAGGATGAATGATACAATTTATGACTAATTTGAAGATATGAAATAAAAATTCATGACACCATTGCATTAGAGTTTCTTGTGATTTGTGGTAATTGCCATTCATCAGGTGTGCATATTTGAATTATAAAATACACCTTGCCTCTTACTGTGGTTATGTCACTGTTCTGAATATATTTTTACCATCCAGTAGGTATATTATTTTGAAGTGTCAATTACATACCTTGCGCTTGTCAATTATATACCTTGCCCTTCTATAGGTTGATTGCATGACACTAAATAATGAAAACTATCATGTTGATTGTAAAAATATGAATAATTAAAGCTTGTGTTGACTGCAGAACAGTGAATAGTGAAAAGTGTTCCTCTCTCTCTGTATATAAAAGAGAGAGCAAGTCTGTGTCATTAAAATCTGTTTGACCGTGGAAATCAGTCTTGTTTAAATGCAGTCTATGCTGCTCTTCATCCTTAATAAGTGTTTTGACGATAATGCAGTCATTTGTATTGGCACACAGTAAAGACTGGTTGGCACTGTTGTTCAAATTTCCCAAAAGACTTGGATGAATTTTACTTAACAACAAAAAATTATCTGTATGCATCTACATTGCTGTGGGAGAATGTCATGCAGGTCTGAAACGTAATCAGCAACTGCAAAAAGGAAACTGCTGTACAATGCAATTGCATAAAGAGCTTCAGCTTTTATGACATTGTCTGTGGAAGATTGTTTAAACATGTTCTTTACTTTTGGTATTTGCAGTATGTGAAAATGCCCCCTACCCCCACCCCAACTTCATATGTGCCAACCCCCCACTCCCACCCGAGAGGTATAAGTGTAATTATTGCTATTTTAAGTGTAAAAAAAGCAAAGTGTAATCGCTATAGTACGTACCTGAATTAAAGCACGTATGGGTAATATATTTTTACTACTAACCTAGTTACGAAGCTGGTCAATTTTTTTTAACAAACGGCAAATTCCATATGGATTAGAACCAGAATACAAATACAAAATATACTGAAAAATTATTTATATTTAGCACTCTTTAACTATTCTACATGTGTAAATTTCGGTGAATGATGTTTTGTTTTTAAAAATCTGCAATGAGGTCAGGTCACGGGCACTTGATTCATAGGAAGCGTGTTATCATTAGTTTGCCCATGTGGGTCAGGCACTCAGATTGCTGTACTACATTATTCTCGTATACTTCTTTTAAAGTTTGTAAAGTGGTGTTGATTTGTCGTTTCTTCTGATCAGACATGTTTTGAAGTTTGAAAAGATCCATATGCTCTAACATTTTCCGTCATATAACAAACACAAAGCCTAAGGTGGCAGGGTCCAGTTTCGTAAATTGGTCCCTGGCAATATTCTTAACTTAAGGCTATGGTGTGACTTTTTCAGCTATTATTGTTTAGTATTTATAGATACGGATATATTTGTGAACTAGGTGTTTTGGGCTTGTGTTGTTCTTGAAATTGATGTCAGGCATGTACACCTTCCATAGTTGCTCTGCAGTATGTTGATAGTGAAATACCAATAGTTGGCTAGGAAGAAGAGCTAGCCTCCCATAGCAGTAGACACGTGGGTTCAAGGCAACTAGAGTATCTCAAAAACGGCTTGGATGACAACTATTCTGAATTGCATGTATAAAATAGGGGTTGGGGTGCATAAACCTCTTCTGCTGTGAACTGCCATTGACTTCTCTGGTCAAGTGAATACTATTCTTATGCTTTGTTTTAATATAGGTATCTAAAAATATGGACCTTTTTGACCTCACTTGTGTATTTGATTTTTTATGATTTTTTATACTAGGTCGCTGATTGCGGCATTAAATTTGTACATAAAAACTGGACCCTGCCCCCCTAAAGTGTTTAACTTTACATCTGGCGCCATTTTCTTAAAACTACCGACTAGTTCACAACTTCATTCGGTTATAAATAAAATTAATCTGTGCGGCAAAGTTTACATTTGAGAAAACCGTCTAAACTTTGAAATACAGTATACAGTTGTTTTAAATAGCAAATAAGGCAAGAACTTTTACGCTATTCTCACGCAGCAGTCACCTTTGTAAGAATATACTCAAATTTGTATCAGCTGAATTAAAGAGATAATAATAAAAATGACAAAAACTTTTTATTGCTTCATTTTGATTTTTTTTTTTTGATTTACCAAAAAGGCGTAAACCATATACAGTCTAGCATAATGCGTAATTTGGTGAGAAATAAAGCGTAATAGTTGGCATGTATGCAACTTAAATTCCCCAACTGCCGTGCTTCATAAAGTCAAACTTCATTAACCAGTAGTACTGAGATTTAGACCAACAAGTAGGTCTCCGCTGTTTTTTCCACTCTCAGAAGAAGAAAAAAGCGGAGACCTACTTGTTGGTCTATTATGAGATTTGGTTTTGCTGGGCTTTGCTAGCTTCGCAGATGGGTCATCCTTCCGTGAATCGAATACATTTCGATATTTTGCCTTCAAAAAGTAATCCCTGACTATTTAAATAATCATGGTTTACGTTTTATATCTGCAGTAAACTCCAGCTCCAAGGAAACGTTGCAACACAGTGACTCTTACCGTTGCTTACAATTGACTTGTCATACATGTAGTTATTATATAGTACACGTATAACAGGTAAATTGTAAGCAACGATACGAGCCCCTATGCGTAAACATTCTCACTAAAGGCAGAGGCATGATACATTTTGTTTTGCAATATGCATCTACATGTACCAATCTGAATTGTATCCTCCGGTGTACACGACGCAAATAAGCCTGATGGTCTCTCCCACGAACATCACTATCACATAATTGCTGATCGACTGACCTTTCAGTTACCCCGGATAATCAGCTGCCAGAAGGATTGGCTAATAACTGAACACTAAGCAAAACTGTACTGTTTATACAAACTACAGGTTACAGTCATGTATATCTTGGTGTTGATGAAAGGTTTCTCTATCTCGTTTTGTTCCCCAAAATTCATGAAATCTTTTTTTCTTTTTCTTGTCTTCTTTAAAACACAGCTGTATAACGTGTCAATATGGCATGTATTTTATATACTTTGCCCATTCTTTAATTTATATAAATCTAACCTGTTCTTGATATATTTTTATGCTTTTCAAGTTTTTAATATTTTTACTAGTTTTTTCCTTTTTTTAATGAATTAATAGTCGGGATATGCATATTGTTCCCCTTAATGCATGAACCCGCCCCAATTTCCCAAACAAAATTAAAACCCTTAATTGGTGTAGAAGTCTAAATAACATGACACTTAAGAAACATCCATAAGAAACACAAGTTGTGGTGTACACTGACTATTCAGATTGAGCAACCTTGGTAATTGGGTAAAAATTTACGAATAATCTGTTAACTTTTCTACCAGTTTACACCATGAATCACACCCAGGACTGCAGAGAAGCACGCGTGGTATTTGTTATTTCGCTTTCTGTTGTTGTTTCTTTTTTGTGAGATTTTTGTTGGTGTTTTTTTTTTTGTTTTTTTTTTTAATTAGCTACCTGGCTGAACGCATACGCATCTGCAAAGCATATACATATGTACATCCCGATTTAATGTCATCCTTTCTATTTTTGCACCAGGTCTTAGGCAAAAGTCTGGACTGGGTTACACAGCACACTGCCCCATTGGGGAAGGGGCTGCGAGGGCTAAATTTGTGCATTAGTTGCACAGGGACATGTATCGTTGCTTACAATTTACTTGTCATACATTTACTATATAACTAGTAGTTATGTAGTACATGTATGACAGGTATATTGTAAGCATGAACGGCGTTTGGGGTGGCAAGTGGGGCGACCGCCCCAGGCACAGCTCTTGAGGGGGCCCCGCGCTTCAGGCCTAAGGTCGTCCTTATGAATTTGTCAAGCTATATTCTCCGGAAAATTGGAAACGCTGATACAGGCCGCACATAGTGCACGCAAAAAAAAAAAACTAAATTCGTGCGCCAAATCGCGAAAGTTGATCAAGTCTGGACATAATCAGTGTTTGCAGTAGCATACCAATCGAGATACCGATACTCTGGCCCCGCGCGGTCATTGTCGGCCCTAGGCCCCTCGTACTCCTAACGCCGCCTCTGATTGTAAGCAACGATACGAGCCACTGTGATTAGTTGTACATTCTTGGTCAAGATTTTGCATTTAGCTCGTTTGGTTTCACATTGTAAAAGTACTGTTATACCTGGAATAATCAAACTTGATGAGGGGGTGCATCTTTATGAGTATTAGGCAACAACAAATGTGTTTCCTATTGCACTAGTTTTAAAATTAGGATAGGTAGGTATTTGTATAATTACTAGTATATCTAATTTACTATGCACTGAACTCAAAGTACTGGACAAAACCGGCTCAGTGACATGCACAAATAAGTATTGGGATTTGTTTTAAACCTGAGGGGGAAGAAAGGCTATGGTTGGCAGGAAACTAAAAACTGGGAAGGCCGGACGACTGGAAACACATTTTTGGGGCGTTACAACTTCATCATAAATATAAGTCACCGTTACCTGTGATGCGTTACTGTCTGTGAAGTTCTATGTAGCCACTGTTATGCGTTGGGGTGGGGTGCTCCCAATATTTTTTTGAATTACTGTGGAATTCCCACCCTGGCTCGTTTTTGTAGGAAGTGAAATTAGTGATAGAGAGAGGTAAAGCTCCGAGCCCCCAGTCAGCAATACCGACAATTAAATTATTAAGAACACAAGGGTGAAATCCAAAAGAATAACAATTTAATACAAATTAAACGATTAAGTTCTCAACCAATCTGATTCCTCTCGACCATGTGACAACCTATTTCATCACGTGATTTTAGTGTGAGATGACTTTCCCCTGTACTTGGTTTCTACTCATCTGTGATTACTAAGCCAACTGCTTTCCTCCTTCCGGCGTTCTCCGATTCTTCCTGTCTTCTTCCCCTTTTGTCTTCTTTTCTCCTCCTCCTTTTCTTTCTCTCTTTCTCCTTCAACGAGGCTTGTTCCCCGCCTACTCCTATTCTCTATTTCTCCTTCAACGAATCTTGTTCTCCGCCTACTTCTATCCTCTATTTCGCCTTCAACGAAGCTTGTTCTCCGCCTACTTCTATCCTATCTCTCTGAGACTCGGGACTTGACTACTCTGTCCCCAAAAGCTTCTTTTACGAAGCTTTCTGTCCTTAGAATGTACAAAGAGTTTTCCCGCCAAATCACGAGTGGCTCCCTCGGAGTGAGTATATTCTGCTTTACCAGTACGACGGCTTACAAATCACTAATTCGTTATTAGTCCGAATGACTGTTAAGTTCTGGTTCGAATTGATGGCCCCACCCTTCCTCAGTTCTGATTGGATATCAATTCTACCCCCAGTCGGTACAGTTTAACAGACGAGCCTCAGGCCATCTGTCAAAGCGGGGAGATTTACAATAGCGTTGAGGGTCCTTTGTTCTCAGAACAAAGCTTGCAACATCTATATGCTAGTGTTAACACCTAACGGGGGGAGGGGGGTCTTGTACAAACAAAATCACCACACCAGTGCAGGGTCGACATACTCATTGCGCTAACCCATTCCTTTCTTCCTGACTTACGTAATCGCGGGCAGGCGAACGTGACACTGTCTTTGGATACATTTTGCAGTGCAAGTTTTTTTCTTACGCTATAATCGTTGTAGAATCATCAAACTATATGACTGTGTGTACAGTTGATTATATTAGTGCTACAGCATTACTGCAAAGGAAGGTCACCACGACCTTTATTTTACATTATACGTGCTCAGAGCCTGTAAAGATCGTGCATTGTGTCCGCTTCAACAACTGCGATTTTAAATTTTGCACAAATTAGGCACAGATCATACCAGCATGAAGAGCTTTTAATGTTTACAAATGATGCTAGTCAAATGAGCCCACCGTTAGTAAAGCTAGAAAAAGCAAAATTCTTTAAATGAATTCCTCTCCAAAACAGGTTTAAAAGTTTACATTATTAGAGGGAAAAACTTTGGTACAAACTACATTAATCTGCTTTCAAATATGGCTACTGTTACTAAAAGCAGAAGGTCGCTGTTACTATAAATTGAAAAACATTTAAGTTACATCTTCTGAAGGAACTGGAAAACAGAATTTGACCAAACTTGACAGAAAGCTTTCTGGCATAAACATCTTTAAAATTTGTACAAATGCCGCTATAATGTGGGTACGTGAGAAAGCTTGTCAGTTTTTTCTAGTGGGTCTGTGGTTCTTCCCGATTTTTTTTCTCAGGGTTCTTCATCCACCAGTTATAGACCTACTGGCCGACATGTATAGTCTATCTTGTGCTGAAAAATGGCGTTAAACCCTACAACAAGGACAACAACAAATGCCGCTTATCCGCCATCGAATATGGCCTCCAAAAATATTGTGAAAAAATACTTTTAAACAACTATTTTTCTAAACACAGTGCGCAATTTGACCAATTATGACAGAAAGCGTCCTGGCATAATGTCCTTTCAGATTCATACTAATGATGTTGATCTGTCAAAGTCACAATTACTAAATATAAAGAAACGTTTTATCAACTTCTCAAAAACTGTTCAACTGCAGCAAACCAAATTTGAGAGAGAGAGACAGACAGACAGACAGATATACGGACATACAGACAGACAGAGAGAAGGGTGAGTAAAGGAGAGAGAGAGCATCCTGGTATAGATTGCTTTCAGATTTACACAATTGATACAAATCCACCACTAAACGCAGAAAAACAACTGCTTGAACAGAATTTGTCCAATGTTAACACGAATAATCCTAGCATTGGGGCCTTTCAATATTTGACAATGCTGATCGGTTATCAAAAGGCATGCGCACAGACAAGCCAGAAAAACAACAAAAGAAGAAGAAAAAACTCAGATAAATAAAAACAAAGCACAAACAACCCAAACTAACACCCCATCCATCCCCCATTAAAACAAAACAATATAAACATGCAATCAGTGACAATGGAGGAATTTCTACAGAAAGTCCTATTTATGCATATATCTTTTCTTACTGTACTTTTCTTTGAGTATTAGGCAAGGCCTGAAATTAGGGATTTGTTTTATCACTAATCTATAGGATCACTACGATCAATTTGTTGTATACTGATCTAAACTAAATTTCACTGATCTGAATAAAATCAAATTGAAACCAATTAAGTTTCTAATTTAACACATGTTCTTCAATAAGTTCAACTCATTAACAGCTATATGTCACAAACAAGACAGATGAATGTTCATATTCACTTCCTTCAAGGCCGGATTATGTCAAGTGTTGGGGAGGGGGTGTCACAAAATTTAAAAAGTTCACCGACTTTCTTCGAAAGGGTACCAAAGCAAAAGTCTATATGTCTATTTACTCAAAGTGTGCGTAACACCCAATAAACGTGCACAAGAATAAAACGATGGTCAAATTTCAAGTGACAAGTGACAGTACATTTGTGTGTGTACGTTTTTTTTTTTTTTGTAAGGGCGGGGGAGCGTGGTGGTGGAAACCCTGGAAACTACCATCTCCTTGATCCGGTCCTGTTCGTTATCTTATTCCTCATACGATCTGGATCCTGAAGGCCATATCCGCCTTCTGTTTCTTGGTGGAACTGCGTACAACAGCTTGGTTGCATCTCTTGGTTTATAATTCTCCATGTTTAGCGAGCTGTGGAGCACCATCGTTAGTTTGAAAGTTTGTACAGTCATTAACGTTGGGCCCTGGGTAGCAGAGTGGTCTAAAGCATTCGCCTTTACGGATCACTGCCATCTCATCTTTCTCCCTGTGGTTTCAAGTCTCTGGGTCTGTCAATTTGGATATGTAAGAAAGCTTGCAAGAAGCTTCCCGTAGGTCAATGGTTTTTACCTAGGTTTTCCAAGAGCTGTTCCTCCACCAAACATACTAGCGGCCACGTATATCCTATCATGTGCTGAAAAATTACGCTAAAGCCTCAGACAACATCTTCAGTCATTAAAAAACAAATACTCCACATATTTCAATACTTTTCCAAATACTCAGCGCAGAAAGTTTACAAAATCACAAATTTCCTCTATGTTACTTAGCCAATCGTATGATCGTATGCATTTTCTGGTGCTTTCTTCTCTTGATCACATTTATAATCGCACATTGTCTTGTCATTAATTTTGACGTTTCGGCGGCAACAAACATTGCTTAAGTTTTCACATTTTCACGACAGTCACTGTACTGATGGTTTATCAACAACAATATATGTATATAGTTCATTTACACTTTGAATCATCGTTAAACCTGTACGAAAACTTCAAAACTTACAATTATTCAGACATTTGTTCCGTGATAGTTTATCTATCAGTACCACGGTTTGCTTTCGTAGAAATGATGTGTGTTGTGTGTTGTGATGGCTTAACACTAACCTCTTAATGCTGAGTGCCAAGCGAGGCAGCTGTTAGTACCATTTTTGTAAGTCTTTGGTTTGATTCTGTCGGGGATCAAACCAAAGACTTTCAAAAATGGTACTAAAAGAAATGAGAAAATAAATGTACGATGACAGAAAATGGCAACAATGGCGAATATAATAAAAATAGTAACGAGGACTTTGTATAGCGCCTAATCTTTAGAAGCTCTAAGCGCTTTACAAGATTAGACAACACCTATAAGATAAAAAAAAACATATAATAATATTATTACAAAAACAAACACCATGAAATTAGAAAAACATTTAAAAAAATATAAAAAAACCATGCTGAGAATATTTCAATAAATAATCTTAATATTAGTTAATATTTTTTTGTCCTTAATACCCATGTATGTTTTCGTTAAAGCTTCTTGGCCATAACAACGATGCAGTTTTCTACCATTCTGAAAACCATGCAAACTGCATATGATACATTTATGACAGGGTTAGAAACGTGTATTACTGTTTTAACTATAAATTACGTAAATGTTAATGTACCCAAAAGAACGAAAAAAGAAAATGTCATTAATTTCAACAGCTAAATTGATAATTATCTCATTAATGGGTTTCTATGGGGAAAACAAAACGAGAAGTGGACGGAGATAAGAAGTCACCTAAATTTATTCATTAGACTTCGACAACAAATAAGTTGCATAAAGGGTTTCAGTTGATGTTGATGTTAAGAAAAAGAATGGTATTTTTAATGGATATTAAAGTGTGTTCGGCAATTGGACATTTTGTTGTAAATTGTTATGCATAATGGGTATATTTACGAGATTTAGACAAGCTTGAAGCATTTTCTTTACTGCAAGGCGAGGCATAACACTCAAGAAAACTTACAAAAATTGTGTCATCAGTTACATGTTATCACGCGATATCCTCAAAATAAAATTGCCGCTCCGAAAACACCTGACGCTTTGAAACTGATGTCACGAGGGATATATATATATATATATATATATATATATATATATATATATATATATATATATAGGGCAGTAGAGAGTGATCACGGGCCCTGGGGTAAGAAACACACAGGCTCCTCCTGGTACTTGTTAAAACAAAAAAAATCTTTAATAATATTAAAAAGTATTGTTCGGCCCGGTCCCCGGGGATATATCTCGGTTTTTGCCCAACCCCCCACTTGTCGGCCCCGAGTGTTGGCAATGACTAAATATACAGGCGACATTTATACTGAGGAGAAGAAAAAGTAATTATTTAGTACAATAGGTTTACTCGTGCAATTAAATTTATGACAATATATCAATAACAATTATTTTCAACTATGACGATTGTTTTTCATTGATGTATAGTAACACAATAGTTTTTTGACAATGGCAATCTTTAAATAATTTGTCTGTTCATTTTATTAAAATAAGTGATACTTCTTCAAATTCACCAAGCAAGCACTAAAAAAGCTTTTGTGTTTGTAAGGTTTTATAAACCTAATTGAGTATCCCTCCAGGACACACGGTACTAATGGCATGGAAAAATTGGAACCTACCTGGAAATGGGTGACCTAAAATAAAGTATATATGGGTTAGGCTGACCAGGATTGGTTAATAATGTAAGTTATGTTGTAGGAAAAAGAATCTTTTGAGAGCTTATCCTAGTTGTAAGTGACAAAATGGTAGAGACATTGTTTTATTGATGAAATTTAAGTCCTTTGACAGTCTTGAGTTTAGAACACTCATTACTAAAATTAGCACCTGACTCTTTGGTGCGGAATTGAAAGCATATGTTTCAAACACATGCAGGTCCAGAAAATGCCGCGGCTCATATCGTTTCCAAAAGCCGACATCCAAGTTTTATCTATACTGATAAATATATGTTTGATCCTAAGCACTCAAAAATATTAAGTTTTTTAATTTTTAATAACATGGTGTTTGGATAATTTTACTATGGGAACTGAATTAGTACCGTGAGTCCTCCAGCAAGTTATAGAAGTCGCCTGCGAGAGGCGACAAATCGTTTAGTCGGTATACTTCTGTATTGTTCGTTGAGTCGACCACCGCGAGCACTTCGATAATCCAGCAAACCAGTAACCAAAATATTTATCTTGTTATTACGGGTCGTCTCGCCAAGTAAACTAGGCTAATTCCACGTGCGTGAAGACTGTTTAGATAATACTCTTGATGCGTGGGATAATATCTCTTAGTTTCCTCCGCGGGCATTTACTGTACTTCATTAAAAGCAGGATATTGGTAGGTATTCATTTAACAGAATAAACAGACGTGGCTAAATAACCATTAAAACGAATGAAGTCTCAAGTTTTATTTGATACATCCGACAAAATATCGCCTATTTGACTGTTACAATAGCACGGGGCGGTAATTTTGTTACTGCTTCAGTAGACCAAGTAGATCTCCGCTTGTTTTTTTCTTTTGTTCCCCTGACATTACTTGGTAGCGGAGACCGACCGGGCCGGGCAATATTTAATGCTGAAGTTTTCACCCTCCGATCATTTCTGACTATTGGACGCTCGCTAGTAATTAATAAATTTATTTCGACTGACCTTGGTATGCAGGTGGTAAATAAAATCCCTCTTCTTTTAACACATGGCACTGAATCCCTCAGAACACTCACTTTTTTAAATCCTTGTCAGAACAGAACACCAGTGTATAAGTCTATTAATGGCTTTAAAAAAAATAATTGCTGATACGTGGAAAGCAGCATCACCCCAAGGCAAGAACATCCCCTGCCAGGGTTCTTACGGTCTTTGACAGGTTGTGAAAAATGAGGTAGCATTTTCAAGGGCTTGAAAGTTTGGGAAAATTGAGCAGCTTGCCCTGAAGTCTTTACAAGTCCTTGAAAATTGAAATAAACCCAAACATTTTAATTTCTTTCCATGTCCAAAAAAAATATTGTCCAAGGTTGTTAAATTTGGATATAGTTGAGTTTTCCCGGTTTCTTTCTTTTGAAATTAGGAAATCAATTATAGTTTTAATTTAATAATTAAACAATATTGTAGTATTTTGCATTCGTTGTTTTCTCATATAACATAACTTGTATACAAAATGTCAGTGAAAATAGGCCTTGGAAATCTATGTGGTCTTTGAAAGTTTGGGAAGATTCTTTGAATTTTTCATTCAGAATTTTGTATGAACTCTGCCTAGAAACCTTCTAGGACTCAAAGTACTAATTCAGTTCAAATAGTAAACCAATGCAAACACCATAATATTTTATAAATTTAAATTTCTCAGTGCTCATGATCAAACCTATATTTATCAGTATAGATGAAACATGGATGTCAGCTTCTGTGTAGAGAAAAAGATATGAGCCACAGCATGTTCTGGACTTAATGTGTTTGAAACGTGCTTTCAATTCCTCACCAAAGAGTCAGGTGCAAATTTCAGTAATGAGTGTTCCAAACTCAAGACTGTTAAAAGGCTGAAATACCATCAACAAAACCATGTCTCTATTTTTTTTTTAAGTTTCAACTGGGATAAACTCTCAAAACATTTCTTTTTTCTAAAAAATAACTTACATTATTAACTAATCCTAGCCAGCCAAACCCATATATACTCTATTTTGACCCTGGTATGCAGACGGTAAATAGAATCCCACTTCTTTTAACCCATGGCATTAAATCCCTCAGAATGTTCACTTTTTTAAAGTATTAATCGTTGTCAGAACAGAACACCAAGGTATACATCTACTAATGGCCCCCCCTTTTTTTTTTTAAATTGCTGACACATGCTTGGAAAGCAGCATCTCCCCAAGGCAAGAATAACCCCTGGCAACTCTAGTGAGGACCAATCATATCACTATGAACTTACTATGCAAGGGGTCAGAGCTGTGGTTAGGTAAAGCTCTCATGGCTGACTTTTTAGAGACAGAGGCAGACACCAAGTTGTAAATTTGCAATAGAGATTAATAAATAAATTAAAAATAAAATCTGTAATGCACTGTCAAAATATGCTAAATAATAATAATGATAATAATAATTTATTATCGTTATTAGTATTAGTAGTAGTAGTATTTTCAGTTTTCAGCAATATTTAATATCTACAATAGTATTATTGAATAGCAGACATACACATACTTAAAAGCATATGTACGTACATGCATAAATACATACATGCATTTTAGTACATAACTACCTAGATCATTTTAGTCTGAACATTATTAAATATTGTTTTTAATGGTACACATCAATACAAGACAATAATGCATCCATCCATCCATGCATACATATATACATACATATGTACATACATAGGCCTCCTTGTACATCACATCATAAATTGATGTGAATTTGCTATAACTTTCTTCCTTTTGTTAAACTTTTTTGAGACTTTTTTTATGTGGGATGTGTATATGTCTGTGTTCCTTATGATAGCATCTGCTCTGAAATGCGGAAAAGCCCTCGGGTATCTTCTTGGGATTTTTCATAAGAGCTCATCGTCCTTCAGTAATCTGACATGATTCTATATAGCTTTTCCTTGAAAATTTTGATTATCCTGCCAGAAAAGTTTAGAATTCAGTCACAGTCTTAAAAATATTTTGTCCAAAACGTGGCAAATTCCACCAGCCAACTTGCTAAGCCTATCCATAGTAGCATCACTTGACTGATAACCTCCTGATTGTAAGTTTTGTATAAAGCTAACAAGTAAATATGAGCTAATCTGCAAAAGAGTTATATTTACGGTTGAACTAAAATATATATCCTCCAACATAAACATTATTTGGTTGCTTTCAAATTAGTGACTGCATAGTATTTTAGTCACCAAAACATCTTCCAATTTTATAATCAAGAATTACAGTTTGTTGCAGATACTAAATGTTTACGTATTGGTGCTACACAGAAAAATGCTGAAAAGTATGAATACCACAATACTATAGAACCCATGATGTCATAGAAACCTACCATACTATACGCCTTTTGTGCTTGAAACATGCTATGTTGATAAAGAGTGTCGGTGCACACAGTTCTGTTTGACATACTGTAAGATATTGAAAGTCCAATGCAGATTATTTAATTGGCATGGCAGACTGGTTTCTTGACATTTTTTTGTACTAATAGCAAATGTGGAAGGTGTATAATGTTTGTCATATGATTTAAGTATGATATACGAGCATTGGTGAGTATAACTCCATCCCATAGGAAGTAGGTCACTTTAACTTACTTTACTGTTTGAATTACTTTGGATAAGTATTATGTTTAGGTCCACATATTTGGCACTGAGCTGTGCAGCCTTGCATATATATATTTTATGGTTAGTACAGTTGCACCCCACCAAAGGTAAGACACTATGACTACATCTCACCTTTCAGTGACATTGTTTATGTGTGTTCAGATTGTCTTATGCATTGTTGGCCATGGAAGTGTGCAGTTTTATGTGTGAATAAAATCTAGGTTAGTGCAATGCCACCTTGCCAATAAATAGGTAACAGTGACCCACATTACAGGCTTCAGCAACTTTTGTTATACATTTAGATGTCAGCTTCTTAAGCACATTTGACTTCAGTATTATACAAAAATGGTAATAATAGACAATACATGTTCTTTGAAAACATTTAAAGTTCTATTATAGTTTTTACATTTATCTGTTTTGGGATGAATCATATATCCCTAACTCAAATCATATAAATGTAATTTCAGTCTGACACATAAATATATTTTAAAATCTTGTATAATTATAGAAATGTGAATGTTTATCAGAATATTAAAGATTTCAATGAACTAGCATGATTTTGTCACAAGAATCTGAAAAATATCAGGCTATAGTATATAAATCGTGGACCGAAAGGCCGAGGACGTAATGGATCGATTATGTAGTGGTCTGATTTGGGTAGGCCGAGTTCCTTATGGACCGTCAACGTTTATGGGCCGACTCTGTTATTGGCCAGTGAGTACCGCAGATACAAGTTTGAAACAAACTATAACAGGACACACCTCCAAACTTTCATCACGCGATGTATAACATAAAGTTAACACAGAACTGTGTCACCGCTTTCTTTAATCACATATAGGGGCCATTGGCTGTAACTTTCTTTCTCTTTTTAAGACGTATTTTATATCAGTTTATGGATACTGTTGATATATGTGAATTAATATTATAAGCGAACACAAGTCGGTCAACTCGGTAAAGGTGAAGGTTGTTTGTAGGAAACTGTGAAGCCAAGTTATTTAGCTGTACCAACTGGAACTAGACAGCGTCAGATTTCTCAGAAGATGTCAACGTTCCCCCATTTTGCTACCGATGCTATCCATGTGGGCCAAGAACCAGAACAGTGGAAATCCATGGCTGTGGTGCCACCAATCTCCATGGCATCTACTTTCAAGCAAAACGGGCCAGCAGAACATGCGGTAAGGACTGTGCACTTACCCGGTTAGGCCTGTTAGACATGTTGTTGGTTGTCATTGCGCCACAACATTTTGTTCATTTGAATGTCAGATCCTGCCGTAATTAAACTTGAATAGAACATATTTAGTCCTACAATGTAAGACGTATCGCATGTTATTTATGTTTTGGTAGCACTAGACCAAAAAGTAGATCTCCGCCTTTTTCTTTTCTGACATTATTGCCACCAGTAATGTAACCGCTTTAACCCCCCCCCCCCATCTGCTTGTTGGTCTACGGTAGTATCATGTGATACGTCCTACGTTGTAGCACTACAGTAATATGACCAATAGATTTGTTGACTTAAGTTAAGATTTGTTTTCTAAGTTTAGTGTAACATTTCTGATTGCCAGAATTGTGTCAGTAGTCCTACAATGTAAGACATTTTTATTTATCATTATGCTTTTGGATTGCCCTAAGTAACGTCTGACAAAAGCAATATGACTTAATTTGTAGAAAAGTGTCGATAAGGGCTGCCAAGTGTGTGAGATATTCCTGTAAAGTCGACTCGTCGTACCGATGTTAGTCAACATCAGAACATGCTACATAGAGCTGATATCAAGGTGTTAAGATGGCGACTCCAAAAATACAAATATCAGGCTGGTTGTCTTACATTATAGAACTACTTCAGGAGAGATTCAGCCCTTTTCAAGTTTGTCCATTTGTCAAGGAGGATTTGGCATTTTGTTATGATGTATACAACTATTCACAATTTTGTTAAAAAAAAGGATTTTTTTTATATTCTTACAAATAACAGTAGCTAGTATTTACTTATGTGTGAAATAAAAAAAAATTATGTAAAATAATTCACATGCTTTTCAATTCCTATATTTTCATATGTAATAAATATATCCTTTTATGGTAGATGGTGAATTACTGGATTTTCCCTGTGAAATAATTGTAACAATTCACTGGAGTAAACTATGATAATTTCACTGCTATGTTGATAACAAGCTAACGCATTGTTCAGCACATGGAAGAAAATATATGCTGCATGCTCAGTTCATGTCAATATGACTTACTTCAACAAAGAAAATAATAATAATAATAAATAAGACCACCTTCCCCATCTATTTTTTTTCTCTCAGTGCATTTGTAGGTACATTTCCTTTTGTTGGTCTAATTTAGTTGGGGTTAATCAATAGAAAAAACAGAAGAGAACAAGGTATATATCCAGTTTCTTAGGACTAATCATTAGAAAAACATCTAAACCCAGATGGTACATAATGGTATTTGCAGTTTCTTAGGACTAACAAATATGACTGACCCAAATATGCATTTTGTGTTGGCAGTGTAGGGTCTATACTTTTTGTAATTGGATTCGACCTTTATGCAAGTATTTACTGCAAGTAGCATGAATAGAATAGACTTCAGCCTGCTGGCACATTATGTACCAATTGATCAGGGTCTCCACTGTACTTGGGTGCAGGATATAAGTAAATAAAATACTGCATTTTAATTCAGATTCTTTGTAAATAAAAATAATTTATTTCTTGAAGTATTTCATGCCTTTGACAACCTGTACAGCATAGTGGCCATTTTCTTTGCCTTTGTTAATACCACAGGGTTTTGTACCACATAAGATATCCATGTATTTTCACATGTGAAAATAATAAGAATGGAAAAATATATAAATTAATTGCCAATAAGTCTGTATTTGACACTTAAGTATATAAAGATATATTTAACACTTTACATTTATTGCCATTGTTTGCAGGATGTATGAAAGTTTGTTCATCTGAGGCATGTCATGTTCCATGTACTGAGCAGATCAGATCTTTATATCCTCTCCAAAACAAGAGCAGTAAATTGTTTATCATCCTTTGTCAAACAAGACTGTTACATGAGGGAAGCCTGATTACCTGAGAGGGAGGCGTGACATTTTGTGAACAGTCATTGACACTTATTTTTATGAGGTTAATAGTATTGAAAAGTGACAGTTACTGAACACTTCACTGTTTATACATCAATAATACAACTGAAGTACAGCATAGACCCTTCCCATGTGACATGGGCATATAAGGGATAAACTAATGGCCGATCTTATTACTGATTTTAATATGGTGTGTTGTGATAGAAATAGATTATAATGTCAGTAAAAGATTACTAATTATTAAACAGTACCGGTATATACCACTATTTAAACCAGAGGTGGGCAAACTTTCCATTGCAAGTACCGCATACACAAATTTACACCTTGTCGCAGGCAACATAGTTCATTAAGTAAAATAATTAATATTTGAAATAGCAAAAACAAAAGGTTTTTCTAAATAACATCTAATTCATTTTCAGTTGTTAATATGTTGTTAATATTTGAAAACTTAAACTTCAAAAGAAGCACATTTATTTGATAAACAGAGTAACATAAACAGAGTGCGAATGATGACTTGTTCATATGCTGCATGAAAACCCTTGGCGGGCCGTAGTTTGCCCACCCCTGATATAAACAGTTACTAAATATTAAATGGTATATGCCAGTAATGTATGTAAAAGTAGCCCATCTGCTGATTTTGACACAAGATTGTGGGAGGCATGTATAAACAAACTGTCATTCAGTCTACCATCCAAATAAAATTGACAGAAACTTGTTTTCTGGTGACTTAAGTAGTAATCATCTATACTTATTTAAAGTACACTAAATACTTGTACCTGTATTAATACCTAGATTTGTGGATACTGTAGTCAAGATACAACTGGTTGTAGATACTGTAGTCTGGATCTGACTGGTTTTGAATTGTATTCCAGTTTTGTGGATACTGTAGTCATGATCCAACTGATTGTGAACTGCAGACCATCTTCAGTCTCAGAAGTAATTGTTATGTATATTTGATTTAATTTTTGTATTTAATGTAATTGTTTGTAAGTTTTAAAAATTTTTTTTATTTTTTATTTCATTATATGTCACAATAATGTAGTTCTGTTTATTAATAACTCTTCCTTTTTCCAGAAAATAGTTTGACCTTGACTGTTTATTTTAGTAAACACATGAGGCTGACCTTGTTCTTGACCTTAATTCAAAATTAGTAATTTATTAGAACACTTTATTATTAGGACTTTTTAGGAAAATTTTATTCACTGATTATTCTTGGATTATTTTTGGATTTGATTCTTTAAACCATAAGTTCATATTTTTTCATTTTACAGTATTTTTCCAGGGAAATAAATTATTGTATTTTTCAAGGCATGTTGTTTTCACTCTTTCTTGTGTTAGTGTTTATTCGAGCCTAAGCACATACCGTAAGATAATCTCCTGGCACAAATTACAATCTGGCTCTGAATTATTTCATACCTTTAAACCTCACAAATTTCAAACCATATCTTCTGTTGATGCAGACCTGAGCAGTTTGAAAGGTCATCAGGTGCTTTCATGTCTTAATGTCATATTATGTGCCACAGCAGAATGGGTCTCTGCAGTTTGCATATTGATGTGGTTTGTGCATGAGTATCATATATACTTACTTCAAGTCCAATTGCAAACTGTATAGATTCAGATCTGCTGATGCACATTGTGTTGGCAGATCTGGATCTGTGCAATTTGTCAGGAGTAATCAGTAGAACAAACCCTAATCTGCATGTGCATTATATGGCAGACCAGGATCTTTGTTGTCTGTAGTTTGACGTGACTTATAAGTGATTATATACAGTATGTACGGTATGGTTTACAGAATGTTATATCATCCTTATTGTCCAACTCTTGTTGTGACAGCAGATTAAGGTCTATTCTTTTCTGTGTGAATTACAGATGTACATGCTGTTTACACTTACCTGTTTCTGAATTCAGGGCTTTGAGTACTCTAGAAGTGGTAATCCAACAAGAAAGTGTCTGGAAAAGTGCATTGCTGCTTTGGAAGATGGCAAACATGGTAAGATAATGAAGTAGCCTTAAGTATGTCACTTAGGGTACAGTGGAATCTTAAGATTATTTTACAGACCTGCCAACCCTACTTAAAAAATTGGGAGAATACCGATTTTGGACATATCGCCCAATTCCCAATTTTTAAGAAAAAATCCAATTTTTTTTCTCAACTCCTCGAGTGAAAAAAAGCCATACTTTTTTGTACAAAAATATAATTTTCCATTTCCCTGTTTTTGTATCAGGTTTTCTGTGTCTGGTATGTTTGTTAGTACTTTACCATATCCTGCTTGATTTCTGGTTTTCATCAGCTAATTCATAGAGAGTGTCTTACATTTTGGTTCTCTTTATCTGACCCCATCAGCAAATCACAGCAACATAATGAAAATGTTTTTCAGCCAGAAGTGAAAAAAAGAAAAGATAAGAAGGTAACTGATGAATTTTCACCAGCCAAGAAAAAGAAATAGGAAAGAAATTATTGGAGTGATTGGGAAAAGCAGTTTGCTTTCATTAGTCCGTCAAATTGCAGGGTCTGCCATGCATTCTGCCAATGTTTCTCACAGCATCTCTCAGTATGAAATACGAGGTCTAGATGACATTAATAAACACAGTGCAAGATGTGTCGAAACAATCTGTTGTATCGTTTAAGAACCTGGCATTTTTCTCCAGCTGAATGGACGGAATCAACACTGATGATCTGCATAGAGTTTCAGCTTTACCAAATCTACAAGTACAATTTAGATGCAGAATTGAATGTGGAAAGAGCAGATCATCAGTGGGTTGCTCACAGGACAAAAGTGATGGATCTGGCCAACTGTTGTTTCCAACCCTTGGGAGATTAATGCTATCAATACTTTCAGTACCACACAGCAACAGCAATGCTGAGAGAGAGCATTCTCAATGGTCAGAAAAAAACAGAACTTTGCCAAAGAGCCAGCCTGTCAGCATCAACCCAGGAAGCTATTCTTGTTGAACTTTTGCAGAAATGCAAATCTGCAACATACAATGGACTGAAATAACAAAAGTAGACATCTTTGTCATGATATAGGCCTAGTTTTGAAACATAAACCAGATCTGTCAACATTGAAAAAATCAATATCAGGAAAATCACCATTAAAAATCAGGAGGCAGGGTAAAAAATCAGGAGGTGATTATATATATATAAGGTATGCAATTAACAGCTTGTTGTGTACACATGTTAGCATTAATCATAGTAGTCAGTCATGCATCATTGCACCCATTGCAGCAACTGCTTTAATGGTTCCAGTTGCCAGTAGGCTGGTTCATGCAGGTCTCTATAGTATGTGGGTAGAACACATAAAAATAACATTTTTTCTTCTTCTTTCGTTCTTTTCCAAATTGGCATATAAATGATAATTTTCTAAAGCAGAAAAGTGGCATATGTGGTAGATGGTCTTAAAAAAGATTATATTTTGTCCTACTGTGGGTTGAATCACATGTATGTTAGAGCCAAGTGAGCACTAATTATAATCATAGGTCACATGACTATTTACAGCTTTTGATATGTAAGGGGCATACATGCAGATGAACATGACTAATTTAAGAGATGTTTTCATCAACTTGAAAATAAAATTCTGCATTAAGTCAGAACAATCAAAGTTTTGTTCAGGCAGATTTAGATTTTATCAACAAGCCAGATAAGAACTTCTTTTTGAATACAGAAGGGGCCTGATCTGAAATTAGAGGGGCACTGGATATTTCTAAATGCTGCCATTACATACATTTATGCTCCTGTAGTTTCTTGACCTTTTATGTAAATAAAACTCAATGCAAGTTGAAAAAAGAAATATATATATATATATATATATATATATATATATATATATATAATATATATTTAAATATCTTCCTTTTCAGATAATAATATTGCAGTAATATCACTTTTTTTACAAAATTTATTTACGAAATATGGGTTAAAATTTTTAAAATATACTGATTGGCATCATGCACCAATAGGAATCTGCTGGCAACAATCAGCACTTGAAGCAAATTAATATCATAGCACATGCAGTCAGTTTGATTATAGTCACCTGGTGTTCACTGACTAGTACATTCTTTGATCTTTAATATCTAAACATCATTGAAAGGGTGTTAAATGCTTGCTTGTGTTTCAGTATTATGATTTAGTCCGGTTATGTTTGTTTGCATTTCAAAATTGGCTGTAATTATTATCCATGCTGCTGTCAATATGGTTTTTTCTTCTTAGCCAAATTCTTTTTAAAAAAAAACTAAATTTGCCCCATTAGTGTTCATGAAACTGTCCCAAATGTTGTGATTATTTTGAAATTCTGTGTAAATGCCTGAAATGTGCTTTGCCAGATAAATTTTGAACTTGAACCTTTATTTTGAATATTCAACTTGTCAGTGAGATGATCTTTCCAGATCTGTATAAAGCATGCTCATTTCAATAGTTTCAATTTTTCCAGGACTTGTGTTTTCATCAGGGTTGGCTGCCATGCAAACAATCACCTTCCTGCTTCAGCACGGAGATCACATTATCAGCATGAATGATGTCTATGGAGGTAATGTAAGGGTCATTCTAAGTATGCAGATACATATAGGGAGTATGAGGGAAATTGAAGGGTTTGAGTCCAAGGGATCATACTCTTTGATGAGCGCCCCGCCAAGCATCTACATACACCATATCACTTATGATAATGATTTTTACATAATTCATTATTTATTATATAAATTATTTAAAAGTTCCTACAAACAGAATTCACTACTAGTTGCATAGATTTTGTAATAAGTGCCTGCAAACATAATTCATTACTAGTTATATAAATTATGTAAAAAGTGTCTGCAAAGAAAATTTATTACTAGTTACATAAGTATCTGTAAAGTGTATTTATAAAAATAATTCATTACTAGAAGTTATGTAAAAAGTGCCTACAAAGAGGATTCATTATCAGTTACATAAATTGTATCGAAGTACCAAGAAGCATATTTTTATCCCTCGGAACATCACTGCCATCTCACCTCTGTCTGCGTGTGTTTGAGTCCAAGGCTCAGCCTGCCAGTAGCTTCTCATGGGTCGGTGGTTCTTCCCTGGGTTTTCCTGGGTTCTTCCTCCACAAGTTATTCTGGCTGCCATGTATAGCCTATCTTGTGCTGAAAAATGGCGTTAAACCCTAGAACAAGAACAAGAACAACAACAAATCCCTCGGAACATGACAAAGCCAGTACTCTAGCAGCACACATATTTACCACCATTTGAGTAAAACGGGCACCACAAAATAATCTAAACCCACCTTAATCATTTAACACAGCCATATCATATAACAAAATCATAAATCTAACCTATCATGTGCTGAAAAAGGGCGTTAAACCCCACAACAACAACAACATAAATCAAAATAATTTAAACCCAGTCAGATCATTCAAACACAAAATCATGCATCAGACAAGCTAAACCCAGCCAAATCAATTAACACAGAATATTACAATTTACAAGCTAGACTCATTTAACACAAATTCGTACATCAGACTAGCTAAACCCAGCCTAATCATTTAACACAAATACTTTCAACAAGCTAAACCCAGTTTTTTTTCCCCCCCATTTGTTGATATGCAAGTATACAATATTTCTGCTGTAAACAGTTATAAGACATTGTCTGACAGTATTACTGTATTATGTGAACTGTTGTCTTTTAAGACCTCATTAGCATGTTTTTGTGTTTGCATAATTATGCCTTCATTAATCAATTCATCGCATTTAAAGTAAATATTGTTAATGAGGTAAGTTGTAGAACCTAGCTTAAGCTTGTTGCTCAATTCTCAATATCTCTTGTTCAGTTTTATGTCCATGCCATGACTACTTTGTTTTTGCAACTTTATTTTGTATATCAGTTACTATGCACTGCATTCCTTTTGTCATTAACTTTAATTTCTACATTCAGGTTCTAACAGGTTTTTTAGACACTGTGCAACAAGAATGGGAATAGAAACTACACTTGTTGACTGCAGAGAGCTTGCTTTGATTAAAAATGCTTTAAAACCTAATACCAAGGTAAGAGTCATAAATATCTACACATACTTTACAACCTATTACCATAGCAAAAGTCATATATCTATACAGCTACTTTACATTCTAATTCCAAGCCAAGAGTTGTATATCCATATGTCTGCTTTACAACCTAATTCCAAGGCAAGAGTCATATGTCTATACACTTATACTACAGCCAAATCTCAAGGCAAGAATTTTCTTTCCATACATCTAATTTACAGTATGGTACAAAGGTAAGTGACATGTATCAATGCACATGTTTTACAGTCTAATAACAAGGTAAGAGTTGTGTATCCATGTACTGAAGCAAATGGGATGGTTAGGCAGATAAACTGAAGACACTGTTACATCAGTTTAGAACAGCCATAACTAATCCTGACACTTTTCATATATTGACTACTGACCCCCTCATCACTGGCTCTTGACATAAATTGGTTACAAATATTGACTACTGACCCCTCATCACTGGCTCATGACCTAACTATGTTACACATAATGCTTACCAACCTATCATCACTGGCAATTGACATAAATTGGCTACACATATTGACTACTGACCCCTCATCACTGGCTCATGACCTAAATATATTACACATAATGCCTACTAACCTCTCATCACTGGCCTTTGACATAAATTGGCTACACATATTGACTATCAACCTCTCATCACTGGCCTTTGACATAAATTGGCTACACATATTGACTATCAACCTCTCATCACTGGCCTTTGACATAAATTGGCTACACATATTGACTATCAACCTCTCATCACTGGCCTTTGACATAAATTGGCTACACATATTGACTATTAACCTCTCATCACTGGCCTTTGACATAAATTGGCTACACATATTGACTATCAACCTCTCGTCACTGGCTCATGACCTAAATATGTTACATATAATGCCTATCATCCTGTCATCACTGGCTCATGACCTAAATATATTACACATAATGCCTATCAACCTCTCATCACTGGCTCATGACCTAAATATATTACACATAATGCCTATCAACCTCTCATCACTGGCTCATGACCTAAATATGTTACACATAATGCCTATCATCCTGTCATCACTGGCTCATGACTTAAATATATTACACATAATGCCTATCATCCTCTCATCACTGGCTCATGACCTAAATATATTACACATAATGCCTATCAACCTCTCATCACTGACCTTTGACATAAATCGGCTACACATATTGACTGTCAACCTCTTGTCTCTGGTTTTTGACCTAAATCTGTTGCACATGCCTACCAACCTCTCATCACTGGCTCATGACCTAAATATGTTAGATATTTTGTGCCTTCAGCTATAATTGTGCATATTTTACTGTCAATTCTAATCTACAATCAAACTTGGTCACTGTGGCCTACATTTTGTTAACTAACATAGGTTAAGAATTTTGTGTAGTTTATGGCCACAGATTTTTCCTTGCTACATAACATCCTACACAGAAGGCTTATTTAGATCAATGCAGTTGAAGTATGTTTATTTTGTGGTAAACTTCCTGTATTAGTGACTGTGCATTGTATTTTTTAATAGGTTTCCTTCAGTAGCTTTACTAGGCATTGTGCATGTGAATGAGTATAGGAATTTGATGGGTGGACTGTGTGCCTTTAGTTCAAGGCCTCAGCTGTAGTGGCAAGCCAGGGTAATTACTGATGAATGAACTATGTTTTCACTAGTGATCACATTAGTTTTGAGCTTAAATATCAGCTTAAAAAATTCTCCCCAAGTATTCATGCCTGGGATGAGTGGATTGCAACACTTACTTGTCCCTATCCTCATTGAATTCAACACAGTACACTTCTCAGCTACACTGCTTAGGCCTTTACTAAAGAATCAGTGATACCTGATGCAAGCTTGATGCTGAAATGGGTCAAAACCATGATAATATTATGTTCTAATGACTCAAGAAATTGTAGTTGCACACATAACTCTTGATTTCTTAGTGGTGATCGAATTTACAGTGATACCTCTCAGCAATCTAGGTGTCATTTTAATCTTGATAAATTTTCCTTCTTAATGAGCTATCACACATCTTTATTGGTTAGATATGGGATACGTTAAGAGATGGAGAATGTCAAAATGTTTTTGATTTTCTTTTGGTCAGACAACATTATGCCAATATGTGGGCACTGATAAAAGGTAACGTTTATTTGGTTTTGTTATTCACCAGAAATTTCTCAAAGTGACAAGCATCAATCAGAACATAGGATTACTGATGATAAATATCACCAACATGAATTAAAAAGCTTGTCCGATAGGTTAATACAAATAATTGGACTGTGAATACAAAAGGTCAGTGGAACCTAAGCTTTGTTGGTGTTTCATAGACTCCCATTACCTTGGAGAACTCAATTTCAGTCAGGTTGGTGTTGTGCTTATCAAGAATAGGCAGTTATATTAATACCTTGTCATTACAAAACAAAGTGGCCAGCAGATACATGTATGTATAATTACTTCTCACAAGAAACTTGTGGTACATGTAGTTGCACAGAATTCACACTCTAAATTTCCAGTATCAACTTTTTGCTGATTAGCTAGTGTCTTGGCATTATGTGCCATTTACATTACAATGGCATGCCTTACATGAAAATAGGCAGAGATAATTTCAGACTTAAATTGGCAAACAAAATTTTGTGAAAAGAAATTTTATATTTATATAAATATTTGTTGGCATTTTTCTATGTTAGTATCAAACATTTATGTGTAACAAAAGCAATAAAAGGAAACAGAATGTTGACTTCTTTAGCAACATGATCTAGACTTAGCAGAAGTAGGCAACCATGGCAAAAGTCATTATAATTGACCCACACTAAATGGTAAGGGTAGAAAATGCACACAGATTTATTCTTAAGGTACAAATCGGCCAACTCAGTTGTGGGACAAGTAGGTAGTAAAGTATTACTTGGCCCAGCCAATTTTTACCTGGTCATGATTAGAGGATGAGTGGTTTACCTGAGCCCTGAGTGTCTTAGTTCAGACAGAGTTTAGTTTGCATTTAGTATTGGCAGGCATTGTAAGAGGCATGTGCCTCACCCATTCATATTTGGAGAACTAACCCAAGACCAAATGAATTTCTTTCATGTTTAAGTTCTTGAGGTTGGAGCTGTAGCCATGAGCATAGCAATACAGGTGCATCTGTTCCCTAATGGACATTATCCAAGCTGTAGCATTAACAGCAATACAAGTTCATCTGTTCCCTAATGGACATTATCCAGGCTGTAGCATTAATAGCAATACAAGTTCATCTGTTCCATAATGGACATTATCCAAGCTGTAGCATTAACAGCAATACAAGTGCGTCTGTTCCTTAATGGACATTATCCAAGCTGTAGCATTAACAGCAATACAAGTTCATCTGTTCCCTAATGGACATTATCCAAGCTGTAGCATTAACAGCAATACAAGTTCATCTGTTCCCTAATGGACATTATCCAAGCTGTAGCATTAACAGCAATACAAGTGCATCTGTTCCCTAATGGACATTATCCAAGCTGTAGCATTAACAGCAATACAAGTGCATCTGTTCCTTAATGGACATTATCCAAGCTGTAGCATTAACAACAATATAAGTTCATCTGTTCCCTAATAGACATCATCCAAGCTGTAGCATTAATAGCAATACAAGTTCATCTGTTCCCTAATGGACATTATCCAAGCCCTTGAATATAGGGCAGGGATGACTTTCATTAAGCTTAACCTCAGAATTCTATCATCTCAAACAGCTCAGTTTGACTTGGTGTGGACTAGAGCATCAGAACAGCAAGCTACCTTTTCAGGTCATTCGGCAGCTGCACAGTGATGCTGCCAATCAACTTCTGCTGGGTTAGGGGATATTTTTTTGTTAGCTGATATATGCAGTCACCACTTGAGACCATGTACAGTAGTCCCCCTCTTATAAGGCCACCCCTAATGCAGCAGGGAAGTGGCCTTATAATGCGGGTGGCCTTTCTAGAGGGGGATGACAAATGCGAATAGTAAATACATATGAAAAAAGTCACAAGTATGTTTAATTTTAAATATTTAATATTCTAATTAAAAAATCACATGCATGATGTGAAATAAATGTAAAACAAACTTTGTCCTCATTTGCAAAAGAATGCTATGAATAACCATTGATACATTTTTAAAACTGTCTTTATAAGTATGTTACAGTTCACATCACGTCACTTTGTTGGTAACAGTCTAAAAAGCAAACCAGTCTCATCACATTAAAAATATCCTTGCTGTCATATCCCCTGCATATATCGTTTAGTCTTTTGTTCCAATCTTCGACAACTTCATTATTAACATCAGCTGATTCGCCGCTAATGACAGAACACTTGATATTGTGTCGTACTTGAAATATGTGCAACCATCCGTTACTTGCGGTTAAGTCGTCATATCCCAGTTCAACTGACAAAATTTTTGCTTCTTTTTGTCTTTCAAATCAGGATACAAACATCTCCTGGCTCAAACAATCTTTCTTTCTCCGTCCATTTCACCTTTCCACTTCTGCAGAATTGTTTCATTATCTTTCACGATATTGTTTATCAGAGTCTTCCCGACGTTAGTTTTCTGCAAGAATCCTCAACGACACTCCCCCCCCCTCCGCAGTCAGTTGAATTACTTTCACGTTCTCCTCTAAACTGAGAATTTTTATTTTCCTCGATGACATATTGATCTTTTTGCAGTAAGTTATTCATGTTGCCAACTACAATACTGATAAAACAATTTTGTATGCATCTAAACAAATTGCCGTGTTTTTAAAGGAAGTGATCTTGTCACGTGATTCGTTAGTCACAGTCTGGTACCCTATTGGTTTTATACATTTCTTGAAACTAGGTGAGAGAAGCCAAAATGGCTTCGATAGGTACCATTAACATCACGCAGATTTGACCTCGCGGCCGCTAGGATTCGTAATTTTGACAATTATTGTCAGTAGTAATAGCCACTGATTACCAAAGTGAACAAGCTCAACATCTTACTAAGGGAAGCCACAGAGGCTATTAAACCATTTTCCTGCTGACTTGGGTATTGTACATCGATACTGCCACTTCTCAGCTGGTACTACTGTTCGATAATTGTATTCTTAACAATTATCAGAGTGACTAAACCGGACATCTTATGATAACACAGCAGTAAGGCTAATTGGATTACATGTACGTACCCATTTGTGTGGATTAAAATTTGAGTCTTTCTCGGTTTTTATGGAATAAATTTGGCTTCTCGTGAGGCGTAAATGATATAATATTAACCTTAGTGGTAAATGTACTTTACTCAACACTTCTTTCAGTAACGAAAACCTGACATCGGGAAACAGAAATCGGATTACTTAACACACGTTATGAATACAATACTGGTTCTGGATACATATTCAAATAAAATGCGGCCGCTTGTGAGGGGTAAATTTTATGATTTTGCACTAATATGCTGGCCGCTGGTCGCGTTAGCCGGGTGGCCTTTCGCGAGGGGTACTTTTGAACACAAACTCGTCGGTGCCAACGGATTCTGGCCGTAAGGAGCGGGTGGCCGCTGGTCAGGGGGGCCGTTCAAGAGGGGGACTACTGTACTCTTCTCAACATTTTGAAAGCCCGCCCTGATAATCTATGGGGTCTGTTCTAGGGTAAGGGGATGTAACTCTTACATATTCTCCTATGGCATAGCTGCCAAGTGTCCTGTTTTTTCCCTGTGTTTGTCCTGTATTTTTGTGTGCAAAACGTACGTTTTTTAATTAAAACAGATTTTTAAAAATTCCTTGCAATTTTTAGTTTAGAACACGCACTTGGTTCCATTCTGATACAAACGTATTGCATGTATATAGGAATACAGTTCTACAATATGATCGGTTCATTCAAAATTGAGGCTACCATGCCTGTCTTTATCTGCCATATTGGATTTTGCAAACAGTTACCGCTGTCACTGTATCTCATCTTCGTAATATTCAATTTCTAATCATGTTGAATAGGAAAGCAGAATATTCAGAATTTCCTCAAGGAAAGACAAGAAAACAGAACTGGAATGACAATTGTGCCACCTTGTTTAGATTTGTGAAACAATCTAGTAAAGGAGAAAACTTTACATTTCGCAAATTGTGTAATGTGACATGGAGGTGCCCATGAAAAACAAGAGCACGAAAAAGCTAATAAACATCAGCTTGCTGCTTCATCATACACAACTCAGCCTGAATGTACGATGTATATAAATACCAGATAGATCCTTGATGTAATTTGATTGAAATTCAGTTTATTAAATTTCTTTTAGAAATGAACCTTCCTCTTTCAGTTACTAGTGTTGCTGGCAGTTTATTTCGCACATGTTTTCCAGACAGTAAAATCGCAAAGGATTACTCGTATGCTAGAACAAAAACAGTTCAAAAAAAAAAAAAAACAGAATTGAGATCATCAATGAAAGTTGGTACATTGGAATTGATAATGATTGGGGGAAAACCAAGGTGTGGAAAAGGCTCCTATAAACAGCCTGTGTCTGAGTGTGTTGCACTCTTGTACCTTCTGAATGGATCACAGTGCCGGTCCAGAAGGTACAGGTGTGCAACACATGCATCTTTGACATTAAATAATTATCTAAGGCACTGTCCTACTTTACTGATGGTTGTATATTTTGTAAATAGTTACATATGCATTAAAATTTTCAAAATCAGTATTTTTGTCGCAAGCAGTCAGTATTTTTGTACTCGGGGGTTGGCAGCTGTGCTAAGGTATTGTGGTTGAATCATGAATTTCAAGAAGACACCAATTTACTAACATAATGTATGGTTTTACATTTATACTTACGTAATAATATGGGTGCACCTTCCTAACCTTCCAGGAGTTACATCTTATTGATACAGAATTTTTTCACTCTAGTAAGTAAGTAAAGCATAATCAGTCTCTGGATCCAATGTGGGCAGACAACTTTTGCCATTTTGTGGCTAAAGTCTAACTTGGAAGGTTTGCATATATGAGGTAGTAGTCATACTACAAAGGTATTGTGATTGGGTAATTAACAAGTTTTTACTTTAGTGAATGCTTTTTCAAAGCCAGTGACTGTCACCCAGTAAAATCTGTCTTCTAAGTGTGAACAATGATAACAGCGTTTTGTACAGATTTTGAAAACAATGATTTAGAAAAAAATGAAAGCTATATGTATCTTTATTTTTATCAGTTCATTATATTGCCTCTAATTTCAGATCATAGTTTATTATTACACTCCAATAGCACATGTACATAATTATAGCAGAAAAACAACAGCATTGGATTATTTACCACTGACTTCTACGTTTATTTACATATTTGAGTAGATGATTTGGATTGAGACTCCAACAAATCCAACGATGATGCTGGTTGACATTGAGGAAGTTGCCAAACTAGTCCACGAGGAAGCTCCACAAGTCTTTGTTGTGGTGGATAATACATTCATGTCCCCATACTTCCAGGTAAGATTCTTTATAATGTCATACATATATAATCCATGGTCACAAATGTTTAAGACACTATGCTGAGCACATATACATTTACATGCTACATTTTGGATAGTATTGTGACCAGACTTTTACACAGTGCCACATATTTTATTGAGCTCTACTTGTCATAGACCAGAAGAGTGTGATGGCTAGTCGTTTGTCATCCTGCACCAGTTTATAATCTGTTGTCTATCCATTGGCATTATCATTATGCCTCCTAAGCTACTAGGAGATTACCACTGACTTCACACAGACATTCATCTTAAGGTCCAGAAGAAAAATGTGGCTTCATGAACATCATTATGGTTGCAACTTTGGCAGTCTTTAAAATCTTGTTATCGCAACTCTAAAATGAATGGCCATATTGACATGGAGTTTTCACAGAAAGTCTTTTTTTTAGTGTCTATTTGGTCCTAAACTAGAATGGTGCTGGTTTGGTATCCAATATGGCCACCGTGGTAGTCCATTTCAAAATCATGTTTTTGGTACTTCAGGAGGGTTGGTCATATTGGCTTTGAGTATCTTTTGAAAGACTTCTTATGATGTGTGGTTGGTCCTAAATTTAAATGTAAATGGTGCCAATCAGATCTCCAGTATAACCATTATGGAAGCCATCTTGAAAATCTTGTTATAACAACTGCTTCATAGCAGAGAAGGATGTGTAGACATGAATTTTTCACTAAAGACTCCATGTGCTATCTTGTTTGTCCTAAATTACTGTGGCAAATATCTTGAAAATCCTGTTATCACTATATCTTTTGAAGGGATGGTCCTTTCCATCTGACGTTTTCATTAAACCATGTCACGCTATATGTAGCTAGTCCTAAGTGTAGCTAGTCCTAAGTTAAAATAATGCCTTAGTAACTCCCAAAAATTTGGAAAATCTTGCTGACATTTGAAAAATAAAGGACATAGTTGTTCCTGTATCAAAATGATGCCGATATAATATTCAAAACAGCTGCCGTGATGCTCATCATAAAAATTATATTGTATTTCACTTGAATAGATGGTTACTTTGACATCAGTTTTGACTAAAACATTTCTTGAAATAATTCAAGAATGCCTTGAATGATGACACTTAAATATGTTAGTTTGTTTATTTCTCTACCCAAAAAATATGAATTTAATATTTCATTAAAATTAAGCATTTGAATATATCTTGACATCATCTGGGACAAGTTCATTGATGGATTTCTCAAGAATATCAGAGATGGTTTTTGTGCTTATCATTATTTAAAAGAAATAAAAGGTCTGAACTATAAATGCCAGTCTAGTATTATGTATGTCTGTTTTGTGTGTTTTGCTTTTGTCCATGATTGTGACTACTCTGGTGGCCTAGTGGTTAGAGCGTCTGCCTCGGATGTGGAGTTCAATTCCCGGCTGAGACAAACCAAAGACTTATAAAAAAGGTACTAACAGCTGCCTTGCATGGTGCTCAGCATTAAGAGGTTACTGTTAGGACTGGTCGTCCTGGTGTCAGGATAATGTGACTGGGTGGGACATGATGTTACATATCTGTGGCAAGATGTCCCAGTACTTGATATCCTGTAAATTGCCACACTGCAGACATCGTGGTGATATGACTGAACTATTTTTAAAGCTACGTTAAAAGTCCAAATAGTACATATATATCTATGATTGTAGGTTGTATTTGAAGCTAATGGTCACTTGCAAAGAAATGTTTTGATTGCTAATTTTTGTCCATGGTTGTGGGTTGTATTTAAAAAAAATATAATAAAAATGTTGACATGGCCTTTTGACCCTAGAAAGTTCTGGAAGTGAACTTGTGACCCATATCTTAGTCCTGTTATTGTGTCTTAGATTTTTATATAAGATTCTGACAAACAAAATTATTAATTCCTATTTTAAAATCAGTCTTTGTGGAATCACTTTTAGTTGTGGTCAAATATAATTCTGCAGGTATTATTTAAATCATTCATTGGAAATACTACAGTAGTCTTTGACTGGATTAACATTTGTTTGGGATTATTGAGTACTTGTTCAAAGACATTCTTGATTATATCATTGTGATACAGCAAGATTGTTAGTACATCAGCACATTCAAGATTGAATTCATTCGGAACACTACTTTTTGGATTTGTGATAGAACTCTTAGGATTATTTGGGAAATAAATTATGTTGAAATTTACTAAATGTTTTCACTACTCTGGTAGCCTAAGTGGTTAAAGCATCCACCTTGGATGCAGGAGGTTGTATGTTTGAACGCCGGCCAAATCATACCAAAGACTTATAAAAGTTGTACTAACAGCTGGCTCCCTTGGCGCTCAGCATCAAGGGGTTAGTGTTAGGACTTGTCAGCCTGGTGTCAGGATAATTTGACAGGGTGGGACATCACATGTTTGTGACATGATGCCCTAGTGCTAGACATGACTATAAACTGCCACACTACAGACACAGTGATATACCTTAAAAATTGTTAAAGCTACGTTAAAAAGATCTAAAACACACATGCACTAAACATTTTCTGTTTTGGCTTTTTCTGTTCCTTAGTTTAAGACCAAAGAGTCGTGAGAATGGGGAACATGTTTTTTTCAACTTTCACATTGTTTATTTACTTTCAGGCTTTTTTTCTGTTAGGCAAAGGATTTTATGATGCTATTTATTAGAATTCATTATGGTTATAGTTTATTTTTTAAATGAAATTATAGTTTGATTACTAACTGTTAATTTCACACAAATACACTTCTCTCTTGATAACTTGCACACAATGGCAATCAAGAAGATCATGGGGGGGGGGACTGGGCAGTCTAAATGCTTATTACTCGTTTTATATTCTCTCTGAAAATAGTTGTCAGTAATGCGCTTTTTCTAGTGAAGTTGTTCCTTTTTCTGTGTAAATTACCTTTATTTTCAAGATGCCCAACATCTGCAAAATCGTTAACATTATTCCAGCTGGTTTCAACAACTTGAACATGTATGCAGAAACATTGTGTGTTACATCACTGCTTTTTGCTGTTGTTGATTATTCTGGTTACCTGCTTCTTGTGCTTCCTGCATTAGCAGAGTGTGATGCAGTGAGCATATGAAGCAGGGAATCAGACTTCACAACCAAACAAGATTATTTTTTGCAAAAATTAGGGATATTGATTCAGTGAGAAATGATCAACATCAAAACTAATTTTTTTAAAGTGTTCTGTTAGTAAAATATTAAAGCCGTGGAATCATTGCAAGTAATATTGAAACTTCTTCTCATCCTTGATTAAGTCCTAGAGTGCCAATTCAGAAATTTCAAGTTAACTACAAACTCTGAAACTAACATCACCACAATAAAATGTATCTGTGAAACAAAGCTTTTTATTTCACTAAGTATTCAGTATGCTTGGTTGCCTTGCTATCTTTGCTCACATTTATGAATGATTAGGTTAATTTAATGTAGTATAATTATATTACATACACAGTATGTTCAGTTGATCAATTAAAATGAGTTGACCTGAAACACAACCAGGGCCACAAGTTCTTAAGCAGGTAGGATTTTCATGCCTTTGAATATTTATTTTATTCCGCCCCCTTGAATGTGATAATACAAAGCAGGGCAGCTTTTAATTCATTGCAATAATACAACAAATACTTTTCCACAAGTCAGATATCAGAACACCGCACTTAATTAGATTCATAGAGAAATTCTTGTGGATAACTGTTGCAGTAGATTGACATATTTAACGTTGGAATTCAAGAGGGCACATTGCATTTATAATGATTACACTTAAACTGAACTAAGATGGAACAACAACATGAATTTCACTTGATATAAAACTTATTTAATTTGTATCTATTTATTAAAGTGCTGCCTCCAGTAGGCTTTAGTGACAGTTTCGTTGATCAGAATTTTGTTGAATATTGTTAGTTATGGTGTACTAAGAATGATGTTTGGAAGAAAATGTAACAAATTATATGACTTTTTTATTAAAAGTTGATAATTTCATAATGTTGATTGAAATTCCCAGGTCCTATATACTGTTCTTGACGATAAAACAAGTGATATATCAAGTTTTCAGTTACCAATTTCAATTGTGATTTTCTTCTTGTTCAGCAAATAGGGTAAACTTTTTGGTATTATATAGTTAAAATAAAATGGAATCCATGCCTGACTATCTTATAAGCAGGTATGCAATTATCAGGGCACAATTTGTCAAAGGATTGGTGTACACAATGAACAACTTGAATTTAAAATAATGAAGTACATTGCCCATCAAGATTTTCTGAGGTGTGAATTTTGTTTTTTGTATTACTAGCTTTGTACATGCAAGGTATGGCAGACATCTTGTGGATATGCAAGAACTTCACTAGCCCAAACGATCCCAAATTTTATATTATTATGCTGCATGTTGATGTTAGACGCTTTGGCAATTAGAAGAAATCATGCCATCAACTAACTGTATAGCAAAGGCCTTTCTGTACTTAAGCTAAAAGTAATTTTGTATCCACTTATATATACCATATATACTCAGCTATTGGCTAATGTGGCTATGTCGAAAGCTTGACAGTAGCTAACTGTCGGCTGGTTTTCTTATGTCCTTCCTCAACCATTTATACCCTCTGCCCATGTATAGCCTATCTTGTACAAAAACAATGGCATTAAAACCCATAACAACAACAGCATATACAGTATTTTATGTTATTTTTCATACACGAAAAAATAATTATTAATTTCAGTGTACAAAAAAAATTATATGTAAAATAAATAATTATCATTTGGTGGTACTGATCATGTACGAAAAATTAAGGGATCGTACCTGGACAAGTTCTGTGGAACACATGCTACTCGACAACCTAATGGTACAAACGTACAAAGTAAACATATATTTTGGGTCTCATTCTGTGATTATGTGAATCCTCTCTCTCTCTTTCTCGTTCACTAATAACAACAAAAATCTTTAAGTACTTTTATTTTTATTTATTCTTGAGTTGAGAGCAGAATGAGACCCAAAATATATGTTTACTTTGTACTGAGACATTCAGTGTGCAAACTTGTCTGCATTTAGAGCATATGCAGCTGTTATGTTGTGTAATGTTGGCAAAATGATTAAGATAGTATTACAAGTATTAGTTATGGGTATTATTTATTGGTAAATTGTATGCAACAATATGAGACCACATTGCCAAGAAAGTAAGTGCAGCTTGTATTTTTTTGCAACGATAATCACATTATCAAATTGCAATAAAAAATAAAGAACTTGGGATCACGTTTTAGTTAATGTACATGAGCACGTGTGTATGTGAGAGAGAGATGAAACAAAGCTTTGACAGTGTGCAAGACCGTTTTTATTCAGGGTGGTTTTTATTTGTAGCATTTGCAAAGAAAAAAGACTGTTACCTGACAATTGTGACAATCCTCATGTATTACAACCTACTATATTCCGTTTTCAATAAACACTGCCAAATCAACAATTCATTCTTGTTTTAATTACGATGTACATTGTCACAACAACCACATGGCTATGCAGTGTTATTTACACTGTAATTAAACATGCTTAGCGCTTTGGGTTATTCCAGTTGAAACCAGATTGAGTGCAAGAATCGACAGAAGAGGTCAAATCAGTGAGGCTGCCAGTAGGGAAATGAGGCTCTCTTTAGGGAAATGAAAATCTGTCAATGTGCTATTGAAGCCATTGTCCATACAGTAAATGTTATAAGGACAAGCGATCATACACATTACTTATTATTTGAACTCACCAATAAAGATAATAGTGCGGTAAATCATATAATAGATTTGCAATAAAATGTTAATTATATCCATGTCAAAACAGAACAAGTACTTAAAAGATAGTATATGTACAAATTGATTTAATGGAGTCAGTGACTTTCATATTTACATCAGAAAATAACTAGGTTTTTATATTTTATGTTTGTATGATTATAATGAAACAATAAGACTAGTTGACATTGATTTTCACTTTAGCATGTACTGATATGTAATTTATGTTGGATAAGAAAACATCAAAGGTTTTCCGAACTCATTTTAAAATGCACATGGTATTTTGCTATGGTGATGGACTTAATAAGGAGAACTAAGTAACGATAATATTTAAAGATATGGTCTGTGAAGTCCTTTGTCCATTTGTTAATAAACACCAGGAGATATAGTAATGACAATAAGAGAGTTTATGCGGGGTGGGGGGGGCTGTCACTCATGGCCAGGAGATTTAGCATAGTAAGCAGCCTGAAACTAAATGTATATACATACGTGGTTGTGTCACGTGACCCCCTTGACTTATGCTGCGGGTGCTCCTTGCTTATGCATCAATCATTGTATTTTCTCACCAACAATTTATTAATTTTTGTAAAAACAAAATAAAAATACCCTATTTTTGATCTTTTTTGCAAACGTAAATCTTCTTAGTAGAAATTTTATGTTCAGTAGTTTAATGGATTTTTTTGAACAGTACATAGTGTTATGTGGGTATATAAGAAAGCTTGCCAGTAGCTTCTTATGGGTTGGTGGTTCTTCTTGGGGTTTTCCCAGGTTCTTCCTCCACCATTAATACTGGCCACCATGCATAGCCTATCATGTGCTGAGAAATGGCGTTAAACCCCACAACAACAACAAGAACAACAACAACAAAGTGTTATGTACAAAAAATTATGATACATTTAAATAATTATATTTTTGATAACTGGACTGTGGATGAAAAATTAAAGGGTACATAAAAAAATACATGAAATACGGGTACTGAACTGTGAGCAACATAGATTTGCCATTGCACAATGTGCCAGTAGGTCAGGGTCTGTGTTGTTTGTTCTACTGATTACTTCTAACAGACTGCATAGACTCAGATGTGTCATTGCAGTATGCAGTGGGAGATCTGGATCTGTTGAGTATGCAGTTGGACTTCACTTAAAAATGAGTAAATATGGTAACATTTGTCTTTTCGTTTTTTTGTTTGTGGCTCTACTGGTCAAAGAGCTAAAGCAATGGCCCTCTGTGTTGTCCATTGGCACACTTTCTGAATTACAAGATGGATTGTCACAAAGCTTCACAAATGCATTTGTTCGGATATCTAGTGGACCCCAAATGAGAATGGTGGCTGTTGGAGATAAGTTTTTGTTTTATATTTGATATCTTGGAGTTTCACAATAATGTTAGAGATGGTTTCAATACTTAGCAATTAAACAGATCTAACAGATTCATAGAAATTGCTTTCACCTAGTAGAATATAATTTCCATAGGATGACATTTGTTTTGTGAGCTGTCTCTGCATCATTCTTAGAACTGCCTTGCATAATAGTTTTATCACAAACCATGTTGTCATAACTTGTCATTATTTTTTAGACAGATTCAGTTTACAGTTAAATCTAGATATCTGCGATCTCTTTCATCATGTGCAGCAATTTTATTGCTGACCATATTTTCACGATTTGTAGGTTGTTGACTTGTACAATTAGAAATATATGATCCATAAATTGAACACCTTCATCTAAGTTCTTGTTTGTGACTGACACTTGATAGAACACTGACAGCAATTAGGAAAAGGCGAATTTATGTTATTGTATTTTCTATATTTGTTCTAATTTTTCTTCCACAGCGACCCCTGAGCCTAGGTGCAGATATGGTAGTTCATTCCCTTACAAAGTATATGAATGGTGAGTGGGAAGAGATAAAATACATAGAGGATCTCAAATTGGTAAAGATTTAATTTTGAATGTATGAAATGAGTTGAAACATTTCAAGCTTTTGAAACCTTTGGTGAGGAAAAGCTGGAAATTAAATAAAGTTTCATAAATGTAATGTTTAGTAACAATCGGATATAGATAAAAAAGGATTACCAATTTTTTCCTATGTGACTGATACATTAATTTTATAACATACATACATACATACATACATACATACTAGAATATGGATTTTACTTCAGAAATTTAAGTTCTCAATATACATTTGCATTTCAGACTAGTTTGTCTTCCTTTAATCAAAAGCATGTATTTTTGTGCCCATCTTTATTACCCACTCACCAACCCAGTGCTATATTTTAGGTACTTGCATCATTTTCTTAAGCTGACTGACATGGTTGGTTGTAACATGGTTCGGTCTACAATACAGTCGGGTTCTATGGATCCAACTGTTGTGTTATAACAGGGTCACACTAGTATATGTGGGTTAGGTTATACATATCATATACAACAATGTTGATGAGAATGTTTGCAATGGTTGCAAAAACAAGGAAATTATTCCCTTTATTCCATAAAACTTTTAAAATAGAATCACTAACATTGATGGGGGGAGGAATGAAAACAAAAATATAAAATTCAGAAAAATACCTATGGGTAAATGTACACAACCTCTAAACTTGCCTAAGTTGAGGTTCACTGCATGAGGGTAGTTGTATGTCTGAAGAAAAATGGGAATGTTACTGACAGACTTGTATGTAATTTGCTAATCTCTTTATCCTATTGTCAGAAACCAACAACATTGCATCAAGAATTAGTTTGGTAGGCACAGCAGTTAATAATAACAACATTGCATTAAGAATTAGTTTGGCAGGCACAGCAGGTAATAATAACAACATTGCATCAAGAATTAGTTTGGCAGGCACAGCAGTTAATAGTAACAACATTGCATCAAGAATTAGTTTGGCAGGCACATCATTTAATAATAACAATCTATAAAATTACACTCTAGATGATTATGTGGAGCAAGATTATAAAGTTATTTAAATTATGGGGACAAAACTGCACAGTACAGTATGAAGTGCTCACCTGTAGACTGGCAAACATGACAGTTATCTCCAGAATTATATGTTCCGTTACTGCAGATGTACTGGTAATCCTTGCATTGACATTTCTTGAATTAACAACCAGAATTGCAGTGATAGTTTTTTATTACCTTAAATAATATTTCATAATCATTAAACCAGTCTGTTAGCTAGGGTGTAGCTGTCTTTGCTATCTCAGTACTAAATTAAGTCTCTGTAGCTCTGTAGGATAATTTGCTTTAAAACGCTGGCACAATGGCATGGGGTATCTCTCTCTCTCTCTCTCTTGTTTTTTATTTAGTATGTGAATTGTAGAATGATGTCCAGACCTACATCTACCTGAGTCCAAGAAGTAACAAAGTTTTTCAAAAATGTATTTATTTTGAAAACTTTCACTAGCAGTTGAAACTTTAGATATTGATTTTTTTTATTTTATTTAAAGTTTTTTCTTCCTTTTCCTCCTGCATCAGCAACCTTGGCTAAAGTTCTGGCATCCATTGACTTTCTGATTAAAAAGGATGAACCAGCATTTAAAATGATTCCACAATCTGGTAGAGTCAGTTGCCTTTTGGCTCTGTTTATATCGATAATTACATGATCTGAGTTTCAACCAATACTCTTTCTCAGTGTTGTGTTTTCTCAAGGTTTAGAAGGTGATTCTTAAAGACCTACACTCAAAATGTGATTATTTTGCCCATGTTTCTCTCTAGGCTGCTGTTCTCAAGCCACCATTGTCAGACATCCTGGTGAGGGAAAGGCTTCAGTTCTTCACTACCCATTGGGAAACAATTTGCCAGAACAATCAATGGACCTGACAAATAAATTCAAAGAGACTTGGTATCACCATCAGTGCACATGCTCCAATGTCCAGGGTCCCTTCAGTTACAACTCTCCCCAACAATGCATTCAATGCAGCCACCTTACAGTAAAAAATCAGTTTCCCCCTGAAAAGGGTGGTAAAAAATCATTTTCCCTGGGTTTTTATCGAGACTGTTGTTGGTCCCAAAAGGCCTACAACTCTTTGAGCATTTAGAGACTTAAACACTGTCAGTTATTTAAGTCATTCCCAAGATGGAAACACTAGTTGGGTTTTGAATGCCATTCAGTGGAGAGACTTCATAATCAGTGTGTGCTTAAAAGATGTGTATCTTTATGTTAGCACTCCCATTGAGACTCAACATCTGTGTTCACACAACTGATGGACAGTAAGGGCCACCTCCACATTAGCAACGTCAAAACTGACAGGACAACATTTTGCAAAAACAATGGTGGTTTCACTGCTTACACCGGACAGTCTCTGCTCAAGAATTCCACGTAGAGGTTTGTCATATTCCAGACTGACTAAATTTATTAGTGGACTCACTGTCCCAGAAGAGTCAGTTAATACAAATGGAATGATCTTTTCATCCCTTGGTTTTCACTTGTATATGTTCCCCTTCAGGTCAACCAATAGTGCATCTATTTGTGAAGAGATGGAATGCAAAAATCCTATTGTGTTGCCTTATCCTGATTGCTCCACTCAGATGAGAACAGTAAATCAATGACCTCATAAATCTGGCATTAGAAATTCCCTGGAAAACACAGACATTTCCTCCACAACACAGGCAATCACAATGGCAGGTGATTCATCTGAATCCAGAGCTGTTGAACCTGGACATCTGAATCATATTAAGCAATCCCTCAGCTACAAACAGTTATTGCAAGTGGTTAAGAGAAAGTCCCGCGAGAGATGGCCCTTCAGTTGAAAGTGTATAAAAGGAAAGGGTGTATTTTCACACAGTGGTGTGAGCAGTTGTGCCGTTGAATGCATCGGAATAACTAACTTGTTGCTATGGTTCTTAGATGAGAAACAATTTGTACCAATCATGACCATAGGCTGTCTGACACTGTATTGTCATGCACAAGAGGATTGTTATGTTTATTTTATTTGATTTAATTATATCTGATTTAAAATATATTTATTTCAATTTAATTTTTGTCAGTTTTATTTAATTTTATTTTTCATTACATCCTATTGTAATGTAAATTTATTCACTAGAGATGATACATTTTTCAGAAAATAGTTTGACCTTGACTGTTTTATAAACATCAGGTGTTGATCTAGATCATGACCTAGATTCGAAATTAGTAGCAACCATGTGAATAAGTTTTATATTTATTTTTAAATGATTGGTTGTCAAGGTCATGATGGGACTACGTGTTTAAGATGCAAACAGTTTTTTTAATTTGTTATTTCTTCGAGTAAAGTGATTGGTTTTTGTCAAGGCCCCACTGGGTGAATGTGATCTTTAACAAGGACCTAATTTCTATGAGCTTCTAGAAAATGATCATGTGACCCCTTTTTTACATTTTAGAATATGATATAACCTTTTATTTTGAGAGATATTCTCAGTAGAGTAGAAGTAGAAGTTGGGCTATTACATTGGAAGGTGTATGTTGTGCTGTTTGGAGTTATTTCAAATTACTTGGATTGGAGTTATTTCAAATTATTTGGATTCAAAAGGATTAATTCTTTTTTTTCTGGAAAATAGTTGTGCTCAAGACATGTGAAATTGTGGAACAAGGACAGTTTTTATAAAAATTTATTCAAATTTCCAACACTGGAGTTATAATTCTTGTTTCTACAAGGAACTGTAGACTTCAGCACTACAGATTACAGTAGACATCATCATCTTCCATCTTGGATTCTTCGTGGGGACTCAGACTTGAAATCATTAGAATATTTTGTATAAGGACTATTAAAATTTTATTCTTGGATTATATTTGGATTTGAATCTTAAAACTGTAAAATTATTATATTTTTTTAAAGCTTGTTGTTTTCACTCTTTCTAGTGTTGCTGTTTATTTGAGCCTAAACATGTAACATAAGAGGATATTGGACAATAGAATGATCTGTTGGATGTTTTAGAAAATTTCCATTTCAAACATTCAAAGGCATTGGCTCACTGCCCGAAGTGGAATCTATCATAAGCACTAACCTAGCTGAAAAAGATGCCATTTGAGCATCTCTCAAGGGCTGCGTTTAGTTCACCTTTCGTTTAAGACTTGCTTCCTACTCGTACTAGCAACAGCAGATAGAGTCTTTGCAATACTTGCTTTTATAGTTGACTCTAACTTCTTGCAGTTCCGACAGGAGAGGTCATGATAGCTTTCATTGCAACAAAAAGGCTCCTGTTCAATAGAAATCAGCCTGTCTACTTTGGACTTTTCATCTTGAGTTCATCTGCAGCTTCCATTGAGACCTCTGAAATGGTACCGGAAAGGACTGAGCTGGTGTGTCAAGTGAGATCTTGCCTCTTCTTACCTCATAAAGAGTGAAAGGATGACTTATCAGCACACTTTCATCCTGGAAAAATGGGTTGTCCACTCCACATATCAGAAATTAATCCATGATCGGATGAAATTGCTAAGCATCTCAGTTTATGATGATAGGGCAGATGCAAGAAGCTTTGCATTCTAGAGAAACTGGTCCCTAGCATACAAGCAATGTGATGTAGGTCACAGTCCACTTTCTCAGTCTTTTACAACAGAGATCTTTCATCTGAAAAGGCTTTGCTAAAATTGGATGGCCTATTGCTATGGTACAACATGTTACCTTCGCAGTTCTTTTGGCAGCTTCATAAGGATGTGGCACTTGTACTGGATTTGCAGGATAGAAAATTTTTCCCATTAATAAGTCACTTCCTAGCATATGGAGTTTTTTCTCCAGCTGACTTATTGTTTAGATGCCACCTCACAAACCATAGGGAACCAGAGATGGCCTATCAGGGGTAAGGGGATGTGAATCTTTCCACCTCTTACCAATTCTTCTGTGATGTTATAATAGGGTAACATATTTGAAGAAGAAAGCAGTAGTACTTACCCAATCATAATACAGATCCAGCCTCCCCAAAGTTGCATTTATATATTGTGCACTCCACTCCAGTTGTAACTGAAGTATTCATGGGATTTGCTGCCAATCCACGTATCAAGTGGAGATCACCCTAACTGCCACCTATATGGGCACACAAATGTTGGTTTCTTGGCTAAATTGTGTTAATTTGGTAAAGCTGGATTTGTGCAGTAGTAGTAATTCTTATAATGTATTATGATCAGGTAAGCAGTATTGAAAAAACATGTATTTTACTTGGAAAACGTTTTTCATTTGCACAGATTTCCTTGACAGATCTGCATCATACTCACCAGAATCATCATGAGGCTAATATAAATCATTCTGTGACATGCATTCCTGCCTCTTTGATCATGGGGTCAAAGTCACAGTCATATCTCATTTGTGTTAAGGTTTTGGTCAAAGTAGTTTAAGCTCACCTGACCATAAGCCCAACCAAATTTATGGTATGGCTCTTTTTTTGGCATGTTTTGTCTGCTATGCATACATCAAAGTGTTTCTTTGTAGTCCATATTTCTGATCTGATTTCTATTAAACTTTAACATGTGTCTTCTAGGGTCAAAATGGTAGTTGGATGTGAAACACTATTCTGACTAGACCATGACAGATTTTGTATTTATCACTCAATGATTCTAACCATTATATCAGAAAGTTATAAGTACAGGCAAAATAATTACCCATGGGCTCATCAGTCTCTCTCTCTCTCTCTCACACACACACACACACACAGAGACACATGAGTCCAACTGCACTGATGCCGATCTGTTAGCACATTATGCTAAGGAGGGGGATCATTAGGCATAATCAATAGAACAAACAACATAGGCTCTGATCTGCCATCGCAATATGTTATAGTGGATCAAAGTTTGTTGTTTTCAGTTGGACTTGTCTTATAAGTGATTATATATGGTGTATACCTCTTAGATGACTGATTAATTTTTCCAATGATATTTTGCATCTGATAAAACTATAATCATTTGTGAACTTGTCTCCATAGTAACTTGTTTCTATTTTTGTCCCAAGGTCACTCTGATGTAGTCATGGGAGCTGTTGTAGTCAATGATGACAAGTATGCTGAGAGATTACGCTTCTTTCAGAATGGTGAGAATGATTAAACTGCCATTAATGAAGTTTATTTGTATGTTCTAGTAATTTTTTAGAGCTTTTGGTTTGCAGGTTAAGAAATCAAATGAAATTACATTTATTGCATGACTGCTCTGTTGTATAGATTCAATACACATATCATTTTTCTACATGAAACAAATATATAACATCAAAAAAGATGTCACAACATCATGCATGTCAAAGTTGGAATGACATCTGATTGAATTTTAAAGTCACTGCAGTATTCTGAAGTTTTGTTATAAATAAAATAAGTATCTTTTTCATGTGATAATGCGTACATTTCTGACAACATAAATTTGCTGCCAAGACTTGCAGAAAATAGAAATTATTGAACTTGTCGGCTAAATATCATTTGAAATGTTTGCTCAGGTAAGATCCTCTTTGTAATAAGTTTGAGTGTTACAATGATAATGCTAGTGGTAGAAAGTGCAAGAAATTATAATCATCTTATTTAGCTTACCATTTATACTTAGCTTATGAGTCAAGTCCAGTTGCAAACTGCATAGATCCAGATCTGCTGTCACATGCAGGCAGAACAGAATCTATGCAACTTGTTAGACAGTTGAATAGAGGATCATGATGTAATGGCTGTTAGGGTTTGTGTTGTTTATTATTGAGAACTTGCAGTAATTCTTGAAGAGAGAGCAGTGGTTTCAAAAAGAACCATGTTATGTTAAACTAAATACAAAACTTCTTTTTTGTCCAATATGCGACATTTTGGTAAAACATGTTTATGTTATTGGCTCAGATGTAATACATAGGTAAGTAGGTAAGGCATGGGTATCACTCATTTCATGAACAGTAGCAGCATCAATACATAGGTAAGTAGGTAAGGCATAGGTGTCACTCATTTCATGAACAGTGGCAGCATCAATACATAGGTAAGTAGGTAAGGCATGGGTATCACTCATTTCATGAACAGTGGCAGCATCAATACATAGGTAAGTAGTTAAGGCATAGGTGTCACTCATTTCATGAACAGTGGCAGCATCAATACATAGGTAAGTAGGTAAGGCATAGGTGTCACTCATTTCATGAACAGTGGCAGCATCAATACATAGGTAAGTAGGTAAGGCATAGGTGTCACTCATTTCATGAACAGTGGCAGCATCAATACATAGGTAAGTAGGTAAGGCATGGGTATCACTCATTTCATGAACAGTGGCAGCATCAATACATAGGTAAGTAGGTAAGGCATAGGTGTCACTCATTTCATGAACAGTGGCAGCATCAATACATAGGTAAGTAGGTAAGGCATAGGTGTCACTCATTTCATGAACAGTGGCAGCATCAATACATAGGTAAGTAGGTAAGGCATGGGTATCACTCATTTCATGAACAGTAGCAGCATCAATACATAGGTAAGTAGGTAAGGCATGGGTATCACTCATTTCATGAACAGTGGCAGCATCAATACATAGGTAAGTAGGTAAGGCATGGGTATCACTCATTTCATGAACAGTGGCAGCATCAATACATAGGTAAGTAGGTAAGGCATGGGTATCACTCATTTCATGAACAGTAGCAGCATCAATACATAGGTAAGTAGGTAAGGCATGGGTATCACTCATTTCATGAACAGTGGCAGCATCAATACATAGGTAAGTAGGTAAGGCATGGGTATCACTCATTTCATGAACAGTGGCAGCATCAATACATAGGTAAGTAGGTAAGGCATGGTTATCACTCATTTCATGAACAATAGCAGCATCAATACATAGGTAAGTAGGTAAGGCATGGGTATCACTCATTTCATGAACAGTGGCAGCATCAATACATAGGTAAGTAGGTAAGGCATAGGTATCACTCATTTCATGAACAGTGGCAGCATCAATACATAGGTAAGTAGGTAAGGCATAGGTGTCACTCATTTCATGAACAGTGGCAGCATCAATACATAGGTAAGTAGGTAAGGCATGGGTATCACTCATTTCATGAACAGTAGCAGCATCAATACATAGGTAAGTAGGTAAGGCATAGGTGTCACTCATTTCATGAACAGTAGCAGCATCAATACATAGGTAAGTAGGTAAGGCATGGGTATCACTCATTTCATGAACAGTGGCAGCATCAATACATAGGTAAGTAGGTAAGGCATAGGTGTCACTCATTTCATGAACAGTAGCAGCATCAATACATAGGTAAGTAGGTAAGGCATAGGTGTCACTCATTTCATGAACAGTAGCAGCATCAATACATAGGTAAGTAGGTAAGGCATGGGTATCACTCATTTCATGAACAGTGGCAGCATCAATACATAGGTAAGTAGGTAAGGCATAGGTGTCTCTCATTTCATGAACAGTAGCAGCATCAACAATGACTAAAGTTTTGTTGAAAAATGTTCTGTATATTTGTATATCCCAAAGCCTGAAAACGATGGCCTAATACTGAGTTAGATTCTGAAGCAATAAACAGTGTCCTTTTATATATAACAGTGTCCTTCTTTATTTATGCAGTCTTACACTCCCTCTAAACCCGATATAAGGTCACGGTCATTCATGAATAAAAATATTTGTATCAGGCAGGTGATGTAAATCATTCCTTGGAATTCTGTTGTTTTTCTTCTGATTAATGTCAGCTTCAAGTTATTTCTGAAACTTGCATGTAAAGTCAGGAACTGATAAATGCATTGACGTTGAGGAGTACTACTTACTACTAGCAAAAGCAGGGCCAAGTTACCTAGGTTTTACATTCTGATGATTTTATCATTTACCTTTATTTTTGAGGTACTTTTACGTGCATGTGTATCAAAATGGATAACTGCATTAATTACTAAAACTAATTTTCACAATTCCCAAAAGGTAGACCTGAATGATCATGTCTTGCTCTGTTACTTTACTAGCTTTACAGTCATGAATCTCCCCTTATATAGCATTTCATGCAATTTCTTGTTGAATGAGTTCCATTATGTGATCTCTGAGTTCAGCGGTTGTTTTTGATACTTGTGGAAGCTTGTTATTAAAATAGATTTGACATGGATGATTTATTGATATAAAGATATGTTTAAGTTCTGAATGTAAATTTTTTTATTTGATAGCTTGTGGTCCAGTACCATCTCCATTTGACTGTTTCCTTGTCAATCGAGGCCTGAAGACACTGCACTTGCGAATGAAGGAGCACATGAAGAATGGGCTTGCAGTTGCCAAGTTTCTTGAAGGAAACCCAAGGGTGGAAAAAGTTATTCATCCAGGTTAATAAGGGTTTAGTTTTAAAATTATCCAGTTTATGTATAACATGTACTCTTCTGTATCATAAACCCTGTCCTGTCTGCACACCTTGCAATGGAAAATTGATTGTCCTTTGCTGTTTCAAATACTGTAATCATTACATTCTCAGAGGTAAGGTAAGAGTTACATTCCTTTGCAGTAGGTCAGAGGTCATTGAGAAAATTGAACATATGCAATTATTTGTTCCCGTTTGTTCCCATTGTTACTAAACAGAAACTTTACAAAACAAAACTATTTTGCTTACCTTAGCATCTATTTACCACAATCATTTTTAAAAATTGATTTTTTTTCTCCTTTGTACCTTTGACATATTGCAAAAGGTACATTACTTCTTTCATCTCTGTGGAGAATTTGTTAATTGGTCTACTGAGTTTGTACTGTATATGGGTAAATAAAGGGTATAACTCTTAAATCTGGAACAAAACTCTTAACCACAGAATGTGTATATTGATCTATTGAGTTTGTATTAGACATGGGTAAATAAAGGACATAATTTTTAACCACAGCTCATTAGTATATTAGTCTATTTATTTTGTATTATACATGGGATAAATAATATACATTGTCTTGTAATGGTGTGATGTGATGTGTTTTGATTTTTATAACGTGGCTTTAACAAGTTTTCAGTCATATTGCTACGATGTCTGCAGTGAGGCAGTTTATAGTGATGTAGCATGATGTCCCACCCAGTCACATTATCCCAACACCAGGCTGACCAGTCCTAACACTAACATCTTAATGCTGAGCGCCAAGCGAGGCAACTGTTAGTACTTATAAGGGAAACAAAATTGCAGTGTGGTTGATGGCAAGTGCTTTATTGCCTGGGTTATCTCACTTAGAAAGGTTTCAATGTTTAATTCTCATAAACACATAATTTTCTTGAACATATTAATCTGGTATTGAATTTTCACATGATTTTAACTTGTTTGCTGTGATAGTGTATGGTTTTGTTTTATATGAAAAACCAAATTTTTTTTTGTATGTTCATAATTTTTGCACTAAGCAAATGACCATATAAATTTAATAATTTGGTATACTGGGTTGATTGGTTGGTAGGTATTTAACAGCAGTTAGGACTGGCTTGGTATTGAATCCACAACCATGAATGTATAGTCTGATTCTCTTCCAAGGGAGCTATTGCAGCTCCCTCAACATGTTTGCCTCCGAGCAGACATTTTATGGAGCACTTGGCAACAGGCTTTTGGGGGCAAATATTTGTATGTCATACCAATCTTATCCATACATGAGAGAATCTACAGAGTTTACCTCTATATGACCTTTAACTTCACCATCATTCTTAGGCAGAATATTCCCTTGTTTGCACATACATAATACTCACCTCATGCATGATACTCACCTAATGTATAATGCTCACCTAATTCATAATGCTCATCTCGTGCCTACTACTCACTTAACGCATGATACTGATCTGATACATGATACTCATCTAAAGCATAATACTCACCTTGTGCATAATACTAACTGCATGCATGATACTCCTCTAATGCATAATACTCACCTCGTGCAGAATACTCACTGCATGCATAATACTTGCTCAAAATGTAAACAGCACTGACGCAGATCAACAATTGCAACAGATGAGGTCTTGAACTTTTGCACATGAATTTTGTCACCCAATCACAAAGTTTACTTTGTAACATGTTTGATTGGCTGAGTGAAAATATAACCTCAAACTCAAGTTTGGACTTTGTGCAGTTTGTTGCAGACATGGCTTCTAACTGCTGGTGTAAACCTTGATTGGAGAATATCATGTAACTGCAGTTCTAGGTCTACTCTGTCCACACTTTGATGCTTGTTTTAAATTGGAAGATACAATATTTTCTGTAATGTTGACTAGGCCTCAAGTCACATCCTCAGCATGAGCTGGCCATGAAACAGATGAAGGGCTTCAGTGGGATGGTCACTTTCTACCTCAAAGGAGGACTCGAGGAGTCCAGAGCATTCCTAAAAAATCTCAAGGTAACCAATGTGATCAAAGAAAAGTTTGCTTGTTTCACACTGGGAATGTAAGGCAGCATCTTAGGGAGTGATTATTATTTTGATATAAAACTTTCAAAGAGTGAAGAATGTAATTTATCAGGAATTTAATTTTCAGTTTTTATTGGAATTATCATTTCATCATGTACATTATGTTATTGTGGCACATATGAGATAATGTCATTTTACAAAAGTTTTAAAATATTTCAATGCAACTTCTTGTTTCATTATATTTTTTTATAGAATGATTTATTCTATGTGCAATCAACACAAAATGTTTTATCATGCAACTTGGCAGTTTTTTTGAAGATTCAAATTTATATGCATGGACAAATTTTAAAGATGAGGAAAATAACATCTATTTATGGAATCCAAGGTCTAGATAGGAATTTAAGGTGGAAACTTTTATTTTCTGGCTTGGAACCATTGTTTTTTTTGGGGGGGGATGGAGGTTGCTGTTTTAAAATTTTGTGAGTTATTCAAAACACAGTCTTATAATAACAGACACAGAGCCATTGTGACATTGATGATGCCTTTTAGAATGTATGAAATGGCAAGATGACAAAGACCAGTTAATAATGTATTTAATTATAAGGTTCTATTTGAGTGAGTACCCTCACAGTAATAAAGTAATGTGACTTTAAACAATGCATGGAACATTCAAAACGTTTATATTGTTCTTTTGTGCCATCATAGTACATCAACTGTGTGCATTGGGAATATGCTTGCAAATTTGGAATGAATGCTTAAAAGATTAAATTGCTTGATTTTAATGCATTAAAAATTTTCATTGGCTTTTAGTTATTTGCTTGCATAGCATGAATCTGCTTATATATAGCCCTGCAGGCAGGACAGTAAATTAAAATTGAATGTATTTGTAAATATTCAAATAAGCAATTGTAACATGAGCCTGTAGAGAATATCCTTGCAGAATCTGATTTTAATCTTGTGTTTGAATATTATCTTTGGTCTGTTTTTAAATGTTTGAAGAGAGAAAGTTTATTACAGTTCCATATTTTGTGGTTATTGCAAAATGATTTATATGTCATTTTGTACATTGCCATGAAATGTTAAATCCTTTCAGTCACTTGTTAGCAGCTTCACTTAACATAATTAGTTGAGATGTTTAGAGTTTAAAATTTAGATTGCAGCTGTGGCCAAAGTTTTTGTTGTACTTTTACAGATCTTCACACTTGCTGAAAGCTTAGGAGGGTATGAAAGTCTGGTGGAGTTGCCGTAAGTTGTTCACTAGCTACCAATCACTGGTTGCATGTTGTTAATGTTTTTCCTACTCCTGAATTGTGGTATATGTTCTAGAGACCTAACTTTTACTTATGTTACCTTATGTGACTAGATGTCAATATGAGGTGGTGCTGTGTGTGATGGCAAAGTACCTGAATAATGTCAATTCCCATTGCTTTTGGATACAGTACATTAACAAAATGTTTTCTCAGGCCAGTAAGACAATTGTACCAGTACAACTTCCTCTCAGTTTTACTCTTCCCAGCAGATCAATAATTATAATTATAATCCAATTAATTATCCATTTTTGTTTATTCTTTTCTTGTTTGATATAGAATGAAATTCAAAATGAAGCTTGCTCTTGGACTGTGCAGTTTTAACAGGCACTGCAAGTGTTACAAATGCCTATAAATACCATTTGTCCGTAAAGGACACAAATGACGATACTAAGTGCAAAGTCACTGGTAAATGTTATGAATACTGGTAAACATCCAGGCATAAATGACAGTTACTGACAATATTAAGTGGAAAGTCACTGGTAGATGTTACAAATACTGGTAAACATCCAGGCATAAATGACAGTTACTGACAATATTAAGTGGAAAGTCACTGGTAAATGTTACAAATACTGGTAAACATCCAGGCATAAATGACAGTTACTGACAATATTAAGTGGAAAGTCACTGGTAAATGTTACAAATACTGGTAAACATCCAGGCATAAATGACAGTTACTGACAATATTAAGTGGAAAGTCACTGGTAAATGTTACAAATACTGGTAAACATCCATGCATAAATGACAGTTACTGACAATATTAAGTGCAAAGTCACTGGTAAATGTTACAAATACTGGTAAACATCCATGCATAAATGACAGTTACTGACAATATTAGGTGCAAAGTCACTGGTAAATGTTACAAATACTGGTAAACATCCAGGCATAAATGACATTTACTGACAACATTAAGTACAATGTCATCCGATCTAGAAATTGGGACATTTATTGGCAGTGTGTGCTGTAGATGGCACAGATCTATGTAAATGTCACAGATGAAATTGAAGAAAGAGTCTGAAACTCAAAGACATGTTTCTGAAAAGTATAAGTTGAAATGAAAAATTAGTCATCTGTCCATTCATCCATACTGAAGTTTTTTTTAGCATTCAGTGGCCTGCATTTTGCCTTGCTTTTACTAAATTAAAGAAAAAATGTCATTTTAATAGTAGTAATACATTTCAAATGAATGACGATAAAACTGAGACCATTCTGATCACAACACAAAGACTTTATCAGACACATCCTTTACCTCAAACAATAAATATCAGTAACACCAACATTAAATTCACACAGTCAGTAGGAAACCTAGGTGTCACTCTGGACAGTACTCTCATGTTGCAACAACATGTCATGAACATATGCAAGGCTGCATATCTTGAGTTGAGACACATCAGCTCAATTCGCAAATATCTTTCAGTTGATGCTGCTAAAACACTTGTATGTTGATTAGTACTTTCAAGATTGGACTATTGTAACTAAGTTCTGTCTGGTTCATCTCAGTATCTGCTCCAGAAACTTCAAAAAGTTCAAAACACAGCTGCTCGGATCATACATAGGGTACCACGATCGGAGCACACCTCCCCACTGCTCTGTACCCTACACTGGTTGTCCATTCAATCCAGAATCAAACACAAAATTTGTTCTCTGTGCTACGTTTCACTGATGGAGTCCAGTCCAACATAACTATCTGACCTCACCCATATGTACACACCAGCAAGATACTTATGCTTGTCTTCTGACAATCGTATACTCATTATTCCCACTATGAAAATGAAGTCATCTGGACAATGTTCTTTTGTATACCAGAGCCCAGCAACGTGAAATGAATTGCCTACTGAACTTAGACACAAAGACACAGTGATTCCATTCAAGAGTGCTCTTAAAACTTACTTATTTCAACTGCTAGAACAAACTTAAAGACCTAATAATGTTCCTTACCTTAAATATTTTCAGCATGTTTTTATGTTTTCTAATTTCATGGTGTTTGTTTTTTGTAATAATATCATTATATATGTTTTTTTATGTTATAGGTGTTGTGTAATGTTGTAAAGCGCGTAGAGCTTCTAAAGATTAGGTGCTATAGAAAGTCCTCATTATTATTACTATTATTGGATTGCTACATCTTTATCTGGTGCTAGTCACCAGTCCAAATTGATTATTCCCTCCTACTTTTAGTAATTTGAGGTCTAAAATGAAAACATTATCCCAGCCTGGGATCTTAATCCACTTCCAACAATTGAAATATCTTTCTACTTTTCCTTTGTTTTCATTATCAGCCAATCATGGATGGATGAACTTGATCCTAAAAAAAACCCCAAAATTATTGCCCTTGATAAACTTAGGTTATGAAAGTTTTAAGCTTACTATCAGCTAAGATTTCATACTATTTTATTATTTTCACCCATTCATGAAATACATTCGTGAATAAATTCATAAATAAGACTATTTGTGTCTTACATTCCTAGATGCATGCTTGTCACTCTTCTTTATGAAATTCTGGAAAGTGTCAGTTTTTTGTAGACAAACATATAGATATATCGGTATGTTGACAGAATTAGAGAGATAATAATCATCCATGTTACATAGCATATGAGAGAAAGATACAGACAGATGGACTGATGGATGCACAGACATGCATTAAAAAGCATACAAAAAACCTGGACAATTCAGGGGTGTAATCAATTGTATTATCTTTGCAAAGGAGCTGATATGATGACATACCAATTAGATGAAAAAAACAATGTTAATCATTAACAATATGACATATACCATAGACTCTGTACTTGCTGAACAGTAATTGTCAAAATTCGTGATATTTACAGTTATTGGGTGGATGGTAAATGTCATAACAAGTGTAAATGGCAAGAAGTTTTCCATTTACAAATTTCAGAGTCACCAGTGAATGTCACGGTGTGATATTTACTGAAGCCATTGCACATGATGTCCCATACAGATGCTGTAAGTGTGTGTGATTTTGACTTTTATTGTAGCTTTAACAATTTTTCAGTCATATCGCTACGATGTCTGCAGTGTGGCAGTTTATAGTGATGTCTAGCACTGGGGCATCATGCAGCAGACATGTAGCATGATGTCCCACCCATTCACATTATCCTGACACCAGGCCAACCAGTCCCAGCACTAACCTCTTAATGCTGAGCGCAAAGTGAGGCAGCTGCTAGTGCCATTTTTATATGTCTTTGATATGACTTGGCCGGGGATCAAACCCTCGACCTCCCACATCCGAGCAGATGCTCTAGCCACTAGGCTACTGGAGCTTTTCAAATGTTCTCAGTTGCACGTATTGTTTACTATCTCAGTCATTGGTGCTGATCGTACATGCTGCTCACAGTTCAGTAATTATCTGTATTTTATTTCACTACTTGGTAGTGCATCCATTCCTGTGTGAACTATGAGATTAACTATGAGATTAAACATTGTCTTAAACCTTTTAGCTCATTGCAGATTGATTATCGTTGCCTCTATACATTCACTGTGTCATTTTAAAGGTTCCATCTTAGACTTATTATGCATCATTAATCTGGCTATTTTAAAGAGAAATTTAAATTAAGTATATTAAAAAAATTTTCCTTTCTTTGAAAGCATATACCATAATGTACTCACTTATATGTTAAGTCTAATTGCAAACAACAAAGATCCTGATCTGCCGTAGCATAATGCACCTCAGATCAAGGTCTATACTGTTCATTCTAAAGATTACTCCTAACAAACTGCACAGACCCGGATCTGCAGGTGCATTATAAGCAAGTATATATAGTACAATAGCTAAGTCACTTTTTACAGCTACAAGTGTATTTTGGTGATTTTGAATACACATACCTTTAAATGGCATTTATTCACTTTATGTCACACCTTGTCCATCCAAATTCCATTGAAGATTACTGTATAAATTCCTCTCAAAATGCTTAATAGCAAATTGAATGATAATGTACTTCGACATTTTGAGGCACAGTCAAGCAAGTTTGGTGATCTCATTTAAACTGGTTCTGTTGTGTGCTATGATGCAAGAGGGAATGAGTCTGCAGTAGGAAAAAAGTTGTGCTACAAACATAAACAGAGACATGACAGTGTCGTCATTTATAAACAAAACCTGGGGAAACACTGGCAGGAAGAAGTTTGCACACAAGTCCATCAAATCTGAGGCAATTATGTAACTTCATTTATCTTTTGTATGGTATGTCATAGCTTTTATTTCAGTTCGTACATAATACCTATTTTTCCCATAGATGTATGTGTTTTCATAAATGTAAAGGACTAGTAAGACGGTTGTTAATTCAGATTAATTTTAGTTAAATTGTAAATCATTCTAACATGTCATTTTGAAGAAAAGTCATATGAAAATACTAAGAATAAAACTTATTGTATGATACTATTCTATCCCTTTCATAGTTGAACATCCATACTGGAGATGATTGAAGATGCACATGACATCTTGTTCCTTGATTCTCCCATGCCTTGTAATAGTTCAATCCAGTATTTATTTTTTTGACCCAGTGTAATGCTGAACTGCCATTGTAAAAGTCCTTAACGATCGACAATTTTCATCTGGAATTTTTGTTATGTCAGTTAATGTGTAGATCACTCAAAAATCATGATAGAATAAACTTTGTTGTAACTATACTACGATTAAATTTAAAAAATAAAATTATTTTGTAAACTTATATCAGTAAATGTGCTTACATGACCGCAATGACTTGTACTATAGAAAGTTTTGAGGGACATAGAAAACATCTTGTTTGTCAGTGTCTGCCCTTCTGTTCAGATTGTTGTGGAGTAATTTTTTGATATTTTGTGTATGTAAAAGCCAGCTCATCTCGGTCAGATGGAATTAAGTATTGTCACTGCCTTTGAAGTCTTAATCTGGAAGGTTTTCATCAGATGTTACACGAGAGGAAATGAAGATCTATATGTGCACAAACAAGTTGGCCACTGATCCGAACAATAAGCATTTATTTTGACAATCAACTCAAGAGCAAAAGATATATACAATTTGGAATAAACACACACAAAAAGACACATGTTTGTGTGTGTGATTTGGATTTTTAATGTTGCTTTAAAAAGTCTAGCACTGGTGCATCACACCACAGACAATTAGCATCATGTCCCACCCAGTTAAAATATCCTGACACCAGGCTGACCAGTCCTAACACTATCCTCTTAATGCTGAGCGCCCAGCCAGGCATCTTCTAGTACCATTTTTTAAAATAAGTCTTTGGTATGACTTGGCCGGAGCTTCGAACTTTCAACCTCCTGTGTCCGATTAGGCCACCGGTGCGATATATACAATTGTTGATACAAGGATTTATTAACACATAAAAGGCATGTACACTGAGGCCTGGTGTTCATAAATTTTGTTCACAACCAAAATCAAACAACAGTAATTGTTGTATTGTATGACTTTTCTTTCTTTTTGGCTTGAAAAACTTAATAAAGCTTGGATTGTATACCAAGCAAAACTTAACTGCAAACATCCAGTGAAAAAGATCTGCTGTTCCATGATGTGTTGGATGATCTGTGTCTATGCAGTTTGTTATGAGTTTACACTAGAAGAAACATCATAGATCCTGATCTGCTGGCGCAGTATGTGATGGCTTATCAGGGTCCAAGTTGTTTGTAGTTGAACTTAAAAGAAAGTATATATATATATATATATATATATATATATAGTAATTTAAATAATGCTAAAACTGATAGAAAATTATGGTAGGAATTGCTAATGGAAGAACAGATAACCAGATGAATGGGTGAATAGATGGTCAGATTATAAAATAAAAGTTATGTGTAATGCATACTTGAACATGAATGCATAATCATCAAGAATATGTGCACTTTTTCTTCAGTTGTCAGGGTTCAGACATCACCTCAATCATTGCATCATTGGATGAAAGTCAGTCACTTATTTGATGGTTACAAGACATTTTAGCAAAGAAAGCTTTGGGCAATTTAACTAAACGAAATACAGCAAAATAATGTGACATCATGTGCAATTATTAACTTCTAATGTTCTGACCAGGTACACTGGTGGTAAAATGTCAGGTGACCCAATGAAAACTCATAGCACCCCTGCATGCATACGTGAGGTTACTATAATGCTTTATCAAAAACAGCAGGCATTGATTTGACCAAACTGAACATAGAAAACTACTTTGTTATATAATACCAGGTTTTATCACATGGTATATATAGTGCTGTAATCTCTCAATAAAACAATTATATATCACAGATTTGCTTAAATATCAGAGCAGAGTCTTTGGGGTAACATAGAAGTCACACTGTGACATGTATAGCAATGTCACATTGCCAAGCCATTGAGTAATGCAGTGTCACATAACAAAGTCACTGAGTACTGCAAATGTCAATCTTTCATATGCATAGCAATGTCTCACAAGCAAGTCATTGAGTATTGCAGTGTCACACAAGCAAGTTGTTGAATAATGCAGTGTCACACAAGCAAGTCATTGAGTAATGCAGTGTCACACAAACAAGTCGTTGAGTAATGCAGTGTCACACAAGCAAGTCATTGAGTAATGCAGTGTCACACATGCAAGTCATTGAATAATGCAGATGCCACTGACTATGCCCCAGCAGCCTAAGTGGATATAACATCCACCTGATAAGGGAGGTTGTGGGCTCAAAACCCAGCCAAATCATACCAAAGACCTATAAAAATTTTCCTAGCAGCTGCCTCACTTGGTGCTCAGCATTAAGAGGTTAGTGTTAGGACTGGTCGGCCTGATGTCGGGATAATGGTGAAAGGATGCGACATGATGCAACATGCAGTGTTGCCCCCTACCCTCATGTGGGCTTCAGGGACCCCAAAATTTTAATTTAACCCCCAGTTTTGATGGCAAAGTTTTTTTAATACTCAGTCTGACCCCTAATTCTGACACCTAGGAATACACTGCATCTTTGGCATGATGCCCCACCACTAGACATCACTATAAACTGCCACACAGCAGACATCATAGTGGTATGACTGAAAAATTGTTAAAGCTATGTTAAAAATCCAAATCACGTGCACACACACAGATGCCACTGTGATGTGTATGGCAATATCACACAATAAAGTCAGTGAGTAATCGAAATGTCTCAGTGTAACATGTGCATATCCATCTGACATCATGGCAAACTCATTAAGAAATACAAAGTTGTTGCATTATTTAATGACGTTTAAACTGATATTCATCAGATATGAAATTTCTTTAATAATACAATATTATTTACCTCATGGAATAACTTTTATTATCATATTAACACACAAGAGCCTCTGTATGTCTACTGCAGATCATTGATGACCCATGCCTCAGTGCCACCTAATGAAAGGGAGCAATTACAAATCTCAGACAGCTTGATTCGACTCTCAGTTGGAATTGAGGATGAAGAGGATCTTATAGAAGACCTGGATCAGGCATTAAAGGCAGCAGTAAGTCCCATTTATCTCATAGTCTCTTTAAAGGCATCAGTAAATTCAACACACAGTTCTCGTTTATCATATATATTCTCTTTAAAGATTGCAGTAAGTTTGACACAGTTCTCATTTATCATAAAATCTCATTGTTAGAGCAAATGCTTTTTTGGAGCAGACAAGCATCATATGATGGAATAATTATCACAACACCATTAAGTGATGGAATCATTATCACAACACCATTAGGTGATGGAATCATTATCACAACATCATTATATGTGATGTACTCATTATCACAACACCATTAGGTGATGGAATCATCACAACACCATTCGGTGATGGAATCATCATCACAACACCATTCGATGACTGATACTCAGGTGATATAAACAGTGTGTGTGACTGAATCATGATCTGTGACAGATCAGTTTTCCTGAGGATTTAGGATAGTAGGAGTGGTAGAATTAAATGCAAAATACTGTCCTTCGCAATTTAATCATTTCAACATCAACAACAGAAATTAAAGCAAGTCATTTTAACAATGTAAGCTTCAGATATACATCTGGTGTCACTGCTTGATTACTCAGATGTACATCTGGTGTCACAGTCTGATAACTCATTTACATATCTGGTGTCACAGTCTGATAACTCATTTATATATCTGGTGTCACAGTCTGATAACTCATTTACATATCTGGTGTCACAGTCTGTTAACTCATTTACATATCTGATAACTAAGATACATATCTCATGTCACCGCCTGATTACTCGGATGTACATCTGGTGTCACAGTCTGATAACTCATTTACATATCTGGTGTCACAGTCTGATAACTCGTTTATATATCTGGTGTCACAGTCTGATAACTCATTTACATATCTGGTGTCACAGTCTGTTAACTCATTTACATATCTGATAACTAAGATACATATCTCATGTCACCGCCTGATTACTCGGATGTACATCTGGTGTCACAGTCTGATAACTAAGATACATATATCATGTCACTGCCTGATTATTCAGAGATACATCTGGGGTCACATATAACTCAGTAACATATTTGGTGTCATAATCTAACAAATCATTTACATATCTGGTGTCACTGCTTGATTTACTCAGTTATACACCTAGTATCACTGTCTGATTTCTTTCTAAACATATATGGTATCATTTTTTTGTATCACCTCGGGTATGTATATTTTAATTAATAAATTCACATATCTTGGACCCAAACCTAAGACAAAAATATTATGTACTTATGCAAGAGTGTGGTATGGGTATGATTGCAACAAAATCTAGCTTTTACTTTTCTGTTGAAACTCCATTGAGATGTCCTATGTATTAAATTTAGATGTTCATTAAATTGTATTGATGCAGATTAAGACAGTGATACCAGATGTATATTAATGACATATCACAAAGGGGCAGAACTTTGTGTTGACAGGGGAAATTAAGTCACTATTTTACAGATGTTTCCTAATATAACATTAATAACTGACCCTGTTATTGGATTATAACACACTGAGTTTACTTAATATTTTAGTGTGTTTTCATGCAGCATTTTGTCCACATTTAACACTGTATGAAGTTGTTGATGGCTTTGTTAGTGAATTTAGTTTGGCATAGACCTAAGGAGAAACAGACTTCAAAAATTAGTTTGTTACAAATAAAAGCTTTTTAAATATAGAAAATCAGTGCAAATGTCCAAAATGATATTGTTAGAAAATTTATAATTTCAGGACATCAGTTTATTATATCGTGAAATGAGTTGATTTAAATACTTGAAAATGATTTCCTCAAATGATGTTCTCCATACAGGATAAAATGAGTTTAGTCTTGTCACCCATTACAAGTAAGGTAACGTAGTGTATTTACTCTCTCATGCCATGTTCATGGGCAAAACTTATTTTTCATGTAGAATTTCAATAAAGGTTTCATTAAATTTCTCATCTTCTGATCTTTTTGGCTTTTTGTTGCTGTTCAAAATTTTCTGTTTCATTTAGTTTTTGTTCCTGATACCAATTTAAAAAATTGTATTGCCTGGTCAGAATGTTGTATAAAGAGCATTGCCCCAGCTAAGAAGTATAACTAGATTGATGAAGAAGAAGAAGGTGCATAGATTCCTTGTTTGTTTCATCATTGATGGCACTACAACGGATGGTAGGATACAACCCTGCACCCTTCTATCATTAGTTTTACTCACTAACAACTGAACCACCATGAGTGTAGATATGTTGGCAGTAAATGAAATGAAAATTAAAACTGTAACTTTACTAAATTTACTTTGGAACATATCTTTATGAGAGTGATTTTTTTTCTCAGTAAATAAGTTGATTGTCTTTCATATCATACATATAATAATATTTTGGCAAAAAGACTTTACTTGAGATGTCAAAAGTTTTGGAAAATTCTACAGGGTACCCGTCAATTCTAAAGATCGGTTTCCCAGGTACCCGATCAAATGGAAATTAATTTAAGTGTAAGCCTGAACTACTTGGTTGTATGTTCACACCCCAAGAGAGATATAATCATAACTTATTACTAAGTCGCAAAAAGCGTAATCTGAGCATAAAAAGAGCACTCTGTATATTACATGCCATAATGACAGAGAAAGGTACATATTTATTTTATTTAATGTACATTTATATTTGCTTCTTACCTGGATCAGCAGTTAACATTTTGTCACAAATCGACTAATTCCATGGGGATTAGTAATTACTACAAGAGTATGGAGTGCGGGGACATAAAAGAAATGGAGAAATTATTTACTATGCATAACACTCACTTTAACTAGTCTATATGTCTACAGTAACTTTCGCTAATAGTTGTAGAGTCCTTAAATGTTGACTGTTGTAGTATCCTCGACCTGCCATGGTTTGTCATTTAACAAAGGTCTGGTGCAGCATGTTTTAAATTTAACAAAATCCATTTCCTCTAACATTTTTCAGCCATATAACGTCCAACAGTCACATTGATACAGCCGTTTTGGTCATGATATTTGGTGCCATTTATTTTCAATTTAGACCGGACTGCTACTTATGTAGTATCACAGTAGAATGAATCTGTGACAAGTGGTATCACATTCAAGAATCCCATCTGTTTTCTTGTAACTTTTTCATTTAAAAGTAATGCATAAATTACCTTATTTACACATATGGTCAATTTTTATTAGATATTTTTCAGCATTATTAAATAACAAAGATTTCTCTTATATTTAAATATTTCAGTGAAAAATTTCATTCCAAATAGTTGTCCGTTTCGTTCATTTTTTTCCTAACATGGTATTAGAAATGCATATTATGGTAACCAAATTTTTGTGTTGCTTTTGATGTGACAAAAATATCTGTCGGGTTTCCCACTAATAAAAAATAGTCTAGTAATCAAACATGAACAGCGCCCCTAAGTTAAACAGCTAATAGTCGCTCCAGAGACAAAAACTTGAGGAAAAAATGATGTTAGTTAAACTGGATCTTTATATTGTGCATTCTTTTATTTGAATTGTAGTACTTATTTAAATTTTATTTGGTCAAATATTTCTTAATCAGTACTTACTGTTGCTGTTGACGAAAGGTGCTGGCCTAGTTAATAGCATCAGGATCTCAAAACAAGCCCATTGAAGTTGCGAGAAAAATGGCATATGAACCATGGACAGGCACAAAGTTAGGACGGTCTAGTTTTAAATAACAGCATTGAATCTTAAATTGGTCATGCGAGAAAGGAGTAAAGTGTCCTCCTTTGTATAGTACATGTATGATAAGTAAATTGTAAGCAGCTATACAGCCTGTGATGATGAATAAATGTGCACACGACATGAGCCTTGAATCGTAATCATTATTCTGTGTCTAGATCTGAACTTGGAATACTTTTTTTAACAGGTACCCGGTTGTTCATTTTATTACCCAGGTTATTATTAATGGGCGGGTATTCAGGTACCCATTGGCATCTCTATTGCTTGACAGATGAATAACTAGACATATAGATAAATAACTAGACAGATAGATAAATAACTAGACATATAGATAAATAACTAGACAGATAGATAAATAACTAGACAGATAGAAAATTAGAGAGCTAGATAGTCTTATATAGATAGGTAGTTAGATACATAGACAGACAGACAGAGAGACAGATTATGCTTGAAAACAGGAAGACCAGTCATATTAATCATAGACAATGATAGTTATGGATATATGTCAAATAACCAAATCCACCTGGGAACTTCGGTTGCAGAATGATTATTGCATTAGCAGGATGTATGAAGGCATTGGCAAATTTGATGCTTGGCTGAAATATATTGCTAATAATTGATGAATACAGTACATATAATGTTAATGTATTATAAAATTACATTGATAAAACCATTGCATATACAAGGAACGGGAAGTCAGTAATTACAAAATTATAGGTAAGATGTTACCTTCTTGCAGGGGGCCCTGAGTGGCCGAGTGGTCTAAAGCGCTCTCCGTTATGGATCACTGCCATCTCACCTCTGTCTGCATAGGTTCGAATCTTGGATTCGGCCAATGTGGGTATGTGAGAAAGCTTGCCAGTAGCTTCTCGAGGGTCGGTGGTTCTTTCCGTGGATTTCTCGGGTTCTTCCTCCACCATTAATACTGGCCGCCAAGTATAGCCTATCGTGTGCTGAAAAAATGACGTTAAACCCTACAACAACAACAACAACCTTCTTGCAGATATATTCAGATTGCTTGCTGACCACTTTCCTAAATGGCTTGCATTCCTCTGTTTATCCATCACTTTCAGTATCTATGGCACACCAGACCATGTTAATCCAATAATTCCATTTTAGGTAAATTAGTGATTTACCTATTTTTTCTTCCAAGCTGAACATTGAAGAATGTAAATCCTAATATTCCTTGCAAAGAACAAGCATGCTTGCATTGATATATATATATAGTATTACACCTTTCAGTCCTCGGAGCCAGAATTTCTTAAATTTTTATGATTTTCATGTTTCCCAATATGCTTACAAGGGTGGCCCCTGGTGACTGAGCAGTGGTATAAAATGCTTGCCTTTACTGATCATTGCCATCTCACCTTTGTCCATGTAGGTTCATGTCTTGGGCTCAGCCAATGTAGGTATACAGTATGCATGATAGCTTGCCAGTAGATTCCTTTGGGTTAGTGGTTCTTACTGGGGTTTTCCCAGGTTATTCCTCCACCAATTATACTGACTGCCATGTATAGCCTATCTTGTGCTGAGAAATGGTGTTAAACCCCAAACAGCAACAACCATAGAGATCTAAGTAGATCTTTTCTTTTTTCTCCTTCATAATATATTATATGTTTAGGGTTTCATTACACATCAGCACAATCTTGGCTATATACATACATGCAAATCATTATGCTTTTGTCATAGTCATTATGCGTTTTTCACCAGATTACATTTACTGCAAGTCTACATATAGATTACACTTGTTTTGCTACATTAAAGAATAAAATGAAGCAATCAAAATTGCTTCTGTCATTTTATTATTATCTCTTTAATTCCACTCGTAAATTTGAGAATATTCTTTAAAAGAAAGGGACTGCTGTGTAAGAATAGCATAAGAGTATTTTCCTTATTTGTTATTTATAGAAACTGTATATGTCCCATTTAGAAGAAAACGGACTGGTTCAGAAGTGAACCAGTCTTTGTTTTTCAAGAAAATGGCACCAGATGTTAAGTGAGATGCTTTTTGGTGTGATTTCGGATGTTGTACTTTAGAGGAGATGGATCTTTTCAAACTTCTAAACTTGTCAGATCAGAAAAAGTGAAGAATCAACTATACTTTACAAACTTTAAAAGAAGAATATGAGAATAATATAATACATCACTCTGAGCACCTGACCATGATAATTGCATAATTCCAGTTCACGGTCATTCAGCGAAACAGAATTGTGGGATGCATCCCAGATTGAACTTCAATATGGAATGCAATTCAGATGCACAGCATTATGGGATGCATCCCCGATGCAACAGCATTATGGGATGGATCCTCGATTTAACAGCATTATGGGATGCATCCCTGATTCACAGCATTATGGGATGCATCCAAGATGAAGCAACATTATGGGATACATCACAGGTGTAACAACATTATGGGATGCACCCCAGATGCACAGCATTATGGGATGCACCCCAGATGCACAGCATTATGTAGTGCATCCAAGATGAAATAGAATTATGGGATGCATCCCAGATGAAACAGAATTATGGGAGACATCCCAGATGAAACAGAATCAAGAGACACATAGCAGATGAAACAGAATTATGGAATGCGTCCCAGATCAAAAAGGTTGCCTCCATTAGTCACCTCTTACAGATTGTTGGAAGGTACATCAGGCCTATTCTACAATGAGACTACAGTGGGAATCTTCTTGATAATGGAACAAAGACAATATTTAGTCTATAGCTGTTAATATAATTTGGTATTTTTTGTTGTTTAATAAATGTTTGCTGTTATTCCAGATACACTTATCTTGTCTGGACAATCAAAACCTTTCATTTAAGAAGAAATCAGATTAATATTGGCAATTCTTCGTATTTATTTATTATAAATCATCCAGATTTCATTGGTCTTTTTTCACTATTACATGTACAATAAAACCCGTCTTGAAAGACCACTGCTATGAGAAACCACCTTTCTTGAAAGACCACTGCTATGAGAAACCTCCTGTCTTGAAAGACCACAGCTATGAGTATCCACCTCACTTGAGAGACTAGCTTTTCAATGCAATGATTTACTGATTATAGAGTATTGTGACCTGAAATGACAGATCATTTTTGGGGGGACCAAAAGTGTGGTCTTTTAAGACAGTTTCCACCGCATCATCGGCCACATCCAAATGAGATTAAACTTGATTATTTTATATAACAAGTAATAATTTTTGTACAAGAAATTACTTGCATAGTGGTAAGAAATATCTCACTTTTTACAGGGATGACATTTATTGGTACAGAATCAATTAGAAGGAAATGTGTCGAGAAGAATTTTTAATTATGTTTATTCTTCTGTACTATTCTGTTTTTCATTTACAGGTTCAGCTTTGATGATGCTTGTCTTCTATGTGTCTTCTAGAACAAGCAACAATAAGCATTCAATATGGCAAAAGAGCATATCCAGCTGTCATCTTAAGTCCAGGCTATCACACTTTCAGTTTTATATGCATTTTCATGTACAGTATTCTAGAGTTGGGTACCACCAACAATTTTGTAATGAAGTATACAACAGTGCTTTTGAACATTCTGTGATAAGTACCATAGTATGCCACAGTTATAATTTGGACCAATAATTTAATTTTATTTGGGTGGGGGCTTAGAATTTTTAAAAGCAATTATTGATATCTAGTATCTTATGATACATTAAAAATGATTGCATAAGTTTGTCATCTAAACACTGCAACTTAAGCGGGTTGATTCAGCCTACAGTATAGCTGGTAACATGTCAAAGACATTGTGCTGACACTTGAGAGGTTTTTGGCAACAAGTGGGAAGTGCTAAAGTCTCCAATCCATTGCTAAACTATGATATATAGTAGATAGAAGGTACTTAATTATTTTGAGTGAGACACCACAGCCAGTTCTGTACCTACATGTATATCTTTCTACCATTATTTGTTCTATTCCCTTATCCCTTGCTTCATAGAAAGATTTATATAAAAAAAATTGCATTATATTGATTGACGTAAATCCTGAATTATAATGTTTCAAACTTTTCCATTTGAATTTTATGTTCGGCTCCTGAATTTTGATATTTACAGACTGACGGTGGAAAAAATGTGTCGAGATAAAAGAAACACTTTCTTCAATCAACATTTACAATGAGAAAATTTAAGTATTAATGATTCAATGGATGCATGATCATATTAAGGAATCAGAATTTTGGATTGTTCATTTACAAGTTTCATGCAAAAATATCATGTCCAAATTATCCTAACCCACCCACTGTACACCTTCCACCACAGCTTTGCCCTGGACCTACAAGGGGTTTAGGCATATCACTTGACCCCCAGCCTACTTTAAAGTATTGTGGGTTTTCCTAACTTTCACCCATGTGAGTGGGATGCCAACACATGTACAAGGCATTTGTCACAGAGGGCCAGTAAAAATAAAATATACCGACTCGAGAAAGAGAAAATATTCAGTGGACTTGAGGCAGTGAAAAAGAGAACAAAAGCTGTCCTAAAAATATTAATATGATTCTCAGTCCTATAATGGAATCCTTGTACTTAAAATTAACAAATGATCCAAAATAATTGAAAAATGTTATTAATTCTTTATTTTTAATCAGAAGTTTTTACAAAATTTGAATTTGGACAAAATTTTTTAAACAGCATCCCCTTTGGCTGCTATATTTGCATATGTGACATGTGTTAGACATGTGATTAAATATTCATAAATATAATTATTTTTGTAATTGTCAAAATTAGTTGGTCAAAATTACAGCTATTTTTTAAATTTTTATTACTGATTTTTGAAAATATTGTCGTAAAAGGTAAAAAAAATATGCCCTTGATATAAAATTTGTAACAAAATTATTCAGGAGTTTCTGAACATTCCTTACTGATGCAAAACTTCTGAAGTACTGGTATTGTGGAACATTACAATGGTACATACCACCAGGAAAAAAATACCATTGTAAACTGGTTTGCTGGTGATTTTCGTTTTTGCACACCTCAGTAAAATTCACATATTTGTTTGAATAAACCACTTTTATAGGAAAATGCATTTTTGAGATATACATTAAATTATTACTTCCTGTTTACTGAAATATTTTAATATTTTTTACCTGCATCAAATGATCTGGTATTTTCATATATTTAAAGCTATATAATTAACCTTGTTTCTTGTGAAATAGATCTTGAATTAATTCTGCAGTTCAGTTTTTTCTCATTGGTTTCTTAAGTGCATTTATTATGTTCATTTATATTTGGATTAGTCCATAAATTACAAAAGGGCGTTATGCAGATGTGAATATAGATATAAAGAGACAGAATAATGTATTTCTTAGTTTATCTCTTTCTTATGTGTGTTTTTTTTACATGCAGAAATCTTTTTAAGTTAGAAATATTTCTATGCAAATCCTGTACGTAACAAAGAGGTTTATTATAAAATACTGCTTCTGTGTATACCTGGTTTGAGGGATTGTGTACAAGGTTTTGTGCAGTGTGTATTTGTACGGAAGAGATCTTTTTAAAAAATAGAGCTTATAGCCAAAATAATTATATTTTTGCATACTGCAGCCCTTGATGGCACAGATAGTGATTATAGCCAAAGTAATTATAATTTCATATACTGTAGCCCTTGATGGCACAGATAGTGATTATAGCCAAAGTAATTATAATTTCATATACTGTAGCCCTTGATGGCACAGATAGTGATTATAGCCAAAGTAATTATAATTTCGCGTACTGCAGCCCTTGATGGCACAGATAGTGATTATAGCCAAAGTAATTATAATTTCGCGTACTGCAGCCCTTGATGGCACAGATAGTGATTATAGCCAATTTACATTTTTACAACTGCTATCCTGCAAGAAATATTTCACTGTATACATTTTTTATGTGTGCTTATTAGATGGATTGGTGATAACCTATTGATTAAACAAATTTTGTTTTGTGTTTGCATAATCAAATTGTTCTTTTTTAAATCTGTATTCAAGGCAGCTATAAACTTAGTCCTGTAATTGATAAGGTGTATGAACTTAGTGATAATTGCTATCGGAATGGGTTAGATGTTACTATCCTGATGGATTAGGTTTATTATCCTGATGGATTAGGTTTATTATCCTGATGGATTAGGTTGTTATCCTGATGGATTAGGTTGTTATCATGATGGATTAGGTTTATTATCCTGATGGATTAGGTTGTTATCCTGATGGATTAGGTTTATTATCCTGATGGATTATGTTGTTGTCCTGATGGATTAGGTTTATTATCCTGATGGATTAGGTTTATTATCCTGATGGATTAGGTTGTTATCCTGATGGATTAGACTTATTATCCTGATGGATTAGGTTTATTATCCTGATGGATTAGGTTATCCTGATGGATTAGGTTTATTATCCTGATGGATTAGGTTGTTATCCTGATGGATTAGGTTGTTATCCTGATGGATTAGGTTGTTATCCTGATGGATTAAATTTATTATCATGATGGATTAGGTTTATTATCCTGATGGATTAGGTTGTTATCATGATGGATTAGGTTGATATCACGATTGATTAGGTTTATTATCCTGATGGATTAGGTTGTTATCATGATTGATTAGATTTATTATCCTGAAATTAAACATGGAGTATACAGTAAATTGGTTTTTTTTACTGGATGCTGGTTATCTGAACCCTTTTGAAAGTCATAACTAATGGATTGTAACCTGTTATCGCAACCTTTTATAAAAAGATAATATCCTAAGTTCATTGAAACGTAGTGCTTTTTTTTTACTTTGAAAAGCAAAGAGATTGGAAGCATATTATACAAGGGCTGTCTCAGAAATGCAGGGGTAGGGTGTCAAAAGGCACCTAAGGGTTCAGCACTCATCAAAATTTGATTGATTAACATAGAGAGCATGTATTGAAATGTATATTTATAATGAATATATTTAAATAAGTGCCTATGAAAGCTCTGTCGTCCTTGAACTTAATTTATGTACTACCTACAAACAACTTATTACAAACTACAATATAATACATTGTTTTCCAGTCAAGACTGCAATTTATTAATTTAACTTTATCACATATGCAGTTTTACAAGTAAAGTAATGAAGTAAATGTAATAAACGTGAAGTGACATTAAATTCAAGTATCAAGAAACTCGGGAGAAACAAATTTGTAGATCAACACAGGGGTAATATGTATATAGAATAATGGGAAATACGTAGATGAATATGGAGGGGGCAAATATGAAGAGTAACACTGGTCAATATAAGGAGTACAATGGATGGGGGAAATGTGGAGAGTAACATCGGGTGATATGTAGATGAACATGGATGGGGGAAATATGAAGAATACCATGGGCAGATAAGTGCATTAACATTGGGAAAATATGTAGAAAACATTGGGAAGTAGGTCAAGTGACTAAAATATTTAGAGGGACAAGTAGAAAAATGTAGAGTGAAACATGCAGCATAGTATCGCAAGACATATAGTGTAATGTGGGGAAATATATAGAGTGGCATGGGAGATGGTACATGTCATCCACCCTGTCCCATATGTGATGTGCAATTCAACCTCCCATATCAGTCACCCTTAATATTCAGCCAGTTATCAGTTTCTAAATCTGCATATGAATTTGAAGAGATCTTTGCTACATTGCTCAGGGTTATATATTTTGCTATTTGCCAATATTTGTATGATTATATCTGTAAAACTTGAACATGGTAAGGTTGATAACAGTCCATCAAGATTCATTAGTGTTAGTGAGATGTAATGTAAAACTGGTCCCTAAATTAGAGTCCACTGTACCTGTGATGAGTGAATCATCTATGAACTTGTTGAATTTGTTTTTCTCTAGGAGAAGCTGAATATATTTTTCTGTTCTCTTATCAGTGTAAATCTCTTCCTAGGGTATGTCTTGTATATTTTTTTTCTCAACTGTCAATTCCACAAGTTATATTCTACAATCATTTACTTGATCTATTGACTGCCCCAGTGGCCTAGTGGTTAGAGCATCTGCCATGGATGCAGGAGTAGTAGGGTTGAACCATGCCAAGTCTTACCAAGGACTTATAAAAATGGTACTAACAGCTCCCTTGCTTTTCACTCAGCATTAAGAGGTTAGTGTTAGCACTGGTTGGCCTGGTGTCAGGATAATGTGACTGGGTGGGACATCGTGCTACATGTATGCAGCATGAGGCCACAGTACCAGATATTGCTGTAAACTGCCACATTGCAGGCATAATAGCAATATGACTGAAAATGTTTAAAAGGTACATTAAAAACCCAAATCACACGCACACACACTTGACCATTTCACATTAAGAATGCAAAGTTTGCCATACTTCAAGTGGAGAGATTGTACTGCAGTTGAACAGACTGATCAAATTCAGCCAATATGGGTGTGTGAGAAAGCTTGCCAGTAGGTTCCCATAAGTTTTTAGTTCTTGCTGGGATTTTTCCGGCTTCCTCCAACAGTTGTACTGGTTACTGTGTATAGCCTATCATGTGCACTGTAAAATAGTGTTAAACCCAAAACAACAACAAACTTTAGTCAATCATATTTGCTCATCAGCTTTCAATGGAAGCAGATTTAATCATGACATAAAGCCAGGTTAGGGTGGTATGGTCCTGCATTCATCTTGTGCTATCTGTTCATCAAAATTTGGCAGGAGATCACCATGTCCCAACATGGATAGACTTAAAGCTTTCTTCAGTCACTATCACCCACTTTACCATTTCAGTAATTGCTACCTTTGAACAGGATTTCCTTGCCACCCCACTCGTGAGATCGAGGACTCACACTCAGAAGTACCACATTAGTCCACCAAATTGACACTGTCCCAGGAAAGTCCAGTCTTCCATGCATTGCGTTGACAGAAATAGTGTTACATCTTCTCCCTCCTGCTCCTTTAATGTCCCTTGCATAATTCTAACATCTGTCTTTGTCTTGAAAGAATGACTAGCTATATTCAAAACAGCTTCTACAGTCTGGCTGAATCACTGACATTTTGCACTGCTTTGAGTGGCAGCTTCAAAAACGAGTGTCAACAAGCACGTTTTCATTATTCCTGTCAACTATTACCTGGCCTTTTACAAGACAAACATGTTACATATCTTTTACATTGAAATCTCAACTGTCAACATCACAGGCCTGGGAATGTTAAAACCTTCCTTTTTGTGTATACACCAGAAACTTCCTGACATGCAGCAACCTATTCACATGTAAATTTATTGTTATAAATCCTTTGTGGAGCAGTTTGTGCTTTTGAAAAGAAGTTTTTGAACCTAATCATATCCATATCCCCACTACACCAAGTCTGATGAGTATTTCACAGAGAATGTGTATCAACTCCATTAACACATTAACCCCTAGCAACGACTTAATGGGGCAGCAGGTAGTAGCCTAATGCCGAGCTCTGTAGCATCATGGTCATGCATGATACACTAAAGTGGGTGGTATTTTAGAAAGACAGATGTAGCTCTGCAATGATACCAAATAATCTGGAATATCTAGTTGCACTACAAAATACAGATAAAAAAAACTAATTTTTTGGACCTAACTTTTTTTTACCCAAAATTCGTCCGTGGTTGGAATCCGTTTTTGTGTCTGGATTTTAGACATTTTGGTCTCGGATCTAAGGCAAACCGGTATGAACTGCAAACAGACAGATGAGCTTTTGCAAAACGTAGGATAAGATGGGCATTGGAATAAAGAGTGGTCTTCATACAAAAATAATGGCTTCGTTTACCAACTTTTACCCTTCTGCTCATGCACGAGTCAAATAGTCAATGAAAAACGATGTTTCTAACACAACTAGGCATTATGTTATTGAAAGATGACCGGGGATTTGGTGTTTATGAGTCTATTCAGAAATAGCTTTCAAAGTGTGTCTTCTACTCAATTTTCAGGCAAAAATGACAAAAAGCTCTAGGGGTTAATGTGTTAAGCACAACTAAAATATTGCAGTTATCTCTGATCACTTTAGGCATTTGTGTATATTACTGAGTAACATAAATCACATCTGTGTTTTTATGTCTTCCTTGAGAAAATATTATGGCTGGATTTGATTGTTTGTCCAGCATTAGATATACTACTAAATTATTAATGAATCCATCGAAGTCATCTACAGATGGGGCTTCATCAATATCGGTGATAAAATCAATAATATCATTGCCGTCCTCGTCCAAGAATTTTGCATTTTCATTAAAATTTTTAAGTACATTGTAACATCTCTGATCATCAATTGACGGAGCTACTAAATATAACTTATCCCATCTGAGCCATCTCATTATCAGATTAAGTAATAATTGCATCTTACCAGACCCAGATGGACCTATTATTATCATTCTGATGGAATTCGGTAATGCTGAAATGTGTTTGACTGGCTCTTGTTTTTGTGTCGCTGAGAAATCAATGACATCCATGCTATACAAATATAAATAATATGGATTTATATTGTGTTCGATGTAGAGCATCCACCCCCCCACAAGTGGATTAACAACATAATAACAAAAAATAAAAAGCGTGCACTTTGTAAAATGTGGTACATAAAAATATAAATTTATTTCTAATAATAAAATTGATGGTGATATCGCTACTTCTTTAGGAAAATTACCAGGAACTCCATGGGCTACATACCCAGGAGAAAAATATCTTCCTGCATATAATTATTGTGGTCCTGGAACTCAACTTGATATCCTTCATGATGAGCAAGATCAACCAAGACCTGGAGAGTATCCAAAAAATGCAATAAATCGAGCATGTCACATTCATGATGTTGCATATAAAAATCCAGATCTGCAACAACGACATATTGCAGATGTGAACTTGATTCACTCTTTAAATTCCATAAAAAATAAATCTTTCAGAGAATCATTAGCTAACTGGTTGATAAGATCTGCGATGAAAGGTAAACTAGTGCTAGAGGCTGGTAATTAATCAACCGATTATTAAAATAATGGAATCGATTTATTATAGCCCAGGAGGTAATTGGAAAGGTAGAGCAGCAATAAGTAAACTCATTGATGCAGCAAATGTTACACGTTCTGTTGCTGCAAAATGGTTAGCACGACCGGCAAAATGGCAGGGTTCACTACCACCACCTAAAAAATTCTGCATGTACATTTTGATGTCAGCACTCTTAATAAAGTTCATCAAGCAGTTATTTTATTTTTACCACACGAATCTATTAAAATTGGTAGACGTCAATCACGTACAAATAAATATGCATTAACTTTCGTTGACGTTGCAAGTGGGTAAAAGGAAGCAGAGCCATTATCAACTAAAACAGCAGCTAAAGTAGTATCTGCTTTTGAACTAATTTATCAGTGAGGACCCTTGTGATGACCACAGTTGCTACAGGTTGATCCTGGCAAAGAATGTATCATCTCTGATGAAAATACATAATGTCAAGATCAGATGAGGACATACCACAATTCATCTTGATCAGGAAATTGTTGAATGATTTAATTGAGCACTTGCTAAGCAGTTATTTAGAATATGCAAAGGAAATAATTCAGAAAGATATGAGATCTCGCAAATGGTTTGCAAGATTACCAAGTGTAATAGCTGCATTAAATAATGAAATTACTCATGAAACTTCTATGAAACCCGTTAATGCGATTACAAAAAACATACCAATACAGCGACATGACTTTTCAAAACCAATATTAGGTAATGTGGCTTTAAGATATTTATATGAACTCTGTGAACTTGAAGGTGGTAAAAAAAGAATGATCCTATTTGGAGTAGAACTTGAAGGTGGTAAAAAAAGAATGATCCTATGTTGAGTATTATGACACATAACATTTCTAGCTTGGCAAGATCTATGGGTAGACTTGCAATCTACAGATTAGATTTAACTGTTCCTCAACGTGGATTTGTACATGAACAATTAGAAGTAATTCCTGAAGACACGCAATTACCACCGTATTCACTTTTGTATACTAGCACCACAACGTCGATTACATTCAAGACAGGTCAGCATCACATTTTCGCGTGTGACCAAAACCATTATTAATTCTATATATGGTAAATTGTCTTGGATTATTATTTGGATACTGCACAATATTAATGTATTACAGCTTGCACAATGATTATTCTGTCGTCTCAATGTCATGATAAATTCAGCATCATGATCAAAGTCATGCTTATTTTTTTGTCAGTGTTTATAACTAATTGTTTTCTTACTATATCATCATCAATAACATCGCTATTACCAGCAGTTTCTGTGAAGTCTATGATAATTCTCCTCAACTGAGATAATCTTCTGACTCGAGACAATGCGAGATAAACTAAATTTGACCATTTGATACGATCATCGACGATCCAAACATTTGTATCAGAGATGGTTAATCCTTGTAATGAATGAATTGTCAGTGTATCCTAGTGTCCATGGAGTTTTGTCCATAGTTAAAGAGCTCTCAACAACACTGAGAGGAACTAAAACAATATCATTTAATACAAGATTTTGTTTTTCTGACGATCCTGGTATATCAACGTCGATATTCTGTCGTTGTGTATCAGCTGGTCGATAACACAATGGCACGGATAGATTTTTAAAAAAATGTCATTATGTAATAAAATTAATTGTTGAAGTGCATCACGAACTACCTTTCCACTTGCAACTATCAAATTATCTGGTCTCCATAAATTTCAAAAAGGAGTTTCACGCATTATTTCACTTTGAATTTTATTCAGTTGTAGTCTGATTAATTTCTTTAACTCTCTTAATTCTGGATCAAATGTTCTATGATCAGCAGTTATTTCTTCATAATAATCCATAAAATATAACAGCCATTTATGTGGAGACAATCCAACAAAAGGTGATGGTTGACCATGATCACCACACATTATTACAGCAGTATTTGTTGTCAATAACCAGTCAAGAAATATTTTTAACGTTTCTAAAGAAACGGTGAATATTTCATCCCAAACAATAATCTTTGGATTATATTTCTGTCCCATTCATTCAGGAGTCTATTTATTTTCCTTCCATCGAAAAAATTTGTGATAAGTGCATGATTTAATATTTCGTTATCTCATTTCTCTTGCGAGTCTGTGTGTAGGTGTTACTACAACTATTTCTGAACAACTGTTCAAGAATAATTTAATCACACGAGTTGTTTTACCAGAACCACTAGGCCCAATGAGATGAACTATTTTACGTCTAGCTACGGATGGTGCTGATGACAGTTTTAATATTTGATTTTTTCGGTAATAAATATATTTAATTTCAACGTCGGCGGATTCAGAATAATTAAGTATATTTTCTTGTTTTATTTTCCATTAACTCCATGATGCACAAGTGCCGATATGTAGTCGTTCTAGCAATCCTGTATTTTTTTTAATTGATATAAAATGAATCCATTGTGACTCTGGCAGCAAACTCGATAATAGATTTATCGAAACGTATGCGAACATTGAACTCTTAAATGAGTAAACTGTGTTGACTCACCATCAATATAACTCACAATTGTACCTAATTTAGTTCCATCTGATAAATTAGCATTACTTCGACTTATAAAGGTTTTTCTATTCGTTATATCAGTAATTATAAAATCGAGTTCAGCATCATCTATAATTAATCTTGTACAATGTAGTTTATGATCACATGATCCTCCTTGTGTAAATTAACCAATTATTTTCTGCCAAGATCTTTTGCTTTTGTATTTTCAAAATCAGTAATATCAGGATTTTCATCATCAGACTATTTCTATTGGTGTGGTAACCAAACTTCTTTCTGCGAACTATATGATACAATTGCTTCACATGCAATCAACGATATCAGTATTTTTCCATCGAGCATATATCGTAATAATACTGTTGGTGCCCGCATTTTTCTGAAAAATGTTTGCAAAACCAGGTATAACAAATCGGATGAAGATCTTCGGCAAATTGAAATGACTCGATACAAGCGGATCCAGTCAAATCAAAACCTGGTAATGGTCGATTTATCGATACTTGACATGTCGTGTGTTGTATGTCCGAATCGCTTAAAATACATCAAACACTCTTCCATTTCAAGAAAACTTCTCGGATAACATGCAACCATATCAACCGAAATAACATCCTTATAATCATATTTGGTATTCCATAATCCACCGTGTCCGTATTTGACACAACTGCGTTGTATTTCTTGAAAAAATCCAATCTTGTTGGTGTCCACGAATTTTACTTTTGAGCAAAATGAGCAGCAACTGATGGAATGGTAAAACAGTTACTCAGTAATTGTTCAGCATCGTCATGGGTATATTTCAACGCAAAATTTTTCATTTCTTCATGGAGATACTCTGTGCGATAAATATGTCCATTAGGTCGTACAAACTGACCATAGTTTCCATTATCTGAACTTTGAAACAGCCACATAGATTCAGGATCGGTAATAAAAACAAATGTATCTCCTTGGTAAAATTAAACAATTTGATTTGGTGGAAATAGTGTTACTGCATTAGTCCACTCACGCGCATTATGATCAATAATTTCAATTGAAGCTCCTTTCAATTTATACTTTGATTCGTAAAAACTCTCCGTTTATCGTTCGTACTGTTATTGTGAATTTTAATTTCGTTCCTAATTCAGCAACATCGTTTATTGTTGCTCCTTTATCCTTGACTGATTCAGCCCATTTGTTTTCTTTTTCACATCGTTGATCCGTAAAACCATTTTCACGTATCGCGTTTGTATAATGTTCCGTTAGTCGTTCGGATAAATAATTTATTTCGAAAATTTTATTGGTTTTAGATCATGAACGCTGGGTTTATCATTTATCGGATATAATGCATAAATAACAGTATACGCCCTTTCATAATACGGTTTGTCAATACCAGTCAACATTCCTGGTTTGGAAGTTTTACTTAATACGGCGATTTTTTTCATTATGAATGACAGGGTTACGTTTGTCATTGATAATCCAAGTACCTTCCACTTCCTTAATATACTTTACTCTGAAAAAATATCTTTGATTGTCGAGATAATTAATGATCGTCGCCGCTCTTTGGTCGTTCATTGTAGCATCGACACCATCGGTGTTGCGCATGATTTTAAATGTTGACCACACATGAGTTGCGAAATTCTTTCTCAGCACCACGAATAATTTTAATTAGAGTAAATGGCTTATGATAGGTTCTACAACTCTCTGTAACAAAGCTTGCGTAAACGAATTCTGTGGACTTCACTTACAAAGTTTACGGAGGGAGAGAGTTTAAGACCAAAACCGTGTTTAAAGTGTGGTGTTGGGGTTAGAGGAAAAACGCAGTTTTGTGTGCAATGTGATGGTAAAAAATACAGAGAACTTAAATGATATTATGAGAAAAAATAACTCCGACAATAATGACAAAGTTATATGAAATACGAGATTATATCGCTAGATTTTCAAAATTATTTAGACAAATAATCATTCAGTCAAATTGTATTATTATATAAATGGAGCAGAAAGAATTTTTGAAACATACTATCATCAAGAATTATGAAGCATCCCATGATGGTGTAGTCATTCACTGTCGACTAAAAGAACCAGTCGGCACTGTCACTAATACTGGGTATCTTATAATCAATACCGGGGGAAAAATTATATCTTTGCCGTAAATTTTATTACGAATTTGTTCGTCGGATAATGAAAGACGGTCTTGTGATAGATCATATTTGTGGTCAAAACTCATAACTCATTACACAATTTACGAATAATTACACAGAGTGGGATTTGTAAATTTGGTAAGACTGTCTGTAGTGATAAGAGAGCCAAAAGCAGATGTATCTACAAATGTAGAGACAGACGAAAAAATAATAGAATTTTTATCGACATATCCAGCTGGCAAATATTTTGATATCCGCAGGTTTTCAATATACCTTGTCACAAATAATTAACCAAACCAGCGTATTCGAAGAAATATAAGGAAAAGATAATATTTTATTATCTCCCGATTAGCGGCAAACACTCCAGATCAAGAGAGATAACTCTGTCAATAAAATTTTCTCCATTAGAGTAATTAAGAAGTTATCCCGCTTGTTACTGCATGACTAACTAGCGCGATTAAGGGAGATAACTCTGTCAAGCAAAGCACTCTCCCGCTTGTTACTGCGTGACTGACTAGCGCGATTATTTATTATCTTTTTTGTCATCATAATCTAATTGTATACAATTATACAATAATTTAACCATCTGTGTGATTATCAGTATCAGTGAAGTAATATAATTTTGTAATAGTTCAAATTACATACACGTTTAAATTTTATCTCCAAATAATTTCGTCTCTGTTGACAAAATCAATGACCCGCTTTGTAATGCAGTATTTATTTTTAGGTTTCTCTGAAGAAATACGTATATTTTAAATCTGACTTAGTCAAGTGAATATATATATATATATATATATATATATATATATATATATATATATATATATATATATATATATATATATATATATATATATATATATATATATATATATATATATATATATATATATATATATATATATTTTTATTTGTTTATTTAATGCGATCTGTTCTGGAAAATGGAAAATAAAATAAGTCCACGTAGTGGTTCATTTGTAGGAAATCCAGCATAGGTAACTTATAATAATTTCTTAAACGTATATCTGTAAGATGTGTACAGTGGTACAATGCTAGAGTGTTGGATTCTCATAATCGAAGTCCGGCGTTCAAATCCCGTGACTGACAACTGTCGACGGTGGCGATATTTCGCATTTTTCCATTAAGAAATTGGGGTCCATCCCTAGCTCGAACTTCAGCAGAAAAAAACACACCCTCCCCACCATGTCACCACGTGATGGGTACTCTTTTGCACTTTCCCGGGGTTGATTTTTGGGGTGTTTGTGTGTGTGCAAAAATCAGTTGAACATAGAGAAGGCGCCCGTATATGTATTGCACCGTCATTAGAAGTAAGTTAAATACGTTAATGTTATGCCGTCCTTAGAACTAAGATTATATTTGTCATTGTTATCCGACATAAACGTTTTAAACTGCCTCACGCGCGTGTTAATAACTTCTTTCTTTCTTACAATGCTGTACATATGCGCTGTAAATAGCTTAATGCAGACAATAAATATGCAAATAAATAAATAAATAAATAAATATATATATATATATATATATATATATATATATATATATATATATATATATATATATATATATATATATATAATGAATTACGAAAATATTAATGATATTATTTCTGAAATTAAAAAAGTAAAACCTGACGGCATAAAAATTCATTTTGATCCGGAAAAAAATATTTCTGATTTTGACTCTTTGCAAGCACATATATTCGAAGATAGATATACACTACCCGCAGAGTACAGATTTATAAAGTAAATCCAAGATTATAAGTTCCAATCTTTGGCTATGGTTATAGATACATCTCACGCGCGATTGAAAAATTAGATCAGAATTAGCTGCCGAATATGAGAAGAAAAAATTATTGCCACGTGCCTAAGGCAGTTGAAAAAGTTTATGTCAGATAACAACGACAAAGTTATTAGTGATTGTGAAAGTGAAAGTAGTAAAGGAGATTGTGAACGTGAACGTTAGTGGGGTTAGTGACTTTCGAGAATCAGTAAAAGAAATATATTTACCTTGTGTAATTTTTTATGATTTCACGTAGAGATTTATATTCAGATTTTAATTTCTTCAATCAATTAAGTGTCTGGTCTTTTCAGTAAGTTTGAAATTTATTCTTGATAATAGCGGATTATGACAACATAGATAATTAGGATTAATAGGCTCTTGTACGATCAAGTGTCCAGGAGGTACTTGAGGTGTACATGTATATAAAATATATCCTTGCTGGGCCTGACTAGATTTTTCAAAATCTATTTGATAGCTGCTATCAATTACGTCGCATACAAGATTAATTGCGACTGTTGAAGTTATATAAACAATTCCTGGTGAAATATATATGCTGCCACCGTACGGATCATTGTTATGTCTGAGAATTATTCATGGTGGAGGTGTTTGTTTTCCATGACTCAACAATTTGTGGAAAATATTCATTGATAATGATGCCGAGGGTTATTTTTAGTCCGTCGGTTTAAAATCCTGGTATTATAAACGTTGGTAATTCTGCTTCAGTTAAGCTATAATAATCGATATTTTTTCTTTATAAGTTTCTTTTCTATTATATTGTGGTATTGCAATATCGGCCTCAGTTATATACTCAATATTGTTTTGATTAATATAGTCACGGTCTGATAGAACTTGATTTAAAGGTTGTATTGTTTCAATGATTTTCTTTTTTAGATTGTCATTAGGATACTCCAGAATATAATTTTTAAATAGATTCACCAATGATGCAGACAATTATGTCAAGCACAACTACACGTATGCGATATTTTTTACTTTTACTGTATCTTCTTTGTCAACGAAATGTTTTTAAAAAGTTTTTTTTTTGCCATTCACGTGCTTGATTATATCTGTAATGTTGCGCTGCACGTTCAACGTTGATCGGATATTTCATTATATTTTAATTAGGTGGGAATTTGGTGACTAATTCAAGACACCAATAACAAATCAAGCCGAGTTTTTTTTTCTTCGGTTCCACAGTAAATGTTGCATCGTCTTTTTGCTCCAATATCAATAACATAAATCCAGGAGATCCTCCTGACGGAGTCAGTGGATAACGCTGTGAAATAATGGTAGATATTATAAATGTTATAACACCAAGTCCTGAGAGCCTGTATATACCGGTAACCTCAGCGCAATGTTTAATGGATTTATTAAGTGGTGACCATAATGCTTGTCCAGACGCTACTGTATATACTACATTGTTGGTAATTTTTTTGATTTCAGATAGTTCAATACAAATGGCTGGTAGTTTTCCAAAAAAAAAATCATGAACAATCCCATTTATTCTTTTACGAAAACATAAATATGTGTTCACATGAATATTATAATCAGTTTTAAATGATCTCATTTCATAACTAACTGAAACTAACGAGTTCATCATTTTAAGGATGTATTTTTTTCGTTACAGCGTCATTGTCTGATTCTGGTTCTCCAAGACCAGTAATTTTATTATTAGACATATTGAGAGGAGAACCAGTCATTGTAATTGTATCACCGGAGTTTCGTACTCGACCACGAATACTATCTAATATCGTTGACATAATAACAACGGGTTTAATTTTTTCCTTTATTATCAAGCACAGCTATGTCATTTTCAGTTACTCCACTAACTTTAACGATAATATCTTTCAATGAAAGATTGCTGGTTTCTAATTTTCATTGCTTATCTTGAAATACAACCAATTCGTTTAGATTTACATTTGCAAGATTTAATAATTCAGATATTTCATCACTAATCTGTTTACTGATATTTTCATGAGTTATTCCGTCGGTTTTATGTTTTTGTTTAGAGGAAGCTCTTCCGTAAATATCAACCAGTATACTTTAAGATCTGTTTAAAACGACGCGTCTACTTGTATAATCATGCACAACTTTGCGAGGTGGTAATGTTGATGATGACACAGCTTCGAATACAGAAATTACTTCACGGCCACATATTGGCGGATCTGTTATTGATTGCGTTGGTAATGTCGAATACCAGAGTGGAGTTTTTATTGTGTTTACGTAATTTAAAGATTCCTTTGGTGGAGCCAACATATACGAATCGAAATAAAGACTTCCATGTGGATCAATCGCGTATGCAACCCAATGATTACCAGGTACAGAAGTTTTATCGAGATTAATGATAACGGTTTCAAGATTGTTTGGTTGTTTTGGTTATTGATGACGCATAAATACACCTCTGACATTTTTTATATTTAATGTTTTAGCAGCATCAAGAAATTAAAATTTGACGTTGGAAATTTAACGAACTGTTCCTGGAAGTCTCAGACATTTTCCATATCCATAAGGGGTTCCTGGTAATCTTAGATCCCTTCCCCTTTTTTTGATCCTTGTCCTGTTGCGTTCTTCAATGCCATCCCAGCAGCAGTTCCAACAACACCAAGTGCAGCTGCTTTTGCAACAGTTTGGGCTTCAGCGGCTATTAACGCTGGTATAGCTTCAAGAAGGGGAAATATACCGCCTGATTTAATTGAGTCTTTAACTCCACCAGCAGAAAGATTTAGTTTAACGCTTGTTTTTGATTGTTTGGTTCTATTGAAAAGTCTGAGTTGACGTTCTGACAATGATAGTTTATTTTGACCACCTGTGATCTGATTTTTTTGTGATATTTTTATTCCACATTTCTTAGCTGAATTTCACTGTAGCTATTTTATCTGACCAGCAGTCAGACTGACACTAACATGATGATATGACATTTTTTATAAGTAATACGTTATTTTCAACTGGGATATTACATGTTTTCTATCGGTGCATCAATAACTCGCATTCGTCCACCAGTGCTTTCACATATCATTGCTTTATAGCTGAGTATAACTGCAATTGCTCTGTAATTAACACCCCCACCTGGGTTTGCACGAGCTCGAAAGTAAATATCAACAACAGATTGTTTAAACAAGTCTATGTGCTCCAGAGAAAAGTAATAGATCGGATACAGTGTTCTAAATTTAACTGTGATATTTGTAAACCAGTGTGTATATTTTGATCACGTCCCGTAAATGTCATTAAACAATGATGGCACATGCTACATAATTACTTTCAAAATTTAACGTTTTATCTTCAGATGGTTCTTGATGTCCATTTATCCGTAAAGAAACTTCACTAATATTCAAATGGTCAAATATCATATGACTACGTTCTTGATCAGTGCAGAAACTCCTTTTTGTGAAGCAATATTCCATGTAAATAACCCAGCAATGTTACGTTGAGTGATATTTGTAGTTACTGTCAGCTATGATAAGAATGATTTTCCGCCTGAATTCATAAAACTGATTAACTTTTCTTCTTTAGTAAGTCTAAGTCTTGGAGTGATTACTGGCATCCACAGTAAAATTTGAAATAATATTACTTTACCAGCAGAAGCAGCGGCTGGTCGCTAAATATCATCATTATCAGTACCCTTTCTCACAAGTACAACTGCATGTTTTGCTCCAAAGATAACTTTTCTGACATTTCTACCAAATCCAAAAATATGCAATAACGGAATAGCGCATGAAACGTTTCTACGACCATCTTTCAACATTTATTTACATATAGCAAATCCTAGGTTATAATTGTCGTTGGCGCGCTGTAACATAAATAAATTCAGCCCCGGGTCTGTCTATCGCTCCAGCTGGTTGTGGATTAGTCGTTGTATTTTGTGCCACTTATACTTTTAAAAATGGTCTGGGATGAGGATGATCAGTGTTATCTTTGGCAAACATCATTGATGGACCAGCAGATCCAAATATCATGCTAAATTTAATATCGTTGTTGCAATATCAACGTCTTTTTGAATTATTTCAATAATTCTTCCATCAATAATGTACGTAGCGCTATCAAACAACACCATAATACCATTGTTAACGAAACCAATTATGGCATAAGCTCCATATGGTGTATTAAGAGGGACATCTGTTACAAGTTCTCCTACTTCAATAAATGCTTCAGCAGGTAAGAAATATCTGCTTGTATCTTGAACTTGTATGTCAATTCGTCCACGCTGATTTCGTATACGTACTTCATAAGAATAATATTGATAATCGCGAACATATTTATCTTTAAGAACTGGTGCGTCCATATCAAATGCTGGATCGGATATACGCTTGAACAATTTGTTTTAACTATCTTCGTCTAACACGAAGACCACTTCCTGAAATAACACTTGTATTGGTCGGCATAATTTCATTAATCAACTTTGCAGGAACGACTTCATTAACAGCCAACTCTGCTAGTTTCTGATTGGCAGCTTGATTTATTATTTTACTGATATTTGCAGGCAATATTTCAGCGCTGGGTAATTGTACTGGCTGTGGTTTCGTTCGTACTAATCGAGCTAATCTTAATTTGATTGATGTAAATGCCTACCAGCAAGATTACCAACAGAACTTAATGCTTTATCTTGAATAGTTTCAATAGCTTTCATAACTAATTGTTTTGCGATCGGTACTGCTTTTGGAGCCATTCTTCTGAATAAACCCATAATGACATCACCAAGTCCATCTCCGTAAATCGCTTGGTACGTTGGCAATACCCAAACTAGTACAGGTCCACGTTGAGCATCGTGTATTATCATTTTTTAAATTTTAAGTTAATTAATTGTTTTCAGTCGCTGTAATAATCATCGGCAATTTCATTAATAAGAGAATGATACATGCTACGATCCAAAACACCTCCTGTAAATAATCTTCGGCAAATATCAGATATTTCATTAATAATTTCTGACAATTATTTCCTGCACAGTTTCCTCCGATCAGAATTTCTAGTCATTCAACATCGGCGAGAATACTGTCAGGACAAATTCCCATTCCACTTCCGGTTTTGGTTTCAAGAGGTTCTTTTGGTTGTGACTTATATGATTCTTCATTTTCTGTATTCCTTCTACAAGTTTCATAAATTCTTTAAGATTGTTGTTATCATCGTATATTGTACGACCAAATCCAACCAAAAATACACCTTTAATTCAATGTTTTCCTGGTGTAGATTCAACATGTTGAGGTTTTAAATAGTTATCTCTTTCGTCATAATTCGCAGTAATGTGTCCTAACCCAAAATAATCTGAGTCCTAATAGTTTTTAAACCATCATTTGAAAATCTATTTATAATAAAAGATTCATAATCATCCTTAGGTTGTGGTATAGGACTGTGGAGGAGGAAGAGCAAATTGTGATTGAGGTATTTGAGGAGAAGAAGATTGTGGTTGGGCAGGATGAGATTGTTCTCTTTTTCTAACTTCATCTTGAAATTTTTGAAAATCAGTTTTGAGAGAACTTTGTTTAGTAAAGATGAGATATACATCTCAAACCCAGTTATCTTTTGTCCAAGATTTAACATATATGGCTCTTACATATTTTCCTCATTTCATCATGTTTTGCAGCAATACCATAAACTTGATCTTCTTTTGCGTTCCAGATAGCATTAAAACATTTAACTTTCAATTGATTTTTAAGATAAACTTCAGGTTTTTGCTTTTCAGTTTTAGGAGGTTTAGACTTAAAATATGGCTCTATCTCTATATAATATTTATATATTTCTGCTACATATGCTAAATAATCAAGATCATCATTCCTGACTTTCTTTTCTATTTATTCGAAATATCGATTTGAGCCACTTTTCTTTTGGCATCTGTTCAGTTGCCTGTTCAGGTTTTAAATATTTATCTCTATAACTATAACTAGCAGCAGCAAATGAAGCTAAATTTTCTATATTTTGATTATTTTTTATTTCCGTAATAGCCTTTTCAATACATTTATTAAGCATTTCAGTTTTTTCTTTTCTTTTTTGTTTCTCGTTCTTCTCCAACAGAACCTTCAACATGAGGAGCAGGTGGAGGTCGAGCAGCAGACAGCTATTTCATCTGGAAGATCTCGTAAAATCTTTTTCGTCTGTTTGGTTGTTTATGATATCTTATCAGTTTGCTCAGCAGTTTGTCTTACTTCCGGATGAAGACTTTCAGCAGTTTCTGCAACTCACATAAACTATGATTTTAATTTTATTAAAAAGCTAGAGACATGGCTGTGTTGATAAAAATGGCTGTTGACTATAGAACAGATACAATGAGTTGAATAGCAAATCTCAGTGAAGTCCTATTGTACATGTCATCGAGACGAAGCTTGTCAAAAAGTCTCCCATTTTTCTCAAGATGGCGCACGACCTCTTGAAGAAGTAATTAGAAATGAAATCGTCAGTAAAAGAACAGAACGAGAGTTGAAGAAAAAATACAGAGGAGCATGAAATGTACCAACTATTTCAGGAATGGAAGCTATAGCAACACTAATAATACGAGGGAGGAAAGGTGGAGTATACAATAAAGACAGAGGATTCGCTTTCTTCTCAAAATGACGTCGCTGTTTTACATGGTGAGATATTGCCATCCTGCCAGGCATTAAACCACGGGACCACTGACCCTCCCCCCAAAAAAACCCGGTTGTTTTCATGGCCATCCACACTTCTTGATAAGAAAGAGACTAATCTCACCCCCCCAAGATTGTGTTTGTATGTTTGCATATGTATCTAAAAACTTAAAATCCCCTTCCCTTATAAAACGCGTTTTTGTTTGGTATATTATGTGCTAGTATGGGTATAGACTGTGTCTATAAACACTCCATTACCCTTGTGTAAACCTAGGTAAAAGAATCAGAAAAACGGTTTTATTTTAGTCCGCGCCATATGTATTCGGTCGTTATTTTGTGGGAGAGATGTATTCTATGTAAGTGATATTTTCCTTCACGCCCGTGCCTCAAGAATATAAAACGGTGCGTTCGCCAGTCATCCCATTGTCTGCAGCGAACAGAGAAACGAGCAGGACACACAAATCAGCAATGGAACTAACGACGAAGATGATTTATACCCAGGTGTTGAGTGAATTAAGAGGTCTCGGCCTCTTAGTAGCCTCCGGTTGGAGTCTACGAACACAGGAAAGCAGAACAACATTGCTCTTAATATGAGACAACAAACAAAACAAAAGTGAGATAATGGCCATGGAGTCTTAGAGGTGGCACAATGCAACAACAGAGGGAGCAACCTATGCAGACCCAGTTAGTGAGCAGCCCTCCAACTACGACCCGTGAAGAATAAAATATTCAGCAGCCAACCGAGCCAATATCAAACTTCACCAATTAAAGGAGTAGAACTACAGTTAGTGACCCGGCCATAGGTCTTGACTGCCCAGGAAAAACTTGACCACGTTCGGGCAAAATAGCAAAAACACGTACAGGAGACATTTGCGAGTGTAGCAGCCCAATCTCCTAAAAGCAAGAAACTACCGAAACGGCAGAATACTAACTGTGAGGTTCAAACGGGTTTAATTTTGGTAACCATTAGCGAACACTTCCGTAGAACAGCTGCCACAGTCGAAGCAGACTTGGAAATTTCTTCTTCTAACGATGAAAGTCATGAACAACAAGAGACCTAAAAGATAGAAGACGAAGAAAACGACGAGGAGAAGGTCGAGGAAGAGGATTGCACGTCAAAATGGCAGGCTATTACATCAGCGCTGTGAAGTATCGTGCGTGGAGAACCCTAAAAATCCAGAAGCCAAGGTCCCAGCAATGGCAATATGGAGTTAAGATCCTCTTCCAGTTCTATCAGCAGGCCTACCAACAACATCCTTTTTCCATTCTTTTGGAAGCTGCTGGCTATTTGTCTGAAGTAAATGAATATGAAACATTTCCTGTTGAGACTAGCAAAGAATCATGTAGTGCGGCGGTGGGCAGAGAAGAAGAAGACCGCAGCAGAACCTTTAGTATGCCATCATATAAACAGCCCTTCTTAGGGCTCAAATCAAAATGCTCCATTATTATAGGGATTCCATTTTTGCATGGAATCCCGATTCGATCAGACAACAATACTGATCTGATCCTTTATCCACCGTTCAAAATTTAAACTTATACCTGATATTGACAAAACGTTTTTAAAATTTAATTCAGACCAATTAGAATAGAAAGTCTATGGTATTGAATTGCGTACACTATATACTTGGAAATTCGATTAGTTAGGAATAGGATTTTTTTTTATTTTACACAAATATTGCGTGACTCTAATTACAACTCTGGCTTACACAGAATTAGATCTAGGGAATCCTACTAATTACGTAACAGGGAATTTTTTTATATATATATAATAGGTCTAGGCGTTTCAGGTACATTCCAATCGACGTTTGGCGTATCCTTCCGAGCCACTTTATTCCTTTCCACTTTGAACAGTCAAAAATACGAGTGTGTGGGCCGATTCCCACTCGTCTAGAAACCAAGTGCCCCGATGAGCTTATACACACGGAATCGGGGCGACGTCATCAAAGCTGTGTCCAATCACACTCGACGTCTCATTCTGCTATGGTAGATACCTTAAATATAAGTATGAGTGTGTGTTGGGTCCATTCCCACTCATGATAGCCCTACATACAGGTCGGATGGCACTATATTGTCAACTCAATTAAATAGCACTCTTTGAGTGCATAAATGCGCTGGGGGATGAGGCACTCTTTTCTTCACGCGCGAATAATTAATTAATCCTCGTATGAGGGTATTAAATACTCGCACATGTCAGATAGGCAAAAGCGACTCAAATTCAATATTAATTTCAGTTCATTAGCCTCATGTATCGTTGACAAGAAAAAAAGAATGACACACCACAGCAAAGCAGGCAAGCTAATGGAGGCCATCGTCGTGATGGAACCATTACAGCACCTGCTGGGTTGGATGGAAAAAAATGAAACGCTACCAATACATGAGTCGATTTGGGAGGGAAATCACCTCTCTGAGAATTGCTAAGCAGTTTGTAAGAAAGGTGACGGATGCAGAAGTCCTCATGGTCAAGGCGTTTGGGTATAAGAGAGGAGGATTAATGAGCAGGAGAAGAAGGAGAGGCATACCGTGATGAAGATCCAGGATACACTTCGCCAGATGGGTAATCCAGAAAGGATATTTGAAGAATAGGAACGGAAGACTGGGGAAGGTGGTCAACGATCATAGTTTTAGTCGTATTTCCACCAATATATATTGCAGGAAAAATGGCAGGAACTGGGGCGGGGGCAGAGATCTTCTTACTGTGGTAGGGGACCTGGGAGGTGCAACCACTACTGAGGAAGTGGTTGCAGAAACTGAACGATCCTTTTCAAGGCCACACTGATCTCTAGACAAGAGATATACTAAACACATTTCTTTGAGTATATTTGTGCATGTCTACGTTGTTTACCACTAAAACTTAAAACCCTATCTGCTCTTTTTCTCTTTTGTGTGTTTATATATTTGAGAGGGTATAGTAATGTGTCTATAAACACTTCGTACCCTAGCATGATAGCGTGTTTGTGTGAAACTGTGTATAAACATCCCTACCCTATTTTGTTGGAGCGAAAGGGTGTGTACTTGAATATAAATTCAAAAACAGCGTGCTCAATTGTAAGAATGTGTTTGGGTAACAATCAAAACACGATTGCTGGAATGTAGGGATGTTTCTTTGAATTGTAATCAAATACTGTTGCATGATAGTAAGTTGCTGGTTTGTAATGGTGTGTGTATGGATTATAATCAAAAGCAGTTGCTGGATTGTAGAGGTGTGTTTTGGATAGTGAAGTTGTGTGCTGGATTGAAGATTAAAGAATTAAACTATTACAATTTCCATTTGTCCTATAAACACTTTCGTCCGTATAAATAATTTTGTCATCATAATACCAGTCCCATGTTAAACCTATGAACGATTTTAACATAGGATTTCCAGTTTGTCTCCATACCCTCCCATCAATGTAAATCTACGTGCTGATGTTAATTCCCCTTAAGCCCCTCAATACACACATACATCAACTAATATTCTTATGTTCACCATAACACCCAAAAATGTAAACTCGAAACCTAATTAAATATATAGCAAATATCCCCAACAATTATAAACAATTTATTCACAAAAGACTGGTTAAGCGTTTGTACATTTGCTTGTCTGTATATGTATGTATGTATGTATGTATGTATGTATGCATGCATGCATGTATGTATAGTTACTCGCACCATTTTGGGGAAAATAACTTGAAAAACAACAACTTTGGTACTACATTAACTCGTCGTATGTATAGATGCCACCTGGAATGGTTTTATTAAAACTGATGTCATGTAGAATCGTTTCATTGCACTCGGTATAATGTGGAGTGGTTTTAATTAAAACAAATGCATGTGGAATTGTTTCATTAAAATAGATATCATGTGGAATGGTTTCATTACACTAAATATCATGTGGAATGGTTTTAATTAAAACAAATTCATGTGGAATGGTTTCATTAAAATAGATGTCATGTGGAATGGTTTCATTACCCTAAATATCATATGGAATGATTTCATTAAATAGCTGGAATGTGGAATGGTTTCATTAAATAGATGTCATGTGGAATGGTTTCATTACCGTAAATATCATGTGGAATGATTTCATTAAATAGATGTCATATGGAATGGTTTCATCATTGACTACATGATTCTTCAGTCTATCCTCTCATTTCAGATAAAAGATATGAATTATTCTATAACAAAAGTATTTAGTACCAAATATTTTTTAATTAAACTTTTGACATAAGCAGAGTGCTTTTCCGATAGAAATATTACTTGAATTCCGTTTTTAAAATGAGAAGCTTTAATTATTTAACAAACAGATGTACATCTATAAACATATTGACAAATAAATACTATCATAAGATTACTTTTCATCAATGGTTAGGTAATAACAAAATATGTTGTATGTGTATAATCGAATAGGTGATCAAAATCGTTCCTAATCTAATTAAAATCATCGTGCTGAGAAATACATGATTTAGAACACTCCAAATAAATATGGTTAACAGTCTCCACTGCATTTATTGCAAAACTAATTTCCACAGTGTATTGTTTTCATAAAATTCTACTCCTAAAAGGATAGATAGATAGATAGGTAGATAGGTAGATAGATAGATAGATACCAGGTGAGGAAGCTAGGAATATATTTTGTTCATTTTGATTCAGATGTTAAAAGCTTTTCTAACCAGATAAGTTTCATAAACACCTTTAGATAAATTTAACTCATTCCTATTAACCTTTAACAATTACATTTTTAAACGTTCGCTCGAATATATTTTTGTTGCACTTTTTAAGGGCATGTGATAAAGTAAGTAAACGATGTGTTAATGTAGTACCAAAGTTTTTTTTACCAGTTATTTTCCACAAAATGGCGCGAGTAATCTTGAAGAAGTAAATTTGCAGTTTTTCTAATTCCGCGATTTTAATTTGGAATTTTCATATCTAAATTCAGTGAAACTGGTATGCCCAAAAGGCACATTCACTGGAGATATATTCTTGGTTGCATCTTCAATTGCATTACGTCCTAATCAACATCGCGTTCTTGTTTACTTCTTTTTTTGTTGTTGCTTTTTTGTCTTTTGCCATTGTATTGTTTTGGGGTTTTTCGGTGTTTGTGTACACAGAATCAAGAGAACAAATTTACGAAATCTTGTGCAGATTTGACAGAATTTTAAAAGTTATCCGAAGTTATTGAGGTGACTTCAGTATTATTTTTATGTTAGTTGATCCCTGTTGCTCATCTGCAGTTCTTGGGTTCATTTTCGGATCGGCCAAAATATATGCAAGGTCAGTGGTTCACCTTGTCCGCCGCACCCCCCACCCCAAGGTACCTAAATACACACACGTAAAGTCACTTATCACTTAAAATTTGACCATTATTTTATTCTTGCGCACGTTCGTTGGGTATAATGAAGGTTTAGAGTAAATAGAAACAAAGAATTTTGCTTTGGTACCTTTTCCGAGGAAAGTCATGGTTCCGTTGAAATTAACACTTGACCTGATCTGGCTTTGTGCGACCTTCATCATCAGAACCAAATGTTTAAAAATCTTACACTTTCTATAATAAATGATTTTTCCAAGTCTTTAAAAACAAATGACCATATTTATTACCCATATTGTGTGGATTTTTTCGTTGAAATTTGAAACGGTGGATTGGGTTGTTTGATGCTAAGATGAGACAGTATGACATTAATTCGGTACCAATGACATTTCGTAATATTACAGAGTATGTAACACTTAGGTACACCATTAATAGTTAGAGATGGTTCCTTATGCAATATCACAGGCGTGATTCAGCGACATCCTGTCTGAATATCAGTATGTGCAAATGGGCTTTTGCAAACATTTATGACAAAGTTCAATGGCTAAAGGTTATATATAACATTGAACAGTATTGAAGGAGACCGAAGACTTCAGTGCTCCACGAAACCAAATCGATCGGTTTGATTAATTATATTTACCTGCATTTTAAATGACATATTTTTTGCTTCACAAAGTCATGTTGACCATGCATACACATTTGAAAATCAAACTGGAGCTGTTTAAGGTGGTATCATAGCAACAGTCTACACTATGTTACCTATAAATAAAATTGAATTCATACTTTCTTGGAATGGAACAGGAATCGCAATACATTACAGTCTTTTTTTTTTGAGGCTGTAAAAGATGTATGTATTGGAACACTTACCATCTGCTGAAATAAAGCATTAACGAAGTGTATGAATTTTTTTTTTATCTGTATTATTTCCATTTGTCATCATGGTTTTACTTTATACTCACTTCGTGTTTTGTTTCAGGATTTGGCTTTGATTCTAACATGAACACGACATGGCTATTGCCAACGCCATCAAGGTGAATAAATTTACTACTGAAAATGAAACGAGTATTAACTACTTTTCTATTTCTGTTGGTAAATTATTTTCAGTCATCCCCAAATTGTTCCTCAGATGGTTCAGTGTCTTCATCGATCTCTTCTAAATATTCTTCGACTTCGTCCTCTTTATCAGCTGTCTCAATCAAATTTTCTTCTCTTTTACTTACTTCATAAATTAAACAGCCTAGTTTTTCATTTCGAACCGTCGCATCGTTTGAAAGCACATCATATGTATCGTCTATTACTGTAGTGCTTCTTTTGCTAAACATTCCTCTAAAACATTTCTCTTCTTAAGTTGTTGAATGTTTTCTCAATTTTATTTCCTCTGTAGCAAAGTCGCTGACAGAGAATTTAAATTATCAATACTCTTTGGAGGTTTACCCTTCATATCACTTAACAAATTCCCCATAGCCCTCACAGCGTAAGGACAATAAGTTCAACCTTTCAAATTCCCTATATCTCTCGTAGTGTGAAGACAATAATTTCAACATTTCAAACTCACATAGCCCTCGTAGTACGAGGAGGATACATTCTATATTTCAAATTCTCCATCTCTCATAATGTGAGGAAAGTAAGTTCAACATTTCAATTTCCCAATATCTCCGGTAGTGCGAGGACAATAAATTGAATATCTCAACACCCTTCCTAACTATTTAGATAGCGAAAAAAAAAAAGAGTACCTACAAACACTGAATATTACAACAACTCCATACAAACTGATTTCTGTAAAATTGTACGTAATGCTTTGTGAGTCACGGTTTTATGGATGCGTTAAAACGGTTCATGCTCGAAAATTTGTCCAGGAAAATGCATAGCTGAGTATGTTTGTGATCCATTGCTTTACATTATTTGCATTAAATTTAAAAAAAATTAAATTTCGTTATGATTGAAACAGAGTCTATGAGTTTCTTATTACCCTGTATCTTCAGTCAAAATCTGGCTGATACGAAACTCAACTCAGAAAAATAAATGATGGCTTGATGAACAGAAAATATCCCAGGAGTAAAACCAGCTATAGATTATGGTTGTGTGCCTTCATTAGTATGAACCAATAATGTTTTTTATTTGAAAGATTACTTAATCAAAATTTGTACACATGTAATGCTATTTGAAAGAATCATATAAAGGTTTATTTTATGAAAATATGTCTGAAATTGTAATTTTTATGATTTTTTTCTAACAATGTCGACTTAATACTGTTTAAGAATGAATTGCTTTTGTGCCAAAAAGTGGTACTTTACCAAGTGTGCTTTTTTTTGGTAGAGATATAAAAACTACATTTGGCACATTCATAAAGATTATTTAGCTGTGTATAAAATGCTTTTTCATTTTTAATTTGGACCACAAATAGATTTTCTAGCTTTTTAATATATTTTAATTATAGCAATTTTTAACGGCTTTTTTGTGTTAGTTTGTGGCAAATGAGCTAGAGACACAAACTTTTAATATGGAGAGATAACCACATAACAGTTGCTTCACACAGACTTTTTGTGAAGCAACATTTTAATTTACAGGGCCTTATTCAAAGAATTAGAAAATTATGACAAACTAACTGAACTTCCATTGTTTCAAAATTCGCAATATTAGTACTTAACAATGCATGGAAAAAGCAAGGAAATGGTGTTTGAGAGCGCTTTCTTCTTTTTCTCTTGACCCAAATTTGTTTAGTGAGATTTTTAACTCATCATAAAAGAATATTTACAATTTTAGGTTGCATCCTACACTCGACACTAAACTGTGTAGTCTACAATACAGCAGAAATTAAGATCAGCAAAATGTGAGCAATTATCAACATAACCTACTGAAAAGAATTTAGATTGTTTAACATTTTCTTTTACATTGAATATTCAATCAATCAAATGTTTTCTTCGATGCTTAAACATAAAGTCAGTGCCAAAAACGCCCAATGTCTCAGGCGGCCGGCATCTTTGAAGTATCAACTTCCGGCTCGCACACTCACGTCCCTTCAATTGAAATCAAAGTAAGTTCAAACACCTTACGGTAATTACACATACAGCCCTTGATGGTGTGTATTGTTCGTTGATTGCGCTTCAAAGCTATGCTAAAATTAAAGCAGTTTATGAGCTAGTACTATACTATGGAAATCAAGTTTCTGAAATGTTCAAAAGAATCGGAATCCTCGATTCCAGCACGTTTTTGGAACGTAATGTGACTGCACTAAGTGTTTAATGTATCAAGAGTTTATACTGGATGTTAATTTTAAACAGCGAACTAAAAATGAACGTAGAAATGGCGTAATAGACCACCCCTTACAGGCCAGTCAACGCGGACATGAAAGTGAGGCTGTTTTTTATTAGTAGGGATTGCGTCCCTTGTTGGTTCGTGCTACCTTCAAAGACGGAAATAGCAGAAGGAAATCGAGGGTCAAGCGTGGAACGAAGTTTTTTAAAGTTACTTACCTTGTCTCTTTTATAGCATGATAGACAGAGTCCTACGTCAGAACGGGTCATGTAGGTAATGTGAGGCAATTTTATCACTCGGTATGATGATTTTTTTCTTCTTCGTAAGGTTATTGCATTTTTTTTCAACATCAAGCTCGCGTCAAGCAGTGTGATCTGATCCTGACAGTCTTGTGCGCTGTATTTGTATTTGATTTTGAATAAGATGTAGTGAAATCTACTTTATCTCTTGACAACTCGTCTCAGTTATCGATGCCACACTATTTAAATGCAGGCCTGTAAGCTATTCTTAAAATCAAAAGTATTGAACGTCAGTTTAATTTATTTAAATAGTTATACATATTTCACTAGTACATATTTAAAAATTTCTTTCTCTATTTTTTTACTAAATGTAACTTTTGCTATTAATTTTTGCAAACTGCGCACATCGATATGTAAAGCTTTTATTCATGCGGTTGTATATACCGGAAGTGCACCACGCCAACCCGTGAGTGCGATTCTCGGTAACAAGTGATTTGACTTTGAGCTCCACATTTAGATTTTATTTTCCTTTTCAATACTGCGAGTCTGTCGTGTCACATGGCTATTTACAGAAATGTCTCACAAGAGACCAATTCCTTTCTAAAGTATTTTCAACTTCGAGGTTGTTTCGCGTTGTGCATTTTTTATTTTTGGCATTGTGCTAAGAGTCTTACCGACGTCTGGGTTGCAACATGCGTTTCACATATCAAGACAAGACCATTTTTTATTACACTCAGGTTACAGTACGCAACATATGAAGAAAATATTAGTATCTCATTTTTCATGCATGTACATCAGCCATGGACGATTTTTTATATTTTGTTCTCACATAAATGCAATTTAACTCAGATTGACGATATTATTACAGTCATTACTTGAATGAAATCTGGTCATGTTGAAACTTAATTACATAAATATTGGTATATTTGGGATGACAGGTTGTAAACTACTAAATATGGAACACAAACTAATCTCTACCAATTTTTAATTTTGTATTTTATGCCAGAACCATTTTTCCAATCACATAGTTTATATTAATTTGTTATTGCAAATTTTATTACTATTTCCGTCTTTTTTATTATATGTTTACTTTAGATAATGAGGCTGGTCTCAGTTATTATGAATGCTAATTTCCTTATGAGCTATTTTTACTACAGTTAACGAGCAAGTGTATGTGGCTCATTTATATTCAAATTTTCTTGTTACATATATTTTAAAGCATACGTGCCATTTTTAATATTCTTTTAGGCAAAGGAGATGCATTAAAATACTTAAAGTTATTCTTTTATATACTTTTTAAATTTTCTTCGGCTTTTACAAATTAAAATGAAAGTGAATACAAAATATCCTAGGGTCATTTTTTTTCTTCAGAACTAGCATATAATATTAATAAAAACAGAAAGTAACTCTTAATTATAGTAATCGTTATGTCCATTGATATTTATATTACTTAACATTTTTGATTATATGTCCTGTCTACTCAGTCCACAATAAAGCGGTTCGAACTTGGTCTCGGAACTGGAGTATACTGGTTGCGCTTTAGAACTCTACAGTGTTCTAGCGATTCTCTCATCTCGTGGCATGAGGATGTTTAAACGATTTATAAGGATGTTAACAGGTTCAGAATTATCAAGTGTTTTCGAGATGTATTCACATGGGGTTCAACTGCTTTACTGCTTAAATCAGTACACCTCTCCCCCACCCACCCTTGCCCATTGCATTGCATTGGACTGGTCACTGGTCACCTAGTCATGCATCTTATTTATCAAGAAAACACGCAATTTGCAGCTTTTTATTTTCGCTGATACACGTCCCCTTTTTATCCCCGCAAACGCAGGTTTTGCGGGAAAAAAGCGCGTCTAAAGTAGGTTTACTGCTTATATACTGTGCCACGTGCAGCAACTGAAGTGTCTGCTCCCTATTGGTTGTCAGGGGACCTGGAATAGAGAGATATTTACGTCCACATTTTTAAAAAATATATCATGACAAAGTGTAACTTAAAATTTTGAAAGAAAAATTCACTAGATTGAACCCCGGCCGAGACGCACCAAAGGCTTATAAAAATGGTACTAACTAACAGCTACTTCGCTAGGCGCTCAACATTAAGATGTTAGTGTTAGGACTGGTCGGCCTGATGTTAGAATAAAGTGACTAGGTGAGAACATCGTGCTACGTGTCTGTGGCATGATGCCCCTGTGCTAGACATCAATATAAATTGCCACACTTCAGACATCGTAGTGATATAACTGAAAAAGTTTTAAAGCTACGTTTAAAAGAATCCAACACAAATCCAACATAGACAATATACAAATAGACTCCTGTTTAAATAAATATTTGTGGGAACTTTTCTTTAAAATTTCACAATTGCTTTCAGCTTTCATATTAGCCTGTATATAATACCAAAATGATAGTACTGCAAAGGAAAGACGTTTCTTGAAAATGCGTGATTTAATCTTGAGAGAAAAAATTGTTAGGTTCTAGTATCTTAAATTATAGGAAGTGTGGAGTCAGGAGCGAAGATGAAGTCTTTTCTTTGATTATTCAGACGCCGAGTTATGAATAGATTTGGCTACATAACATATCTTGTGGCATGCGATTCTATTTTTTATACTGAGCCACTTTAAAGCTCGGAGCATTAGCAGGGATGGTAGACCAAAATCATCATCAGCAAGAAACTCGTTGCTATCTTTTACAGTTTAGAATCTTTATTAACTTTTTTATTGCATCCATTGCCCCATGTAGCTCAACCATAGTCATAAGTAAGATATATCAATCAAAGAACGAAAAATTCTCGTCTTTCGGCTAAGGCTAGCTTTAATTCTGCCTTACAGGGCAAGGTGAGATGAAATACTAAAACATAAACTTTGTACATAAATTGACCAAGATCATGTTTCGTCCAGTCCTGAAAGTTTTCCAAAGCCGACATAATTTAAATTAACTCCATGAAGCGACCTATTCATGTCTGGCAACATTTCTTCTTTACATATTACTTGTATGAATTTGATTTCGTCACGTTGATATTTATATAGTTAGACAGCCACTAATTGTTTACATTTTCATTTCAGCATTTAGGAAGTGATCAATATCGTGTTATCTGCATGCGATTTAGTCACATGACTCAAGGGCATATCATTTATATTTTTGAAAAACAAAAGAGGTACAGTTATATCTCCCTGTGATATACCCCGCAAGACCCTATTACGTGTTGAAATATTAAAACGAATCATAATTTTCTGAGAGTTATTCTTAGTTCTGATGCAAAACAGTGAAGAGTCGAGTCGTCATATTTGTGCATTCTAAGTTTATGCAGAAAAAGTGTACGATGAACGAAGGCAAAGCTTTCTTGAAGTCACGATTTAGGATACCTATTAGGTTTGCATCATCCAAATCTTTGAACAAATGCCTCAGTTATGTTAGTTAGGGATATAATATTTGCATTGCTTTTTTTGTTGATTAAAATATAGCTTGACATGAAAAGATTCCACATAAATTTAATATCTGACCTAGTCCAAATTCATTCCCTTGACATTAAACGAAGGGAAACAATGGGTTCTATGTGAAATTACTAATAAAAGAACAAACAAATTACGTTATATTTTACAATTATTTATCCCCTACATCAACATTACCCCTGAAGGGGATGGGCCTGTAATTTCTAAACTTAGATGAACCGTTTTATATCGTTGTTAATTATATTTGCAATATTTGATATATTCAGATTAAAAAATGTCTTGATATTTTCAGATTTAAAAATGTAATTTCTTATATCATGGCAAATCTATCAATGAGTCAGCTTGAATATCTCACGATACTCAGAACAACGAGTATCTGCAACATGTGCGCCCTCGACTGTTGAAGTACTTACGGCGATTTTCAAAGCATTGTCCAAGTCTTGTATCAAGTCCTCTTCATCCTCCAGTCCTACTGACAGCCGAATCATGTTGTCCGTTATAGCCAACTTCTCTCTCTCTTCTATGGGGACACTTACGTGCGTCATGGCGGTTCTGAAATGATGAATGGCTTTATGTCAATGTCTATATGTGTATACAGGTTTAACATCTTTTACAAGGATCTGATTGGTTTATTTAAATCCCACTTTATAGACAAAATATTTTATTTTTTATAGAACTGAAAAACAGGCAAAAGATATTCATTTTAAGCAAAGCGAACCACATCTTCGCAGAAAGGAAACCACGATAGAAAATATATTTAATCAATTTCTGCAATGTGATTATATAAATCCGGCTACTTGTCTCAATGGTTTCTATCTATCTATCTATCTATCTATATATCTATCTATCTATCTATCTATCTGTCTATCTATCTATCTATCTATCTATCTATCTATCTATCTATCTATCTATCTATTACATGTCGCCCCACCGATTCATCCACCGATCTACAACCAACTACCTATTTATTTACAAGTCTATTTGATTACTGAAATTCATAAAAAATAAAAAAAATAGATCACATATAATTTATCAAAATTTTAACATTCAATATTTTGCAACAAGAGAACGTAATACTTACGGCAGTTCAGATAGACTTTCGTAGCCTCCAAGGCTGAATGCAAGTCTGAATATCTAAAACGATAAAAAAGACACGACCAGAGATTGCAAATGTAATTAACAACGACTTAAAATGGTTACCATAAGTTTAGAAATTCAATGTTTTTATGATTTGGATATTCAATATCAATCGTGAAACCTTTATTATTGTTTTGAATACACAACGTAAATCAAAGTTCTCATATCAAGTGTATACTTATTAAAGATTGCTGAACGCATTCATTTCTGGACTTTGAATGATATATGATTAAATTTGTAGGGTGAAACCAAACTTTATCTGTGCCCATACCTTGCACAAATAACTGAAACAGATAATTGGGTAACCAGAGAAATATTAAACATTGGACAATTAAATATCCACTGTAAAAGTTTAAGCAATGCAGACTTGTCCCACACACAGTACATAATCCATTAAACAATTCAGATTCTATCTTTATTTATGTATCCCACTAAAGCAAGCTAGCACATCAAACACAAAATAATTTGATCTTTGTTAAATACAACATAAACAAGGTACAAAGTTTTGCTGTCTTGAATTCAGCTTTGAGAGAGATGATATAAATACTTTATGCATTTGACATAAAAGCAATGACGTAAACTCCTAGAAATTGGCTAATTACTCGGATTGAGAAATCTCGTCACGACACCGACCCCCCACAATAAACAAAATAGTCACTCATATATAACAGGACTATAAATGAAGACTTAAATGCAAATATTACATACCATAGGTTTATTACAATGCGTATTTGATGTAAAAAGATATCAATTTGCATTAGACTAAATTTACAGCACAATAAATGAAATTTTATAAGTTAGTTGCTGTGTATATTTAATTTACATTGTGTAATTGACCTTTGTTCATAATTGAAGACAAGAATTGGGCCTACCTGACCAATATTTTTTATATAAACAACATATGATATAGACAATAGTTTTCTATGATTTTAGATTATATTTTAAATACAACACCTTATCCATGTCCTGCAACTCTGTTTAGTACTAAGTCCAATCCTGATATTGAAAAATTTCTAGCTAGATAAATATGTATTACAGGATGTATGTTTTTCGAAAATTGTGAGTTCTTAGGTCAAACTGTTTTAAAGCCATAGCGGCTCTCAAGTAAATCATAAATCCAACGCAGTGCCGCTCGAATGATCATGCATTTGCTTTTTTACATCACCTTGGGAATGGCCGTGTTATGGAACACTCGCCAAGAAGGAGGTTCTTTTAGCAGAATCAGCTATACTGGACAGTATGGAAGACAACAGTTGAATATGGGCTTTCGTAGTGGCATTTAACAGATACCATTTTACCAGAATTAATCAAATCAGTATATATATATATATATATATATATATATAATGTTTATTTCCATCTGAATGTCGACAATACCACCTGCCAATCAAATAACAGTAGCAGTGACATTAATCAGTCTAATTGGATCTGCAAAAACTTAAGAATTTCCCTAAAGTACGGCTGTAGACACCTCAAAAGAAAACATCAGATGTGATTAATAATGTATGAACAAGATATGATTAGAAATCATTATCGGACTGTACTGCAGAGGCGTAGCTGGGGGGGGGGGGGCAGGGGGGTACATATGTCCCCGGGCGCCAAGGTACAGGGGCGCCAAAATGAGGCTTACAACGTTACATTATAATAAGTAAACAAGGGTAATATTCAAAAATGTGATTAAACGGGGAGGGGGCTGGGGCGCCAATTTTATAGTTCGTCCCCGGGCGCAAAATATCATAGCTACGCCTCTGCTGTACTGATTCCATTAAGGAGAAACTACATTCCATAATAGGAAGAAAACGATTTCAAATCCTTTGTATTGAATATCAAGATGCACACAGCTTTAAATATATGGAATCGTTCAAGAGAGATGAAGAAAAAATGGGCTGGACTTAACTTCTTTCTGCAGGATAGTAATTAATTAACGGCTGTTTCGATAACAGTGTCAGACACTATTAAAATGTTAATGGATATATGCCTTTTAGGAGAGCAAGATTACAACACAGACAAAGAATTTATGGTCCAATTGTAACATTGCATCATATATTAAAATGTTAAAATGGACTATAATGTTGGTAGTGACGGAATTATTTTGTTACTGAGATACTTGTCTATGAAAATGGGTAGTATAATAGAATATGACATCAGTTTACAGAAATCCAGTGTCACACTTCAACTTAGGGTAAATCCGATCATTAATAAGATAGTAATAAAGAGATGTATTATAAAGGATGACAAATAATATGCGACAATACAACAAGAATTTGCAATGGACATAAATGACAAAGTGCTGAAACATGTAGAAAAGAATGATTACGATGACGATGTTTCCACTTTGAGGTCTGCCAATGGTATCCGATTCTCAGATGTTCAAATAACACATGTCGATTTTAGAAATACCAAAAACAAAATGTATTTCCATGAAACAAGCAATCATGTATCTATTTGCACTTGCTTAATTTTCAATTTTTTTATATAGAATAAACCTATAATATTACTAGTCGCTTTGATAAAAAATGTCAATTGGCAATCCCACTAATACCAAAAACAAGCAAAATGTTTAGCATACAATTTAGCAGTCGGGTAAGCCCTCGTCCAAAAACAAGCAAAATGTTTAGCATACAATTTAGCAGTCGGGTAAGCCCTCGTCAGCAACCAGCTTATCAATCACATCAGAGATACCGCCACGGCAGATCTGTAATTGGATACGATGTATATTTCAACCTCGGTATGCCTATGCATATATGTTGAGTACATTGTTTGTTTTACAAAGCCCATACCTGTATAACTAGACTTTGTAAATAGTTCGTTCAGTTTAGTTTATTTTGTCCTTGTTCAAACAGTATACCCGTTGCATTACGAAAATGTTAAACATCTTGTACCTGCAAAACCAATAGCAATATGTACAGTATCATCAGCGTGATTTAGATATTGTGCTGGTGTTGAAGCATACATCATGACGGTCTCCGTTCATGTACCTTCTGAGCAACATTGTCACCACAACATTGAAATTATGGACCAATGCTAGAGGCTAAAATGAGCAACAGGTTAAATTGTTTCCTCTCTCTCTCTCTCTCTCTCTCTCTCAATTGCTTGCACTGACTATATGTTCTCCAAATTGTGTACTCTAAAATTTTCAACCGTTCAAGGAAATAAAATTAAAATAATAATCAAGGAGACTCGTACGTGCGCCTGTCTGTTCAAGCTTGGTTGACATTTGTGCATTTTGAAAAAAGCTCAAGTTATTTCATGAAAAATATAATGAACATTAAAAGAAAAGCAACAGTCTAAATCAATAATAAAACAACCATAAGAAGGTGTACAAAATAAACATATTTTCATTATTCTTCAAGCGAGATAAATTGCAAGAACTTTTTACGCAGCGATACACTTTCGCACAATCAAATAATAGAAACTAGAGCATGAGGTAGTAATGGAAAGATAATGAAGTTCTGAAATGGACATATACTAATTATTTGAAAGATGAGAGCAGCGCAAGTTAGTGAAAAAAATAAAAGATGTAAAATAATTGATGAAATATTGATAGAATTTCTTTTTAAGATAGTGAGATATCGATCCTACTTGCATAATGTGAGCGGTCTGTCACATTTTCTTGATCTACATCTGCCATCTTAATTGACTGAACTATCCGGAAGTGAGTTGCACCGATATGCCCTCTGGTGTTTTCAAGGGGAAATACTAACCGCGAAAGCCTCCTATAGACTCGGTCATGCAGTAAGTTGGTTTTCAGTTGTATATACAAATAATTCTTCGAGAGAAAACATCGAACCATTGATTTCTGGATTTCAAAAAGAACGTTTCTCTCTTTGGAATATAGACGTCGTTTACGAATACTTCAATTTTCCATAAAGACTGACATACAAAGATATGACACTGTGTGAACTCTGCAATGTGCATACGCTAGTGCGCAGTTCTAATTTATTTTGTTCTTTTGTCGTTTTTGTTCTGATAACTCTCTACTTTAACGACTATATTTATATACAGATGTGTATTAAGAGAGTGCTGGAATTAATTTCTCAGTGCGATCATTTTCATTTTCTTGTTTTAAATATCATGTGATCATGCGTCAAAAAGTTGTAATCCATGACTGAATAATGTGCGATGAATCGCATATTAAGCACACGCAAAGATGAGCACTTTCTTCGTATAATATCACGCCTTCTTTACCTTTAGTGCTTTTATAAATGCTTTAGCTTCTTTCAAACCACCTTTAATGTAGAAAGACACCATGCCACTATATCCCTTCATCTGTTTCTTTGCTAACTCGTGTTGGGGATGAGACGGTAGACCTAAAACATAAAAAGAACGTAACTCTGCTTAAGATTGTGACTGATCACTGGTTTTTAGATTACTATTGTCAAACAGTATTTAATAAATAATAATTATATGTGCATCGTAAAGCTGACACATATAATGAAACGTTTACATTTTAATAGATATAAATACATTACTCTGTGAATAGTACGTGTACCGCGTTTCTTCAAATATTTTCAAGGATATTGACAGGACAGCATCCAGCGCCACCAAAATAAACGAAATAGCAAACTTTCATCGAGCAAGGATTTCTCTCATTACTTTTATTTTCCCCGCCATTATTGATATAAACGTTGCTACCAAGTGTTATGAAATTCTAGTCATAAATCAAGCATGGTGGTGATTAGAAGCAGTTGACCACCGACAAGGAAACGAATGAGTGAAACAAAGCCTTCGACTAAGTGAGCTTTACACATTCAATGTAACCTTCTCTATATACGACATTCGGGGAGAATTATGATACTTTCCTTTATAGACAGGTGATCTATTTATGGACGAGTCTTCCATAGGCTCCTTGATTCATGGGTTCTTCTTTAAGACCAGTTTCAAAATATATCATTTTCCTCGATAAACATCCTGTTTTTTAATCTGTTGCAAATAGGCTTTGAGGCTTTAACATACATACATACATACATACATACATACATACATACACACATACATACATACATACATACATGCATACATACATACATACATACGTACGTACGTACGTACGTACGTACATACATATTGGGTTGAATCATGTAAACGCTCTATTTCATGTATATTGATTGTTCTGTTTTGTGTCTGTTTTTGCCCTTGCCTTTTGACAAAGACACAAGTAAGAGTCGAAAACATGACGGCTACTTAATAACAAATAGAAACGCACTTGTGTGTTATAAATATGTTTCGTGTCCATGTTATGATAAAATAATCAATTAGGGTTATTTTTTTAAAATTTATTTCCTAAATGAATAGTTAATATTTGTTGCAAACATTTCTTTCCTACCAGGATGTAGAACTTTCTCGACCCTTGGGTTGCCCTCCAAGAATTTGGCCACAGCAAGCCCATTCTTCATGTGCTCTTTCATGCGCAGGTGCAACGTCTTCAGGCCTCGATTGACAAGGAAACAGTCAATCGGTGACGGTATAGAGCCACAAACTGAAAGAAAATTGGTACTATGCATCCCCTCAAAAAACCCGGTCAATCGGTTTTGATAATCTAACCCCCCCCCCAATCCATCCGTCTTGTTCACTTGAAATCTTTGGCAATCGTTCATTTGATTGAAATTTATTAAAACACTTCATAAAAAACACACACAGCTATTGGTCAGATGCATCCATAAATTACAGATAAAGTCACATGAATCTTTAACGTCCATGAGGAACACATCAAACGCCTACTTTAAGAAAGCAACTTGCGTCGACAAATGTTGGTCTTGCCAAGTTGTCGTCAATAATGAAAATTTTACCATGCATTTATATGCATGCAGTTCTTCAACATTATTCATGAATATTTTAATCTTTTAGATGTCAATATTAAGAATAAACGGAAAAGTTACAAATTCTGTTGACAATTTTAATTACTGAGACAGAATAATTTCTCAAGACGTACGTCAGACGTTGCGCTTCGACGTCTGTGATTTCATTTATTGTACTCGAAGGAGTATAGTAAAGGTTACAGTCTCTGCAATAAGCATGTATGTTCAATACACTGAATGTTTATGACCGTACTCATTTGTTTTGACTGAAACGGGTCAATAAAGGTTTATTTTTTCGCAGAAAATATCTGTATGTGGAAAAATGAAAACAGACAAACGTTAAAGTGCACTGCTCCATTCAAATTTTTTTAGTGAGTTTGTTCCCTACTTTTTTAAATTTCGTCCCTTCTTCCAGATACATGCTTTAATGTCATCGTGCGTATATTTAACGGATTTACAGTCCAACACATTTATATTTTGTTCCTTTCCTCCATATCGCGATTTACATTTCCTTATAGCTGATAAACAGTTTGATGATTGAAATAAACTCATCATGTTTCATTTTATTGTCATCGAAATCATCAATACAGTTTAACCAGCTAATACCAAAGTTAACTATTTCATTATTTTTTAATATTTTAATATATCTTTTTTATGTCATAGCGTTTGCGACAATACCTGCATTTGTATCGATTAACACCAGAAAATGTCAAAACGGACAGCTATTCCTGAAACTATTCTCAATGAACCCATCCCAGTCGCAGACACATAAATACATCTCTACCCAGTTTAAAACTATGCATGCTATTCTTATGTATTTCCAAAATCCTTAGAGCGTTCTGCGGCTTACACCTCAGGTTGGCAAACATTTGTGTTGACTCTGTGAATACTTTTATTAGTGCTGTTGTATTTGTGATTTTCTTCCTGTTGCTTTTAATATAAAAAAATGGACCTATCTTTAGCCCATATGTAATCAGATGGTACTCTGTTTATTGAGTATACAAGTTTTTGTGTCAGCATCATTCTACTAAATGAATGGCTAATTGCAACCTCAATCGCTCTGACTTAAGTATGCAGAAGGCTACCATTATACCAGGGGTTTACTGTTGCATGATACATTTACATTTTTCAATTTAATTGACGTTTGCCTACACAAAAATTTTATGCTATTTATTACTGAAGGCGTTAATGCAAAGATTTGGACTTGAAAACATGTTCCATGTATGGAGAGGTTAAAAGGTATTTCACAAAAAAGGTGGAATTATTAAAGATAGTCGGCTTTGATTGGGATTCCACATTGCACATGTCATATTTGTACTTTTGACACACATCGCATCTTGCACAATCTTGAGCAGTACTGATAGGTTTGTTTTTCACGTGATACATTATTACTTAGTAAGCAGTTACGTCGGTAATGTACATTTTTCCCAACTATTTATCAGGCCTCTTTATATAATGTTGTGTGTTCCATTTCGAAATTGTTATGTTCAATTTCTAAGTTTGCTCTTCAGTTTCTGTATAAAAGGAGTGACTGCTACAAGTATGTCTTTGATAAATCACAATTCTTATTTTCCAACTGCGCTTTGTCCACTTAATGGCTATTTGAAAAAGAGAAGAGAAAACTTTAGAAGGAGTGCCATGATGATTATGATAATTCAATTAACATTCATTTGTGTGAAGATGAGGATGTAATAAAGTATAAGAACAAATGCAAATTTATCATATTGTACGTGTTGGAAATAAGCCTTTTGATGTTGTGAAGATGTTGCAATAGATCAAGGTGCTAGTGTTTTCGCCAAGTTATTAGCTTGTACAAGGATGACACCAAGAAAGACTTTCGAGTGAGTGAACTAATATATTGAAAATTTAAAAAATTAGAAAAAATCAAAACACTCTAAAGAGTTAAGATTTTGAGGAAAGGCAGAGCCAAACATTGTAGATGGCAAGGCTCGTAAGGAGTTGTTGGTCACCGCGTGTTATACAAAAAAACCTAGTTCAAATACCCTAGGAAAAATTGATGTGAACAATAAACAGTAATGAGCGGACTAATGAACATGTACTAAAAGCTGAGACTATTATTCGGAATACCACACAAACATTCAAAGAGGAGATTTTCCACCAGCAAAAAAAATATTATTCGCCACGAAAGAAGAATTATAATTAAGCAGTTAGATCAATGTTTCAAGTTGTAATTTTTTAAAATGATTTTATATTCAGCAACATTAGAAGAAATGAAGTCTAGGTCGCAGAACCATGTCTTGTATCGTCTTACTAAATACTTTGCATTCATGTATAAAGTTTGAATAACATTCTGTATTTGACAATCGATAAAATGATTTAACAACTTTTGAAACAATACATTTTTCCTTTCCACTGAGCGAAAAGCCATTTTTGATCAATAAATGTACAATATAATATTGTATTGATATGCACAAACTAATAAAATAACATTCTGAGTTGCAAATGTGACAGAAGATATATTGATTTCGTCTCAGAACAATTTTACTCCTCACATAACAAGCAATTATATTCGAGGTAATTATTTAAAAACGAGTTATTTAAAATGGACATAAAACGTAAAGCAGTTGTTCTTTAAATATACAGGACAAATACAGCCTTGGTGATAATACCGCTAGGAAACATTAAACATTATGCTGAAAATTGTTACTAATTTGACCTCCATTGCATATTTTATTGTTTTAAGAGTATTTAGGACTTTAAAAACCTCTTCTTCATCCGTAAAGTTTAGTTTAATATTATATTCCGAAAAATTGCAATGACAGTATCAATAACTGCAGTATTCATATTTTCATATGACCATTAAAGTTTTAAAGTGCCACTGTACCCAAATAGATTTGATACAACAGTTACAACTATCCAAAAAATAAGTATTCTCTTTGATCGCCTTTATGAATAATTTTAGTTTGTCAGTAACTGACTTTTGACATTTTTAAAAAACATTGGAGCTACGACACTTTCTTCTATATCTTACTGCGGAGAACAAGATTATCATGTTTCCACAATTCTGAGACGCAATGATAAGATTGGTAGATTTATGCCTCACGTATAATTCCAGATTAAAATTAGAGTTTCTAGTCTTACTTTAAACACCACCACTACAATGTTTAAGTGAATAAACATATCAACTCTTCCAGAAACGTCTTCAAGAACGAAATTACCTAAATTAATATCATAGTTAATAGCAATAATATTACAATTACGGTGATCTATATAATTCAGCAAGTCTAGAAAGCTATTTGATGTTACAACTATTACAATATCCTTGAATAATATGACCATTTATGGAAGACCATATGGCTTTAACAGTAAGATCGTCATTTTGGATAACATCAGTCATACTTTTAAAACTCGTAGTGGTATTGACCATTACTCAGCATACAATCAAATATAAACATTTCAAAATCCAATAATGCAGATAATGAAAGAAGTGACTTGATAATATGACCAATAACGGAATATTTACACAAAATATCATGATCACTCTTACCCGGTTCCAAGTTTACATTTGCTATGTAAAGATCAAAGCTTTGTCATAGTTACAATAATCATTCACCACAATTATCGTTTTCATCTTTATCCTGAGAACATCTTCTAACGGGTATAACGAGTTCGCTAAAAATTTTGGACCTAAAGCTTTGTTCTTCCATATCGTCAATAATGAACGAGCCACTACTATTATTATTAAAGCTTACACAATCGTTTGAGGTACAGTGTCAACTGAAGCACTCCCTAACACACGTACCTGATATTTTGGTAATCTGTAAATTCAAATAAGTCACTTTCTAGGACATTAAACAACAATAAATACGTAGAGTAAATAAACAACTCCAACGAGAGCATATTTATATATATAGTAAACAAAGGACTCCTAAGACAGTCATTTGCTGAGTTTACTATGCATGACGTTAGTGTTCTTGAATGCATCAGGAACTCAAACATAGTGAAGAACGTCTAATTTAAAATAAGAACAAGGAAAAATACAATTGGTGCTGACATCGGTGTTGGTTGCAACATTTTAGATACTGGTTTCAAATTCATAGGTATGTTACAACGTCAGACGTTTGCAGTTGTAAAATATTACTGAATTCTGCATCAATCTTTTTTGAAGTGAGGAAAATATCTTTTACATAGGCATGCAAACGATACTAATATTTTCAAAAATCAACCATTTATGGTAGAAGAAAATCGAAAATTATTTGTTTGGTATCTAAAGACTTTACCGCAGATAATCATAAACATATTTCGCTTTTCATTAAAAAAAATGACCAGGAAAACTAGACCAAACATTTTTAGAAACGACTACATTTAATATTCCTGAAGAAAGTTTCAGCAGTTCTGTTTTAAAATCTCATAGATTTGATAAGTAGTTACTCTAAGAAAGGAGAAATTCCCCCCCCAAAAAAAATTTTAAAACGCATAGGGGTAGTAGTGGTGGTGGTAGTAGTAGTAATAATAAGAGCAGGAGGAGGAGCAATCATCATAATCTTACTACTACTACTACTACTACTACTACTACACTTCTACTACTACACTTCTAGTACTACTACTAATACTAATACTCTATTACTACTACTACACTTCTACTATTACACTTCTAGTACTACTACTACATTATTACTACACTATTACTACTACTACTACTACTAATACACTACTACTACACTACTACTACTACACTACTACTACTATTACTACTACTACATTTCTACTTCTGCACTTCTGCTATTATACTACTACTACACTGTTGTTACTGCTACACTACTACTACTACACTATTACTACTACTACACTATTACTACTACTACTACTACTACTACTACTACACTACTACTACTGTTACTACTACATAAGAACAGCAACTACTAGTACTACACAAATGCTACTACTACTACACTACTACTACTAGACCACAAATACTACTACCATTACTACTACACTACTACACTACTATTACACAAATACTACATCACTATTACTACACTACTACTACTACACTACTACAGTACTATTACTACTACTACACTACTACAGTACTATTACTACTACTACACCGTTACTACACTACTACTACACAACTACTACTACACTACTACTACACAACTACTACTACACAACTACTACTACTACTTCTAGCTTCATTTATATTATTGTTATTATTAATTACAGAACAATTATACCGCTTTGGATTACGCGCAGCCTCTCAGCAATTTGATCATCATTCGTTACTGCAGCACCCATGAGAACATCAGCGTGTCCTACAAATAAAAAGGAGACTTTTTAAAGAAGCCTAAGAAGATTTCAAATATTGTATTTAAAAAAATCTGAAATACGCATCGGAATAAGCTTTTATCAAAACAAGTAATAGCGGAATTTCATCCTCTGGTTAACTTTAATCTTTCGTACTTTTATTGATTCCAATGTGAAAAATATTCAATACATTTCTATTGGTGTTTCGAAGGTAAGAATTGTGTGAGCCGAGGGCACCCTATGGCTTGTCGCCAACCTTGACCTTTAGACACCAGCTGATTGTCGAACATAGAGGTTCCGTTGTTCCTGCTCAGCGTCCAAATCAAAGGTAAAGTTCGGCGTTTGGAGCTCAGGTTTTCACATTTAAGATAGAAGCCTAAGCGGATTTAAAAGAGAGTAGAATAACCAAGGAGAATGCCACAAACCATAGATGATAGGCAACTAAATCTTGCGTGTACCATCAGCGCATGCTGAAAAAGAGCAAAAAAAAAAAAAAAATACAATGCAAGTGGAAGCTCCATTTACTCGCTCACCTGACCTCGTTTTCAACATTCAAGTCAGCACGTACGCCATGTAATTGGTCAAACATTCGTAAAAGTTAATACAATCACGATGCCAGTCACAGTTCGTAAGTTAACTTCTAGGATACGACTAAAGTCATATCGATAGAATCCAAGCGGGTCTCGCGGATTTAGTAAAATGAACATAAAAGAGGACACTGAAAACTTCCTCGAACTTCTAAAACTTGTCGAAATGAGCGCTTTAAACTTGATTTTTACCGGAATAGTATTTTGTATCTTCACAAATTCGATTCCTTTCTAACATAAAAACGTTTCGTAGACAATACAAATGAACTGTATAGGAAACCAAAGCGGGACTTGGAACACAAGATCCATTCGAATGAAACGAATATTCAATGTTGTGAAAGCTGAATTTCAACTGTATTTTCTATTTATTTTAATTAATTCCACTGCTTTTAGTAATTACCTATTAGATTTTTGTAATCACAAAGTTTCACAGGTTGAATTCTTTTTACCTCCATGGTCATGTCGCTATCTAAATGAATCGGCTACTTTCATTTTTAAAGATGTATTTCCGGTAAGAAATATATTAGTAACAGGTTTCAGAAAATACGTATATGGGTCTCAAATGAAATACGTCAGAGGTGTCCACTGCAGCATGGTTATGCAGAAATCATCTACTGTAAAGTTCGTAAACGCTACTACCACTCACTTTTACCAACTCAAACTAGTTCATATCCCATAATGCCCAGACTCTACGTTAATCCCATAATTCCAAGGAGACAGTGTATAGTATGGTCGTAAGATAATAAAACTCTTAGACTTTTAGGGTCTGAGACTGAGTTTCCTTGATTAGCCATTCAGAAACGAGCTTTCAAAAATAACATAATTTGTGATCGGTCGAAACAAAATTGCAAATTCAACTTTTTTAAAAAGAATTCGAGGCCTAATTTGCTAGCGCAATATTAGACATAAACTCGTTTAAATTCGTAAACATCGGTTTTGTAGAGTTGTCATCCCCTACATTTCTTTATTGCCGCACTTTTGATATTTTTATAAAGGCTGATTGCACGGAAAACCGTATCTATCAAATATACTAAACACAGTCTGCTGATCCGGAAAGGTAACGGATTGTTAAATGTAAACAAAATCAGTCATAAATATTTACAGGTGAATCTTGGCTGGAAAATACGGCAAATAAAACATTAAGCAGAAAAAAGTACAAACAATTTTAAGTCCTACCATTCATGTACTTCGTGACGGAATACATCACAATGTCCACTCCGAAATCCAAAGGCCTCTAGAATCGATAGGCGAAGAGAAAGAAAATAAAAAAAATTAAGTTAATTGCACTACATAATGGATTCTGGCTATACTATTGCTGCATTTTTCTTGACTTATTTGTTAATTATTTGTTAATTAATTTAAAAACAACAGATTTCCTTTTAAATTGGCTGTCCATTGGTAATAGTGCTTGTAAGTTTTCAGATGGTTTTCTGTTCTTCTCTTTCTCTCAAACACATTGATAATTTAAACATATGTTATTGCTACAAATTGATATACATTTTATATGCGAATTGAAAAGAGCTTTCATAACTAAATGACACATTCCCATTATACAAAGGTTACACAGAAAATGAGAGAGAGAGAGAGAGAGAGAGAATATATTTATTTATGCAATAACTATTTTCTTTAATTATTTGACAATAATTACGTTGTTATCGTTTTAAATGGTTATTTTCTCTTATTATCAATTGCCTAATAAAACATATAAATAGATTAGGAGACAAAATTACTTTTGATAGATCTGTGTATTATATAACTACTACATTTTCCGTCTAATATACCCAACAAGGAGGCTATACCTCCATCGTTGCATACATGCCTAATTAACATTTTAGTTGTGATCTGAAAACATAGTACGAGTCATTCAATCTTTATTAACTTTAACATATTTTATTGCTACAAATCGATTTGCATTTATATGCGGACAGAAATGAGCTTTCGCAACTAACTGACTCATTACCATTATATCAAAGTTACACAGAAGATGTAAGAGAGAGAGAGAGAGAGAGAGAGAGAGAGAGAGAGAACTCATTTTCCGAGACACTCACTTATATATAAACACTCACATTTGTCTTTTTTATGTGTCAGGGTTGCCCAACAACAGGTCAAGGGTTCGAAACTCGCGGCGGCTTCCTAATGTTTTTTTAATATTTTTATTGTGTATTTTAATGTTCAAACCTTTCTCTTGACTCGCTTATCCCAATTTTTTGGTGTTTTTTTATAATTTCTTTTAGACCGCTCCAGTGGCTTAAGTGGTTAGAGTGTCGGCCTCGGATGCGGGAGGTCGCTGGTTCTAATCCCTGTCGAGTCATACCAAAGACTTATAAAAATTATACTAACAGCTGCCTCGCTAGGCGCTCAGGATTAAGAGGTTGGTGTTAAGACTGGTCGGCCTGATGTCAGGATAATGTAACTGAGTGGGACATGATGCTACATGTCTGCGGCATGATGCCCCAGTGCTAGATATTCACTAAAACTGTCATACTGCAGACATCGTAGCAATATGACTGAAAAATTGTTAAAGCTACGAAAAAAACCAACACACAAACACATGCACACACTTTCTTGTATTCCCGCCCAAGGACGGTCATTTAAACTAATTTTAAATAAGCAGTGTACACCTTGAGAGATGTCTGATAAAGATGAAATAAAAATTAGTTTTGTATGTTTTATTTTCAAGACTATTGCACGTCGGACTGATCTTACATAAAGTAAAAGTCGTATGTTCAGAGATTACATGGATTAATTACACTGAAATCTCACATACGAAACCATTGTAAACTTTAGAAACTTCAGAGGAACGTTTTCTGTTTGTAACTTTGTAAACCATTGTAAACTTTAGAAACTTCAGAGGAACGTTTTCTGTTTATAACTTTTAAAGGCAAGACTTTGCTTAGCGTTTCCGACCGTGTCTAACACACCCCACCGCACCTCTGAGAAAACCGTACCCATGATCGTGCCGTCGCATCCTATATCAGAAGATCAGGCTCTACGCTGTTCTTACACTCATTATGTGACTGCTACCAGTGGTACCCTGTTCGCAATCCCGCATCTTCACCTAGCGAAGATTCCGATATGTTAATCCTATCTGCACCTTGGCGTATCGAACAGATATTTCTGTGCTTCGGGTCTGTGAATTTCATTGGATGCGGTGCCACCACATCCAGTCAAAAGTACGTTGTTCACATTTGAACACCGTTCCTACCTGATCGAGAAAAGGGGAGCACACAACTTGAATGGACTGATAAATAAGCAATTTTCCACTGCCGGTCTGTGTTTGCACAGATGCATTTCACTCGAATACACCTCTAATGTAACAGTCTCTTAAGCATCAATGAAAGGGTCCGTCTTCTCGATCAATAAATAAACGTATGTGGATGAAAAACTTGAGTTGGCTCATTCAAACATCGCGAAAGTCATGTGAAACAAGGAATTCTCAGCACAGGTAATAACGGGTGATAAAAGAGCGCATCGGAATGACGCCCATAGCTTACAACGATGAAAGACCACACACAGACACACACAGACACACACACACACACACACACACACACACATATATATATATATATATATATATATATATATATATATATATATATATATATATATATATATATATATATATATATATATATATTGCATACACATTTATTCTTGCATGGCTAATCTCGTGTTCGATTCGGAACTTCAATTCATATTTTCCATATCGCACACAAACACTTGAACTACTTAGGTGTCTTCACTGAAGTTCGAAGGTCATTATTCGATGCACCAAATCGAAATGTTCTAAATTGGATGTCTGCTTTGCATTCAGTTTACACTAGATTGCCCAAGATACGTAGAACGCATAAGAAAAGGCGTCTTAAGTAAAACGCAAAACCACATTCTATTACATGTTTTGAGTCGGAGGAAAAAGAACTCGTTTGATATTTCATATAAATAGTTTTTGACCTAACGGATTTGACATACATCGACGCAAAACAAAACTTGTTTTTCCCCCGGCCAACTTCGAACAAAATACATTTATTGGTTTGCATACAAAGAGAAACTGTATAATTACTCGAGAAAGAAAAACGAGTAGAAGACAAAGCAAAAAATGTTATCTATGTAGACCTTGATGACTTTATAATTGTATAGTCTTCCAACATATTGGCTTTTTATTGTCAGAGATATTGAAATAATGATCTGAAATCGTCTTCTCCTCAAATTCATCTTTAACTTCAAAAATACACGAATTCGCAGTCATAGTAGGTATAGTAGACTGAATGGAGCCCTACTTGAAATCGATGTTAAAAAGCGTCGAAGTGTAATAGGGCTCAACAGGAATTTAACATCGGTATGGCACTCTATCGGAATCAACATCACGGCAAATTTGGGAGGGTACGGGACCCAATAGGGAATATATATTATAAAGGGTCGATTAGTTATGCGGATTTAAGGAAATTTAACTTGGAAAGGACTATATGGAACTTAATGGAATTTTAACATGGAATTTAACACTGGGTCTGGTCGACATGGGGAAGTATGGGAATGTAATATTGCTTTTGGAACACTATGGGGCCCTACTGGAATTGAACATTTCGGATGTCACTGTAACGCTGTACGGGAATTCTAACAGGATGGATGTGCATACAAATAAGTTTAAGGACAGGCATGAATGACACTGAAATTAGTTGTTGTCTGCTCTGTGTACATTTTGAGGAACTCGATATTTGCATTTATGTACATTGTGTCGAAACATTGTTACAACATATACATTTGCTATGCTGTTTATGAATGGAATGACTCGACGTTATTGTTTCGAGAAATAGTGTTAGAGAGAGAGAGAGAGAGAGAGCATCCTATGACAATGTCTCACTCTGACTGACCAACACCTATTTTGACAAAACAACAGTATTATATGGTATATTGGCCTAGTCTAGGGTCTGTATTTGCTGAGCCTCAGTGACATACCATAGAGCAATCTTATTTTTCATTTTCAATAAACTAATACCATATTCCCATGAAATAAAAATTAATAAAAACCGTAAACTCGAGATTACTGTCAATATTTATTTATTTTTATATTAAATTCCCATTACCATGTTTGTTGGGACACAACAATACACTTGAACATAGTCTAATTTAATTTGTTTAGATTTATTATAGAATTAAACGACCATGGTTGGGTATTTATCGATGTGTAAAATTTAGATAATCACTCACAAAGTAAATAAAGTCCGAAATGATTAATGTCTGCAAGCCAATAGGTTAGATTTTCAAATTTATACAATTTCAAACTTTGCAATTTCAATTTCAAAATTTATGAAAAGAATTCAACGACGAGAAAATGCGGAATGATGAAGATGATTAATACGTTCATTGATGATTGCAAAGATGGTTTGATAAAATTAGAAGATAATCGGACTGCTAACGTTAATTCTTTGTCTCAGTGGCAAAAACCAGGAAGAAAATGATAATGAAAGAATGAATTTAAAACAATGGCCAAAACGATAGATGGAAACAAAAAGAAAATAAGTGAGTGAGTGAAAGCATAATTAGATCAACTAGAACTACTTACACGTTATCTACTGCCTTTGGTTACAAGCTTAAAGCACTAACAGATCAAATTAGTAACTCTTAAAGATGACCTTACTGCTAAACTTGAATTTGAAAACCAATCAAGAATTGGGTAATAACTGGCGTGGTGCAAGGAAGTATTGTTTAACTAGATATAAATGTGAAATAATTAAGAAAAGATTTTGATGAAAGAGACCGTAAAATTATACTCGAAACAGATGCTTGCAAACAACACACTAAAACAGTATCTTTCAATCAACAATCTATATAAAGACTTTAAACATTAAGTGAAAACATCTAAACATTGAAAGTAAAAAGACTAGGAGACAGGTAAAAATGGAAAGATTAATTAAACAGAGAGATGGCAGAAAGAGTATTGCAATACAAAGTAAAAATGATGAGTTAAATCAAGAAACCTGCAAGTATAAGAAGGAATTTAAGTTTTGTAAAAGTAAAGACACCATGTCGATCCGGCATCATAGTGGGTTTCCAGGCAAAAAGTTTTGCTACAATCACTTTGGCACGATATAACCTTGTATATGTTGATGTGCTTTTAAACAAAAAAGTAAACACACACACACACACACACACACACAGACACACACACACACCTTTCGCTACGTTGCGAAGAGAATGCACTTACGTCATACGGTTGAATCTGTATTTCTTCACGATTTTCGCATTCAAACAAATATTATTTGTTCTTAATGTAAGACGATATATGGATATCTTGAAGTCTTTGATCACACCATAAACATCAGAAGCCACTTACAGATTTAAATATATTCCATCTACATTTGTTGAAATTACATTACTTGACAAAGATTGTTCTAATACTAAGTCTTTTACAATTATTAAGTCTTGTTTAAATAAAAAATTAATTGACTAATTTATTCCACAATTTGTTAATTTACATTATTAATATGAACTTAATTTTATCATCGGAATACGTAAGTTATCAACTTTTGGGCTACAGATTAAACTTCAATGAAGAAAATAATGAATGCATCGTGAAAACTGGACACAAATAACACATGGCTCTTTAATCTACAGTTCAGAGAGTCTATCCAAAAGATTATATGATTAGACGATATAGTACAGTCAAGCTTTATTGCCATTCAATAATAATGTAAGCACTAGATATGGCAACATCAGGAATTATGATTGGTCTAGCTTTAAATGATGCTTTCACATTTTCAGGATGTAATTTTATGCTTCATTTATTTCATACAAATGGTGTAGATGAAGAAACAATACGAGATAATATTTTAATAAAAGAATTGCAGAAGAAAACAAACAAAGTTTGCGAAGAAAAGCTAAGTCACCTAATTATCTGAACAAAAAATTAGGAAATAAAGATTTGGTTATTTTAAACTCATTTACGGCAGTTGGGTAAACCAACATAGTTTTTGATACTCGCATAAAGCATTAATCTAACATTTGAATGGCGTCATCTCTAACTGAATCCATGTATATGTAAAAACCTAAAATCATAATAATATACCGTGTTATAAACTGTTAAAAAACAACTTTTATACTAGATAGAAAAACATTATTTTACTTTATTGTCATCATCTGTCCAACTTGTTTTTGTACATTTAGTCATAAAGCAGAAATGGCCTTTTCGAGATGACAATGTAATTGCATTAGATTTTGGTGATATTTTAAAGAAATTGATATAATTACTTATTAGTTTATACCAGGGAACCAATACTACGTCTCTAACAGATATACCTAAAAGATGACAAGAAAAAGTAGCTTTATTGAACAAGCTGGCATTCAGAGGTAGACAGTATGTAATAACTGTGTGGGTGAGAATGCCCAAATATAACTCTCTCATAAAAGATCTTCATGAAAATGTTAAATTGATTTCTATCTTTTACTCTATAGATAAAAGAGTATGTGAAAATGTTTCGGGATGAAAATAATATAGTTCCTATTTTAATGAAAGAGAAAATAGCTGAAATGTTACAATAACATGAAATAAATAACGTTTAACGAGACTTGAATAATTAATTGGTAGGCGGAAGAGAATCCTTCGTATGGTCAAATATAACCACAAGGCAAAGGTATAGTCCATTATGATTCATATTATTAATTCCTCCTTAAAGAATATAGACAAAATCTGAAAAGGTCATAGCATATATTTTTCCTAACCGTATTTCCGTGTATCTAATTAGTTAAACAACTGATGAAAATTACATCAAACAAATACGGTCTCTAATATAAATATCGATCCATTATGATTCACATTATTAATTATGATTCTTAAGTTAGATCATAATGGCCTTAATACCAAGGCACTATATACAATTGTATAAAATGTTAATTAAAAGATTAAAATGTTGTATATACTTTATAAAAATATAATTGTATGTATGGCTGTTTGCCTCTATTTTATTATTTTACTGATTCCGGTTTCATTAGAAACTCGTGTATCGTTTGGATCCTGTCACATATATAACATTGTGTTATTTTTATCCCGATATATATATATATATATATATATATATATATATATATATATATATATATATATATATATATATATGTGTGTGTGTGTGTGTGTGTGTGTGTGTGTGTATGTGTGTGTGTGTGTGAGAGAGAGAGAACAAATAAACAGTACTGTACAATCAGCGAGTCTCATCGTCAAACAATCATAAATATAAATCTATCAACAAACCAAAGGTTAATTGTCACAGTAAAACAACATACTATTAGTGGCTTTGAATATGGCACTTGTCTGCGAATAGAGTGTATTTGTCGGTCTCTCCATCCTGTTAAATTCGTACAGTGTTATACTAACATCGGTAATGTTAAAATTCCCATAGTGTCCCAAATGTAATGTTAAATCTCTTAAATCCCTATACAGCCAAAAACAAAATGTTACATTTACATGGAGCCTATCGTAGATCATCCATATTAATACAGTATTCCATAGGGTCCCATCGTGTCCCATCCATATTAATACAGTATTCCATAGGGTCCCATCGTGTCCCATCCATATTAATACAGTATTCCATAGGATCACATAGTGTCCCATCCATATTAATACAGTATTCCATATGGTCCCATCGTGTCCCATCCATATTAAGCTTCCATAGATTTTCTGAACACGCCAATTATTTGTACCTCTCATTTCTTACAGGGCACAACACAGTCCTATCTTTGATGTACTGTTAATGTACTTCGCATAGGACTCCATGCCAAACGATCCATTTTAAATTCTCGTAGAGCTTTATAAAAGCTCGACACTTTTTTAAACATTGTCTTCTCTCAGGAGCCATATAATCCCCTATAACTACTACTCATTTTCCCCAGAAAAAAAATGATATGAATTAAAAATGTCACCTGGAAATATGGTGTGGAGAAAGTATTGTCCAAAACTGTGATACAGCTGGGGGCTTTTTTGCGGAGTAGACAAACCATGAGGTCAAGGTCGATGATCTGTAGACAGGGATTGGTAGGTGTTTCCATCCACACAAGCTATTAATAAATTGTAAAACATCATTTTATCAATGTTCAAATTTGTATATGGAATCAAGACAAATGAAGTATATTCAAGACACAGTTACTCTTATTTCTTCATGTTTTCATTATTTTCTTATATCAACACGAGAGTTTTACTGCCGCTGGTCGTTGTTCATGAGATACGATGTTTCCAATACTAATAGTGACTAACCTTGGTATATTGCGTGATCTACTGTTGCTTACGTCCAAACAAAATACTGCCTGTCGCATGAAACGCACTAATCACTCTTTTAGATATTTCTTAAGGGAATCACATTTCCCTTCACCCAATTTTATTTCTGTCTTCTTTGTCCCAAACTAGTCATTGTATTCCTTCTTAAAGAATATAGACAAAATCTGAAAAAGTCATAGTATATATTTTTCTTAACCGTATTTCCGTGTATCTAATTAGTTAAGCAACTGATCAAAATTACATTAAATAAATACGGTTTCTAATATAATTATCGATATTAAAAGGTCATTACATATTAAAACAAAATTTCTAAACTTCGGCAAGATTAGCGAGTATGGTTTAGTGATGCATTTCACCTTTGCTGGAGCTGTTCGATACGGACATGGGCAGAATATAAAATGCATTGATGCCTCGAGGATTTTAATGAGTTTTATATAATTATTTATTTGCAAAGGCCGTTAAAGATAAATAAAAATATTTTAACATAGTGTTCATCAATGATTCACAGTCACGTTCGATATACGGACGTATACATTTGTCCTAAGTTGTAATTTCTATTAAAGAGATAATGCAATAACCAGCGTACCCTTCATTAATGGCAATTGTGAAACTTTTCTATTAATCAAACACTGTTAAATTGTTAAATAGGCTTATAAAGTTTTACCCGCGTTTCAGGTTGCACAATTTTTTCTACGGCGTCTGTATCATTGAAGTCTGCAATGGAGACTTTAATACCTATCCGTGCAGCAAACTGGCTGAGATATTTACTGGTACCTGAAAAATGGAATATAGCTTTTAATATTATGTCAATTTTTTATGTTCTCTCTTGACGCAGATAAAAATCATATTTCTTGCAGTATTGTATCCTATGGTTTTCATCACCTTGTATGTTGTACATATACATGTGCTCCCATTTTCTTTAATCTCAATTCTCTGATGACATGCTGTATTTTTTCTGTACTGATTTTATGACATATTTGGACAAGATTTGAAAAAAGTTCTTTTGTGAGTCTCTAATACTTCGTTTTCTACTTCAAATTCGTAACTCAACTTAAAAACCATCTTGTTTATTTAGGCAATTACAGTTCAAATTATTTTTAACAAATAAAAGGAACACTGAATTTTGACTTTTATTCTTTGTTCTTTTTAGATTTATATTGAGCTGACGTTCAGAATATCATTAAAAAAAAGATGAAAAAAGCGAAGGAAAACCACGAAACCAAGGTTCGCAATAAATCTGAAATATTTACTTCACAATAGCGGCAAATCTATGAAGAGATAAACTTTGAAGACAACTAGTAAAACGTAGACAAAACTTTAAAAAAGCTACGAATTCTATTTACCATGCAGCACTTAAATCTCCTCTCAGTCAGTTCACCATATAGTACCTGATAGCAAATGGGTTTTTACCTGATAAATTTCCTAACGTTAGAACTACATTGCTTAACTCTTTTGGGTAAAACCGCTCCGGTGGCCTAGTGGTTACAGCGTTCGCCTTGGATGCAGGAGGTCGTGGGTTCGATCCCCGGCCGAGTCATACCAAAGACTTACAGAAATGGTACTAATAGCTGCCTCGCTTGGTGCTCAGCATTAAGAGGTAGTGTTATGACTGGTAGGCCTGGTGTCAGGATAATGTGACTGGGTGGGACATCGTGCTACATGTCTGCTACATGATGCCCCATTGCTAGACATTTCTATAAACTGTCACACTGCAGACATCGTAGCGATATGACTGAAAAATTGTTAAAAATTCCAAATCACACACACACACACACACACACACACACACACACACACACACACACACACTTTTGGGTAAAACAAAGCAGAGCTTTTTCCTAAAGAGAAAAGTTGAATGAAATATGGAATATGATCAACATAATTAACAGCCAATCTTAAACCTTTTAATTTTAGCCTACAGCGCACGTTTGAAAAAGCTATTAAGGTTTACAATAAGACCCACCGTCAAACATAGGCATTCAAGGGTTTGAACAGCTAATCATATCATAATCCCAGTTTCGTCAACGTTTTTTAAGTCTTTCATTAGCCTCAGTTATTATCTGGACCGGAAACCAATTAAGAGATTAGGTCTTTAATACACTGAGGAGTGTAGTGGGTCAATATCATCACTGATGGCATGGTCACTCAAGGTCACCTTGGAATTATAAAGAGCTGCCTGTTAATATATCAGGGTGTAAAGGTTAATGAGAGAATGAGACACTGCACACATTTCGCCCACAATTTGTTTTCTTCTGATAGGCTGTTAAAAGTTATCTGCGTGATAGGAAACGGACTATTACAGGATAAAATTGTTATTCATTAAGAGTATTTTTAAGATAGAATGCTTGCACAATCGGTACAACATTTCATAGGTACCTTCTGTACAACCTATCATGAGTACCTTCGATACAACCTTTATTTAGTACCTTTGGTACATCCTTTCATGAGTACCTTCAGTACAACCTATCATGAGTACCTTCGGTACAACCTTTATTTAGTACCTTTGGTACAGCCTTTCATGCATACCTTCGGTACAACCTATCATGAGTACCTTCGACACAACCTTTATTTAGTACCTTTGGTACAGCCTTTCATGAGTACCTTCTGTACAACCTATCATGAGTACATTCGATACAACCTTTATTTAGTACCTTTGGCACAGCCTTTCATGAGCACGTTCGGTACAACCGTTATTTACTAGCTTCTGTACCACTTTTCGGTACAACCTTTCATAATTACTTTTAAAGGATTATTATACCTCTGATGTACGTAAAAAGCATGATAACATCTCTGTAAGCAAAGAAAATAATGGTAACATCCTATCAGACGTAACTTGTAACGAAGGTACAACAATACAACCTAAAACACATGTAAAGGCAATAGAACCAATTATCACAGCAAAGTCAATGTTATCTTTATTAATTAATGTCATATAAATAAATGAGTAAAGCAATTATATCCTACAATTAAAATGATGATAATGATCCTAGTTTTGACTGCATACAATCCACGATAGTACAATAGATTTAGTAAGATAGACGAGTTCTTCAGATGTGCATTTTATTGTAATTCTGGTTAATTGTGTTGTAATTCGTTTTGATTGAATGCTATAAGGATGCATTAAAATTGTACATGGTGTAATTGTACGAAGAACGAAATGTAAAGTTTATAGTGCAATTACGATAATTGTTTCTATACTAACCTGGTATCAGATTTGAAACAAATTTATGCGTCTTCATCATTACATCAATGTTTATGTGGTGTTTATTATCCCTTCTTTTGAAAAATATTATATAATATAATAGAATGGCGTTTTTTTATATATAAAAACACTATCTGTTTTAGACTTTATTTAGATACAGTTTGATTGTACATAGTCGTTTCTTCAGCTATTGTCTACTTTGTCTTGTAGTCGGCTTATCACGTTTTTAATTTGTATCGCTTGGTTTTTAAGTGGTAATGTTTCTGAATTTACTTTCAGTCTGCGTCAGCAAATGGACATTCATTATCGTAGTAAAAAATTCTTAAATATTGTACTTTTTTAGTCATACAGTTATTATGCCTGACAAACTGTCCTTAATCGACAAGCCAACCGGACATTCATTTACATCAACAACTTTTATTTACAGCAATTTGTAATGTTTCTTAAATCTGTTTAAACATAATACTGATTTCAAGTATTATGTCATATTTAGCTATTCCTATCTCGAAGAACCTACTTCACATAATGATTCTCCACCTACTGTTTGAAATCAAAGTTTATTTCCTATAAATTCTATTGCTATTGTAATAGACCTTGGGGCTCTAAAGCTATAATATGATGGATGGGGAGGGTGGTTTTTCTATGTCATAAATTTAACATGTTGTTCATGTCAATGAATATATAAACTGCTGAAAGAATGAATTTAAACACTGTAATGTATTAGAATTGTATAGATCGCGACTTACCTTGATATCTGTATTCAACCGTTCATGTTGTATGTCAAGTGTGATTGTCGGTCATGTGGTAAAATGTATCATCGAATTCAACCTCGCACATCGTTAAATACTCACAAAATCTTCTGGAATCTTATTTTATATGAATTTTTCACACCCAGAAATATGTTTATCACACTTGAATTCCCATCCAAATTATCATTTGAATAGCAATAAGCTCGATGACTACAGCAGCTGACATCACGAAAATAGGTCTGCAAGCAAGATGGCTGACACTAGGTCACATGACCGGTTTCACACAGTAAATTTGTCAAGTTCACATTTTTGATTAAATTTTCACTTGTTGATTGTAAATGATGGCCTTCTTTTAAACAAGAATAAGTATGTTTTGAATATTTAATAGTATATTCTTCATTTTTATGCTGGTCAATATATTTTCAGCGTTCATCGGTAGTTGTGTACTCTTCACAAAAGCTTAACTGTATTGGTTACGATTTCAAGTACGTTGACGTTTGATGGACACGACATAATACGTAATGTTTATATATTTGCTAATGACGTAGTGTAAATGGACAAGTGATGATAGTTAAATTGTATATTAACTCTTAGTTTGTATCGCTGGTTGTAGAGTATCTGTTCGGCACCATCAGACCTGTTCGGCGTCCCGATCAAGCAATAGTTGGTTAAATTTACGTAACACGACTACTTTCCGAAGAGTATAAATATAAGTGAAATTCGAAATTCGTCAGATAGCTGTCAATATTAGCGCATCTATCAACGTTTCTCCATCAAATAAAAATGCACTGTATTGAGGTAGTTATAACTGCAACTTTATTGGATGGCATTAAAAAGCTCACAGATACTTATAAAAATAAGACAAGTCTACAAATTGTAATTTCTTTATTCTCAAAAATAGACTGAAATTACATACATACATGTATATAGTACAACAGTAGGAATCAATTCAATTCAAACAAATTCAATTCACTGCTACTGATTCAAGCTTAATATAAAAGTAATATTGTGCCACATAAATAAGCAGCTATCTCCCGCCACACTAAGAATTTAGGGTTCACTTTCAAAATTCTTACTCCGTGGGTCGTCCATTTCTCGCTGAATGATTACGTCAAGGTTATGAAGGCCAGCATGTTATAGCATTTATGTATTGCAAATCTTACACGCAATCAAACACATACATTCGTGTTTTAGTCATATTTCTTGTATTAAGCATCGTATCACAATTTCATAGTAAAAATAAAAAGGTCCTGACTTTGAGCATTCTTGCAATTTATTATTACATTTGCACAAGTTAGCCCATAACCCCCTCCCCAATAGTTACTCTTTTTTTAACCACTGTAGACTAGTCTCATAATTTTCTAAGGTCTTTGGTTAATACTTTAAATGTAGGCGTATACGAATGTTTGTCTTTGTTAGCGTCAAACCAGTAAATGAATCCACTTTCATATTGCAAATACCCACACGTTTCACTTTTACTATTATTTGCAAAATTCCGAATGTAAAGAACGAAGATCATTCAGTTGCCATAGCATATTGCTTACATGTTTAACCACTTACTTTCAAAAATGTTGTTGCCAGTTTTAATGCAATTATCATTAAGTGAAATCTATAAATCTGATCCTGCTCTTAAAAAATACAGGATTTCTTTTTTTGATGTGGAAACAAACAAATTAGAATTTTATTCCCTTGTATGCTATTTTGTAAGACAAGTAACCTTGACCACAAGGAAACATTGTCGTTATGTTCAACTGTGTTCCATTCCCCCAATTAATTAAATTACTTATGATTTCGAGTTTTAAATGTTACTAAATCATTTTGCAATTTGATTGATAGGACAGATAGTTTCCTATTTAACTGTGCTTAGTTAAAATATTTAGACTGAACTTACATATCTTATCGCAATGAAACAAGCATTTCCTTTTCACCTTTGAGCTCACTACAAATCTATGCTGTCCTGTGAGTAGTTCACGGGATTCATATTCGCTTTCCTTAACCCAAATTGAGGTTACAGAGCCAGTCTGCCATGGGAGGTAACTGTTACGTTGGACTATTTTACGACCATATGGAATTAGGTCAAAATTAATACTTCCAGTTCAGTACCCACGAATGTAATTCTAGTCTATTTTTAGAACATTTTTTCCTCTCTCATTTTGGTGGTGATAGAAGAGTTTTATTCATGCATCTTTGGTAGGGATTTAAAGGTAACTGTTTATTCTTGATAATATGAGCTCAGGGTGTTGTTGTCTGTGTGTATTTCGACGACAGTGCACAGTGAGTAATAAGGCCTTGGTGATGATCCGGAAGTGAAATTTGTGTTCTGTTTACATGCTGCTATGTTGACAGTCAAGCATCTCAAGAAAGAGCAGGTCAACATTTGACAAGAACTTCACTGTGAAGTCATCTTCGAAGGTATTTTAGATTAACATATGATTTGCATTGATTGTCACACAGTGAAAAGGTCAGTACTAAGAAACAAATGTAGAGAACATACAGTAAAATGAATTGTGTTCTATGTCCATATGAACTAAACCTGTGGTTCCCAGCCTATGGTCGGCGGACCACCGAGGAAACGTAGGCTTATTCCAAGGGGTCCGCGAATTCACGTAGCTTCGCAAATATACTACTATCTTTCAAATGTACGTATTTGTTGTTGTGAATTCATTTAAGCGTTAACTGAGATCATAATAGTTGTTTTTATCATTATTTGTTTTCTCAATTAACGTAGCCTACAAGTACAACAATTAGCATGTGGGAGTCTGAGAACTTTTTTTTTTGAAGTTAAAAAGTGGTCCCCATACATGAAAAGGACGGGAACCACTGAGCTTGACAATATAGGTGTGACTCGTCTATTTAGCTGACAATGGCGCGTGAGATGAACATATTTACATGCATTTCCTTTTAACAAAGTACCTCCATATACGTCATCCATCCGGACTAAATGGTCTCCCGCCTCCAGTAACATTGTGACAGAGTGAATGGCAGCCATCCCAGAAGCAAATAGTATTCCTGAAAATTTAAAACTTTTAACTAATTATATAATGAATATTAAGATAGAAACGCAATTATTACATAAGAAAATCAATTATAATTTACGACAGGTAATGTTTGTGAATGTATAACTTTGGTCTTATTTGCAAATTCTTGGATTCACAATCGATTGTCATTTAGTCACAAATCAGATATTTCTTATGTCACTGCAACAATTTAACTAATCAGAACCCGCAGTTTGGTTTCACTTCCTCATTAGATGGGGTGATTTTAATATGTTGTCATCCTTCAACGAATTTACTATTACTGCGCTGGATCTGCTAGCTTAGGTATTCATGTTTTTCTTTTTTTAAATCCCTTACCATTCGCAAATTGTTTCGAAAACAAGGTTAAATATAGATAAAGCCTTTCTTTACTTTTTTAAGCAGATTTAAAATTTTGGTCGCAGTGGCGTTGTTTGAACTACAGTGGGTGATAACCCACTATAATGATTTAGAGACTCGGAGGCAATTGGGAATTGGGAACTCTTTGGCGAAATATTCGGTCACGTATGCCAAAAGTCGATATAATGTTGAAGGACAGAAATTAAAAAGAACACCAGACGACGTTTCAGTAATCAGTGAAATACCCACACCCTTCACTTTTACTATTATTTGCAAAATTTCCGAATGTAAAGAACTAAGATCATTCAGTCGCCATAGCATATTGCTCACATTGCTATTTCTGATGACACTTCATTGAATCGTTATGACATTAATAATGTTATTATAACGTAATAACGACGGTCTTCGGGGCAGTTGCCATGATTCGTCTGTAGGCTGACATCGCGTAACACCATGGATATTTCTCGCCCTGCTGTGTATGTTCCTGACTTGCGCAAAAGTAACCCTACTACCTTGAACGAAATAACTCACGATTTGTCGAAACTGATGTATTTTCTGAGAGTAAAAATAACCAATTGTGTACGTCAAACTGTCTGGCTGGTTTTCAAACAGATACGTAATACTGCTCGTCAGAGAGATAATGAGGATGGGTTAATTTTACTGACTTGATTCACCAAACTGTTTGACGAATTATTTTTCAAACACATGTTAATGGACAATCTGTGATGATGACGTTTTAATAAAGGCTTACTTCGCGTGATGCGCTCGTTATTAGCGAGATATTTGAATTAGCTAGCGTTACAGACTCTCAAAGACAAATCTTATGCATAATTTAGGTGTATGTAACTATATATGTAGCTAACATTCCGGACTCTCACAGACAAATCTTATGCATAATTTAGGTGTATGTAACTATATATGTAGCTAGCATTCCGGACTCTCACAGACAAATCTTATGCATAATTTACAATTAGCAAGTAGTTTTTGAATCATGCAAATCTGGGTATTAATTTGTAACATAATAAAGTAATGTCTTTAGGTTCTAACCAATTTTAGAAGAATGAAAAGTTCTGATTTAGAACAAAACGTAAATGGGTAATTTGACAATATATAATGCTGGACATTTGAGATATATTTTTTATGCTATATAACGTTCGTGTACCTCACCCATTTAATAAGAAATGTTACAGTATTTTTCTTTTACCATGTGTTCCTCCTTCAAGAGCTGCGATGCATTTCTCGACACACTGTCTGGTCGGGTTGTTCACTCTTGAATAAAAATACTCCTGCAAAATAATCTCTTTTTCAAAAACAGTTTAGCTTATTGTTTCCCGTTATTCTATTAAATAAATTACAAGTAAATAATTTAATCTTAAAGTGAAATAAGGATTTATTTCTACCTAATTTATATGTATATTTTCTATAGATAAGTCGAATAAAATGCATAATCCTAAGTGAGGGACTGGCAAAAGTCAAGAAAAAGGGCGCAAAAACTTTCTTTGTTGGTGCATAAACTTACATGACATCCTCCTTTTAGGAAATTGTTATCATCCATTGCATACTAATTGCGATGCAAATGGAATTACAAACCCAAACTGGAAAGAGAGGATGGGGTATAAAGTCTCCCGACCTCGTGCTAGAGGAAGATATGTATAGTGCATAGGCAAAATAATACCTCCGTATACGTCTCTATGACAGCGAAATGGATAATGAAGAATGCAGACATGCACCAGAAGAAAAGATGGAGGAAGATAGTTCGAAATTCGTTAAAAGCCTAAATGTGGGGTCAAGGATTTGATATTTATTAACAAAGACCCGTACAGTGTTAGAATCAGACAAAATGGTTGCTTAAACCTTAACTCCAACTTTAGCTACCCAATATGATGGTTCGTCGCTTGATTTTATGTAAACCAGATGTCAAGCTCAATGGAGATGGGGAGGATAACAGAGAATCTTATATTTTATATCAACCAGAAGTCAAGCTCAGTGGGGGATTACGGAGAATCTTACATTTTATATCAACCAGAAATCTCTTATATTTTTCTTTTGTTTTATATCAGCCAGAAGTCATGATTGGGAATCACGAAAAAATTTATATTTCTATAAACCAGAAGGGGAGATCAAAGTAGGAATCACGGAGAATATTCCACATACATATTGCCATAACTATTTCTTTCAATCGGTGTTTATAATGTTTGATTTATTTATTTAGGCGATCTGACAACAGAAAAAGAAAAGTAATAGGATATATTAGACACAGAAATAATAGGATTGAAAAGTATAAACTTATCCACTATTTATCCATAACACGACAGCGAGGCTCAATGTAAAACTATAGCATGTAAATTAAGCGCGCGTGAGTGTCGTCTTATTAGGCAAAAATATCATAGGTCAAAAAGAAGGCCAGATGTTGTAAATGCGATTATGTTTATTTCACTTGCCGAAGCACGACACGACATCTCCGACTGCCCCCCCCCCCAGTAACCTTCACTGTAGGCTTTCGTTTCGCTGTAATTTTGTAACCGAAATGTAAATTAGTTCAATATTATTGCCTGGACGATTGTGTACATTTGAAAGTACGCTGTGTTTGTGCCATCGAATTTTATGTACCTAATTAAAGCACATGAAAATACTGATGTCGATTACAGTATTAAAAAAATCTTTGTTGCAAATTGAAAATTGGTCAATAATAATAATAATAATAATAATAATAATAATAACAATTATATATATATATATATATATATATATATATATATATATATATATATATATATATATATATATATATAGAGAGAGAGAGAGAGAGAGAGAGAGAGAGAGAGAGAGAGAATGAACTGTTTGAACGACAGCTGAGTTTCAAACGGTTTTCCACCTAAACATTAAAGTACACGCATTACTCCAATTAATCCTAGAACACATTCCTACAATGCTTAATACAAAAGCTTCGGCAAAAATCAATGAGAAAAGGAAGAATAAAAGGAGGCTATATAAACAAAACAACAAAAGTTGGAGTGGATGTGTCGTAAGTGGAGTTTGTTGATAAAATATTTACACGGAACAGGAAGGGTAGGAGCTTATACAAGTGCTAAAATCACCTGTAACATCTAATATGTAAGATTTCTATTTACCGTCTCACCTGTAACATCTAATATGTAAGATTGTAACTCATCCATAATCGTGTATTATCTATTGTGTAACATTGGGACTCGCCGTCTCACCTTTAAAATCTAAAAGGCATCACTGGGACTCATCCTTAATCATGTGAAATCAAATATGTAGTATTGGGACCCATCGTCTCACCTGTAAAATCGAACACGTAACATTGGGACTCTCCCATAATCATCTCACTTTCTGCAAACGCAAGTATGAGGACTACTCCTGCTACTATCAGCATTACTGCTACAGCCGCTACTACTACGAATAACAACAACAACAATAGTAATAATAATAATAATAATAATAACAGCAACAATATTTAGTAGTATTAATAGAGGTGACAACGAAGACGACGACGATGATGATTGCATGACATACCGATCTGTTATCCGGTTCTTCCTGAATAAAAGTGCTAGTCATAGAAATAGGGGGAACAATGTCCATGGAATTCCATTGCTCCGGTTCCTGACCAACGTGAACAGCGTTCGTTGCAAAATGTGGAAATGTAGACATGATATCAAATTCAGTATACGAACTGTCCAGTCCTAGGTATAGGAGAGCCTTGATTACCTATCAGCGATCCGGTGACCTACCCTTTGCAAAGCACTTGTATATAATGACCATTCTGATCTGCCCTTAGGCCTGTGGAGTTATTACGTCATAATAACTTCGTACCGTCACGCTGAACATATGAAGCATCGTCACTTAACAGCAGAACAAACAAGAAGCAGCAGAGAGGGTGGACAGACCAATTTTGGAAGCGTCCAAAAACCAAAATAAGCCTTCCTATAAATGATCGAAAAATGAAAAGCGTCGACAGATTTAAAAAAAAGCATCGACGTTACTGAGAAAATCTCTCCGGGGTTTGTCTAATTAATATTACTCCATTGTCGTTGGTGATTTTTTCTAGTCTATTATGCACGCGTTTTACGCAATTACGTCTTCGCGAGGTCCAACCCTCTCTGCTGCTATAATTAAATCATTATGTTATATTAAAATAATGGTACATCCGGAATCTCATACTGCAAGGATAGCTCGAGAACGATTAGAAGCAATCAAAAAATTTCTTCCTGTCAGAGACTCATTTTGAGAAAACTTACGAGCGCAGAAACAATCACAAGTTGAGTACGAAGAAGACACTAAAAAACTGTTTAAACCCGTCACTGCAGCTACTAAAAAAGCTGCAGAGGTTGTTGAAAAAACTATATGGGGAGATATTGAGGATGATGAGAAGAGAAAAAAGGGTATTTTTCCAGTATTAGAACAAACTGCAGCGCGGACTGAAAAAATAGCAAGAAGAACCAAACAAACAAAAAGGATTTTACGAGATCTTCCAGCTGATATAGCTGCAGCTCAACCTCCATCTGTCCGTGAAGAAATACTTGAAGATATTGGAGAACTTCGTACTGAAGTCGCCGACGTGAGAAAAGAACTTGCATCTGAACCCGAACGAATAAAAGAAAACTTAGAATTGATTGCAAGATTCAAAAAAGGGGTTGTCGAGGATATTATAAATACTAAAAGAGAAAAATTACCCGAAACAATACTATTTGGTATATTTAATAAATCTGATATTTTAAAACCCCGTCATGAAAAAGTAAGTGATGATAATCGTATTATATCGCGTACATAGAAACAAAAAACAAGCTAGAGGTCCAGAATACAAAAATCTTGATAAAGAAGTAAAAAGACTTTATAGAGAGAGACTGGAACAAGAACAACTCTCCCAGTCGGAACCTTCATATCAACTTCCTCCACCTCTGCAACAAATAAAACAACAACAATCTTCTTCACCGCAGCAAAGGTTGATGTCGGAACTTGAGAGGTCTGAGGAGCTACTTGAAAAAGCAGAAGGAGGAAGATCACCCTTAAGACTATTTAAGAAAACAACAGAAGAAGGAGCAACGGGGAGTGGTCTGGGAAATAATTTTGTTTGTCCTGACAATATCCTCAATGATGTGTCACGGTTAGAAGTTCTCATAGGGGGAAAACGTGCCGGAAATAACTCAACAGAAATAACCAATGAAGCAGCTGATATTTGCCAGCGATTATTTCGCGGCGGCATCATGGATATATGTGTTTACCGAGAACTTATCGATGAACTTGTTGATGATTACAGTGACTAGTTGTTAGATAAATGGTAAATAAAATAAGATGATCATACATAATAATCATCGTAAATCTGTACAGGTCAGAGCGGTAAACTCACGATTACCAATCTATAGAGCAATTTACGGAGATGGACTTGGTGATGTTATTCGGGGATTATTTACAAGGTTAGCCCCAAAAGCAGCGCCTATTGCAAAACAATTATCAACGAAAGCTATTGATATTGTTCGTTAAAAAGCTCCTGGTGCAATTGTCAATGTTGCTGGTAAGGCGTTCTTGGCGATCAAAGATAGACTAGCACGATTAATAAGACGAAGATCACAACCAGTAAAATTACCAAGTACTGAAATTATGCCCGCAGACGTAAGTAAAATAATAAATCAAGCTGCAAATCAAAAACTGGCAGCGTTAGCTGATCAAGGACTCGGTGAATCAAGGAATAATATTTCAAGTTTGATATCAGGAAGTGGAACTTCCCAAAGTGGAATTTCCCGAACGCGGTAATCAACGTGTTAAACGGAAATAATTATGATAAAATGTTCAAGCGTATATCCGACGAAGCATTTGATATGGAAAAACCTGTCCTTAAAGATGAATCGGTACGTGATTATCAGTTTTATTCTTATGACGCACGAACACCAGATCAACGTGGAGGAAGAATTGAACTACAAGTTCATGACACAAGTAGATACTTTTTACCCTCTGAGGCTTTTATTGAGGTAGAAGGTACAATTGTAAAAACGGATGATACTAATTACGCAAATGAAGTAAAAATTGGTTTTGTCAACAACGGGATCATGGCATTATTTGATAGCGCCACATATATGATCGATGGAAAAAATATTGAATCAATTCAGAAAGATGTCGACGTTGCTACAACAATAATAGGGTTGGCAAGATATTCTGAAGATTATACAAGATCAGCAAGTCCCACAATGATGTTTGCAAAAGATAATTCTGATCACCCTGAAAGTGATCCGTATAATATAAGACGACCAAGAAATTTTGCCAATAACGCTGATGCTGATGTGTGGCCGGTTGTTCATGGTACTAATGAAAATTTTAACCTGGGATTTTGCAGCGCGTAGAAATATGTTGCCAGGAGCCAATAGAAGTTTTTCATGTACAATTCCACTATCGCATATTTTAGGATTTTGTAAAATGTTAGAAAGGTTATTTTTGGAGCTAGACACACGGTTGTTCTTGTAAGAAAGGGTGATGATAACGATGCTCTGTGGAGACCCGCTGGTGATGCTGGTAAAGTAATACTAAAAAAACTTTCACTGTGGATGCCGGTAATGACTCCAACGATCGCAAAAGAACAAAAGTTGATTTCTTTCATGGACGCAGGTGGGAAATCCTTGTTGTCATGGTTAACAACAAGCACAGATAATATACAAACTGACGTTAACGGTCAGTTTACATGGCATATAGCATCACAACAAGGTGTTTCTACACCACGGCATATTTTTATTGCGTTTCAGAACACTAATTGATTAGGCTCACAAATTCACTCTCATATGATATTTGACCAATTAGGTATCACAAATATTTCTTTACGGATCAACGGACAACAAGAACCAACAGAGAATATACAACTAAATTATGCACAAAATAGTATAGGACGTGTATATTGATGTCATTCATGGGACGTGATCAAAATGTTGATACTGGGTTGCAAATATCACAGCATGATTTCAGAACTTTGTATCCGATTTATTATCTTTCACTGGAGCATCTTGATCTATCAAACAATCTGTCGTTGATATACATCTTAAAGCAACGTTAAATACAGGTGGTGTTGATTACAGAGCAATCGCGGTTATACTCAGTGACGAAGCCATGTTACTTGAAGGTGGTAGTGGTCGAATGAGAGTCGTTGATGCACCAGTGGAAAATCTTTAATCATTATTTGGAGCGTGGCAAGTATTTATCATAAAATGTCATATCATCATGTTAGGGTCAGTCTGACTCCTGGTCAGATTAAAAACCTTCGATCAAATTCAGCAAAAAACTGCGGAATGAAAATATCACTAAAGTGAGATCAGATCACTGGTGGTCAAAATAAACTATCATTATCAGAACGCCAGCTTAAACATTTCAACGGCGCAAAACAATCAAAGACAGGCTCAAACTTAATCTCTCTGCGGGTGCGATTAAGGACATAGTTAAAACAGGTGGTATTTTTCCACTTCTCGCGGCTATTCCAGCGTTAATAGCTGCTGCCGCTCCAGCCGTAGCAAAAGCAGCTGCATTAGGTGCTGTTGGAACCGCTGCTGAAATGGCTCTAAAGAAAGCAACAGGAAAGGGGTAAAAAAAAGGGACGCGGCCTAAGATTACCGGGATCTCGTTGGGGGAAGAGGTCTGAGGCTTCCAGGATCACTTCGTTAGACGCTCCAGCATCAAATTTTGATTTACTTGATGTTGCTAAACGAATTAAAAATAAAAAACTTCAGAGGTGTTTTTATGCGAGATCAATTGCCGATACAACCGAACAAATTCGAAACAGGTATTCTTAATCTTGACTCGAATTCAGGGCCCGGTACTCATTGGGTATCATACGCGGTTGATCCACGTGGAATCGTTTATTTTGATTCATACGGGTTAGCTCCACCTGTTGAATTTATCAAGTATGTTGCACCACTTCACGCGCAAGTTTGGTATTCAACGCTACCCACACAAACAATGACAGATCCGCGAACATGCGGCCGTGAAGTAATTAATGTACTTAACGCTATATCAAAATGATCCAAACCGCCTCATAAAGTCGTGCATGATTATACAAGCAACCAATTCGTTTTAAACAGATCTTCAAATATAATGGTTGATTTTTACGGAAGAAGATCTTCTTCACGCGTTAAGAAAAAATCCGATGACAATGATCTGTCAATGTACGCGACTAAAGATGAACTCGCTGATATTATGATCCTGGCTGGAGTTGACCCAGATGAGGTTGTTATTTTTCAGGATCGATATGGTAAACTAAAAACCAGCAATATCAAATGGAATGATATAATTCGACGAGTACTTGGTGCAGTTACGGATAACATCCCTGTGTTTCCTGACAGCGGCAGAATCAGGGATTCAAGTATATCGTTTACAACCATCAGAGATCAAATTACAGGAAGTGTTGCTAATCGCGTGAAAAATAATGTTGTTGTTGTTGTGGGGTTTAACGCCATTTTCAGCACAAGATAGGCTATACATGGCGGCCAGTATTAATGGTGGAGGAAGAACCCGGGAAAAACCCAGAAAAAACCACCGACCCACGAGAAGCTACTGGCAAGCTTTCTCACATACCCACATTGGCTGAATCCGAGACTCGAACCGGCGCAGACAGGGGTGAGATGGCAGTGATCCGTAACGGAGAGCGCTTTAGACCACTCGGCCACTCGGGGCCCCCAACAAAAATGTACGTTGACGTCAACTACAACACCGTAGATGGTAAATTATCCACGTCGCGGGCTGAGTATGACGTTCACACAAACGCGTTCACAAATCTTCGCAGAAACTTTAGAAAGATTAATGAAACCGCAGAGAAATTTTTTGGTAATCCGTTGGTCGTTGACGTAAAACTCGTTGATATCAAGACGAACATCGACACGATCAAACAAACGCAGCAAAACATCGTAGCGGGGATTCCTGAGATCGTTAATAAAACCAGTTTGCTTAAAATTCTCGGCGGTGATACTCCCGGGCATATTACCAACATCGTATACACAGTATCATCGGGATTTGCAACATGGTCGCAGCAAAATAAAACTATCAAATATACCGCAACAGTCACTGGCGTGTACAGGTTGTCTGTGTTCAGTGCTGCAAAATTTGAAATATTTACAACGTATCCATGGCGCCATTCAACTGATAAGTTTTCCGGGGTTGTATCTGTTGTATTTAATAGCGGAAACGAAGAAATATTTATTCTGGAAGCAGATGAAATGAAATTAACCGCAACATCTTACTGGTGGTGTTTGGAATTTTTAGCTGAAACACCTCAATTGGTTACTGCTTAAAATATAATGAGTACCTCAATCGACGTTGCATCGCAACATTACAGGTACAATCAAGCGCGTGAATGGCAGGCAGCGTTGAAAGATAGAGTCGAACAATACACGGTAAAAGTAAAGAGATATCGACGACGACTAGTTATCGTTGATGTGATCGTTTATTCAGTATCCGCTGTTGTTGCTGACCGGTGTGATATTATCAACAATGACAATGATGGCACCAGTAGCTGTAACTATTTGTATTTCATCAGCAACAACGATTGCAGGTGTGCTCAATATCATTGCAAAAAGGTATGCACTTGCACGAATGAAAAATTATCCGATTACATGATAAGATTACATACAGCGACGGTCGCATACTCGAAATTATCTTCGTTGTTATCAGCGAGTCTCAATGATGGAATTATATCTGATTTTGAGCTTTCAGAAATGATTAAAATATATAACAGTGCTGTTAAAGGTACGAGTATTAATAATGACGGAATTACTCCAGCAGATCGTGACAAACACAACCCCGCACAATACCACGATGATCTCGGTAAGCTCGACTAATCCTGAATTCAGCATCAATTTTCCAACTGCGATTTGCGCGAATGAAATTGCACTAGCGGAATTACGAGTATACCATAGTTGGCCAAATATTAGATCGAGATCATTTAATGGTACACCAACAAATAATTCACTTGTATTTGCTAATAAAAACAAACCCGATGGAACACCTGATTGGGTTGTTGTTGGAATACCAACTGGCAGTTATGAGATCGAACAAATCAATGAGGAATTTACGCGTAGAATAAAATCAATAACAGGAAAAGAATAAAAAATATCGATTAACGTTCATGAGCCGACGCTATCTTCTGCGGTTGAGATACATTCTCCTGATTATGTCGTCGATATTTATCAGTCCACGATAAGATCCGTACTAGGATGGCCTGATATTGCGCCAGAATATCATGGACCACCAGAAACAACGAGAAGAATAGTTTTCGTCATAATATTAAAATGAATTCAGATTGGTTAGATTACATAGAAGTAAAACCAGAGGTGATAGGGGGAGAACTTTATTATGATCCTATAGCTCCTTTTTATAACCTTAATAAACGTGTTATTGCTTTAAATATTGATTCTATATTTTCTTCAATAAACTCAGACCATAAAATACAGTTAAATAACTTACGTGATAGTTTTCAGCAATATTTATTTGATTTGACATCTGCGCGCGATATCATTAGGTATATAGAAGTTTTAAATTATATAGTTAATTCTTCTGAAGTTATCTATAATAGAATTAGTGATATAGTTCTTAAGTCATCAGACAATTGCAAAATGTCCTTCGCAACCAAATACAAAATAACTGAAGATGATATTGCAACGTTTAAGTTCCCTGATTATAATCCAGATAAATTAAGAAAATCCGTCAATGATGTCATTGATGAAAACTTTCCTAAAATACTCGATGTATGGAGAAAAATAGCCCCACCAGCAACTGTTCTTATATATAATAATCATCCATACGGCGGCGGCAGACATGTATCTCCGCGAATAGTTAATATAACCTCAACGATCGCGGTTAATCTAGTTTGTGATGTGATCGATGGTAGCTATCAAACAGATCTCGGAAAATCAAATCGGGCTCAACAAGGATACATTTTATACACGTTCACACCACAAGTTCTCCCTGGAGATTTGATCGTGCAAGAACCAGTTACTCCTGTTTATCTGCGGTGTCATAATAATATGTTAACACGAATACATTTTAAACTAACTGACCCCCTTGGACACTTAATTGATATGCGTGGGGAACAAATACTTGTAAATCTGTATGTAAGGTCTTAAAGACTTTTATCGTAAAATCTTTGATCGTAGATTTTTCAGAATATTTTATTTTATCAGAAATATTTTATCAGAAATATTGTATTTTATCAGAAATATTGTATTTATTCTGAAATATTATATATTTATTCTGAAATATTATATTTATTCTGAAATATTTTATATTTCTTCTGAAATATTTTATTTACTTTGAAATTGATATGGTGGTTGATACTCAAAATCGTGCAAATCGATCAGTTTGTTAATTGTGATGGGTATTTAGGTACTCAAAATTAACAAAATCAATCAGCTTTGCAAAAAATGCTACAAAAAAGGATTTTATCATTATTCAGAAATATTTTATTTTATCAGAAATATTTTATTTTATCAGAAATATCTTAAATTGATATGGTGATTGGTACTCAAAATCATACAAATCAATCAGTTTGTTAATTTTGACTAGCAAATAGGTACTCAAAATCATGTAAATCAATCAGTTTTGTAATCCTGATATGTAGTTAGGTACTCAAAATTAACAAAATAGATTAGTTGTGCAAAAAATACTACAAAAAATACTATATAATTATTCTGAAATATTTTATTTTTTCTGAAAATTTGATCATTTTACATAGTTCTGAGTACCAACTAGCCCATCAAAATTACGAAATTGATTGGTTTGCATGATTCCGAGTACCAAGTAGCCTATCAATTTCAGAAAAAATAAAATATTTCAGAATAAATATATAATATTTCAGAATATATAATATTTCAGAATAAATATATAATATTTCAGAATATATAATATTTCAGAATATATAATATTTCAGAATAAATATATAATATTTCAGAGTATATAATATTTCAGAATATATAATATTTCAGAATAAATATATAATATATCAGAATAAATATATAATATTTCAGAATATATAATATTTCAGAATAAATATATAATATTTCAGAAAATATAATATTTCAGAATATATAATATATTTCTATAATATTTCAGAATAAATATACAATATTTCAGAATATATAATATTTCAGAATATATAATATTTCAGAATATATAATATTTCAAAATAAATATATAATATTTCAAAATAAATATATAATATTTCAGAATATATAATATTTCAGAATATATAATATTTCAGAATAAATATAATATTACACGTGTTCGGTCGTTTCACCAACGAAGTTACTTTGGATCGTTTCACCAGTAACGAGGTTACTCGCTAACATGATCTTTCTTAATTGTCTTATACGAGTGCTAATCGTTTTTTTTTTTGCCTCGTATTCGTGGGATAACAGCGATCTAATTTTTTCTACTGCGGCAGAGAGAGAGGAACGAAGTCCTTGACATGATCATCTTCTACAGTAGCTAGTGACCGGAGCATCGCCGCCTGAATTCGCTTTATGAACTTTTATTCAGACGACAGTGTAAAACCACCATCATTTTTACGTTCTTGTAAGATTTCAAAATCAGAAATAATCTTTTCAGGATTCAATTCATCAGATATATTAATACTGTCTTTTTCTAATTTTTAATAGCAACAATTACATCATTGATATTTTCATAGTTCATTATTTAGTATATATATATATTTAAATCAAATTTTTAACAATGAAACAACCGCAAATAGGCGTGTTTAGTGAATGACGACACGGGGATATTCTCACAACAGATTTTTGCACACACTCTCAACCAGTGCCCAGTAATTTTCCATTGAGATTAAAATGGAGTAATAACCAGTGTCAGTAATTTTCCATTGACTTTAGAATGGATAGTAATCAGTGCCAGTAATTTTCCATTGACCTTGAAATTGATAGTATCAGTGCCAGTAATTTTCCACTGAGATTGAAATGGAGTAATAACCGATGCCAGTAATTTTCCATTGAGGTTGAAATGGAGTAATAACCGGTGCCAATAATTTTCCATTGACCTTGAAATTGATAGTATCAGTGCCAGTAATTTTGCATTGACTTTAGAATGAAGCAATATGGACGATGCTGAGTTAGATATCTGATATTCGCCCGGTCTTGGTTTGAAATATTATATTTATTCTGAAATATTATATATTCTGAAATATTATATATTCTGAAATATTTTTTTTGTTCTGAAATATTATATAGTCTGAAATGTTTTATTTATTCTGAAATATTGTATATTTATTGAAATATTATATATTTATTCTGAAATATTATATATTTATTCTGAAATATTATATATTTATTCTGAAATATTATATATTTATTTTGAAATATTATATATTTATTGAAATATTATATTTTCTGAAATATTATATATTTATTGAAATATTATATATTTATTCTGAAATATTATATTTATTCTGAAATATTATATATTTATTTTGAAATATTATATTTTCTGAAATATTTTATTTATTCTGAAATATTATATATTTATTCTGAAATATTTTATTTAGACCACGGTGTCGCGGAAAGTATAAAAATCACAAACATTTTGTCAGTCGTGAGACTCGATCGCCGGGTCTCGAGTTCAGTAATTCTACACGCTAATCTCCCTTTCGCATAATCAAAAAATAAGTAGTATAAAAGTGAGGATTTCTGCCGAAAAGGATAAATAATTAAATAAATGGTTAATAAATATAATCTAGGTAGTGATGATAGTTTATCTCATTAACAATATTGGAATGTGATTTTCTGTTTATATTTCTTGGAAAAAGTGGATCTGGTTATATTTTCCGCGACAAATTGTACTGAAGGCGGATTAATATTAAAATATTTCGGAGCTAAATTCATTGATTGAAATATAATCTCTTCGCCAGTTTTTATGTTTGTAGATTTTACCGCCCTCCTTCCGATTGTTTTACATCTCCCAGTATTACCACGTGTATTATTCTCGCTCTGTGTAACAGCTCGAAGATTGGAGAAATAATTATTTTGAGGATTCCCGTCAATATGATCAATTACAAAACCGTCTTTGATCAACCCCTTGTGACACTCGAATGTGAAACGATGACAGAGATAAGGTTTCTTCCCAGCAGTAAACAATAGATAACCATGATTATTAATATAACCAACTGGTACTTTCTTCGGACAATTTCTGATCACACCATTAATATTTGATTCGTAGTTTGTTATTATAGGATGTGGGACAAATTAATTTTGCTTCATTATACAATAATATCATTTGTTTAAATCATAATTTGTCTGAAAACTTAGTTAGATAATCCTCCACGGATTTTATGGCGTTGTCGTTGACTCTGTCAGGGTCATTATTTTTTTATCATAATATCTTTTAAGCTCTCTGTATCGTTTACCACCACAATACGCACACAACTGCGTTTTTTCTCGTACTCCAGCACCACATCGCAGACATGGTATTGGTCCTAAGCTTCCACGGTGAACGTTTTGCAAGTGTTGTCCGCAGAATTCCCTTTTACAGGATTTATTGCAACGAGTTAATGATCCGATCATCAACCATTTGCATTGAGACATTGTATATATAATATTTTTTATTTAAATACTTGTCTGAAATATAATATGGATGAGTTTGAGAGATTAACCAGAATCAAGCCTTGGAAAACAAGTAAATTCAACCTCGACAGGATATCTCCTGACGTGCCGATACGAGATCTGGTTGATCGGAAAAATAAAAGTTTGATCAATAAAATTCACGACGCCAAGAAAGAATTTCACGCAGATGGTGCATCTCAAGTCTGGTCAACGTTCAAGATTATTCGCAATGACAAAATCAAGGCCAAAGGTATCATTGATGCTACGATGAATGACAAAAGAGCAGCAGCTATTATTGAGCAGCTCGATGATAGAAGCTATCTTTTCAGAATAAAATTTGTCATACTTGCAGAAACAGATACCTGGATTATCCGTGACAAATATGATCCTGTCCACGGTAATAAAAAAACTCATACTAAGTAGAAATTCCAAACCAGGTATATTGACCGGTATTGACAAACCGTATTATGAGCGAGCGTATCCTGCAACAGCAGTTGTTTATGGAATCTATGTTATAAATGAAAAACCTAGCGTTGATAAACTAGCGCCGATGAAATTTTCAAAAATAAACTGTGTAGCCGAGCGAGTAATAGAACATTTTATAAACGCGGTCCGTGGAAACGGTTTAACAGATAAAAGACGTAAAATAATAAATGAGCGGGGCGAAACGGTTAAAGATGCCGGGGCCACTGAGTTAGGAAAACAATTAAAATTCCCAATAACCGTAGCGACGATAACAGGAGAAATATTATATGAATCCAAGTATAAATCAAAAGGAGCTTCAATCGAAATTATTGATCATAACGCGCATGCATGGACTAGCGCAGTAACAATATTTCCACGAAATCGAACTGTTAAATTTTATGATGATAACATGTTTGATTTTATTAACAAAATAAATAAAAATGATCCTGTGTCAGTGTGGTTATTTAAAAGCTCAGATGATGAAAAATATGATCAATTTGTGCGACCCAACGGCCAAATATATCGTAAAGAATCCCTTCATGAGGAAATGAAAAATCTTGCTCAGAAATATTCAGAAGATATTGATGAGTTGCTCAGCAACTGTTTTACTGTTCCATCTGTTGCAGCTCATGTTGCTAGAGAAAAATATTTGTGGAAACCAACCAGAAATGAATTTCTTTCGGATATTCAATCAAGTTGTGCCGAGCATGGCCACGGCTTATTGTGGAATACCAAATATAATTACAACGATATGATATATGTTGATATGGTTGCGTGTTATCCAGGAAGTTTTCTCGGATACGGAGATTGTTCTAACTAATTCGCAAGGTTCGGTCATCCAACACATGAAATGACGCGAGTATCGATAAATGGACCATTACCGGATTTTGATCTAACTGGATTTGCTTGTGTTGAATCATTCGAGTTTGCTATGGATCTTCATATGATATGTTATGTTATGTTTGGTTTGGTAGACATTTCTCAGAAAAACGCTGGGCACCAATAGTTTTATTACGATATATGCTTGATTGTGCGATATTGGTATCGTTGATGGTTAGTGAGGCAATTATATCATATAAGAAACAAACCGAGGTTTGGTTACCACCGAGGGAAAATATCAGTCTCGATGAGGTCATTAAGGAATTTAGAGAAAAATGTCCCGATGCTTTCAAGGATGATATCATCAAAGATGCTCCTAGAATCCTCGAGATTAAACTCAATAATAGTGATAAAACAGCAAAGGCTCTTGGAAGAAAAATAATAGGAAAGTTTACTCAAGGTGGAGCATATGATCATAAACAACGTCATGCACGATTAATACTGGATGATACCGAATACGATTTTATAGTTGCTGATGCAGCAGCGAGAAAAATATTTATAAACCGCGAGGATGTTTATTCAAATGAAACACGATTAGGTACGATTGTAAGCTATATGGATGGAGAATCGCCTCAGTATACGCATTTAAGATCATCGATGATGGCCTACGTGAGTATAAACTTGCTATCTATGATAAATAAATTCCCTGATACCGCAGTTAGGGTTGCAACGGATTCGTTCTATATCGATAAGAAATATGCAACGTTGTTGGATGATTTTACGGACGATGATGCACCGGGGGGTTCATGGAGAATAAAGAAAGAAAGTATACTTGATTATTCAGAATCAGCAGATGTTACGATCAAAGATGATTATTATAAAAACCAGCGATCAAATATATCATCGACAACTTCGTTGTTACCATCGGTATATGATCCAATAGCTAGATATAAAACGATATACATAAACGGACCGGGATGCTCTGGTAAAACCACTCGAGCGATCGAACTATTTCAAAAATCAGATATGATCGTGCTGACACCTACACACAGACTCGCGCGAGAGATGAAACAACGAGGAGTGCAATCGTGTACTTATCACAGCTTCTTCCGATGGAAGGGTGATACATGGACATCTTTAAGGATGGGTGAGAAATACATTCCAAGGATCATTATTTGGGATGAAATATGCACTGTGTCGTTAGAAACACTAAAAACATTTCTAGATTGGTTGATAACAAGAAATGTTGCTGTAATAATGTGCGGCGATCATGGTCAACCACCACCGTTTGTTGGACCATCTCCACATGGATGGCTAAAAAACTTTGTTGATTATTACGAAGAAATGAATGATGATCATAGAGCACTTGATGCAACGTTGAAACAGTTTAAAAAATTAATCAGACTGCAACCGAATAAAATTCAGTGTGAAGTAATGCGTGGAATAATTTCAGAAACACCCATGAACGACTTTCTACAAACATGGCGACCAAATGATCTGATAGTTGCAAGAAGAAAGATAGTTCGTGATAAACTTCAACGGGAATTGTTTCAGTTACAACGAAAAAAGTTTCCGACACTGCCATTTCCGTTATGTTATCGACCAGATGATACACGGCGGCAAAATATTGATGTTGATATACCAGGACAGACCGAGTATAGAAAACAGAATCTTGTGCTAAATGATATTGTCGCAGTTGATGTTGATGTTGTTGAAGATGCTTTACGTGCTGATAAATCCCCGTGGACGCTTGGATACGCATTGACGATTCATTCATCTCAAGGATTAACTATCTCTGATACAGTTGTTTGGATCGTCGATGATCACATCGAATGGTCAAACTTGGTTTATTTCACAGTGTCGTGAGTTAGAAAAATATCTCAACTGAGACGAATCGTCTTGGACGAGTCAGTGATTAGTGATGATATTGACGAATATCAAAGTGATATAATAAGAAAAAAATTAGCTGGTTATAAACAATCTGATAAAAAAATAATCGAGAATTTGATCTAGACACTGACGTTGTCATTGCGCTGAAACAACAACAGAATAATCATTGTGCAAGTTGTAATTGTATAATGTTATGGCGGTATCTGAAAAATGATCCAAGACAATTTACCGTAGACAGAAAAAATAACAATTTTGGTCATACACGAGAAAATACCATGTTGACCTGTCTTGAGTGTAATCGACGTAACGGAGCTAGTTAAGTGATCGCGGTGGTAATTGTGTATCCTCGGGAATTACTTGTAATTGTTCACGTACAAATCCACGTTGAGGAGCAGTTGAATCTAATCGGTAGATTGCGGGTCTACCTGAGGATCTTGTCACGGTGGATATTTCGTGTGTGGTAACACTCCAGATAGGATCAGTCGCTCTTTTTTTACCACCTTCGAGTTCACCGAGCTCGTATAAATACCTGACAGTGATATTACCTAATACTGGCTGTGCTGAAAGATCACGTCGTTGTGTAGGTATATTTTTTTTTGTAATTGCATGAATAGGTTTCATGTTGGTCGTTCTAGCTATTTCATTATTTAACGCTGCTATCACACTTGGTAATCTTGCAACCCATTCACGAGATCTCGTATCCTGAATAAATTCCTTCGCGTGTTGATATCCAAATAATCGCTCAGCAAGTGTTCGACTAAATCGTTCTACAATTGCCTGATCACGATGAATTGCAGTATGTCCTCGTCGTATTTTGGTATTATGTTGTTTCATCAGCGATGATACTGGACCAAGAAAGGATCAACCTGTAGCAGCTGTGGCCATCGCAGACCACCTCGTTGATAAATTCGTTTAAAAGCATCGGCTACCTCAGATGCTGTTTTCGTTGATAGCGGTTCTACATCTTTATATCTGCTTGCAACATCAACAACGGTTAGCGCGTATTTGTACATTTTTCTACGTACAGTATCATGTGGTAAAAATAGAATATCAGCTTGATTAACTTCATTAGGAACACTAACATCAAAATGTGCAAAATTAATTTTCTTAGGACGCGGTAGGTAAATTTGCCATATTGCCTGTTTGGATAACCACGCTTTAGCAGTAGAATGTTTAACCGCTGCTGCATCAGCAAGTTTACTAATTGCTGTTTTACCTTTCCAGTATCCTCTTGGAGAATAATAAATCGATTCCATTTTATATATTACCAGCCCCTAGTGCTAATTTACCTTTCATCGCGGATCTTACTAACCAATTAGCTAATTTTTCTTTGATATTTTTATTTTTTATAGAATCTAGCGCATGAATTAATTTCACATCTGCAATATGCATATGTTGTAGATCATTGCTTTTATAAGCAAAATCATGAGCATGACATGCTTTATCAATAGCGTTTATTGGTTCCTCCCCTGGTTTTGGTTGATCCTGATTATCAAGCCTAATATCGAGTCGAGTACCAGGACCGCAATAATTATATCCTGGTAGATGTTTTTCTCCTGGGTATTTGGCCCACGGAGTTCCCGGTAACTTTGTTAATTTTGCTGCAATATCACCTCCTCGTTGCTTTTTTTTTAACGCTGACTTTGTTCCTGAATTATCACCGGGAATAAATTTAAACTTCTTTGTACCACACCGCGTACACTTACCCGTAACCGCTGATCTATTATTTTTTGTGGTAATAGTTGTTAGTGTATCCGTCGGGGTACGCGTCTTGCACTTCACACAATATAAATCCATAGATATTTTATGCAGCATGAATATAATTGATTTTCAGCGACAAGAAAACGAGACATGTCAAACACCATCCTGCGTTACCAAATTCCATCAGAATGATAATAATAGGACCATCTGAAAGTGGAAAGACGCAGTTGTTACTTAATCTTATAATGAGATGGTTAAAGTGGGATAAATTGTATTTGGTAGCACCGTCAGTTGATGATCAACGATGTTATAATGTGCTCAAGGATTTTAATGAAAACGCACAAATAGATAAAGATAACGATGTTATCGAGTTTATAACCGATATTGATGAAGCACCACCAGTTGATTCCATAGACGGATTTATTAATAATTTGGTTGTATACGATGATGTGATGCTGGATAAACAATCAAATCCAGCTAGGATTTTTTCTCGAGGTAGACATAAAAACACTGATGTCATTTATGTTACTCAACGATACACACAAATACCAAAAGTGATCAGAGATAACTGTAATATTTTAGTTGTGTTTAATGGAGTTGATACACACACGATAAGAAATATTCATCAAACTTGGTGCAGCGGTGACATGGATATAATTAAATTCAGAAACTTCTTTTCACGAGCGCAAGCTACTCCGCACGGGTTTATAACGTTAGCGTTGCATGATCCTAGAACAAGATATCGTATTGGACTTGATAAAATATTTGGATGAATAGCAGCAGAGAGGGTGGGACCTCGCGAAGACGTAATTGCGTAAAACGCATGCATAATAAACTAGAAAAGATCACCAACGACAATGGAGTAATATTAATTAGACAAACCCCGGAGAGATTTTCTCAGTAACGTCGATGCTTTTTTTTAAATCTGTCGACGCTTTTTATTTTTCGATCATTTGTAGGAAGGCTTATTTTGGGTTTTGGACGCTTCCAAAATTGGTCTGTCCACCCTCTCTGCTGCTCAACAGTTGCTGACAATTGAAATTGGATTACAAAACATGCATGAATTATCTTAACAATTAACGGTGCAGGCATTTTACTGATTGTTGAAACGTTATTCAGTGTTATAATCAAGGCATATCATGTTATAAATAGACAAAACCACATATGTGTTTTGTTCCTATGGCGGAAAGAACGCGAGTTTGATACGCCGTAAGAATGTCGAGGCCGTCAGGCAGGGACATATGTTCCTACGCTGTATCAAACAAGTTCGTTAGACTTAGAACAAAGCACTTGCGTGATTTTATATTTATTACATATCCACTTTTCATTCAAATATTCTTTTAATTAGTTAAATGCATACTTAAAAAATACAAATTAGGCATTGTTTGCATTTTATGAAAGATATTGTACAACCATCTTAAAAAATTCCCAAAGTACGTAACCTGGGCTAGGCCTAAACAAATACTGTGCAGTTGCGTCATTGGTGCTTTGCTCTTTAGCTTTGAATTTTAAAAAAATGGTGTTTCGAACAGACGCACGGTTTTAAACTGTAGTCACAGGAAATTTGATTTTTTTTCTCTTACATTTCAAATGCAACATTGGTTCTGACCTAATGGCGTAGCAAGAATATTTTGGCCCCTGCCAATCTATAGTGTAAAAAAGAAGTTCGTGGGCCCCGGTCCTCTGCATTCACTTGCTATATGGTAGTCTCGACCCTGTCTGGACCAGTAAGTGACCCTTTTTGTTAGACTCTTCTTACTGGATAGACACTATACTTCCAAGCTAATTTCAGGGTAAATTTCAAAGACTAACATTAATTAGATGCATCCATTTTGTTACAGAAAGTTTATTAATTTAAAGCACTTTCACACTATCTAATTTTATGTGTTCATTTAATACAAGAAGTTATTGATGCATTGAACTTAATGTCATAATTTATGAATATATTTTTAAGAAATCGAAGATTTCGATCTTTTTCTAACATGCAGGTTAGATGTTTATTATTCATCTGAATATATTTTAAGAATACAATTCTACACAATATTACAATACTATTCTGTTCAATCTCGTTAATTTCTACTTGAACAGTCGCAAGAATCTAAAATGTAAACATAATATTCCCTCTATGTGTACCAGTATATTCAACACCAGTGTAATAGGCTGAAATTCTTCTAAATTTGCCTCATAATCTAAGGAAAGAACTGCAATATTTTTGAGACTGAAGCTGAAATGGTATTCGGTATTTGATATTCTTATGGAATGGTATTCGGTATTTTATATTCTTATGGAACGGTATTCGGTATTTATAGGTTACTGTATTTGTATGGGAAAATATGAACGAATTTTGGGATGGAATGCTGCACGACCTTGGGGGTGCAGTATATCCTTCCTACAAAACGAGTTCATATTTTCCCATACAAATGCAGTAACCTTTTAATTATATGCTCATTTTTTAAAATTCTACCTAAGGTTTAATTATATAAACAAAATACACTACAAGAAACAATGTAAATGAAGTAATGCCGTATTCCAAACTAAATACACAAGCACAGATTTGTCATTACACAATAACAATATTATTAATGCGCACATAACTCCGCCCAGATAAATTTGAACATAGTCGCGCGCTCGACATAACTTTCGAAAGAAAATAGCGTGTCTAGTTAAAATTGAAATTTGCAGTCATATTGTGAATGAATGCGCATTGCAACAACTTTTCCATTTGATCTGGAATGCATATATATTGGTATTTTGTTTCGATTCGTCGAAAGTTTGTGATTTTGGACTGGATTCGTCTATGCAAATTATACATGAAATACATCGGATTGAAGCGGCGCGGGAGAAGCGTGTTTACATCTGCAAATATGTTTCTGTTTCTGTCACTGAATGTTTGAAATCATAATGTGGGAAAAATATGAAGTCTTTCAATTGCAATTATCAAAACGACGCTATGGAATTTAATGCTTATTTCATTTTGAGTGCAGTAAGGAGGATGCAATTGCACTTATCATCGAAATTACAGCACAATTTCGAAACGTGTAATCCAGATTGAAAACCTATGACATGGCTAATGTATTTCGAATTTGCAGAATTAATAAAATATATTTTGAGGAAATTCAGGACGTAAAACTGTAAGAATATTCTATTTTGTCATTCTTATTACCAGCTAAAGAAGAGAGTATATGACTTTTCACTTGTATGTTATTTGTAAGGACCTTATCTTGCGTCTGTTATATACTGTACTAGCCTAAATCCGTTACATTGTATCAATGCGGAATGTGCCAAAGCAGCTGGTATGTGGCAGTCCACGAATCATCTGTTTTAGTTCATTCAGAAACAAATTTAAACAACCACAACGTAAAGAGCATCTTACGCGAATGTACATGATTTGTGTACAAATCGAAAGTGCTGGCGTCTGCGTCCATTGTTTGTTTACAATAGAAAGTAGTTCATTTATGCACGTAAATGCTATATGTGTATTGTCGCGCGAGTTCAGTATCAGGTAATACTGAACGATTCTGACAATGTAAAGTTATCGGGGAAAAATGAGCATATAATAATTTATGTTCTTATGGAATGGTAATCGGTATTTTATATTCTTATGGAATGTCTCTTGGGAAATGGTATTCGGTATTTTACATCCTTATGGAATGTCTCTTGGGAAATAATATTCGGTATTTTATATTCTTATGGAATGTCTCTTGGGAAATGGTTTCGGTATTTTGTATTCTTATGAAATGTCACTTGGGAAATGGTATTCGGTATTTTATATCCTTATGGAATGTCTCTTGGGAAATGGTATTTGGTATTTCATATCATTTTGGAATGTCTCTTGGGAAATGGTATTCGGTATTTTGTATTCTTATGGAATGTCTCTTGGGAAATAATATTCGGTATTTTATATTCTTATGGAATGTCTCTTGGGAAATGGTTTCGGTATTTTATATTCTTATGAAATGTCACTTGGGAAATGGTATTCGGTATTTTATATCCTTATGGAATGTCTCTTGGGAAATGGTATTTGGTATTTCATATCATTTTGGAATGTCTCTTGGGAAATGGTATTCGGTATTTTGTATTCTTATGGAATGTCTCTTGGGAAATAATATTCGGTATTTTATATTCTTATGGAATGTCTCTTGGGAAATGGTATTCGGTATTTTGTATTCTTATGGAATGTCTATTGGGAAATGGTTTCGGTATTTTATATTCTTATGAAATGTCACTTGGGAAATGGTATTCGGTATTTTGTATTCTTATGGAATGTCTCTTGGGAAATAATATTCGGTATTTGATATCCTTATGGAATGTCTCATGGGAAATGGTATTTGGTATTTTGTATTCTTATGGAATGTCTCTTGGGAAATAATATTCGGTATTTTATATTCTTATGGAATGTCTCTTGGGAAATGGTATTCGGTATTTTATATTCCTATGGAATCTATATTGGGAAGAAAAAAAAGAACAAAACAAAAACCGAAAATAAACATGGGGTAATGTTTTCTCCCCACAGTGACGCATTTCTAGCCATGCACTAAATCATAATATAACTCCATGAGTCTTTCTTACTTTGTCTGATTCAAAAAAAATTCAGAACAAAATTTCAGCAGTAAAGTATTTTCTCTCTCTGTCTATCTCGGTTCTCTCTCTCTCTCTCTCTCTCTCTCTCTCTCTCTCTCTCTCTCTCTCTCTTATTCCGGATATTTTATAAATGGGCTATTATTGAATATTTCAAGTTGTACGCGTAGTTCCAAGGTGGTTGTGATATAAGAGATTTTAGGTTTACGATAAGGAATCGCAGATTTGAAGATCTGCATTGAACGCTTGATCACCCATATAAGAGTGAATGTGTATGTAACAATTAACGAGATCAGCGCATAATAATAATATACATTGCATTTGATTGGCCGGGCTTGTTACCTCTCTAGATGTAAGGACTATATTACTCATCCAGTTTCTATGTAGCTCAGTAAATGGGTTTCTTGAATGATTTTGATAATGAGCAACAGTCTGTGCATATAAATTAAGAAATTATCTTTAGAACAGACTTTTATGAAAAATAGCGAACAGCTCATATCACACATTATGTCATAAAATAAATAATTTTAGGTCTAGTACATTTTACCCCGCCATTGGTGTGAGAAGAAACATTATATTTTTTTGTTATACGAGTGTCATCATCATCATCATCATCAGCAGCAGCAGCATCTTCACCATCATCATCATCATTGTCGTCGTCGTCATAATCAATTTTTAGTCATGTCATTATGATAGATAGATGCATGTTATAAAAGTGTTTTTGGGTGTTTCCAATTTATTTTGCTCACGATTCTCTGTCAGTGATTCAGACTGAAGTTCCAGTGTGTGGGGCCAAATGAAACATTTTTCTTTTTGTTCCGATTGGTATAAAATCACAAACATCAAAGTGACCTGACCAATCAGAATGTTGGAAATCATAATATCAGATGTCTTTCTTTGCTTTTTATATTTGTTATACTTTTGTTTGTATAGAACATGTGGATACATTTTAGTAATGATATTAAGCCCGCCATAGCGGAGCTTGACATAACTATCACTTTGGCGTCCATTTATGTCAGAATGTTCGTACACACTCGAGATCAACAAGAGTGTTAACGTTTTTCTTTCCATATAATATCAATACTATTTTATCCCATCCTCTTCTGTTTTGCAATGTAAGTATTCACGTGTCTGTACCGATGTGAAAAAGTCCCCTTGGCTGCCGAATTGGAATTCGAACCCGTTGGAACTCATTTTTATTTAACGTAATTTAAAGATATGCTTCTTGGAATGCTTAATTATCATTGATTAATATATTGTTTATTACTGTGTTGTTGTATTCATTTAATGTTGTCGATAATATTGTTGTTGTTGTAGAATTTAACGCCATTTCTCAGCACACGATAGGCTATACATGGCGGCCAGTATTAATGGTGCAGGAAGAACCCGGGAAATCCACGGAAAGAACCACCGACCCTCGAGAAGCTACTGGCAAGCTTTCTCACATATCTACAATGGCCGAATCCGAGACTCAAACCCATGCAGACAGAGGTGAGATGGCAGTGATCCGTAACGGAGAGCTCTTTAGACCACTCGGCCACTCGGGGCCCCTTGTCGATAATTACTTTCACATTATGAACGTCGAACACTGAGGACAAAAAAATATATGACTCCATTGTCGAAAATGTTTTTATCGTTGCTGCTGTCGAATATGATGATACTGTGCACATATATAATTCTCTCTCTCTCTCTCTCTCTCTCTCTCTCTCTCTCACACACACACACACTGGTCTAATTTCAATTTATTACTGCTTTCAAAATTATCATTTACAAATAACTTTTTTAGTCTTAGGCCGTTATAATATTGAATTTCATAAGTTGTTTTATCCACTTTAGAGAATTGTGTATTTAAAGTTTGCTGGGGTGGATACGTCAGTAAATTAGAGTACATTAGAGCCCACTTTGTCCAAACCAGATTATTCGAATATTATCGATATATGTGAACAAACTGAGGCTTAAACAGGACTTTAAGCATATGGGTTATATATCATCCAGAGAATGGAATTTACATGTCGGTCTTTTGAAAACTAGATTTAAATTTGGTGTATTGTAATGATTTTCCCCCAGAAACTTATAATTTTAAAATGTAAAAAACCGTTTCATATATTTTGTATTTGATGGTATTTTTAACTCGATAAGGATTACATTGTAACTCTCCACAAAATTATTAATTAATGCATGCTCTCCTATTTCCCTCTCTGTAACATGGAACATGTACCTCGAATGACTAAGTACATTTAGTACGTGTGTCAGTGCATTGCATATAATTCCTTAATTTATCTTATTTATACTATTACAATCATCGCACAATAATTTGATTCGGACACAACATATCCATGTCGATATTAATTTTTATGAAGATGACAATATTACCTATCACTCTAGGATTTTTTTTAAAAGTCCCGAATATCTGAGTTTATCGAACTCGGCCCTATTTGAGCTATCTAGACATACTGTTTACGAATTCGGTCCTATTATAGCTATCTAGACATACTGTTTTTGAACTCGGCCCTATTTAAGCTATCTAGACATACTGTTTTTGAACTCGGCCCTATCTGAGCTACCTAGACATACTGTTTTCGAACTCGGCCCTATTTGAGCTACCTAGACATACTGTTTTTAAACTCGGCCTTATTTGAACTACCTAGACATACTGTTTTCGAACCCGGCCCTATTTGAGCTATCTAGACATGCTGTTTTCGAACTCGGCCCTATTTGATCTATCTAGACATACTGTTTTCGAACTCGGCCCTATTTTAGCTATCTAGACATACTGTTTTCGAACTCAGCCCTATTGTAGCTATATAGACATACTGTTTTCGAAATTGGCCCTATTTGAGCTATCTAGACATACTGTTTTCGAACTCGGCCCTGTTTGAGCTATCTAGACATACTGTTTTCGAACTCGGCCCTATCTGAGCTTTCTAGACATACTGTTCTCGAACTCGGCCCTATTTAAGCTATCTAGACATACTGTTTTCGAACTCGGCCCTATTTGAGCTATCTAGACATACTGTTTTCGAACTCGGCCCTATTTGAGCTATCTAGACATACTGTTCTCGAACTCGGCCCTATTTGCGCTATCTATACATAATGTTTTCGAACTCGGCCCTATTTGAGCTATCTAGACATACTGTTTCGAACTCGGCCCTATTTGAGCTATCTAGACATACTGTTTTCGAACTCAGCCCTATTTGAGCTATCTAGACATACTGTTTTAAACTCGGCCCTATTTGAGCTATCTAGACATACTGTTTTCGAACTCGGTCCTATCTGAGCTAGCTAGACATGCTGGTTTTGAACTCGGCCCTATTTGAGCTACCTAGATATACTGTTTTTGAACTCAGCCCTATTTGAGCTACCTGGACATACTGTTTTCGAACTCGGCCCTATTTGAGCTACGTAGACATACTGTTTTCGAACTCGGCCATATTTGAGCTACCTAGACATACTGTTTTTAAACTCGGCCTTATTTGAACTACCTAGACACACTGTTTTCGAACCCGGCCCTATTTGAGCTATCTAGACATACTGTTTTCGAACTCGGCCCTATTTTAGTTATCTAGACATACTGTTTTCGAACTCGGCCCTATTTGATCTATCTAGACATACTGTTTTCGAACTCGGCCCTATTTTAGCTATGTAGACATACTGTTTTCGAACTGAGCCCTATTGTAACTATCTAGACATACTGCTTTCGAACTCGGACCTATTTTAGCTATCTAGACATACTGTTTTCAAACTCGGCCCTATTTGAGCTATCTAGACGTACTGTTTTCGAAATTGGCCCTATTTGAGCTATCTAGACATACTGTTTCGAACTCGGCTCTTTTTTTTTAGCTATCTAGACACACTGTTTTCGAACTCGGCCCTTTTTTTAGCTATGTAGACATACTGTTTAGTAATTAACTTTTGACCTGATACACATGATGTACACAGCCTTTAAGAAAATGTTGATCTTAACACTTATAGTTACTTCGCAACAAGTTTTTGGGCAATTAAGAAATATACATTTTTGTTTAGGACCGTATGAATGTAATGCAGATAATATATGGGAGAGTTTAAGAAGTTCTAACTGTAATTCTTTTAGCTTCTGTCCATGATGACTAAGGCAAATATGCCTGTTATGGTCGTTATACATTGTATTTTGCCAGTATTACTTCAAATGAGCAGAAACTATGCATTGTAAATAATTCTACCTGATAGGAGTACCTAAACTGAATTATTCTAAATTACAAATAGGCAAAAAAAAAAATATTCAATCAGCTTCCACCAGAACAAAATTTTTAAAACTGAACCAAACTTGAGAAAGTGCAAAAGATTTATTTAGTTTTGTTGTTTTATTTTGGGCTTTAACCCCATTTCGCAACTCATAGTAAACTATATACGGCGACCAGTGGCGGAGGGAGAAAACTGCAAAACCCCAGTAAGAACACCGACCCACGGGAAGCTACTGGCCGCGTTCTCACATACCCACATTAGCAGACACCGATATTCAAACCCACGAAGAAACAGGTGAGATGGCAGTGATCAGAAAAGACGAGCGCTTTAGCCATCTCGGTCACCGCGTAAACGTGTAAAGTCAAGGTTACTCAACCACAGCGTAAGTGACCATTGGGTTTAAATTGATGACTGCTATGATGTGCAGACATCTGTGCTTGGACTTTCGTGTAGATCAGTAGCGTTAGTTTAAAAATAGCTTTTAAATGCTTTGGACTGGGTTGTTTTGTGAAGTTTCAGAAATCAAATACATAACCTGTTCTAAGGAAATTGATTCAATATTTTTAATTACTGGCAATTATATTAATATAATCTATGTATTCCTATCTGGTAGCATGAATTACACTAAATAGTTTATGATGTACTTCTTTGAGGTCATATGGCACTAGTACGTGCTGTAATGACCAAAATGGCACTTAATCCATCTAACGTATCCGATTATGTGACCTACACATCAACATGCTGGTGGATATTCAACTCACGATCACCTTTAAGTTAAAGCTTAATTGACTTCGGGGTCATCACCCCAATATAGTCTGACTATCAGAAATTATACATTGTAATTAATTCGGACTGACAAGAGGACATATATTACAGCACAGTAAATTTAAATAGGCAAAACAACTTAATCCAACGCTACTTAAACAAGCAATATACTGTATTTTAAAATTGTATTTTCTAAAACTTCACCAGAAAATGACAGTGTTTGCAATAAAATCTGACCCAATTAAATAGATGTATTTACTTTACAGCTTATATTACAAACACGTTATACACTATGATATGATACTATTAAACATGCATGTGAATTATTTTCTTGGTTATGGTGGAATAATGGTTCCCACTCTTCCTGTTCATGTTTCTTTCTTTTCAGATTTAATTGCAACATATTTTTCCAAATTATAGTGGTCTTTAAGAACAACTTTCAATCCCTCTAATTCACGTACTTCTCCTTTCATGACACCCCTACCCCACATCTTTTCTTTCCTAAACAAACGTATGCATCTCCGGAATCGATATGAATATTCCGTACTCATTTTTCAGTGATTCACACGTCATTTTCTCTTCTAGGAATTACTAATTACTATTAACGATATACTTTCCCACAATGAAGATATTATTTCAAATAGTTTCATGAATTTATTTAATTCATTATTTATAAGTGGTTATTTTACAGATATGTAATCCGAAGGTCGAGTTATGCGGTTGCATAAAAAAGACGAGTCAGATGATATTAACATACATTGGTTTATAACCCTTTGAGCTGCATATGCAAATTATTTATCCGCATACTTAATAATAGACTTCATGAAAACTCCCATGTCTTTGTTGAAGCACAAAATGGATTTAGAACAACATATGAGAACCGTGGACAATAGTTTTGTTTGAAACGGCTTATCTCACAAATTCAAGGTAGAGATTATTTTGTACATTTGCTGATGTCACCAAAGAGTTTGATTACAAATTAAAGAAAATATTTCGTATAAATTGATACATTCTGGTTTAACGGGAACTATTCTTGATTTTGTGAATGGACCTGCTTATTTCAATTGCATTGATTGCATGTCCAGGTATATGTAAATAATTTTTATTGTTTTGTACGCTTTAAATGATTACGCCTCTAGGATTATTTGAGTAAATGTATCTACGCAATCCGTTGGGGCTAATGGAACATATGCACACTGTCCGTTTGGGCTAATGGAAGTAGTAAAGGGGGATACACTGGCGACAATGGGACTTTAATGTTAAAATAGGTGGTTTGTACCCTCGCGACAATGGGAATTTAACATGGATAGGACTATAGAGCGACCAACAAGAATGGGACTCTCTAGCGACAAGGGTATGGGACTGTCTAGCGACAATGAAAATTGAACATGGGAATAGGAGTTGTTTAAAGACTGTGAAATTCTACAAGAAAAGATTTCAGACCACAAATCAGTACTCCCAGAGACTAATATTTCGAACACACCTAAATTGGGAACCGCTCCGGTGGCCTAGTGGTTAGAGCGTCCGCCTCGGATGCGGGAGGTCTTGGGTTCGATCCCCGGCCGAGTCATACAGAGACCTACAAAAATGGTACTAACAGTTGCCTCGCTTGGCATTAAGAGGTTAGTGTTAGGACTGGTCGGCCTGGTGTCAGGATAATGTGACTGGGTGGGACATCATGCTACATGTCTGCGGCATGATGCCAAAGTGCTAGACATCACTATAAATTGGCACATTGCAGACATCGTAGCGATATGACTGAAAAATAGTTAAAGCTACGTTAAAAATCAAGATCAAAATCACACTTAAATGGGGACATGGAGTGTGGAAGATGAACAGTGCTCTCGTGCTCCATGATGCGTACATGAGCACTGTTCGCACGCACCTAAGCAGGTTGAAACAAGAACACACTGAAGATATAAAGATAGAATGGGAAAAATTAAAGTGAAATTAAATGGATAACTATATACTATAGTAAGATTTTTAAAAAAATCGGTTAAAAGAAAAGCACGCAGAAATTATGACCCTTAAAAATCTGCTAACAGAGCCAGATAAAATAATAATTAAACAATGGGCGAATATGGAAAAAGAAACTACACAAGATATTAAATTAAGGGCGGGAAAATACGAAAACCTGTACAAAAAGGGAGGGAAATGTACAGAGACTAGAAATTAAAAGGGGAGAAAACAAAAAGACAGATCTAATACAAATTAATGATAACGCTTATAAGAAAATTAAAATGACATATTAGAAGGTATAAGACAATATTTTGCTGAAATATATAAATCTCAAAATATAAATGAAGAGGTAATAAATAAGTATATAAAGGAAATAGTGTATAACCAAATATCATTAGATGACAAGAATATGTGCGAAAATTGTATAACTAACAAAGAAAAATTAGAGGCAATTAATAGCTTACGAAAAGGGAAATCACATGGATCGGACTGTATAACCGCGGGATTTTACAAAAATTTAAGTATAAACTTTTAGTATTAAGATGCAGAAAGAAAGATACGGAGAGACAAATTATAAAAAACAAAATCATAAATAAATATGGAACTTTTAATGCCATGCAACTATTGTTTACAAATAATATTGAGGAAAAGAGTTTATACAATGACATAATATGGTATATCAACTCCATTATGAAAACAAGAAGGGAAGATTTTGAATAATACATGCTAAATTCTATTTTTATATAGATACTGTAAGACTACACTATTTCTGACAACAACTACACATACAGTGCACACATAAACATACAAATACTACATAAACCACTTCCGGCAGTCCGAACACAAATACAAGAATAAAAACAACTAAACAATACAGCACCATACATATATCACAAATCGGACAATACCGATCCACTGGCGATGGATCACTCTACTAAAAACACTAGAATAGGGCAGTGTTGCAGACCCTATCAAAATTTTATTCAAACGAAATTTCTAAAATAAAATATACAAACAACACACCTAATTAAAATAAAAAACAAACATATATAAAACCCATTACTTTTTAGGAACTAGGGGGTTCGCCAAATGATGTAATTCTGAGGCGGACCACACCAATAAGGAAACTAATAAGACAATGAATTGGGGTGCACCAGCCGTGGAGACGACAAGACATGGTATAGCAGTAGCCACTAAAGTCAACACAGGCTTACTTCCAGAAGAGGTCGATTTTTATTGGGATTTAGTGGATTTTCTTTCCTCGCTAGAATTTGTTCCGGTACCAGTACCTTCGCCACCTTCTCCTTCTTTACCACACGTCGAGTATTTTAAACAGAGACAGAAAGAAGAATTGGAGAAATTTTTACGACAGCAGATGGAAGCAGAACAAGCTTTTCTCCTTCAACAACAACAGTGAGAAGAAGAAGAGGCAAGAAGGAAACGACATGAAGAAACAGCAGAGAAGTAACAAAGTCTAGGAGAGAAGGAGAATAGTGAAAGTCAAACGGTAACGGTACTTTTAGACATTTTAGCAGAGTTAAGATGTCTGAAACAAATGTATCAAACTTCTTTATTACGACCCAAGAGAAAAAGACCTTCCCGAGCTAAAGAACCCAGCCCCCTCTTACTGCTCTTGCGATACCACCCCAAGTGATTTCTACCTAATCACCATCGACAGGAGCCAGTCCAGAAGTAGGCCTTGGTCTTGGCAAAGGCTTAAGGCAGTTAAAGATGATTACGTCCCGTTCCTGAGTTTGTTTTTTAAACAAAAAGTACCCAACGGTCCTTTTCAGGGCGACCCACTTCTCTCGAAAAGAGATATTAATTCAATTGCCAAAATTAGTTAAAATCTCAAAACCCCTTTTTAACGCATGATGTACGCGTGTGAGTGCATGAGAGTAGGTCCAATTCCAAACATAAAACCAAGAGACACTTACGTTTTATGTCTGGTCTATTCTGTTACAAATTTTACAACCCATTTCACAACACAACACTTTCAAATGTTTATAGACTTCTGTGTCTGTGTTTACTCTCTTTGATTTTTTAATTTCTTCACTTTCACAAGGTTTTTTCTCCTCTTCGTCCTCACTTTTTCCTCTTCTTCGTTTCTTCTCATTTTTCTCTTTCTGCACGTGTCTGTGTTCTTCCTTTGGGGAGGATACCTCTTCTTCTTCCTGTTCTGAACCCCTCTCTTCTTCTTGCTCCTGTTGTTTCTTAGAGCATTCTGAAGATCAATGCCCTTTTTCTTGCCAATGATAATAGGTATCTTGACGTTTGTCTCTTCTAGCACCTGTTTTGCTTTGTCACGGTCTGGAACCTCTGAAGACCAATGTACTTTCTTCCTACAGATATAGCAGTAGCTGAAGTCTTGGCACAAATTCATGCCAGTGATTTTGAAGATGACATGAGTGAACCAGAATCTAGATCCAGAGATTCTACACGCACCCAAAGTTCACCACCTTTAGTAACCCCTGAAAAATAATATCACATTCGAGAGACGGAAAAGCGCTCCTCTAGAAAATTTAGATTTACAGCTAACACGTACACGGTGAAGTTTAAAGATTTCAAGTCTGGCGTACCGATGGAGATAGCAGAGGGCTTCATCACCGAGGTGTGGGATTCTTTGTTAACCACACTGAAACGACAATGTGAAGCCAAATAAGACGATCGCTTGAGACTTTCCATTCATCACGACAGTTTGAAGTCCCCCGTTTGGATCGAATTTAGCAGCCCATCAGAGCTGACGCCTTCGAAAGTCATCGACAAGATTCACCACGCGCAACAACCCAACGACAAGTTTCACATCACCGATTGAACAGCGACACTGTGTATGACCCACCTGTCTCTTCCCCAAGGCAAAAGGAAGTAAAATGGTGTTATTGGTGGACGACCGTCGTATCACCAAAAAGAGCCTCGTCCAAATTAACAACCCTAAAGACCAGATGTGTTTAGCCCGTGCCATTGTGGTGGGACGAATGTATGCCTACAAGGACGACACGTTAGAATGGAAAAGAGCCTGGAAAACTATTCAACGATTGGACCAAACCAAACAACGACGAGAAGCAGAACTGCTATTACAGCAAGCGGGGCTATCCAAAGACACGCACTGTGGCATTCCTGAAATGTAAAAATTGCAAGATGTCCTAGCTCCACGTTATACCTTGAAAGTGCACCGTCAAAAAGTGCGCGGACCTTTGTTGTTTAGAGCCAAAGATGGAAAATACATTCACGTCTATCATCACGATGAACATTTCGATATCATCACCAGTATCACTGCATTCTTGGGATACTGTTATTACTGCGAGAAATGTGACCATGGTTATAACAGCCGAGAGCAACACAAGCATTATGGATCGAAATGCTCAAGATGTTTGGCCTCTCAACCCTGTCTGGTGGAAGGACAACCACGAGTACATTGCCCTGCTTGTCAGCGCACTTTTATCAGCCCTACCTGTTACCAAGAGCATCTGAAGACACAAGGTTCACAGCAGAAAAGTGTTTGTCAACTGTTGAGATTGTGCCCTACTTGTGGACAAGGCATATGAAGCAATAATGTCAAGGCACACGTATATTCAGGAAAGAAACGATGTCACATTTGTCAACAAATCGTGGACTTGGAACACTAATGCTACTTCTAAAATTACCATTCCAAACAAGAGGAGGAAGATGACCAGATGAAAGGCAATTTCATCTTTTACGATTTCGAATGCATGCAAGAGACTGGCATTCACATTCCTAATTTCTGCGTGGTTCACCGAGCGTGCAAGAATTGCATCCAAGAGCCTATCTTTAGTCATTGACATGACTGCAGCAAGATTCCTTTAGGACGTGAAAATATCTTTCGGGGACCCTAACACGCTGACCGATTTCGCCCAATGGATCTTAGACCCCATTGACGAGACGTGGAGCCAAGTGGACATTGAACGTTACAGTGCTTGTCATCGCCATGCCACGGTAATGGCTCACAATTTCTCGGGATACGATGGGCAGTTTCTTGTCAGATACTATACAGAACAAAGTACCAAACGTCCAAAAGTCACTTTGAACGGAACCAAAGTCATTTCTATGCAGAAGGAACAAGTACAGGTTAAAGATTCAATGATCTACTTGACCATACGTTTAATTCGAATGCCTAAATCGTCTGGAATGACAGAAATGGTCAGAGGTTATTTCCTCACTTTTTCAATACCGAAGTCAATCAACATGCCGTTCTAACCCATTTGCCCGAGACTCACTACTACGACCTTGACAACATGCGTACCGAGCAACGAGAAACTTTCTACGCTTGGTACCTGGCTACGCCTTGGACCCATTCGACTTTCAGGAAGAAATGTTAAAGTATTGTCGTTCCTACGTGGAAATTTTACGGCGTTGTTGCGGAAAAGTTCTAAAACTGTTCATGGAACACGGGGGGATCGATCCTTTGAAAGAACTCTGCACCATTGCCAAAGTGTGTCCCGCTGTGTACCGTCAACGATTCATGCCAGAAAACACCGTGGCTGTCATTAGTCAGCAAACGACAAACTTTGTCAAACGTCAGTACACAGTCAAAGCTCGACGCTGGAAAAATTACTTGTGCGACAAGGAAGACAAATGGATTCAGCACGCCCACAATGGAGGAGGCAAAAAGACCATCCGAACGTATTCAGTGGATTGCTGAGACTTAGGAAACCCCAAGATCGTGTAGAGTTTAACTTTTGCTTATTTGACAGATGTCCCCTCTATTACCCTCAACGTGGCCCTAAAAATCAGTTTTTACATCGGACCATGGATGATTTGTACCAGGCCACTTTTCAGCTACGCTTGAAGTTAGAACAGCAAAGATACTAAGTGGTGTAAATGTAGGAACACGAATACTATCACCGTTTGAAAACCGATCCCGAGTTTAAACGCATCGTGGAAAGTTACAAACTGGTGGAACCACTGAATCCGAGGGACAGTTTGTATGGAGACGGACAAATGCCACCTGTTTGCTGCACCACGCTGACGAAGAGAAAGGAGAAGTAATCAAATACTTGGACGTGTTAATTACCCAACTGGACCACCGAATTCTTTCGTGTCACTGGACAAGTGCATGGTCGTCATCCTGCCGTCTATAAATTGGAAGACATGAACGGGGAAGTGTTAAAAGGAACGTTTCACCTGTCCGAGTTACAACGTGTCACCAAAGAAGAAGACGACGTGTACGACATCGAAAGCATTCTCGAACTCAGAACCCGTAAAGTGGGAAAACGACGTGTCAAAGAAGTCAAAGTGCCTTGGAAAGGATATCCTCCCAGTTTTGATTGTTGGATCGACGCTTCGCAAGTCATAGACTATAAAAAGAAGTGACCATCATGTCCTTCCACACAGCCTCAGCTACCGCTACCACTGCAGTGACCACTCCTCCAGCCAGTTCTTCTATGCAAGATCCACAAATACAGTCCTTGTGGGTGTGGTGTGGAGAACGTGTGCCTGATATAAAAATCGTCTTTTTGTGCCAAATCTTTGTGATAAATTGTGTCATCGGTGCGGTCATAGCCAATTTGAGTTTGCGACAAGGAGACAAACAATTGTGGACTATTTTATTGAGCAGTTTCATCGGTTACATTCTTCCCATTCCTTCCCTGAAATACTCATCGAACGGTAACAACCGGAATCTTGCGTTCAGCGTCAGTCACCACTCCAAGAATAATATTTTGAGTGGAGATACTCCTCTGACTTCCAGTGACCCCTCGGACAGCCACAGAACTCTGGAATTATGAACAACAACAACCAACTTTACGTAACCTTACCCAGTAATTGTTCCAAAGACGTGTTTTCCAATAACACTTTGAGTTGTTTTACGGCGAAATTACCTCAGACCACCCAATTAGATCACGAAGCCCATTGGGAAGTGGTTTTGTTGGAAATCATTCAACCTACACAGATCAAAAACATCACTGTAAAGCAATGTACGTTCATTTCGAAATTATGAACGCCCAATTGCAAGAAGAAATAAATAGAATTGTGTTTTCAGGTGAGCAAACAATCAATCATTCAGCATCTACACATTGAAAATTCTGCCAGGTTATTTTAGTGGTGAACATTTGGTGGACACAATTGCGCACAGGTTCGAATTAGCCTTTGGTAAAGCCCTGAACAGAGTCAAAAGAAGTGTTAAGATTGAGTACCATAAAGTGGCTCGTCACCTACTGATAAAATTTCAGGATACCGCCACGTTGTCCATCATTTTTAATCGTGACTGGTTTGTCATTTTAGGTGGAGACACACAAATGACTCTTAATTTCAACCCGAAGATCAACAGTAATATGGAATTTTACAAGTATTTTCGTTTCCCGGTAGAACTGAACCAAGGACTTAATTTGATCTTTGTTTACTCCGATGTGGTGGAGTATAACGTGGTGGGACACACCCCCGTACCGTTACTTCGTGTCATTCCTTTCAAGGTAGATTCTACCGCTGTCAGTGACCAGGAAGGTGGAAACACCTATCACGTTCACCGCGCAATTGTACATCCTCACTATTTTCCCCCCAGTAAGGCATTTTTCGACACTGTCAACATTGCTATAAAAGGATATCTGGGACAAAATATTCCATCCTCCAAAGGAAAAGTCACGGTGAAACTCCATTTTCAAAAACGATTCTCTAGCAAATGGTAAGTCATGTATCCATTGTACCGAAGCGTCGCTCGACAGGGAGAATATGGTTTAGGAGATATGTTGAAATCGGCCTTTCGTTCGATGTCTCACGTAATGCAACCGATGGTGACACGAGGATTGCACATCTTGAAAGATGCCGCATTGACGCACGGCAAAGAATTTCTTCAAAATGTCCATATCGACAAAAAAACTAAAGAAGCTTTCTTGAGAGCAGGCAAAACTGTCTTGCTTCAGACGGGCAAAGACATTTTGGGGCGACGAGAAACACATATAAATGCCATGAACGCACTGTGTCAGGCATTTCCGCTTCCCTGACTCCACAGCAAGGACACGGCAGAAAGAGACGACGAAAACACCCATTCAGATGACCTCACACTCATAAAGCTAGAAAGACTAAGAAAAGAAGAACTGCTCGAGACTTAGACGTTTTTGATTATTAAATCATAGAAACAAACAATGATGCACCGAGAGTTTGGCGCCTTTTACAAGTCGGAACTGGGTCTGTTTGCCATGCCACCTACGATGATGACGATGCAAGAATCCCAATGGGTCGAATGTCATCCCGTCTCCTCTTTGACGGATTCAGCTCCCACTCAGTTTGAAATCAAAGGACAACCAGAAGATTACATCGAATCTGAATAGCAGTTACTTGTACCTGAAAGTCAAAGTGATCAATACGGTCGACAGTGCTCCACGAGCCGATGCTAGAGTAGATCCCATCAACAATTTCATGCATTCCTTGTTCAGTGAAGTGGATTTGTACTTGAATAACAAACTGGTCAGCAGCAGCATGGATACTTACCCTTACCAAGCGTATCTGGAAAATCTCTTGACGTACGGAAAAGAGACCAAGAACACTCATCTGGATGCTGGCATGGTATGGAAACCTGACACAGCAGGTGAGAACACGTTTAACGACACAGCCCTGACAGAAGATGACGATCCTCATATTGCAGGCTTTAACGACCGTCGAAAGAAAATCATGCAATGATTAAGTTTAGAACTGATGGATCGTTTGCAACTGATCATGTGGTTGCAAGAGAAGTATTTGCTGAATGGTGTGGATATCCGCCTGAGACTGAATCGTAGCAGTACCGCATTCAATTTGATGGCCCGTGCTAACGAATACAAAACCATTATCCAAGAAGCCAGGCTCTACGTGCGTCGTGTGGAAGTGTTACTTAAAGCGGGAAACGATATCAGTCACACTTTGAGCAGAGAGACCACCAAGTATCTGATACGAAGCGTGGAAGTGAAAACTTGCACCGTTGCCTCTGGACTCCGATCCAAGACCGATCGAAGATCATCTGTTCCAAGGACAGTTAGCCAAACGTTTAGTCGATGGCATCGTGAGCAATGCAGCACTCAACGGAGCCCACGATCAATATCCATTCCAGTTTAAGCACTACAGAGTATCCAAAATCGAAGTCAGTCACGATGGCAAGGCCTTGTCTACCAGACGTTTCGAACCTAACTTTACCCATAATAATTACTTGAAGTCGTACTTGTCCCTGTACGAAACCACGGGACAGATAGGGACCAACACCAGTCACGGCATTTCGTACGATGATTATGTAAGAGGTTACACTTTGTGGGCTTTTGATTTCACACCAGACCAATGCAGTGACAAGGGACATTTCTACCCTATAAAATCTGGTCAACTGCGTGTGGAACTTCAATTTGAAGAAGATCTACCCCCCACGGTGAACGTCATCTTGTATGCAGATTTCGACAATACGATATAAATTAACAGTTTGAGAAAAGACATCTAGACTATTAGAAGCTATGGAAGACTGTTATCCCTCTTTGAATAGTGGAGAATCTTTGGAATGGGAGGTGTCTGTGGAAAGCAGAACCCCCTGACAAAGACGAAAAGGACATAGTGATGAAGTCCAGATGGCCAGAACAACAACAACGTTTAGTCTCCTGTTTTGCCAAGTACTTGGCAAAAAAAAAATACGGATTGATCAAGAAAGATTGCCATGGTTGTCAAAACGATCATCCCAGTCAAATTCAACACGATAAATGTCTGATGCTGAGTCAAGAAGAAAATTTGGACGAGTATCTGGACGAAGCTTGGAGTCACATCTCAATAGAAGCCGTGTTGCATCAGTGGTATAAAGACTTACGTGAACATTCCTTTCCTCCATTAATGACGCTAGAGATTTATCGCATCGAAGCTCTCTTAGCTCAGAGTGCAGAGACTAAAGGAAGGAACGGTTACTTGTCAGACATTTTCAAAGAGAAAGTCAGGATTGTATTGATCACGTATCATTACCGGTGAAAAAAACAACAAAAAAATGGATACCTGGGAACTTTATTACCTTTTGAACCACAGATCGTACACTGCTTCTTGGAATCCTGTCGTGTGTGCTAAAGATGAACTACCTCATCGTAAACCTTAAGATCATCAAGCTTATGTCATCAACACGGACGATAGTCATCTCCCAGGAACCCACTGGGTAGCCGTCTACTTTCCCCGTGATGGTTGTGTGGAGCGTTTTGATTCGTATGGATTACCCCCTTTAGAAGACGACATCATCGACTTTATGAGAAGAAATGCTCAGACAACACGATTCAATAATGTGAAATTACAAGGCACAGATTCCATGGTGTGTGGACAATATTGTGTGTATTTTCTTCATCAACGCAGTCTTGGATATTCTTTAGAACATTTTGTTACTTATTTTGATCGTCTCTCATCTAGAAACGATGACAAAGTAGATCGATGGTTTTGTGACCATTATGGTTATATTTTGTCTTTAGCTAGGAAACGTAGTGTACATCAATGGCCCAATGGCTTCCAACAATAGAAGTCTATCTTCAGTTCACAACGTTGTCAACCTTGTCCAAAATAGATTGATATTAGATTAAATGTTTGTTGTTTATTGATTTGTTAATTTAAAAATGTGTTGATTGTTGGTTGTTAGTTATTTGAATAAAAATGTTGTGTTTTAAAAAAACGTGTCTGTCGTTTGTTTGCCATTTGTATCAGAAACCATGCTCTTTGACTTCTCTCTATCCCTCAAATCAAACTATTTTAGCGTTCCGACTCTAAATAGTGTAGGGATTTTTTCTATAGCGTTCGCAATTGAACCATATAAAGCGGGGTAGTCTCCAGTCTGACCATCCACTGTTGACTCATCCTCCCGTGAATATGTGCTCTAGACTAGCCAAGTTGAACGATGCTTACGTGAATTTACATCGTGTCAGGCAAAGCCTGATACCATATCCTGCAGAGACAGAGAATGTCAGAATGTTGAAAGTAACTGAAGACCTGATAGAAAAGCTCTTCAGAAAGGAAATCAAGAAGGAGAAAGAAGAATGGACAGAGAAGTACAGACTTTAGAAGCAGCAGAGACGGACGATAGAAGCAGCAGCAACAGCAGCAGCAGGAACCAGACAGGTTTTGTCGACTGCCGTGAAGACACTAAAGAGTTCACCTTCTTTTTCCGAAGAAGCAGACCCTATCCTGTGGGAAAGCCTGCCGCCAGACGGGGACGCAATCGTAGACAATTAAAGATTGCCATAGCTCCTCGTTTGCAGAAAACATCCCTTTTCAGGGCTACCCAATACTATAGAAAAGAGATAATAATTCAATTGCCAATGGTATGTTATTAAGTTAGAAGAATAAAAAGAAGTGCGTCTATAAGCTACTTTATTTCTTTATCTTTGTTAGAAGTGTGTCTATAAGCACTTCGTTTCCCTAGCTTGTCAAATTTTAATTAATGTTTGTAAGTAAAAAATGGGTGAGTGTTTTTTAAAAGTCCGCGCGATCAATGTTTATTGTGGTAATGATATGGGCTATGTAAGTTTTAGTGACATGGAATGATTTCCTTCACGTCCATGCTTGACAAATATAAAGGGAACTATCGTCAGTCTGGCTACCCGTGTTGATTGGTGAACTACGAAGAAAGAACAGCAGACTAACGAAGCTTCTGGAACTTCAGATGCACCCGGAGCACGCCCGACGCCTGTTGGATGAGCTGGCTATGGAGGCAGTTGAAGAGGAAGCTAGGATAAAGAAGGAGGAGTAGGAGAGATAAAAAGAAAGAAGAAGAGGAAAAGAAAAAAGCATCATAGCTCACCTCATGCTGAATGCTGTGTGTGAGGTCAAGCCTGATGTAATGACGCCTCCACAGAGACAAACACCAAGCCCACATACCAACACAAGAGCCTCTACCAGCACCACTGCCAGTAGCAGTACAGGTGCTTGCGGAGAATATAAGGAGACCCCAACATCCTAGAGTGTAAAATAGGAGAAGACAGAGGGAAGTCTTCACTATCTCTGAAAGTGAAGACTGGGAAAGTGAAGCAAATCAACCTCCCTCAGCGCTTCCAACCACAACCGTAAATTGGGAGAACGACTGGAGTAGACGATGTGTGTGTGTGACACGGCCTGGGAGATGTATTCACTAACATGTGCATCTGGAGTTCAAAAAACAGCCCTTCTCAGGGCTAACCAAATCTTTAAAAAAGAGGCTATTCATGTTGCCAATTTGTGTGAATGTTGAGTAGTGTGATTATAAACACTTACTCATTTATTGATGTGTGTGTGTGTGTGTGTGTATTTGTATGTATGAGCTCACATACGTTTGTGTGGATAGTAGAGTGTGTGTTTGTATGTGAGCATACGTTTGTGTGGATAGTATTTGGGTTTGTAAGCGTTCACTTACGTTTGTGTATATAGTAGAGTGTGTGGTTTTTTCCTTCCTTCTGTGTGAATAGTGTATTTGTGATTTCTTTTTGCTCCTTCCCGTGTGTGGATAGTATATTTGTGATTTGTTTTTCTTCTTCTCATATGTGAACATTATATTTGTGTTTTGTTTTTGCTTCTTTCCGTGTGTGGATAGTATATGTTGGTTTTTGATAGTATAATAAGGTGTTTGTTTCTCCTTCTCGTGCGTGGATAATATATTTTGGTTTTGTTGTTCTCCTTCCCGTGTGTGGATAGTATATTTTGGTTTGTTTTTCTTCTTCGCCTGTGTGAATAGTATATTTGTGTTTTGATTTTGCTTCTTCCCATATGTGGATAGTATATTTTGGTTTTTGATAGTATAATAAGGGTTTGTGTTTCTCCTTCACGAGTTTGGATAGTATATTTGTGGTTTATTTTTCTTCTTCCCGTGTGTGGATTGTATAAAATAAGCGAAGAAATCATAAGAAAGGTAATAAAAAAGGAGGTGAAAAAAATTAAAGACACATTATCAAAGGAGAGAAAGGAACAAGACAATATACAGAGAAAAACAAGAGAAGTTTGATAGATTGAATAACAACTGGATCAAGATCCAGGAGAAATGTAGATCGATGGGCCATCCTGACTGGATGCCAGAGAAGGAAATGAAGAAGAAGAGGAAAGGAATCATTGGGAAAGTCAGGAGCTGGTGGAACAACTGGAGAAAACAGAAGAAGAACCCAAAGACCCTTTTCAGGGCCATTCATATGCCTCGAACAGATCTGCTTTCTTGTCTCATTTTTTTAGTGTGTTGCATAATTGTTTGTCTGTTGTCTGTTATCTCTGTCTTTGTCCGTCTATGAACGGTATGTCCCCTTTGTCCTTAAACAACTCCTATTCACATGTTCAATTTTCCTTGTCGCTAGACAGTTCCATACCCTTGTCGCTAGACAGTCCCATTGTTTTTTGTCGCTCTATAGTCTCATCCATGTTAAATTCCCCTTGTCGCCAGGGTACAACCCCCATTATAACATTGAAGTCCCATTGTCGCCAAAGTATCCCCCTTCGATACTAATATAATATATCCACACAGTCCATTTGGGCTAATGGAATATATGCACAATGTCCGTTTGGGCTAGTTGAATATATCTACACAGTCCATTTGGGCTAATAGAATATATCCACACAGTCCATTTGGGCTAATAGAATATATGCACTGTCCGTTTGGGCTAATATAATATATCCACACAGTCCATTAGGGCTAATAGAATATATGCACACTGTCCGTTTTGGTCTAATATAATATATCCACACAGTCCGTTTGGGCTAGTTGAATGAATAAAGGCTCTTACTCATGTGTTTATTTAGTACCACGTTTGACATGATAATGTAAGTCTGACGGCAGAAGACTTTTTGTGCACTTATAATTTTGCAAAAAGATATTTGGAATGGAAGAAGACAACACAAAATGGTTTCATTTGTCGGGATTTACGACATACGACAATGATAGTGAGTAAGTATATCAAGGGATTGTAACAATGATATATATTTTTAATAAAATAAATTAAGGTTACTGAAGAATTGCATCCCGTCTTGGAAGGATCGTATTACGAAACAGTGGTCGAGTATTATTTTGTGTAAATATTGCCAATATTGAATCAAAGCTTTACCTCGACAGTATATGTTATTTCAAAAATAGAAATGCTATTGCTCACTTTACAGTATCCTGTCAGAAACACATAAGTGGAAGTGGTAGATAGGTGAGACCGTATAAATAAGGTCATGACACATTTTATTCAGTTTGTGACCTCCTTGAAAATGAATATTATTTTGTTATTGAATGCGTATAGCATAAAAATCTAAGAACCAAAAACGGTGAAATATTTCAGACAAGTACCAGATATGTTCATATTTACAGAGCATACGAATACCCAGATTAACAGAATTTTCAATAATTTGCCCAGTTATCTTTATATAGCTTTTAATCATAGAAATAGCGTACGATATAAGATATCTTGTATGTCTTTTTGACCGTTAATTAAACAAGAATGCGAATGGAATAACTTTTGCTTTTGATCTCAATAATACAGATATATATTTCTACATACTTAGATAATTTGTGAACAAATCTGCTTATTTAATTTGCATGGATATGCATCCACATGAAAGTGTAATTGGGTTTTGACACGCCAATGTTTGTTGGCGGAACACTAAATTATTTTTGTCTTGCAGGATCACAAGTCCTGGAGGCCAAAGAGTCGCAATATCGCTGTTAAATAAATATGTAGTTCCCGATTGTTTAATATTTGGTCACATTTGTAACAATTTAATTGTGAATCAGAGAAATCCTTTAGAACTGCGTGTGGCGTCGAAATTATGCTCTTTATGACAGACGTGAACATATTTTCCCTAAAGAAAACGGCTTAATGGTAACACGAAATCTCCGCGAATGATCTGAGGGTCAGTTATCAAAGTTTAACGAGGGGCTAGCACTTATTAAATTCTCTGGATTTCATAAGGTCCACACGCGGTCTGTTTGTCGCAAAGGACCTATTCTTCTCTGCGCTGATTGATTAATGGTGGTCATGAGCACTTCCAATCATATGCATCAGTTTTCAATGCGCAAGCTTTTACCACCGTGCTAGCACGTGATCTTCATCACGTGATCTTCATCTCTTTTTAGTTCCTGACGATCACTCGTTTTATTGTCGAGACTTGATCCACATACAATACGTTTTTTGTGTGCTTCGTCTGCTACTTGAAGAGGTGAAATGCGAGTCATATGAAAGGTAGCTTTTCTATCAGTTATGCCAAACGCATCATTCGCTTATTTAAAGGTGCTGAATAGTTACCAAGGTTTCAGAAAGCATTAAATCAGCAGGTGTACTAAATTTTATCCTGGCAGGAGATTTCAGACCGTAGCGAGTGATAGAAAATCGCAAAACGTACTTGACTTAACTATTAGAAATAGACTCCGATACATAGGTACTAAATCCAACCGTCATATCTAGGGGGGACTTGCAACCTGAATACTTAAGAAATAAATAGAGTCCTACCTAAGAAAATAATATCATTCGGTTCCACGTTCTATCTACGGTGCTGGAAGAGCAGCCCAAGACGATACTAACTGTAAGTGATTAAAAAATACGCAGCATTCAACAAAACAATTTGAGAGATTCAAGACTTCATCTCAAGAATTAAAAGGGAAGATGCCTGTTATATCTGGCAAGAGAAATGAAACTGGCTACATAATGTTTACAACATCAAAGAAAAGGAGCCGCTAATAAAGGAGAAGTCAGGTCCAGGGACAAAGGTAAAGGTACTTGTCATAATTGTCAAGAAAACTGACATAGTTCTTCTAAGCGTCCAGTACGTCTATAGAATTGAAAGAAGAGAAAATGAAGAGGTTTCAGAAGCTAAAGGACCCACTCTATCTAAGAAATTCAATAAATGTAACGCAGTATGGTGAATTCTATCTGCATTAAACAGTCTATCAAATCGTCGCACCCGTTGTAAAGTGGAATCGTTAGCGTGTTGTTCTGAAATGGGCCTTGAAATTCAGTTATTTTATCAACACATTTACTACATTTCTTAACAATGGGCAGAAATAATACAAGCCTGTGTAATTTCATGACGAACATCTGCAAATGAACGAAAGTAATTACACATACACATCGACTAGGGTTTAAGTAATCGGTCTGCGGGTTGTAGTGGTCAGCCAAGAACTTACGTCAGCAGAGTGGTCTGCGTTGTGGCTCAAACTCTGTTTTCAGATTATTTCAGTTGATTTTGTACGTAAGGATTATAAAACATTTTAGAATCAATTGAAGTTCAGAAATTGTATCATATGACTTGCTTAAACATCAGTATTAGGAGGTATCCGAAGATACCTGCTTTACAAATCGACATTGTCACATCTAATATTGTGATGTGTTTACGCACCAACGCCGAGAAGACAGCATCACATAAAGGTTTAGGGATCGGATCATTAATTCTTTTACAATAGAACTTAATGTTAATATTATAAAAATAGATTAGCTTCTTCACTGATTGTCATACAAACCACAAACGCTTCTGTTCATTAGAGTTAGATATTTTTAAGCCTTGACAAACAAGTGTTTCTCAGCATTTTCTTGTGCCTCGTGCTGGTGAACAGGAGTCCATATGCTGTTTTGTCAGTACGAATTAAAAAGACACGATATCAAAATAAAAGAAAATATTTTTTGGCAATTATAGTATATAGATTGAAGTTTACAAAATGTAAAACGAAAAATAGTAAATCCAATGGGCGCATCTTAAAACATTTAGCGCTCTATTTGTATTCCCACACACGACTACTGGTTCTGTCTATAAAGTAATTAGTGGTCCGATACCTATACCGAATAGCAATTTTGTACATTTTTTATATTGACAATATTATTCACCTTGAATGCACTACATTAATTTGGGCTTTCTAAGAACATACAAAGAGAATAATCTACACTTATGTAATGCTCACAGATTATACAAATGAATGTTGCTTTGCAAGAAACATTTTCATGTGAATACATTACAGAGGCAGATAATTGAATAAATGCAGGGATTTTATTACTTGGTCTAATTTTTTTCTTAATTTATTTCTTGTATGAATAAGTATACACTAATGGCCATTACGTAATAAGAGGTATCAAATTACACCCCACCCACCCCATTTTCATCAATTTCTGGCACACTGATGATATTTTGGATGGCTAAACTGTTCTTAGAGTTTTTGTTTTCCTGCATCATATATTAAGAAGTGTTTATGGCAGCTAAAAGGTTCAGTCTGCTTCACATAGCTTGCCACTGACAAATGTAGGACTGTAGGGTTCTGCGTCCATGACCACAATAGATGCAGCCAGACTGTCAGCTGATATTCACTCCCTTTGTTGCAAACACGTAGCATAAAAAGTAAATTAATTTCTTCATTTAATTGTCATAAAATCACGCCTGCTTGCATTCATTAGAGTTAGAGAATTGTTTCAAACTTGATGAACATGTGTATAGCAAAGTTTTCTTCTTTCTTTCATTTAAGTTAGGTACTCTTAAGGCAGGTATTACAACATGGATACACAACATGCAGAAGTTTTCACACGTTATCATATTGTAGCAAGAGTTTGGGCACGCCTGCATGACCAAAACTTATTACAATCAAATCTCAAAAATCTCCAAACTTTTAACATTTAAATATTTTCGCATGTATTCTCCACGTGCAATAGTACGAAGCGTCAGAAGAGCCGCTTCTTATTATCAGATTCCTTTCTAATGTTGGTGTTTAAACATTGTCTTTTCCTCATAAAGAAGATAATGCGTACACACACACACACACACACACACACACACACTGGAGGGATTTGACTTTTTGGGTGGGGTGGGGTGTTAAATTTGGAAATCTTTTGAGTAATAATTCTTTTCTATTAGATAAAGGCAGGCTCTCAAAAAGACCCTTATGTGTACGTGAGTGTGGAGTATGCATTTTTCTCCATCCTGTCTTCCGAGATTTACACAGAATCATGCGAAAAAACACTTCCAATAAGACTTTTGGAAGGATTTGGCAATACTTTAAGTAATTTATCTTTTCTTAGAGATCGAGACGGGTTCTGAAAAGGGTGGCTAGGTTATGAAAGAATGTAAGCACTTGAAAACATCAGCGCTGACCGCCTTAGAAACTTTCCACATCCAGGTTGCCGCTGTGGTAGAGATAGATGTCGCCGTTATCCACCGTGAGTGAGTATTTACAGATTACAAATTTATATTTATAACTAGTACAAACACTTCAGGTAAGTTGATCGTTTGGGTTTAACGCGATTTCTCAGCGCATGATAGGATGTACAATGCAGCAAGTACAATTAGTGGAGACATCACGCTAACAAATTCTTCTTTTATCCCAAAAACCTTAATTGGTGAAATACTTCTATCCTACTTTAGCATGCGCGTCATACACTGTCAACGAGAACAATGTTATAGTGTCAATTTGACAAGGACAAAACCAGGTACTCCAACGCTTTTAAGAGAGATAACTCTGCTGGAACTAAACTAGGATAAGAGTTATCCAGTAGCAAAAGAAGCATTGTCATAACCTTTCTTTAAATTTGTAATCGTAAAAAATATAAAATATGATTTAGATATGAATTAAAATATTCTCACATGTTACAAAGAGACTTTACTTTTTTGATCCTGACCGAAACTACAGGTCTTACATAATACACCAATCACGGCAAGTTTTTGAAATTTTATTTATCGTTCTCTACGGCCCTGTTCTCTCTCTCTCTCTCTCTCTCTCTCTCTCTCTTAAACCGAAGTCCATCCCCTCACTAAACTTCTAGCGTTGGCACAAAAGTATCTAACTGTTGAAAAAGCCAATCTGACTGACCTTGCATGACAAAGTTGTTCCAACAAAAAAAAAAAAAAAACAACAAACCCCCCCCCCAAAAAAACAACAAAAAACAATATTACAAAAATTGTAAAACTCAACTTGGGATTCGGTCTGCGTTTGTCTGACAATGTAGCATATTCAGTTCTGGTCTCAATAGCTCGTAGGTCCAATTTCGCTCATCCGTATGGTAAACAACATGTCACGCATTATTACACAATTCACATAGATCATGTACACGCTCTGAGTCACTTTTTGCAGCTATGAGTGTCATTTTGGAGGCGTTTATTCACTTTATTATGTTCTTTGTCCATCATATTTCTATTGAAGATTACTGTATACGTTCCTGGAAAAATGCCTGACGACAAATTCATTCATAACGTACTCCGACATTTTTTGACACAGTAAAGCAAGCGAGATGTTCCAGTTTGAACCGGTTTTGTCGTGCGCTATGATGTAAGCGGGAACGAGCTTGCGGTTGGGAAGAAGTTGTACAAAGTTGCATTACAAACAAACAGACACGGCAATGTCGTTATTCAAAAAGCAAAGCTTTGGACAACACGTGCAGAAAAAAAGCTGTACACAACTCCAATAAATTGAAGGCAATTATATAACTTCGTATATACCTTCTGTATAGTATGGCATGTCTTTTATTTCAGTTAGTACACAATATCATTTGTTCTCACAAAACTATGTTCTTTCATACACGTAAAAGACATTTTGAATTTTGAAAAAATATCATATTGAAGCTAAGAATTTTGTATTGTATGTTATTCCTCTATCCCATTCATAGCTGAAAATGCACGCGAATTCTTGTTCAGGCGACTTTACATTAAATTCCCCTGCACTAATAATATAACCGTCCAATATCGACTTCTTCACCCATACCATGCTGAACTACCATTGCAAAAGTCAACAAAAATCGATAATTTTCGTCTGGAACTTTTGGTATGACAATTAATTTGCAGATCACTAAAAAAATCACATATTTATTATTATATAGTGTTATGACATGCTATGAGAGGCCACCTGTCTTGAAAGACCATACTGTTATGTCAGAATGGCTGGTCTTTCAAGACAGGTTCTATTGTATGTACACACACACACACACACACACAAACACACACACACACACATATATATATATATATATATATATATATATATATATATATATATATATATATATATATATATATATATATCCCAAAGTTTGCTTTTACCTATCATATATAAGAGCAAGTTTCGTGTGTGAGTGTGTGTGATTTTTTTTTTTAAACGTAGCTTTGTCAATTTTTCAGTCATATCGCTACGGTGTCTACAGTGTGACAGTTTATAGTGATATCTAGCACTGGGGCATGATGCCGCAGACATATAGCATGATGTCTGACCCAGTCTCATTATCCTGACACTAGGCCGACCAGTCCTAACACTAACCTCTTAATGCTGAGCGCCTAGCGAGGCAGCTGTTGTTACCAATTGTATAAGTCTTTGGTATGACTTGGCCGGGGTTCTAACCCGCAACCTCCTGCATCCAGCAAGTTTCAAAGGTGTATAAACAACCGGATTGGGGGTTCATTGTAAAAATCCCAACATTCTCTGGAGAAAACCACACCTATGTGTTTAAATTATTATTGCCACAACATTATACCATCTCAGGATTTTACATCCTAAATACAAGAGCTTTTTTGAGCGATGGTGGTTTTTCAGATGGCAGTAAAAATCGAAACGGAAATGTCTAGCTGAACAATGTGAAATCGATTGAACCTGCTGCAAAGGTACTGACTTACTGATCGTATATATTCGACGTGTGCGACCATTTCGCCATCTACGTCGACATGATGAGTGGTAACAGAACAACCACACAACAAGCTTTTACCTCTAATCTGCATGCCTTTGAGAGCACTCATTTCGGGGATTTATGTGTGCGCACCGTGCACTATTTGTTTACTCACGGAGTGGAAAACAGAAGCCTACACTCGACGCTTTACCGCATACCGCATCCTTATCATTTCATATGATGCGTTGTTGGAGGGCTACTAGTATTCCAGGGTGAAAATTTTTAAAATTTGTACTGCCAACGTTGAAAAGGTGTCGTCTTACAATTGGATTATTTGGAAAATAATTATGAAAGAGAAACTCTGTACTGGTGGTTTATGTTAATCTTGGTACAACAGAGAATCTGTCGTAAAGTCGTTAGCCTAGGTTTGAGTTTTTGGTATCTTGCAATCATTGTCACCCTGTACGTCAGGGCCTGACGGTTTGGGATTATAAGCATCTCATTGTGACTAGTTTACGGGGGAGTTGTTAATGCTCACTTATAATTTTTGTTGTTGAGGGGGTGTCGTCTGCGAAATTAGTGATCGCATTGTGCGGTGGGCCCTGATGGTCTGAACTTATGACCACCTTATATTCTTAATTTTTTTTATGGCCAGGTTAGTGGGTCCTATGACTAGGTTGATTGTAGTGAACCGAGCATTTCCACCTTGTGTGGCGGCGTCTGATGGTCAGGTCTTAGGACCACCTATTATTGTCTAAATATGCTTGGGGATTGAGTGTTTGTTCCTGTCTCTTGGTTGTTGTTTTTGATATAGTTATTTCTGTACTATGGTTGGTTTGTGATAGATGTGATTATAAAGAGGAGAACGGTAGTTTACATGTAGTTAGGTTAATGAGCAGGCATTCGGGTTTATGAAGATAAGAAAAGATATAACGTTTTGAGTGTCATATTTGCTTTCATAGATTTTGTGGGTGTAGGTTTTGAGACGTTTCTGAAAGTTTTGATTTTATCATAGCTATTGTTAATTACCTGAGCTGCACTTTTTTTTACAGTCGTTGCAATAATGCAGTACCTTTAAGACGTTTACGACATTCTTTTAGTTGTAGCTGGGGTGTTGGTGAATATGTTTTTATTGACCCCAGCCACAGGTTTTAGTCATTGCAATAATACAGTTCCTTGTCCACGCTTATGATTTTTCTTTGTAAATTTACGTGTCCGAAGTATTGATGTAATATTTATTTGTTAATGTCACACAGTTTAGAGTATTTCCAGCTGGAGATTATATCGTTTCTCTTTTCCCAATGGCAAAAAAAAAAAAAAAAAAATACATTCCAGGATGTTTTTATATATCGTGCCGATATTCTTCGTGCCTCGTTTTAGTAATTATGGGTATGTAGCGGGGGCTGGAAGAGTTATCTACTTATCTTGGAACAGGCGTCTTTCGACGTTGTATTTGGGGCAATTGTTAACGACGTGATGCCGAGTTTCTGGTTTGGACAAATGTTGGCAGTTAATACTTCCTGTTTGCGCTCTGGCAGGCACCTTCCAAAACTACTTGCAATAGAGTATTACCAGTTTTACCAATTTCTATTTTAGATATCGCTTTAGATTCGTGAGGGTTCTGAGAGTTTGGAGCAGGGTGATAGCAACTGTTGCGTACGACGTTTATACGTGCCATCCAAGCGACAGTGTATAGCAACCAATCAGAACGCTCGCTACTCCACAGACGAATGTAATCAAATATGGCCACGTTAAGACAACCGGAGGACAGTGGATATTACCTAATAACATCGGCTTACTCACTTAACAGGTTTTAGTTCATCTTCATTGGATGAGTCTGTTATCTAAACTACGGTCACCAGCTAATTAAGGTAGAATGTATGGAGATTAAAGGATACTTGCTATGTTCAGACTAAGTTACACAAAAGAACAGACACCACCACCCCTCCATTTCATGGATCAATTACTGATACTTGTGAAGAAAATTTGACAAATTTTGACAATAGCTACGGTAATAACTGCGGTAGGTGAGGTAGTCGCCCTAAAGGTAGAACTATTGCAGCACGTGCAACCAATGTACATTCATTGTTGAAAAAATTATTTAGTCGAGTTAACATCCGTGCCATTTGTGTACAAATCAAAGAGGAGATAATCTTGTATTTGAGATAAATGTGGTTTGAACATGCCTACATTCAACGCGATTTTCAGCTAGCCGACATGTTGAACATGACCAATTATGTATATGCTTGGTGGAATTTTTACCCTGCTTATTACAGTATTTGTAATTTAATATGTCTTTGACAAAATTTTAATTGAAGACCTGTAGAAGATATTTTATTTCTAATTTTGTTTCGCTTGGGCAATTTTTAAATGTGTTTTAAGAATGATCTGATGTAAAAGTAAGCCTTCAGATAATGGGAGACGGTTATTAATGATAGTCACCGCGGAATGCTTAGTGTTGTATAACAGCCAACCCAGCTATAATACCGATATCATTTCGGTACAAAAAGTTTGCATTGACTGTAATGGCTATACACTTACAACTACGACCCATACCGATCGGAGACATCAACTTTACATTAACATGTATATGCTTTTAGGGATTGTTAAAATTTAATTGTTGAAAGGTGCCATATCGCGTGATATATTGATTTAAGCATCATAAATTTGCGTGTTCGGGGTTTAATATTTCGATATAGTAGGAACGGGTATCGGGACCACTAAATGCATCCCCATTAAGCCAAGTAAAAAATCTATTATTTATATGCTAATGAGCAAAATAAACTGCCTGAGATAGAATATTATCTAATTATTTCAAGTGGTCATGATTGCAGTAAAAGTTAACTTATGTAAATCTTTCACCCACTTTTGCGGCACAAGAATAAACACCTTTGTGCAATTTTTTTCTCACGGTTAAGTACAACCTGGTAAGAAAACATAAAATAGAATGATGTAGCAAATTTAACAATGTCGCAGATTTATTACTTATTAAATGTATTATTCATTATGATCTGAATGGTTTTATGTGAAAGCACGTAAGTTGCAAAAACTGGACAAAATATTAACGATACGTTGTTCCCACCCTTTCTCGCTACAACGCCTACATTCCCCTTGAGGGATAAGCGCGGGTAAGTTAGTCAAAATTCTAATAGCATTCGGAAGACCGACAAAATACCATTTAATGAAGAAAGGAGAAGAAATTAAGAGGCAAAAACGTGACCTATCGCTTCGCACAGTAGCTGAAGTCTTTGCTCAAATTCATGCCAGCGATTTTGAACATGACATGTGTGAGCCAGAATCCAGACCCAGAGACTCTACACCAAACCAAAGTCCACTGCCAGTGTCCCTCGAAAAGTATTACCACATTCGAGAGATGGAAGAACTATCGTCTAGAAAATTTAGAACTACGGCCTAGACGTACACGGTGAAATTTAAAGATTTCAAGTCCGATGTCCAATGTTCCGCTGGAGAAAACAGAGGAGTTCATCACTGATGTATGGAATTTTTTGATAACCACAATGAAACGACAATGTCGAGCCAAATAAGACGATCGCTTGAGACTTTCCATTTATCACTACAGTCTGAAGTCGCCTATTTGGGTCGCCTTGTACGAAGCCACTTGTACAAGGCCGCTTGTTAGCGATGCATAAAGTAAGAATAGCAATAATACCAAGTCATGGAAATGTGGTAACACGAGTACGATCACCGTTTAAAACCAGATCCAGAATTTAAGCGTATCATGGAAAGTTACAAGTTGGTTGATCCTCTGAACCCACGGAACAGTTTGTATGGAGGACGGACGAAGGTCACCTGTTTGCTGCACCAAACTGACGAGGAAAAAGGAGAAGAAATCAGATAGCTGGACGTGTGTTCACTGCATCCTAACGTGTACAAATATTATCACTTTCCCACAGGGCACCCATAATTGCTGACGGAACACATCGAAAATATCCGACGATACGAAAGATTGAATAAATGCAAAGTCTTCCTCTCACTGACTTGTACCATCCAGTTTTACCTCACCATTGCCAAGGAAAATTGATGTTTGCCTTGTGCCGTATTGTGCCAAAACGTGCAACCAAGACCAACCTTGTCAGCACACCTAGGAAAAACGCGCCTATACAGGAGCGTGGGTCAGCGTGGAGTTGCTCAAATCTCTTGTTAGAAGTGTACGAAATTTACCACTTTCCCAAGACGAAAATTCTACAATGGCGACGAAAATGAAACTGAAACAAGAAGCCAGCGATTATCCTTCCTGGTGCCACTCTCCCGAAGACCAAAAGAAATTAAAAGAGAAATAATTTGAACAGGAAGGCATCTCTTTGGATCACATCGAGAAAAGCGAAGGTCGATGAACGTTTGCCAAAGTGATGTTGAATTGCTTGTGGGAAAAAATGGCACAACGATAGTGGTTACCCAAGACGGAATATTTAACAGAACCTTCCCGCTAATTCCAGATGAGTCACGACAAAACCAAATACATAAAACAAGTGGACGTCCTTCCTGAAAACTTGATCATGTTCAGTTAAGAAGAATTGGACTTTGTACTGGCCGACGAATTTAAAAATGTCATCACTGCAGTCTACGTGACAGCCCATGGTCGCTTAAAATTGTACGAAGCCTAATACCAGTTAGGAGATTGTGTGCTGTATGTTTATACGGACAGTTGCATCTATGTCGATCGCCTTTGTCACCATGACCATGACATTGAAGGAGGCCGTTTAGGAGCCTGATCGGGTAAGCATTCCGACGACAAGGTTGTAAGTTTTGCTAGTGGCGGTCCCAACGCTTACGGCTACGAATACCGTGACCAACAAGTAGAAGTGCACACCGAGTGTAAAGTGAAATGATTAACTCTAAATTATCGCACCAGTCAAGTGGTTAACTTTGGGGTATTGAAAGAAGCCTTGGAGTTTGGAGAGGATCAACATTTTAGAGTGACCACCTACGAACCTCGCACGATTGTACGTTTACCCACGCACCAAATGTCAGTCTGCCCTTAGAAAAATTGTATCAAACTGTGTACCAGAAGCGAGTGCGGCTTCCCAACCACTTCACTTTACCTGACGGACACGTCGATATTGGTCAGCATATAAAAGGGAAAAACGTCTAAAACCGATATTTCATTGTGATTACAATTGCCAAGCGAGAAAGATGAATCCTTTCAAACAGACACAGTTTAGGTTCGGTGATTCTCAAGTCGAGTGCGATGTAATGCTTTGCGCTTGCAGCGATGCCGTACGCTGCGACCTCAGCGATTTAGCAGAACATCATGGGAACATCGCTATGACTACTACTACTGCAACACCTACCATGGAAAGTGATGATGTGCGTTTCAAACCTGGCGAATGCGAAAGCGATGCCACTCGTTATCATGGTCTCTTTACTGGTTTTCATTGTCATTGTCATCCTCAACGTCACACTACTGTACAGCTACCACCCTACGGATGCCATCCATGCCTGGACAAATCACTGCGGGTTTCACCGTACCCTCATCGAAATTAGCCTATGAAAGAAGACTATTAGTTCCCTGTGCGTTTGTATGAATACTGCTACTTTGAAAGTCGGTTCCCAACCTTCCAAGGAAAGTGACCTAAATATCTGAGAGGACTTGCCCCCAAATAATTAGCCAGAGCCGGATTTATCTACTTGGGTGAAGGTGATAAAGTCAAGTGTTTCAGTTGCGGTGTGTCACTACACGAGTGGGAGCAGAAAGATTCGGCTTACCTGGAACATGTTCGATGGTCTCCACGCTGTCACTACTTACCTTTAGTGGGACGACCTCAGTAATCTCTTGATGAATATTTTACATGAAAACATTCGTGGTTTTCCTGTGGAGTTGAGAGAACGCATTTAACGACAGTTTGTCAAAATGCAAGTCAAACGCAAGAAACGGTTGCATCCGAACAATCTTCAACTTTTAAATTACTGCTGGTACCTGAATGCTATTTGCGATTTCGTACTCATTTGTTTCGCCACTGGTGCATTTGGTTTCCTACCCAGTTGTTTATAGGGCTGAACTCCATTTTACAGCACATGAAAGGTTATTAAAACAACAAACCTAAACAAGTATAGTCACTCACACGAACATCAACATCCCACTGTAACAACAAATCTAGACAAGTATAGTGACTCGTAAAACCTTCAACATCCCACTTTAAAATAACAAACCTAAATAAATATAGTCACTCACACAACCATCAACATCTCACTTTAACACAACAATTCCAGCAAAGAATCATAAACCGGAACAACCTAAAAAAAGTGTGTAGCAATTTGCTGACCAAAATCAGCATAGAAACAGCAACAGCAAACAACGCAGCAATTAGATCAAACAAATATAAAGCGAGGGTTCAAGACAAACGACCGAGTACAACATTAAACGTAAACTTAATATTAGCAAATAATGATTTCCAAAACTGACCGTAAGTCCTTAAAAATAAATTGCACAATATTTAAAAGTGAAGGATACAGGAAACGGCTCTATATTTATTAAATCAGTTTAACTATTTGTTGTTCCTTTTCTACGACTCTTATAATGAAAAAAGGACTTTGCTCGCCTAAGACTGGGGAGGAAAGAAGTATAGCCACTGGGAGGAAAATGATTCGTTATACCCCTCCTGAAATGAGGTTACGAAGCCTGCTTACAAAGCAATCACAACTGTCCAAGCATTCTGAAGAAAAGGGATAAATGGGACCACAAAATGTCAATCTGTAACAAAAATATTACGATTCACAGCTAACATCAGGCTAACATAGACAGAAAAAACACAACTCGATGTAACACATATGAGTAGGGAGGTATGTCCCTTAGGTAAGGGCTTATGATGATGATCAGTAGACAGGCTATCAAGGCGTCACGTGAGGTTCACAGACCGATATAGAGTCTCAGAAAATAAGGACATAACATAAACATGGCTACACGACAAAAAAGCAAACTCGGGAGTAGAAGAGGGCAACATGTACATATTTTAAACATTGTTTGTCAAAAAATGCATTAATATGCAGCCAGTACAAGAAAGAATAAAGTTTTTTCTTAAATATTTATTTTGTGCTCTTGTATAAATGAATCGATAAACGTTATGTATATTTAATTTAATTGTTTGTCTGTTGTTTATATTTTTTATTCCATTACATGCTATTGTAGTGTAATATTGTTTACTGGATTTGATATTGTCCAGATTAGAGTTCGATTCTGTTCGTCCTGACTGATTTTTAAAAATAAAAAAAATATTTTCTAGGTAAACAACTAATAATAGAAACATTGTATCTAGTTGCTGACCGTGTTTTAAAATCAGTGACAGTTTTAGTAAACAACTTTTTTATTATATTAGTATCCCTCTCAGAGTAAGAATTATTAAGTTGAGTCAACATCACTGCTGGTCTACGTGACATCAAGCATGTGGTAATTGATAAACGAACTTCTATTTTGTCGGAAGGATTAAATCTTGACTCCCAGCCTGGAATCTTATTTTGCTTTTAGTTAGTCTTATAACTGATGTTATGATAAGAATTGTATCAATCGTGCTTTAACACTTGAGACGTCATGTTGTTTTATGTTGTGTCCAGTTTGTCTGAGTTTGTATTTTCTTCAAATTATTGAATTTCAAGTGATTGTTTTCCCTGGAAATGCAAAAGTGCTGTGATAATTCTTGGATAAAGACATTTACTAAATTTTATACGGAATTAAAAAGCTTGAATACTATTTTCTGTGACTCAACAAGAGACTCTTGACACATCAGTAGACCGCTGACTATTACAGACATCATCGCCTTCCATTCTGGATTTTCATTGGGATTTGATCTGTGATTCACTTAGGATATTGCATTGATAGGACCTGTGTTTTAATTATTGGATTATTTTTGGATTTAATTCTCAATATCGTAAGTTTTTTTTTCTAATTGTTTCACTTTTTATTCAGTGGAAATACATTATTTGTTAAATTTTATAAAGCATGGTGTGTCCACTCTTTTCTGTTACTTTTTTAAGAGCATAGACTTGTCACATACAACAAAAACACTGAACAGATTTGATCTTGACATAAACACACACTAAATTCACTTTCTTAAAATAAATATAGCACCATGTTTGCAAACACGAATAACATAAAATAAGACCATCCTTCACAAAGGATCACTCAAACGTTTCACAGTGGTAACGAAAACCAGCATAAACCCTGACGAAAGGAGTACGAGCCTGCTTTGAAGTGCAATTTAGGCTCGATGATAGAAAGAATGTAGGCCTGTCAGCATGAATCGTCGCAAGTAAGTTATCTTGAAAAAATAAAGAGAAATCCCAATCAAGAATACTTTTCAGGTGTTTTTTTTCTGCTCGGAATTGTTTTCTTTTATTATTCGCAATGCAGGGGCGGGGGGTGATGGGGAGAGATACCATCAGGTATAAACACCTTTAAAAATATCGGACAAAGGGAGATCACTTCATGGGACTGCTAGCTATCATAGCTAGAGATCTTGAGGTGCCCATGGAAAGAAAAAAATAGTACATACGGATAACTTAGGAAGCAACATCCTTAGATGAACTTTAACCAGTCAAATCGGCCTATTGTTTGTGCATTTCAAATAGACACCAATAACTTAACAACAGCAGATATATGTGGATGGAAGATGATAATTTATGAGTGAACCGCAGTCCGGTTGGTCGTCCAATATTTCTACTTTAATTGTTAAATGCAGATCCATACTTCCTAATACAGAAGTTTCAGTCGTCATCCATGGCAAGTAACAGGGCTAAATTTATCGTGCCGAGTCCTTAGCTGCACGGCCACCATTTCTGCAATCTCCGGCTTACCTTTAATGGACAATACATTGTTTATAGTGCTTGCTCGACGCCAGTTCTATAGACCGTAAGCACTGTAGGGGTCTGCATCGTCAAGGGAAATAAAATCAGTTCGGCTCGCATGAAGTCTGAAAGCCTCGTTAATTATTTCATATGTCAAACGGAGGCATAATATTGGTTTGTATAAAGTCTGTACGAGTAAAATGGGAATTTCATACGAGATCAACTTGCCGCACAAATAGATACATGATGATCTATAAAAATAGAAAAGTTTCTCGAAAGGAATTGTAGGGTGACTCTCATGAACATTTGGTTAATGCAACTTGAATTAAAAAACGATTCCCATAGTTAAAGCGTTGCTCAAGAGAAAATCAAACGCCCCAGTGATAGTGACTGATATCTAGAGACGTTAGGTTCATCAAGAACGACATCGAGGTAGCTCATGCACTATTAAGATAACTTCTTTGCTCATTCCTGAATCATCCTACGCTGTTAAGACCCCTGAACGATGGTAATATAATTGTAACACATAAAGCAACTACAGACTAGTAGTAAACGTCTCGGGATCCCTGCATTCCTGGACGGTACCTCATACAGTGAAGTGGGGGCTGGGCTGTTCTAACTAAATCTCTTTTACGCTGAATCTACGTGTCTATATTTCTGCAACCGTGAAATATATGATGTTCAATGCTAAAATGGCACGTTCATTACGTTTAAGTGTTCTATCCATTGCTAAAGTAGGGCCGGTTCATATGAAAATAAAGCCCAGATGTACTTCTCATTTGTTTGCGTAGGTAAAATCTTATCTACAAAAATTGATACAGGTCTTTAGAGTGCCCGCCTCGAGTACAGCCCTGTTGACACAGCGTTGTGTAAACATGTGACATACGAGCAAATGGAGACATTTATTTTGGGTTGTTTATTTTCAAACGAGGGAGAGTAATTGTGTATTACTAAGGACCAAGGATGTCTGCAAAGAAAAACCTGGGAAAACTTTAAGAGGAAATGTATTTGCAAATAATCTTCTTGAAGTGTGTTACTTGTTCTGTAAACATTTGTTATAAAAAGAATGTAATATATAATAATGAGAATGCGCTAAAGAAAAGTTATTGCTGTAAAATCAATATTTCACCGGCAAATTTGTTAAATACAGTAAGAAGAAAATGTCGATCAGAATAAATAACATGTTTAACAACCCACAAAACCTCTCGGATCTAATATAAAACACATATGAACACAATGATCCCCTTCTATTAGTACTAACCATAACTGGGGCTCAAGCTTAAACCACACATTGTGCAAGGTGAGTGCGTTACCGCTGCGGCGTTCACCTGTAGCATGTAAGCTACTTTGTTAAAAAATAATTTGGAATGAGTTTTTGTGCCTATGTATAATTAGAACAAAACATTTCTAATTTCATTGTACAGATCGTATCATGAACTAGAAAAATCACACACAGACAGACCATGTAATAATACAGTTAAAAAAACCAACTTTTTTGAATAAAAACTCAAAAGTTTTCATTTTGTTACCGTGAATCAAACAATTACCACGTGCTTCGTCCAGATGTCGATTGATGACGCTTTTATATAAAAGCGTGCTTAATTCAGTCATTTTATGATTTTTTTCGAAATTCCAGATGGGTAAAATTAAAATTAAAATGAATCTTTTTAATTTGATTTTATAAATCTTATATAAAGGTGAATAATGAACAGTTTCAGTGATTAATCCACTCAAAACAAATTCTGTTAAAGAATGAAATATATGTGTAGCAAACTTTATAATGTGTGCTGTACACCTGCACCTGATTAAATGCATAATTGCACCCCACCCCGAGAAATAACAAAAGAACAAAAGCGCGTAAAAATATGAAAACGATTGGAGGAATATATATATATATATATATATATATATATATATATATATATATATATATATATATATATATATATATATATATATAAATTGATTACTATATTTGTATGGGAAAAAACGACCAAGTGTTTGGTTTTTGAGCGGTAGTGCACGATCTTATGAGTGCAGTGATGCTCAGAAAAAGATTCACTGACAAGGACGTAACAACTCAGTTGCTCCTGAGACAACAGGCAGCTATCATCCTCCATCTTACTGAAGTGTGGAATTTCCGTACTTTTTTTTCCCCCAGTGACGTACAGCCTCGATGTGAATCGCTTAACCAACCACCGCAGTTCAGGATGGACATTTCCAAACTATCTTTTATTGGAATGATGTCAATGTCGTATGAATGACGGTAGTCACTAGCCAATGGAGAGCCACGTTTCACGTTTTATCGGCCGATGAGGCTGGCTTGCTAATTAAAGCAGTGTACCAGAGAAAAAAAGAGAAAGGTAAAGAAGCAAGACGTCTTTTCCACTTCAAATTTAGAAACGTATTTTTTTTATATTTTCGCTTATCAAGGCCTGTGTCTAACGTTTCCAGCGCATGGAGAAAAAGAAGTAATTATCTTTCAAGACCAATCTTTTTCAGATTAAATAATATATAGGAAACACTACACGAATCAAACAGGTTTATTTTTTGCTAATTCCGGGGGAACACACAACTGCATACAAATAAACCACAAGCTGAAATATTATTAACTATTCATGTACGCGTAGAAATTGACAATGGTAGCGTGTTGTATGGAGAAAAGCATTTCTCAGTTCAGGCAATGCTGAATTAATGGATAGAGAGAAAAAAATGAGCTTATAATAAGCTAATATTTGCAACAATGTGAACTGATGTACTGTCACATATCGTGAGAAATTTATAATAACGTATAAACACTACATAATAATATAGTACACTCTTTATCTTCTAAAATCTAAATCCATTGACAGCATATGTTAATTCTATCGCTAGTCTGTAGAAGTGAACCCTCCTGTGGCCCAGAAGTCATTGAAATCGAGATGAGTAGATAAAATCGATTTCTTTTCAGCTGTAAATAAGGTATACGTTCAAGCGGGAGTTGTGAAAAGTCATTTTAATATTTCAGTCAAAAGGAAGAAAATTATTTAGGTCTAAATCTTAAAGCAGTGAAGTTGTTTAGATGTTATTCCCTCGCCCGTCATTATCCTAAATATAAATATAGACGATTATCATAAATATAAATATAAAAGATAATAGGTACCCAAATGGAAATATTGATTTGTAAACAGTTATGTTCTATTTTTCACTTGTATGAATAAATCCATCTGATCATGGGCATTGCCAAGAATTAACACCCTGCTGCGATAGAGTTGTTTACACAAACGCCAAAGAATCTAAGTGCGAAAATATGTTATGGGAAAAAGTCAATTTAAACTGGAAAAATTACTTGGACATTTCTTTTTTAAGTGGTCTTTCATACGTGTCTTCCTTTTTATATTCCGTCGTCACCGATTTCATTTTGATGCAAATTGAAGTAGTTAAAGTGGAGAATAAAATCAAAACGCCCTAAGATATCATTTTAATACATCAAACCAGCAAATGTGTTTTTAATATAAAATTAAATCATAGAAAAGTATACCTTTGCACTCATTTCTGGTACAGTCTCAGCTGATGTCGTACCTTTAACTCAATGCACCTGAACAAATGACATGTGTTAAACAATCACTTTCAAACAACGTGTTCCTGCTCACAAAATTAACCAAAGAGGACTTGATAACAATTTAAAAGAATTCACAAAATAGTGCAAGGATACACTTTGCACACGACTTGCAGATATGATCGAAATCAGTCTTAAAATGCATGGCTTTACTCAAAAGCAAAACACATACTCAAAGTCCCCTATACGTGCCCATCTGAAAGTATTTAGTGAGTCACTTGTGCACAGAGGCTTTATGTAGACAAACTCGAATCATCCAATCGCATCCTCTTATTTCATCACTCTGACTAGAATTCATAACTCCAAACAATAACGGAGATCCGATAGACACCGATGCGAGATCACGCCATAAAACCAGAAGTTCTATAACGCTTCTCAATTTCGGGAGGAAAATTGTAATGGTGGCCGATGATTCGCTGATAATGTAATCAAGAATTGTAACACAGCCCTAAAGATATGAAGGATATACATATAATTACCAGTATACAATAAACAACAATCATGCAGACGTAGGAGACTTGTAAAACTTGCAGTTAAGAAAAGGTTGTTGTTGTGGGGTTTAACACCATTTCTCAGCACACGATAGGCTATGCATGGCGGCCAGTATTAACGGTGGAGGAAGAACCACCGACCCACGAGAAGCTACTGGCAAGCGTTCTCACATGCCCTCTTAACAAAATGCAAAAGAAAGCATAATTCGCGTCCTTTCAAAAACTTGCAAGTTTATCGGAAAATGCAGATCCTCAAATGTAAACAAACTGAGATAGTGTGAGAGGTTACCCAGGTTGCCTATGACGCATGTTTCGTATTTACTTTAGGTCATATGGCTGGTAGGTTGCAATGAAAGAGTATGACTTCCAACAAGGTGGACACGCCATTTGAACGGAAATTATACAACTTTGGTAGTGTAATCAAGTGAGCAGCCCTAAGTGTCATGTGATGAACAAAACCACACAGATCCTTCGAGGGAAGATCAATAAGCCCATTCTGGGATTATGTACCAAGGATAATTCTTACTATACTCGTTTTAGTCTCGAGCAAATCTGTCATTTGATCTCGAGAATTCATCTATCAAAGGTGGAAGAATCAACTCAGTACTATCTAAAACATTATTCATTCCTTATGCGTTCATTTATTAAAAGTATGTGGCGTTTAATTTGCAAAGAATCATGTAGAATTTAATTTTTTTTTCTTCAGATTCATTTTAAAATCAATTCAGTTTTTCAAACATTTGCGCGTATTTATGTCGACGTTGCAGCATTTTACGCTGAATTTGTGCAACAATATATACCTTTAAGTACAAATAACGTGTCAGTCCTAACTATAAATAACTTGTCAACCCTAGCCACAAAAAACGTGTCAGTCCTAACTACAAATAACTTGTCAAGCCTAGCCACAAATAACGTGTCAGTCCTAACTACAAATAACTTGTCAACCCTTGCCACAAATAACGTGTCAGTCCTAACTACAAATAACTTGTCAACCCTAGCCACAAATAACGTGTCAGTCCTAACTACAAATAACTTGTCAACACTAACTACAAATAACTTGTCAACCCTACATACAAATAACTTGTCAATCCAATCTTGACTCGGATATAAAAAAATTGCACACAGATTTACAAGTCTGAAATAAAAATGTTATCCTTACGTCATCAAATATATTTGCTAATAAAAACAATATATTAATTTCGTTATCTTTTGTTTGAATCAAAAATAATAAAGGTTAGGGATGAGACAGGTTGGTCTCGGAGTTCTGTGCTTTGAGTTGGGACTTACCCTGTGTAAACGTTCGCTCAGCTAATACCGGTTTTCAATATTTGCTCAGGTCTTCTCGTTTTCATCTTCTTGGACTCTATATGGTAAAGGTGGGCTGTATTACCGGTTTACCGCGGTATTTTTTTCTTTTGTTACTTAACACGGTACTTTTTCACTGTACCGGTACTTCGGTAGTTTCCGTCCTGTGTGATCTGGGATGTTGATTAAGTTAAATGTGCTCAAATGTAATCCATAAGACGCAACAATGGAGGCAGAAATATTGGTCGCTTAGCGGATAATTTTCCGGACTGGCGACCAAATAGTTCGAATTCCAATCCTATCATCCGATTAACCCGGGTCGGCTATGGTAGTATGTCCTTGGGCAAGGCACTTTACACCATTTGCCTCCGCAATGGACAATCAGATTGTGTTGCTATGCCGTAAAACATAAAAAAACCATCTTCTTTACAATCATATAACAATTAATTGCAATATTATTCTAACTTTTCAGGTAGATCACCCTGCAGACAAGGATCTATGATGATTAATGGCCCTTTATTTCAAAGATGTAACGGTGGAATACACAACCTTGCCTCCTGTCACCATTTCGCATTTCATGAAACATACGGTTGTTCTGACAGAACCAGCAACCAGTCCATGGGTCATCTAAAAATGTTGGTTGCTTTTGGTCATTCGAATCAATCGAACATCGAAAGTCTGTAGATTTGTCTTGTGATTGTCAGGTGTATTTCATAAGCAAGCACCAAGGTGGTACTCTATAATTTCGTGCTTTTCATAGGGTTCGATTTTTAAAGAAAAGTAAACTCCCAGGTTTATAATGGCTAATTAAAAACATATGGTATATCTTAGGTATTGTTAAAATAACTGTTAATCCCCCACCCTCTTTTGGGTGTATGACTTATGTATGTAATATTAGCTATTGAGTATATAGGACCTTAGTTAAAATGTGCATGTAATAAAAACTGGTAGCTTCGCTTGGTCATTTTCACTTCCTGGATTTAACAATATCCAAATACATTTCAGTCACAGTGCATGAAAGTAACATAGAAGTATGCAAACATTGTATCACTGTGCATGATTCAGATGCAAACGAATTTACCTTACACCTGCCACTCTCTCAAAAGTTTATAATATCTATAAAACCCAAGCTTTCTTCAACCGACCGTTATTCAAGAACCGCGATAAGTACGCGTAACTGACTATAATGTACACTGATGTTTTGCGGACAAACTGGTCTGTGTCAGTTAAACAGGGTGAGATGATACCTAAACCGTCCATGCGTATCAGCACCCGTTTGGGGGCTGACTTGTCGGGCCAAATGTCTTAATCCAGGAACTGACTGATCATCATGCATCGACGACATTTCGATCTTCCACAGATCCAAAAGTATGCATACTTTTCCACATCAACTACGGATATTCCTCTGCAAAGTTAAAAAGAAATGATCAGTAGAAATCGAGGTTTATGTCGTTTAAATCAAACTGTTTGCATGCATTTCTGCCTAGTATATCAACTTCATCATGACCCGAAACTATATTTCAGTCTTCGGCATCCTTTTAGAACTGATGTAGAGTGTTGCGTGCCACGCCATATTTGCCCCTATAATTTAATAATCGTTTTAGTTCATACAGTACTAAAGTACAACTCGTACCGTGCGCCTTTCTAAAGTCTTTTCGAAATGATCTTTTTTTTCTAGAAACAATAAAATTCAATAGTACAAATAATGTAAATATCTTTAGTTCCACTTCTCCATCTTGGCTAATCCCCCCTCCCCAATACGGACGTACACAGACCACAGACACTCGCAACATCGTTCTGCCATTTCGGTCAGGTGGTGAAATAATTTCACGACCTGATGGAAATAGCCGAACGATGTTCCGAGTGCTATGCACATCATCCTAATCTTTGCAATGAAATAAAAAAAAAACTACAAATCATCTTACTTATCAGAGTAACTTGAATGTAATCAGATCATCCTGTCATAGCCGTAGAAGGAGAGATAGAGATAAGTCACTGGTTACCTTTCCAAATCAACACGACACCACCTCAGTCCTGTTACGCAGTAACTACATCATACTTAAATCTTTGAAATACATGGAAACCTATCAAACACGGACAGTACAAGTGGAAACGGAATCAGTAACAGACAGGCAGACTAATCAAAATAACATTTTTTACAAGAGCAAAATAAATTTAAAAAATATAAGTACTTTGTCATTAGCAATTTTTCTGACACCTAGTTCAGATTCAGGCACATGACATTTTAATTTCTCATACATCGTATAAACTAAACAAAACATTTTCTTTTAAAGGGCCTAAAGGCTTCCGCATGAATTAGACACTGACACGCAAATGAGATGCAATAATTGCAACTGGAGCACTGATATGCTTTCTAGATGCTGCTGCTAACTTTAACAGCTCATAAATCAGAATGGCTGGAAGTTGCCAATTCAACAATATTAAACTATCTTGTATAAACAGGTGAAAGCTGATTAACATATACAATTATTACATATCATATATATGAAATAAATCAGTTCACATAACATATAAAAGATATTCACTAAGGACATGATAATGCTCCTTTGCTTTTAACTGGCGGGGGTGGGTGGATGATGAATGGACCCAGATACGACATTTATTCCCGTCTAAAGAAGAACCCTGACGGAGCTTCGCTTACACCCAGACGAAGGCTAGGTACGTCATCAAAACATTGACTCATGAGACTGGGTCGAACATGACTTTCACACAGCCAACATACAACCATCATTTCTGGGCCTAGCGTCCTGGGCTAAAATGTAATACCACGGAATAAAGTAATACTAGAATCCTTGAAGGCATTATGATCTAACGACTGTTATGAATGCATGCACAGTAAAATAACTAATTTAAATGTTAAAACTGTTCTACGTTGAGAACAATTCTAACCAAGTTTGTAAATGACTTTGTTAATTGGAAGAATAAATTAAATAATTAAATGAGAAAAGGTGGATTAATTGTCACCGTTACTATATACAATAGTTATCATTTTATTCCAGTGTGCCCATTCAGATTCAAATTGAAAATGAAGCAGACCTTATTAAATTTGACAGCGTTGTGATATGTAAAAGAAATAACTGACATAATGGAAAACTAGTAAAAATCCCGAGTTCTGTAACAGAGCATTAATACTCGATCAAACACTGAAAATAGACAGAAAGAGGAACTCACACTATTGATACATATATCGACCCTGAATAGGCCTTAGAAATGAGTCTATAAACCACCGTGATCGAGTCAACACCCTGAAAAGGCCTGACCCAATGAGTCTATAAACTGTCGTGATCGAGTCAACACCCTGAAAAGGCCTGACGCAATGAGTCTGTAAACCGTCGTGATCGAGTCAACACCCTGAAAAGGCCTAAAGCAATGAGTCTGTAAACCGTCGTGATCGAGTCAACACCCTGAAAAGGCCTAAAGCAATGAGTCTATAAACCATCGTGATGAAAACACTCTGAAAAGGCCTGTCTGTAAACTGACGTGATGGAGTTAGCACCCTTTAAAGGTCTCACTAAATGAGTCGTTAGACTGTCGTGATAGACTCGGTACTCTGTCTAGGTTTTGTCGTGAAGACAACATCATGACAAGACCTAATGCATTGAGTTGATAAACCGCCGTGCTGGAGTCAACAACCTGAAAATGTCCCACGTAATGAGTCTAGAAACCCGCATGATGGAGTCAACACCCAGAAAAAGACTCTCACAATGAGTCTATAGACTGTCGTGATTGAGTCGGTACTCTGTCGAGGCTTTGTCGTGTTGACAACATCCTAAAAATGCATCACGCATCGAGATACTATAAATCGCCGTGATAGAGTCAACACCCTGAAAGGGCCTCACAAAATAAGTCTATTGTTATGCATATTTGATTTACTTGTATCTGATTTAATATATATTAAAAACTTTTAATTTTCATTCCATGATATTGTAATGTAAATTTATTCACTAGAGATGATGCTCTTTTCAGAAAATAGTTTGACCTTGATTCAAAATTTGTAGCAACCACGTAAAGAAGTTCCATTTTATTTTAAAATGATTGGTTGTTGTCGAGGTCATGATGAGACTTCGTGTTTAAGATGTAAGCAATTTTTTTTTAAATTTTTGTTTCTTAGAATAAAATGATTGGTTTTCGTCAGGGTCACACTGGTGTGACGTGATCTTTAACAAGTGCCTAATTTATATGAGCTTCCAGAACATCATCACGTGACACACTGTTTACATTTTAGAAGATCATATAACTGTTGTTTTGGAGAATTATTCTCAGGAAGTTGGACTGTTACACTGGAAGTTGTATGTTGTATCCTCTTTTAATGACTCAGTATTTTTATTCTAATCAGGGTGATAAACGACAATCACTTGTCGTCGAACAGGAAAAAGATCTAAGATCTCCATTTTGTTTCAAAAGGCCATTAGTGAAACTGAAGCTACTGAAGTTCCTGTCTGTTATTTCATTACAAATGAAATTCGTATGAGAAAATGGAGACCTCTCGAGGTACCTAATGATGACGAATGGTCAGTGAACTATCAAATTGTAGTTCCAAAATCTTACAGACAGGAAATACTTAGTCTGGCCCATGAAACTCCATTGGCCGGTCATTTAGAGATCAATAAAACTAATCTCAAGATCTTAACTCACTTCTATTGGCCAAAAATCAAAAGTGATGTTGGTAAATACTGTAGATCTGTAGATCTTGTAATACCTGTCAAATTGTGTTTGTTTGGTGTGTGTGTGTGTGTGTGTGTGTGTGTGTGTGTGTGTGTGATTTGGAGTTTTAATGTAGCTTTAACAATCTTTCAGTCATATCGCTATGATGTCTGCAGTGTGGCAGCTTATAGTGATCCCTAGCACTGGGGCATCATGTCGCAGACATGTAACGTGATGTCCCACCCAGTCACATTATCCTGACTTCAGGCCGACCAGTCCTAACACTAACCTCTTAATGCTGAGTGCCAAGTGAGGCAGCTGTTAGTACCATTTTTGTAAGTCTTTGGTATGACTCGGCCGGGGATCGAACCCACGACCTCCCGCATCCAAGGCGGACGCTCTAACCACTATGCCACCTGTCAAATGGAAGGAAAACCAAATCAGAAAATTCCCAAGGCTCATCTACAACCTATTCCTGCCTTAGACGAACCATTCAGTAGAATTTTGGTAGATTGTGTTGGTCCCTTAAATAAGACCAAGTTAGGTAACCAATACCTGTTGACCATTAATTGTGTGTCAACAAGGTTTCCAGAAGCAATTCCATTGAGGAATATAAAATCTAAAATATTAGTAAAAGCTTTGATAAAGTCTTTTACTCAATTTGGCCTTTCTAACTCTATCCGATCGGGTCAAGGGTCAAGTGTTAGGTCTGGAAATTTCCAGCCTTTTATGCTTGAATCTGGCATTCAACAATTCAAGTCAAAAGTGAAATTATGGTTTGACAAAACATCAATGGAGAGAGCTCTTCAGTTTGGTGATAATGGGGTTCTGTCTCTCTTGTTCATTCTTCAAATTTTTCTTCATATTAGATATTATGGCCCTTACAAGAATAAGAAGAAAATGAATGAGTTAATTATAATATTAGTGCTCCTGGGATCTAAATTATAGGAGTACCAGTATATTGAAAGCGATAGCCAGGTTAAACATGCAATTAATTTAGTTGTACCTGTCCCACTCAGTGAAGATTTAAGTGAAGGAATATCATCGGATTCTACTGATACTGGAGTGACAAATCTTCGGAATTCAGAAATTATGAAAGATCTAGACCATAAACTGTAACAGCTGCAAGATCAAAAAGGAAATGAACTTAAACAGTTATTATTCGAATATGAGCACTTATTTCCAGATGTTCCTACAAGAACCAACAAAAATTTCCATGACGTTGAAATTGTAAATTCTAAATCTGTCAAACAACACCCGTATATGATGAACCCTTACAAACAGGAATACTTGAAAAAAGAAATTCAATATTTGCTGGATAACGATTTTATAGAACCCAGATAAAGTGATTGGAGTTCATCAAGCATCCTTGATCCAAAACCAGATAAAACTTTCTGTACTTATTATAGGAAGGTGAACAGATTTATTCCCATTACCAAGAATCGATGACTGTATTGATAAGATCGGGAATTGCCACGTATGTCACCAAATTTGACCTTCTGAAAGGATTTTGGCAAATTCCACAACGGAAAGAGCAAAGGAAATTTCGGCATTCGTGACTCCAGATGGACTTTACCAATATAAAGTAATGCCATTTGGGATGAAATGGTGGCCAAGTACATTTCAACGTCTCATGAATACGACTACCTCTGGTCTAGACAATGATGATGCTTACAGAAATGATTTCATCATCTACAACGACACCTGGAAAGAACATTTAGCAACAATTCGGAAATTCTTTGACAGACTCACTGATGCAAGTTTGACAATTAATTCATCTAAAAGTGAGTTCTACTGCGCTAGTGTAAAATTTCTAGGACACATCGTGGGACATGGACAAGTTAAACCTATAGATGCTAAGGTCAAGGCTATCTCTGAATTTCCCGTGCCTGTTAATAAAAAGCAACTGATGCGATTTTTGGGCATGGCCGGATGCTATGAAAAATTTTGTTCCAATTTTTCTATAATTGCTGAACCCCTGATAAATTTATTGAGTAAGAAAAACAAGTGCTTTTGGACTGAAAAATGTCAGGAGGCTTTTGACAAGTTGAAAGCCATACTTAAAAGCACGCCAGTTCTTACAGCTCCCAATTTCAACCAATCATTTAAACTGTCTATTGATGCAAGTGATGTTGGGTTTGGAGCAGTTTTGATTCAAGAAGATGAAAATTCTTATTGATCATCCAGTGTGCTATTTTTCTAAGAAATTAAATAAGCACCAAAGAAAGTATTCAACAATCGAGAAAGAATGTTTCGCTTTGATATTGGCATTACATCATTTTAAAGTTTACCTAAGTTCAGCTCCTTCTTCGATTATTGTATTTAGTGACCACAACCACCTTACTTTCATCGGCATGATGAAAAATAAAAAATCAAAGACTACTAAAGTCGATTTTGTTGTTACAGGAATATAATCTTGACATCAGGCACATCAAGGGAAAAGATAACTTAATAGCAGACGCACTTTCCCGTGTATAACAATATATTATTTCATGTACACTGTGTAATTTATACGAGTTCTTTTTATTCTCATTTATAATTAGTCTATGATAAAAAGAAAGCTTTATGGATAATCTTTCTTTTTCTTTATGGCGAGAAGTGTTATGTATATTTGATTTACTTGTATCTGATTTAATATATATATATATATATTTTTTTTTTTTTTTTTTTCAATTTAATTATTTGTTACTTTTTAAAAATTTATGTTTCATTACATGATATTGTAATGTAAATTTATTCACTAGAGATGATACTTTTTTTTCAGAAAATAGTTTGACCTTGACTGTTGTCGAGGTCGTGATGGGACTTCGTGTTTAAGATGTAAACAATTTGTTACAATTTGCTTCTTAGAGTAAAATGATTGGTTTTCGTCAGGGTCACACTGGTGTGACGTGATCTTAAACAAGTACCTAATTTCTATGAGCTTCCAGAACATCATCACGTGACACACTGTTTACATTTTAGAAGACCATATAACCGCTGTTTTGGAGAATTATTTTCAGGAAGTTGGATTGTTACACTGGAAGTTGTATCTTGTCCTGTTTGGAGTTATTTCAAATTACTTGGATTCAAAAGGATTAATTCTTTTTTTTCTGGAAAATACATGTGCTCATGTGAGATTCTTAATCAAAGACAGTTCTTATAAGAAATGTATTTAGATCTCCAAAACCGGAGTGATAATTCTTGTTTCTACAAGGAACTGCAGACTTCAAAACTACAGGTTACAGCATACGTCATCGTCTTCCATCTTGGATTCTTCGTCGGGATTAGAACTTGAAATCAGTAGAACATTTTGTTATTAGGACTTCAAAAATTTTATTCGTGGATTATTCTTGGATTATTTTTGGATTGATTCCTAAAACCGTAAGTTCATATTTTTTAAATTATTTTTACAGAATTTTTCAGGGAAATAAATTATTGTATTTTTTTCAATGCTTATTGTTTTTACTCTTTCTTGTGTTACTGTTTATTCGAGCCTGAACACCTGACGCTATAAACCGCCGTGAGTCAGCACTATGCCAAAGCTTCACACAATGTGTCGATAAACTGTGGTGATTGAGTCAGCACCCTAAAAAGGCCTCACTCAGTGAGTCTGTAAGCTGTCGTGATAGAGGTGGACTCTGTCAATGCCTTGCCCAATGTGCCACTTCTGAAAAAATTAATCTTTATATACTTGTACATGGCACCAACGGACGAAGCCAAAATTATGCTAAGGTGCCGATAAATCATTTACATGCAAACATTGATACATACATACATACATACATACATACATACGTACGTACGTACGTACATACATACATACATACATACATACATACATACATAATTTCATGACCAGTGGACAAAATGGTCAAAGGTCGAGGTCACATTTATGATGCCCATATTTGCTTTCTACAATGAATTTTCTGTCATTTTCTTTAAAGAGATTCCTGACTGATGTTTGTTTTGGAAGTAATATATTTACTTTTGTGTGTGTCCATGTGTATTGGTGCGTTGAAGTCGGGACTGCATTTGAGTTAGGAACAACTGCTTAAAATGTTATATTTTCCTGGTTTATTATTGCAAACATTATAGCTGGGTACAGTGACATTTTTTCGGTATATCGCGGTATTTCTAAACATACCGCATAAGTACCATGGTATTTCGCAATCATATTTCGGGACCAATAATTTAATGTTCCGGTGCAGAGGTATACACTTTTTGATTAATTTCTGTCGTTCAATAGCTGGACAAATATTTTCCTCTGATTTATGGCAAACTTACATTATATTGTCTCTGTGATGTTATTTAGAAAACATATTATCTTGAAATAAAAGAAAAGAAAATATTTCAGCTCACAAGAAAACCACGCCCCCTCCACCTTGAAAATTAAACTGCCAAAAACCTTAGAGAAAGGCGAATTTGCTATGTGTATGTGAATTGTTGTATAAATTGACATCTAAAAGCTGTAACAAAAGTGGAATGATTAATATTACATTTTAACTGTTACTGTTAAAGACATCGTGGTGACACTGATAAAAATCGAAACGTTCATACTAAAACAAGATGTACTAGCTACAATGCTGGTATAATAGAGAGGAAGCAGCAACCTTCAATCAAACGTACTCAACAATCGAGAAAATATTTAGTGGACCTGAGAAAATTACATAAAATTCAGGCAGGAAACAAATGCTGTCTTGAATATCGTAGGACGATTCGCAGCCTAACGAAGGAATACAAATACTTAACACATTCACAAACGGTAGTAGATAACGAAAACATGACATATGGGGATTTTAAATTCGAAATCTTTCCGTAAGTTGACTTTGGCTCGAATATATTTTACACCACACCTTTTGGCTACTACGAATTTCATATGCGACACATGTCAAATATGTGATCAAAGGATCATATGTATGCCTATAGACAAATCTACAAATATGTTTTCTTCCAAGTGTGGCGGAAAGAACGCGTTCGATGCACTGTAGGAATATGTAGAGGCCTTCAGGCCGACACATGCGTTCCTAGGCCATATCAACAGAGTTCTTTCTCCTATTCGGAACAAAGCATGTATGTGGTGTTGTATTTATTGCATATACCCTTTTTAGTCAGAACATTCTTTTGAATTTTTTTAATGTATACTTAAAAAAAATGAATTAGGCATATAGCGTTCTATAAAGTCCCCGTACGTAACCGAGGCTAGACCTTGATGTATACTGTACAGTTGCGTCATCAGTCTGTCTGCATTGTCGATATGATGATTTATTCCTCAGCTATGAATTTTTCAAAACTGTTGTGTGGGATATATTGATTTAAACTGCAGTCATAGGCACGTAGATTTTTCCTTACCCCTCCCCCCACCATGTTTGATGATGTCACTTTGCAAACTAGCTTCATCGGATCTGAGAACTGATAGTAAAACATTCTGTCCAAGATACTGTTGCCCACTTCAACTAAGACATTCTGTCCAAGATATTGTTGCCCACTTCAACTAAAACATTCTGTCCAAGATACTGTTGCCCACTTCAACTAAAACATTCTTTCCAAGATACTGTTGCCCACTTCAACTAAAACATTCTGTCCAAGATACTGTTGCCCACTTCAACTAAAACATTCTGTCCAAGATACTGTTGCCCACTTCAACTAAAACATTCTGTCCAAGATACTGTTGCCCACTTCAACTAAAACATTCTGTCCAAGATAATGTTGCCCACTTCAACTAAAACATTATGTCCAAGATACTGTTGCCCACTTCAACTAAAACATTCTGTCCAAGATACTGTTGCCCACTTTTGCACGGTTTAGACACCGTGAAATGCACATAAACTAATGGTTGCTTCTTTCGGTACGCTCACCTTATCAGCCAGCGACAAAAGCGGCTACTTTCACTAAACATTACTACATTTCTTAAAATTACAATCGTTTAAATCTCTAGTAATAAATCATTCCGTATGTTTTTCAAGTCGACTATTATTTAATATTTAAAGCTGTAAAAGTGTAGTTCCCGGCTTGGTTGTGCGAAACGGAAATTTCCGGTGTGAGATAGGAAATCACAGACTGAATAAATGGATTGCACACCATATCAACCATGTAAGATTAACTAGATATGTTTCAAAATAATGTGTATAATAGTCACCATTAAATTTTGACAAACACAACCATTTTTTTAAGAAGAAAGTTCATTTGTTGTACTATTTTGTCATGGATAATGAAAACAAGACGTTAATATCATTTAAGTAGTAACAAGATTAATCGGGAACTTCCGTACATTCATCACCGACCGAAACTGCCGACTTACGAGTCCAGTTAAAAGTACTGCGGTACGTACCACTGAAAAAAAAATACCATGGTAAATCGGTATACCGGTAATACCGAGCACCTCTAGTAGACATTAAAGCTTTGCCTAATAAAAGATAGGAGAAATCACGCTACGTTGTATAGTCCCTTTGCTATCCCTTGATTGGACTTACAGATTAAATTTTCTCCAATTTTTGAATGTCCAGTTTTAATCCAACTTGATATTTAATTTATTTTATGGCTTACTAATGATTAATTATTTCATAATTGATAAAATGTTTTACCCGATACTTGAACAGTTAACACAAAAAACTAAATCCCTACCCCCGCATCTCAACAAAATAACAAGCCTTTTTTAATGAATTACGATACACGTGTTACTCGTTGCGTTTAACAGAACGTGAACAAAATGGGATTCGCAGTCAACCAAAGTTAACGTATCTTTATGTCGGTGGTAATGACCCGAAGTTAACGTGTCTTGATATGTGTGGGATTGTGTCTTGATGTGTGTGGAACTGACCCAAAGTTAACCTGTCTTAATGTGTGTGGGACTGACCTGAAGTTAACATGTCTTGATGTGTGTGAGACTGACCTGAAGTTAACGTGTCTTGATGTGTGTGTGTGACTGTGTCTTGATGTGTGTGGGACTGACTCGAAGTCAACGTGTCATGATGTGTGTGTGACTGTGTCTTGATGTGTGTGGGACTGACCCTAACTTAACGTGTCCTAATGTGTGTGGGACTGACCCGAAGTTAACGTGTCCTCATGTGTGTGGGACTGACCCGAAGTTAACGTGTCTTAATGTGTGTGGGACTGATCTGAAGTTAACATGTCTTGATGTGTGTCGGACTGACCTGAAGTTAACGTGTCCTGATGTGTGTGTGACTGTGTCTTGATGTGTGTGGGACTGACCCTTAAGTTAACGTGTATTGATGTGTGTGTGACTGACCCGAAGTTAACGTGTCTTAATGTTTTGTGCGGGACTTACCCGAACTTAACGTGTCTTGATGTGTGTGGGATTGTAACACTGACCCTTGCTACTCATTGCGAGCTAGTGCACCTAGTCACCCAAAGAAAGAAGCACTTTATAGCTATTGTCATTTTTGTAACTTTCGGGAGGATATAGAGATTTTAATAAATGATATCACCTAGTTAAAGATTATTAGCGAATGGGCCAATGAACTTTAGGCTTGATTCCCTGACTTATTATTTCAGATACAAATAAAATAAATAGGCCTTAATTTGCAAAATTTACGTTAGAATCTTGTGGCTTGCATTATTTATTTGAGTTTCTATGTGCGTTATGTTTGTGCTAGCACCCATACATTCCATAACTTATTTATATTGTGTATTCTTAAAGTCAAATGAGTACACAAGACGATTACAAAGCTCTTTTCGAGCGTGGCACGATACAATACGTTATGTTCAGCTGTAAAGATAAGCGCTCCATACCTATTATTTGTAAATGGTGACTTCGCGTGTATTTCTTTTACATTTCATTTTATCAGGTGTTCGAATATTCAGGCACATGGAACTCATGCACAGAGCGATTCAACGTAGACTTGACCACAAATGGTCAGTCGTATCTTGAGCATGTTCTGTGTGGATATTCAACTTTTTTGTTGGACTCATCTAGGATATGTGAATTGCCGCCAGCTAATGGTGTCTTAATGCTATATTTGCCTTTCTGCTTCAAGATTTGACTTGTCGACTTGCTTTGTTTGAACACTGGTATACGGCTTTATTAACCAACTCTATGATGATTGCTAGCGTCAGTTGTTAAACATCAATCAATATACTGTTATTGCATGTTGGAGCCGAATGGCAAAGAAAATACGGCTATAAAATAATTACATTTGCGTACAATAACATAAATATAAGTTTATAAATGAAATTCGAGGAGTGTATGTGTTAATCCTAGAATGAATTTATATATTAGTTTATAAATAGATGGTATTATATGTTGGAAATATCAATGTGGAAGTTATCAATTCCAGTCGTGTATTCCGTCACAACCCCAGCTAACACACTCATCAGCGAGATGATTTGTCGACAGGTATGGGACAAAATTAAAATCAGACTAGCTAATCATCCTTGACAAAATAGAACGTTTCAGCGGTTATTGTTCACTTATGCCTTTTTACGGAATAAGTCTTATCTATATAGCATAGAGCTAATGTAGTTATTAAAGAGGATTTTATCGCGTTAGTCCTGCATGTAAGCGTGGCTTCGTGGAGGAATCGGAACGTATTTAAAATACAACCAGGTATCGGCTCATGTCAGTATGTTATGATCGACCGCAGGTTGTAACGTGTAAACCATACTTATAGGATCAGCTATTCTCAAAAGGAAATATCACATATTTTAATTGCTAACCATGCCACGATTTTACATTTATTATACATATTACGACGGTGCTAAATAACCTGACGGTGCTGTAAAGGGTAATCGTATATTCTCCGGAGTGACAACAAAGCTTATTCATTCATGAACAAGGGTAACACATAACAGGGGTTGGTGATTCTGCTGTGTTTTCAAATGTGGTTTGATCAATATAAAATAAGAAATATAGTTTATTATATTTCAGAAGAAGTCATATTATGTCATGTTCAATATAAGTGACTACACGGTGACAACTAGAGTATAAACTTTAGTGTCTAACCAAACGAGAGATGGATGACGATTCAGATTGTGACTCTGACAGTTCCGCCGAAAGTTCTGAATCCTCTGGTGATTCCAGTGAGGAGGAGGAGGAGGAAGAAGAAGAGGAGGAGGAAGAGGAAGAAGAGGAAGAGGAGGAAGATGATGTGGAGGAGGAAGAGGATGACTTTAGTGATAGTGAACTTATTGGTTTAGCTCCTCAAAACGTGCCCCCCTGTTATGAGGCTATACACGGTACCGCCGTGGTAAAAAAGAAATCCAACGGGAAAAAGAAAAAAGTTTCTTTTCCTAGTGGAGACAACCTAGTGTTGATTCATGTTATTCCCAATCGCAAAATGCTGGGATTGCACAGTGAAAGTGAGTCGGATTCCTCCGAGGACGATGAGGAAGAGGTAAAGGTCAAAAGGGCAACATCGAAACCAATTACAAATGGCAATGGCGAATGTAAAAGATTTGCAAAAAAAGCTCCAGAGAAAATGGTTAAGGCACTTCCTCTTAGTAATACTAACAACAACAGCAATGCTGCTAAAAGTAAACAAAAGAGAAAAATAAGGAGACCCACTGCAAAATCAAAACAAGATAAGAAAGAAAGTCAGAAGATTACAAACCCATCAGAAGATATGCAGAACGTCAATGATGTAAAAGAAACTGGAAAGCAAAAACGCAGGACTAAAGGGTCCAAGAAAGCTGCTGGTAAAAAACTGGATACAATGGATAAAACTGCGAAAAGAAAATCTGCTAGGACTACGACTGGAAAGGCAAATTCCAGTGGTGATTCGCAAAATCTGAGATCTGTGACTCCAACTCTATCATATAAGAGGAATTCAAATCCTCCAATTTCAAAGCTGGATCTTAATGGTGCTATTGCCGTTGAAGGAATAACTTTAAGTTCGAAGAACAAAGTTCACGCAGGAGTGATTAAAGTTTCGAAGGATAAAGATTTTATAGAGACATTGACTTCTTATAATAATAAGAACGGATTTATATCTTCACGAGAGGCAGATAAATCAGGTATGAATGTCATGAATAGTGATAGCGAATTTCAGTCGGGTACACGGCTGGACCCGAGCAGCTTAAATTCCGAAAACAAACGATATTATGCCTGGCAAATTGCCAATGGGAATATCTCTAGTCACGAATTACGCACCCCTAGCATTTTGCCTATGTGGGATAGCATCCCAAATTCATCCTCTTCAGAAGCTAGTACAGTTCAGTGATAATGTTAATATTCAAGAAAAACTAGAATCTGACATAATCTTGATTAAAGTAAACATTATCGAAAAAACAAAACACACGAGCATAATGGATCGTTCCTATATTAGTTTTATGACACTGAATTGTTAAATTTCTTGTACCAAAATGAAAATTACCCAACTGATTATGTGCTCAGAAGTCTTTTCTGTCCGTCATGAATATGGTATAAGTATTCGTTTATTAAGACGGAGTAAGACCTCTAAATGTCATGTAAACTTTTCGCAGGTAAATGTATATTGCACGCGTCCAAGCGCGAGCAGTATAGACCCAGATCTACCGTCACATAATGTGCCGGATGATAATGGTCTACGGTGTTTACATCACATCATAGGTAATGGGCATCGTGATAATGGTCTATGGTGTTTGCGTGAAAAATCATTGGTAGAATTAAGCAGGATGGAACCAGATCTGCAGGAATATTATGCAAGTAAAGATCTGATTTACACACTATTAGCAGTTGAGGACGCTTGATACATGAATGTATTAATGAAAACTGTCTACGGTATAAGTTATACACCGATTGACCGTCATTAGAGTCACAGTCACTCAAGCACATACGCATATTTTCCTAAACACAATGGTAACGTAGTATATATTTAGCCAATTTCGCAGTAACTTTCCCCAACGCTTTTATATGCCCGATCTACGTATTATAATAGCAACATCCTACGTTGTATAAAGCAAACTTTCCTGTATATTGTGTTCATCTCCATGTATTGAAGCATATATTATGATATTATTCCATATATATATATATATATATATATATATATATATATATATATATATATATATATATATATATATATATATTTTGCCATCAGTTTATACGCTTATCAAAGTCTTTCAAGAATACGTTCATAGCCGCATTTAACTTACCATAAGTATAAAGGCTTATTTTCTTCATATCCTAGGTTAGACAGATTTTTGCATCTTCATGTGTTGTTTACAAATCACATTTTGTTAATCAATAATCAGTACTTGAGCATTGATTTCAGAGACAAAACTGCCAAATCTGGGTGCTTTATTTAATTATTAAATAGATGCTATAAGATGATTTATATGCGGGAAGATGCTATAATAGTTTGAAATTAGAACATTTTAACGTTTGTTTCTATCTATCTATCTATCTATCCATCCATCCATCCATCCATCAATACATACATACACACACACACACACACACACACACACATATATATATATATATATATATATATATATATATATATATATATATATATATACACCTTTCATTTGACACCTCTAAACCCGTCATATATATATATATATATATATATATATATATATATATATATATATATATATATATATATATATATATATATATATATATTAGAAGCATGTATTTAAAATGAACAATCTATGCTTCCGGTTTATAGGACATGAAGTACATAAAAATACTGACTCATTGTACCATATATTTCCTTTCTTGCATGAAATGCACAAATAACAATCTAAAGCAATAGCTTTTGTTTGATGTGTTGTTTGTTTATAGGTGTTTGTTTTCTAAAAGATTGATTAAACTGACTTTCTTTCTTACAGCTATCATATATAACGAAAGTCCTAACACGTTAATGCTCGCAAAAAGAGATTTAACGTGTTCCGAGTTCGTGTGATTGACCCAACATGCATACATGTTCCATGTAAGTTCTTTGTAAAAAAATATTGATTTGGTGATGTGGGTTTGTCTGTGTAGTTTTATGGCTTGGTGCAAGCTTCTTTGTTTTACTAGAATGATCCTGTGTCTGGAATCCTAGAAAAAGCTAGATAATTTTTTCTGCCTACAACCTGACTCTAACAGTATTTGCATTCAATACTCAAATAAGAAAAAAAAAAAGTCCGGTCATGTTTAACACTCAAATAAGAGAATATTCCAGTCACGCTAAATATTTGAATAACAAAAACTTTCAGCAATGTTAATACTCAAACAAGAGAAAATTCCAGCCATGCGAAGTACTTAAATAAGTGAAAACTTTTGTCATGCTAAGTACTCAAATATGAGAAAACACCCGTCGTACTAAATATTGGTATAAATGAAAACTCCCGTCATAAATACTACTCATATAGGAGAAAACTACCGTCATACTAAATGTTTATATGATTGAAAGCTCATGTCATACTAAATACTCCTATCATGAAAACTCCTGTCATACGAAATATTCATATAAGAGAAAACTCTCGTCATACTAAATATTCATATAAGAGAAAACTCTCTTCATACTAAATACTGATATCAGAGAAAACTCCCGTCATATTAAATACTTATATCAGAGAATGCTCCCGTTATGCTAAACACTTTTATCAGGGAAAACTCCGGTGATACTAAATATTTTTATCAGAGAAAACTCCCATCATGCAAAATACTTATATCAATAAAAATCCATGTCATGATAAGGACTCATATCAGAGAAAACTCCCGTCATAATAAACGCTAATATAAGTGAAAACTCCCGTCATACTAAATACTAATGTCGGAGAAAACTCCCGTCGTATTAAATACTCATATCAGAGAAAACTCCCGTGATACTTAATACTAGTATCAGAGAAAACTCCCGTCATACTAAGGACTGATATTAGAGAAAACTCCCGTCATACTAAATACTCATATCAGACAAAACTCCCGTCATACAGTATGTTTATATTAGAGAAAATCCCATCATACTAAATACTGATATCAGGGAAAAATCCCGTCATACTCAATATTAATATCAGAGAAAACTCCCGTCATATTAATTACTCATATAAGATAAACTTCCGTCATACTAACTACTCACATCAAACAAAACTCACGACATACAATATATTCATATCAGATAAATACTCAAGCAACAAAAGCTCAATACTTTCAATAAGAAAATAAAGATAATCATTCGATCAATCAACCAATCGATCATTCAGTGATTAACCAATCAATAATTCAATCTTACAGTGATTAACCAATCAATCAGTCATAGCAAAATAAATTATCAAAAACAAAAGAAAAATACAACGCAACAAAGAAAACAAAACAAAACAAAAAATAAAGATCACAGATTATTAACGCCACACAAAAAACAATATCAATGCAGATAACTTTCAGTAGTAAAATTTCCAGTGGTGTAGCTAAAAAAATCGGTGCCCGCTACCGATCATTTGTAATTTAAAGGAAAATGCAACAGAATGACGATCTGGAAGAAAAATAAGACTTTAGTAATGAGAACACTTCAATCACATAAAAAGGATTCTGTTAGGAGAGACTGATGTGGAAGAAAGGTAAATGTGCAAGACAGAAAACTGTCGAATCAACTATCCACTTAAAAAAATGTATCGACGTGGCACAATTCTAATCAAGGAGAAGGATACTCACAAAATGATAATGTTTCACATAGTTTAACACGAATAAAACATGCAAATGCCAGCAAAGCATACACAATACATCCAAATTTGTATAATTTCGCACTTGAACACATATTATTTTAGAGACAAAAAGACTTATAATGGAAAAAAAGTATCATAGTTGCGCGCAAAGGAGAAAATAAGAATTGTTTTTAAAAATTGTCCTGGTGTTGTCACTTGCACTATTTAAAAAGATTGGTTTCTTTTATTTTTAGTTAAATTTATTTGTAGTAAAAATTGTAGACCTTTTGTCTTCCATTGTGTTGAAATGTTCAAATGACAGCTAATGGGCGGGGGGATGGAGGCGGTATTTAATTATGAACAGTGTCGTCATAAGGTGCAAATACTATCACAGTTGCCTCATTTCAAAGCCGGGGTGTGTTCTGGCGCTTTTGAGCAGAAATCTGGTTAGGCCTATAAATCAGCTCTCTGACGTTTAAGTGGCGTTGGTTCAGTTCAATTCGAAACATCAATACGTATCTTGTCACTATAATCATGGTAGCCAAGACATAAAAACAATTCAGGGCGCCAAAACACCCCCCCCCCAGTGTTTGATAAAGAACATTTTGTGGCGCTTCTGCTTTTAAAGAATTTAAATCACAGTAGTGGGTGCTATAAACGTCTTTTCTGCTTCTTTTTTTTAATTTGGCATTGACTTAAGCAGCGTTTCTGTAGATTTAGCTGCAACCAATGTTTGGACGACTTTATTCATTTTCTACTTTTATGGCATTGCAGATTATTCTCTAGGAAAGAAGCATGTCCCTGCGGTAAGAGTGTGTAGTGTGTTTGATTTGCACGAGCTTAGCGTGACGCTCACTAACAGGGCATGGGAAGAAGTGTGAGCTTACCAGAGAATAACCAGAATTCATTCTGGAAATTATTTTCCAACCAAAAGCGAATCCATTCTAGGAGTAGCTGAGAACTATTTATCCTCTTACTTCAACAAAATGGTAAAACGATAACATAGGTTGGTGATTTAGTAACTTAACAAAATAGTAAGTTTTATGATTGTGCTGTCTTTAATGTTGAGTCTGTCAAAGACACGAATTTCTTTTAGGTAGCTTTAGTGTTCATGCCTTTAAAATTGACAATATCCTGGCTATCTACACGACAGCAAGCTAACCACTCATGAGGATCCACGCCCCCCCCCCCACCTCGCAAAATTACCTTTTGATGTATATTCATAAGCATGACTTTGACGTGTGTATTTCCTCGTTTAGGACTAGTTATGAAGAAAACAAAAAACAAAATATTAATCTTTTCTGCCCAAATTTAATTGAAAATTCTCATATAAATAAAGTTTGAAGCCCACTATAGGGTTATGTTTCCCTCTAAAGCTTGAATTTATGGACTTTTTCCTGAGGGAAGTCTTGTCTTATAAGAAGAGATGTGTGTAAGGTGCTGTGTCAAGTGGAGTCCATCTTTGAGACTTGATTTGTAGCGTATCCTTTAACATGGCTTGACGTCTTTTCATGGCACCTGATGACTTCTTTTTTTCTCTCATTCGATGACCATTTTAGTTCTGCACATAACACTTTATGGTTCCGTTTTAATATTATTCGACTTGGAACATATAGATCTAACAGTTTTCAATAATATAAAAATTACAAAGTGTCACTATGAGATTGGAGTCGACCTGCGTACTTTGATACCGCCATTTCTGTTTATGTAGTAGATTACTTGTAACTTTCTGTCGTAAACTAGGATGCAATTTATTCGATCACTATGCTAATTGGTAAGTCAGTTAGTCTAGTTACCTGTCATTTAGTAAGTGAAACTAATCAGTCTTTCGACCGCTCCAGCGGCCTAGTGATTAGAGCGTCCGTCCTTGAAGCGGGAGGTCGTGGGTTCGAATCCGATTCATACCAAAGACTTCTAAAAATGGTACTAACTGCTGCTTCGCTCGGCAGTCAGCATTTAGAGGTTATTGTTAGGACTGGTCGGCCTGGTGTCAGGATAATGTGACTAGGTGGGACATCATGCTACATGTCTGCGGCATGATGCCCCACCCCCCAAGTGCTAGACATCACTATAAACTCTCACGCTACAGTCATCGTAGCGATATGACTGGAAAATTGTTAAAGCTACGTTAAAAATCTAAATCACACACATATAATCAGTTTTTCCAAAACCAGCCTTGAACTATCGTGATGATGAGTGGCTGTAAGTTTGTGTAACGAGGCTTGTTGCATATTTCGAAAGAAGAAATAGTTAATAAGTTATCCCCATGTAATCCACCATTCTTGAAAGTAATACCACCCAACGAACACATGCAGCCACTGGTAGTTCCTCATTCAGGAGAGCTCAGTAAAAGACCTTTGTTTTATACCCCCCTCCCGCTGTATTGCACTGTTTCTAATCTACCATCAAATGTTACCCAGTTAACTTAACAAACAAATATTTTCTGCTTTTGTTTCCTAAACTGAAGAAAACAGATTTAAGATTTAAAAACAATACTACCTGCAATAATTATAAATTCCTAGCAGGTTTTCACTGAATATTCAACAACCTATGCATGTTGGATATTTAATTTACGGATGGTTGTACTCATTATGTGCGGGTTCTAGCGCCAATTCTTTTGGAACAATTACCACAATTTGTAAAGTATTATGATATACGTCAATTGTAAGAAATCTATCTCGTATCGCAATTAAATACGTAGGAGATAATATCAGTGATGAACTTTTTAATAAGGTACCGTGCGTTATACCTGAGCAATAATGATGCGTTCGTGACTTACCTAGGTTAAGAGGCGTCATATTGTTGCTAAGCACACCTGTGAAACTTTATGTACAAAGTCATGGTTGTACATGTCATACAGCTCAAATACATGAAAAAAATCTGGGGAGAGTTCTTTCATAGTAAGTTAGCAAGATGAAATTAAATCAAATTAGGACGACATACAAGCAATTATGTCATTAAAGAAAGCAGATCCAATTACATGGCCAGGGTTGTAGTCATGAGACTGTTAACTGGTTAGATAACTGAGTTTCAAACATTCAAATTTTTTTTTCTCATACATTCGATGATTGATATTGAACGTGGATTTTAAAACTAAAATACCTTTTAAATCCTGCTAAAAACTTTGGAGAATTGACGTTTGTTTAAAGCAATTTAAACGCAACATTTAGAGATATATTACATGCAGGAAGATACACACAGACAACGTGACCACGTTTCTATTGTCTTAAAATTACCTCTTTATTTATTTGAGCGATAATCTGTATGCAACACTGTCAGCTAGACTGTGCTCAGGTTGACGTCCAGCAATATTAGGATATTAGTTAAGTTAATATTGACGCTTCTCCGCATACACTCTTAAATTAGCTAAGAAGGTGGTCTTTTTATTTCACAGTCTGTAAACAAATGGATGGTTTAGACATCGGACGACTAAATCCAGGTACAAACATTAACTGGTTGAATTTCGTACGTTCATATTACGTAGGTAAAAGTCTGAGCGAAGAATGAGGTCAATGAACATGTTTTCTGATAACTGTAGTGTTAGACTGGGAAAGGTGGAGCCATTGGCATTCCATCGATTGAAGTAACTATGTCAATAGGTCACAGTTATTATGCTTTATTTTCTTTTACCGCTATATCTCACGGCTTCTCTGTTACAAAGATTGTTGTTGTTGTGATGATGATGACGATGAGGATGATGATGATGATGATCATGATGAGTATTGTTAAGTTGAAAGTACTAAATTAAACATTGATGGCATCAAAAGCTTGAATCTGACATGTGTTGTTTTTATTTGAAAAATAAAACATAGTTCAAACTCATGCACAAAAGCACACAGTCTAAAACTGTCCGAAATGTTCAGTATGATAAAATTAAAGTCTAAGTATTGATAACATGATTTCCAGCCACGCTGCCTTAATCAAGTATATCGAACATGATTTACAGCCACGCTGCCTTAATCAAGTATATCGAACATGATTTACAGCCACGCTGCCTTAATCAAGTATATCGAACATGGTTTACAGCCACGATGCCTTAATCAAGTATATCGAACATGATTTACAGCCACGATGCCTTAATCAAGTATATCGAACATGATTTCCAGCCACGATGCCTTAATCAAGTATATCGAACATGATTTCCAGCCACGATGCCTTTAATCAAGTATATCGAACATGACTTACAGCCACGATGCCTTAATCAATTTTATTGAACATGATTTCCTGTAACGATGCCATAATTATGTATATCTTCGTGGGTTAAATTTCTTAAATACCCTCTTCCGTTTCTATGGGGCTTTTTTATTTCTCTGGTTTGATTTTCTCAGAAAGAGTTTGATGTGATAGCTAAAACTTCCCTATCTTCCATAACTCAGCTTATTAGTACAACTTTCATAGTTTTGAAGAGTGTGCAGTATAGTTTTTGGGATTACAGTTGGGACAGTTGCAGCAGTGTTTCGATCAGAGCTCGTTGTTTTAGGAGTTCTAGTCTTTCAAACTCTTTTGAAAAGTTCTATCGCTTTTGAGAGTGAGCTAATTAAGCAGAAGTCATTATAAATGCATTATCTTACACATTTAGTCTTGACGGTTAAAGTTTTGTTTTAACATGAGTATTTTATCACTAAACGAATGACAAATAGTTGTTTCGTGTATCAGTCATCTTGCTAATACGCTGATAGTGTCGTTACATGTATGGACAGATCACTTCTTGGCATTACGGTGTCACATGTCTCGCTGAATCATTGGGCTCTGATTACAATCTTGTCTGTCTAAATCTGTCAATCCCTACCTTTATGAAAACATTTAATAATCTTCAGACTGAAGGAGCAATGCGGAAGATAAGATATATTATAACTTAACCGGTATGGTTTGGTGTTTTCGGCACGGCAAAACGAGTAGGTTCTTCAGTGTCGATGCAGTTAATTGAAAGACACTTAAACAAGGACGCATGATGGTAGCCGAACAGGACTGATCCATTTGGAGGTCTGGAACCTGTATCGTTTCAGTGATGAGTCCGATGCACTAACCTTTAGTCACCGCGGTTCTTGCCTCCAATCGACTTGTAATATATACCCTAGCCCGCAGGTGCGTTTGCAACTTAGCAGGCATAGTTCATGAATGACTTAATGGGTATGGCAAAGCCATAATACCATTTATTCCAAAGGACTAAACCATCAAAAAACATATCATAAACTGTATAATCTCGTAAATAAGGCTTATAAAACATGTTATATAAGGTATATTATAAAATATATTATGCAATTGATGATATATCTGTATTAATTAGGTTTATAAAATGTCATAATTAATATTGTATATAAAGTGTCATTTCTTGCATACATGCTATCTTAAAAAGTATACAAGCCATCTTACGTTTATAAGATATTTGATTGCACATAAAAGAAATATTATAAAACATGCAGAATGTCTTATATAATGAATCATTTCATAATATGTATTAAAGTTCATTAGATACCTGGAAAGGTTTATTAGTTGTCTTATGCAGTGTACAAAAGATATCTAGTTTTTGGAATAAATTGCAATTTGTTCCAAAACCTTGATATCGTAAACTTTTTAAGATGTTAAATTTATCTTAAAAATGAATAGGAAATCTCATACAGTGTAGAAGATATCGTATAATCTATTAAGATATCTCATACAGTTTAGAAGATATCGTATAATCTATTAAGATATCTCATATAGTTTAGAAGATATCGTATAATTTATTAAGATATCTCATACAGTTTAGAAGATATCGTATAATCTATTAAGATATATCTTACAGTTTAGAAGATATCGTATAATATATTAAGGGATCTTATGCTATAGATAACATATCTAATAAAGAGCGCTAATTCATATATCTCATTAAATTTATAACGTGTCTCAAAAACTTAATCAAATATCATATTGAAAAAATGTTATTCAGAACCAAACATGTTATAATAATAATAATAATAATAATAATAGAACTGAATACGAAACCTTGTACAATATATACAATATTGATAAAGTGTATAATATATCTTATCAATTTGATAATATACCTATTTAAGTATACAATATATAGTATACAAAATGCAAGATAACGTATAAAATGAAAGATCGTAATAGATATCTAATAAAATGCATTTAGTATCTTATAGACCTTATAATGTGTTATATGCAACTTATGAAAAAATATAGTTTTAGAATAAATATCAGTTTGAGTTCCCATGTAACGGAATATATATATATATATATATATATATATATATATATATATATATATATATATATATATATATATATATATATATATATATAAAGTTATTGCATTTATTTTGACACAAGCCAAATACTTGCAGTGTATCATATACATGAATATTAGCCTAACAATTCAAAATAAGTTTTCCCCTTTTGGTTTCTGGCTTGGACGCTGCACACCCGCATCTCTCTCTCTCTCTCTCTCTCACACACACATACACACACACATGCGTGTAAAAACATATATAGTTACCCACCGTTGTTTCTGTACATTTATATTGCTTGTTACGGTTATGTATTGTGCGTTTGTCTGTGTGTTAATTGTTATCTATTATATACGTTTATGAAGTTTAATTAATGAATACATGCTTTTTTTTGTGTGTTAGGGTACTGCTGAGAGAGAGAGAGAGAGAGAGAGAGAGAGGGAGGACAAAATGCAAAAAATTTCATTAAAAGAAAGCAAATAAAAAGAAAGTAATATAGCTCAGATTCCAAATGTGAATGTGATTAGTAAACAGTTTTCGGAAGCCTCCTATCATAGTCTGTGAAAGCCATTTGACAACCAAAAATAAATTCTAACAAGATGGTGGTGGTGGGTTCATTTACTTTTTGCTTTTCTTCACTGAACAACAGTAGATCGGTGTGACATTTGTTTGACGCTTGTTTAATTCAACAGAGTACTTATATCTGTACTATAAATACTTCCTTTAGTTCAAGAACAACCGGATATACAGAGGTATTATAGTGGTAGATAATTGACAATTTTTGCTCAGAAATGTTTTCCCCTACAGATTCAGAATATACAGCATTCATTGCGGCGGCCAACTGAACTTAATTGTTCTTACCAAAATGCACATAAAGTAATATATTTCAATTCGTATCGCGAATATATGGCGCATCGAAATTTCTGTTTTTAAGGTTTATTATCAAATGTAATTTGTTGCGTTATTATCTCGCTTAAGATAATTAGGTTACAATTATCTAGGTATAGTAGAAAATATGGCTATAGTAATGTGGCAGTAAATGTTTATTATAATGATGATGTTGGTAAATATATCCTGAAATTACTGCTGTATGTGGAAATAAGGTAAAATTGATGAAGCTTTTAATGGCAGAATAGAATAATAAGGAAAGACGGCCAAAGCCATACAAAACCATTATGTATCGTTATTTTCATTGACTTATTCATTTGAAGAAACAGGACAAAAGGGCAGCTCGAAAGAAAAAGAAGAAGGCGAGAAATGGATCATCGAAATCTCTCAAGATCGCTGCCATCATGTCGAAGAAGGAGGCTCAATTGATCGTATCCATTCAGGCGAAACAACGCTTCAGAAGGGAAACACCACGGTCGGATGGATGCTCACTAAATATTGGGTATCGAAAGGATATAGCAAATGTTTGGTCTTGTGCTGCAGACTTGTTAAGGTATTACTCCACTAACGATATCATGTGATTAATACTATCATGGACCCGTAGAGAAAGATATGTACGAAAGAAATATAGTATTTATTGGTAATACAATATAAATAAATTGATTTATACGATGTGTTTAGTTGTTTATGATTACAATTTAGCACAACCATACACTGAACGACATTTCACTGTTTCCGTGCAAGGCATTTTCTATACAAGGTCACCTTGTTCAGGATCAACCATCAGCAGGGTTTGGGTGGTGTGGGTGGGAGGAGGAAGTCTAAAATTTTGCTCTAAGTGTCTTGAACAAAGAGACCGACTAGTCAGCAGATGAAAAAATGGGTATGTGTTCCAGCATTATGGCTTGCACAGGGACAATCTAGTCAGTGTTTGAAATAAAGTGTGCCATGTTCCTGCGTCATTGTTTGTATTGAGAATATCTAGTCAGCATCTGAAATAAAGAGTGCCGTGTTCTCATATTATGGCTTGTACGGAGACCGTCTAGTCAGCAGCTGAAAGAAAAGGTGCTATGTTCTCACATTATGGCTTGCATAGAGACCGTATAGACGGCATATGAAATAAAATGTGCAGTGTTCACACATTATAGGTTGTATGGATACCGTCCATTCAGTAGATGAAAAGGTACCGTCTTCCCACTTCATGGTTTGAATGGAGAACATCTAGTCAGTATATGAAATAAAATGTACCTTGTTCCCACATTATGGCTTGTATAGTGACCGTCTACTTAGTAGCTGAAAGAAAAGGTGTTGTGTTCCCACATCAATGATTGTATTGAGAACATCTAGTCAGTATGGGAAATATAATGTGCCATGTTCCCACATTATGACTAGTCAGCAGGTGAAGGATAAGGTGCCGTGTTCCCACATTATGGCTTGAATAGAGACCGTCTGGTCGGTATATGATATTGAATTTGCCGTGTTCCCACATTATTGCTTGAACAGAGACCGTCTGGTCGGTATATGATATAGAATTTACCGTGTTCCCACATTATGGCTTGAATAGAGACCGTCTGGTCGGAATATGATATGGAATTTACCGTGTTCCCACATTATGGCTTGAATAGAGACCGTCTGGTCGGTATATGATATTGAATTTACCGTGTTCCCACATTATGGCTTGAACAGAGACCCTCTGGTCGGTATATGATATAGAATTTACCGTGTTCCCACATTATGGCTTGAATAGAGATCGTCTGGTCGGTATATGATATGGAATTTACCGTGTTCCCACATTATGGCTTGAATAGAGACCGTCTGGTCGGTATATGATATTGAATTTACCGTGTTCCCACATTATGGCTTGAATAAAGACCGTCTGGTCGGTATATGATATAGAATTTACCGTGTTCCCACATTATTGCTTGAATAGAGACCGTCTGATCGGTATATGATATTGAATTTACCGTGTTCCCACATTATTGCTTGAACAGAGACCGTCTGGTCAGTATATGATATAGAATTTACCGTGTTCCCACGTTATGGCTTGAATAGAGACCGTCTGATCAGTATATGATATAGAACTTACCGTGTTCTCACAGTATTGCTTCTACTGAGACCATATAGTCAAAATGTGACATAAATTGTGACTTGTTCCCATATTATGGCTTGAATAGAGACCGTCTGGTCGGTATATGATATAGAATTTACCGTGTTCCCACATTATGGCTTGAATAGAGACCGTCTGGTCGGTATATGAAATAGAATTTACCGTGTTCCCACATTATGGCTTGAATAGAGACCGTCTGGTCGGTATATGATATAGAATTTACCGTGTTCCCACATTATGGCTTGAATAAAGACCGTCTGGTCGGTATATGATATAGAATTTACCGTGTTCCCACGTTATGGCTTGAATAGAGACCGTCTGATCAGTATATGATATAGAACTTACCGTGTTCTCACAGTATTGCTTCTACTGAGACCATATAGTCAAAATGTGACATAAATTGTGACTTGTTCCCATGTTATGGCTTGAATAGAGACCGTCTGGTCGGTATATGATATAGAATTTACCGTGTTCCCACATTATGGCTTGAATAGAGACCGTCTGGTCGGTATATGATATAGAATTTACCGTGTTCTCACATTATGGCTTGAATAGAGACCGTCTGGTCGGTATATGATATTGAATTTACCGTGTTCCCACATTATGGCTTGAATAGAGTCCGTCTGATCGGTATATGATATTGAATTTACCGTGTTCCCACATTATGGCTTGAACAGAGACCCTCTGGTCGGTATATGATATAGAATTTACCGTGTTCCCACATTATGGCTTGAATAGAGATCGTCTGGTCGGTATATGATATGGAATTTACCGTGGTCCCACATTATTGCTTGAATAGAGACCGTCTGGTCGGTGTATGATATTGAATTTACCGTGTTCCCACATTATGGCTTGAATAAAGACCGTCTGGTCGGTATATGATATAGAATTTACCGTGTTCCCACATTATTGCTTGAATAGAGACCGTCTGATCGGTATATGATATTGAATTTACCGTGTTCCCGCATTATGGCTTGAACAGAGACCCTCTGGTCGGTATATGATATAGAATTTACCGTGTTCCCACATTATGGCTTGAATAAAGACGGTCTGGTCGGTATATGATATAGAATTTACCGTGTTCCCACATTATGGCTTGAATAAAGACCGTCTGGTCAGTATATGATATAGAATTTACCGTGTTCCCACATTATGGCTTGAATAGAGACCGTCTGATCAGTATATGATATAGAACTTACCGTGTTCTCACAGTATTGCTTCTACTGAGACCATATAGTCAAAATGTGACATAAATTGTGACTTGTTCCCATATTATGGCTTGAATAGAGACCGTCTGGTCGGTATATGATATAGAATTTACCGTGTTCCCACATTATGGCTTGAATAGAGACCGTCTGGTCGGTATATGATATACAATTTACCGTGTTCCCACATTATGGCTTGAATAGAGACCGTCTGGTCGGTATATGATATAGAATTTACCGTGTTCTCACATTATGGCTTGAATAGAGACCGTCTGGTCGGTATATGATATTGAATTTACCGTGTTCCCACATTATGGCTTGAATAGAGTCCGTCTGATCGGTATATGATATTGAATTTACCGTGTTCCCACATTATGGCTTGAACAGAGACCCTCTGGTCGGTATATGATATAGAATTTACCGTGTTCCCACATTATGGCTTGAATAAAGACCGTCTGGTCAGTATATGATATAGAATTTACCGTGTTCCCACGTTATGGCTTGAATAGAGACCGTCTGATCAGTATATGATATAGAACTTACCGTGTTCTCACAGTATTGCTTCTACTGAGACCATATAGTCAAAATGTGACATAAATTGTGACTTGTTCCCATATTATGGCTTGAATAGAGACCGTCTGGTCGGTATATGATATAGAATTTACCGTGTTCCCACATTATGGCTTGAATAGAGACCGTCTGGTCGGTATATGATATAGAATTTACCGTGTTCTCACATTATGGCTTGAATAGAGACCGTCTGGTCGGTATATGATATTGAATTTACCGTGTTCCCACATTATGGCTTGAATAGAGTCCGTCTGATCGGTATATGATATTGAATTTACCGTGTTCCCACATTATGGCTTGAACAGAGACCCTCTGGTCGGTATATGATATAGAATTTACCGTGTTCCCACATTATGGCTTGAATAGAGATCGTCTGGTCGGTATATGATATGGAATTTACCGTGGTCCCACATTATTGCTTGAATAGAGACCGTCTGGTCGGTATATGATATTGAATTTACCGTGTTCCCACATTATGGCTTGAATAAAGACCGTCTGGTCGGTATATGATATAGAATTTACCGTGTTCCCACATTATTGCTTGAATAGAGACCGTCTGATCGGTATATGATATTGAATTTACCGTGTTCCCACATTATTGCTTGAACAGAGATCGTCTGGTCAGTATATGATATAGAATTTACCGTGTTCCCACGTTATGGCTTCAATAGAGACCGTCTGATCAGTATATGATATAGAACTTACCGTGTGCTCACAGTATTGCTTCTACTGAGACCATATAGTCAAAATGTGACATAAATTGTGACTTGTTCCCATATTTTGGCTTGAATAGAGACCGTCTGGTCGGTATATGATATAGAATTTACCGTGTTCCCACATTATGGCTTGAATAGAGACCGTCTGGTCGGTATATGATATAGAATTTACCGTGTTCCCACATTATGGCTTGCATAGAGACCGTCTGGTCGGTATATGATATAGAATTTACCGTGTTCTCACATTATGGCTTGAATAGAGACCGTCTGGTCGGTATATGATATTGAATTTACCGTGTTCCCACATTATGGCTTGAATAGAGTCCGTCTGATCGGTATATGATATTGAATTTACCGTGTTCCCACATTATGGCTTGAATAAAGACCGTCTGGTCGGTATATGATATTGAATTTACCGTGTTCCCACATTATTGCTTGAATAGAGACCGTCTGATCGGGATATGATATTGAATTTACCGTGTTCCCACATTATTGCTTGAACAGAGACCGTCTGGTCAGTATATGATATAGAATTTACCGTGTTCCCACGTTATGGCTTGAATAGAGACCGTCTGATCAGTATATGATATAGAACTTACCGTGTTCTCACAGTATTGCTTCTATTGAGACCATATAGTCAAAATGTGACATAAATTGGGACTTGTTCCCATATTATGGCTTGAATAGAGACCGTCTGGTCGGTATATGATATAGAATTTACCGTGTTACCACATTATGGCTTGAATAGAGACCGTCTGGTCGGTATATGATATAGAATTTACCGTGTTCCCACATTATGGCTTGAATAGAGACCGTCTGGTCGGTATATGATATAGAATTTACCGTGTTCTCACATTATGGCTTGAATAGAGACCGTCTGGTCAGTATATGATATTGAATTTACCGTGTTCCCACATTATGGCTTGAATAGAGACCGTCTGGTCAGTATATGATATAGAATTTACCGTGTTCCCACGTTATGGCTTCAATAGAGACCGTCTGGTCGGTATATGATATATAACTTACCGTGTTCTCTCAGTATTGCTTCTATTGAGACCATATAGTCAAAATGTGACATAAATTGTGACTTGTTCCCATATTATGGCTTGAATAGAGACCGTCTGGTCGGTATATGATATAGAACTTACCGTGTTCTCACATTATTGCTTCTAGTGAGACCATATAATCAAAATGTGACACAAATTGTGACTTGTTCCGATATTATGGCTTGCACAGAGACTTTCTAGTCAGTATTTGAAATAAAATGTACTGTGTTTCCACATTATGGCTTGTATAGAGACCTTATAGTCAGCATATGAAATAAAATGTGGCATGTTGAACACATTTGATATTGATGACATATTTATAGCTTCTTTTCACATAATTAAGAGGACCTGAATATAAGAGTTTCAATCTTTTGTTCATCATTGTCTTCTAAAATCGAAAACTCTAGATAGTCTTTGACAAACTTAAATATTCAGAATTCTCACATTGTTGTCTGAATGCAATTATGATTTCTTTTGATTGCAGATTAACTGCAATAAGACGTACAGACCGCAAAATAAAATTGATTGTGAAAGTTTTTTCGGAAATTTATAAACTGAGGCTAACACTGTTTCATAGACACGGGAATTATATTCGTATTCCATGATGCTCCAGTACTAGATATCATTATAAACTGTCACACTGCAGACATCGTAGCGATATGACTGAACATTTGTTAAAGTTTCGTTAAACACACACACACACACACACACACACACACACACACTTGGTACAATATTTCTTCCAGAACATACTGCATTTCATAACTGGGTATCAGTTTGGCTTTTAGTTTTAATTTTATTTTTAGTTGAATAACATTATTTTTTTTCTGTGATATTAAATCAAACAATACACAGGCAGTAAAAATAAGAGACAAATGTACACATTTTTACGTGGCTATCGTGGTTCAGTCCGAGTACTACTTCGTTATGTTATTAAAGTGATACTCACGAACATACACGAATATGCAATTTAAATTAGAGGATTTACGACGTCAAAAATCTAGGAATCCGTCTGCAAACAGGATTATTAAACACGATATGATCAGAGAAAGATAAATAAGCGTACTTAGTCTTACATAATCATGTTTGAAAAGGAGAATTGTTGGAGGTCAAATGGAGACCATCACTACGTACATAAATAACAACTTATTTCCTCCTACAAGGGGGAAAATCACCAAATTTGACTGAAGACGGCGAAATTGATACGTTTGTTAATTGTGACGACGTGTTCTAATCAAAGCAAACTGATTATCAAGTTACACTGGCCCATTGTCAGACAAACTCAAGTGTCTGTGTTCAGTTATATACACGTCTTCTATTAATCCGTGATTACATTGGTGAGTGGTCGGTTGGAAATAGATTGGTAATTCATCAATGGTCATTCTAGTAAATTGAAAATAATTGGAAGAAACGGATGGATCCACAAGACTGCACTTTTTGTTCATATGAGCGAAAGTATCTTCAGAAAGATAATAACCTTGTTGCTGAATTAGAAAGCATTAGAACTAATTGACGTTGATAAGGATTTCCCGAAGTTGTGTTGAATGTATTGAACAGCAGATATAGCTTAAAGGCTTTGTAACCATGAGCAAGATAGTTGATAACAATGGAAACAACTACAGTCAATATATTATCTTTCAGTTATCGGACATGATACCATACAGTGTGAATAGGTGACAAGTATGTATTGGACAATTCTATCTCAAGAAAGGACGATTCATAATGACATAGACGTTGTGTCATTCTTTTAGCCCAGATTTACACTATTATCGTCATTACGAGTAATCTGTAAAACAAGGACCTCGTGATAATATTTCGTGCCACCAACAAACAATGCTGAATCACGCCAGTTGACGAATATTTTCAAGACGGAATAAGGCAATTTGACTTTTATCAGATTGGTTCTGAAACTGTCAGTATAGTAAAAATGTTAGTTATAACGTTCAAATAATCTTTAGAAAATCTCTGTCAAAGTTCCGTAAATACGTACTTGGTCACTCTGTATGGAATGTAAAACAGTTCCAAGAACGGTCAGACATTCCTATTCCAGCAGAAATAAAAACAGTGCAACAAAGCACTATGAACTGGAAGTCGCTAATATCACAGAAAGACGGACGGGCGGGTAGACATACAAGTAGATGCATACATACATACACATATACATATCTGGATAAGAAAGGATATATAGGTATGCATTTAAGTAGGTAAGAACATTGATAAATATGAAGGTATATACATGCTATGTTGGTAAAGTACAGCGGTTTGACTCTCTTCGTACATAGGGGTAAGGAGGGGTAGTGGTAGGCACTCCCCCTCCGGATTTCACCTCTAAACATGTTTTGGCCTACATCCGTAAAATATAACGGCTGACCACTACATGTTTGTCCCCCACCCGGAAAGAATTCTGCTGTCGCCCTTGAGTACCCACACTACAACTAATTAATGTATTCAAGGAAGCATTTTGTAGACATCCAAGTCAGTCGTTTTAAGCTCGTGCAGGGGCAAACATATTCAAGTGCTTTTACCCGAAAAAGGGTTTGCTGGTTCATTAGATCTATACATTTATAGTACCGGGTGATATAAAACAAGGTGGTTATAGGCCTTAGAAAAGTGATTGTAACTTGCTTATACGTCACCCCAAAATAGTGCACTGTTGAATAGCGATCTGATCGATGTTAGAGGTCTCTGACGTTAAACGTATAATCCAATTTTATTCTATTGTTAGAGGGGCGAGTAAAACCGTTAAATAACAAATTGAGTTGTATATAAGTACTCTAGCAGTGATGAAAATGCTCCACCTTGAAATCACTTCTCAATTAATTTATTTATCCGAGTAAGTATTTCATCGCAAACAAATGAATTACAGCTTTTATAATAAGAAACGAGATGGCGACCTAATTTTATACTTTTTGTTCACATAGAACTAAAACTGAAACTTATAATTCGCCCAAGCGTCCCTACTCTTATTCCAGATAAAGGAGATTTTCTGAATAAAACGAGTTGCATGCGCGCGCGCGCACTTGTGTGTGTGTGTGTGTGTGTGTGATTTGGATTTTTACCGTAGCTTTAACAATTGTCCAGTCATAACGCTACGATGTCTGCAGTGTGGCAGTTTATAGTGATGTCTGGCACTGGAGTATCATGCCGCAGACATGTAGGATCATGTCCCACCCATTCACATTTTCCTGACACCAGGCCGACCACTCCTAACGCTAACCTCTTAATGCTGAGCGCCAAGCGAGGCACATGTTAGTACCATTTTTATAAGTCTTTGGTATAATTCAGCTTGGGTTCGAACCCGCGACCTCTCTCATCCGAGGCGGACGCTCTAACCACTTAGGCCACCAGAGTTGTCCCAAAATGAGTTGCAGTAATCAATTTTGTTAAAGATCAGTTGTCTTTGTTTAAAATTAAATGCTGATATTGTATTATACGTAAGATATTTCTTTTCAAGTTAGGTCGGAAACAGTTGCTAAACACACACACACACACACACACAAACACACATGAAAATAAAACTCAAATGTTGAGCATATTATGCTAAATTAAAATCCCATATCTCAACCAGAAACCCTATCATTATGTTTTAAAATAGCGGACCAGCTGGTTTACTTAATTCAGTGTTATTTATTGTGTTATAAATTATACATCGATACAATTCACTTTTGTATTGTGTATGTAAACTTACAGAGTGCATCAGGGTTGTACTGGTTACCGTAATGACACCCTTCACCATTTATGACAAGTAACAATATGGCAATTCATTGTTTCCCTCGTCATTTAATCGATCAGGAAAATGTTGGCTAAAGTTTTACTTCACAACAATCATTCAGTTGTAGCTACTTTAATTTAAAGAGTAACAGTTAAGTGCCAGTTTCTTATTACTGGTAATAAAATTTAATTTTACTACCTATGACACGCAGGTAATATTCAGCATGATACAGAGTTTGTTATAAAAGGGGATTCATTGTGTGTGTGTGTGTGTGAGAGAGAGAGAGAGAGAGAGAGAGAGAGTTTTTAAGTAAAGAAGGATAAGAATGCCTTAGCTTTCATTAAAATCTCATCAGTTGATATTGACATTAAAACAGATAACGATTCTTGCCAAAATATCTAAATGTGGTCTTGCTTCATGGCTATAGAGAGATTTTTCGTCTCCATAGTTAGAGGTTAAGGTACTTCGGAACCAGGTAAATAACTATTATATTTGTTATCATTTCAAGTTATCGTTATAAAGTATTAGTAATTCGCTGTATAACATTATTAAAACAATGGTGTCTTTAATTTCCATCTAGTCTGAAAAATAAATAAGTTTGGGGGCCATTTCATAATAATGATTGATACAACATTAGGATGTTTTACTAGATTTGGCAGAACCGAAATTTTACAATGATGTTTATAAAGTCATTTTGATTTCTAGTATAACTAAGTTCTTGAAACTTATTCAGAAACCTCTAACTTGAACAAAGTTCGCATATTGCAAAAGTTGTCTAATACGCATACGATATTGCATAATAAATGTTGAAGTTTTCATGAAGTAACTAAAGTTTTTAAAATTTATTGACATTTATGTCTAAATATTCAAAATGTGCTTCCGACGAAATCTGAGACCGCTCCGGTGACCTAGTGGTTAAAGCGTCCTCCTCGGAAGCGGGAGGTCGTGGGTTCGAACCCGGGCCGAGTCATACAAAAGTCTTCTAAAAATGGTACTAACAGTTGCCTCGCTAGGCGTCCAGCATTAAGAGGTTAGTGTTAGGACTGGTCGGCCTGGTGTCAGGATAATGTGACTGGGTGGGACATCATGCTACATGTCTGCGGCTTGATGCCCCAGTGCTAGACATCATTGTAAACTGCCACAGTGCAGACATCGTAACGACATGACTGAAAAATTGTTAAAGCTACGTAAAAGTCCTAATCACACACACACACACACACACACACACAATTGACCTGCTACAAGTATGTACTAACTGTCACCTGTAACTGACTGGTTGCGTCAACGGTAAATAGAGTATATGCACTCATTTTTAACTTGCCAAAATACCTTCTTCTCCCTTCATTGATAGAATTTATTGTATCCACATACATTTATTTAAATATACAAATCACAAAATGTGCCTTTCACTATATGAAATTTAAATTTAAAGAAATTTTATTGTTTCCTTACCTTTTTTGAAAACTGCTGTTTCACATACACAAATCACGTGCATTTAGTGCTCTCCTACCCTACTGACCAAGACATTCAGCCACGTGCCTGCTAATAAGGAATCACCAGAGACATTGTTGTAATTCCCAACGAAAACTTACTAATTAAAGAGTATGCGTGCATTTAGTGGCGTCTATGGCACCTCAGCTCAATAGTGCATATACGGCGCCAACTAAAAGTACAGCTCAAAACATTTACAAATAAAGAATCGCACACAAATGTAAGGCAGATGATCTTAATAAATGCATAAATTAAGGACAACAATATAATATATAAAATGAATTATTTTCAAATTCTGCAAAAGGAATGTCAAATGAAAGATAAGATAAGTATGTAAATTTCTTTAAGCATTTCACACAATAAAGATGCAACCCCTTAACTACCGATCTTATACTGTTTCTTCCCTGATGACATCATCCACTGAACTTTGTACATTCTGACATACTTGAATTGCAAGATGGGTGTGAATTTAATCTGGCATTTAGCGACATTCAGTATGCCCAACCATAATTCCATTCATATTTTATTTATTTATTTTGTATTTTCTTACCATTTATTCAATCATCTCTATCTCTCTTCGTAGAGGGAGCGTGGATTGGGGATGGGTGAGGCGCCGCTGAGCGCCCTATCAAAAATGAGCGCGAAACGACCGGAACGTTTCCTATATTAAGTTTGCTCTAGAATTAGATGGTTTCAGGGGCTTTATTATATTTGGCTCAGTTCCTGTTGTTATTTTTTTTGTGATAAAAATTTCATTTAATTATCTTTTCTTCACACAGTTTTTGGTACCCTTTTGTCACTAATATAATAGTCTGTACGTGTAGCTGTATGCAGTCAACTGAAATGTCCCATGTAGTAATGCGACACAGAATATAAGTGCCTGTTTAAACAATATATATAATCTACGCAGAGAGGGTTTACATTGCTTAGCAAAAGTACAGATAACGAAGTAAAGAACTTTTTAAATAAATGGTGGAAAAATTCGATACGTCTTGCATAAATACTTAGACAAATATCTATTACTGGAGATTTTATAAACAAATAAATATATATAACGAATAAAGTGCTCAATAGACACATCTGCACGTCAGTGTTCGATACATATTTACGAAAACTCCGCAAGAAACACATCACCACGCCAGTGTTTGTCATGTATCCACCAAACCCACGCTGAACACACATCTGCATGTAAGATGTTCGTTATGTATCTACCAAACCCAGCTGTTCTGTATCATGGATACGAATATAATATATTTACTTTCCATGTCCCCTCATCTACAATAACATCTAATTTATTTTGCATCGAAATGCTAGAGTACATGTTTCATCGAAATGCGAGAGTACACAGGTCACCGAAATGCGAGAGTACATAGCTCATCGAAATGCGAGAGTACACAGCTCACCGAAATGCTAGAGAACATAGCTCATCGAAATGCTAGAGTACACAGGTCATCGAAATGCGAGAGTACATAGCTCACCGAAATGGAAGAGTACATAGCACATCAAAATGCGAGACTACATAGCTCACCGAAATGGGAGATTACATAGCTCACTGAAATGCGAGAGTACATAGGTCGCCGAAATGCGAGAGTACACAGGTCATCGAAATGCGAGAGTACATACGTCACACGAACACTTATCAAAACAACCGTTCTAGTTTGCAGATGCAATAATTTACGAATATTCATACATTTAAAGACGTCACTAGAAACCACACTGAGCTAATATCAGAATGTAATAAGGTAAAACTAGTGAGTGTATAAGCAGAGAATATGAGTAAGGAAGACGTGACATATTAGACGTCTCAAAAATCAATCTAGGAGCCTTCAGTATGTCCATTTACTATAGAATAGAAATCTTTCAGACACGCCGAGAAAGTAAACATTTACACAAATATAGAATGAAATAAGTACAAACTTGACTTTAGACAAGATGGATTCTTAACATGAGATTTGTAAACATACTGAAATGGGTTTGAGAACTTAAATCAAGTCTGGGATAATAGTTTCTGAACATGAATATTCTATAATCCATTGAAGTTTGTTTAATCAAGTATAGTGTTTCGGTAGAGGTATTCATAATTTTAACAGACTGTTGTGTCCGGAAGGTGAAATCATCTGGTTTACATTAGCTTTATCCTTTATTTTGCCCCCAAAACTTCCAATTATGTTTCACAGAACTTCTTAAAGTGAGCATTACAAATATTGGCAATAACTGTTACAATTTTATACGCAATAACTGTTAAGTCATAAAACTAACAGGAAAGTCTTGAATAATTTTTCACCATCAAATCAAAGGCCTAAAGGATGTGGGTAGAGGCAATCTTTTAAAAAATCTTTTAATAAAACGTATCATTTTAGGCGCAATCAATGGGAAAAATTACAAAACCGGGAAAGCATTTATTCTGCCCATGTATGTATGTATGTATGTATGTATGTATGTAACGAAAAGGAAATGGAAAACTTATATCAGTGTAATTATATATGTGGTTCTTTCTACATGACACATGTGTTTATGCATATATTTACTTGTATGCGTGTATGCGTGCGTGCATGCATTTATCTATGACTGACTGTCTAACTGACTTCATTACTTCTTCAACAAAGATTACACCAGGTAAAATACGGATTATACATATCATAAGATTATGAGACACATCATAGACGAGAACGCAGGCAATAGAAATACATAGTCAACTAAAGCATTTACAAGATGATATATATATATATATATATATATATATATATATATATATATATATATATATATATATATATATATATATAATAGTATTTACCGTATAGTAATCTCTAGGAAATATACATAAATACAATCGTAAACGTATGTATGCATGTATGTATGTATGTATGTATGTTGTTGTTGTTGTGGGGTTTAACGCCTTTTTTCAGCACACGATAGGCTATGCATGGCGGCCAGCATTAATGATGGAGGAAGAACCCGGGAAAACACCGGGAAGAACCACCGACCCACCAGAAGCTACCGGCAAGCTTTCTCACATACCCACATTGGCTGAATCCTAAACTCGAACCCACGCAGACAGAGGTGAGATGGCAGTGATCCGTAACGGAGAGCGCTTTAGACCACTCGGCCATTCGGGACCGCTATGTATGTGTGTGTGTGTGTGTGTGTGTGTGCTTTAATGGAAATTCAGCACAATACTGGCTATATAGTGCCTATTAAAAGTTATGTTCTGAAATTGCAAAGATAAACACAGAAACCCATTCCCGAAACAGAGGTCCTTGAAGGCTATAACAACTTAACCTAACTATGCCCTGTGCAGGAACTAATTTTGGAGCCAACAGTATGCAAGTATCACGGATAATTAAGATAGATAATATTGTTAAGCGATTGGTTATTAATACTTCTGTGATCTTGCCTTGGCACTAGACACATATTTTCTTTGTGTTGTTATCATGCTTGTGATACATATCAAACGCAAGCCGAGTTATATAGACTAACATATCGACTGCAATGAATAGAGATGACTAAAGTGTAGTAATTATGGGTCGGGAAACACAGAGAAACACCAATGGTTTAAGAGAGAGAGAGAGAGAGAGAGAGAGAGAGAGAGGTGGGTGGGTGTAAATGCATAAGGATGGTAGAGACATATATACAGTTTCTTAACTTTCGAATAAATCGAACCTGTTTTCAGGAAGTCTCCAAACTGATACATGCAAAAAAGTAAACATTAAGTAAAAGAAGGGAAATGTAGACTGAAAAGTCGCTAGTTCAGCGAGTATAAAGAAATCTTCATTGTTACAATAACACCCAGGTTATAATTTTCTTTTTTTTTAAAACTTCATATATTCGGCCATAACATTTAAAAGGAAATCAAGTGATATCATTGACATAAATTATCTTATCAATTAATTAAAGCTTTCATTCAGCAAAGTCGAGCTCTTCTTTTGACATTTAATTTCCCAATACTCAATAATTTTCATTCTTGCTTATTTAACCTCTGCTGTCAGCATACGTACATACGTTCAAGTGAATCGGTCATTTTGACTTTGCAGTGGAGATGATTAAATTCGAAACGCCAGGTAAGTCGTTTGTTAGTGCGAAAACCACGTATTGACAGACATATGCACAAAGAAGCAAATTAAATAATAATGTTGTAAGTGTCATGAAACCCAATTGCAAAGTTAATGATGAACTAGGATTTGGACATGCGATATCATCACTGTAATATTTCTTATTGCAAAGGAGAAAGAAAGATACAGACAGACAGAAAGACAGAAATATACTTCTAAATGGCCTCGTACATTTTTGATAACCTGCATGTAATAGTTAAATTTGTACAATGAAACCTCCTGATAACCTATACGTCTCTTGACGCAATTCAAACATGTTTTTTTTTTCTCTCTGTCTAAACTTGCACTAATTTAATTTTGTAATGGACAATCATGTACGTCATTTACAACTGTGTACTGTGAACACAAAGTCTGACACTCTTTGGCATGCTTCTACTACAAAACTGTTGTATCCCGTTAGAACAAATATTGCCAGTATAGTCAATATAGAGGTAGGACTGCACTGTATATTTCTAAGGTAAATACCGGCACTGCCTGACGAAGAGCACGAAGACTGGTTCAGCCTCATTTAGAGTTCTCATCTCGTACGTTGAAATTCAGCTGAAAAGGAGAGGGTAATTTATGATGATCATGGATATGCATGGTCAAGTTTTTACAATTTATATATGCAGTTAATTTTTGTGTGAATCTCTTGAATACTATGGCTAAACTAGGAGCAGACGCTTCTGCAGGAAAGCGGTAGAAATCAGCTTATTGCGACAGTGACTTTACGAGGGAATCGAAAATGATACCTGTGGAGACATTTCATATCTCGTCCATCCCGTCGCAAAATCCCACCAAAACACATCAAATCAAAACAAACCAATTGCAAAATATCACTAGGACGTGAATCTACCCACGTTAACATTGACATTTTATCCAATTTGTGTAGCCTAACATTAAAAAAAATTCACAGACAGTTTTCGGGCAGTGCAAACGTAAGGAATGAAATCTGCAATATAAATGCACTGGCAACAAAAACATATCATTATTTGTTCCGATCGGATGTATTATTTAAATTTTCTAATTGCTGTCACTATTTAATCATGCAGGCGATGGAACGCTGCACGTGTCTTGAAGATCACAAGAACACGGGACCATCATAAAATTACGTACGTTCGTGTACACTGGCACAAAACCGCACTTTAGATGCCCCAGAAAAAATATATATTACTGAATTTGCAGAGATTATTTGAAATAGAATTTACACAAAGCAAATAGAAAGTTACAACAGGGACAATCAAAAACCTAACCATCGACCCTATTAACACGAACGATGATGTTCTTGTTTTATAATGTAAGTCCGTCCGTACGTGCCTGATAAGCTCCATAAAAGCATTTGAGACAGACAGTGAAATTTTCCCACCACTTTCGTATTCATTTGTAAATGATCTGATTAGATATTCATGTCATTAAAAAAGTATTATGTTGTCAATGCATTTGTGAGCTTTTCGGGCATAGAAATTTTGTTCTGCAGTGGGGCAGTGGGGGCATACGTACTTAAATAACACAATATAGTCGTGATAAATTTCTAAGGAGGTAGGGGAAATGCGTCTCAAATTGAACTAATATTTTGACCACATGCCGACCATGTTTACCGAGTTTCGTCTATTTAATTAGCACGCAAGCTCATGAGGCCACGTGAGCTGGCAATGTTTGTCCTTTCATCCATAATGCGTCGTAGGTCGTCCTATTCCAATTGCAGTTCTAACATTTCAAAAATGACTGTAGCAGTTTCAACCATGTCTGACAGAAAGCTTTTTGACTTGAAGGCCTTTGAATTTGTACAACTAATACAGATCAGCCACTTAATATGGCAGCCGTTACCAAAACTTGAAAAACGACTTTAAATCACTTCTTTTTAATAAGTGATCAACATAATTTGACAAAAACTGACGGTAAGTATACTGCAATGAGGGTAGTTTAGATTAACACAAAATGTATGCCGACACGTCATCACTATGGCCGACACGTCATCACTATGGCTGCCTTTTCTAAAATAATGCCAATTCACCACTCAGTATAACCTCCGTTACTAAAAATGAAAAACCATTCAATCGTTTCTTCTCAAAAAGAACAAAATTTTACCAAATTGACCAAAAGCATCCTGGCATAAAATTTGTTTCACATTTGTATAAATGATATTGGTTTGTCATTCATTGTTACCTCGTTACTAAAAATGAAACCCCCACCCACAATAGCTTTGAACGACTTACGGTCAAAAACAGCTCACAGATGAATTCAAATCATTACAAAAACATTTCTATCCAATTAAAGATGAAAAGCAGTCGAGAAAGATTCAACACCTGGAGTTAAAAATATTGCAGAGAAAAATTTCGTTAAAATATGCCAAATGAAATATAAGAACAGAAAACATAGAAATTGTTATGAAACGAACTGAAGGTTGAAAAACAGCAACAACAACAACAACAACAACAACAAACAAACAACAAACAAACAAACAATAAAAATAAACAGCGTAATTTAGCAGTTAGTTAAAATAGAAGACATTTTGGTTAGGGTAACTGCCCAAGCTAATGTGCTCAAAGAATAACTTGAAGAAGTTTAGAATCACAAATTGAGGAAGACTGTTTCTAATTAGAATCAAGGCCAACACATGAAACAACGCATAGGACGAATCAGGATGTGAATGTCAAGCAGATTGACAAACCAAAAGAAGTACATACGAATATTTCCTACATTCTAGAAATATTTTAATTCAGTACAATGTCTTTCCTATGCCAGTTTATCTTTGTAGCCTATGTTGTAATACTCACACATTGAAATATCCTGACAAAAAGCCTTCTATCTATTGTAATATAGCCTTGCTAAGAATTTAGTTCTTTCGCCACCTTGTTTGTACACAGTGTTACAGAGATGTCTGCCAAGACAAGACAAGACTTTGTGACACTCAGGTTGTAAAGGTTACAACATACGAGGCATATAAGAAAAAAAAAGAAAGAAAAAAGAACACGAATATAGCGCGTGATGTCATTACGTAAGAGCTAACTACGGTTACATAACTCGGAACACACATTCTAATAATATGCAAATATGTTTCAATAGTCATATGTTACCTAAATTGATTGTATTAATAAAAGTTAGTGCTGGAAATGTAAAACTGAGGTAATTTTTTTTTTTGTCTTTCATCATGAAAGTGAGAATACGACACGAGATGGTGATATTCTTCACCTATTTTTTGTGACTGTCATAGTGTACAATATCGATCGTTATGAGAAACATGAGCCCATCTACCAATTACAACAGGAAACCTATAATCTGCGGATCTAAACCTAATTAAGCTGATAGATATGTTGTTGGCATTGAGAAATAGGTATTTCGTAAATCAAAACTAGTTTAAAATAACGCGTAATTTAGACCATAAGATGACGTATTGATGTTAGCAAGCCAAGCTTGTATGTATTGATAATTTAGTCGTAGTTATAAAAAGTTTTTTTTTCTAATCATTTAACCGATACAAAACTTTGATTTCTCAATAAATAGCTAACTTCAACATCACCAAATATAGATTTTACTTCTTGTATCCATTTATTTTCATAGGAATTATTATACAAATGTTGGTATAAGACAGCGTGCATATATGTATGATAAGACTTTTTTTCTCATAACCACAAACTAATCTAGCCCATTAATTCATAACCGGACTTTTGATGTTAATAATTAAGGGGAACCAACCAAATTAAACTTATACCATATATAGAAAGGTATATGTTGTGCCATTCTGTATACTTTTAAGGAAAGAATGATGGGCTTTTCAACTATATCAGATCATACAAATCCCGAAATTGAACAAGCACGTGTTAATATCTGAACAGTTGTTTGATCGAACAGTTTCAGATGACAATCAATAGGCAAATCAAAATGCGTATACGCTATTTAAATAAATGCATACTTTTATTAGTTATGAATACTAGATTTTCAAGGCCATATGAAAAACTTTGCATTCTTGTGAAATAAAAGGACTATGTGTGTGTGTTCCTATATATATATATATATATATATATATATATATATATATATATATATATATATATATATATATATTCATCTATATCATCAATATAAGTATTTTTATCTTAAATTCGTGTGTGTGATCTTTTAAGAACCAGATACAGTAATGAGTAGTTAAGTGGGATACCCTAGCGACAATGGGAATTAGCATTACAAACACTCCTGGGACAATCTGGCGACAATGGAAATTTAACATGGAGAAAAATCGTGGGACAATCTGGCGACAAGGGGAAAATAACATGGAGAAAAATCGTGGGACTGTTGAACTACAAGGGAAATGAACATGGAGAAAAATCGTGGGACTGTTGAGCGACAAGGGAAATGAACATAGAGAAAAATCGTGGGACTGTTGAGCGTCAAGGGGAATTGAACATGGGAATAGAGTGTGGGTCTGTCTAGGGACTAGGGGAATTTAACATATGGAAATTGAACATGGTGGGTCTGTATAGCGTCAAGGGGAATTGAACATGGTGGGATTGTCTAGGGACAATGATGGTAGAGGGTCAAACACAACAGAGACAGAAACATACATACACTAGTACAAGCGTGAGATTTATATATAAAGCATTACGAAGACCTCAAATCTTGCTGGGGTGTTAAAAAATTTGCATAATTGTAATGATGCTATAAATAGCTATAATCAAGGAAATGCTCAACGACAAAATGGATGTGACTAAAAGTAACGTTAAAATGACGAAATTGTCCCAGAATTTAAAGGAAAATAAACATATCCCCGAAAATTAAGTTACAATGGTTTAGACTAAAATGGATAAAATTAGTAACTTCTTACAATATCAACTTCTGTGACGATCATGGATAAATACCTATGTATCTATAATCAGCTGAAATTCCTATGAAATCCCACTATCTATTTATAGCTCCAACTTGTGGGTTTTTCCTTTGGAAAATCCCACTATCTTTTTATAGCCTCAGCTTGAGTGACGTTCCTGTTTATGAATTCTAGTATATATGTATAGCTACAAAATGTGGAAATCCCCAAGTCGATATTTATAGTCTCAAAATTTCCAGCGTCAGTGACGTCACTGTAGTGAACATTAGGGGATAAATGGCAACAGTGTTGCAAGTGGCTGACCTGAATACGCGCTACTGTAGGTAGGTAGAGTGTATCTGATAGGGATAAAGTGAGTTTTCTAGGGACAAACAGAGACCAATACACACACACACACACACACACACAACATACGCGCGCAGACTCACACACACACACACACACAACATACGCGCGCAGACTCACACACACACACACACACACACACACACACACAGACACACAGAGAGGGAAGAGGAATAAACAAACCCCAAAATATACTATCCACACTCGGGAGGAAGAAAAAAAAAACAACCAAATATACGATCTACACAACGTACGCGAACAAACACACACACACACACACACACACACACACACACACACACACAACATACGCGCGCAGACTCACACACACACACACACACATACAGAGGGAAGAGGAAAAAACAAACCCCAAATATACTATCCACACTCGGGAGGAAGAAAAAAAACAACCAAATATACGATCTACACAACGTACGCGAACACACACACACACACACACACACACACACACACAGAGGGAAGAGGACAAAACAAACCCCAAATATACTATCAACACAGAAGGGAGATAATACAAACCCCAAAGAAACTATCCACACAAACGTACGCGAACGCATACAAACCCCAAATATACTATCAACACAGAAGGAGATAATACAAACCCCAAATAAACTATCCACACAAACGTACGCGAACGCATACAAACCCAAAATATACTATCCACACAACGTCGCTAACGCATACAAACTCCAAATATGCTATCTACACTCGGAAGGAAGAAGAAAAAACAACCAAATATGCGATCTACACAACGTACGCGAACACACACACACACACACACACACACACACACACACACACACACACAGAGGGAAGAGGAAAAAACAAACCCCAAATATACTATCAACACAGAAGGGAGATAATACAAACCCCAAATAAACTATCCACACAAACGTACGCGAACGCATACAAACCCCAAATACACTATCAACACAGAAGGGAGATAATACAAACCCCAAATAAACTATCCAAACAAACGTACGCGAACGCATACAAACCCCAAATACACTATCAACACAGAAGGGAGATAATACAAACCCCAAATAAACTATCCACACAAACGTACGCGAACGCATACAAACCCCAAATATACTATCGACACAACGTCGCTAATGCATACAAACCGCAAATATACTATCCACACTCGGGAGGAAGAAGAAGAAAAACAACCAAATATGCGATCTACACAACGTACGCGAACACACACACACACACACACACACACACACACACGCACACCACCGAGGGAAGAAGAAGAAAACCATTATACACTATCCACACGCAGTGAAGAAATAACCCTTTATATATATACTATCAACAGAGAGTGAAGAAAATAACCCATTATATTCCATCAACACAGAGTGAAGAAGAAAAAGTTTTTTGAAAGCACCTAAGCCCTCACCTGCAATGACCAACTCTGCCAAACACCTACACCCCACCCACCCCCACTCCCAACACTACAAAACCCATTTAACCCGTTATTTTATGGCATCAGTGTGTGATTTAGGAAACATCAAGACACAAAATGATGGACGAATAGACTGACTATTGTTTACGGACTTGCATGCCTAAAGAGCGTGCGTGAAGGAAAACATCCTTCCATTTCAATTCTAACTAAAACATGATCCAGAGGGATAGAGAGAGAGGTGAAAGAGCACAATTTCATAAAGTGTGAGTAAAAACAAAACACGCCATCCTTATTATACAATGTCAAGACCAAGAGACACTTACGTTTTCTTTCTGGTCTATTCTCTTTTAGAAGGTAGTATGAAATTTCACATCAGGGCCAACGCATCGGCTCACATTGTCAATTTTTCCATTTCCATGTTTTTACTGGCACAAGTTCTTCATCATCTTCAATTTCTTCTTCTTCTGAATCCCTCTTCTCTGTTTCGTCTTGTTTTTGTTTCTTCTCTTTTCTCGTAGGGCACTCTGAATTCCAGTGTCCTTTCTCCTGACAACGATATTATGTATCTTGACTTTTGTCTCTCTTTCTTAGACGAAGCAGGTATTCTGGAGACAAATACCCATTTACCTTTGCAGATATAGCAAACTTCATTAGCACTTACACACTTTCGTATGACTCTCATCAAATCAACGACCAAAAGAGTAAGTTTTGTTGCCACTTTCGCATGTGAATTATGCTTTCGTATGACTTTTAGCAAATATTTGACCAGCAGGTCGATCTGTGCTGACTCTTCCATCTTCTTGATCGTTTGAGAGCGGAATGAATACTCTGACGCTAAGACACTCTCCTTATATACATGGACCTGCTGCGTATGAAACCTAGTCAAATGTAATTTTGCAATAAGATGAAACGATTTCATTGAGGAAGTAAAAAGCAATGATGTACCGTATCGCCTCACACAAAACCTGAAGTTTTAGTTCAAATCCGTGTCAGCGATTTCGAAGACGACATAACTGAGCTTTAATCAATGCTCTCCAATTATGCCACAAAACCACGAGTCCTGATTCACGCCAAAAGAAATTTCGTTCGGTCCATAAAAAATAGTATCACATCTGAGAAACGCGAAAACGAACTTCCAGAAAACTGAGAACGACGGCTTACACCTACAACGTAAATGTGTGAGTTCAAGTAGTGCGTAAAACTTAGTCAAATTAGATTTTTATAGTCAAGACGAAACGATCTCTTTTCGAACAAGAAAGCAGACACCAAGCGACAATGGCGATCCGTGTCACACAACACTTTTCAAAATGTATATTATCAGAGGTTTGTTCTAGCGATCTGCACGGTTAAATTAAATGTTGATGTATTTTGCAATAAGACGGACACAATTTCCATGGGATCGCCCATGGTACGATTGTTCGTGCATTAGTTTAATTTTTAAAAATATTTTTTTATATAAATCGCCTATAGGATAGACCCAGTAAAGCATGGCCATTCTCATCACTGTCTGAATAGCTACTCAAGTCAATTCGAAGCGAACGCGGTAAGAAAATAAGTATAGCCAATGAAATGGCTTACAACGGGTGATGCATTGTTTTGTTCTAGGGCTGTGTGGCATAATAATCCCTATGTTCTTGCGTTGTTACCATTACAGTGCAGACAGACTGAAATGTGAACTTACAAGCCCTCTTTGTGTGTGTTGTACCATTTCCTCTTACCACATCAAAATACTGAGCGTCACAGTATTGGTTCGCGTTTTCAAGCTGACCATTTTTTTATATCTCACTTAAACATTTCGACATAAACACTCACATCGGTAGAGTCAGAACAGACGTGTTACAGTATTGAGGGGCATGTTATCTTTTCTTTTTCAAACTAATAAATTTGGGGTTTGTATGAAGTAAAGAACCGAAAGTACAGTGAAACTCAAGGATGATGACCCAGTCTGTCTGTCTATTGATGCGTGTATTTACTTAAGAAGAAATATGACCTCTAAAACACAAAAAGATACGGCAAGCATGATTAGATTAAACACAACGATGTTTTCCTTCACGCCCGTGTAATTTAGAGTTTCAATCGTCTTTGAAGACAAACTTGGTCTCCTTTTGTAGGGCTTGAAATAATAAAAAAACTGAAAAATCTTAAGCACTTTGCTATAGATAATTTCATCAACAGACCAAACAACATAAATACCGTTACAACAATAGAAAGCCTTAAATCTTCTATCAAAAAGAAATGCATGAAAAAAATTAAAGATTAACGATAACTAACCAATGAAACCGAATTTAACAAAGGCAATGACATGTGAAGAAATGCCTCTCACTTTGGAAAGGTAGGCGAATGTACTCTGTCATGCACCGTCAACTTGACAAAAATTATAAACAGAGAGAAACCTGAATTCAAAATTCAGTTGTTTCTTTTTCTTCAAAATTATTTCGTTTCTTTTTTCTTTTTTTTTTTTTGGAACAAATCTAAGCACTAATATAGAGTGGAAAAGGGAAAATGCACATACAAGCTTTGATATTTCTGAAAAAAGGAGGGGATATTCCTAACGTTCATAACCACCTATATATGCTTGGACTTGTCTGTGACTTATCCACAAAACAAGATATACATATTTCTGGTCAAGCTGCAAGTGTGTGCGTGTTTTTGAAAATGGTAAAAATTGGATATACAATTTTCTCGTGACACTTATAAAGTGAAGAGTCTGTGCAAGTGTCAAAAGCCAAAGTCATATAAGTTTTGTATTTTGTACGGCTTGTAAAGATTTCTACTTTAGAAAATGTGAAGTATCACAAGTTATTATCACAAACAGAAGTGGAACATATTGGCTTGCAAGAAAGAAAATAACCCAGACAGTTGGTGTCATCAAGAGTGCTAGAGACGGTACCCGAACTTGCTTGCCTGCTTACTTGAATTAAAGTGATTTTCGCTCTAATGGAGCATGTACCACTGGTTTAATAACGCACCGCGTGATTTTTAATTACTCCTGGGGAAGGAAAGAAAGCCTCATCCCCCAGGCTTTTATGTACTCACAGACTATTTTTAAATTTAGCCACTCAGGTGTAGGACTAACTAGTCCTTAACAACCTGACTGAAAGACTTTAAACATGAGTGGGAATTGTCTCACCACACACTCATTTTTCTGTCCGAGCGTGGTAAAGGAGGAAAAAGGTGCTCAGCAAGACAGCCATGGATGTTAAGTACTCACCAAAACGCTAGCCCGTACTTATTTCAAATCAAGTCCCGTTTTTGCTAATGGACAATAAAAGGTACCAATAATGTGTTAACCACCTGTGCAATTAGTTCAAATCTAACGAGTCTGTTAAATTTCCTACTTCCTAACATATCTGTCTAATATTAGTACTTAGTGTACACAAAAATAGCCATACTGATCTTATTTTAAATTATTATGTCTAAGCGACATATACCAGTTTGGTCACTGTTAGGTTTAAAAAGTTAAGTTTGTTGTGGTGTTCCAATGGGTCAAGTTTGTTTCGAGAATAGTTTAGTCAAAGAGGGATACCAAGCCAAATATGGTTCCCTATTTAATAAAAAGCAATCTTTTGGAGCCCTAAAAAAAGTCTGTTTTTTCTGTTAGAAGGTAACACGTCTCTCTTTTGCTTTCACGTTCTTTCCCGCACTCCTAGTCTCATGATTCTTGATATCAGGAAATGCGTAGCCATGATGGGCGGTAATGTAAGCAGCGGTTTCTACCAGTTGACTGAGGGGGTATCCAGTGTAGGCTTGTCTGTAGAATTGGGGAAGAACTCTGACCCCTAATCCCCATTGAGAAGGTCTTGGTTTAAAGGTGTCTAGAGATTTGTAGGCAACGTATTGTATGGCTGTAATAAACTGCCCTGCTATGTTGACGTCATACAATGCTTGATCTAGCCCCATTTCGGTGTACTTCTCAACGAGGGTCAGCGTCCCCCTCCTCCTCAACCGCCTCAATTTCCTCTTCTGGTTCTGATACTAATTCTTCAGTTGAGGTAGATAGTTTCAAATCCGCTGCTATGGTGTCTGTCGCTGTTATTGTTGTTGTGGTTGTTCTTTCAGCTGAGATTGCCTGTAGTATCGGAGTGAGAAAAGAACGAAATTTAAAGAATTAGGTCCAGAACTCGGTGTGGAGGGAAGAAATATACGCAACAGCAGCGGGAGCAAGAAATGCAGACCTAGCCAGTTAACACTCCACCCACCTCGAGAACACAAATAACAGCTAGTCAACAGCCGACTATACCTAACAAACAACCCGTCCCGGAAAGAGTGGTGGCAAAACAAAGGTCCAATTATGTTACACAAACGGTATGGCAAACTCAGATGTAATTATCGGAGGCACTACGTTCTTTTCTCACTCCGATACTACAGGCAATCTCAGCTGAAAGAACAACCACAACAACAATAACAGCGACAGACACCATAGCAGCGGATTTGAAACTATCTACCTCAACTGAAGAATTAGTATCAGAACCAGAAGAGGAAATTGAGGCGGTTGAGGAGGAGGGGGACGCTGACCCTCGTTGAGAAGTACACCGAAATGGGGCTAGATCAAGCATTGTATGACGTCAACATAGCAGGGCAGTTTATTACAGCCATACAATACGTTGCCTACAAATCTCTAGACACCTTTAAACCAAAACCTTCTCAATGGGGATTAGGGGTCAGAGTTCTTCCCCAATTCTACAGACAAGCCTACACTGGATACCCCCTCAGTCAACTGGTAGAAACCGCTGCTTACATTACCGCCCATCATGGCTACGCATTTCCTGATATCAAGAATCATGAGACTAGGAGTGCGGGAAAGAACGTGAAAGCAAAAGAGAGACGTGTTACCTTCTAACAGAAAAAACAGACTTTTTTTAGGGCTCCAAAAGATTGCTTTTTATTAAATAGGGAACCATATTTGGCTTGGTATCCCTCCTTGACTAAACTATTCTCGAAACAAACTTGACCCATTGGAACACCACAACAAACTTAACTTTTTAAACCTAACAGTAACCAAACTGGTATATGTCGCTTAGACATAATAATTTAAAATAAGATCAGTATGGCTATTTTTGTGTACACTAAGTACTAATATTAGACAGATATGTTAGGAAGTAGGAAATTTAACAGACTCGTTAGATTTGAACTAATTGCACAGGTGGTTAACACATTATTGGTACCTTTTATTGTCCATTAGCAAAAACGGGACTTGATTTGAAATAAGTACGGGCTAGCGTTTTGGTGAGTACTTAACATCCATGGCTGTCTTGCTGAGCACCTTTTTCCTCCTTTACCACGCTCGGACAGAAAAATGAGTGTGTGGTGAGACAATTCCCACTCATGTTTAAAGTCTTTCAGTCAGGTTGTTAAGGACTAGTTAGTCCTACACCTGAGTGGCTAAATTTAAAAATAGTCTGTGAGTACATAAAAGCCTGGGGGATGAGGCTTTCTTTCCTTCCCCAGGAGTAATTAAAAATCACGCGGTGCGTTATTAAACCAGTGGTACATGCTCCATTAGAGCGAAAATCACTTTAATTCAAGTAAGCAGGCAAGCAAGTTCGGGTACCGTCTCTAGCACTCTTGATGACACCAACTGTCTGGGTTATTTTCTTTCTTGCAAGCCAATATGTTCCACTTCTGTTTGTGATAATAACTTGTGATACTTCACATTTTCTAAAGTAGAAATCTTTACAAGCCGTACAAAATACAAAACTTATATGACTTTGGCTTTTGACACTTGCACAGACTCTTCACTTTATAAGTGTCACGAGAAAATTGTATATCCAATTTTTACCATTTTCAAAAACACGCACACACTTGCAGCTTGACCAGAAATATGTATATCTTGTTTTGTGGATAAGTCACAGACAAGTCCAAGCATATATAGGTGGTTATGAACGTTAGGAATATCCCCTCCTTTTATAAGAAATATCAAAGCTTGTATGTGCATTTTCCCTTTTCCACTCTATATTAGTGCTTAGATTTGTTCCAAAAAAAAAAAAAGAAAAAAAGAAACGAAATAATTTTGAAGAAAAAGAAACAACTGAATTTTGAATTCAGGTTTCTCTCTGTTTATAATTTTTGTCAAGTTGACGGTGCATGACAGAGTACATTCGCCTACCTTTCCAAAGTGAGAGGCATTTCTTCACATGTCATTGCCTTTGTTAAATTCGGTTTCATTGGTTAGTTATCGTTAATCTTTAATTTTTTTCATGCATTTCTTTTTGATAGAAGATTTAAGGCTTTCTATTGTTGTAACGGTATTTATGTTGTTTGGTCTGTTGATGAAATTATCTATAGCAAAGTGCTTAAGATTTTTCAGTTTTTTTATTATTTCAAGCCCTACAAAAGGAGACCAAGTTTGTCTTCAAAGACGATTGAAACTCTAAATTACACGGGCGTGAAGGAAAACATCGTTGTGTTTAATCTAATCATGCTTGCCGTATCTTTTTGTGTTTTAGAGGTCATATTTCTTCTTAAGTAAATACACGCATCAATAGACAGACAGACTGGGTCATCATCCTTGAGTTTCACTGTACTTTCGGTTCTTTACTTCATACAAACCCCAAATTTATTAGTTTGAAAAAGAAAAGATAACATGCCCCTCAATACTGTAACACGTCTGTTCTGACTCTACCGATGTGAGTGTTTATGTCGAAATGTTTAAGTGAGATATAAAAAAATGGTCAGCTTGAAAACGCGAACCAATACTGTGACGCTCAGTATTTTGATGTGGTAAGAGGAAATGGTACAACACACACAAAGAGGGCTTGTAAGTTCACATTTCAGTCTGTCTGCACTGTAATGGTAACAACGCAAGAACATAGGGATTATTATGCCACACAGCCCTAGAACAAAACAATGCATCACCCGTTGTAAGCCATTTCATTGGCTATACTTATTTTCTTACCGCGTTCGCTTCGAATTGACTTGAGTAGCTATTCAGACAGTGATGAGAATGGCCATGCTTTACTGGGTCTATCCTATAGGCGATTTATATAAAAAAATATTTTTAAAAATTAAACTAATGCACGAACAATCGTACCATGGGCGATCCCATGGAAATTGTGTCCGTCTTATTGCAAAATACATCAACATTTAATTTAACCGTGCAGATCGCTAGAACAAACCTCTGATAATATACATTTTGAAAAGTGTTGTGTGACACGGATCGCCATTGTCGCTTGGTGTCTGCTTTCTTGTTCGAAAAGAGATCGTTTCGTCTTGACTATAAAAATCTAATTTGACTAAGTTTTACGCACTACTTGAACTCACACATTTACGTTGTAGGTGTAAGCCGTCGTTCTCAGTTTTCTGGAAGTTCGTTTTCGCGTTTCTCAGATGTGATACTATTTTTTATGGACCGAACGAAATTTCTTTTGGCGTGAATCAGGACTCGTGGTTTTGTGGCATAATTGGAGAGCATTGATTAAAGCTCAGTTATGTCGTCTTCGAAATCGCTGACACGGATTTGAACTAAAACTTCAGGTTTTGTGTGAGGCGATACGGTACATCATTGCTTTTTACTTCCTCAATGAAATCGTTTCATCTTATTGCAAAATTACATTTGACTAGGTTTCATACGCAGCAGGTCCATGTATATAAGGAGAGTGTCTTAGCGTCAGAGTATTCATTCCGCTCTCAAACGATCAAGAAGATGGAAGAGTCAGCACAGATCGACCTGCTGGTCAAATATTTGCTAAAAGTCATACGAAAGCATAATTCACATGCGAAAGTGGCAACAAAACTTACTCTTTTGGTCGTTGATTTGATGAGAGTCATACGAAAGTGTGTAAGTGCTAATGAAGTTTGCTATATCTGCAAAGGTAAATGGGTATTTGTCTCCAGAATACCTGCTTCGTCTAAGAAAGAGAGACAAAAGTCAAGATACATAATATCGTTGTCAGGAGAAAGGACACTGGAATTCAGAGTGCCCTACGAGAAAAGAGAAGAAACAAAAACAAGACGAAACAGAGAAGAGGGATTCAGAAGAAGAAGAAATTGAAGATGATGAAGAACTTGTGCCAGTAAAAACATGGAAATGGAAAAATTGACAATGTGAGCCGATGCGTTGGCCCTGATGTGAAATTTCATACTACCTTCTAAAAGAGAATAGACCAGAAAGAAAACGTAAGTGTCTCTTGGTCTTGACATTGTATAATAAGGATGGCGTGTTTTGTTTTTACTCACACTTTATGAAATTGTGCTCTTTCACCTCTCTCTCTATCCCTCTGGATCATGTTTTAGTTAGAATTGAAATGGAAGGATGTTTTCCTTCACGCACGCTCTTTAGGCATGCAAGTCCGTAAACAATAGTCAGTCTATTCGTCCATCATTTTGTGTCTTGATGTTTCCTAAATCACACACTGATGCCATAAAATAACGGGTTAAATGGGTTTTGTAGTGTTGGGAGTGGGGGTGGGTGGGGTGTAGGTGTTTGGCAGAGTTGGTCATTGCAGGTGAGGGCTTAGGTGCTTTCAAAAAACTTTTTCTTCTTCACTCTGTGTTGATGGAATATAATGGGTTATTTTCTTCACTCTCTGTTGATAGTATATATATAAAGGGTTATTTCTTCACTGCGTGTGGATAGTGTATAATGGTTTTCTTCTTCTTCCCTCTGTGGTGTGCGTATGTGTGTGTGTGTGTGTTCGCGTACGTTTGTGTAGATCGCATATTTGGTTGTTTTTCTTCTTCTTCCTCCCGAGTGTGGATAGTATATTTGCGGTTTGTATGCGTTAGCGACGTTGTGTCGATAGTATATTTGGGGTTTGTATGCGTTCGCGTACGTTTGTGTGGATAGTTTATTTGGGGTTTGTATTATCTCCCTTCTGTGTTGATAGTGTATTTGGGGTTTGTATGCGTTCGCGTACGTTTGTTTGGATAGTTTATTTGGGGTTTGTATTATCTCCCTTCTGTGTTGATAGTGTATTTGGGGTTTGTATGCGTTCGCGTACGTTTGTGTGGATAGTTTATTTGGGGTTTGTATTATCTCCCTTCTGTGTTGATAGTATATTTGGGGTTTGTTTTTTCCTCTTCCCTCTGTGTGTGTGTGTGTGTGTGTGTGTGTTCGCGTACGTTGTGTAGATCGTATATTTGGTTGTTTTTTCTTCTTCCTCCCGAGTGTAGATAGCATATTTGGAGTTTGTATGCGTTAGCGACGTTGTGTGGATAGTATATTTTGGGTTTGTTTGCGTTCGCGTACGTTTGTGTGGATAGTTTATTTGGGGTTTGTATTATCTCCTTCTGTGTTGATAGTATATTTGGGGTTTGTATGCGTTCGCGTACGTTTGTGTGGATAGTTTCTTTGGGGTTTGTATTATCTCCCTTCTGTGTTGATAGTATATTTGGGGTTTGTTTTTTCCTCTTCCCTCTGTGTGTGTGTGTGTGTGTGTGTGTGTGTGTTCGCGTACGTTGTGTAGATCGTATATTTGGTTGTTTTTTTTTCTTCCTCCCGAGTGTGGATAGTATATTTGGGGTTTGTTTTTTCCTCTTCCCTCTCTGTCTGTGTGTGTGTGTGTGTGTGAGTCTGCGCGCGTATGTTGTGTGTGTGTGTGTGTGTGTGTGTTCGCGTACGTTGTGTAGATCGTATATTTGGTTGTTTTTTTTTTCTTCCTCCCGAGTGTGGATAGTATATTTTGGGGTTTGTTTTTTCCTCTTCCCTCTCTGTCTGTGTGTGTGTGTGTGTGTGTGTGTGAGTCTGCGCGCGTATGTTGTGAGTGTGTGTGTGTGTGAGTCTGCGCGCGTATGTTGTGTGTGTGTGTGTGTGTGTGTGTGTGTGTATTGGTCTCTGTTTGTCCCTATAAAACTCACTTTATCCCTATCAGATACACTCTACCTACCTACAGTAGCGCGTATTCAGGTCAGCCACTTGCAACACTGTTGCCATTTATCCCCTAATGTTCACTACAGTGACGTCACTGACGCTGGAAATTTTGAGACTATAAATATCGACTTGGGGATTTCCACATTTTGTAGCTATACATATATACTAGAATTCATAAACAGGAACGTCACTCAAGCTGAGGCTATAAAAAGATAGTGGGATTTTCCAAAGGAAAAACCCACAAGTTGGAGCTATAAATAGATAGTGGGATTTCATAGGAATTTCAGCTGATTATAGATACATAGGTATTTATCCATGATCGTCACAGAAGTTGATATTGTAAGTAGTTACTAATTTTATCCATTTTAGTCTAAACCATTGTAACTTAATTTTCGGGGATATGTTTATTTTCCTTTAAATTCTGGGACAATTTAGTCATTTTAACGTTACTTTTAGTCACATCCATTTTGTCGTTGAGCATTTCCTTGATTATAGCTATTTATAGCATCATTACAATTATGCAAATTTTTTAACACCCCAGCAAGATTTGAGGTCTTCGTAATGCTATATATATAAATCTCACGCTTGTACTAGTGTATGTATGTTTCTGTCTCTGTTGTGTTTGACCCTCTACCATCATTGTCCCTAGACAATCCCACCATGTTCAATTCCCCTTGACGCTATACAGACCCACCATGTTCAATTTCCATATGTTAAATTCCCCTAGTCCCTAGACAGACCCACACTCTATTCCCATGTTCAATTCCCCTTGACGCTCAACAGTCCCACGATTTTTCTCTATGTTCATTTCCCTTGTCGCTCAACAGTCCCACGATTTTTCTCCATGTTCATTTCCCTTGTCGCTCAACAGTCCCACGATTTTTCTCCATGTTCATTTCCCTTGTAGTTCAACAGTCCCACGATTTTTCTCCATGTTAATTTCCCCTTGTCGCCAGATTGTCCCACGATTTTTCTCCATGTTAAATTTCCATTGTCGCCAGATTGTCCCAGGAGTGTTTGTAATGCTAATTCCCATTGTCGCTAGGGTATCCCACTTAACTACTGTAATGTTTTTTTCTCTGTATTGATTGTAAATCTCCAATAATCGCAATATCTACTAACATATCAATGATATTGCACGTCAAGTACAGCATCATCAGCGTATTAAAGCAATATAGCATTTTCATATTTACAATGTCAGTATGTTTGGACGATACAGCGTAACCTCAGCAACCATTTATAAGTTAAAATGATGATTGGCTATTTACAAATAAGGAGAGCAATAATAGAGATAACCTTTCCCCTTCACTTACGCCTTTTTCACATGAGAATAAAACCTGGAAAATTCATTATTGAGTTGATATAATTAAAAATGCTTAATATAACAACTTTCCCCGATGCTTACCGAATATAATTTATGTCATAATCCGTCTCTCCATACGATATCAAAGACACTTTAAATACAACAAAAGTACATTTTTTATAATAAGAGCAATGATTTGGACCGGCTTTATTTTACTTATATATTTTTTATTTATCTATTACCTGTTATCATATTTCTTTTGTTCAAAGCTGTTTTTGTAATTTCGTGAACCTTCCTGTACAAGTGTTAATCTTTTCTAATAATCATACACGCATAGACAAACCATCGCTTAGAGTCAACTTTTGTTTCTTGCCTGAATTTGCAGAACTTTCACCTTTATGTTCTTTATGAGAAAATGTCAGTTATTCGAAGCCAAAACAATTTCATTATATTTGTGTTCATTATTGTATAATAGCAACAAAACATCGTGCAATCAATTAAGATCATTTATCAAGTAAAATAGCTACATATATAATTCATCAAATACTTGACTTATAATGTTACAAACACCATGAGTGTGTGTCTGTGTGTGCGTGTGTGGGTGGGTGTGTGGGTGGGGTGGGGTGGGGCTGGATAGGGCATTTACAGGACTAATGCATGCTTTGGTCCAGGGAATCGAAGGTATTTTGTTTAAAGAAATATGAATGATCCAGAAACGTTCTAGTGAGGAATACGGGATATTAGATTTTGATTTCTAATGCTCTCCTATCTTAATTTGGCTAGTAATGATACATGGAAAATGCCCATTGCGTAAAATAGAAACGTTGTCTTGCGCTCACAACTTGCTAACAACTTCTCCCTTTCTTTATATTTAAGGCTCCCCTACTGCATCGCCGTGCATAATGCGAAATCAATATACATCTCGCAGCTAAACACAAAAAGTGAAACCATAATAAATATATAAATAAAATGCCGGGAGAACGTTTTCTAAATCAGACACAAAAGAAACGCACTGCATGAAACAGAGTTGTTGTACTTAATATGAGTGGTAAAATGAGTTCGTGGCTTGAATTCATTTTTGAGTTTCATACTTACACACTCTGTGGGGAAATAAATTTGTGTGTGTACATATCACCCGATAAAACAGTGCCTTGCTTGCTACTGAGAGCGTGGTGTTAGTACAGATCTAATTCCACAAAAAAATGTTTTGTTTCCTTACCAGTCTGGAAGCTGCAGATGACTGGTACATATTACTATCTGACTTAGTTGCTAACCATATGTACCCAAACTAAAATCTGCAGTCTTTTTCCAGACACCAATTTCAGAAACATTTTGGGATTAGGCAAGCATTTAAAACAAAGCAGTACCTCTCAGAAAAATGAAGACGGTTAGAAGCGCTTCCAGGTTGGAAGACTGAGACATTATAATAGTAAATTCAGCAGAATAATGATACGGAGCAAGAAAGAAATTTTTCCTGGATATCTTTGTCGCTGTATATCATACTGAAAAGTTCTATGACCAATGATTCATCTCAGACAATTATTATACTTTTCGCCATCATCAAGGATTTGAAGTGCCGAAGATTGGTCTAGCAAAACAGTAAATGTATGCACCCTACAAAAGTGAATTATTTTACAGAATTTGATTGTTGTATATGTGTTGTGGAAATTGATGAAGTTAGAGCAATAAGAAATAGAAGTAGGACACGAGTGAAGCCATGCATTTTGTACATATATTAATCATAGAAGCAGATTGTAATTGCTCTTAAATTAAACAGAATAACATTGATACAAACTCATCGTCAGCACTCCTCCGTCTCCTGGAGAGAATGTATGTTAGGAACTATCTTCAGGAACTAATTTGATGCATCAGACAGTATGGTGACCGCTGTAATTACTCCGATCTCTGCCCCGAACTATGCTTCGCGATAAAAGGATGATTTGATTTCTTTCTATGAATTTTATTTCTTTCATAGGAATTTCTTGATTCCTATGAAAGAAATCTAGATATATAGGATTAATTAATGAGAATTATAAATATATACCAGACAGAAAGGAAAGTGCTATCCCTGGATTCATAGAAATTCGGAATGACTATGTAGATAGATGAGCGTTAATTATTTGGTCGTCATGCGAGTGTGCCTGCTACACACGAGTGCATATAACACTGACTCATCTGTATCATTTTTTGGTGATGTGTTCTTAGTCGTGATGGAATATGGACTGGTTTGTGCAGGCAAGGCGATGGGTACCGTTATAAGCGGACATGAGTTTGAATCTCGGTAGATTACGAATTAAAAATTCTCTAACCTGTATGATAGTATTAACAGTATTAAATATTAATTCTGCCTACTATTATCAAGCATTCTTTTATAGAATCCAGGGATAGCACTTTCCGTTCTGTCTGGTGTATATTTATAATTCTTTCTTTCTCTAGATATAGATACACACACACAGACACATATACATACATCCATGCATGCATGCACACCCACCCACCCACCCCCATATATATATATATATATATATATATATATATATATATATATATATATATATATATATATATATATATATATATATACACACACACACACACACACATATTTCAGGAAATGTAATGTTAATAAATGAATGTGACCTCAAAGGTCTGCACACGCTCCAAACGTGCCTTGACTTCACATACACTAATTTATGATTTTAATAATGTGCAAAAAGTAATCAAAGGAATATTTTAGATAGCAATAAAAAGATAATACGATTCAAACTACAATGCTAGTAAAATACGAACAGCTGAGTTCATGAGCTATATCTAATGATTTTCTTATCTCTATTTCTGCATGTTTGACCTTCTGTTCAACTCTTATCGTAAACTCCATTAACAGGAAGCAATAATAGCAGTTAGATCTTGTATGGGATTAGGCTGCACAAATACACATATCGATTTCCACTGTATCGTGAATTGTATCTGTCAACCTTTCTCAGATATAAATTTAATGTGTATTCCCAAGTATGAAGGTCCAAATTGAATTTTTAAGATATGAGAGACAAATCCCAGATCATGACAGATAAAAAATAATAGTGTCAAACTTGTATGTCCATTCAAGATACCGTCTGTGCCCGCTAAGTCGAGTCAAACTGCAAATAACATAGACCATGGTCGGCCATCGCATAATGTTCTAGCAGATCAGGGTTCGTTTTGTTTGTTCTACTGGTTACTCCTAAGAAACTAAATAGACCATATATGCTGATGCGTTATACAACATCATATCTGGGCAAATTCAGTTTGAACTGGATTTGACTTATAAGTGATGTTGGACCCATACAAGGAATACAAATAATTAACGATATATACAACACATATTTAATGCTTCATGAACGCAACTTGTGGATATGTAACAAAGCCTGCGAGTAGCTTCTGCGGATTTGTTGTTCTTTCCATAATTTTTCTCAGTTCTTCCTCCACTAGATATACTGGCCGCCATGAACAGGCTAACATGTGCTGACAAATGGCGTTAAATCCACAAGAACACCAACAACATAGTTTTGAGTGGGATGGAAGGTTATTAAGTATTTTGTTTGGGAGTTTAATACAGCAATTTTCATTCAGTTCTAAACATCTGGGTATAAAAAAACACAAAAGTGTTTGGTCATTTGGTTGTTCAATGTTGATTTTTTAAAGTATAGAGGTCTAAATACAAGCACTATTTTTCAAAAGCAGGAACCATGATACTGTTTCAAAAAAGTGAAAAAATTATATTCATGAACGTAACATGTCTCTAAATTCTTTTCCGTTTGCTAAATCTATATTTTCTTTGTGATCATTCTATTATATATGTACTTTTATTTACTGACCACACCATATATAGCTGAGTATATAGTATTAAAAATCTACATGTTTTTCCATATAGGTTAAGGAGGTTTTGGTCTACCTGAAGAGATAGTTCTCCCAATATTCTCCAGTAGTTCAGACCAGACAGAGTCAGTAATATCAAATAGAAGCCTCTTTGTCGTCATAATGTTAGCCTTGTATTAGAAGGCTTTATCGTCATAGTGATAATCATTTAAACGATATATATATATATATATATATATATATATATATATATATATATATATATATATATATATATATGAAAGACAGGGAGACAGAGAGAGAGAAACAGAGACAGAGACAGAGGGAATGTGTGTGTTTATTGATTGTGCATTCGATTTTATTTGTAGACTAAAAATCATATGTCTACGTTGATATTTGGTTCAACAAAGGAGTTTATTACATGCAAATTAAAGTCTGACTTTTTGTTTCTGCTGTATTCATAGAATATATACCACTATTGTTATCAATGTAGATTGTTCACCTCGTATTAACGAGCATAGCATTCAGAAAATGTAGTTTTGGAAGTAAAACGAATTTTATTATGTAATGCTTATATATTATCACAATAATTTCACTTTTTCTTCCATTCTTCACCAATCCAAGACGAATTCTCTGCTCCAGTTAGTCGTTCTAGGTCAGGGACAAAATAAAAAAGGACACAGTTTGATGCCTATGCCTTTTTTGTAATTGGAATATCGTCCTTCTTTGACTTCGATCGAGAATGAAAGGACATTCAAATATGGAAGAAGGAGGCAAATTTATAAGAATTCAGATTAATTTTATCCCCAAAGTATATTTCAACAGCAGTAGTTCATTATCAATAATTATGACACTGCTGAATTTTCCAGCACACAGTAAGGCTGATGGACCCAAGACTAGCTGTAATAGTGTACATACCATCCAATAATCAGAAGTTTTTCTAGCGAAGGCAGGAAGATGGCTTGGTAAGTTGCTGGCCTGATACTATCTTCCCTAAGGCGTATATACCTTCGCGCTTGCGTGAGAGGATGGAGTGAGAACGTCGTAAGAACATTTTCGTGGCATTATCCAGCGAAGAATAACAAAGTGAGTCCCAAGATTCACCATTGGCACTGTTTTAAATTTACAAGTGTATTTGAGTATTGTCTTATTCAGACATTTTGATGGTGGTGATTTAGAAAACTAACAAGAGTTATAGAGGTCTGCTAATGGTAATAACCATTATTGGTAAACTGGAAATTTGAGATTTGTTACCAATATGTGTTAGAGCCCTCTGCCACCCATGACTTTACCATCGCGGCAAACGCGAGCGCAGCGCAAACTATTGCCAGGTACTTACAAACCAGCAAGCTGAAAATTCACGCACGTTTTGTGGGCCGTCCCCATGAACGACATCTCTCTCTCACGGGCCTTTCACCCCGCGCTCGACAAAAACGTTTTATATCAGTAACTCGCACAAGTCTGCTTTACAAGCTTTTTCCTTTAGAGACCTCCGTGCTTTATTAATAAGCACTGTATGTACCATACGAATTCAGAACAGCATTGTATTAGGTGGTATATTTGCACTACAAATTATCACAGAACTTGGTTATCTTGTGTTAGAATATTATATTAGATAATGACAGTGAATAATATATCCAATTATATCGGTTTATCAAAGAGGCTCAAAGGCTGGTATATGATTTTTCGAATACATAACCGGAGAATAGTAAAAAAAAATTGCTTCTATTGGAATTATGTTAGAACATGAACATTAAAATCTTGGCGCGGAATTTAATTAGAAGTATTAAAGGTCATTGTCTGAGAAAATTTTAAATTAGTGGCGTTGACTGAATCACACAGCTATACCGAAATGACAGTGATACAGACACCGAAATGTTCAGCGAGGTGACCAAAGAAGATGGTGAGGGCGTTAAAATGGCCAACGAAGATAACATAGATAACTGTAATTAGAGAAATGCCTTTAGTAAATAATAAATAGAAACAATCGATGCGAAGGCGTGTACCGTGGAAAACGGAAACATTTTGCAGTAGGAAATGTTAATATGAATACTGTAAATCACACTAGCTTGCATTACGTCTTGGCATAGATGCTCAACCATGCTTCAGATCAGTACTGAAGTCAAGTCGCATAATCATCTATGCCGGCCATGTGGATCTGTTCTCGAGTATTATTGCGAGCGGCGGTGAAGACTTGCCAAAGCGCTGGTGAAGGAAAAAGACTGACGAAGTCGTCAAGGAAAACGCAGACAATGCTGCCAAGGATCAAATTAACTGCTCTTTATGATCCTAACATTACAAAACAGTTCACTGATAAATAAACAATTAGACAATTTATTTACATTTTATACGGGCATGGCGATTGAGAATCAACTCAAGCAAATTGATCGAGAAAGCATAATAAGGCCACCCAGAGTAACAATAAATGTAGGCATACTTGAATTATTAGCAGTTCTTCCAAATGAGCCACAGTTGGCTGTGAGAAAACGTCCACTAGATGAACGACGGCTGGTTGCAACGGCAGCATCAACTGTAAATCAACTTAAACAATTCGCGCGAGATCGTGGTATATAATTACAAAGAGATGCAAAAAGGTAGAAATACCTCCAGTATTAGGACTTCCTGCAGGGCAGGCACGTAATACCGTTAGATAATTACTCAAAACAACAGTGCAGTTACATATCAAAATTCCTTCACAGGCCGGGCAAACCGATATTGCACATATAGTCAATGATGAAAACCGCTGCCATATCGCAGCTATCATTTCCGCTGAGGCAGTTGGATATGGTTGTCAAATGACTCACGTCCCTTAGTTTAAGTTGTACAAGCTGGTTGGCGATTTCGAAAGTTAATGGGCAATCATTCCACAAGCGTACAATCCAGGCAACCAAACAATACAACATATCTAGAACATACTTTTTGGAATCATATCAGTAATGCCACATCGGGATCCAGGGAGAATATTATCCTCTGCGGGCTCTTTGTCAGGCATAATTCATACACATACATTCGTGTTACGGTTTTACACAGTACATACCATTTCGTGAATCGAGTTATATTCCACGGAGAGCTGTGATAAACGTGAAACAGATAAACAAATAAGTTTTAAATGGCGATTTTGCCCACGCTTGAATACAGAAAACAACTGAGCAAACTCGAGTTTGGCAACTTAGAATTCTCAGTATAAGCTATTACTAATGACAAGTGTGAACTACTTAATCGTGATATTGCCTTAATGTGTTCCCTTAAAACATATGTCTTCAGCCGATTCAGATATTCCCACACATACAGAACTAAAATTCACGCAGGCGGGTCTAGGTTCATCTGTTGATACTGCAGTGTCAAGCCGCGCACAAGACCCTTTCGGTATTCCATTACACGCTTATAAAAGATTTCTCACTTTCGTTTGCTGGTACGGCAAGAACAATGGTAGACATTTTCCTTATCGATGTTGTAACCATGCATTTAGCACAGTTACTTGAGGGCTATAACTTCTATTGCATGGGAGTCGGTCAAAATCCACAGATTTATGATCATGTCAGAGTTCGGCAAAATATTTTGAAATTCACTACTCTCTAATGGAAGATAAAGGTCCCGCATATTATTTACTCGTCTTTTGAATGCCTAAACTTCCCGTGAAAGCTTCACTTGCTGAAACCCAGTCGGTTCAGTGAAATACGGCGGGGATTACTACATTGTTATCAGATGTGATGCAGCGACTAAATCACCAAGATTATACCGTGGACGGGGTTCAGTTGAAGTGTTTATAGAGTTTAGAGTGGAAGAGATCCAACAACTTTCTCCGCCGACGACTACTTGCATAAAACAACGTCTGGTCCACGTTTGGCTGCTGCACTCTCGCTGTCTGCCACGCTCTGCACCTGCGCACCGAAGTGCTGCTGATAGCGAATGCCTTCGAGATGTTTCGAGATACCGTACTGAGCGAGTACAAGCTCGACCACCGCACTACGTTTCATCATATGGAATGGTGTGGGATGTCCTGCTATCAAAATTCCAAGTGTAAATGGAATTGTTTATAGACATTAATCAGCATTCATTTGTGGATCTTGGTATCAGCGGTGAGATTTTAAATAGTGAATAACTGTTACGATCGCGCGTAACAACAATATAGACCGACACGACGTCCTCGCCCCAGGCATTTACAACATGTACCTCGATACAATCTTGTATCTGTGGGCGATGATATAGGTGAGTTTGCATTAATGAAACCCGGGCACGTGGATATACACATAAATGTATACGAGCAGCAGCCACGTTGGATACTTCTTCGAAGTTGTCTTGGAATACCATGACGATCTTCACCACGCCATTATGATTAACCACTTGTCCCATAGGCTCATTTGGTGTGGTTTTGACCGAACTAGCGTGGACAATTTGGGGAGTAAGTTTACTGGATACCCCATGCTGGTTTTAAATCAGCACCCGAAATTACGTCGTCCACGTCAGAATCCAGCAGTTGTACGTGTGTGTCTAAAGTCCACCGGATGTTTCGGTTTCATTATGTCGTGGATTGCTCCGTAATCAGATGAATACGGCTGGCACAAATGAGTTCGAGAAAGTCTTCCTCAAACTTAAGTACAATGCCGTATTTGAGAAAACCATTTAACATCAACCGAATTGCAATCTTGGATTTCTGTAGTGTCTAGGACCACTTTCGTTGCCTCTAAGTTTTGAGGTCAAACTGTCAGTCGTGTTACACCGAAAGGCGACCGACAATGGTGCGATTTGGTGAGATGATGCTGCCAATGTTTTGGTGTAAAAATTAACATTATGTATACCTGTGTTAGCCGCTTCGGTATGAGAAGAAGCATGTTTGATGTCGTTTATGGACTCCTGAGGCACATGAACGCTGTCATTTCATACTCCCACCACAGACGCGTTTGAAAGCAGCGTTCAGTTGTTTTCGTGTCTAATAAATACAAGATGTCAGCACACCAAGACATGTATTCATAGCCTTTCAGTCTATGGCTTAGGTGAACGGCAGACAGCTCACTAGCATAATGATATTGAACAGGTTATGAGTGGCTGAAGATTCTCTGCGTTAATGAATACCAGCCACACTCCGGAAAAATTTGCTTGACTTTGAAAACAATCTCGTCGCACGTGCTTATCACAGGCTACCGTAGCACATGTAACAACATGGAAATGTTCACACGCTTGTAGAGATTTACCACAAAGTCTTCACTGTGTTATACCAGATATATTACTTCTCGTTGCAACACCTAGGCCCGGTTAAACAGTTCATGATCGCCACGCACTTTCATGCACGCTCTACTGATGTCCTTGCTGGCGGGTTAAATACATTTTGCCGTGATTCTCTCAGACAAGACTGTTGACGGAAAGTCACGGGTGATATAATTAGGGTCGTCCACGTATCAGTAAAACAAACAAAATCGAACAACACAATTTAGAACACGTGTATTGCCATATCATGAAGTTAAGCTGGGTCTTGGTCAAAGCCAGCTTGCTAAAATAACGTGCATAATATGAAATGTATTGTGGAGTCAGACTGAAACCTTTCTATAATGAACCAGATAGGTAATGTCCCAGTGTTATTAACTCAAACGCAGCTTAATGAGCCGAATGCGGTCAAACAAAAGATAAAAGCCCACAGTAAGATCAAAGGCTGAGGTGATGTAAATGCAAAAGAGCGATGCAATATTTCCATTTCCTGCGAGAATTGCAGCGCTGGTGGGAGCTGTGACAGCGTAAGAGACTGTTGGAACAAACAAAAGTTAATCGGGGGATCTAGAAAAAAGGAATATAGCTTCGACTACCGGGGTGGACTCAAAGCGGATGGGATCTTTGGTTGTGGTATCATCCTTAGCGTCCATGTACGCGTGTCCGTTAGCCAGTTTTGAGCTACTCATGGTGACAAAATCAATAGATACGACTTTATTCAGGATAACTTGTGTTGGTTAGTCCCCACATTTGGGACAGAGGCATCATCAACCTGGTATCATCATCAGGACATGGACATTTTTTTTATTGCGTCACAAAAACGACGACATATTTACACCTTTTGTGTTTTGACTCGTATGGGCCCTCACCGACATGTGGAAATGTGGATTATTTACAAGGTGGCTTTACACGAGCGTATTTAATTAAACAATTAAACGCTGCCGTTGAAAACACAAATGAATGGTCCTACATATTGATTTCGCCGTTGGAGGGCAGCTTGCACTTGTGTGTTTACCGAGTAAATTCTTCAGCGAAGTGTGGAGCTATCTTTTGTTAAATGACATAGACAATAATTACATCACATTATAACTTATAAGTAAAGTCGCACTGCGAACACCATATATCCTGATCTGTCGTCGCATAATGCGCAGATAAGGATCTATGTTGTTGGTTCTGCTGTCACGGAATTGTATAAATCCTTTTATTTATTAAATACACGCACACGGGTTTTCTTTTTTTGTGTACATTAATACCTGAGGGTGATTTATGTATATTGTACAATATTTCGAAATAGTGAGTTCGGTTCATCCTATGCCGCACGTGCGAAATGCTTTCGATGGGAAGAACCGAATACTTCCAGCGCACAGACGATGTATTGCGGCATCGTCTGTGTATAAATACTTCACCGTAGGTCTAAATCTTTACATTACGGAAAGTCTTGTCAGTGAGCGGTCTGATTCACTCTGTTGTTCACTGGAACAGGAGTAATGTCAGGAAGATGCAAGGGAGGACATTTCGTGTATAAGCCCGAACCACGAGGCGAGAGTGAATCAACTGGTACTTCTTAGGAAGTATAACCCATAAAACAAATCTACAATACCATGGCAACAAACAGGAACGGATATGAACTTTGATTCATGACTATGGATTAAATCAAGAATAATGGAACTCTTGACTTGGAATTTCTAAAGAAATAAAACCGATAAAACATACCATAAAACAAATCATACTACGTAACAGCAACGGATCAGGAACAGATACGGACTTCGATTCAGGACAATGGATAAAATACATATAGAACTTCAAATAAGGTACTTCTTATGAAGTATTAACCATAAAATGCGACTCTTCACGTAGCCTAACCAAGAACACGATTAGCAAACCCATTGAATACAACAGAACGGAGGTGAATATTACATACGTATTACAAACAGGACAGAACTTATTCTAAACGAAGCGAAGTAAAAAGGTCTCTAAAACAGGAAATATAGCACAAAATTACTCAAGTGCTGAGACAACAATATAACCCATGAAAACGAACTCGCACAATTTAACAACGAAACAGAAAAGAAACCAAAAAAACCCCCAGATTTCATGCATACAGAATTACTGTAATATGCATTTTGCCTTTTCTCTCACTCGTTTTCTCTATCTTCCACACTTTTAATAATCTAATTGCAGAATTGCAAACACCAAACAAGCACACATGCTATTAGACACATTATTTATTAATTACTAAATAATCATTTTGTCTTCAAAATCTGCTCAGGCCACTTTGCATTGATCTGAAAATTTTAATTTATATATTTACTACACTAAAAAATCTACTTTCCCATTTTAAACAGATTATAGATAGACTATTACCCAAACCAAAATCTAGATAGTGCCAGTCCTCTCACTAAACTCGGGCGCAAGTCAGCAATGCAAACACACCACCTAACAGAGGATAAAATCCGATTCTGGTAAAAGTAACTAAAATAAACAAACCTTAATAGGGAGCGGAAACCTGACCCCTTAACGGTGACAAGGGTAGGGGAGTACGAACCCAAGTTCAAGCATGCAGGATCTAGGAATGGAAAATGCCCCCGGAACTCTAAGAGAATGTGGGGTCTATGTCCATGGATAATCCTATTCTGATTGATTTTAAGGAGTGGTTGGGAGCAAAGAGTCCTCCCAACCAGAAACTCCACCGGTATGTTAGTCAAGGTTATTACATTCCAGCTTCTCGAATGAATCCCCAGACAAAAAACTTGTTTTGAGGAATTTACGAGCTCCATGGGGCGTAAGTACATACCAGGACTTAGCATAAGGGATAACTAAACAACATTGATAGAACAGAACCAAGGCCATCCCTGACAACAATTACTTATTTAGCACTATTACATTTTGCATCAACACTGCACATCTGTCATGGGTGGGCAGGGAAACAATGCAAAACACACACAATTGGAAACCCAGGGTGTCATCTATTGACTTCAAACCAGCACAAAGCTGGGGAGAAATGTGAGATGTCAACAAATACTTTAAGGACTTGCATCTCTTCAGCTGTAGAGGTATGTGAGTTATTAATTTCTTGTGTACAAGTTATAACCATTGTACTACCACGTTTATTTTTGTATATTTTCTGTGTAGCTTCGGCTTACGTAAGATCATGCAAATATTTTCTATTTTTGTTTGTGACTTAGCAAGAGATTTATTTTAGCAATATATAAAGTTGCATTTTTAAGAAATGTTTAGTACCGTAGGATTCTTGTGGGACACAGTCAGGTTCACTTCTGAACTTGTGTATTGTTTTGTAATTTTTGTGCCGATAATGAAAACTGTGTAGCTTACCGTAAATAATGTCATTACGTTTTATCGAATATGCCGGTGTCATGCATATTACACGATGTTAGATGTATTTTTTTGGCACGACACGATTGTCAGATGATGTTTTGATGTAAGACATAGAAAACAAAACAAAACAATTTCAGAATTCGGTATAACGGTTTTCATGGATTTCGTGTGTTTGTGTGTGTGTTTGTGTGTGTGTTGTACTTGACAAAGGTCATCACTGTTAATAACAATAATCGGAATATTCACCATCATATTCACCATCTTTAGCTGCCTGTTTAATGGCTCAACGTCCTTATTCCTTATATCAAGGAATTTTGTTAGACCGGTATTACATTTTCGATCATTAGAGATCAATGTGGAAAATTATATTAATCTCTGACTACATTCTCTTGTAACAACGCATACTTTCGTTTAACCAGGGATACCTATCTGCTAAGTGGATAACGAAACACAGTCTCATTGATGCTGACAGGAACCACATTCAAAATAATTGCAAAAGCATCAGCAATATATGTAAAAGATGAGTTCCATAGTTCTTAAAATTTCATCGTTTGCATTCTTTATTTTCTTCGTCAGCAGCACAATGCACGTCTATTGTCAGGGTGTGTTGGTATCGGTTTGTATTACTCTTGTACGTGTGATGCATTCATACCCGGGATAAAGCCTTTCGCCATGGATACCTGATTATTTCTGTTTTTCTTTCCATTTTATCAAACTCACTGATTCACTTACTAGTATATAAGGAATCCAAATGTGCTACAAAAAGATAGTTTCTTGATGGGTGTTTCAGTTTGTGTCCTGTAGCAAGGAGAAAATCAAGAAAGTTGGTAGTAGTGAATGGGGGCACTTTACGTACAGTGGGAATTAGCATTACAGACCCCCCCTGGGTAAGATTACGTACAATGGAAATTTAACATGGCGAAAAATCATGGGTCAGATTACGTACAAGGGGAATTAACATGGAGAAAAATCGTGGGTCACTTTACGTACAAGGGGAATTTAACATGGGGGAATAGAGTTTGGGCTTGTCTAGGGACAAGGGGAACTGAACATGGGATTTTTTTTTTAAAAAAAAATTTAAAAAAAGGGTAGGCAATTGGAAAGTCATTCTCTTTTCGAGAAATATGCGTGGCCCTGAAAAGGGCCTTTGGGTTTATGTTAATGTATCCATTAACATAAAGGGCACCGCATTGATCTTCTTCTTGTCCTTAGGCTGCGTCTCACTGTTGCCCCGTAAATCAGCACTCTTTTGAGGCATCCTTGTCTTTCTACGTAGATTCTACGTATCCACAGACTGGTGTTTGTCCTGTGGACAACGGTCCACTTGGATCGGACATACATGAGCATGTCCGTCCTGAACATCATGGAAGACACAAGGGTGGATGATTCGACTGTGGTCCACATCTTGAAGCGACGAGAACAGGTGAATCAGTGCAGTGAACTGCGCTTATTTATAGGTAGAGGAAGGATTGAAACGGATTGAGTTCATTCACCAATCCGAACACGCGTTACAAAATTCAGTCAGCCCGCATCCAATCCGAAGAGAGCAGTCTGTGACGTCACGTGGTCTATATAGATTCGCTAGCGCTTGTGTGTAGTCAATCTATGTGACAGTGATTCAACATGACGGAAACTCAGAAAACGATCCATTGGGGTGCACCAGCAGGGGAGACTGTCCAAGGGAACCCGGACTTACTTTCAGAAGAGGTACATTGGGATTTTGTCGATTTTCTTACCTCGCAAGAATTTGTTCCGGAACCTTCGTTACCTTCTTCATTACCGCAAGTGGAGAATTTTAGACAGAAACAGAAAGAAGAATTGGAGAAATTTATACAACGACAAAAGGAAGCGGAACAAGCTTTTCTCCTACAGCAACAGCAGCAAGAAGAAGAGGTAAGAAAAAAACAACAGCAAGAAGAAGTAGCAGCAGCAAAGAAACAAGAGGGTGAAAATCAAACGGTCACGGTACTGTTGGACATTTTAGCGGAGTTAAGAAGTCTGAAACAAATGTATCAGACTTCTTTATTACGACCGAAGAGAATACGACCTTCCCGAGCTAAACACGTCAACCCTGTGACTAAGACTACCGTACCACCCTTAGTGATTTCAACCCAATCATCATCAACATTACGCAGTCCAGAACTAGGCCTCGGCCGTGGCAAAGGCTTAAGGCAGTTAAAGTTGATTGCTTGAACTCACCCCTACACCAAAATAAAAAGGCCCTTTTCAGGGCCACCCACATTTCTCGAAAAGAAATACAATTTCAATTTGCCAATAACTCAAAAAAAAATAAATAGTAAACAGCCTATTTTACCCTTATAGTACGTATCTGTGTATGAGTGCGTGAGTGTACGTTCTTATTTTAAAATCATAACTCAAAGACACTTACCTTATATCATTAATTTATTCTTTTATCCATTGTTACAATCCAATTCACAATTCACAACACAACACTTTAAAAAAAGTTCATTGACTTCTTCTGTCTCCTTGTTTAGTCTCTCTGTTTTTTAAATTTCTTCACCGTCACACTCTTTTCCTCTTCTTCCTCCTCAATTTCTTCCCTTCTTCTTTTCTTCTCCTGTTTCTTTTTCTTCACCTGTCTGCTTTCTTCCTCTGAAAAATCCCTCTCTTCTTCCGAAGAATCCCTCTCTTCTTCTGAAGAATTCCTCTTTTCTTCTGACTCCTCTTGTTTCTTTTTCGGGCAATCTGGAGACCAATGTCCTTTTTCTTTACAATAATAACAGGTATCTTGACTTTTGTCTTTTTTAGCCCCTGTTTTTTTTTCTTTTTTGACTGTCTGGACACTCTGAAGACCAATGCTCTTTCTTCTGACAGATATAGCAAGTATCTTGACTTTTATCTCGAAAGGAAGGAGAGTAGTCCGTGGGCTGGTCTGAAGAGAATTTTCTAATGACCCCTCGCAAAGCTCTGATGAAACGTTCGATTTGGTTAGTTTCTTCCATCGTTGTGCTCGGCTTGAGAGTGAAATGAATAGTGAAAAGGACAAGACACACACCCTTCTATATACGCTGGTCTGCCATGACTATAAATTAGTCTATGGTGTTTAAACTTGAGTCATTTGACGTTTTTCACTCAAGATGAAACGATCATATTCATTTGAGAAGAAAGAAAAAGAAGAAGAAAGTAAGAGGCAAAAACGTGATCTATCGCCTCGTACCAGGGCTGAAATCTTGGCACAAATTCATGCCAGTGATTTTGAAGAGGACATGAGTGAATCAGAATCCAAACCCTCTAAACCAAGTTCACCACCCTTAGTCAACCCTGAAAAATACTATTCCATTCGAGAGACGGAAAAGCGCTCCTCTAGAAAATTTAGAACCACGGCTTACAAATGCACAGTGAAGTTTAAAGATTTCAAGGCTGAAGTGCCGTTAGAGAAAACAGAAGTGTTTATCACTGGGGTGTGGGATTCTTTGCTCACTGCACTCAAGCGACAATGTCAACCCAAAGAACACGATCGCTTGAGACTTTCCATACAACACGACGGTTTGAAATCCCCTGTTTGGATCGAGTTTAGCACCCCTGCAGAATTGACCGCTTCCAAAGTCATGGGCAAGATTCAACACGTACAACAATCTAATGACCAGTTTGACATCACCGATGGAAAAGCCACACTGGACATGACCCACGTCTCTCCTCCTCAAGGGACTGGACGCAAAAAGATGTTATTGGTGGACGACCTTCGCAAGACAAAAAAGAGTCTCGTCCGAATTCACAACCCTCAAGACCAGATGTGTTTAGCCCGAGCCATCGTGGTGGGACGAACCTATGTCAACAAGAACGACACGGTAGAATGGAAAAGAACCTGGAACACTATTCAACGTTCCGATCGAGCCAAACAACGAAACGAAGCAGAACTCCTGTTGCAACAAGCCGGACTGTCCAAAGACACACCCTGTGGCATTCCTGAGATGCAAAAATTGCAAGATGTCCTAGCTCCACGATACACCTTGAAAGTGCACCCTCAAGAAATGCGCGGGCCTCTGTTGTTTCGAGGCCAGGATTTTAAGGATGGAAAATACATTCATGTTTATTATCACGATGACCATTTCGATACCATTACCACCATCACCGGATTCCTGGGATACAGTTATTATTGTGAGAAATGTGATTATGGTTATAACAATCGAGAACAACACAAGCATTGTCGAATGAAATGCCCAGGATGTTTGGCCTCTCCACCCTGTCTGAGCGAAGAACCAGTGCCTTGTTCAACTTGTCTGCGCACGTTTGTCAGCCCTACCTGTTACCAACAACATTTGAAGACGCAAGGTTCACAGAAGAAATGTGCTTGTCAACTGCTGAGAATGTGTCCTACCTGTGGACAAGGCATACGTACCAATAGTACCAAAGCACACGTATGTTCAGGAAAAAAAAATGTCACATTTGTCACCACATCGTGGATTTGGAACACCAATGCTACGTGCAAAAATACCAACCCCACCAGAGAAAGAGGACGGTCACAAGAAGAAAGACAATTTCATCTTTTTCGATTTCGAATGCATGCAAGAGACTGGCATTCACATTCCTAATTTCTGCGTGGCTCATCGAGCGTGCGAGAAGTGCATTCAAGAACCTATCTTCAGTCATTGCCCTCACTGCAGCAAAATTCCTGGAGGACGTGAAAAAATCTTTCGGGGACCGAACACGTTAGCCGATTTTGCACAATGGGTCTTAGACCCCATCGACAAGACATGGAGCCAAGAGGACATCGAACGTTACGGAGATTGTCATCGTCATGCCACGGTGATGGCTCACAATTTCTCCGGATACGATGGACAGTTTCTGCTCAGATACTATACGGAACATGGCACCGAACGTCCTAAAGTGACTTTGAACGGAGCCAAAATCATTTTCATGCAAGTGGGACAAGTACAGTTTAAAGATTCGATGAGCTATTTGGCCATGCCTTTGAGTCAAATGCCTAAAACGTTTGGAATGACAGAAATGGCTAAAGGGTACTTTCCACACTTTTTCAATACGAAAGCCAATCAACACGCCATTCTACCCCATTTACCTGAGGCTCACTATTACGACCCCGACAACATGCGTACCGAACAACGAGAAGCTTTCTACGCTTGGTACCAGGCTCACGCCTCGGACCCTTTCGACTTTCAGGAAGAAATGCTAAAGTATTGTCGTTCCGACGTGGACATTTTACGGCGTTGCTGTGGAAAATTTCGAGAACTGCTCATGGAACACGGAGGGGTCGATCCTTTGAAAGAAGCTTGCACCATTGCCAAAGCGTGTTCCTTAGTGTATCGACAACGATTCATGCCTGAAAACACTGTGGCTGTCATCAGTCCTCAAACGACCCACTTTGTCAAACGTCAATACTCGGTCAAAGCCCTACGTTGGTTACATTACTTGTGCGACAAGGAAGACAAGTGGATTCAGCATGCCCGCAACGGAGGGGGTGAAAAGACCATCGGAACGTATTCGGTCGATGGCTGGGACTTAGAAAACCCCAAGATCGTGTACGAGTTTAACGGTTGCTTATTTCACGGATGTCCCGTCTGTTACCCTGATCGTAGCACTAAAAATCAGTTTTTACAACGAACCATGGAAGACTTGTACCAGGACACATGTCAGCGGCGCCTAAAGTTGGAACAGGAAGGATACCAAGTGGTGGAAATGTGGGAACACGAGTACGATCACCGTATGAAAACCGATCCCGAGTTTAAACGCCTCGTGGAAAGTTACCAGTTTATGGACCCCCTGAACCCGAGGGATAGTTTGTACGGAGGAAGGACCAATGCCACCTGTTTGCTGTACCAAGCCGACGAAGAGAAAGGAGAAGAAATCAAATACTTGGACGTGTGTTCGCTGCATCCCTACGTGTGCAAATATTGTCGCTTTCCTGTAGGGCACCCACAATTGCTGACGGAACACATCGACCTGTAAAACATTCGACAATACGAAGGTTTGATCAAGTGTAAAGTTTTGCCTCCCACGAACCTATACCATCCCGTGTTACCTCACCATTGTCAAGGCAAACTGACGTTTCCCTTGTGCCGTACTTGTGCTGAAACGTGCAACCAAGACCAGCCTTGTCAGCACACCCAGGAAGAACGTGCCTGGACGGGAACCTGGGTCAGCGTAGAATTGTTCAACGCTCTGGACATGGGATACTAACTGTTAGAAGTGTACGAAATTTGCCACTTTCCCAAGACACAACAATACCACAAGGGTGATCCCAGTCAGAAAGGCATTTTCGCTGACTACGTGGATGCCTTTTTGAAGCTGAAACAAGAAGCCAGCGGCTATCCTTCCTGGTGTCACACTCCCGAAGACCAAATGCAATTCAAAGAGAAATACTATGAACAAGAAGGTATCTCTTTAGACCACATCGAGAAAAACGAAGGCAGGCGATCGTTTGCCAAAGTGATGTTAAATTGCTTGTGGGGTAAAATGGCACAACGACCGTGTTTACCCAAGACGGAATATTTGACAGAACCTTCCCGCTACTTCCAGATGATTCACGACAAAACCAAATACATGAAACACGTGGACGTCGTTCGAGAGGATTTGATCTTGGTCAATTACGAAGAAGATCTGGACTTTGTACAAAACGACCCTTTTGGAAATGTCATCATTGCGGCTTACGTGACAGCTCATGCTCGCTTAAAATTGTACGAAGCTTTAGAACTGTTAGGAGAACGCGTCCTGTACTTTGACACGGACAGTTGCATTTACATCCATCACCCGAGTCAACAGCACCCTGACATCGAAGGAGACCGTTTAGGAGCCTGGACAGACGAGCATCCCGACGACAAGATTCTAAGTTTCGTCAGTGGCGGTCCTAAAACTTACGGCTACGAATACCGGGACAAACAAGGAGAAGTGCACACGACGTGCAAAGTGAAAGGACTGACTCTGAATTATCGTACCAGTCGAGTGGTCAACTTTGGGGTATTGAAAGAAGCCTTGCAATCGGGAGAGGATGAACACTTTAAAGTGACCACCTATCAACCGAACAAGATTGTACGTTTACCCACTCACCAAATCGTCAGTCGACCCTTGGAAAAAGTCTATCAAATCGTGTACCAGAAGCGAGTGCCACTTCCCAATCATTTCACTTTGCCGTATGGACATGTTGGTATAAAACTTTGGGTGTAAGCGGATAGCCACCCACCAGAAGGATGACTTCGCCACAGCAAGAATCGAGTGGGAAACCCGATGAGAACTCCAAGTTCAAACCCTACCATTTTCCAGTCTTCTTACCTGACTATTGTGATTGTGCCCGTCGATTGGACACGTTTCAGAAATGGCCTACGGATAGGGAAGGATTACCTTCTTCGCATGTTTTAGCTAGAACAGGATTTGTCTACTTGGGACCTGAGTCAGGATTGGGATACGAGGTACAGTGTTTCGCTTGCGGACTGAAGTTACGAATGGATCTATGTATCTATAAAGATTCAGCTATTCTGGAACATACTCGATGGTCTCCGCACTGCCCTTACCTTTCTATGGCCTTTCCACCCATCACACTACGGTACAATGTTGACGGTACCTTAGAGACGGTACCTTCCAGAACAGGACATAAAAAACGTAAAAAAGGAAAGATGTACAAGCTGGAGACTGCATTGAGACTAGTATAAAAAGGGGGCTATGGTCAAGATCGATAGTTCATTGTGACTACCAAGACCGAGCGAACAAGATGAATACTTTCAGAGAAACACAAAACAAGTTGTTTAGAAAGGCACAATTCAAGTATGAGGCTTCTGAAGTGGAATGCGATTGTGAGCCTTGCGATGGGTACGATGCTGTACGTTGTGACCTGAGCGATGCCGTAAAGCATCATGGGAACTTTGTTCTCACGACCCCTATCATGGAAAGTGATGCTGTGCGTGTCAAACCTGAGGGATGCGAAAGTGATGCCGCTCGTCCTCTTGGACATTTTACTGGGTTTCGTTTTAAAGGGGAATGTTCACCTTCACGTCTACCCCCCTACGGATGTCATCCAGCCCTGAGCAAACTCCTACCCATGTCACCCAACCCTCATCGAAACGAACCTGTGAAAGACGAATATTCGTTTCCTGTGCGTTTGTCGGAATACTGAGACTTTGAAAATCGTCTTCAATCGTTCAAAGGAAAATGGCCTAAGTATCTGGGAGGCCCGACCCCCGAAGAATTAGCCAGAGCCGGATTTTTCTACTTGGGCGAAGGAGATAAAGTCAAGTGCTTCAGTTGCGGTGTGTCACTTCACCACTGGGAACCGCAAGATTCGGCCTACGTAGAACATGCTCGATGGTCACCGAATTGTCATTACTTACCCTTAGTGGGACCGAGACATTGAAGTAACTTACCATAATCTGTTCATGGATACTTTACAAGAGAACATTCGTGCTTTGCCTGTGGAGTTGAGATAACGCATTTACCGAGAACTGGTCAAAATACAAGTGAAACGTAAAGAACAATTGCATCCGTTACGTCACCGGTGTTTGAACCACTGGTACCTGAAGGCTATACAAGGACTGATTCAATTGAAAGTGTTCCATTGGACAGACATTGATCAACGATCCCCTGGTTTTAAAAAGGATTGGTTTGTTATGGACGATTCTATCTACTACATCATTGTAAACTTACTGCATCGAATTCCAGAGGAAGAGTTAACGAATTACCAACATCTTGAACACAATGTCAACTTAGTGAAAGAGGAAACTTCTGAACGAATTGTAATGTGTAGATTAGTGACTAAACGATTTAAATTCGACACTGAAGTAAAACCATGTTTGTGCAAAGAGTACATTTCTTGTGTCAGACCAAAGAGGATTTAGTATGACCTATTCATGGATACTTTGCTAGAGAACATTCGTGCTTTGCCTGTGGAGTTGAGAGAACGCATTTACCGAGAACTGATCAAAATACAAGTGAAACGCAAACGCAAAGTTATTAAATTATGCTCTGTTCCAAAGTACAAGAAGACTGATTATGAGTGGATATTACATTAGGCACAAAGTTAAACAAGGCTATTGGCCACCACTTAACGATTCCAAAAACAGTGTATATACTTATGGATACTTTACAAGAGAACATTTTTGGCTTGCCTGAGGAGTTGGGAGAAAGGATTTACCGAGAGCTGGTGAAAATACAAGTCAAACGTAAAGAACAATTGCATCCGTTACGTCATCAGATCTTTAACCACTGGTACCTGAATGGTATAAGAGGACTGATTCGTCAGAAATGTTTTCAGTGGTCAGACCTTGTTGAACACTTTCAGTTTGTGAATGATGATGAACTAGACGTTCGTAATTTTGGTTACTTCGAGATTCACTTATTGCAACGTATTGAGGAAGACGTGTTAAAGGATTACCAACATTTGTTACATGGAATCTGCTTAGAAAAAGACGAAACATCTAGACAAACTCTGACGTTTCAGTTACAGTATGTAACATTTAAATTCCCTACTGGAGAACGAACATGTTTAGTTAGAAATTACCTTTATTGCTTCCGAAACAAAGACACTATAAAATCAAGTTGCCATGCCACGGATTATGTCACATATTATTGAACAGATTCCGTGGAAGGAACTCAATGACCATATTCAAACCGTGGATCATTACCATCGATTATTACAAGAACTGTATCCATTCAATTGGGTCGACAAGTGGTGTGTGTCTTAGTGACTTGTTTTCTGGGATTTCGTTTACCAGCCGATTCTTTGTGGACTCTTTACGATCAGTACTTACCACCTCAATGGCCTTAAATGGTCACGAAAAACTCCTTTTGCTCAAAGCCTTGCGGTTTCATCTGGATACTTGTCGACCTCAACAGGAAAAAAAGATTCGTCAACTTTTAGCTACCCAAGACGTGTATGACGATGTGTGTGTAGCTTGTGACTTACATCCCCATTGGACAGATGTCCGTGCCTGGAAAGAATGGGGTTTTGAGGCTTGGACCCAAGAAGTGGCCCAGTATGCACGAGAGTTGTTCAAGGAAAAAAGTTACTTTTCAACCCGTGTTAGTGACGGTGCCAGAAGAACCTGTCACCCAGGACGGGACTGTCGTGGACAGGCCTGAAAGACCCTTTCGGGAGGACACTTGTGTGATCTTACCCCCTACTATAGAACTGGTTAGAACATTACCCAAAACATGTTGTTGTACAGACACTTGTGTTTATTCCACGTTAATGGTTATCATGTGCCTTTTATTCTTGTACTTAAGCCTTTGGCTTTTATGTATTTTTGTCTTTCGTATTCATGTTTGAAACATTCAATAAACGTGTTCTGAAAAAAGTATATAAACTCTTGTCTTGTTTGTTTTCGTGTCACAAGTGACATTTCTCACACTATGGTTACCTCTCCTGCCTCTGCTCCCTCTTCCTCTACTGTCAAAGTCATCGACGAACACTTAGATCGTGCCAGTTGGGAGGCTTTGTATCTTCGCCATCCCTTTAACATGCTCATTGCTGGACCTAGCGGTTCAGGCAAAACCGAATTCGTCAAACGTTTGATCGAACATAAACATCATTTGATCGATCGGCCACCTCAGCGGATCGTGTGGTGTTACAAAGAGTGGCAATCGGCGTACAGCCTCTTGCGAGAAAGTCAAGGCGATTCCATCGTGTTTGTGGAAGGCATTCCTAAAGAAGACGACGGCATCGTCTCTGACTCCCGTCAAACCCATTTGGTCATTTTCGACGACATGTTAGGAGAAGACGAAGAAGAAATTAAACTGTGGTTCACGCGCAAAGGGCATCACCGTAATGCCAGTGTCGTTTACATCACCCAAAATTTGTTTCAACAAAGTAAAGCCCATCGCACCATCAGTCTCAATGCGCATTACGTGGTCTTGTTTAAAAGCCATCGAGATAAATCGCAAGTGCAAGTCTTAGCCAAACAGTTAGGAACGCCTTGGCTGACTCAGTCGTACGACGATGCCACTCAAACACCACACGCTTATTTACTCGCCGATTTGAAACCTACGACCCCCGACGATTTGCGATTTCGTACCCACTTGTTTCACCACTGGTGCCAAGACGGAGGGCCTGTCCTGTACACGTCTCCGTCCTCGACTTAATTTCACTCCCCATAAAAAAATCTATAAAAACCTCAGACCTTTTTTCGTCTGTCTCACACAACGTCAACATGACGTCCCTTCAGTCGCATCTTCCCGTCAAATTGATTCGTGCCTTGTATGGCATCAGTCGAGAACAAAATCCACAAATACGAGCTCGTGTCTTAGAAGCTAGTCTCAAAGAAGTCTTACGATGGTTCACGGTGACGGCACGTCAAATACTCCAAGGAATCATTCAGCTTCCTCATCAAACCAAACGCTTTTTCGATCGAAACAAAGTCGCTTTGGTCCAACTGGCCGATCCCCGCATCGACACTCAAACCAAAAAACAAATCATTTTGAAACCTGGAGGGAGCGGTACTCTAGGAGGGGTCATCATTCGCTCTCTCTTAAGATGGGATCCTAATGCCCCCAAAGTTATACCCAAGAAAAAAGTCCAACGAAGCCCCAAGAAGAAGAAGAAAAAGACCAGGTCCCCAAGGAGAACTTCTCCAGTGGCGGGACCCTCCTCTTACCAGACACCACCCCGGAAAAAGAAAAGAAGCCCCCAGAAAAAGAAACAGAGAAAAAGTCCCCAGAAAAAGAAAAGCCTACAGAAGAAAACTAGTCGCAAGAGAGGCACTTCGGCCAGGACGCAACCTTACACTCGCAAACCACGATTTGCCACGGCAGTGACTGCGTCTCCGGCATCCTCACTTTCATCCACTTCTCCGTTGATGACACCAAGAACTGAAGAGTACTTGGAGACGTTGATTACACCAAGAACTTCTCCGGTGATGACCCCAAAAAGAACTTCCCCAGTGGCAGGACCCTCCAATTTAGTGGCAGTGGCTGCTGCTCACAAGGTACCTTCTCCCAAAATCAAAGTCCAAGAAAGATCGGGCATGTTACAAAGTTTACTGGATTTGTCCAAGCAAGAACTGGCTCGATTTAGTCCGTTGCGTACCCCTGCACGACGTGTCATGCCTGTCCTCAAACTGATACGACGTAAAGACAATCATTGGCGACGCGTTCCTGTATAAAAAAGGCGTGTGACCAAGTCGGGGGTATCAGTGTTTTTTGGTACTCCTGAAGACTCAAAGATGTCACCCTCCAGAAAACCCCAAGGAAAGAAAAGGAAAGGACTACCACCACGTTTAGTCAAACATGGGGACATGTTATCTATCCTGTCCAAAACTTCTCCACCTCTACGAAAAAAACTCATTCAATCGGCCTCCAAAGAGGTCATCAATACCGTGTGTGAATGTTGTTTGAATGTCTTGAAAGGCACGATCCCTTTGTCCAAACACCAGAAACAATGCTTAAGCAAACATCGTCACGTTCTTCGCCAAATGGTTCAAAAGAAAATTCCCATTCGTCAAAAGAAGAAGATGTTAGTCCAACATGGAGGCATTTTGCCTCTCTTGTTAGGCCGCATACTGAAAGGAGTCTTGGGAACCATGTTGGGAGGACTGGTGGGAGCAAGATAAAAAGGCCCTCGGAAGTCCCAAGATCTCAGAATCGACCCATGACAACCCCAAACGATGGATGGAATACCATCGTTGGCAAGAACAACGCACCCCGCATTTACCTCCCAATCCCAATTTGAGCGAGATGTCCCAGTTACAACACGAACTGCAGTCCTTGATGGATCGCCAAGATTTGTCCGAAACAGAAAAATCGCAAAACTACGGTCAACTCTTGCAACGACTGCAACTCTTTCACCAGAAAGCTTTAGACGAAACAGCTCTACCCACTTTGAAAGATTTTAAGACCTTGATGAAAAATCCAGCTCCATCATCACTACCACCACCACCACCACCACCACCACTACTACCATCCCCAGGGTCACCAGAGATGCTACCCCACGAAGACCTGAGGAAGAAGAGAAGCTAGAAGTGTTTCAAACACCGTCAGCAGCTCCCATTTCGAGTAAGATTGCAGCATCCTTGTTGACCCCGTCCCCCACACACCAACGAGAAGAAATGAAAGCTTGGGTTAAAAAGATGATGTCCACTCCTCCTTCGACAGAAGTGAAAAAGAAAGAAGGGAAACCAGAAGTGAAAAAAGAAAAGAAGACCAAAGCCATTCCATTGCCACCTCTACCTCCACCACTACCTTCGACTTCTACTCCCGTAGCCCATCGGACACGTAAATCCGTTTCTAAACCACCCTTTCGTCCCACCCAAAGTAGCATCACCGAAGAGTGGGTGACTTATTAACACACAAAAAAATGGAAAAAGTCTTAGCCAGCATTTACTACGATCCCTCCCATCAAGCAGGTTACGCAGGAGTTCAAAAATTGTATCGTGCTGCCAAAACGCGACTGAAAAGTCTCCGTTTACCTCAAGTGCAACGATGGTTACAAGAACAAGCTACCTACACTTTACACAAACCCATTCGACGCAAGTTTGCCAGAAGTCGCACCCGAGTGGAAGGCATCGATCATCAATGGCAAGCCGATTTAGCCGATGTCTCTCATTTGGCCAGCTACAATCGTGGCTACAAATATTTGTTTTGTGTCATCGACGTCTTTTCCAAATTTGCCTGGGTCGTGCCCTTGACTTCCAAATCGAGCAGCGAGTTAGTGCGAGCCCTGCAACGAGTGTTGAAACAAAGCGGTCGTCACCCTCTTCGATGGCAAACGGACAAAGGCACCGAATTTCTGAACCAAGCTTTCCAAAAAAAATTAAAGAAACGTGACATTCATTTTTTTTACCAACGAGAATCCCGAAACCAAAGCCAGCATCGTGGAACGTTTTCAACGCACTTTGAAAGAACGCATGTGGAAATATTTTACGCATCACCACACTCTGAAGTACATCGACATCTTACCGCACCTGGTGCAAGCGTACAACCAATCTTACCATCGAAGCATCGGACGTGCCCCGCAAGACGTGACTCCCGACAACGAAGTGCTGGTGTTTGAGCGTCTGTTTGGTACGTCCCCGACGAGGGCTGTCCCCAAGAAAAGTGGAATGTTGGCCGTAGGAGATTGGGTGCGCATTGGCAAAACCAAACGCACTTTCGACAAAGGTTACTTACCTAACTGGACGACCGAATTGTTTCGCGTCACTGGACGAGTGCATGGCCGTCATCCTGCCGTCTATAAATTGGAAGACATGAACGGAGAAGTGCTCAAAGGAACGTTTTATTTGCCCGAGTTACAACGTGTCACCAAAAAAGAAGACGTGTACGACATCGAAAGCATTCTCGAACGCAGAACCCGTAAAGTGGGCAAACGACGTGTCAAAGAAGTGAAAGTACGTTGGAAAGGATATCCACCCAGTTTTGATTCTTGGATCGACGCTTCGCAAGTCATCGACTATTAAAAGAAGTGACCATCATGCCCTTTCACACAGCAGACGCAGCTACGTCGACCACTCCTCCTTCACCTAGTTCTTCTGTGCAAGATTTACAAAAACAACCCTTGTGGGTGTGGTGTGGAGAACGTGTACCTAAAACGCAAATCGTCTTTTTCTGCCAAATCTTCGTGGTGTATTGTGTCATCGGGGCAGCCATTGCCAATTTGAGTTTGCAACAAGGAGACAAACAATTGTGGACCATTTTATTGAGCAGTTGCATCGGTTACCTGCTTCCCAATCCCTCCCTGAAATTCACCTCGAACGGGAACCACGGGAACCTTGTGTCCAGTGCCAGTGCCAGTCACCACTCCAACCACAACCAGAACCCCATTTTGGGCGGAGACACGCCTCTGACGTCCAGTAACTTCTCGGACAGCCACAGAACTCTGGAATTATGAGTCACCAAAACCAATTTTACTTACCTTACCCAGTGACAGTTCCATGGAGGTGTTTCCCAAGAACACGTTGTGCTGTTAAACGGCCAAATTACCTCAGGCCATCCCATTAGATCACGAAGCCCATTGGGAAGTGGCTTTAGTGGAAATCATTCACCCAACCCAAGTCCTCAATGTCCTTCCCAATCAAAATGTTTTTGATGTGGAAGTTTATGACGAGCAAATGCAACAGTACTTGGATACCCATGGCAAATATGACAAGAAAACCCCTGGCACAAGAAATCAAAAGTACACCACCTATCACTTGTTCATTCCCCCAGGCTATTATTTTAGTGGTCAACATTTGGTGAGCACCATTACCTCCACGTTTAATGTCGTGTTTCTGAACGCTTTGGAAAGTGCCAAAAAAAGTGTCACCATGGAATACCACAAAACAGCTCGTCGCTTCTTGATGAAATTTGACGGGAGTAAAATCCTGTCCATTTTATTTTGTCCTGAATTGTTTGACATGTTGGGCGGAGACATGGACATGAGAATGGCCATGATCAAGAAAAACGAATTACCCATCGTTTTCGACAACGAGTCTTTTAGCAAGTTATTTCGTGCCCCGGTAGAAATGAACCAAGGACTGAATTTGATGTTTGTGTACTCCGATGTGGTGGAGTACAACGTGGTGGGACACACCTCTGTACCGTTACTGCGTGTCATTCCTTTCAAAGTGGATTCTGCCACGAACGCTGACGAGGAAGGTGGAAACACTTACCACGTTCACCGCGAATTTGTCCATCCTCATTATTTACCCGTCAGCAAGTCTTATTTGGACACGGTCAACATTGCTATAAAAGGAGATTTGGGACAAAATATTCCATTCACCAAAGGAAAAGTCACGGTGAAACTCCATTTTCGAAAACGGTTCTCTCACGACTCTTAAGTCATGTATCCAGTGTACCAAGGGGTTGCACGACAGCGAGGACACGGTTTAGGAGACATGTTAAAATCGGCCTTTCGTTCGGTGGCCCCGGTGTTGAAACCAATGGTGACACGCGGATTGCACGCCTTGAAAGATGCGGCACTGACACAAGGCAAAGAATTTCTCCAAAATGTCATCATCGACAAACAAAACCCTAAAGAAACCTTCATGAGGGCAGGCAAAATGTCTTGCTGCAAACGGGCAAAGACCTTTTGGGCCGCCGAGACACACCTATAAATGCCCTGCACGCTACCGAGTCAGGCATTCAGCAAGGACAAGGCAGAAAGAGACGACGAAGAAAACACCCTTTCACCAGACTTCAAGCTAGAAAGGCCAAGAAAAGAAGAACCGTTCGAGACTTAGATGTTTTCGATTATTGAGAAAGAACAGAAAAAAATGATGCACCGAGAGTCTTGCGCCTGTTCCAAGACGGAACTGGATCTGTTTGCCATGCCCCCTACCATGATGACTATGCAAGAATCCCAGTGGGTGGAATTTCACCCGGTCTCCTCATTGACCGATTCAGCTCCCATCGAGTTTGAAATCAAAGGACAGCCCGAAGATTACATCGATCTGAATAGCAGTTACCTGTACTTGAAAGTGAAAGTGATCGAACCACCCAACGTTAACCTAGACAATGATGATGTAGTAGCTCCCGTCAATAATTTCATGCATTCCTTGTTCAGCGAAGTGGACTTGTACTTGAATAACAAACTAGTCAGCAGCAGCATGGATACTTACCCTTACCGAGCGTACCTGGAAAATCTCTTGACGTACGGAAAAGAAGCCAAGAACACTCATCTGGATGCTTGCGTGGTATGGAAACCTGACCAAGTGAATAGGTTCAACTCCGTTACAATTGCTGGGGATGCTCAAAATTTATCGGGATTTGTAGAACGACGAAAGAAAATTCATCTAAGTCGTAGTTTAGAACTGATGGATCGCTTGCATTTGGACATGTGGTTACAAGAAAAGTATTTGTTGAACGGGGTGGATGTCCGCTTGAGACTGAATCGTAGCACTGCTGCTTTCCATTTGATGGCTGCTGATGGTTCCACTTACAAAACCATCATCCAAGAAGCCAGACTCTACGTGCGTCGTGTGGAAGTGTTACCTAAAGTGGGAAACGACGTCAGTCAGACGTTGAGCAGAACGACCGCCAAGTATCCGATTCGTCGCGTGGAAGTGAAAACCTTCACCATTCCTGCTGGACACCGATCCATGATCGAAGATCATCTGTTCCAAGGACAGTTACCAAAGCGTTTGATTGTTGGTATCGTCAAGAATTCAGCCTTCAACGGAGCCTACAACGAAAATCCTTTTGAGTTTAAGCATTACAATGTGTCCAAGATCGAGGTCAGTCGTGATGGCAAGACCTTGTGTACCCGACCTTTCGAGCCTAACTTTGCCCAGAAGAATTACTTGAGATCGTACTTGTCCCTGTACGAAGCCACGGGACAGTTAGGAACCAACACCAGTCACGGTATTACGTACGAGGATTATGAAGGAGGCTATGCTTTGTGGGCTTTCGATTTCACTCCAGACCAAGGCAGCGACGAGGGACATTTCCACCCTATAAAATCTGGCCAGATTCGTGTGGAAATTCAGTTTGGAGTAGACGTTGTGTCTGTGGTGCCAGACCCGGAAGGTGCCACCATTAACCAGGGGCCTCTGAAGTTAAAAACAAACAGCCCTTTTCAGGGCTACCCAATACCCTAGAAAAGAAATAACCATCAATTTGCCAATGTGTGTAGGTAGAGTAGTGTGAATATAAACACTAACTCTTTTTTCATAGTGTGAGTGTATGTGTGTTTGTGTTAGTGTTTGTAACTGCTTACGTAAGTTTGTGTGAATAGAAGATTATGGGTTTCTTTATTGTTTCTTAGCGTATGTGAAGAGTATAGTTTGGGTTTTATTATAAGAAATGAGAAAGTAGGGGATGTTTTCCTTCACGTCCGCGCGTTGTTTGGGCATGATCTAGGTAAGATCATTTTTTTATGTCTTAGGGGGATGTTTTCCTTCACGTCCGCGCTTTTCGTATAAGAACCCACAGTATGCGTCGTTCACACCATTCTACAAAGAAGATGGCTTCGAACCAACCCTAACAAGATGCAAAAATTACAAGACGTTTTAGACAATTTAGGAATGATGGAGCAGATGTTAGTAAGACTCAATGAAGACCACTATTCCTATAGTCCCCATCGTGTAAAGATGGAAATTAATAACTTGAGAAAAGTAAAGGACATAATAAGTGGTGTCATGAAAGAGATAAAGGAGGAGAAGGAGGATGAAGAGGAAAGGATAAGAATAAGAAAATGGAATGAAAAAATTGAAAAAGAAGAAGAAATGAGAAGAGGAAGAAAGAAGAGGAGGAAGAGAAGAAAGAAGAGGAGGAGGAGAAAAAAAAAGAAGAGAAAGAGTGTAGGAGAGAAAATAAGAAGTTGGTGGAGAAAAAGAAGAAATTAGAAGCAGAAGAAGAAAAACCAAAGGCCCTTTTCAGGGCCACGCATATTTCTCGAAAAGAGAATGACTTTCCAATTGCCTACCTTTTTTTAAATTTAAAAAAAAAAAAATCCCATTTTCAGTTCCTATTGTCCCTAGACAAGCCCAAACTCTATTCCCCCATGTTAAATTCCCCTTGTACGTAAAGTGACCCACGATTTTTCTCCATGTTAATTCCCCTTGTACGTAATCTGACCCACGATTTTTCGCCATGTTAAATTTCCATTGTACGTAATCTTACCCAGGGGGGTCTGTAATGCTAATTCCCATTGTACGTAAAGTGCCCCCATTCACTACTGTTGGTATCACAAAAAAGTCCAAATCTCAGTACTGGTCAATCAATCATTAATAAGTAAAATGTTCGCTGTGTTTAAATATTTTATTTGGCATACATGAAGTCTGAAAGCCTCAGACAAATAATTATTTTCCTTCTATATTATTTATTGTCATTCATTATTGTGTATTTCTCAGCGCAAGTTATATTTGTGACTTTCTGCATACAGTATTACTACATGCAGTCCCGAAAGTATCGTAAAGAGATGACCGGCTTGCTTTCATTCATTAGTATGGCAAGGAAATAACTCAAGGGACGTAACAACAAGTTACCTAATGACATGTAACAGAATGAGACTTTACATTCCTTGGTGTTTACGTTAAATTATCATAACGTCTATAGTGACCAATCCAAGCCAAATTCGCACAAGCTCCATAGTTACCCATCGATGTTCAATTTTCATAAAGTCCATATTATCCCATCCATATTCAGTTCTCATAAGGACTCTAGTATCCCATTCATGTTATATTTCAATAGTATCCATAGTGTAAAAATCCACGTTTTCTCAACCCCACTGTTTCATACGGGGTTATTTTTGTTTAAAATCCTTTTCTGTGCGAGAAACGAGCGTTTCAGACCATTCGGCGAATAGGGAGAAATATAATTTATCCCCGTGACTGGGATTTCCATGTCTCGGTGAAAACCCCAACGTAGATTATTTTTCTCACCCAATATTTTCCTTTAGTTTAAAAAGACCTCTTCACTTTTGCAATATAGTTCACTCGCAAATGTTTACATGCGACTCATTAGTACAAATATGTTAATGGGAGCTGTGGCGTGACCATTCCGAAGTACACAGTTTATACACATGATCAAAAAAAAAAATAAATAAATAACATAAAACGTTACATAATCACATTTATCACACTTAATATATGGATGTCATATGAAATTAACAATAAATAATTAATATTTATTAAAAGAAAATATTTCATTTTCATTCGTTCCGGTTTGGAAAAGCTATTTTGTAAATAATGAACTATACTGGGTTCACATCTTAACTGTAATATAACGTTATAGGCTATAACGAAGAATAACATGTTGCAGAGTGACCGTGCTTGGATTATTCATGGGTAATTCGAGAAATGAGTCACTATCGTATATTAGTCTCCTTTTCTTTGGAGGAAGTGAAACTGTTTGTGACATACTTGTGTTGTAATTAATATTCATTGTAGCATTACCCCCATGCATGAAAGACTCTCCAATACAAAACCTAGGTTCTTGGAAAATTTATATTGTCTGTCTTGGAAATATGACAAGTGCTGCTAATAGCAGTGAAAGAATGTGCGACAGGGAAATTTGCTTGTGAAATAACGTGTGGAGGGATACATGATTCCTTCTGACTGATTTGTCATTAAAGATTGCAGGTACATGTTTGATCCATCTGGAGCACAATGGGGGTACACATTTAAGATTTTTGCTCTCCTGCCTTAATAGTCATGACATTCCCTTGTACCAATTTTCGTTTTGTCTTATCTGTATCGTTTATATATATATATATATATATATATATATATATATATATATATATATATATATATATATATATATATATAATAATCTTTTTTTGCAAGTTTTTTTTGTTTCTCTCCTCCAAAAACTATTTTGGTAAATTTCCCCAAGTGTCGGCCTCTGTTTGAACGGAAAACAACTCTATCGGGCCAAGCAGAAGACAACAATGGTTGCGTCCCTTGATAAAGTAGTCTCCAGCAAGTGGATACCTTGACTGAGATGAGTGGTCTGAGATAACCAGACTGTAACAGGAAAGGTAAGGTTAGCAAAACAGGCAGATTTCTCTGTCGCAAGGGTGAGAATATCTTATCACATATCAGGGACGATGGTTACCTATCCTGTCTAGCTCGACAACTGCAGGACAACTCCCCGGGAAACTAACAGCAGTACCAATTGCAGCAAGAAGTCTACTTACTGATCTGAATCATTCACGTTCAAGCTTTTCATCCTGGCATCTCAACAGCAGAGAACCAAATACATCTGCGCTCAGGACTAGCCATATATAATATACACGTCAACATAAAATACGTTTGTTATTCACGGATAATTCTGCTCAATAATACGTCATTTCTGTAAACATTGGAGCACGTGTTATTTTGGTACAAATATCCATTTTGTGTCAATAAAGAACGATCGTACTTTAATTAAGGAAAGTGATATTCATAAAGTGTACAAAAATATCCCACATTTAGACTCGAAATGCACATAAAAATGTGATTTCTAAATGGCAACGTGAAGACTCACTCCACGACCTTCTTGAACCTGTAACCCAGAAAATTCGATTTAATATGCATCTTTTAGAATCCTACAAATAAATACATTATATAAAAGACAGAAATGTATACCTTAAAACAAAACTGCATTTTAATCCAAGTTTCCAATTTTACATGAAGTTGTCCCACACGTACAAAATCGTCTGCTACCCAACGTGTCTACTTGCCGCTAGAACATAAATTCTCAACAAATTCAACGGCGTATAGTCTGTTTCTAAATTCTGTAGTAATTTTTCTCATCAACAAGACGTTGTAAACACATTACATCCTATTCACTGTTGTTTTTCTTCCCCGTAATAGCTTATTTTTCATAAAATGTTGAACTTTCCTAACATTTTTACAAGATCGGGTTAGTTACCTTAATATATCTTGCCATTTATTGGCATTTGTACGTTGAATTTTGTAAAACTAGCTATAAACCTGACCTAATTACTCAACTGAACTGCTGACAAAGACAGGCCAAAGTAATACATTTCATTTCTATAGCACGATATATAAATATTACATCTTTTCATAGCTGTGCCCAGAATAGGCCGACATATCGCGAATCAGGAAAACGGGGGGTGGGGGGGGGTATCCTCTGTATCCAAACTTATTATTTTGAACAGAATATTCTGGTGACAATTGCATCTTTTTCAGATGGTAAGCATTGCTGGATTTTATTTTTGTCAATCGCTCGAATTCGGTATGCGTTTTGCTTCAATATTGGAAACGAAAACATTAGGTGCGCAGAAATGTCCGTCAGCAGTGTAAATGTCTAGTATTAAGGTGAGGGTGGGTGGCCCTGGGAACTGTTTTATAAACATTCTAGGCTCTCAATAGTAACTTAAATGATATTCTTGCTCTGATTATTGCAAACTCTTTTACCCAACGATATTTATTATATTAATTAATATCTCCTCAACATTATTTCTTTGTATATGTTACCTCTTTATGGGCATAAAGAATTTTGAATCTTGGAAACCATCACCGTGACTTATATATTTTTAAGTCGACCCCATATTAAAATGTGTTTGCATCGTCTGAAAAACACAGCTTAATAGAATCTATGCTGGAGTTTGCATCGAGACAAGGAAATCCCAGTCAAGGGGTTACATTATTTGTCTCACCACGAGGCATGCCGAATGTATAAAATATATATATAATTTATCCCCGTGACTGGGATTTCCATGTCTCGATGCAAACCCCAACGTAGATTATTTTTCTCACCCAATATTTTCCTTTAGTTTAAAAAGACCTCTTCACTTTTGCAATATAGTTCACTCGCAAATGTTTACATGCGACTCATTAGTACAAATATGTTAATGACAGCTGTGGCGTGACCATTCCGAAGTACACAGTTTTTACACATGAGCAAAAAAAATAAAAAAAAAAAAATAAACAAATAACATAAAGCGTTACATAGTCACATTTATCACACTTAATATATGGATATTATATGAAATTAACAATAAATAATTAATATTTATTACAAGAAAATATTTCATCTTCATTAGTTCCGGTTTGCAAAAGTTATTTTTGTAAATAATGAACTATACTGGGTTCACATCTTAACTGTAATATAACGTTATAGGCTATAACGAAGAATAACATTTTGCAGAGTTACTGTGCTTGGATTATTCATGAGTAATTCGAGAAATGAGTCACTATCGTATATTAGTCTTCTTTTCTTTGGAGGAAGTGAAACTGTTTGCGACATACTTGTGTTGTAATTAATATTCATTGTAGCATTACCCCCATGCATGAAAGGCTCCCCAATACAAAACCTAGGTTCTTGGAAAATTTATATTGTCTGTCTTAGAAATATGACAAGTGCTGCTAATAGTAGTGAAAGAATGTGCGACAGGGAAATTTGCTTGTGAAATAACGTGTGGAGGGATACATGATTCCTTCTGACTGATTTGTCATTAAAGATTGCAGGTACATGTTTGATCCATCTGGAGCACAATGGGGGTACACATTTAAGATTTTTGCTCTCCTGCCTTAATAGTCATGACATTCCCTAGCTTGTACCAATTTTCGCTTTGTCTTCTCTGTATCGTTTTTTATATATAAAAAAATGATCTTTTTTGCAAGTTTTTTTATTTCTCTCCTCCAAAAACTATTTTGGTAAATTTCCCTAAGTGTCGGCCTCTGTTTGAACGGAAAACAACTCTATCGGGCCAAGCAGAAGACAATAATGGTTGCGTCCCTTGATAAAGTAGTCTCCAGCAAGTGGATACCTTGACTGAGATGAGTGGTCTGAGATAACCAGACTGTAACAGGAAAGGTAAGGTTAGCAAAACAGGCAGATTTCTCTGTCGCAAGGGTGAGAATATCTTATCACATATCATGGACGATGGTTACCTATCCCGTCTAGTTGGACAACTGCAGATCATTCTTGTGCAATCAAAGGTTAGTTAATGTGGTTAAAATTTCACAGAGTAAGAAGAAATGAAGAAACAAACTGGAGACCATTTTTCTTCCTGCCTCTTTCCTGAAAATCAAGTTGATTAAAATGTGAACCTTGTTGTTTCCTTCACTGACACTTCACTCGTTTGTTTATAAGTCGTTATTTCTTCTTTTTTCTTTTTTTTTTAATGAAATTTTTGTTTATATAAAAACACAGAACAAAAAACAAGATAAGGTCAGATTTGTGAGTACAATATCACTTTTGTTTACACACGTGTACAATATAAACACATCCTTGTGAAATGTAAAAACAGTTATCAAGCAAAATAGCTATACATTTCTGTAGCTGTAGTTCATTAAGTATTTAAATTACTGTGTTAAAATACCTCCGAGTGTGAGTATTTTGGAAATGGGTCGATATACGACATTAACTTATGTTATGGTCCATGAGCTTGAAGATATTTTGTTTAAAAATTATACGACTAGTTCAGAAACGTTCTCGTGTTTGGATCGCTAGTAATGATAAGTCGAAAGTGTAAAATGGAAACGTTGTCCCCACTTTCAGATTACTACTTTCACCCATTGTTCTTCATATTTCAGTCAAACCTAATGCATAATCATATATAATTCGAAATCTTCTTAATACCTCCCCCCCCCTCAAAAAAAATATGTAAATAAATGCTCTAAATACCTCAGCCAGGATATTAAATAGAGATGCTGTGTGAAAGTTCTTGTACTCAGTACGAGTGATAAAATGAATTTGGCCCGTGAATTTCTGTTTGAGTTTCTTAATTTGCATATATATGGAGAAAAAAAGCTTGTGCGTAGCCATCAATCTACAAAGCAGTGGCTTGTTTGAATCTGAGATCGTGATGGATGTACAAATCTAAAGATATGCAAACATTCTTAGTTTCTTTGCCAGTCTGGAAACCACAGATGACTGTTGCATATCACGATTTGTTCTGTTCTCCTTACGTGGTAAAGTGTCTTTTTACATGTTTTTTTTCCTTTTAAGGCCCTAATTTCTTGAAAACAGCGTGGTTATGGATGCAGTTAAATAAATACAGCACCTCTCAGGAAACTAACGGCTGTTTACAGCCCTTCGAAATTGTAAGGTGGAGAAATGAAAAACGATTGTCGGCTGCCTCGGTGTGACATTAGGAAAGGCAATTATTTACTATTTTCTTGGTATGATATATTCTGTAATGTGTTTGAACGTGCACTTAAAAGCCACTATTCACATCAACCATCGCAGTTGATGTTCGTGACAAATATTATTGTTATAGATAATGGATTCAGGCATTTTATATTTTTAAAATTGAGTTTGAAGAACACTATTTGTACAATTTAGATGCAAAAGGTTATAAAAGAGAGAGAGAGAGAGCATAGATTTATCCGTGTCTGTTGATAACAAGAATCGTTATCCTCATCAACATGATCGTCAAATTCACTCTTAAGCGAAAAGTTTATTATAACAAAGTGTTATATTATTAATGATACGCCATTGGTTACGTGTCATTCTTCCTTATATCAAGGAATTCATAGTCACGGGAGCAAGTTTTTCTGTTAAAAGGCACCAATATGGAAAATTCGATTAACCACTGACTAATTTCTCTTGCGACAATGCATACTGTATGTTAAACCCGAGAAGCCTGTATGGGAACAAAGTGTATAAGTCTGCGAAACCCAATCTGATTGATGCTGATATTATTCCTAAACACCATTGTTATACATGTATCATTAAGACCTGTAAAAGCTGAGTTAAAAGTTCTCAAGATTTCATCTATTATATTCGTTGTCGTCTGTTAATCTGCTGTTCGTCAGGAGCACAATGCCTATCATATTTGTGGTCAGAGACTGTTAGTATTGGTTTGCATTCCTCTTCTTCGTTTGATACTTTAAATCGTAGATAAGGCCTCTCGCAATGGGTACCTTATTATTTATGTTTTTCTTGGAATTTATTAAATCGTTAATATATATATGCCTATTTAAGGGATCCAGCTGTTTTACAGAACGATGATTGTGTATTGGGTGTTTTAGTTTGTGTTCTGCAGCAAGGAGGAAATCAGGAAAATTGGTTCGACAAAAGACATTGGAAATAAGAGTATTGGTTGATGAATCATTATTAAGGAAATGTTTAAATACATTATTTCGCATATTGTCAGCCTTAAATTTTCAGACAAAAAGTTATTTTCTTTCAATTTTACATATAATCATTCGATATTTTACATTCCTTATTACACGTCATAGAGCTTTGTAACTTTCTATACACACTAAGTTATCTTACTATAAGCGGTGCCGAATTCTCAGTAAGGGCTTTATTTTTTGCAGTAGTATTATAAGTAAACTAACTGAAGGAAAGAAACCAAATGACATGTAAAAGGGTGTGAATTTACATTTTACTGTGTTCATTGTGGATCAGACAAAGTTTAACCATATACACAGATTTAAAAACTTTGATGACTTATCTTTACCTATAAATATAGCTTATAACATTTTTAAAAAAAAGGCAGCGGCGAAGCACACCATTGAACCTGGCACTATAGTTATTGAAATGAGGTCTGTCGAACCTGGCACTATGTTTCTTGAAATGAGGCCATGTTGTCCCAAATTTGATTAAATTCTTAGATTTTCATGCCGCTCATATTTTAATTTCACTCAGCAAATATAATTATCTTTTATTGCAAACAAGGAATCTGACAACTATTTGAAAGCATTAATAAATGTATACTTTTCCAATAGAACTTTAATTAAAAGTATAATTTTTGTCAATGCTTTTCAAAGATACAAACTATAATTTTTGAAAATTTAAAGCAGAACATTGTGGATTAACAAAGTTGATTAACGAGTGACATGTACGACAGATGTAGAAAGGGAATGCCTCTGCAGATTACAGCGTTTTTGATCCATGGGTCGTAAGCAGGATTATCGTTCCGCTGGCCTAGTGGTTAGAGCCTCCGCCCCGGATGCAGGATGTCGCGTATTCTAACCCTGGCAAAGTCATACGAAAGACTAAAAAATGGTACTAACAGCTGCCTCGCTAGGTGCTCAGCATTAAGAGGTTAGTGTTTGGACTGGCGTCACGATAATGTGACTGGGTGGGACATAATGTTGCATGTCTACGGCTTGATTCCCCAGTGCTAGAATTCAGATTCTAGGTATGATTCCCCGGTGCTAGACTTCATGAGAAAGTGCCACAATGTAGACATTGTAGCGATATGATTGAACAATTGTTAAGGCTACGTTAAAAATCCAAATCGCACACACACACACAGACACACACACACAGACACACACACACACACACACACACACACACACACACACACACACACAGATAGTAAGCAGGATTGCTCAGAGTAATTTTTATAAGGCAAAATTATATATATCTGTTAAAACGTGTGCAGATGTAGACACTAACAAACGACTGACGAGTGTAATAGTCCCACTTCATCGTGTTAGGTGCAAGAACTGTTAGGAAAGATAATAGCACATTCAGGCTACCCGCTGAGTGAAATATTCCCAGTTCATCGTGTTAGGTACAAGAACTGTTTGGAAGGATAATGCACATTCTGGCTACCCAGTGAGACGGGATCAGTGCCATCGTATGTAGTAAACATGAAAAGCTTTTGATGTTAACAACAATAAAAGGTGACAGTGCAATATAACACACGATTTAAGAGAGATTTCACGTTTTAGAAATTTGATGTTGATCACATTGATGCAGACGTATGCACTATCGTTGAGGTACTACAACCCAGGCTAGTGGTATGAATTAATCTTGGCGAAATTTGCCGAGTACACTGGACATTTCCTAATGAGACCTTGGTATCAGCATGAGACCGTTTTTCCATTGATGTCGAACTCCACAGTAACCCATCCATGTTTAGTTTTTCCTAAGCCACATAGTGTCACATCTATATTAGATTCCTATAAACCCAATCCTGACATTTCAATGGTACCTATTCATAAATTCCATAGCACACAATCAACGTTCAATTTCCGTAAACTCATAGAACCCCATCCAGATCCAATTATCATGAATCACATAGTGACCTATTTATGATAAATTCTCATAAACCAAACTGTCTTACCTCTTTCCGCGTTGGTTCGAGTCTCCGGCTCGGCCAGTGGCAGTATCTGAGAAAGCTGCCACTAGCTTCCAGTGAGTTGATGGCTCTAACCCCGTTTCCCAGGATTATTCCTCCACCAGTAATACTGCTCGCCATGTATAGCGTATCTTGCACTGAGAAATGGCGTTAAAACAAACAACAATAAACTCATTTGCGACATATCAATGTTAAATGTCCGTAAGTTCCAATTTCAATCCACCAATATTCAACATTCATAACCAATTTTTACTTTTGATAAACCCCATAGTATATAATCCTTTGTTAAATTTTCAAAAGTCCCATAGCAGCAGGGAGGCTGGGTAGACCAATTAATCGGGCAAAATAAGTTTTATATCAAGAGGCTGATGATGGGCCGAATATACAAATTATTCAGATACAAAAAATTGGAGCAGCCATTAACGCTTCAGGAAATTGCGAAAATATAACGTTGGATGAGGGGCGATTGTCGTTTTTAACCGATAATGTTTTCACTGGAGTAGCGTTGATAGGTGATAAAATTAAATCATTGTTATATCAATAATAATGAGTGAATATGCGCTAATTATGGAATCTCATTCATCTAAACTAGCTTGACAACGACTAGAGGTGATTAAGAAATATCTCCTCGTCCGTGATTCTGTCAAATAACAACTACAACAATGTCAGGAAGCTTCAGTAGAATTTGCATAAGATGAGAAGGAATTATTTAAGCCGGTCACAAAAACATCCGAAGGTCTTCTTTCATCGCTGGAAAAAAACTGCTAAGGCAACTAGAAAATAGCAGAAAGAACCAAATCTACTTAAACAATTTTTCGGGAGATAGCTGCTGCTCAGCCAGAATTAGTTTTGTTATTGACGAGACTCGTGTTGAGATTGGTGATATATGGATCACCAAACAAATCTACGATGCCTTTATTGAGTCTCCGAAAGTTGGTTCTACGGACTTCTTCAAATGCTAAAACTTGGTTATCATACTGAGATCGCAATGTGGTTAATTTATCACTGAATGCAGTGCCGGATCATCTTCCGCCAATCACAATTTCTAGTAGATCAACATCAGCGAGGACGTTTTTGGAGCAAAGTTTATCATGAACAGTGATAATGCCATTTCAAACCACTTCCAGTTGTTTCATCTACTTTTTTTGGTTATGAATGTTGAATATTGGTGGATTGCAATTGGAACTTATGGACATTTAACATTGATATGTCGCAAATGAGTTTATTGTTGTTTGTTTTTGTCTCTTGTTCCACCAGAAACAGAAACCGAATATCAATCGTCAAAGATCTAGCATTTATGAGCTTTATTTGAAACAACTCACTGATTTTCTGGAAACGTTTCAGTCATTCTAAACTATCAAGGAAATATTCATATTGGATTCCGAATACAAACCGAAGCAACATATTGGTTCTGTCTGGAAATCTTCGCAAAAACGCCTCAATTAATTACTTATCACTCACATAATGAATTGCAACACCAACGTTCAGTCTCACGCAAGTTTTTAAATACGAACAAGTATGTTCATGGCAGACATTGCTGAAAAATATCATCGACAAGCACTGGAGAAACAAAAAAAAAATACTCAGACGTATCATGGTTATAGGCAATGCTGTATACGCTTTGTATGTGGTAGTTGCTGAAGCGATGATGTTATTAGACACATTATCAGAGACACACGTGAAAACACCAGCAATAGAAATCATGTTGCCGTTATTGCCGGTGTCGCTGATATTCTTAACATCATTGTGAAGAAACTATCAACGTTGACTTGCAACCAAAGGTCGCCAGCACCACATTTAGAGCTGTATAAATGATATCTTGGCATCCGTCTGTCTACTGGAAACGATGGCGTAGCTCCAAAGTAAGCTTTTGTTTATCCTTCGTTCTAGCTCTCTTTTCAGCTTGTTTTATTTTTCTCTCTTCCTCTGCGTCTTGAACTCCTGCCTGACAGCTAGACGCCAGCAGGAACGGTTGTTTGCACAGCTCTCCCAGTCGTTGACATTGATGTTTGCCGTCTTCATATCCTTCTTGCAAACATCTTTGCAGCGCAGATGTGGTCGTTCAGTTGGTCGTGCACCTTCTGCTAACTCCCCATATAACAGGTCCTTGGGAATGCGCCCTGGGTCCATTCTCTTGACATGGCCAGGCCAGCGAAGGCACCTCTCGCTGAGAATGGAGAACATGCTGTTCATGTTGGCGCGTTCTAGAACCTCTGTGCTGGGTACTTTGTCTTGCCACTGGATGTGCAGAATGCGCCGCAGACATCTCAGGTTGAAGCTGTTGAGTTTCCTCTCGTGTCTTGCATAGGTGGTCCATGTTTCGCTGCTGTAGAGAAGTGAGCTGAGCACGCAGGCTTGGTAGACACGCAGTTTGGTCTTCTCGGTGAGGTTGGGGTTGTTCCAGACTTTCTGGTTAAGTCTGGTCATCACTGCTGATGCCTTGGCAATCCTACCGTTCACCTCAGAATCAATGGAGAGTGACCTGGATATGTTAGACCCGAGGTATGTGAAGTTCTCGACAACTTCCAAGTTATACCCATTGATGGTGACAGAGGGAGGGGAGTCTGCGTCCTGCGCCATGACGTTCGTTTTCTTCAAACTGATGGTCAATCCAAATTCCTTACAAGCATGGGAGAGGCTTCGTACCAGCTGCTGAAGTCCATCTTCCGTGTGTGATGTCAAGGCTGCATCGTCGGCGAAGAGCAATTCACGGATGAGTACCTCTGTGACTTTAGTCTTAGCACGGAGACGGGCGATGTTGAACAGCTTGCCGTCAGCCCTGGTATGGATGTACACTCCCTCGCTGCAGTCCTTGAATGCGTTCTGGAGAAGCATGGAGAAGAAGATGGCAAAGAGCGTGGGCGCAAGGACACAGCCTTGTTTGATTCCGCTGATGACTGGGAATGCTTCAGATGTTGCGCCATTGAAGGACACTGTGCTGTGCATGTTCTCGTGGAACGACATGATGACAGCAAGCAGACGTGGGGGGGGGGCAGCCAATCTTCTGCAGGAGTCTGAAGAGTCCACTCCGACTAACCAGGACAAACGCCTTCGTCAGGTCTATGAAGGAAATGTAGAGGGGCATCTGCTGCTCGCGACACTTCTCCTGCAGCTGACGTAGTGAGAAGATCATTTCTACAGTTGACCTGCCGACTCGAAATCCACACTGGGACTCTGGGTAGACGCGTGAGGCTAGGATCTGCAAGCGCGCCAAGGCAACACGGGCGAAAGCTTTTCCGATGATGTTGAGGAGGGAGATGCCCTGGTAGTTGTTGCAGTCGCTACGGTCTCCTTTGTTTTTGTACAAAGTAACGATGTTGGCGTCACGCATGTCCTGTGGGATGTATCCTGTTCCCAGCAAAGGCAGAGGAGTATGTGTAGGGGCTGGAGCAGTGCTGGTTTTCCGCTCTTGAGGACTTCAGGCGGAATGCCGTCGCTTACAGGAGCCTTCCCATAGGCAAGGCAATCGATCGCTTTTCCGAGCTCTTCCAGGGTGGGTTATGTGTCTAGCTCCTCCATGACAGGCAGGTCTGGAATGGCGTCCAGGGCAGTTCCGGTGACATTGTTTTGGGTTGCCTATATCTCGAGATAGTGCTCAACCCATCGCTGCAGTTGTTCCCCCTGGTCTATGATGACTTCACCCGTCTTGGACTTGAGGGAGGCAGTTTTGTAGCTGGGGGGGGGGGCCTGTCGCCTTTGTAATGCCCTCGTAAATTCCTCTTGCAACCCCGGTGTCGGCAGCTGTCTGTATACTGTTGCAAAGGTTCAGCCGATAGGTTTTGGCAGAGCGGCGGGCGGTCTTCTGGGCGTTGTTCTTTGCAATCCTGAGGGCATGTAGTGTTCTGGGCCTAGGTGCAGCCTTGCATGCCAGGAGGGCTTTCCTCTTTGCCTCAGTCACGGGCTCCATCTCCTGCCAGTTTGCCTCATACCAGTCGACATTCTTTCGCTCACTCTTCCCGTAGGCTGTGATGGCTGAATTGTACACAGAGTCACGGATATGGGACCACTTGAAGTCAATGGTGTCATCACGTGTCACTTTGGTGAGGGCTTCCTTCAGTTTGCTGATGAACTTCTGTGTTTTCTTTGGGTTGCTTGCAGAGCAGGTGTTGATGCGTGAGTGACCCTTCTTCTTGGCGTGTGCAGCTTCTTGGGTAATATTCGCACCTTGCTGGCCTCGAGGGAATGGTCCGTGTCGCAATGGGCACTGTGGTAGCTCCGGGTGAGGAGGACACTGGCCAGTTCTGCACGCCTGGTGATGACGAGGTCTAGCTGGTGCCAGTGGCGTGAACGTGGGTGTCTTCTCGACACCTGGTGGATCTCCTTGCATTTGAAGAAAGTGTTGGTCACACATACGCTGTGGGAGCATCACATCTGCAGCAGTCGCTGACCATGCTCGTTGATCTTGCCCCTTCCGTAAAAGCCGAGACAGGTGGACCGGGCCTCATGGTCAGCTCCCACTCTAGCATTGAAGTCTCCTAGTAAGTAAAGGCTTTCATTGTTGGGGATACTGGATATTGCCTGATCGAGAGCCTCATAAGACTTGTCTTTCTCCTCGTGTGGGGGAGCAGAGGGTTGGGGCGTACACGCTGAAGATGTTGACCAGGCGTAAGGATGTTGACAGCCGGAGGGCAAGGATTCTCTCAGTACCTGATGATGGAGGTTCAATGAAGGCGATTAGCGTGTTCTTTACGGCAAAGCCTACACCGTGCTGCCTAGGTTCATCCGAGGGCTTCCCCTACCAAAAGAACGTGTAATTGGCTTCCCTGTATGGTGCCGCTGTCAGCCAATCGGGTCTCCTGGAGGCAGGCAATGTCGATGTTCAGTCGTGAGAGTTCTCTGTCAATGAAGGCAGTCTTTCGCGCATCGTCGATCTGCTGTAGGTCAGCGGTCAATCCAAGACACATGGTCCGGATGTTCCAGGTTGCAAAACGAAGAGTTGGAGTCTTTTTATTTATTGTTTTAGTCTTTCTTGGTGCGGAGTTTTGTGGCCCACTTGTCGAGATGGTTCTCTAAGCTCCACGCACCCAGTGAAGCAGGCAGGCCATGGAAGGCAGCGCCTTACTGACTGGGGCTGCCCAGCTTATGGCGGGCGGTAGCTGTCCAGTGAGACCTGGTGATCTCTCCCACCGTCAGAAGTAACCCCTGGCGCCAAGCTCTACGCCAATCGAGCTTTGACTTAGAACCGGTAAACTGCCACTTCTCGTGTTGTGCCGACGATGTACGACGACGCTGGAGTGTCCTCTCCAGTGGAGCTATGAAGCCTGGGCAGGGTGGTATGGAGAACAGCTGTTGTCCATGCAGCAGATTCCCCCTCTCCATGCAGCTGGTGGGCCCAAGGGAACGACGAATGCCGATACAGCATGGCACCAACGGCGTCGCAGGAGTTGCCGGGATGACGTTGAAGTCAATGTCAGACCGCCTTAGGGACTCCGTCTCCGGATTTTCTGTCGGGGTTTACTCCCTTAGCCTTTCCCATGAGTGTGTATAGCCACAAGGCAGCAGTGGTTTGGATTCGGAGTTTTCCTTCTCCTAGATGAGCTACCATCCAAGGTTTACGAGTCCCATCTACCCGAAGCAACTGGTTTTAAGGAGCCAGTGGCCCGCCTTCACCCCTTCTCCTGTTAGTCGAAAACGTGGTCTGCCGCACTTCAAATCTAAGCCACTCGCGAAGGCCAGGAGCTGAAGTTTAGTTGACAGAGGCAATCAGAGACGCAAGCCGTATGGGGCATTTTTGGAGGATTGGGGCGCTTGTCTCCCACTCCCATCCCGGGCAATCTCAACCTTAGTCCACTGTATAAATATCAATGATTGCTGAAATAATAACACGACAAATTGCTAGCGATCTTAAACAAATTATCGCTAATACAAGACCACCAACAATCACGATGATATCAGCGACATCAACACACAAGAATTTGATATTAGTTTTCCAGAGGTCCACGTTGATAAATTCAGTTGCTTTTTTAGTTTTAAATGGTTCCAGATCCTTGTATCTACTCGCAACGTCGACGTCCGTCAACGCGTATTTACATGTACGAGTCTGTCGTTTGCGTACTGAGTCAGTTGCAACAGTGTAATGAGGGAAAAGCAAAATATCTGCCTGATGAACTATGTTGTTGGTGCTAACATCAAACCGTCCATATTGGATTGTTTTAGGTGGCGGTAGATAGATTTGTCATATTGCTTGTTTGGACAACCAATCTGCTGAAACCTTACAGGCGAAACCTGCTGCATCAGCGAGTTTGCTAAACGCTGCTCTGCCCTTCCAGTATTCTCTTGGACTATAATAAATCGACTCCATTATTACAATTATCAGACAATTAATTACCTCCTCCAACCACGAGCTTACCACTCATTGCCGATCTTATCCTACCAATGAGCGAGTGATTTTCTGAGAGATTTATTTTTGTACAGACTTCAACGTGTGAATCAACTTGACGACTGCGATATGTCGTTGTAGATCTTGATTTTTATACTCAACATCATGAACATGACACTCTTGATCAATCGTATTTACTCGATATTCTCCTGGGATGGGTTGATTTCAATAGTTGAGTCTAATATCAAGTCTAGTTCCAGGACCACAAGAAGATGGTTTTTTTTTTTGTTTTTTTTTTTACCGTGAAACTTAGCTCATGGAGTTTTTGGTAATCTACTGAGTGCCTTAGCGATACCACCACCTTTTGACGTCTCGCGAGACGCTACAAATTTGCTTTTTATGGGCCACATTTTACGCACATACCTGTAAGTGGACGTAGACGATTCCATGTTATTACTTTTTTAACCCACTAGTATCCGTGAATTTTTGTATCGAACACATCATATATTCATATGCTTATCATATTTGTACAACACGAATGTGAATGACTGCTCAGCAGTGTAAGAGTAGGAGCCAGTCAAACATTATCCGGCATTGCCAAACTTTATTCGTGCCATTATGATAGGCCCATCTGGGTCTGGTAAAACTCAATTGTTACTTAACCTGATAATGAAATGACATACGTGGGACAATCTTTATATAGTGGCACCGTCCCTAGATAACAAACGAGGCTATAATGTTGTTAAGGAATTCAATCCATATGCAAAAGGTTTGGACAACAACGATGACGGTCAAGTCATTAAATTTATCACTGATATTGTTGATGCACCATCAGTAGATGATCTTGACGGTAGCATTAATAATCTAGTGGGTTACGATGCTGTTATGCTCGAAAAAATCCACCCAGCATATTGTCACAAGGTAGACATAAATACACGGACGACATTTACTTCACGCAACGATACGCTCAGATCCCTAAAGTGATCAGAGATAACTGCAATCCTTAGGTTGTCTTTCATGGCGTTGATACACATACGCTGTGAAATATTCTTCAGACTTGGTATCCCGGTGACATGGATATAATTAGGTTTACAAACTTCTTTGCTCATGATCAGAAGATCTCGTGCGGATTTATTACAATAAGTTTACACGTACCAAAAACACAACATCGAATTGGTCTTGATAAAATATTTGGCTGAGCAACCATGCTCTCAGCTCTACTCCAGTGAGAAGATTCTTGGTTACAAACGTCGAATACCCACCCCAGCCCCAACGTTTTAGGTGCAATTCTTCTCAATTTTCTGAAGTGTTATCATAGTCAAAATGCTGTCTCAATTATGTTAGAACCTTATTTTACCCGAATAATTTGTCTATTCATCCCTCTCCTCAATCCGTTCATATAAGTCTTATTTTGCCTGAAACATTGGTCTGGCCAGCCTCTATGTTGCTCCCATACAGTCCCTGTTCAGGTTTCATTAGGTCCCTAGTTTCTCATTTATGTTAAATGTCAATGCTTGTCAATACTGTTACACCCATGTTAAATTTCTATCCATCGTCTTAGGGTTCCATCCATATTCGATTTCTATGCTTACCAGAAGTTCATGGAACGTTTCCTATATAATATACCTTGAAACCAAAATAGAATACATATAGCGTTGTCCGGATTAGTCCCCTTTCACCGTCAAACATCCTGAGCGATGGCGTGGTAATAATGGCGATAACAATAACAGCACGAATCCCGCTGATTACTTTTAGCCATCCACGTTGAAGTATTTCATTCTGACATCGCACCTGCTGAAAGCCCAGAACATCCGCGCTCAGCACCACATAACATCTGCGCTCAGAATCAATAACCACACCAGCTATATGAATCCAAGCGCTATATTATAGTCATATTATAAACGGACTATAGACTGTACCACAGAGCGTTGAAGGAAGACAAAAAAAAAGGGGGGGGGGTAGGAAACAAAGAAATAATGAGTAAAATAAAGCGAAAATATTCTGTTTAGAAGTGCAAAAATGTAAGGCCTTACTTGCGTGTGAACGTTTATCTTAATACCATCATGAATACGAGTACAGAATTTGCATCAGCCGGTTGCCACTATGCATTTGATATTTGACGTGGACAATTGTTTAGGAAAACATTAATTGACCTTAGTTAAATATTTGGTCAAGCAGGAAATACTGATACATTAATCTTTGACATCCTCAATACATGTATTTTGTGACAGGTGATACGATAAAGAAAGTATAAATATGTGCTGCCAGTTTTCTTCTGACATTTAAAATCTGTAACATACAGTTACGATGGCATGTAGTTAAACTAAGTATTAGATAAAAAGCAAAACCAACAAGTTTAGTAAAATTCAACTAATAATTTATTTACTAGAATAAAAGTGATTATTTAAGAGGAACTTACAGTATTGTGAAATAAATCTCAAATAATTCCTAAACGCTCTGTCCGCTGTGGGGACTAAAACAAACCTATGTTCATAGCGAGAGTGCTATCACTTTACTGCTTACATACGAGTATGTCCACATATAAAAAGAGGTCGAAGAAGACTTCCGTACCGACAACGAGGCCCTCCGAGGCTCAAAAGTAGTATAATCCTCAAATTCGACTATGACCAGTGCCAGGTGATAATTACCACTTTATCATCGGAAATACAAGTATGATTAATGTCGCAGCAAAAAAAAATAACCCGCTGTCCGGTCTGTAACACTGTAATCTTCTGGGTTTTTCAGCCAAAAGCTATGCAGCAATTCATTTGTGAACCGTTCAGACAATGCGCATAGACATTAAACAGGCAATGTGTGTTGACTGTTTGGAGTGATACCCTTAACAAGGGGCTGCGTTGCTTTGTGCGAGTGCTATGTCCGGAAGACGACTAAGAACGATAAATGGTGCGTTTTGACCTAAGTTACGTGTATGTTGACCGAGGACCCGGTCCGGAGATAGTTGTGCGGCAGGGGGCATAGACTGCAAGTATTAAAGCACAAACGAGCACTTAGGGACTACAACGTTGGTACGAAACAAATAATACGGTTCGGCGCACCGGTGTTAGCAACCGAATGATTTACCCTGCAGAACCTTCTGGACCATAACGGGCGCTAGGTTTTCCACATACCAGATGTCTTGGTGCATATATGACGACCGGTTTTGATCTTCCAATAATGTTGCAGGCGTGGCCTGCACCGCCATTACGCGAACGACATCAATAGGATTCTTGCCTGTTAGTCGCGATAGTTGTTGTTGTTGTTCTTGAGTTTAATTATAGTGGCGTGCGCATAATTGTGCATGTGCCACTTTTTTCTGACTGCACCGAGGCCTGCTAGTTGTTCCTGGGGAAGGGAATGGTGCCACCTCCCCCAGGCTTTTATGGATTCAAGGAACCCTGATAGTTTGGCCTCAGTCTGTGGGTCCTTAAAGGTCCCTTACAGTTGAATGGTTGGCTGTGATTAGTGGGAATGAGAGCTCGGGAACGGTCCTGCTTGCTTTACATCGCTGGCTTCTTGTTGCATTTGCCTGGTGTTTCTTGCGATTTTTTTCTTCTTCTTTTTTCTTCTTCAAAATGTTCTAAAAACGGTGGGGAAATGTTCTATGCTGTTTATAGAGGTTCTTAGTAGAAATCATGTATGAAGAGAGATTTGCAAGGTTATTATGGTATTACTAGTCGAGGTGTTTAGGGTGTGCTTCCTACGTTATGTTATTTATAAGTTTTTAGATATTGCCTCTTTAAGTTATTTATTTATTAATGTTTTTAGAGATCGAATGTTATTTATATGTTATTTAGCAAGAGCCCGGAGTCCTAGCCGATTACACGGTTCGTTAAGGACATCTAGGACCTGAGTCCTTGCTGATTACTAGGACATCTGATTTTGCGGTTTCCTTAGTTTTTATAGGTCGCGATAGTTCACGTTTTGGTCCACCACAACTGATGCAGCCATCAAATCTATTCATTGCTAATTGTACTTGTAGTCATTTCGACGACGTAAAGAAGCATCTCCAGGCTCACTAGTGCCCAAGGAGTCGCTTGTCCAGAGGAAGGATGAACCAATTCACAAAGCCCATTGAGCAGTGATTTCCGGCCTCATTTAGTCTTATCTGCACCGGATGTATAAAAAAGTATCGACGCGGCACAAAAGCCCGCTAAGATGAAGTTAGTCTGCATCAAAATGAGTCACTATATCGGCTGCTACTTGTAGATAAGTACCTAAAGGACGGCGACATTGAAAGCCTTCTTTGTTTGCAAGAACGCGGCCTTCATGTATAAACTGACCACATTAATCATGTTCAGCGCATAACTGTACGTACGTCGAGAAATAAGAAATCGGCCTATTTGACGTTCTTAAGGGTAGGAAGATCACACCACAATCAGATGATTTTGCTCGGTGCCAGCATATAAGTCTGACACATAGGTTGCTTTTTGAGTCATGCATAGGCAACATCTTGTTAGACGTTGGTGGCTCTGACAATTTGTTTTTATCGCCCCCATGTCCTTTCACTAGCTTTGCGGGCTATATTATATTGCTGCAAACTTAGCATCCATTGCAGACTTGTGGTTTTATCAACTTGCCTACATTATCGTACCGACAGGTATTTCGCTAAAAAAATCTAAAACGCAAAATATGTCATCACTTGCATGGCTATTTAAAGGCCACGCTGCTGATTTAGGCGAGCATCCTACCCCACCCCTTCGATAAACATTATCTTGTATTCTTTCTGCTCACGAATGGGCGTATTATGGTCAGAAAGCGTGGGCTCAATTTGTAAACTAACATCGGTTTTATTCCGCTAAACACATGGTAACACTCATGTTCCGATTTGCAGACGTGTTGGTAAGTCATTCTTCACGTTCTTCTTCCTTTTTTTCATTGAGGTAATCCAGACGCTCATTAGTAAGAGAAGTTTTCTGCTGCCGTATGCCGGTAAGAAGGGTGCAATCGTCCGGTAGCAAAAGCATGATTGCATAAATCAGGTCATTTATTTCACAGCCCCCAGTTGCTACCGGATCCTTGATCTGTCGTATGCAGTTATTGGTATAGTAGAGCTGATAACGTTGGATGGGGTGGGGTGGGGTGGGGGTGGGGGGCGATTGACGTTTTTAACCGAGAGAAAGAGTGGCTGTATATGTATATCGCCCACGGTTTCGATGCGTCTTCATGACCGCTGGAGCAAGTGGTCTTTCTTTGACTCATGTCGCCGATATCATCCGGCACTGGTGATTCACTCTTTAAAGCTAACATGGCGGTACCGGGCTTAATGACATCATTGTTGATGAGGTTGGATAATATACAGTAAACTGCTGGTCGAGGTCTATTGGGTTGCTAGTTGAAGAAAACCTTCTTTTGGTTTGAAGCGACGAAGTGCCAGTTGGGTGGAAACAAGGAGATATGGCCACAGTGATGGTAATATAACAGCGTAAAGCCAAGTTTGATACGAACCACATAACAACGGGTTTTACTAATAAACCCACCTGGCAATTGAAAAGGCTATCTCTTTTCGAGAAATATGGCTGGCCCTGAAAAGGGCCTTTGGGTTTATGTTAATGTATCCATTAACATAAAGGGCACCGCATTGGTCTTCTTCTTGTCCTTAGGCTGCGTCTCACTGTTGGCCCGTAAATCAGCACTCTTTTCAGGCATCCTTGTCTTTCGACGTAGATCCTACGTATCCACAGACTGGTGTTTGTCCTGTGGACAACGGTCCACTTAGATCGGACATACATGAGCATGTCCGTCCTGAACATCATGGAAGACACAAGCGTAGAAGATTGCACATCGGTCCACATCTTGAAGCGACGAGAACAGGTGAATCAATGCAGTGAACTGCGCTTATTTATAGGTAGAGGTAGGATTGAAACGGATTGAGTTATTACAAGAACTGTATCCATTCAATTTGGGACGACAAGTGGTGTGTGTCTTAGTGACTTGTTTTCTGGGATTTCGTTTACCAGCCGATCCTTTGTGGACTCTTTACGATCAGTATTTACCACCTCAATGGCCTTAAATGGTCACGAAAAACTCCTTTTGCTCAAAACCTTGCGTTTTCATCTGGATACTTGTCGACCTCAACAGGAAAAAAAGATTCGTCATCTTTTAGCTACCCAAGACGTGTATGACGATGTATGTGTAGCTTGTGACTTACATCCCCATTGGACAGATGTCCGTGCCTGGAAAGAAAGGGGTTTTGAGGCTTGGACCCAAGAAGTGGCCCAGTATGCACGAGAGTTGTTCAAGGAAAAAAGTTATTTTTCAACCCGTGTTAGTGACGGTGCCGGAAGAACCCGTCACCCAGGACGGAACTGTCGTGGACAGGCCTGAAAGACCCTTTCGGGAGGACACTTGTGTGACCTTACTACCCCCTACTATAGAACTGGTTAGAACATTACCCAAAACATGTGGTTGTACAGACACTTGTGTTTATTCCACGTTCATGGTTATCATGTGCCTTTTATTCTTGTACTTAAGCCTTTGGCTTTTATGTATTTTTGTCTTTCGTATTCATGTTTGAAAAAAAACATTCAATAAACGTGTTCTGAAAAAAGTATATAAACTCTTGTCTTGTCTGTTTTCGTGTCACAAGTGACATTTCTCACACAATGGCTACCTCTGCTGTCTCTGCTCCCTCTTCCTCTACTGTCAAAGTCATCGACGAACACTTAGATCGTGCCAGTTGGGAGGCTTTGTATCTTCGTCATCCCTTTAACATGCTCATTGCTGCACCTAGCGGTTCAGGCAAAACCGAATTCGTCAAACGTTTGATCGAACATAAACATCATTTGATCGATCGGCCACCTCAACGGATCGTGTGGTGTTACAAAGAGTGGCAATCGGCGTACAACCTCTTGCGAGAAAGTCAAGGCGATTCCATCGTGTTTGTGGAAGGCATTCCTAAAGAAGACGACAGCATCGTCTCTGACTCCCGTCAAACCCATTTGGTCATTTTCGACGACATGTTAGGAGAAGACGAAGAAGAAATTAAATTGTGGTTCACGCGCAAAGGGCATCACCGTAATGCCAGTGTCGTTTACATCACCCAAAATTTGTTTCAACAAAGTAAAGCCCATCGCACCATCAGTCTCAATGCGCATTACGTGGTCTTGTTTAAAAGCCCTCGCGATAAATCGCAAGTGCAAGTCTTAGCCAAACAGTTAGGAACGCCTTGGCTCACTCAGGCGTACGACGATGCCACTCAAACTCCACACGCCTATTTACTCGTCGATTTGAAACCTACGACCCCCGAGGATTTGCGATTTCGTACCCACTTGTTTCACCACTGGTGCCAAGACGGAGGGCCTGTCCTGTACACGTCTCCGTCCTCGACTTCATTTCACTCCCCATAAAACATCTATAAAAACCTCAGACCCTTTTCGTCTGTCTCACACATTGTAAACATGACGTCCCTTCAGTCGCATCTTCCCGTCAAATTGATTCGTGCCTTGTATGGCATCAGTCGAGAAAAAAATCCACAAACACGAGCTCGTGTCTTAGAAGCTAGTCTCAAAGAAGTCTTACGATGGTTCACGGTGACGGCACGTCAAATACTCCAAGGAATCATTCAGCTTCCTCATCAAACCAAACGCTTTTTCGATCGAAACAAAGTCGCTTTGGTCCAACTGGCCGATCCCCGCATCGACACTCAAACCAAAAAACAAATCATTTTGAAACCTGGAGGGAGCGGTACTCTAGGAGGCGTGATCATTCGCTCACTCTTAAGATGGGATCCTAATGCCCCCAAAGTTATCCCCAAGAAAAAAGTCCAACGAAGCCCCAAGAAGAAAAAGACCAAGTCCCCAAGGAGAACTTCTCCAGTGACGGGACCCTCCTCTTACCAGACACCACCCCGGAGAAAGAAAAGAAGCCCCCAGAAAAAGAAACAGAGAAAAAGTCCCCAGAAAAAGAAAAGTCAACAGAAGAAAACTAGTCGCAAGAGAGGCACTTCGGCCAGGACGCAACCTTACACTCGCAAACCACGACCTGCCACGTCGGTGACTGTGTCTCCGGCAGCCTCACGTTTATCCACTTCTCCGTTGATGACACCAGGAACTCAAGAGTCCTTGGAGACGTTGATCACACCAAGAACTTCTCCGTTGATGACCCCCAAAGAACTTCCCCAGTGGCAGGACCCTCCAATTTAGTGGCAGTGGCTGCTGCTCACAAAGTACCTTCTCCCAAAATCAAAGTCCATGAAAGATCGGGCATGTTACAAAGTTTACTGGATTTGTCCAAGCATGAACTGGCTCGATTTAGTCCGTTGCGTACCCCTGCACGACGTGTCATGCCTGTCCTCAAACTGATACGACGTAAAGACAATCAGTGGCGACGCGTTCCAGTATAAAAAAGGTGTGTGACCAAGTCGGGGGTATCAGTGTTTTTTTGGTGCTCCTGAAGACTCAAAGATGTCACCCTCCAGAAAACCCCAAGGAAAGAAAAGGAAAGGACTGCCACCACGTTTAGTCAAACATGGGGACATGTTATCTGTCCTGTCCAAAGCTTCTTCACCTCTACGAAAAAAACTCATTCAATCAGCCTCCAAAGAGGTCATCGATACCGTGTGCGAATGTTGTTTGAATGTTTTGAAAGGCACGATCCCTTTGTCCAAACACCAGAAACAATGCTTAAGCAAACATCGTCACGTTCTTCGCCAAATGGTTCGAAAGAAAATTCCCATTCGTCAAAAGAAGAAGATGTTAGTCCAACGTGGAGGCATTTTGCCTCTCTTGTTAGGCCCCATACTGAAAGGAGTCTTGGGAACCATGTTGGGAGGACTGGTGGGAGCAAGATAAAAAGGCCCTCGGAAGTCCCAAGATCTCAGAATCGACCCCTGACAACCCCATGGAAGGACGAAAACTAGCTTTAGTGCCTTACAAACGATGGATGGAATACCATCGGTGGCAAGAACAACGCACCCCAATCCCCATTTGAGCGAGATGTCCCAGTTACAACACGAATTGCAGTCCTTGATGGATCGCCAAGATTTGTCCGAAACAGAAAAATCTCAAAAGTACGGTCAACTCTTGCAACGACTGCAACTCTTTCACCAGAAAGCTTTAGACGAAACAGCTCTACCCACTTTGAAAGATTTTAAGAACTTGATGAAAAGTCCAGCACCATCATTATTACCACCACCACCACCACCACTACTACCATCCCCAGGGGTCACCAGAGATGCTACCCCACGAAGACCTCTGGAAGAAGAGATGCGAGAAGTGTTTCAAACACCGTCAGCAGCTCCCATTTCAAGTAAGATTGCAGCATCCTTGTTGACACCGTCCCCCACACCCCAACGAGAAGAAATGAAAGCTTGGGTTAAAAAGATGATGTCCACTCCTCCTTCGACAGAAGTGAAAAAGAAAGAAGGGAAACCAGAAGCGAAAAAAGAAAAGAAAACCAAAGCCATTCCATTGCTACCTCCACCACCACCACCACTACCTTCGACTTCTACTCCCGTAGCCCATCGGACACGCAAATCCGTTTCCAAACCACCATTCCGTCCCACCCAAAGTAGCATCACCGAAGAGTGGGTGACTTATTACACACAAAAAATGGAAAAAGTCTTAGCCAGCATTTACTACGATCCCTCCCATCCTGCAGGTTACGCAGGAGTTCAAAAATTGTATCGTGCTGCCAAAACTCGACTGAAAAGTCTCCGTTTACCTCAAGTGCAACGATGGTTACTAGAACTAGCTACCTACACTTTGCACAAACCCATTCGACGCAAGTTTGCCAGAAGTCGCATCCGAGTGGAAGGCATCGATCATCAATGGCAAGCCGATTTAGCCGATGTCTCTCATTTGGCCAGCTACAATCGTGGCTACAAATATTTGTTTTGTGCCATCGACGTCTTTTCCAAATTTGCCTGGGTCGTGCCCTTGACTTCCAAATCCAGCAGCGAGTTAGTGCGAGCCCTGCAACGGGTGTTGAAACAAAGCGGTCGTCACCCTCTTCGATGGCAAACGGAGAAAGGCACCGAATTTCTGAACCAAGCTTTCCAAAAAGAATTAAAGAAACGTGACATTCATTTTTTTACCACCGAGAATCCCGAAACTAAAGCCAGCATCGTGGAACGTTTTCAACGCACTTTGAAAGAACGCATGTGGAAATATTTTACGCATCACCACACTCTGAAGTACATCGACATCTTACCACACCTGGTGCAAGCGTACAACCAATCTTACCATCGAAGCATCGGACGTGCCCCGCAAGACGTGACTCCCGAGAACGAAGTGTTGGTGTCTGAGCGTCTGTTTGGTACGTCCCCGACGAGGGCTGTCCCCAAGAAAAGTGGAGAGTTGGTCGTAGGAGATTGGGTGCGCATTGGCAAAACCAAACGCACTTTCGACAAAGGTTACTTACCTAACTGGACGACCGAATTGTTTCGTGTCACTGGACGAGTGCATGGCCGTCATCCTGCCGTCTATAAATTGGAAGACATGAACGGAGAAGTACTCAAAGGAACGTTTTATTTGCCCGAGTTACAACGTGTCACCAAAAAAGAAGACGTGTACGAGATCGAAAGCATTCTCGAACGCAGAACCCGTAAAGTGGGCAAACGACGTGTCAAAGAAGTCAAAGTACGTTGGAAAGGATATCCACCCAGTTTTGATTCTTGGATCGACGCTTCGCAAGTCATCGACTATAAAAAGAAGTGACCATCATGCCCTTTCACGCAGCAGACGCAGCTACGTCGACCACTCCTCCTTCACCTAGTTCTTCTGTGCAAGATTTACAAAAACAACCTTTGTGGGTGTTGTGTGGAGAACGTGTGCCTAAAACGCAAATCTTCTTTTTCTGCCAAATCTTCGTGGTGTATTGTGTCATCGGGGCAGCCATCGCCAATTTGAGTTTGCAACAAGGAGACAAACAATTGTGGACCATTTTATTGAGCAGTTGCATCGGTTACCTACTTCCCAATCCCTCCCTGAAATTCTCCTCGAACGGGAACCTTGTGTCCAGTGCCAGTGCCAGTCACCACTCCAACCACAACCGGAACCCCATTTTGAGCGGAGACACGCCTCTGACTTCCAGTAACCCCTCGGACAGCCACAGAACTCTGGAATTATGAGTCACCAAAACCAATTTTACTTAACCTTACCCAGTGACAGTTCCATGGAGGTGTTTCCCCACAACACGTGGTGCTGTTACACGGCCAAATTACCTCAAGCCATCCCCTTAGATCACGAAGCCCACTGGGAAGTGGCTTTAGTGGAAATCATTCACCCAACCCAAGTCCTCAATGTCCTTCCCAATCAAAATTTTTTTAAGGTGGAAGTTCATGACGAGCAAATGCAAAAGTACTTGAATTCCCCCAATGTCAAATATGACAATAAAACCTATGATGACAAATCTCAAACGTGGACCTACAACTTGTTTATTCCTCCAGGCTATTATTTTAGTGGTCAACATTTGGTCAGCACCATAAGCTCCAGGTTTAATGTCGTGTTTCTGAAAGCTTTGGAGTATGCCCAAAAAAGTGTCACCATGGAGTACCACAAAGCAGCTCGTCGCTTCTTGATGAAATTTGAGCGGAGTAAAATCGTGTCCATTTTATTTAGTCCTGAATTGTTTGACATGTTGGGCGGAGACATGGACATGAGAATGGCCATGATCAAGAAAAACGAATTACCCATCGTTTACGACAACGAGTCTTTTAGCAAGTTATTTCGTGCCCCGGTAGAGCTGAACCAAGGACTGAATTTGATGTTTGTGTATTCCCATGTGGTGGAGTACAACGTGGTGGGACACACCTCCGTACCGTTACTGCGTGTCATTCCTTTCAAAGTGGATTCTGCCACGAACGCTGACGAGGAAGGTGGAAACACTTACCACGTCCACCGCGAATTTGTACATCCTCACTATTTGCCTGTCAGCAAGTCTTATTTGGACACGGTCAACATTGCTATAAAAGGAGATTTGGGACAAAATATTCCATTCACCAAAGGAAAAGTCACGGTGAAACTCCATTTTCGAAAACGGTTTTCTCACGACTCGTAAGTAAGTAAGTCATGTATCCAGTGTACCGAGGGGTTGCACGACAGCGAGGACACGGTTTAGGAGACATGTTAAAATCAGCCTTTAGTTCGGTGGCCCCAGTCTTGAAACCGATGGTGACACGCGGATTGCATGCCTTGAAAGATGCGGCACTGACGCAAGGCAAAGAATTTCTCCAAAATGTTATCATCGACAAACAAAACCCTAAAGAAGCCTTCATGAGGGCAGGCAAAAATGTCTTGCTGCAAACGGGCAAAGACATTTTGGGCCGACGAGACACACCTATAAATGCCCTGCACGCTACCGAGTCAGGCATTCAGCAAGGACAAGGCAGAAAGAGACGACGCAGAAAACAACCTTTCACCAGACTTCAAGCTAGAAAGGCCAAGAAAAGAAGAACCGTTCGAGACTTAGACGTTTTCGATTATTGAGAAAGAAACAAAAACATGATGCACCGAGAGTCTTGCGCTTGTTCCAAGTCGGAACTGGATCTGTTTGCCATGCCACCCACCATGATGACGATGCAAGAATTCCAATGGGTGGAATTTCATCCCGTCTCCTCTTTGACGGAATCAGCTCCCATCGAGTTTGAAATCAAAGGACAGCCCGAAGATTACATCGATCTAAATAGCAGTTACCTGTATTTGAAAGTCAAAGTGAGCAAAACGGACACAGCAATCCTGAAGCCAATGATAGGGTAGCTCCTGTTAACAATTTCATGCATTCCTTGTTCAGTGAAGTGGACTTGTACTTGAATAACAAACTGGTCAGCAGCAGCATGGATACTTACCCATATCGTGCCTACCTGAAAAATCTCTTGACGTACGGAAAAGAAGCCAAGAATACTCATCTGGATGCTTGCGTAGTATGGAAACCTGACACGGCAGGCACGTTTAACGACACAGCCCTGACAGAAGATACCAATGATCACAATGTGGGGTTTAACACACGTAGAACTAAAATTCTGCAAGGGCGAAGTTTAGAACTGATGGATCGTTTGCATTTGGACATGTGGTTACAAGAAAAGTATTTGCTCAACGGGGTGGATATCCGCTTGAGACTGAATCGCAGCAGTGCCACTTTCCATTTGATGGCTGCTGATGCCACTTACAAAACCATCATTCAAGAAGCCAGGCTCTACGTGCGTCGTGTGGAAGTGTTGCCTAAAGTAGGAAACGACGTCAGTCAGACGTTGAGCAGAACGACCGCCAAGTATCCGATTCGACGCGTGGAAGTGAAAACCTTCACCATTCCCACTGGACAGCGATCATGATCGAAGATCATCTGTTCCAAGGACAGTTACCCAAACGTTTGATCGTTGGTATCGTCAGGAATTCATCTTTCAATGGAGTCCACAACGAAAATCCTTTTGAGTTTCAACACTTTGGCGTGTCCAAGATCGAAGTCAGTCGCGACGGTAAGGTCTTGTGTACCCGACCCTTTGAGCCTAACTTTACCCAGAACAATTACTTGAGATCGTACTTGTCCCTGTACGAAGCCACGGGACAGTTAGGAACCAACACCAGTCACGGCATTACGTACGAGGATTATGCAGGAGGCTATGCTTTGTGGGGTTTTGATTTCACTCCAGACCAAGGCAGCGACGAGGGACATTTCCACCCTATAAAATCTAGCCAGATTCGTGTGGAACTTCAGTTTGCAATCCGAGGAGACCCCGTTATTATTAATCCAACGTTGAACGTCATCCTGTATGCAGAATTCGATAATACCATAGAAATCAACAGTTTGAGAGAAGTCATTCTAGATTACTAGAAACCATGGAAGACTGTTATCCCTCTTTACCTAGTGGAGAAACTTTAAAGATGGAATGTAAGGAGACCGTGGATAAAGAAGAAGAAGTGATCATGATGAAGTCGAGATGGCCAGAACAAGAAGCCCATTTAGTCTCCTGTTTTGCCAAACACTTGGTGGAAAAAATAACGGAATTGATCAAGAAAAATTGCTATGGATGTCAAAACGCTCATCCCAGTCAAATTCAACACGATAAATGCCTGATGTTGAGTCAAGAAGAAAAATTGGACGAGTATCTGGACGAGGCTTGGAGTCTCATCTCGGACAAAGACGTGTTACACCAGTGGTATAAAGACTTGCGTGAACATTCTTGTCCACCATTAACCACTCAAGAGATCCATCGTATCGAAGCTCTCCTGAATCAGAGTGAGGAAACAGAACGAATAACCGTTTATTCGTCAGACATTTTCAAGCAAAAAGTCAGGATCGAATTGACGACTTATTATTACCTGTGAAGAAGAAGAAAAAAAACCCACACAAATCAATGGATACCTGGGAACTTTATTACCTTTTGAACCACAGTTCGTATACGGCTTCTTGGAATCCTGTCGTCTGTGCTAAAGATGAACTCCCTCATCGCAAACCTCAAGACCATCAAGCTTACGTGATCAACACGGACGACAGTCATCTCCCAGGAACCCACTGGGTAGCCGTCTACTTTCCTCAAGAAGGATGTGTGGAATATTTCGATTCGTACGGATTGCCCCCTTTGGAAGACGATATCATTGACTTTATGAGAAGAAATGCTCAGACTACCCGATTCAATAACGTGCAATTACAAGGCACAGATTCCTTGGTGTGTGGACAGTACTGTGTGTATTTTCTGCATCATCGCAGCCTGGGCTATTCCTTAGAACATTTAGTGACTCATTTTGATCCTCGTTCTTCTGCTAGAAAAGATGTGAAAGTAGATCGATGGTTTTGTGACCATTATGCTTATCTTTTGTCTCAAGCTAGGAAACGTAGTGTCCATCAATGGCCTAATGATTTCCAACAGTGGAAATCACAATTTCATTCACAACGTTGTCAGCCCTGTTTAAAGTAGATTGTCAATTGAGAAAAAAATATTTGTGATTTGAAAACATTGTTTGATGTTATAGTGTTGGATTATTGTTAAAAATGTTAGAGTTGTTGTTTAGTGTTAAGTGATTTTTGAATAAAAAATGTTGTGTTTTGAAAAAAATGCCTTTGTCTTTTGTTTAGCTATAAGAATGTTGGATTGATGCTCTTTCATTTCTTACTATCCCTCTCATGACACTCACTGAACGTTGCGGCTCGAAAACCATGTGGGGATGTTTTCCTTCACGTCCGCGCTTTGACTTTAAGAACCGGGGGTTGTTTCCAGTCTAACCATCCATTGTCGACTCATCCTCCTAAGAAGATGTGCTCCAAACTAGCTAAGCTCAACGAAGCCTACGTGAAGTTGCATAGGGTCAGACACAGTCTGATACCGAAGCCAGAAGAAATAGAGAATGTGAGAATGTTAAAAATCACTGAAGACCTGATAGAAGAACTCTTCAGAGAAGAAATAAACAGGGAAAAAGAAGAATGGACAGAGAAGTACAGACTTCATAGACAGCAGCAACAGCAGCAACAACAACAACAAGAACAGCAGCAGCAACCTGAAGCTGAGAGAGGCTTTGTCGATTGTCGTATCGACACCAAAGAGTTCTTCTTCTCTTTCCAAAGATGCAGACCTATCGCCAGAAAGTCTATCCTCAGAGGACATCGCATTCTTAGAAACTAAAAAAGATTGCTATAGCAAACAAAAAACAGCCCTTTTCAGGGCTACCCCAATACTCTAGAAAAGAAATAACTATTAATTTGCCAATGTGTGTAGGTAGAGTAGTGTGAATATAAACACTAACTCTTTTATAAAAAATGTGAGGGTATGTGTTAGAGTGTTTATAAGTGTTAACGTAAGTTGGTGTGGATAGTAGATTAATATGACTTTTTTTTTGGTGTTTGAGGTGTATATTTGGGGTTAGATTGGATTGCTTTGCGTATGTAAATAGTCTATTGAAGTGATTCATGAAAAAATTTTTACCATAGTAATGGGTAGTATAAAAAAGTGAGTGAGTGTTTCTTTTAGGTCCGCGCGTTGTTTGGTCATGATCTAGGTAAGATCAATTTTATGTTCTTAGGGGGATGTTTTCCATCACGTCCGCGCTTTCAGTATAAATTGAAACTCGCTCGGCAGTCTAGCTACCCTTGTTGATTGATCAACACAAAAATGAATAGCAGAATAAGCAAACTTCTTGAACTCCAGATACATCTGGAATATGTCAGGCGCCTGTTAAATGAACTGGCCGCGGAGGCTATAGTAGAAGAGGAAAGAATAAAGAAGGAAGAGGAGGAGAGAAGACAGAGGGAAGAGGAGGAAAAGAAAATAGAAGAGAGGATGTCGTACAATAATCCCGAAACAGAGGATTGGGGTGTTGAAGCGAATCATCCTCCCTCTGCGCTCCCCAGAAGAAAGGTGAAAGGAGACTGGGGAAGAAGATGCGTGTGTGGCGCCAGGCCAAGAAGGTGCCATCATTAGATAGGTGCATCTGGAGTTCAAAAAAAAAACCCAGCCCTTTTAAGGGCTACCCAATACTCAAGAAAAGAAATAACAATCAATTTGCCAATGTGTGTAGGTAGAGTAGTGTGATTATAAACACTAACTCTTTTTGAAAAAAATGTGAGGGTATGTGTTTGCGTGATGGTGTTTGTAAGAGCTCAGGTATGGTTGTGTGAATAGTAGATTATGGGTTTCTTAGAGTATGTGGAGAGTATAGTTTGGGTTTTATTATATGAAATGAGAAAAGTGTGGGGATGTTTTCCTTCACGTCCGCGCGTTGTTTGGTCATGATCTAGGTAAGATCAATTTTGTTTTAGGGGATGTTTTCCTTCACGTCCGCACTTTCAGTATAAAACTAACAGTGTTGGCCATTGGAGCCCAACATTCATCACCATTCGCGTTGAACAAGCAGCAGCACAACAGCGATGGAACACACTGCAGCATCAATAGGCGTAGAATCGAGAATTTTACCAGCCCATGCAGTTATCCCAACTCCAGCACTGAGGGCCATAAGAGCACTTGGTAAGAAACAAGCAACTAACTGGAGCATACGGGCAGGGAAAACCAGGACAACCCTATTACTGGTCTGGACTACCAATGACGAGGGTGAGGACCTATGTGTCGAAAATGAGCAAAGCTACTGTATGACCAAAAGGAAAAATAGCAGAAAGTACAAACAGAGAGGGAAAACTGACCAAAAGGTAACAGATAACCGCTGTGATACACCTGCTACTAACCAAGGCAATATACAAAAGCAGCAACACTCGACAAAGGCTCCCCTGAGAATTGAAACAGCAGTAACAACAGCTACAACATCAACCCAGACCATCGATCGGCAACAGAGTGACGTGGAAACACAAACGGAGATACCCGCAAGTGATGCCACCACCCTAACTAATACTGAAACGAAAATCCAAGAACAAACACTGGATGAAACAACTACTAACACTACCACGACAACATCGGAAGAAGAAATTACAGATGAGGAAAAAGAACAAGGAATGACGATTGAGCAATTCGCCGAACTCTGGGGACTAGAAGAAACTTTAGGTGACCCAAAAAAGGCCAAGAATTTTATCAGCACGATAAAATATATGGCATGGAGGTCGCTTAAACCAAGGAAAAAACCAAACACACAACAATGGCTCTTCGCTCAACGCATCCTGACTCATCACTACAACAAAGCCTACGTAGAAACACAACTTACCAGCCTAGTGGACTACGCTACGGCCCTAGCAAAATACTATGAATACGAGGCATTCCCTCCCGAAGAGTATGAAGAGACTCACACAGCGGAAGAAACCTGGTACTATGAAAAAGACCGCAACACATTCAGGCTGCCGACCTGAATAAAATAGCCCTTTTAAGGGCTTAAAGAGTGCCTAATACCAAGGGGTTTCATTTTGGCTTGGAACCCCGTTTCGACACAACTAGCTGAACTAATTTGATCCTTTACCACCGCTACTAAATACAACCAAAATTTACCTAACAATGACTACAAAAATTCATTAACTTATTTTTACTTTGAAAGTCGCTAAGACAGAACGCTAAATTCCTAGGGAAAAAGTAACGTACACTTTGTACTAGAACACTGGCAAAACCTAAGAAATAGAAAATAGGAAAATTTTGAAACTTGAACAATTCGACACAATTACAGAGGTGGCTAACACATTATTGGGAAATTATTTTTTTATCCATTAGCACAACTGGACTTGATTTGATAAATAAATAAATGCGACCTGGCGTTTTGGAGCGTAAACAACAGCAATAGCAAGACGTGGGAAGGACGACGGATTAACAACATGGATCTGATTGGGTATCACCAAATACAATTTCAATCCTAAGGTAATTCATATAACTCAGATTGGAAAACGGATTGAAACTGGAAAAACTGGACCCGCAACTTTACGCGGGACAGCTATGTTTGTTAACTCGATTCTGATTGGCGGTTGGATTTCAATCCTAGGGCAAACTCATACATTGAAGCTTGATAAACGGATTGAAACAAAACGGATTGAAAACTGAAAAACTGGTCTAGCAACTTTGCGCGGGATAACCAGGAATGTAAATATGGTTCTGATTGGTAGTTAACTATGCTGGATATTAAACTAACAGGAGAACAATTGAATTGAAATTGGGAAAACAAACTGCATTTAGCGGCTTTGATTGGCATATAACTCAATAGACTATACCTGTATATTGTAAAATTTAACAACTTGATTAATTATAATTTATACACTTAACTAATAGCGGTCTTAAACAAATTTGGTTTCTCTAACCTTGCTTGGACAATTTTTTTCACTTTACCAAGTCCAGACTAATTAAAAAGTGCGGTCATCGCACAGTAAACACGGGATTGTAGTGGCTCTAATACCTACAACCGACCAATTAAGTAGCCTAGTCATTAGGCATTAACAAGACGCAAAAGCACTAGTTTGCGTAAGCGTCTATAATTTTTATTCATTCATTCATTGGAGCCCATTCTACGGAATAAGCAAACAAGAAGATGCCAGCAGCTTCAGCTTTATACAACGATCTTATGGAAAGTTGGTATTGGATGGTGGATGGATTGAGTGTAGCAGAAAGGGTTGAAAAGGAATGGAGGTTTGCAGTGACAAAAGACTTCGTCTCAAAACAAGTAACCAGCCTCCACTTATCCGTAAATATTGTAAAAGAAATGATAGAGGATGAGGAGAAGAGAATCAGAGGTTTAATTAACCCACCGTATGTGAAAGTGGGTAAGTTAAAAGAAGCGATAGTTCATGTGACGAGTGCAAGGTGCTTTCTAGAAGACATTGTAGAATGGACAGATTGGTGTTTCGCGAAGTGGGGGTTAGAAAAACTTAAGAAAGCGGAAGAAGTAATGAGGAATGTGCTGACCGAAGAGGTCAAGGAGATCAAAGAAAAGTGGTCAAAGGAAAGAAAAGAAGAAGAAAATAGAAAAAAAGGATGAACTAGAAAAACTGAACACAAACTGGATGAAAATCCAAGAGAAGTTCCGGGCCATGGGCCACCCGGACTGGCTGCCGGAAACAGAAAAGAAGAAGAAGAAAGGAATGATGGACAAAATAAGAGGATGGTGGAAGAAGTTAAGAAGTTAAAAGAAGAAGAAAAACCCAAAGGCCCTTTTCAGGGCCAGCCATATTTCTCGAAAAGAGATAGCCTTTTCAATTGCCTACCCCTTTTTTTTAAAAACAATTTAAAAAAAAAATAATCCCATATTCAATTCCCCTTGTCCCTAAACAACCCCAAACTCTATTCCCCATGTTAAATTCCCATTGTACGTATATCGACCCACGATTTATTCCCATGTTAGATTCCCCTTGTACGTATATCGACCCACGATTTTTCGCCATGTTAAATTTCCATTGTACGTATATCGACCCAGGGGTCTCTGTAATGCTAATTTCCATTGTACGTATAGTGACCCACTTAACTACTTATATATATATATATATATATATATATATATATATATATATATATATATATATATATAGAGAGAGAGAGAGAGAGAGAGAGAGAGAGAGAGAGAGAGAGCAAATTGCCCAATATCATATTTCCTGGCAATCTGAGGTGCATGGTTCAGGATTGAAGTAGCTACCCACATAAACACAAAATATGGCAACTGACAGAATGGTCTAATACAAGTGCACACATTACTCTAGTACCATCTCGCACTTACTGTCGAGTCAGGTTAATGAGAAAGTCTCCATAACCATTTAGTGAAGTTTAGATAATTACAATGAACTTAGAGACTCAAAGGGGGAAGGTGAGGTGTCTTGATTTTTACATCTACGATAGCTACTCAGTTATGTCGATATTTTGCTTAGAATTGAAAACAAAATAACACCAGGTCTCCCTACAGACAGATCATGCCCTCCTGTACTTACAATAATATCTATGTAAACACTTTACTTAACCTTTGTTGGTCACATGTCAAGTTAATACCTATCCTCAAACACTCGACCTCATTTCGGAATCTGATAGTTTATAGGCGTATGACCGTTACATATGTCACCCTATTTACCTGTATTCCTAGAACATCTCCTACATAAATTTGATTCCTGTAATACTAAATAAAGCTTTTCCACTTATATAAGACACATATTTAGGTCATAATTTTCTGACTTCATTTGCTTATTTGTTAATTAACTTCCCCTGTTACATACGGAAGTCCAATTTGCTTAGCTCAATGATTTAATTACATGGGCACACACACACACACATACATCTATCCATCCATCCTAACATACATACATACATACATACATACATACATACATACATACATACATACATATACATACATACATACGACTAGACAGCAAATTGCGTCCCCTATCAAGCAGCACAAAATGCTTATATATATATATATATATATATATATATATATATATATATATATATATATATATATATATATATATATATATAAGTCTTTCTTATGACTCGTCCGGGGTTCGAACCCGCGACATCCCGCATCCGAGGCGGACGCTCTAGTAATAATAATGGATGGCTGGGTTTTGGTAGGTGGGTATGTATGCATGCAGATAGATAGATAGATAGATAGATAGACCGACAGACAGACAGACAGATAGATAGATAGTAAGTAGATAGATAGATAGTAGATAGATAGATAGATAGTAGATAGATAGATAGACAGATAGATACATAGTAGATAGATGGATAGGTAGATCGATAGATAGATAGATAGATGTACAGCATTAACAGAAATACACGTACACAGAGAATAAGAAAATATTAAACATTGTTCATTTTGGGGATCCTTATAACGTGTGTGACCGAAATTTGTAGAATAACTAGTTTCAAAATACACGTTTCATTATCTTCTTCATAAAATGCTGTTTATGGCCAGTACAGGCCTCCATGCCTTATTTTAGGAACTATTGTCATGGTTGTTTAAGACGGACAAAAATCAATTGGTTTGCAACCAGTAGATGTACAAAAACAGCTCATATTCAATTTCTCCAAAATTTATGCAAAATCCACTTCTCCTTGCCACTATATGGATTATTCTTAAGTGTCAGTGACATCTATTTTTCAATACGTGCATACTCCATTTTTCTGTACACTGCATCAAATTATAACTTTTTTTCTTCAAACATTGCTAAATATTGCAGGATACTTAATTGAAAGAAATGGGACCTCTATTACCATATATTTAAGCCATTTCGTCACACTCAGGAGTACCGTCCCCACCCTGTCTGTACTAAAATGTGCGTTACCAATAGCCCTTACAATCTCCCTCTTCAGTCAACTCCTTCTGAGTGACTAGTAGTTGTTATAATGTTATATCAAGATTCATTACCACCTCAACATATTCATTGATAAGATACACGGAATTCGGGGCGAGGTAAAGCCTTTATGCTGATAATATAACATTTATTTGTAATGCTTAGTTCAAAAAGTAAGTAATCTTATGGATTCAAGATTTACTTCCAAAGAAAGAAAACATTAGCAGTTTAGGTTAGTGAAATAGATAGTCTGCATTTTAAAACGTACCATACATGTAATATGTTCAGTGCAAATATATATTATGCTGTTAACATTGAAAGGTTAATAAAGGAATATACACCTGTTTTAATAGGAGTTAAAACGTAATGGAACAATTGGACATTATTCGCCACAGGTTGCTTGAACGTTCTTTGAATGTACTATTCTTGAAATAATGGCATCAATTTCATTTTACTAACATAATATTTGTTCCATCATCCGATACATAACACATTGTTACATTCAGAATTTACTGAAGATTTTAGTAGCTTTAGTCTGAAAGTTACATGTAATACACCAAATCCCCGCGAACCTGTATGTGTTTTCCTTGAGCACTAAAATAAATTAAGCAATTGTTTGCATTTTGTCCTTGGATGCGAGATATGGGAGCATTCTACATGTATGTATGTATGTATGTATGTATGTATGTATGTATGTATGTATGTATGCGTGCGTGCATGCATGCATGAATGCATACGTATGTGCGTACATACCTACGTGTGTGTGCGTGCTTGCATGCAGGCAGGCAGGTAGGTAGGTAGGTAGGTAGGTGTATATGTATGTATGTATGTATGTATGTATGTATGTATGTATGTCATCTTTTGTATGTATGTATGTGAGTACATAGGCGGATAGACAGGTTTGTAGTAAGTAGGTAAAATGATAGCTAGATAGCAAGGTAGGTGTATAATTTGGTATGTAATAAGTTCGAAGATAGTTTTATACTGTTCGACCGGCATACACATAGTCCCTGCCTGTTTTTCTACGGTATGCCAGTGCATAAGAGCTTCGCGTGGGATGCCAATAATCGTGACATGGGTTAAAATCCTGCTTGGAACGAATTATAATTCTCAAGCTTGTTTGACCGTGTGTGTGCGTGGGGGGAATTTTAGATTTTTACTTAACAATTTTCAATCATGTTGCTCACATGTCTGCAGTGTCGCAGTTATAGTGATGTCTAGCACTGGTGCATCATGCTGCAGACAGGTAGCGTCATGTCCAACCCAGTCACATTATCCTGACACCAGGCCGACAAGTCCTTATGCTGACCTCTAAATGTTGAGCAGCAACAAGCGAGGCAGATGTTAATATGATTCTGTCGGGGTTAAAACCCGCGACCTCCCTCATCCGAGGAGAACAGTATAACCACTAGGTCGCCGGAGCGGTCGACTGTATGTATATGTGTGTGTTTGTGTATGTATGTATATGTGTGTGTTTGTGTATGTATGTATGTATATACATGTATGTATGTATGTATGTATGTATGTATGTATCTGTGTATGTAATTATCTATATGTATCTATCTATGTATGTATGTAGTTGTTGATTGTTGTTGATGTAGGGTTTAACGCCATTTTTCAGCACACGATAGGCTATACATGGCGGCCAGTATTAATGGTGGAGGAAGAATCCGGGAAATCCCCGGAAAGAACCACCGACCCTCGAGAAGCTACTGGCAAGCTTTCTCACATACCCACATTGGCTGAATCCGAGACTCGAACCCACGCAGACAGAGGTGAGATGGCAGTGATCCGTAACGAAGACCGCATTAGACCACTCGGCCACTCGGGGCCCCCTGTATGTATGTATGTATGTATGTATGTATGTGTGTGTGTGTGTGTGAGTGCGTGCGTGCGTGCGTGCGTGTGTGTGATATAGATTTTTAAAGTAGCTTTAATAATGTTTCAGTCATATCGCTACAATGTCTGCAGTGTGGCAGTTTATAATGATGTCTAGCACTAGGGCATCATGTCGCAGACATGTAGCATGATGTCCCACTCATTCACATTATCCAGACACCAGGCTGACCAGTCCTAACACTAACCTCTTAATGCTCAGTGCCAAAAGAGGCATTTGTTAGTACCGTTTGTTATGTATGTATGTATGTATGTATGTATGTATTAAAAGCTGTCGTCTGTATGATAGATTGTAAAATATGTTGGCGGGTAGATTAAAAGTAAATAAAAATATGATAATAGTGTAGATAAGTGGTTAAAATGTTTAGTGCTAATGATCTTCAAAAAATGAACAAAACTAATGAAATTCATTGCATTTATTTATTTATATTTCACATCAGTTTATCATTGCCTGTCCGCTGTAGTTGATAATATACCTGGTCACATGACAGCGGAAGGTTTTTTTCCAAAGCGAAGAATTTCGTCACTGAACAAATGTTGCTCACTTCGCAGTCCCTGTTGTCAACATGTGTTCCCTCTATTACCACTATTCATACAACCACACGCCAAATCTCTTGTTCCACTCCATGTATCGTACAGTACAACAACAAATCTCCACTTCCATGCCATTTAATTGTTGTTCTTGCAATTAGTATGCTGCATGATGTTCCCAACGACACCAAACTATTACAAGTAGCTAACGAGGAAAAGATAACTTTGCAGAAGGAGGAGTTACAAGGAGACAGCTCGAAAGTGAATGATGGTGGATGTCTTCAATTGTACATGGAGCATGAAGGAATGACACAAATAGAAGAATAAATAAGGAAATCTGTATGGACCGAGAAAAACTTTAATATAAAATGTATAACCAGAATAGACCAAGTCAGGTGAATACGGGTTTAGGGATTAGTGAGAAGAAGCTAAATTTCGAGAAAAGAACACTGATTAAATTTAGAGGGTCACAAAATTAAATTCAGAAGAAGGCACGAAAGGACAATCGTTGGGCAATTTAGAACATCGAATCAGATATAGTATCTCTTAAAAATATATTTGGATAAAAATAATAAAATTAAAGGAGAAAAATATTTTAATACACTTAATTCTCAATATAATTTGTGCAGCTAAAAATTTCATTTAGAAATTTGCAATCACAACGAAGAACATTGCTTAAAAATTAAAATTTTCCAGGTGGGTTTAACCTGTACATTTTTCAGTTTTTTAAAAAAGACAAAAAAAAAAAAATAAGAAAAGAAAAAAACAAATTAAAAAAAAATTTCTACTCATGGCTAATTGATGAGTCTAAAATTTACTTAAGTTGGTTGAATACTTTTATTATTTCCATTACATTGTTTGTTGTTGTTGTTTTTGCTAAAATAAATTTGTCATACGGATTGTTACAGCTTTCCATAATGGAGTAATCTACTTTCATTATGAGTTTACGTCATCAAGTGATTAAACTGCTACTGTTCTCACTATCATATTTTGCATATTTTTCACGAATGTCAGATAAATGAAAAATTTTCACCAGGAAATTAAACGATATAATATATTTTTAGTCATCAAACCACGATATATTATCATTCATGTGATATTTAATGGCAAGTGTTTGTGTTTGTCACTAGTTGATCCAATCTGGTGCACGAGACAAATCAATACAAGCAAAGAAAAGTCTGTAAAATTATAATGGAGATATTTTTGTCTCGTCACAGGGTTCGTTTTTCTACACGACCGTAAACGATTTACCTTCGTTCCTTTAATCAGTAGTGTATTGACATGCAAAGGTTAGTGTTGCTTTGACCTAGACAAGATCATACATAATTGAAAAAAGTTAATAAATGTTTAATGAATACATTGATCCAAATGCAAACATGCTTGTAGTCAAAGCAAACATCACCGGTTGCTTAGATCGACGAATAGAGCTACAAATCAAACATTGCCTCTATGCATGTTTAAGCGGAGAATAAGTATTAATTGTGGAAGATATGGACGGCACTGTAGAAGTGATAGAATTTTAACCGTAAAATAAATTTTAAAGGGATGTAGTAATAGAACAGTCACGGTCCTCTTAAACTGTAGACGCTGAATTTTTCATTTAAAAGAAGAAAAAAAAAATATCTCCAAAGAAGTAAGGGGCATTTAGAAAAACAAACAAAAAATCAAAGAAAACACAAAAAAAAAAAAAAAAAAAAAAACCCAAAGATTATTATTTCGCACTTCTCAGAAACAGCAACACATTATGTGACACGAACGTCAGGAGAAAGACATCTCAGATATATTGGAACGAGCCATAAACTGTTAAGCGCAAATAAAGTTTAATTGTACGGGAATTGTGCTAGAGCATTAATTACAATTCATCTCGCAAGACATATTGATCAAAAGTTGTTCTACAACCGAAAAGTTGGTACTAGTAATACAAAACAGAAATCCATAAAATATACGACAGAACGAGGCTTTCCAGAGATCAGAAGAAGTAATGAATGCGTGTTATTTACGGACCAACCATTTTATTTTCGATATTCTCTTCCAGAAAGAGAGCTATATTTTATTTAATCTAAAGACATTAACTTTTCTAATTAATGATGGATAGAATCATTCTTTTTCCAAAAAATCAGATCAAGAACATCTTTTTCTCAAGTTATATGGGAGCCGGGAATCCCCACCCCCACCCCCGAAAATAAAATACCAGCCCCCTCCACTCCCCATAAACATTAATGGTTGGTCCGTAAGTAAGTTGATGAGATGTATAAAATAGTTACCTTTAAAAATATCTCAATGACGTAAATTACTTACAGTAAATCTCTCAAGTTGTGATGTTTCTCCCAGGGACCTGACATCCCCACCCACTGCGTCTTTGAGATTGAAGTAGTGGCGAAGCCACGACAAAGACGACAGAGATGGAGACAGAGGTCCCGGGGCGTCGCACCCACCCCTTCGCACCTAGCGGTGACTGCGGGGTTGCTTTGGGAACGAACCCTGGAACCGGGAATCAGGGGTTCTCAGAACACGAACATCCTGAGAGGCTGCGAAGTAAGCAACTTAGTTCCGTGAGGGAAATTTCATCTTTGACAAAATCCACTTCCAGTCCGTCATGTTTCCACGCCGAACCTTCCGCGGATATGCTGAGCTGGTTCCGAAGTACAGAGCTAATGACACAGCTTTATATACCCGTGAGCGACGCATTAGTGTGCGATCATAGCCTATTTATAAAATGCTGACAAGTTATTCTGACAAGCATGCGCTATAAGACTATAAATATCTAATGACACGTGTACCAGGAAACTTTCTATTATTAGATACACTAGTTGAAACTGCTTACCTGAATTAATTTAAAGTATGACTTGTTATCGTATCCTACCTACCAGAGGCGTAGCTATGATATTTTGCGCCCGGGGACAAACTATAAAATTGGCGCCCCAGCCCCCTCCCCGTTTAATCACATTTTTGAATATTACCCTTGTTTACTTATTATAATGTAACGTTGTAAGCCTCATTTTGGCACCCCTGTACCTTGGCGCCCGGGGACATATGTACCCCCCTGCCCCCACCCCCACCTCCAGCTACGCCTCTGCTACCTACAGTTGGCAACAATATCTGCTGAGACAGCTTTTCCTATAAAGAGATGACACATGCTGCTTGTGTCACAATATTCATCAAATCCCGAACTTGTGGTTTGATATGAGAGATACAGGGTTCTCGATATTTCATTATCTTCATAAAAAGAGTATATGATTTGTTTGGTTCGGAGTTTTACGGCACAGCAACACGAGTATGTTGTTTAACGGTAGCCGACCTGGGTTGATCGGATGGTAGAACAGAAATCAAGGGACATGTATATATGAAGTCAAATAATTATGAGGGATTTTCGCCCCCCCCCCCACTCCGTCACATTTATTAGCACAACCTCAAGACTCTTCGTATATGAAGTTACAAAGCTTTTGCCAACTACCAAAAAATAATTGAAAAATAAGAGCTGTTTGAAATCATGTTGTATTAGAAAAACCCACACCAGTACACTACTGTACTGATTGTCTGTAAATCTATACTAAAAAGAAATAAAATCATGGCAGGAAAATTACTTCAAATCAGTGGAATAAATGTGTAGACATCTCATCTTTAGAATTTATTTCTCACTGTTCCCTTCGTCCCATGATGTAGGTGTTGTTTTTGTGTCGTCACAATTTTCAAAATTCCACAACCCCCAAATTGTCATACAAGTCAGACCGCTCCCGTACCCACCTCGATTACGAATATGGCGTTGTAACCACTGCATCAAGTCCTATCTCCATTAATCGCCCCATACCATGCACGGGAGGACGTATTGGGCAAATTCTACAATTCTGAGGCCTGCAAGGTGAGCGGAAAGTTTACTGAATTTATCTGACTGAAATATTTGGACAGCATTGCCTCTAAAGCTTTGAGTTTATTTCTTCACACTTTTCCATCAAAACTTGATTGAAAATCCCCTTTTCATCTTGATTAAAAAGACAGTTTCAATCGCTTTTCCATTTCAGATTTTGTCAGCATATAATCAAATTTTGATGTTGGTTTTATCGCGTCGTCTTCGAACTATACATTATCATGGAACAAAAGAGTTTTTTATTGTAAATGTAAATATAAAACAAAAGAAACACCGTATTGCAATTTTTATATATTAGCATGACCGTCTCAGGCAATGAAACATTTTATCTTTTTATTCAATTAGAAAAGTATGCCACATTATTCTAACATAAGTATTATATTGAACAGTTTTTAAAAGTATACTTCGCTAGCCAAAACTGTCGACCCCGATCTTCTGTCGATTAATACACTAGTAGTTCAGGGTTAACAGTCTTGGCCTGAGACCATTAATAGAAAGTACGAATTAGACATTGAAGCACCACGGTTTAAACCTAATAGTAATTGGGTGCATTACCAGAACCAAGTTAGTGTATTCTTTGGTTGACGGCACACGACCAAATTCAACGAATGAGAAAACACGAACGAATCTTATCGGACGCTATTTCAACAGCATTGTAACATAATGTATTGACTGATGTCTTACTGAATAGTTTGTCCTCGGATTCAACAAACAGTACGTCAATGCGAATTTCAATGTAAAATTTTGAATTTTAAAGCATACATTTAAAATTTTGAATTCTAAAGCATAACTAGGTATTCGCATTGACAAATTTTAATTTCAATAGTGGTAGAGGCTCGCTCCGCCGGATAAGGAGTAAATAATCGATAATTATGTCCACATTTATTGTATGGTGTATTGTGTTTTAAACATGTCATGTTTAATATGATTATAGCAATAAGTCTCCTTAGCAGCACACCTCAGCTGCAGAGGAATATGCACAATGTCAATCTTTAACACAAATATAACACGCAATAAGACATGACTGGGTGGGGTTGGGGTGGGGTGGAACAAACATGTATACAATTCTTTCTTGGGTCAGTCCATATTGTAGTTTGTTTTTGTTTAATGGAACGAAAAGAGTGTTCTTGTTGTTAATAACTGACATTAAGCTGCCATATGTGTAACCTTCAGTACTGAGGTACAGTACTTAGCTTGCTACTGTATGTAATATTCGAGGTCTGTCATTTGACAGTTAATTATTTTGAACAATTCAGTAAATAAATTGTTGTTTGTAAATAAAGGTGGTTGAGGTTGAGCAACGTGTCCTCTGAAGAATACCTTAGACAATACCCAGGACATAAAGCAGAAAACCATTATAGTGGATAATGCGTTCATGAACAATGTAAATAACGAGATGCAATATCTCTCATGAAACCGAAACTTCACAACGTACGTTTACTCATTGGAAAATGGATATAAAGTAGTCGTCCTACATGATGATATTTCCAGATATTACCGGCTTTTGAAGACAGACTAAGATCTATGAATCTATGAACTTGTTTCATTTGATGGCAATAAAATATGTTTCATATAAACTAAAGGCTGTTTGATTTTTTAAAAATAAAATCAAAACATTGATATCAATACTTGAATGGAAAACTTACAAACATAATATTTCCTGAATATATTATTCGAGTACAAATTGATGGCAGGGTGAAATGTAAGACGAATGGGTATAATTTTGTTGACTTAGATATGTACACTGCGTACTTTGTTTATTTGTATGAAGTTTTCTTGCTTGTACAACCACAGAGAAGGAAAAATGAAGACATATGTTAAGCATGTTAACAAGTTTTAAATTTGATTTTATATTTCGTTCACGACATTAATAAGTGAGAGAAAGGCTGTGCTTGTTTCGTTAACACATTCGACCTATGCCCTCTGTTATTTCGTATAGTTATATTATAATCGGAAATCAAAGTAGTAGTTGTTTGGGGGTTTAACTCCATTTCTCAAATCAAGATAGACTATACATGGCGGCCAGTATAATTTAGTGGAGGAAGAACCCGTGAAAACCTTGTAGGAACCACAGACCTACTGAAATATACTGACAAGCTTTCTCACGTATCCACATTGGCCCAGCCTGGGACTCGAATCCATGCGGACAGAGGTGAATTGATCGTGTAAAAGCCGAGCTCTTTAGACCACTCGGGCACTCAGGACCTCAACTGAAGTGGTGCTTAATAATAATAATAATAATAATAATAATAATAATAACAATAACAATAATAATAATAATAACAATAACAATAATAATAATAATAATAACAATAACAATAAGCACTTGGTACTGCATTGAAAAAGTTCTTAGCGCTTCAATATACTAGTTTATACATTATAAATCCACCGTGTCAGTTATATATATATATATATATATATATATATATATATATATATATATATATATATATATATATATATATATATATATATATATATATATATATTTATATATATCTGACACGGTGGAATTGCAAACAAAGCATAATTAAAATAATGAACATAGAAAAAAACATTGTTTTAGATGTGTTTTAGACCGCTCTTGAATCAGATCATGGTGTCATTGTTTCTAAGTATAAGAGTCGTTTAGTTCTAGATAGCTCGACTCTGATGTGAGAAGGAACTTTGTCAATAGGAAATGTTTATACGATGGGAATAACGAGAATTTGAGTGTCAGAGGAAGATCTTATGTTTCTATAAGGGGTGTACAAGTTGCTGAGGTCAAATAGGTCTACAAAATGTAGCAGAGAGAAGAGAGTTTATGTTTGATTCTGGATCAGATGTGTAGCTATTGGAGAGTACCAGCAGGGGTAATGAGTGCTCAATTCTCGATACTCTTGGACATTTTGAAGTTTCGGTAGTAGGTATTGAGACAAACTAGATATAAGATAATTATAACAGACAAGTTTTGAAAGTACTAAGGAACATTCAAGTGTTTTAATGGTATGAGTAGAAAGTTGTGAATGGAGATGATGCGTCTCACCTCAGATATACAGCTCATGACACTTTACTACAACGAAAACTGTCAAGAGTGACACCTAAGTTTTGTATTATGTCTTTGAATTTAACGTTGATGCTGCTGAGACATATTTTTGGAAGTAATGATTAAACGAAGAAAGATTGCGCGAGGTTATCAGAATGTCATCAGTTGTAGCATCATTCATCTGGAGATTGTTACATGATGTCCACGACTTCACACCTGAAATGCCCTTCTCTACACCTCCGATAGTAGCATTGACTTACGTTGGGTGACTGTGATTTGGGTGTCGTCAGCATACATTTGGTTAGACTGTGGATAAGAACTTATGACATTTGAAAGGGGCTGAATGTAGAGGATGAATAGAGAAAGTCTGAGAACATAACCATGTGGACAGCTAAAACAAAGACGAACAAGACTGAAATGTGATGCATCTTCGTTTTTCTTTTGTCCTTTTGGCTGAGTATAGCTCGAACCATAGTAAGGTACCAATTACACGCTGATGACGGTGAAGTAATAAAGCATAGTCTACTGTGTCAAATGCGGCATTTGAGTCAGGTAGGATGAAAACAGCAATCTTTCCACCATCCAAAGCAGAAAGAATGACAATAATTACTTTCAGAAAAAAGCTTCAGTACTGTAACAAATACATTATACATGCAAACATAATGGAGGGCACTTCTCTGCCTACTCAATGACCAATTTAGGGATCAACGCTGTTGTTTCAAGCTAAATGTAACATAGAGTTACGAATTTGGTACCCATGTTTCGCTGATGCATTCGACTCGTATGCCCACATAATGCATAGCTTACTACCACATCTTTAAGGAATCCCAGTCCATTTTCCACTCTACCGGGAAACATGGTCATGATCGCACTCGTTTAGTATATAATTGCAGCTAGCTGAAATGAATACTACTCTATCATTGGTCGACTGAAAATGGCGCACTGTATCTACCGATAACCTGATTTTCAGCAGACCAATATGGAGGTAGTATTTCATTAAATTTGTTCTGCTTATATATTATTCGGGTGTTAGCGCGTGCGTGTGTGTGTGTGTGTAAAATGGGCGAAACTGTTTTGCTGTCGGCCTGCGCACTTTGCTTCAGAATTACTCACCGAAGATGGCATCAAGAAGAGTTAACTGGATTTAAATCATTTATATAAACATATATAAATATGTATGATGTATTTTGCTTTTTAACACAGAGAGCAATATCGATATACATGTTTATTAATGGGTAGTCCAACGTTCATAACACATTTCGCCAAATAGATCGGGAAGACAAGAAAACTGAAGAAAAGGTTTCATGCAGATACTATGCACGGGTTTTAAGATGGGCAAGAGATTCTGGCGATTCATCTGTGCTTGTACTTAAGTACCATAAAATACAACTTAAACACCAGATATCGGGAACTATTTTTCCTACGCTACCTTAAGTTAGTCAAATCATGATGTTAAGCCTCATTTCGCCTGTGACTCTATATCATATTTACCATCACAGCAAGAATAACAGACGTATCCAGATAACGGGACAGTCCCTTCTCAATTATTCCACTGTACGATTTACCAGTCTCTATCTTAAATTCTGCACATGAAGTCACACAATCAATCCACATGATTAGATTTTAATATGGACTACTTGGCTCCAGATAAATTTTTGCGGCTCTGGCATAAGCTCACTAAAACTAAACCATGCCATTATAAAAAAACAGATCTTAGCATGCGTTGGATTATTAATGAAGGGGATTGCACTAAAGTGGCAAATATGTGTACACCAAAGTTAAAAATGTGTTGTTTTTTGTTTGTGTTTGTGGAGGTGGGACATTTTAAATTTTAAACGGCATTCTTGCCAATAAAATTATTTCAACTGAAGATTGTCATGCAGATCTTGGACTATTTAATTTTTTAAAAAGGGACACATTCTCTGTATTTTCACACACCTCTGAAAATGTGACTTCTTCAACTCCTTGGCGTAGATTTTTACTTATATATACAACAAACATAATATAAAAATTCTACATGATAATTTTAATTTAGTTTGTTAATTTGGATGGGAACTATGTGCATGAGGTGACATTACTGCAGTATTTAGACTGAATTGATTTTTATTTAGAATCAAAATTCATACTTATTGAATGTTCCCTATTTGATTGCGTAATCTCTAAGATTGTATATATGTGTTTTCCCATTCTGATGGTAAAGATTATGAAACAGTCGTTCTTGGAAATCAACCACAAATCAAATACAAATGATATCAAGCAAATATATATATATAAAAAACAGATCATTATCGCCCATGATTTGTTAAAATAAAAAAGTCCCCGTTTTGATGGTAACAATGATATGTCCCGGTTTTCTAAGTTTTACAAGTGTGTGTGTGTGTGTGTGTGTGTGTGATTTGTATTTTAAAGTAGCTTTAACAATTGTTCAGTCATATCGCTACCATGTCAACAGTGTGGAAGTTTATAGTGATGTCTAGCTCAAGGGCATCATTCCGCAGACACGTAGCATCACGACCCACTCAGTCACATCATCCCGACACCGAGCCGACCAGTCCTAGCACTAAATTCTTAATGCTGAGCGCCAAGCGAGGTAACTGCAATACCGTTTTTATAAGTCTTTGGTATGACTCGGCCAGGGTTCAAACCCGCATCCAGGTCCGAGGAAGCCTGCTGAATGGGCCCCAAAGAGAAATGCACAACTGACCAAATGACCTTTTAAATGTTCATAAGATGCACGATAACCATCTCTAAGTTGTCATTGAGTCACATCAGTATCGGAGATTCTTCCGAGAATGGTCCTTTAAACGTTCATACGAAGTATATGATTTAAGTGCTATTGGTACTACGAACTGGCTTAACGGGTGGATGGGTGTTGTATAGTCAGATATCACATATAGCAGATAAACAACTCAGTGTTATATCTGATTAACATCTAAATATTCGGGGTCAATCTGTATTAAGGAAAATATATTTATATGAGCTACAACATGCAATTGAATATATATTTTCTTTTAACCGAAATAGATCACAGTATTGAGATACCATTGAATAGTATTGAGATAGTATTGAACTTTTGCATTGAGGTCTAAGCAACGAGTGTTACATTTTTGTAACGAGTATCTTATGTTGTTAACATTGAAAGGTTTATAATGGAATATACACCTGTTTTAATATGAGTTAAAACTTAATGGAACAATTGGACATTGTTCGCCACAAGTTGCTTGAACGTACTTTAGCAGCAGAGAGGCGGAAAAACCTCTAAATGGTTTACACTCCATTTCGCAAAGTAAGCCTTCCTCGAAAATTGCAACTCAACGATTGCTACGTAGTAATACACTGAAATATATGTAAAGAACTTTTTCTGGCATTCGTTACAGCATGCCCCTTACATAGAGGGCTGCGTTGCAAATGGCAGTGAAGAGAGCCAGACAATCAAGGCCCAAAATCCAAGAGGCGGTGAATAGGCCCATAAAGAAGGCACAATTGTCAACGCCAACGGCTGCCACCCCTCAGCCTGGATCATCTAGCGAAGGGGCTGGGATGGACCCCAATCTTCTTAATGTTATAACTGAAGAGGTCTCTGACAGGCTCACCACCCATGTGACACAGGAGATCCATGCCAAATATGATCAGCTGGCAGCTATGCGCAGGCCGTCCATGGAAAATGGTCCACAAACTAGGTTTCAACTTGGACCCTCCGTAGCAATAGAAAACAAACCAGCAACATCCATGGTCTCCAGCGCCATAGTGAAAACCAAGGCTTCACTTACAGGTAGAGCGGTGGATACAGGGAACGTTGTCCAAATCGTTTCTGCCTCCGGTGGGCATTCACAATCAAAATTTGTACGCTCGTCGTTTACTCCGTCAACTCTAATCCCTGATAAAGTTATGGCAAGCAAATGGGCAGACTCATACATAGGTTTTTCTACCCTCATGAATAACTCGCAGGATGCTAGTTTCAAATTTCAGTTAGATACGCACAGTACTGGCCCTGAACTTAGCATTGTTCCAAAAAATAGGAACGTCCAAAGCACAGTAGGCTCGCTGCATGTTTAAAACACCTGGGTAGGGGGATTTTATGGCAAAAACAGACACATCAAATGCTTCCATATTCTTCATATTTGTCCCATGCAATATCATTGTTTTGGCTTTTTGTGGTGGGACATGTATTGTTTTGACAAATGATTACCAATGGGTTGTAGTTCCAGCTGCAAGATATTTGAGACCTTTTGCAATTATCTTAGTAGTAAGGTGGGACGGTCTAGGGACTAGGGGAGTTCCATGTTAAAAAGGCAATATCCACTCTGGGGACTACGTCAATTTAACATGGGAAGCAATATCCACTCTGGGGACTATATAAATTTAACATGGGGAAAAAAGGCATCCACTCTGGGGACAAGGGAATTTAACATGGGAGAAAAGAAACATCCATTCTAGGGACAAAGGCAATTGAAACATGGGAGAAAAAATATCCATTCTAGGGACAAAGGCAATTGAACATGGGATTTTTTATTTTTTTAAAACTTAAAAAAATAAAAAATAAAAAAGGGGTAGGCAATGGAAAGTCAATCTCTTTTCGAGAGACGTGGGTGGCCCTGAAAAGGGCCTTTGGATTTATGTTAATATGCCCTTAACATAAAGGGCATCTGCGGCATCTTCTTGTCCTCAAGCTGCGTCTTAGTGTAGGGCCATAAATCAGAGTCCTCTTGAGGCAACCTTGTCTTTCCACATAGATTCTTCGTATCCACAGACAACTGTCCACTTGGATCGGACATTCATGAGCATGTCCGTCCTAAACATCATTGAAGACACAAGGGTGGATGATTCGACTGTGGTCCACATCTTGAGGCGACAAGAATAGGTGAATCAATGCAGTGAACTGCGCTTATTTATAAGTAGAGGAAGGATTGAAACGGATTGAGTTCATTGACCAATCCAAACACGCCTTACAAAATTCATTCAGTCCGCATCCAATCCGAAGAGAACAGTCTGTGACGTCAGGTGGTCTATATAGATTCGCTAGCGCCTGTGTGCAGTCAATCTATGCGACAGTGATTCAACATGACGGAAACTCAGAAAACGATTTATTGGGGTGCACCAGCAGTGGAGACCGCCCAAGGGAACCCGGACTTACTTTCAGAAGAGGTAAATTGGGATTTTGTGGATTTTCTTACCTCGCAAGAATTTGTTCCGGAACCTTCGTCACCTTCATTACCGCAATTGGAGAATTTTAGACAGAGACAGAAAGAAGAATTGGAGAAATTTATACAACGACAAAAGGAAGCGGAACAAGCTTTTCTCCTACAGCAACAGCAGCAAGAAGAAGAGGTAAGAAAAAAAACAACAAGAAGAAGAAGCAGCAGCAAAGAAACAAGAGGGTGAAAATCAAACGGTCACGGTACTGTTGGACATTTTAGCGGAGTTAAGAAGTCTGAAACAAATGTATCAGACTTCTTTATTACGACCGAAGAGAATACGACCTTCCCGAGCTAAACACGCCAACCCTGTGACTAAGCCTACCGTACCACCCTTAGTGATTTCAACCCAATCATCATCAACAGTACACAGTCCAGAAGTAGGCCCTGGCCGTGGCAAAGGCTTAAGGCAGTTAAAGTTGATTGCTTAAACTCACCCCCACACCAAAAACCAAAGGCCCTTTTCAGGGCCACCCACGTCTCTCGAAAAGAGATAGACTTTCAATTGCCAATAACTCAAAAATCAACAAAAAAAAAAAACCATTTTACCCCTATAGTACGTGTATATGAGTGCGTGAGTGTAGCTTCTTATTTAAAATCAAAACTCAAAGACACTTACCTAATATAATTAATGTATTCTTTTATCAATAGTTACAATCCAATTCACAATTCACAACAGAGCACTTTAAAAAGTTCTTACACTCCTTCTGTCTCATTGTTTAGTCTCTATGTTTTTTAAATTTCTTCACCGTCACAGTCTTTTCCTCCTCTTCCTCTTCACTTTCTTTCCTTCTTCTTTTCTTCTCCTGTTTCTTTTTCTTTACCTGGCTGCTTTCTTCCTCTGAAGAATCCATCTCTTCCTCTGAAGAATCCCTCTCTTCTTCCGAAGAATCCCTCTTTTCTTCTGACTCCTCTTGTTTCTTTTTTGGGCAATCTGGAGACCAATGTCCTTTCTCTTGCAATAATAACAGGTATCTTGACTTTTGTCTTTTCTAGCCCCTTTTTTTCTTTTTTGACGGTCTGGACACTCTGAAGACCAATGCCCTTTCTTCTGACAGATATAGCAAGTATCTTCACTTTTATCTCGAAAGGAAGGAGAGTAGTCCGTCGGCTGGTCTGAAGAGAATTTTCTAATGACCCCTCACAAAGCTCTGATGAAACGTTCGATTTGGCTAGTCTCTTTCATCGTTGTGCTCGGTTAGAGAGTGAAATGAATAGTGAAAGGACAAGACATACACCCTTTTATATATGCTAGTCTGCCATGACTATAAATTAGCCCATGGTGTTTAAACTTTAGTCATTTGACGTTTTTCACTCAAGATGAAACGATCCTATTCATTCAAGAAGAAAGAAGAAGAAAGTAAGAGGCAGAAACGTGATCTATTGCCTCGTACCAGGGATGAAGTCTTGGCACAAATTCATGCCAGTGATTTTGAAGAGGACATAAGTGAACCACAATCCGAACGCTCTAAACAAAGTTCACCACCCTTAGTCAACCCTGAAAAGTACTATTTTATTCGAGAGACGAAAAAGCGCTCCTCTAGAAAATTTAGAACCAAGGCTTACAAATACACGGTGAAGTTTAAAGATTTCAAGGCTAAAGTACCGTTAGAGAAAGCAGAAGGGTTCATCACTGGGGTGTGGGATTCTTTGCTCACCGCACTCAAGCGACAATGTCAACCCAAAGAAGACGATCGCTTGAGACTTTCCATACAACACGACGGTTTGAAATCCCTTGTTTGGATCGAGTTTAGCACCCCTGCAGAATTGACTGCTTCCAAAGTCATGGACAAGATTCAACACGTGCAACAATCTAATGACCAGTTTGACATCACCGATGGAAAAGCCACACTCGACATGACCCACGTCTCTCCTCCTCAAGGGACCGGACAATGCAATAAGGTGTTACTGGTGAACGACCAAAACGAGCCTCGTCCAAATTGACAACCCTCAAGACCAGATGTGTTTAGCCAGGGCTATCGTGGTGGGACGAACCTATGCCAACAAGAACGACACGGTAGAATGGAAAAGAGCCTGGGAGAACATTCGAAAATCGAACCGAGCCAAACAACGAAGTGAAGCAGAACTCCTGTTACAACAAGCTGACCTGTCCAAAGACACACCCTGCGGTATTCCTGAAATGCAAACATTGCAAGATGTCCTAGCTCCATTCTACACCTTGAAAGTGCACCCTCAAGAAGTGCGCGGGCCTCTGTTGTTTCGAGGCCAAGACTTTAAGGATGGAAAATACATTCACCTTTATCATCACGATGACCATTTCGATACCATTACCACTATCACCGGATTCCTGGGATACAAATATTACTGTGAGAAATGTGACTATGGTTATAATAATCGAGAGCAACACAAACATTGCGGATGGAAATGCTCAGGATGTTTGGCCTCTCCACCCTGTCTGAGCAAAGGACAAGAAAGAGTACATTATCCTGCTTGTCTGCGCACGTTTGTCAGCCCTGCCTGTTACCAACAACATCTGAAGACGCAAGGTTCACAGCAGAAATGTGTTTGTCAACTGCTGAGATTGTGCCCTACGTGTGGATAAGGCCTACGTACCAATAATGCCAAGACACACGTATGTTCAGGAAAGAAAAAATGTCACATTTGTCACCACATCGTGGACTTGGAACACGAATGCTACGTGCAAAAATACCAGCCCCTACCAGAGAAAGGGGACGGTCACAAGAAGAAAGGCAATTTCATCTTTTTTTATTTCGAATGCATGCAAGAGACCGGTATTCACATTCCTAATTTCTGCGTGGCTCATCGAGCGTGCGAGAAGTGCATTCAAGAACCTATCTTCAGTCATTGCCCTCACTGCAGCAAGGTTCCTGGAGGACGTGAAAAAATCTTTCGAGGACCGAACACGCTAGCCGATTTTGCCCAATGGGTCTTAGACCCCATCGACAAGAGGTGGAACCAAGAGGACATCGAATGTTACGGAGATTGTCATCGTCATGCCACAGTGATGGCTCACAATTTCTCCGGATATGATGGACAGTTTCTTTTGAGATACTATACGGAACAAGGCACCGAACGTCCTAGAGTGACTTTGAACGGAGCCAAAATCATTTTCATGCAAGTGGGACAAGTACAGTTTAAAGATTCGATGAGCTATTTGACCATGCCTTTGAGTCGAATGCCTAAAACGTTTGGAATGACAGAAATGGCTAAAGGGTACTTTCCACACTTTTTCAATACGGAAGCCAATCAACACGCCGTTCTACCCCATTTACCTGAGACTCATTATTACGACCCCGACAACATGAGTACCGAACAACGAGAAGCTTTCTACACTTGGTACCAGGCTCACGCCTCGGACCCTTTCGACTCTCAGGAAGAAATGCTAAAGTATTGTCGTTCCGACGTGGACATTTTACGGCGTTGCTGTGGAAAATTTCGAGAACTGTTCATGGAACACGGAGGGATCAATCGTTGGAAAGAAGCTTGCACCATTGCCAAAGCGTGTTCCTTAGTGTACAGGCAACGATTCATGCCTGAAAACACCGTGGCTGTCATCAGTCCTCAAACGACCCACTATGTCAAACGTCAATACCCGGTCAAAGCCCTACGCTGGTTACATTACTTGTGCGACAAGGAAGACAAATGGATTCAGCATGCCCACAACGGAGGAGGCGAAAAGACCATCGGAACGCATTCGGTCGATGGCTGGGACTTAGAAAACCACAAGATCGTGTACGAGTTTAACGGTTGCTTATTTCACGGATGTCCCGTCTGTTACCCTGACCGCGACACTAAAAATCAGTTTTTACAAAGAACCATGGAAGACTTGTACCAGGACACTTGTCAGCGACGCCTAAAGTTAGAACAGGAAGGATACCAAGTGGTGGAAATGTGGGAACACGAGTACGATCACCGTTTGAAAACCGATCCCGAGTTTAAGCGCCTCGTAGAAAGTTACCAGTTCATGGACCCCCTGAACCCGAGGGATAGTTTGTACGTTGGAAGGACCAATGCCACCTGTTTGCTGTACCAAGCCGACGAAGAGAAAGGAGAAGAAATCAAATACTTCGACGTGTGCTTGCTGTATCCCTACGTGTGCAAATATTGTCGCTTTCCTGCAGGGCACCCACAATTGTTCACGGAACACATCGACCTGAAAAACATTCGACAATACGAAGGTCTGATCAAGTGTAAAGTTTTGCCTCTCACGGAATTGTACCATCCCGTGTTACCTCACCATTGCCAAGGCAAACTGATGTTTCCTTTGTGCAGTACTTGTGCCGAAACGTGCAACCAAGATCAACCTTGCCAGCACACCCAGGAAGAACGCGCCTTGACGGGAACCTGGGTCAGCGTAGAATTGTTTAAAGCTCTGGACATGGGATACCAACTGTTAGAAGTGTACGAAATTTGTCACTTTCCCAAGACACAACAATACCACAAGGGTGACCCCACGCAGAAAGGCATTTTCACCGACAACGTGGATGCCTTTTTGAAACTGAAGCAACAAGCCAGCGGCTATCCTTCCTGGTGTCACACTCCCGAAGACCAAATAAAATTCAAAGAGAAATACTATGAACAAGAAGGCATCTCTTTAGACCACATCGAGAAAAACGAAGGCAGGCGATCGTTTGCCAAAGTGATGTTAAATTGCTTGTGGGGTAAAATGGCACAACGTCTGTGTTTACCCAAGACGGAATATTTGACAGAACCTTCCCGCTACTTCCAGATGATTCACGACAAAACCAAATACATGAAACACGTGGACGTCGTTCGCGAGGATTTGATCTTGGTCAATTACGAAGAAGATCTGGTCTTTGTACAAGACGACCCTTTTTGGAAATGTCATCATTGCGGCTTACGTGACAGCTCATGCTCGCTTAAAATTGTACGAAGCTTTAGAACTGTTAGGGTAACGCGTCCTGTACTTTGACACGGACAGTTGCATTTACATCCATCACCCGAGTCAACAGCACCCTGACATCGAAGGAGACCGTTTAGGAGCCTGGACAAGACGAGCATCCCGACGACAAGATTCTAAGTTTCGTCAGTGGTGGTCCCAAAAATTACGGTTACGAATACCGGGACAAACAAGGAGAAGTGCACACGCAGTGCAAAGTGAAAGGATTGACTCTGAATTATCGTACCAGTCGAGTGGTCAACTTTGGGGTACTGAAAGAAGCCTTGTAGTCTGGAAAAGATCAACACTTTAAAGTGACCACCTATCAACCGAACAAGATTGTACGTTTACCCACTCACCACATCGTCAGTCGACCCTTGGAAAAAGTCTATCAAATCGTGTAGCAGAAGCGAGTGCGACTTCCCAATCATTTCACCTTACCGTATGGACACGTCGGTATTGGTCTGTATATAAAAAGGAACCCTAGGCAAGATCGATAGTTCATTATGCCTACCAAGACCAAGCGAACAAGATGAATACTTTCAGAAAAACACAAAACAAGTTTAGACAGGCACAATGCAAGTGTGGGGCTTCGGAAGTGGAATGCGATTGTGAGCCTTGCGATGGGTACGATGCTGTACGTTGTGACATTAGCGATGCCGTAAAGCATCATGGGAACTTTGTTCTCACTACCCCTATCATGGAAAGGGATGCTGTGCTTGCCAAACCTGAGGGATGCGAAAGCGATGCTGCTCGTCCTCTTGGACATTTTACTGGGTTTCGTTTTAAAGGTGGATGTTCACCTTCACGTCTACCGCCCAACAGATGTCATCCAGCTCTGAGCAAACTCCTGTCCATGTCATCCAACCCTCATCGAAACGAACCTGTGAAATACGAATATTCGTTTCCTGTGCGTTTGTCGGAATACTGCGACTTTGAAAATCGTCTTCAATCGTTCAAAGGAAAATGGCCTAAGTATCTGGGAGGCCCGACCCCCAAAGAATTAGCCAGAGCCGGATTTTTTTACTTGGGCGAAGGAGATAAAGTCAAGTGCTTCAGTTGCGGTGTGTCACTTCACCACTGGGAACCGCAAGATTCGGCCTACGTAGAACATGCTCGATGGTCACCGAATTGTCATTACTTACCCTTAGTGGGACCGAGACATTAAAGTAACTTACCATGTCGTTGACGAAGAAGAAACCAGTTTGGCTAGGAGTCAAATGGTGGACATCAACGAGACCAGTATTTAAACTTCATTTCAAAAACGATATTGAATCATTACTTAAAGAACTGCAAGAGAAGATTTACAAGGAAGTTTGGCAGGGACTTGCCAGAGTGAAATCTCAATGGGTGACTGTATAAAGTTTGTGCCGCGAAATTCACAAGAGGAAAGTGAAAAAAGTCAACCAGTGTGTTAGATTTCTTTGGGTCAAGTGTGCATTCGTCCTATTGTATTACTCTAGACCGTTTACATCAAAAGAGTTCAGTGACATTCTTGGACGTTACCCTGAATGGCAGCGGTCAGAAATTACTCACTATGTGGATTATTTTTGCTCTAGGAGAAGATTGTGAATTGTACGGACTGACCTATTCATGGATACTTTACAAAAGAACACTCGTGCTTTGCCTGTGGAGTTGAGAGAACGCATTTACCGAGAACTGATCAAAATACAAGTGAAACGCAAACGCAAAGTTATTCATCCGTTTTTAAATTATGCTCTGTTCCAAAGTATAAGAAGACTGATTATGAGTGGATATTACATCAGTCACATAGGTAAACGAGGCTATTGGCCACCACCCAGTGATTCCAAAAACAGCGTATATACTTATGGATACTTTACAAGAGAACACTTTGGGCTTGCCTGAGGAGTTGAGAGAACGCATTTACCGAGAGCTGGTCAAAATACAAGTCAAACGTAAAGAACAGTTGTATCCGTTACGTCACCAGATCTTTAACCACTGGTACCTGAATGGTATAAGAGGACTGATTCGTCAGAAATTGTTTCAGTGGTCAGACCTTGTTGAACACTTTCAGTTAGTGAGTGAATTAAACGTTCGTAATTTTGGTTACTTCGAGATTCACCTACTGCAAGGTATTGAGGAAGACGAGTTAAAGGATTACCAACATATTTTACGTGGAATCTGCATAGCGGAAGACGAAACATCTAGACAAACTCTGACGTTTCGGTTACAGTATGCAAGATTTAGATTCCCTACTGGAGAACGAAGATGTCTAGTTAGAAATTACCTTTATTGCTTCCGAAACAAAGAGAATATAAAATCAGGCTGCCATGCCACGGATTATGTCACATGTTATTGAACAGATTCCGTTGAAGGAACTCAATGACCATATTCAAACCATGGATCATTACCATCGATCATTACAAGAACTGTATCCATTCAATTTGGGTCGAAAAGTAGTGTGTGTCTTAGTGACTTGTTTTCTGGGATTTCTTTGTGGACTCTTTACGAACAGTACTTACCACCCCAATGGCCTTAAATGGTCACGAAAGACTCCTTTTGCTCAAAGCCTTGCGTTTTCATCTGGATACTTCTCGACCTCTACGGGAAAAAAAGATTCGTCAACTTTTACCCACCCAAGACGTGTATGACGATGTTTGTGTAGCTTGTGACTTACACCCCCATTGGACAGATGTCCGTGCCTGGAAAGAATGGGATTTTGAGGCTTGGACCCAAGAAGTGGCCCAGTATGCACGAGAGTTGTTCAAGGAAAAAAGTTACTTTTCAACCAGTGTTAGTGACGGTGCCAGAAGAACCCGTCACCCAGGACGGGACTGTCGTGGACAGGCCTGAAAGACCCTTTCGGGAGGACACTTGTGTGACCTTACCCTCTATAGAACTGGTCAGAACATTACCCAAAACATGTTGTACAGACACTTGTGTTTATTCCACGTTGATGGTTATCATGTGTATTTTATCCTTGTACTTAAGCCTTTGGCGTTTATGTATTTTTGTCTTTCGTATTCATGTTTCAAACATTCAATAAACGTGTCCTGAAATAAAGTATATAAACTCTTGTCTTGTTTGTTTTCGTGTCACAAGTGACATTCCTAACACTATGGCTACCTCTGCTGTCTCTGCTCCCTCTTCCTGTACTGTCAAAGTCATCGACGAACACTTAGATCGTGCCAGTTGGGAGGCTTTGTATCTTCGTCATCCCTTTAACATGCTCATTGCTGGACCTAGCGGTTCAGCAAAACCGATTTCGTCAAACGTTTGATCGAACATAAACATCATTTGATCGATCGGCCACCTCAACGGATCGTGTGGTGTTACAAAGAGTGGCAATCGGCGTACAACCTCTTGCGAGAAAGTCAAGGCGATTCCATCGTGTTTGTGGAAGGCATTCCTAAAGAAGACGACGGCATCGTCTCTGACTCCCGTCAAACCCATTTGGTCATTTTCGACGACACCTTAGGAGAAGACGAAGAAGAAATTAAACTGTGGTTCACGCGCAAAGGGCATCACCGTAATGCCAGTGTCGTTTACATCACCCAAAATTTGTTTCAACAAAGTAAAGCCCATCGCACCATCAGTCTCAATGCGCATTACGTGGTCTTGTTTAAAAGCCCTCGAGATAAATCGCAAGTACAAGTCTTAGCCAAACAGTTAGGAACACCTTGGCTGACTCAGGCGTACGACGATGCCACTCAAACGCCACACGCCTATTTACTCGTCGATTTGAAACCTACGACCCCCGATGATTTGCGATTTCGTACCCACTTGTTTCACCACTGGTGCCAAGACGGAGGGCCTGTCCTGTACACGTCTCCGTCCTCGACTTAATTTCACTTCACAAAAAAAATCTATAAAAACCTCAGACCCTTTTCGTCTGTCTCACACAACGTCAACATGACGTCCCTTCAGTAGCATCTTCCCGTTAAATTGATTCGTGCCTTGTATGGCATCAGTCGAGAAAAAATCCACAAATACGAGCTCGTGTCTTAGAAGCTAGTCTCAAAGAAGTCTTACGATGGTTAACGGTGACGGCACGTCAATTACTCCAAGGAATCATACAGATTCCTCATCAAACCAAACGCTTTTTTGATCGAAACAAAGTCGCTTTGACCCAACTGGCCGATCCCCGCATCGACACCCAAACCAAAAAACAAATCATTTTGAAACCTGGAGGGAGCGGTACTCTAGGAGGGGTCGCTCTCTCTTAAGATGGGATCCTAATGCCCCCAAAGTTCTCCCCAAGAAAAAAGTCAAACGAACTTCCAAGAAGAAGAAAAAGACCAGGTCCCCAAGGAGAACTTCTCCAGTGGCGGGACCCTCCTCTTACCAGACACCACCCCGGAAAGAGAAAAGAAGCCCCCAGAAAAAGAAACAGAGAGAAAGTCCCCAGAAAAAGAAAAGTCCACAGAAGAAAACTAGTCGCAAGAGAGGCATTTCGGCCAGGACGCAACCTTACACTCGCAAACCACGACCTGCCACGACGGTGACTGCGTCTCCGGCAGCCTCACGTTCATCCACTTTTCCGTTGATGAGACCAAGAACTGAAGAGTACTTGGAGACGTTGATCACACCAAGAACGTCTCCGTTGATGACCCAAGAACTTCCCCAGTGGCAGGACCCTCCAATTTAGTGGCAGTGGCTGCTGCTCACAAAGTACCTTCTCCCAAAATCAAAGTCCAAGAAAGATCGGGCATGTTACAAAGTTTACTGGATTTGTCCAAGCAAGAACTGGCTCGATTTAGTCCGTTACGTACCCCTGCACGACGTGTCATGCCTGTCCTGAAGTTGATACGACGTAAAGACAATCAGTGGCGACGCGTTCCAGTATAAAAACGGTGTGTGACCAAGTAGGGTATCAGTGTTTTTGGTGCTCCTGAAGATGTCACCCTCAAGAAAACATCCCTCTTCTAAACAACCCCAAGGAAAGGAAAGGAAAGGACTGCCTCCTCGTTTAGTCAAACATGGGGACATGTTATCTGTCCTGTCCAAAGCTTCTCCACCCCTACCAAAAAAAAACTCATTCAATCTGCCTCCAAAGAGGTCATCGTTACCGTGTGCGAATGTTGTTTGAACGTCTTGAAAGGCACGATCCCTTTGTCCAAACACCAGAGACAATGCTTAGGCAAACATCGTCACGTTCTTCGCCAAATGGTTCAAAAGAAAATTCCCATTCGTCAAAAGAAGAAGATGTTGGTCCAACGTGGAGGTATTTTACCCCTCTTGTTATGCCCATTGCTGAATGGAGTCTTGGGAACCATGTTGGGAGGACTGGTGGGAGCAAGATAAAAAGTCCCACCCAAAGTAGCATCACCGAAGAGTGGGTGACTTATTAACACGCAAACAAACACAAAAATGGAAAAAGTCTTAGCCAGCATTTACTACGATCCCTCCCATCCTGCAGGTTACGCAGGAGTTCAAAAATTGTATCGTGCTGCCAAAATGCGACTGAAAAGTCTCCGTTTACCTCAAGTGCAACGATGGTTACAAGAACAAGCTGCCTACACTTTACACAAACCCATTCGACGCAAGTTTGCCAGAAGTCGCACCCGAGTGGAAGGCATCGATCATCAATGGCAAGCCGATTTATCCGATGTCTCTCATTTGGCCAGCTACAATCGTGGTTACAAATATTTGTTTTGTGTCATCGACGTCTTTTCCAAATTTGCCTGGGTCGTGCCCTTGATTTCCAAATCCAGCAAAGAGTTAGTGCCAGCCCTGCAACGGGTGTTGAAACAAAGCGGTCGTCACCCTCTTCGATGGCAAACGGACAAAGGCACCGAATTTCTGAACCAAGCTTTCCAAAAAGAATTAAAGAAACGTGACATTCTTCTTTTTACCACCGAGAATCCCGAAGCCAATGCCAGCGTCGTGGAACGTTTTCAACGCACTTTGAAAGAACGCATGTGGAAATATTTTACGCATCACCACACTCTGAAGTACATCGACATCTTACCGCACCTGGTGCAAGCGTACAACCAATCTTACCATCGAAGCATCGGACGTGCCCCGCAAGAAGTGACCCGACAACGAAGTGCTGGTGTTTGAGCGCCTGTTTGGTACGTCCCCGACGAGGGCTGTCCCCAAGAAAAGTGGAGAGTTGACCGTAGGAGATTGGGTGCGCATTGGCAAAATCAAACGCACTTTCGACAAAGGTTACTTACCTAACTGGACGACCGAATTGTTTCGTGTCACTGGACGAGTGCATGGCCGTCATCCTGCCGTCTATAAATTGGAAGACATGAACGGAGAAGTGCTCAAAGGAACGTTTTATTTGCCCGAGTTACAACGTTTCACCAAAAAAGAAGACGACGTGTACGACATCGAAAGCATTCTCGAACGCAGAACCCGTAAAGTGGGCAAACGACGTGTCAAAGAAGTCAAAGTACGTTGGAAAGGATATCCACCCAGTTTTGTTTCTTGGATCGACGCTTCGCAAGTCATCGACTATAAAAAGAAGTGACCATCATGCCCTTTCACACAGACGCAGCTACGTCGACCACTCCTTCATCCAGTTCTTCTCTGCAAGATTTACAAAAACAACCTTTGTGAGTGTGGTGCGGAGACCGTGTGCCTAAAACGCAAATCGTCTTTTTCTGCCAAATCTTCGTGGTGTATTGTGTCATCGGGGCATTGGTGAGCACCATTACCTCCAGGTTTAATGTCGTGTTTCTGAAAGCTTTGGAAAGTGTCAAAAAAGTGTCAGTATGGAATACCACAAAGCAGCTCGTCGCTTCTTGATGAAATTTGACGGGAGTAAAATCGTGTCCATTTTATTTTGTCCTGAATTGTTTGACATGTTGGGCGGAGACATGGACACGAGAATGGCCATGATCAAGAAAAACGAATTACCAATCGTTTACGACAACGAGTCATTTAGCAAGTTATTTCGTGCCCCGGTAGAACTGAACCAAGGACTGAATTTGATGTTTGTGTATTCCGATGTGGTGGAGTATAACGTGGTGGGACACACCTCTGTACCGTTACTGCGTGTCATTCCTTTCAAAGTGGATTCTGCCACGAACGCTGACGAGGAAGGTGGAAACACTTACCACGTTCACCGCGAATTTGTACATCCTCACTATTTGCCCGTCAGCAAGTCTTATTTGGACACGGTCAACATTGCTATAAAAGGAGATCTGGGACAAAATATTCCATTCACCAAAGGAAAAGTCACGGTGAAACTCCATTTCGAAAACGGTTCTCTCACGATTCATAAGTCATGTATCCAGTGTACCGAGGGGTTGCTCGACAGCGAGGACACGGTTTAGGATATATGCTGAAATCGGCCTTTCATTCGGTGGCCCCAGTCTTGAAACTGATGGTGACACGCGGATTGCACGCCTTGAAAGATGCGGCACTGACACAAGGCAAAGAATTTCTCCAAAATGTCATCATCGACAAACAAAACCCTAAAGAAGCTTTGATGAGGGCAGGTAAAAATGTCTTTCTGCAAACGGGCAAAGATCTTTTGGGCCGACGATACACACCTATAAATGCCCTGCACGCTACCGAGTCAGGCATTCAGCTAGGAATGGTGAAGGTTTTCACTTCTACGCGTCGGATCGGATACTTGGCGGTCGTTCTGTTCAACGTCTGACTGATGTCGTTTCCCACTTTAGGTAACACTTCCACGCGTCGTACGTAGAGCCTGGCTTCCTCGATGACAGTATTGCAAGCAGTAGTACCTATCAAACAGCAAGCTCTATTTGCTGTATTTCTGTTTAATAATAAATATGGCGGTTGCAGCCTCAAAAATATCTGTATTATATGCTATGTCTCATTGTTCAATTTCTTAGAACGTTTAAGCTATAGACTTTGTCCACATAGTTATTTTATGCTGTAAATACATAGCAAATATTTGGTTCACTCAGATCATTTATGTTCAGTACAAAGTCACGAAAGTGGCCAGTATCAAACACAACGTTTGTCTTTGTTTTAATTATGTACCCATATACTTTGACTTTGTAATATTTGCACGACTGACCTATGGTATTCTGTCATTTCACCTTCTATCTTCCTCTTGACTCTATCGATGTCGGAAAGAGTAGGCTGGTGCAGGTACATTTCATTTTACAATATCGTCAAACAAATTAATAATACGAACCATAGTTCTCATTCACTTTCGATCTGAAAATGAATTGCACCCCTCTCTACATGTGCATGAACACATCACATAAATTATTTACACTACATTTAGCAAAGTAAGCCTTCCTCGAAAATCGCAAAATAACAACAACAAAAAAGTCGCGATTGTCTCAGTACCTGGTATGAGACAACCCTGTCAACGAACTTAATAAACTCTAATAGACTTATCCAGCCTATCGCTGATAAGATTTTCTGATTGCGAAAAATCGAAGGAAAAGTCAGCGATCGCGTCGGTACCAAGTTTGAGGCGGCGCCTCTCTGCTGCAAAAAAAAAAAAAAAAGAAAAACATTATTATATCAATAATGGCAAACATCGGAGAATCATATATCATTAGGTTAGTTCGAGAGCGACTAGAGACAATACATAAATATCTTCCCGTCCGTGATTCTGTCAGACAAAAATTACAAGTGCGTCAAGAATATCAGGTTGAATTTAGAGAAGGTACAGAACAATTATTTAAATCAATTGTTGAACCAACCAAGGAGATTTATGCAGCTGCAACAGCATCACATAAGGTTATCGAAACATTACCGAAACAAATCAGCGAAGCTATGGAGTCTGCCGATGAAACACGTGCTGAAATCGGGGATGTTAAAAATATTGTCGAGGATTTATCTAGACCAGAATTAATAACTAGAAATTTTACTCAGCATGGTTATACGCAAGTTATAGCCGATCCTGTTGGTGTTGCTGTAAGTGGGTATCAACTAAGGCATCAGCGTCCAAAGCCAGAATTTTATAACACTCCAGACCACGAGTGGACTGCTAAAGTATTTCGTGAGTACAAGGGTATTTCACAAATCAGTAAAAAAAATATAAGCGCGAATATGATGATTTGTTGATAAAGTTAATTAAATGAAACAAGCTGCTATAACGCCTGGAAAACAACGATGGCGATCGCGGAGACAACCATCACCTGACCCGCGTGTAACGGAAAGTGGTTTTACTGGAGGTTGTCTTATTGACTCTTCTAACACTATCCTCGAGGATGTGCAACGCTTAGAAATTCTCATAGGAGGGTTACGTGCTGGAAATAAGTCTCCGGAAATAATTAATGAAGCTACTAATATTTGTCAACCACTATTTCAAAATAAAATCATGGGTGCTGATGTTTATCGGGAGCTTGTTAATGAAATCGTGGATGCTGATGTTTATCGGGAGCTTGTTAATGAAATCGTGGATGAATACTATATTGACTAATTGTTAGACTAATAATTACCAAATACGATGATAATACACGACTCTCAAAGCAAAGTCCGAATGATTAGAGTAATAAACTCACGATATCCTGTTAACACAACATATTACGGGGATGGATTTTGGTAATGTTGTTCAAGGATTGTTTACAAGGATAGCATCAAAAATAGGTCGAATTTCAAAACAATTATCAATGAAAGCCATGGATATTGTTCGTAAAAAAGCTCCTCGTGTAATAAGTGATACTGCTGGTATGGCTCTCTCGGCGATCAAAGACAGATTAGTACGATTAATACGCAGACCACCGCAGCCAGTAAATTTATCGAGTACTGAAGTTATGCCGGTAAATATCAGTAAAATAATAAATCAAGCAGCAACTCGGAAATTAGCAGTATTTTCCAACGAAGAAATATAAAAAATATAGCTTCGAGTTTGATGGCATGAAGTTGTCTTCGTATTAAACCATGGTAATTATTTTAAAAAATGTTTAAGCGTATATCTGATACAGCATTTGAGATGGACGCACCAGTCAGAAAAGATGAGTCTGTGCGCGATTATCAACATTACTCTTATGCCAAGCGCGCACCTGGCAAGCAGGGAAAAATTGACTTACAAATTTATGATACAAGTAGATAGTTTTTGCCTTGTGAAGTATACATTGAAATTACTGGACAGATAAAAAGACAGATAATACTAATTACGTACTTGATGATAAAATTGGTTTTGTTAGCAATGGTGTAATGACATTATTTAGCAAAGCTACATACTCTATTGATGAAAAGGAGATTGAATCATGTCTTGAAGATGTCGATGTCTCAGCAACAATTCTTGGTCTTGTAAGATATTCCGATGACTACACAAGATCGTCTGGTCTCGCGTTAATGTTTGCAAAGGACACATCTGATTATCCAGATCATAAAAATGTGACCATGGTTAATGTAAGAAACGCAGCTGGAGATGGACCGACACCTGTAGTAGCATCAATGAATCATAATTATAACTTAGGTTTTACAGCGTGTAAAACAATGCTAAAAGGTGATGAGAGAAAGTTTTCATGCACGATTCCATTGTCTCATATTTTTGGATTTTACAGAGATGTCCGAAAGGATATATTTGGTGCCAGGCATGAAGCATCACTTGTTAGAAAAAGTACTAGCGATGATGCAATATGGCGAGATCCAGCATTAGACCCAGGCAAAGTAGTACTAACAAAACTAAAATTATGGATGCCAACATTGACTCCATCGATTGATGTAGAACGGCGATTACTTGCTTTTATGGAACAAGGTGGTAAATCAGCATTATCATGGTTGTCAATGAGTACAGATAGCGTCGTAGCTAACACTCCAGAGTTTATGTGGCGATTAACAACACAACGAGGAATTTCAGCTCCACGACATATATTTATTGCAATTCAGCAAGCTAACAGAAGAAATAATCAAGAAAATTTTTAATGGCATTTGACACATTTGGACCTACTAATGTATCCGTGAGGATAAACAGACATCAAGAACCATCTGAAGATATAACAGTAGCTTTTGCAGATAATGATATTTCACGTTCATATTATCGATTGATGTTTTACTTCGGGCGTCAAAATATTGACACTGGGTTACAGATATCTCCATTTGATTTTATAAATTTGCATCCGATCTATTACTTTTCGTTGGAACATCTTGATTTAGTTAGGCAAACTATCGTTGATGTAACCTTTCGAGCTAATTTAACTGCTATTCCAGCAGCGGTAGCTGGTCCGCCTGCTATTTCTGCTGGTGGTACAGCAATCGTGGTTGTACTCAGTGATAAAGCAATGTTACTTGAAGGTGTTGGTGGACGAATGCAAATTGTTAATGCGCCAGTGGAAACTATGTAGACAATTAGACCAACCGCGTTAATTATCAAAATGTCATACAGTCACGTTAATGTCACTCTGGCTCCCGGTCAAGTGAAAAAATTACAATCAAAAAGAGTGAGCGCATGCGGGAAAAAATAACATTGAAGCGAGATCAAATTACTAGTGGTGGTCCAAACAAGTTATCGTTGACTAAAACTCAACTAAAACATTTCAATAAAGCGCGAGAAGCAAAAACCGGAGTTCAACTTGATTTCGCTCCAGATGCCATCAAAAACATAATTAAAACCGGTGGTATATTTCCACTTCTCGCAGCAGTACCAGCATTAATTGCCGCTGCTGCATCAACTTTCGCAAAAGCAGCCGTGTTAGGTGCTGTTGGAACCGCTGCTGGAATGGCATTAAAGAAAGCAACTGGGATAGGTTATAAAAAAGGGATCGGCTCTAAGACTACCAGGAACTCCACCCTCATGGTACGGAAAGGGTCTAAGACTACCAGGAACTCCACCACTGTTGTCAAAGTTTGATTTACTTTATGCTGTTAAAAAACTCAAAATAAAAATATTTTGAGGTGTTTTTATGCGAGATCAGTTATCACAAAAACCAAACAGCGTTGAAACAGGAATTATTAATCTTGATAACAGCGATGGTCCAGGAACCGAGATGAAGTTGTTGTTTTTCAAGACCGATATGGTGTGTTAAAAACCAGCAATATCAAATGGAATGGCATAGTTAGACGAGTACTCGGTGCGGTCACAGATAACATCCTTGTGTTTACTGACAGCGGAAAAATCAAGTATATCATTTACAACCATCAGAGATGAAATAAAAAAGTGTTGCTAATCGTTTAAAATCAACTAGCGATACAATGACAGGTGAACTCACCATGAACGGAAATAAAATAGTAGCCGTAACAGATCCAACATCTGATGAAGATGCCGCAACAACAAAAAATATGTTGACGTTAACTAGAGCACCGTTGATGGTAAATTATCCACGTTGCGGGCTGAGTATGACGTTCACGTAAAAATGTTTACAAATTTCCTCAGAAACTGTAGATAAATTAATGAAACCGCAGAGGAATTCTTTGGTAATCCGTTGACCGTTGACGCAAAACTCTCTGATTTAAAAAAAAAACAAACATTGGATACGATTAAAAAAACACTCGAAGATGTCGTAAGTTGAATTCCTGAGATCGTTAACAAAATTAGTCTGATTAAAATCCCACCCGGAGTAACTCCGGGGCATATTACTAACATAGCATACACATTGTTATCTGGATTCGCAACATGGTCACAGCAAAATAAAACTCTCAAACATACCGCAACAGTCACTGGTTTGTACAGGCTGTCTGTGTTCAGTGCTGCAAAATGTGAGATATTTACAACGTATCCATGGCGTCATTCAACTGATAAGTTTTCTGGAATTGTGTATGTTGTGTTAAATAGCAGAACCAAAGAGAGATTTATACTGGAAGCAGTTGATAAGAAATTAACCGCAACATCTTACAGGCGGTTTTGGAATTTGTAGCTGAAACACCTCAATTGGTTACTGCGTAAAATGATAATGGCCTTAACGGAGTTAAGAACACCATTAAATGTTCAACAATATAAATATGATCAGGTACGTGAATGGCAGAGTTAAAAACCATCATTTACCAGTATACGTTGAAAGTAAAAAAAATACAAGCGGCATGTAATCGCGCTGGACGCTATAGTTTATTCAGTATCCGCGTTAGTTGCGTCCATCGGCGTAGTATTATCAGTGCTAGCGCCAGTAACAACTGCAACAGCGGTAAGAATATGCTTTTCATTATCAGCGGCTGTTGCTGGTGTTTTTAATATTATCGCGAAAAAGATATTCACGTGCACAAGCACAAACCTCAACGACGCAGTTGTAAAATTAAACACAGCTACAGCCGCGTATTCGAAATTATCGTCGCTGATTTCATCAAGCCTCGACTATACAACGATATCAGATTCCGAATTGGCCATAATGGTTAACACATACATTTAAATCCACCATTTGAAAGAAAATAAAAACAATAATGAGATAATTACTTCGACAGATAGCCGCAAATACAACTCCGGCAAGAACCACGATGACATCAATTAGCTCAACCAAGCCTGAATTCAGTATTGCTTTTCAAACTGCGATTCCGGTAAGCGAGATCGCGTTAGCACAGTTACGAGTATACCCTCTGTTGGCCAAATATCAGATCAAAATCATTTGGTGGATTACCAGCAAATAATTCGTTGGTGTTTGCAAATTAAAATAAAGCAGATGGTACACCCGACTGGAACGTTGTTGGAATATCCACAGGATGCTATCAGATCGAAGAAATCAATGAGGAATTCCAAAGTCGAATAAAAAGTATCACAGGAAAGGAATCCAAGATAGCAATAACAGCCCATGAACCAACATTGTCCACCCCAATCGATATAAACTCTCCCGATTACGCCGTGGATATATATCAGTCATCGATCAGAACAGTGTTAGGATGGCCTGAAATTCCACCTGAAGTACCACCACCGTCACCAGAACCCAAAAAATCTGATTTCATCACGAATAGACAATCATACTACGATGTTACTTTATCATACAAACAACATACACTTACCATAAAAACTGCAACTTTGGGTAGCGATTTTAGATTCCCCAATAAGGACAATATGACGTAGTATTTTAATTATGAACTACCCGCCGCTGGACGTTTTGCTGTGACTATTAGCCTAAATAATAATATTGAATACTTTATAATCATTAATCAAGAACATAAAATTCAACGAGAGTGACTACAGTAAAGCTTTCAAGAATATATTTCTGATCGCAGCAGAATCATTAAACGAATTGAAATATTAAACCAGCTTGTATCCGAGATGGAATATATTAACCAGCGAGTAATGCAGGCAACAATTAATACTACACGGGTAGACCACAAACAACAATCTTTAAATGCATATTCGATAACAGAAGCTGATCTATCGAATTTTAAATTTCCCGGGTATAACGCATATGAATTAAAAAAATCCACCGACAAAATCATTGATGAGTTCTTTTTTTATATACTTACACGGTACAAAGAAAAACTACCGTTACCAACTATTCTCCGATACAACAATAATCCACGTGAAGAAGGTCGCCATGTCTCTCCGGAGATCATAAATATAACTCCGGTGGTCGCGCTCAATCTTGTGTGTGATGTAATTTTTGGAAGTTACAACACAGACACAACAATATCAAAATCAAGCACAGCAAGGATTTATTCTTTATTCGTTCACACCGAAAGAACCACGCGGATATCTGATAGCACAAGAGCCGATCAATCCGGTATATCTACGATGTCATGATCTACTGTTATTAAGAATAAATTTCAAACAAACTGACCAGTCCGGCCACTTGCTGGATTTAAGGGATAAAACGCTAAGTATAAATTTGTATGTGAGACCTTAAGAACTCCAATCGTAAAAATCTAAGATTTTCAAAAGATTCCAATCGTCAAAAAATCTACGATTTCAAGGAAACAGTACCGAAAAATAAGTACTTGATAAAGTCAACGAGGTGGATTGACAAATACTCAGACCCAAACTGTCATTCAGATTTCAGTAAAGTATTATAAGAATTTTCTTTTTATTACTGAAAATCAGGCTGATTTCTAAATTCTCATAGGGTAATAGGTAGTCAAAATCGTGCAAATCGACTGATTTCTCAATTCTGATAGGGTAATAGGTAGTCACAATCGTGCAAAACTGACAGATTTCACAAAAAACACAATAATTTTATATTTGGTCAGTGGTGAAGGACAAGGAAAAAAATAATAATTCTCCTGACAGAGTCATGGACATCTTTCATTTTTATTTCTTCGTCCTTGATTTTATGAAGGAGTCTAACTTTCATTTTCATTTTCGGATATAATCTTTCTTAGTAGCCTCACGCGAGAATTAATTGTCTTTTTTGCCTCATATTCACAAGATAATTCTGATCTAATGTTTTCAATGGCCCGAGAGAGAGAGAGAGAGAGAGAGAGAGAGAGAGAGAGAGAGAGAGAGAGAGAGAGAGAGAGAGAGAGGCAAATTCCTTTACTTCACTTTCTTTTATTGTAGCCAGTGATTGACACATAGCCGTCTGAATTTTCTTTACAAATCTGTAATCAGATAGTAGCGTGTATGCTCTGTCCTCTTTTCTTTCCTGCGGTGTCTCAAAATCAGAAATAATTTTTTCAGTGTTTAGTTCATCAGATAAATATATGCCGTTGCGCTCTAGTTTTTTAATGGCAAAATTTACATCATTGATATTTTCGTAATCCATTACACAATATATTATATATACCGAATATTTATTTAAAAGAAAAATATTTTACACCATTATGTGAACTTCTAGGTTGCCATATAACATCCTAGCAAGTCCATAATGGTGTGAGGTTTTCATTACTAAAGACCCCACAACCCCATGTGAACTCCTAGATTGCCTTATGACATTCTAGCAGGCTCAGGAAGCACAACCCCCATGTGAACCCCTAACCTGTCAAACAACAGTATAGAAGGTTCAGAAGGGCGTGTTTGCAAAGACGAAACAAATCCCCATGTGAACCCCTAGCTTACCAAATGATACGCTAGCAGGATCAGAGGAATATATATATAACATTAACTTTAACTTATCCTAAGGACAGCACAACATATATATTTACACTATTTACCGTGCCTCTCCTAGATTGCCTTATGACATTCTAGTAGGTTTGACGGGTAAAATATAGTCTTAATTTTAACTTATCCTAAGGACAGCTGAACATACATTTTTAACTGCAACTTAATTGTAAGGACAGCACAACTTTATGTGACCCCCTAGCTTACCAATTGATATGCTAGCAGGATCAGCAGGTACATATAATCTTAATTGTTAATTATCCTAAGGACGGCACAACATGTACTTTTTTACTATAACTTAATTGTAAAGACAGCACAACATAAATAAGGGCTTCTCTACATTCAACATTGTTTGCCCACACACCCCAGAAATCAACCCAGGGGGTGCAAAAGAGCATCACGCCGTGGTGAAGACTTGGAAGAGTGTGATTTTTTTTCTATTGTAGTTCGAGCTTGGAGTGAACCCCATATTATATAAAAAAATCGCGAAATATCGCCCACGTGGACAATATGCCAGCAAATGGATTCAAACTCGAAGCGTCGAGAACGAGAATTCGGAGCTTTACCAATACGCCACTGAACCTTGTTATTGATATATGTTTCAGAAATTATTATACAGTTACTTATGGATTGCAAGAAAATAATACAGTTACTTTTGGATTGCAAAATAATAATACAGCTCGAATTTCGTTCTATTTAACAAGTCAGATTTGAAAATTTATTTATTTTCTGGATAATATATAATACTTATGAAAGATGTGTATTGTGCAATCTTCTGAAAGTCAAGGGAGGGAAATATATCACATTTTTTACACAATCCCGGCAGAGTTATCTCCGTTATCTGTATCTAACACTATTGGGACATAAGAGAATGAAATCTGTTTTTTTTGTATTTTTGAGAAAAAGCCGATTTACACATTTTTCTGCGACTTTTTGTACTGAAGACATGCATATTTCAAAATACTTGGCAGCCGCGTTCGCTGACTAAAATAACATCGCTTCACCGGTTTCTGTATTTAAAGATTTAACGACTCTAGGATTTATTTTTATACTTTCCAGTATTCCCACGTGCAGAATTTTCGCGTTGTATAATAGCTTGCAGGTTAGATACATTATTATTAAGTTCATTTCCGTCAATATGATCTCCGGAAAAAAAACATTCATACACAAACCTGTGACAGAGATACTTCTCCCTCCAAACATTAAATCTTAGATAGCCAGCATTATCAACTACACCAATTCGTTTCTTCAGCCGACAGTGTCTGATTGTACCATCACGAGATGCTAAATAATTCTCAATGATAGGATGCCGGACAAATTCTTTTTGCTCCATATAAGTATTATTATTTGTCTAAATTACATAACCTTACTATGTAATCTTAACAAGTCAGATTTGAAAATTTATTTATTTTCTGGATAATATATAATACCAATAAATGATATGTACTGTGCAATCTTCTGAAAGTCAAGGGAGGGAACTCTATCATTTTTTTACACAATCGCGACAGAGTTATCTCCGTTATCTGCATCTAACGCTATTGGGACATAAGAGAATAAAATCCGATTTTATACTTTTGAGAAAAACGGATTTGGTTATTTTTTCTGCGACTTTTCGTACCACCGCGGAGTTTATACCAAAACACTTGGCAGCTGGGTTCATTGACTGAGATGTCCTCTTTTCGCCGGTTTCTGTATTTAAAGATTTAACAACTCTAGGAACTTTATTACATCTTCCATCAAATCTGGCTATACAGTCTTGGTTTTTTTTTATTACCTTAACAATGAAAGAGTCGTTATTTTTTTCTCATAATATCGCTTCAGTTATATATATATCTCTTACCACTACACTGCACACATAGCTGTGTTTTGCCTCTAACTCCAACACCACATCTTAAACACGGTTTTGGACCTATACTCCCTTTCCTCGCACTAGGCGAAAGTTGTCCGCAAAATTTATTTACGCAGGATTTGTTACAAGGAGTTGCATACCCTATCATCAGCCACTTACATCGGTTTCTTATTTGAGTCATTATATATAATATTTTTTATTTAAATACTTGTCTTAATTATAGCATGGATGAGTTTACGAGATTATCTACAATCCAGCCTTGGACAACTTCCAGTTTCGATCTTGACAGAAGAAACCCTGACTTCCGGAGGCGAACTCTGACTGATCCGACTATTAATCTGATTAATATTATCAGGGATGCTAAAAAAAAAAGTTCGTGATGATGGGGTATCTCACTCGTGGTCGACATTCGAAATTGTACGCGATGACGTCGTTGATGCTACAATAAACGATACACGTGCGAAAACGATTATGGATTATATCAAACGATCAGAAATATTTTTTCAGAATAAAGTTTATTGTGCTAGCAAATTCCGCTAAGTGGATTATCCGTGACAAACGTGACCCTGTCCTTGCTAATGGAAAAACTGTGTGTCAAGTACAAATTTCAACCCAGGAATTCTGACTGTGATAGAGAGACCATATTACGTTCGAGCGTATCCTGTGACCGTGGCTGCTTATGGAATTTATCAGCTAAATGATAAACCCAACATCAATGATCTTGCACGAATGAGATTTTCAAGGTTGAATTGTGTGGCTGATCGAGTAATCGAACATTTTACAAATGCATACGTGGAAACAGGTTAACTAATCAGCGACGTGAAAAAATAAATCAGCTGAATCGGTCAAGGATACCGGAGCTACAATAAATGATGTCGCTGTGTTATCAAGTATATTAAAATTTCCAATGACAGTAAAAACGTTAACCAGAGAGATTTTATATGAATAAAAGAACAAAGGAAAAGGGACACCAATTGAAATTATTGATCACAATGGGCATACGTGGACCAGCGCAGTAACAATATCTCCACGAGATCGAACTGTTTTCTGGGGGAAATATATTTGATTTTGTTCACGAAGTATCCTGTATCGGTATGGTTATTTTCAAGTTCAGATGATAAAAATATATGATCAATTTGTTCGAGCCAACGGCGAAATATACCGTCAAGAATCTCTTCATGGCGCGATGAGAAAACTCGGGCAAAGATATTTAAAAAATACTGAGCCAATATTAAAAAAATTGTTTTAAAGTTCCGTCAGTTGCTGCCCGTGCTGTTAGAGAGAGAAATTCATGGAAGCCAACGCGATTTGAATTTCTTAAAGATGTGCAGTTAAGTTGTATCGAATACGGATATGGCGGTTTGTGGAATACCAAGTACAACCAAAATGATGTTATTTCGGTTGATATGGTCGCGTGTTATCAGGGAAGTTTTCTTGGAGTGGGTGAGTGTTCTGGATATTTTGAGCGGTTTGGACGTCCCTGTGTTGAGATGACTAGAGTTGCAATAATGGTCCATTACCTGATAATGACATTACAGGATTCGTTCGTGTAGTGTCGTTCGAATTCGCTAAAGATCTTCATCCGTGTTGTTATGTTTGGTTTGGTAGACACTTTTCAGAAAAACACCGTTCACCAATAGTTGTATTACGATATATGATTGATAATGCAATACTGATATTGTCGACGGTCAGTGAGGCAATTATATCATATCGGAAACAAACCGAAGTTTGGTTACCTACACTTGAACTAGTCCCTTATCCTGCTGACACTGACTACTTTGATGCGCGATTAGACATTTTCGCGAAAAATACCACCGAAGAAAGTATTGCAAAGGATCTCGGTAGAAAAATAATTGGCACATTTACCCAAGGTGGATCATATGATCACCGACGGCATCACACACGATTTATTCTAGATGATACTGAATATGAATTTATAATCACTGATGCAACAGCGAGAAATATATATTGTAGTCGAGAAAACGCTTACTTCTCCAACGGATAAAAGTTAGGCACAATTAATAGTTACATTGATAGAGAATCACCACAATATACACATCTAAGATCCTTAATGCTCGCTTATGTTTCCATAAATTTATTATCAATGATAAAAAGATTTCCTCAATGCTCGCTTATGTTTCTATAAATTTATTATCAGTGGTAAACATATTTCCTGACACCGCGGTCAGATTTGCCAGGGATTCATTTTATATCGATAAAACTATTCAGAATTACTGGGTCGTTTTACAAGTACTGATACATCATGGGGTTCGTGGAGAATAAAAGAACAAACGTTACGTGATTATTCAGAATCTGCGGATTTTACGATCAAGGATAATAATTATCGCGATCAGATATCAGAATTATCATATGCGGCGTCCGTGTATAATTCGGTATCCAGACACAAGACGGTTTATCTAAACCGGGCCTCCAGGCCGGTTCTGGTAAGACGACTCTAGTGATCGAATTATTTGATGGTGCTAACACCAACACACAGACTCGCCAGGGAGATGAAACAACCAGGAGTGCAATCATGTACGTATCACAGCTTTTGTCGACACAGCGGTGGCACATGGACTCCAGACCGAATGGGAGAGAAATATATTCCAAAGATCATCATTTGGGATAAAGTATACACAGTGTCGTTAGAAATATTAAATACATTTCTTGATTGGTTATTGACAAAAAATACAGGTGTGATAATGTGCGGCGATCACAGCCATCCACCACCGTTTGTTGAGTTATCTCCACACGATTTGTTGAAGAATTTTGTTGATTATTACTGGGAGATTGATGTCGACCACAGATCTCTTGATGAAGAATTAAAGGAGTTTAAAAAATTAATCCGACTGCAAGCGAATAAAATTCAGTGTTAAATAGCGCGTAAAATAATTCCAGAAATTCTTTGAATGACTTTTGGGAAAGGTGGAGACCATACGATTTGATAGTGGCAAGTAGAAAGATAGTCAGAGACACACATCAACAGCGGTTATTTCAGTTACATAAGAAAAAATTTCAGCGTTACGTGTACCGTTGCGTTATAGACCAGCTGATACGCGACGACAGAATATCGACGTTCATATACCAGGACAGACAGGGAAACAGAATCTTATATCAAATGATGTTGTTTTGTTTTAGTCCTTGTCAATGTTGTTGAGGATGCGCTACACGCTGACAAATCTCCGTGGACGCTAGGATACGCGATGACAATTCACTCATCTCAGGAGTTAACTATTACTGACAAAGTTGTATTGTTGATGATCGTATCGAATGGTCGAATTTAGTTTATCTCGCAGTGTCTCTAGTCAGAAGAATTTCTCAGTTGCGGCGAATTCTCGTGGATGCGTCAGTGATCAATGATGATATTGACATCGATATAATACTTAAAAAATAGCTGGTTATAAATAAAGTGACAAAAAAAAAAATAAACGCGATTTTGATCTTGACGCTGAATTTATCAACGCGCTGAAACAGATGCAGAATAATCACTGTGCAAATTGTAATTGTATAATGCTGTGGCAGTACTCGAGTAATAATCCAAGACAATTTACCGTGGATAGAAAAGATAAAAGTCGCGGTCATACACGCGAAAATACGATCCTGACCTGTCTTGAATGTAATCGACGTAGGGGTGCTGGCATCCTTGGTGCTAGTTAAGTGATCGGGGTGGTAATTGTGTATCCTCGGGAATTACTTGTAATTGTTCACATGTAAATCCAAGTTGAGGAGCGGTTGAATCTAATCTGTAGATTGCAGATCTACCAGTAGATCTTACAACGCTGGAAATTTTATGCGATATGATACTCCAGATAGGATCAGTTGCTCTCGCTTTACCACTTCAAGTTCACCAGGTTCATATAAATATCTGACAGTGACATTACCCAGCACCGGTTGTTTTGAAAAATCACGTTTTGTATTGATATACGCGCGCTTGTGATTGCATTAACGGGTTTCAGCGCAGTTGTTCGAGTTATTTCATTATTTAGCGCAGCTGTCACACTTTTGGAAATCTTGCAACCCATTCGCGAGATCTCTTGTCTTTAATGAATTCCTTCGCGTACTGATATCCAAATAACCGCTCAGCAAGTGTTCGATTAAATCGTTCAACGAAAGCCTGATCACAATGAATTGCAGTATGTCCTCGTCGTATTTTGACGTTATGTTTTTTCATTATAGATGATACTGCATACTGAAATTCTTTGCCAGGATAAACCTGTAACAGCTGTGGCCATCGCAGACCACTTCGTTGAAAAATTCGTTCAAATGCAGAAGCAACCTCAGCAGCTGTCTTTGTTGATAACGGTTCTGCTTCCTTGTATCTACTTGCAACATCAACGGCAGTTAACGCATATTTGTATGTTTTACGTCTACTTGCTTTAATGGTATCGTGTGGTAGAAATAATATATCAGCCTGATGAACTTCATTTGGCACGCTGACATCAAAATGTGCAAAGTGAATCCGTTTAGGAGGTGTTAAATAAATTTGCCATATTGCCTGTCGTGCTAACCACGCTTCAGCAGTAGAACGTTCGACACCTGCTGCTTCGGAGCGTTTACTAATCGCTGCTTTCCCTTTCCAATATCCTCTTGGAGGATAATTAATCGATTCCTTTATAATAATAATCGGTTGATTAATTACCAGTACCTAGCATTATTTTACCTTTCATTGCAGATCTTACTAACCATTTAGCTAATGATTCCTTGAAAGATTTATTTTTTATGGAATTTAGCGCATGAATTAATTTTACATCTGCGATATGTCTATGCTGTAGATCTCTACTTGTATACGCTACATCATGAGCATGACACGCTTTATCAATTTCATTTATCAGATATTCACCAAGTCTTGGTTGATCTTGATTATCTAGTCTGATATCAAGTCTGGTTCCAGGGCCACAATAATTATATCCCGGGAGGTGTTTTTCTCCTGGGTATTTAGCCCACGGAGTCCCTGGCAATTTTCCTAATTTTGCTGCAATATCACCTCCTCGTTTTTTTTATTTTTACACTGATTTGTCACCTGACTTGTCAGCATCGTTCACACGTACCTGTAAGTGCTGATCTGCTATTTTTTGTTGTAATAGTTGTTAGTGTACTTGTTGGGGTACGCGTCCTGCATTTCACACAGTATAAATCCATATTTATTTATCTTTTATCTAACATGAATGTAATTGATTTTTCAGCGACAAGAAAACAAGAGCTGGTCGAGCATATTGCTTTGCTACCAAATTATATTCGAATGATTATTAAAGGTCCATCCGAATCTGGTTAAACGCAACTGTTACTTAATTTGATAATGAAATGGCTCAAGTGGGATAAGTTGTACCTGGTTGCTCCATCTGTAGATGACCAACGGTGCTTTGATGTTCTTAAGAATTTTAATGAAAATGCAAAATCGTTAAACGAAAACGGAGACGATGTTGTTGAATTTATCACCGATATCGATGAAGCACCAAGTATTGATGATATTGATGGGTTTATTAACAATTTAGTCGTGTATGATGATGTAATACTTGTTAAACAGGCTAACTCTGCTCGGATATTTTCCAGAGGTAGACATAAAAATACAGATGTGATTTATGTAACCCAGCGGTATTCACAAATTCCTAAAGTGTTCAGGGATAATTGTAATAGTCTTGCTGTGTTTAACGGAGTTGACACTCACACGGTACGAAACATTCATCAGACCTGGTGTAGCGGTGATATGGACATAAATAAGTTTAGAAATTTATTTAGTCAGGCTCAGTATTCTCCGCATGGATTTATCACGATAAATTTACATGCTCCTCCAACACGTTATCGAATTGCTCTTGATTATTTTTTTGGATAATATCAGCAGAGACGCGCCGCCTCAAACTTGGCACCGACGCGATCGTTGACTTTTCGTTCGATTTTTCGCGATCAGAGAAACGTATCAGCGATAGGCTGGATAAGTCAATTAGAGTTTAAGTTCGTTGACAGGGTACTGAGACAATCGCGATTTTTTTATATAAAAAAATTTGCGATTTTCGAGGAAGGCTTTCTTTGCTAAACGGAGTGTACACCATTTAGAGGTTGTTCCGCCTCTCTGCTGCTTCTTTGAATGCACTATTCTTGAAATAATGGCATCAATTTTATTTTAATAACATAATAATTGCCCCATCATCTTATGCACAACACTTTGTTAAATTCAGTATTTACTGGAAGATTTTACTAGCTTAGTATGAAAGTTACATGTAATACATCAAAACCCCGCGAATCTGTATGTTTTCCTTGAGCACTAAAATAAATTAAGCAATTGTTTGAATTTTGTTCTTAGATGTGTACGTGCATGCATGCATACATGTGTATGTATGTATGTATGTATGTATGTATGTATGTATGTATGTATGCGTGCATGCATGTATGTATGTATGCATGCATGTATGTATGGATGGATGGATGGATGGATGGATGGATGTATGCATGCATGCATGCATGGATGTATATATGTATGTATGTATGCATGCATGCATGCATGCATGTATGTATGTATGTATTTATGTATGCATACATGTACGCATGTATGCATGCATGCATGTATGTATGTATGTATGTATGTATGTATATATGTATGCATGTATGTATGTATGTATTTATGTATGTATGTATGTTTGTATGCATACATGTACGCATGTATGTATGTATGTATGTATGTCATCTTGTGTTTGCATGTATGTGAGTACATTGGCGGATAGACATGTTTGTAGTAAGTAGGTAAAATTATAGCTAGATAGCAAGGTAGGTGTGTACTTTGGGATGTATTAAGCTCGAAGATAATTTTATACAGTTAGACCGGCAGTTAGTCCCTACCTATTCTTCTGCGGTATGCAAGTGCTTCAGAGCTTGGCGAGGGATGCCAATAATCGTGACATGGGTTATAATCCTGCTTGGAAAGAATTATTGCTCTCTAGCTTGTTTGACTATCTTTGTGTGTTTGTGTGTGTGTGTGCGTGCGTGTGTGTGTGTGTGTGTGTGTGATTTTTGATTTTTACTTAACAATTTTCAGTTATATTCCTCAGATATCTGCACTTTCGCAGTTATAGTGATGTCTAGAACTGGGGCATCATGCATCAAGTCCCCCCGGTCACATTATCCTGACAGCAGTCCGACAAGTCCTTATGCTGACCTCTTTATGTCGAGCAACAAGCGATGTTAAGAGTATGACCAAGGTGGGGATTAAAACCCGCGACCTCCCTCATCGAAGGAGAACAGTATAACCACTAGGTCGCCGGAGTGGTCGATAGTATGTATGTATGTATGTATGTATGTATGTATGTACGTATGTATGTATGCATGGATGTGTGAATTTGATTTTTAACGTAGCTTTTACAAGTTTTATCGCTACTATGTATGTAGTGTGGCAGTTTATAGTCATATCTAGCACTACGGCATCATGCCGCAGACATGTAGCATGATGTCCCACCCAGTCACATTATCCTGACACCAGGCCGACCAGTCCTAACATTAACCTTATAATGCTGAGCTCCAAGCGAGGCAGCTATTAGTACCAGTTTTATAAGTCTTTGGTATGTCTCGGCCGGGGATCGAACCCACGACCTCCCGAATCCTAGGCAGACGCTCTAACCATTAGGCCACCGAAGCGGTCATGTATGTATGTATGTATGTGTGTATGGATGGATGGATGGATGGATGGATGTATCTATGTATGTAGAATGGTAGTTGTTTTTCATATCGATTCTTAAAAGCTGTCGTGTGTATGATATATACCCGTAAAATATGTTGGCGGGTAGATTAAAAGGAAATAAAAATGTTATGAAAGTGTAGATAGGTGGTTAAACGGATTAGTGCTAATGATCTTCAAAAAAATAAGTAAAACTATTGACATTCATCGCATTTATTTTTTTCTTCGTTTATTTACCGGGATCACATTAGTTCATCATTGCCTGTCAGCTGTAGTTGATAATATATCTGGTCACATGACAGTGGAAGGTTTTTTCCCAGAGCGAAAAATTTCGTCATTGAACAAATGTTGCTCACTTCGCAGTCCCTGTTGTAAACATGTGTTCTGCATATTACCATTATTCGTAGAGAACGACATCAAATCTCCTGTTCCACCCCATGATTCGTACAGTATGACATCGAATCTCCACTTTCATGCCATTTAATTGTTGTTCTTGCAATTAGTATGCTGCATGATGTTCCCATCGACACCAAACTATTACAAGTAGCAAACCAGGATAAGATAACTTTGCAGAAGGAGGAGTTACATAGAGACAGCTCGAAAATGAATGATGGTGGATGTCTTCAATTGTACATGGAATATGAAGGAATGACACAGATAGAAGAATAAATAAGGAAATCTGTATGGACCAAGATAATCTTTACTATAAAATGTATAACCAGAATAGAACAAATCAGGTGAATGCAGGTTTAGGGCTTCGTGAGAGGAAGCTACATTTCGCAAAATGGACACTGATTCAATTTAGAGGGTCACAAAATTAATTTCAAAAGACAAGAAATGACAATCGTTGGGCAATCTGGCACATCGAATCAGATACAGTATATCTTAAAAATATATTTGGATAAAAATAATAAAATTAAAGGAGAAAAATATTTTAATACACTGAAGTCTCAATATATATATATATATATATATATATATATATATATATATATATATATATATATATATATATATATATATATATATATATATATATATCTTTCTTTGCAGCTAAAGTTTTCATTTAGAAATTTGCAACCCCAACGAAGGATATTGCTTAAAAATTAAACTTTTCCAGGTAGAAATACCATGTACATTTTCCAGTTTTTTTGTTGCTTTTTTTTGGTATAAAAAAAACAAACCAGCAAAACAAACATTATGAATACATGTCTACTCATGGCTAATTGAGGAGCCTAAAATGTACTGAAGATAGTCGAATACTTTTATTTTTCCCATTACAGTTGTTGTTGTTGTTGTTATTGTTGTTGCTGAAATAAAGTTGTCATACGGATTGTTACAGCTTTCCATAATGGAGTAATCTACTTTCATTACGAGTTTACGTCATCAAGTGATTAATCTGCTACTGTTCTCAATATCGATTCATTTATATATTTTTCACGACTGTCACATAAATGGAAAATTTTCAACAGGAAATTAAACGATATAATATATTTTTAGTCATCAAACCACGATATATCATTCATGTGATATTTAGTGGCAAGTATTTGTGCTTGTTACTAGTTGGTCCAATCTGGTGCACGAGACAAATCAATACAAGCAAAGAAAAGTCTGTAAAATTATAATGGAGATATTTTTGTCTCGTCACAGGGTTCGCTTTTCCACACGACCGTAAACGATTTTCCTTCGTTTTGTTAATCAGTAGTGTATTTACAAACAAAGACTAGTGTTGCTTTGACCTAGACAAGATTATACATGATTGAAATAAGTTAATACATGATTAAAGAATACATTGATCTAAATGTAAACATGTTTGTAGTCAAAGCATACATCACCGGTTGCTTAGATCGACGAATAGAGCTACAAATTAAACATTGTTTCATTGCATGATTAAGCGGAGAATAAGTATTAATTGTGGAAAATAGGGACGGTACTGTAGACGTGATAAACTGTAAGCTGTAAATGTTTTTTTTAAAGGGAGGTAGTAATTATAAAAGTTAGAGTCCCCGTTTACTGTAGACGTCGAATTTTTCATTTAAAAGAAGAACAAAATATCTCCAAAGAAGCAAGGGGTATTTACAAGAAAAAAACAAACAAACAAATGAAACCCCCCAAAAACAACATTATTATTTCACACTTCTTAGGAACAGCAAATAATATTGTGACACGAACGTCAGGAGAAAAAACATCTCAGATATATTGGAATGAGCCTTAAGGTGTTAAGCGCAAATGAAGTTTAATTATGCGGGAATTGGGCTAGAGGATTAAATATAATTCATCTCGCGAGACGTGTTGATCGAAAGTTGTTCTACAACCGAAAAGTTGGTACTAGTAATACAAAACAGAAATCCATACAATATACGACAGAACCAGGCTGTCAAGAGATCAGAAGAAGTAATGACTGTGTGTTATTTACGGACCAAACATTTTATTTTCGATATTCTCTTCCTGAAAGAGAGCTATCTTTTATTTAATCTAAAGACATTATCTTTTTTTATTAATGATGGATAGAATCATTCTTTTTCCAAAAAATCAGATCAAGAACATCTTTTTTTTCAAGTTATTTGGGAGCCGGGAATGCCCCCCCCCCCCCCAAGGAAAATAAAATATCAGCCTCCTCCACTCCCCATAAACATTAATGGTTGGTCCGTAAGTAAGCTGATGAGATGAATATAATAGTTACCTTTAAAAAAAATTCTCAATGACGTAAATTACTTACGGTAAATCTCTCCAAGTTGTGATGTTTCTCCCAGGAACCTGACATCCCCACCCACTGCGTCTTTGAGATTGAAGTAGTGGCGAAGCCACGACAAAGACGACAGAGATGGAGACAGAGGTCCCGGGGCGTCGCACCCACCCCTTCGCACCTAGCGGTGACTGCGGGGTTGCTTTGGGAACGAACCCTGGAACCGGGAATCAGGGGTTCTCAGAACACGAACATCCTGAGAGGCTGCGAAGTAAGCAACTTAGTTCCGTGAGGGAAATTTCATCTTTGACAAAATCCACTTCCAGTCCGTCATGTTTCCACGCCGAACCTTCCGCGGATATGCTGAGCTGGTTCCGAAGTACAGAGCTAATGACACAGCTTTATATACCCGTGAGCGACGCATTAGTGTGCGATCATAGCCTATTTATAAAATGCTGACAAGTTATTCTGACAAGACATGCGCTATAAGACTATAAATATCTAATGACACGTGTACCAGGAAACTTTCTATTATTAGATACACTAGTTGAAACTGCTTACCTGAATTAATTTAAAGTATGACTTGTTATCGTATCCTACCTACCAGAGGCGTAGCTATGATATTTTGCGCCCGGGGACAAACTATAAAATTGGCGCCCCAGCCCCCTCCCCGTTTAATCACATTTTTGAATATTACCCTTGTTTACTTATTATAATGTAACGTTGTAAGCCTCATTTTGGCACCCCTGTACCTTGGCGCCCGGGGACATATGTACCCCCCTGCCCCCACCCCCACCCCCAGCTACGCCTCTGCTACCTACAGTTGGCAACAATATCTGCTGAGACAGCTTTTCCTATAAAGAGATGACACATGCTGCTTGTGTCACAATATTCATCAAATCCCGAACTTGTGGTTTGATATGAGAGATACAGGGTTCTCGATATTTCATTATCTTCATAAAAAGAGTATATGATTTGTTTGGTTCGGAGTTTTACGGCACAGCAACACGAGTATGTTGTTTAACGGTAGCCGACCTGGGTTGATCGGATGGTAGAACAGAAATCAAGGGACATGTATATATGAAGTCAAATAATTATGAGGGATTTTCGCCCACCCCCCCCCCCCCCGTCACATTTATTAGCACAACCTCAAGACTCTTCGTATATGAAGTTACAAAGCTTTTGCCAACTACCAAAAAATAATTGAAAAATAAGAGCTGTTTGAAATCATGTTGTATTAGAAAAACCCACACCAGTACACTACTGTACTGATTGTCTGTAAATCTATACTAAAAGGAAATAAAATCATGGCAGGAAAATTACTTCAAATCAGTGGAATAAATGTGTAGACATCTCATCTTTAGAATTTATTTCTCACTGTTCCCTTCGTCCCATGATGTAGGTGTTGTTTTTGTGTCGTCACAATTTTCAAAATTCCACAACCCCCAAATTGTCATACAAGTCAGACCGCTCCCGTACCCACCTCGATTACGAATATGGCGTTGTAACCACTGCATCAAGTCCTATCTCCATTAATCGCCCCATACCATGCACGGGAGGACGTATTGGGCAAATTCTACAATTCTGAGGCCTGCAAGGTGAGCGGAAAGTTTACTGAATTTATCTGACTGAAATATTTGGACAGCATTGCCTCTAAAGCTTTGAGTTTATTTCTTCACACTTTTCCATCAAAACTTGATTGAAAATCCCCTTTTCATCTTGATTAAAAAGACAGTTTCAATCGCTTTTCCATTTCAGATTTTGTCAGCATATAATCAAATTTTGATGTTGGTTTTATCGCGTCGTCTTCGAACTATACATTATCATGGAACAAAAGAGTTTTTTATTGTAAATGTAAATATAAAACAAAAGAAACACCGTATTGCAATTTTTATATATTAGCATGACCGTCTCAGGCAATGAAACATTTTATCTTTTTATTCAATTAGAAAAGTATGCCACATTATTCTAACATAAGTATTATATTGAACAGTTTTTAAAAGTATACTTCGCTAGCCAAAACTGTCGACCCCGATCTTCTGTCGATTAATACACTAGTAGTTCAGGGTTAACAGTCTTGGCCTGAGACCATTAATAGAAAGTACGAATTAGACATTGAAGCACCACGGTTTAAACCTAATAGTAATTGGGTGCATTACCAGAACCAAGTTAGTGTATTCTTTGGTTGACGGCACACGACCAAATTCAACGAATGAGAAAACACGAACGAATCTTATCGGACGCTATTTCAACAGCATTGTAACATAATGTATTGACTGATGTCTTACTGAATAGTTTGTCCTCGGATTCAACAAACAGTACGTCAATGCGAATTTCAATGTAAAATTTTGAATTTTAAAGCATACATTTAAAATTTTGAATTCTAAAGCATAACTAGGTATTCGCATTGACAAATTTTAATTTCAATAGTGGTAGAGGCTCGCTCCGCCGGATAAGGAGTAAATAATCGATAATTATGTCCACATTTATTGTATGGTGTATTGTGTTTTAAACATGTCATGTTTAATATGATTATAGCAATAAGTCTCCTTAGCAGCACACCTCAGCTGCAGAGGAATATGCACAATGTCAATCTTTAACACAAATATAACACGCAATAAGACATGACTGGGTGGGGTTGGGGTGGGGTGGAACAAACATGTATACAATTCTTTCTTGGGTCAGTCCATATTGTAGTTTGTTTTTGTTTAATGGAACGAAAAGAGTGTTCTTGTTGTTAATAACTGACATTAAGCTGCCATATGTGTAACCTTCAGTACTGAGGTACAGTACTTAGCTTGCTACTGTATGTAATATTCGAGGTCTGTCATTTGACAGTTAATTATTTTGAACAATTCAGTAAATAAATTGTTGTTTGTAAATAAAGGTGGTTGAGGTTGAGCAACGTGTCCTCTGAAGAATACCTTAGACAATACCCAGGACATAAAGCAGAAAACCATTATAGTGGATAATGCGTTCATGAACAATGTAAATAACGAGATGCAATATCTCTCATGAAACCGAAACTTCACAACGTACGTTTACTCATTGGAAAATGGATATAAAGTAGTCGTCCTACATGATGATATTTCCAGATATTACCGGCTTTTGAAGACAGACTAAGATCTATGAATCTATGAACTTGTTTCATTTGATGGCAATAAAATATGTTTCATATAAACTAAAGGCTGTTTGATTTTTTAAAAATAAAATCAAAACATTGATATCAATACTTGAATGGAAAACTTACAAACATAATATTTCCTGAATATATTATTCGAGTACAAATTGATGGCAGGGTGAAATGTAAGACGAATGGGTATAATTTTGTTGACTTAGATATGTACACTGCGTACTTTGTTTATTTGTATGAAGTTTTCTTGCTTGTACAACCACAGAGAAGGAAAAATGAAGACATATGTTAAGCATGTTAACAAGTTTTAAATTTGATTTTATATTTCGTTCACGACATTAATAAGTGAGAGAAAGGCTGTGCTTGTTTCGTTAACACATTCGACCTATGCCCTCTGTTATTTCGTATAGTTATATTATAATCGGAAATCAAAGTAGTAGTTGTTTGGGGGTTTAACTCCATTTCTCAAATCAAGATAGACTATACATGGCGGCCAGTATAATTTAGTGGAGGAAGAACCCGTGAAAACCTTGTAGGAACCACAGACCTACTGAAATATACTGACAAGCTTTCTCACGTATCCACATTGGCCCAGCCTGGGACTCGAATCCATGCGGACAGAGGTGAATTGATCGTGTAAAAGCCGAGCTCTTTAGACCACTCGGGCACTCAGGACCTCAACTGAAGTGGTGCTTAATAATAATAATAATAATAATAATAATAATAATAACAATAACAATAATAATAATAATAACAATAACAATAATAATAATAATAATAATAACAATAACAATAAGCACTTGGTACTGCATTGAAAAAGTTCTTAGCGCTTCAATATACTAGTTTATACATTATAAATCCACCGTGTCAGTTATATATATATATATATATATATATATATATATATATATATATATATATATATATATATATATATATATATTTATATATATCTGACACGGTGGAATTGCAAACAAAGCATAATTAAAATAATGAACATAGAAAAAAACATTGTTTTAGATGTGTTTTAGACCGCTCTTGAATCAGATCATGGTGTCATTGTTTCTAAGTATAAGAGTCGTTTAGTTCTAGATAGCTCGACTCTGATGTGAGAAGGAACTTTGTCAATAGGAAATGTTTATACGATGGGAATAACGAGAATTTGAGTGTCAGAGGAAGATCTTATGTTTCTATAAGGGGTGTACAAGTTGCTGAGGTCAAATAGGTCTACAAAATGTAGCAGAGAGAAGAGAGTTTATGTTTGATTCTGGATCAGATGTGTAGCTATTGGAGAGTACCAGCAGGGGTAATGAGTGCTCAATTCTCGATACTCTTGGACATTTTGAAGTTTCGGTAGTAGGTATTGAGACAAACTAGATATAAGATAATTATAACAGACAAGTTTTGAAAGTACTAAGGAACATTCAAGTGTTTTAATGGTATGAGTAGAAAGTTGTGAATGGAGATGATGCGTCTCACCTCAGATATACAGCTCATGACACTTTACTACAACGAAAACTGTCAAGAGTGACACCTAAGTTTTGTATTATGTCTTTGAATTTAACGTTGATGCTGCTGAGACATATTTTTGGAAGTAATGATTAAACGAAGAAAGATTGCGCGAGGTTATCAGAATGTCATCAGTTGTAGCATCATTCATCTGGAGATTGTTACATGATGTCCACGACTTCACACCTGAAATGCCCTTCTCTACACCTCCGATAGTAGCATTGACTTACGTTGGGTGACTGTGATTTGGGTGTCGTCAGCATACATTTGGTTAGACTGTGGATAAGAACTTATGACATTTGAAAGGGGCTGAATGTAGAGGATGAATAGAGAAAGTCTGAGAACATAACCATGTGGACAGCTAAAACAAAGACGAACAAGACTGAAATGTGATGCATCTTCGTTTTTCTTTTGTCCTTTTGGCTGAGTATAGCTCGAACCATAGTAAGGTACCAATTACACGCTGATGACGGTGAAGTAATAAAGCATAGTCTACTGTGTCAAATGCGGCATTTGAGTCAGGTAGGATGAAAACAGCAATCTTTCCACCATCCAAAGCAGAAAGAATGACAATAATTACTTTCAGAAAAAAGCTTCAGTACTGTAACAAATACATTATACATGCAAACATAATGGAGGGCACTTCTCTGCCTACTCAATGACCAATTTAGGGATCAACGCTGTTGTTTCAAGCTAAATGTAACATAGAGTTACGAATTTGGTACCCATGTTTCGCTGATGCATTCGACTCGTATGCCCACATAATGCATAGCTTACTACCACATCTTTAAGGAATCCCAGTCCATTTTCCACTCTACCGGGAAACATGGTCATGATCGCACTCGTTTAGTATATAATTGCAGCTAGCTGAAATGAATACTACTCTATCATTGGTCGACTGAAAATGGCGCACTGTATCTACCGATAACCTGATTTTCAGCAGACCAATATGGAGGTAGTATTTCATTAAATTTGTTCTGCTTATATATTATTCGGGTGTTAGCGTGTGCGTGTGTGTGTGTGTGTAAAATGGGCGAAACTGTTTTGCTGTCGGCCTGCGCACTTTGCTTCAGAATTACTCACCGAAGATGGCATCAAGAAGAGTTAACTGGATTTAAATCATTTATATAAACATATATAAATATGTATGATGTATTTTGCTTTTTAACACAGAGAGCAATATCGATATACATGTTTATTAATGGGTAGTCCAACGTTCATAACACATTTCGCCAAATAGATCGGGAAGACAAGAAAACTGAAGAAAAGGTTTCATGCAGATACTATGCACGGGTTTTAAGATGGGCAAGAGATTCTGGCGATTCATCTGTGCTTGTACTTAAGTACCATAAAATACAACTTAAACACCAGATATCGGGAACTATTTTTCCTACGCTACCTTAAGTTAGTCAAATCATGATGTTAAGCCTCATTTCGCCTGTGACTCTATATCATATTTACCATCACAGCAAGAATAACAGACGTATCCAGATAACGGGACAGTCCCTTCTCAATTATTCCACTGTACGATTTACCAGTCTCTATCTTAAATTCTGCACATGAAGTCACACAATCAATCCACATGATTAGATTTTAATATGGACTACTTGGCTCCAGATAAATTTTTGCGGCTCTGGCATAAGCTCACTAAAACTAAACCATGCCATTATAAAAAAACAGATCTTAGCATGCGTTGGATTATTAATGAAGGGGATTGCACTAAAGTGGCAAATATGTGTACACCAAAGTTAAAAATGTGTTGTTTTTTGTTTGTGTTTGTGGAGGTGGGACATTTTAAATTTTAAACGGCATTCTTGCCAATAAAATTATTTCAACTGAAGATTGTCATGCAGATCTTGGACTATTTAATTTTTTAAAAAGGGACACATTCTCTGTATTTTCACACACCTCTGAAAATGTGACTTCTTCAACTCCTTGGCGTAGATTTTTACTTATATATACAACAAACATAATATAAAAATTCTACATGATAATTTTAATTTAGTTTGTTAATTTGGATGGGAACTATGTGCATGAGGTGACATTACTGCAGTATTTAGACTGAATTGATTTTTATTTAGAATCAAAATTCATACTTATTGAATGTTCCCTATTTGATTGCGTAATCTCTAAGATTGTATATATGTGTTTTCCCATTCTGATGGTAAAGATTATGAAACAGTCGTTCTTGGAAATCAACCACAAATCAAATACAAATGATATCAAGCAAATATATATATATAAAAAACAGATCATTATCGCCCATGATTTGTTAAAATAAAAAAGTCCCCGTTTTGATGGTAACAATGATATGTCCCGGTTTTCTAAGTTTTACAAGTGTGTGTGTGTGTGTGTGTGTGTGTGTGTGTGTGATTTGTATTTTAAAGTAGCTTTAACAATTGTTCAGTCATATCGCTACCATGTCAACAGTGTGGAAGTTTATAGTGATGTCTAGCTCAAGGGCATCATTCCGCAGACACGTAGCATCACGACCCACTCAGTCACATCATCCCGACACCGAGCCGACCAGTCCTAGCACTAAATTCTTAATGCTGAGCGCCAAGCGAGGTAACTGCAATACCGTTTTTATAAGTCTTTGGTATGACTCGGCCAGGGTTCAAACCCGCATCCAGGTCCGAGGAAGCCTGCTGAATGGGCCCCAAAGAGAAATGCACAACTGACCAAATGACCTTTTAAATGTTCATAAGATGCACGATAACCATCTCTAAGTTGTCATTGAGTCACATCAGTATCGGAGATTCTTCCGAGAATGGTCCTTTAAACGTTCATACGAAGTATATGATTTAAGTGCTATTGGTACTACGAACTGGCTTAACGGGTGGATGGGTGTTGTATAGTCAGATATCACATATAGCAGATAAACAACTCAGTGTTATATCTGATTAACATCTAAATATTCGGGGTCAATCTGTATTAAGGAAAATATATTTATATGAGCTACAACATGCAATTGAATATATATTTTCTTTTAACCGAAATAGATCACAGTATTGAGATACCATTGAATAGTATTGAGATAGTATTGAACTTTTGCATTGAGGTCTAAGCAACGAGTGTTACATTTTTGTAACGAGTATCTTATGTTGTTAACATTGAAAGGTTTATAATGGAATATACACCTGTTTTAATATGAGTTAAAACTTAATGGAACAATTGGACATTGTTCGCCACAAGTTGCTTGAACGTACTTTAGCAGCAGAGAGGCGGAAAAACCTCTAAATGGTTTACACTCCATTTCGCAAAGTAAGCCTTCCTCGAAAATTGCAACTCAACGATTGCTACGTAGTAATACACTGAAATATATGTAAAGAACTTTTTCTGGCATTCGTTACAGCATGCCCCTTACATAGAGGGCTGCGTTGCAAATGGCAGTGAAGAGAGCCAGACAATCAAGGCCCAAAATCCAAGAGGCGGTGAATAGGCCCATAAAGAAGGCACAATTGTCAACGCCAACGGCTGCCACCCCTCAGCCTGGATCATCTAGCGAAGGGGCTGGGATGGACCCCAATCTTCTTAATGTTATAACTGAAGAGGTCTCCGACAGGCTCACCACCCATGTGACACAGGAGATCCATGCCAAATATGATCAGCTGGCAGCTATGCGCAGGCCGTCCATGGAAAATGGTCCACAAACTAGGTTTCAACTTGGACCCTCCGTAGCAATAGAAAACAAACCAGCAACATCCATGGTCTCCAGCGCCATAGTGAAAACCAAGGCTTCACTTACAGGTAGAGCGGTGGATACAGGGAACGTTGTCCAAATCGTTTCTGCCTCCGGTGGGCATTCACAATCAAAATTTGTACGCTCGTCGTTTACTCCGTCAACTCTAATCCCTGATAAAGTTATGGCAAGCAAATGGGCAGACTCATACATAGGTTTTTCTACCCTCATGAATAACTCGCAGGATGCTAGTTTCAAATTTCAGTTAGATACGCACAGTACTGGCCCTGAACTTAGCATTGTTCCAAAAAATAGGAACGTCCAAAGCACAGTAGGCTCGCTGCATGTTTAAAACACCTGGGTAGGGGGATTTTATGGCAAAAACAGACACATCAAATGCTTCCATATTCTTCATATTTGTCCCATGCAATATCATTGTTTTGGCTTTTTGTGGTGGGACATGTATTGTTTTGACAAATGATTACCAATGGGTTGTAGTTCCAGCTGCAAGATATTTGAGACCTTTTGCAATTATCTTAGTAGTAAGGTGGGACGGTCTAGGGACTAGGGGAGTTCCATGTTAAAAAGGCAATATCCACTCTGGGGACTACGTCAATTTAACATGGGAAGCAATATCCACTCTGGGGACTATATAAATTTAACATGGGGAAAAAAGGCATCCACTCTGGGGACAAGGGAATTTAACATGGGAGAAAAGAAACATCCATTCTAGGGACAAAGGCAATTGAAACATGGGAGAAAAAATATCCATTCTAGGGACAAAGGCAATTGAACATGGGATTTTTTATTTTTTTAAAACTTAAAAAAATAAAAAATAAAAAAGGGGTAGGCAATGGAAAGTCAATCTCTTTTCGAGAGACGTGGGTGGCCCTGAAAAGGGCCTTTGGATTTATGTTAATATGCCCTTAACATAAAGGGCATCTGCGGCATCTTCTTGTCCTCAAGCTGCGTCTTAGTGTAGGGCCATAAATCAGAGTCCTCTTGAGGCAACCTTGTCTTTCCACATAGATTCTTCGTATCCACAGACAACTGTCCACTTGGATCGGACATTCATGAGCATGTCCGTCCTAAACATCATTGAAGACACAAGGGTGGATGATTCGACTGTGGTCCACATCTTGAGGCGACAAGAATAGGTGAATCAATGCAGTGAACTGCGCTTATTTATAAGTAGAGGAAGGATTGAAACGGATTGAGTTCATTGACCAATCCAAACACGCCTTACAAAATTCATTCAGTCCGCATCCAATCCGAAGAGAACAGTCTGTGACGTCAGGTGGTCTATATAGATTCGCTAGCGCCTGTGTGCAGTCAATCTATGCGACAGTGATTCAACATGACGGAAACTCAGAAAACGATTTATTGGGGTGCACCAGCAGTGGAGACCGCCCAAGGGAACCCGGACTTACTTTCAGAAGAGGTAAATTGGGATTTTGTGGATTTTCTTACCTCGCAAGAATTTGTTCCGGAACCTTCGTCACCTTCATTACCGCAATTGGAGAATTTTAGACAGAGACAGAAAGAAGAATTGGAGAAATTTATACAACGACAAAAGGAAGCGGAACAAGCTTTTCTCCTACAGCAACAGCAGCAAGAAGAAGAGGTAAGAAAAAAAACAACAAGAAGAAGAAGCAGCAGCAAAGAAACAAGAGGGTGAAAATCAAACGGTCACGGTACTGTTGGACATTTTAGCGGAGTTAAGAAGTCTGAAACAAATGTATCAGACTTCTTTATTACGACCGAAGAGAATACGACCTTCCCGAGCTAAACACGCCAACCCTGTGACTAAGCCTACCGTACCACCCTTAGTGATTTCAACCCAATCATCATCAACAGTACACAGTCCAGAAGTAGGCCCTGGCCGTGGCAAAGGCTTAAGGCAGTTAAAGTTGATTGCTTAAACTCACCCCCACACCAAAAACCAAAGGCCCTTTTCAGGGCCACCCACGTCTCTCGAAAAGAGATAGACTTTCAATTGCCAATAACTCAAAAATCAACAAAAAAAAAAACCATTTTACCCCTATAGTACGTGTATATGAGTGCGTGAGTGTAGCTTCTTATTTAAAATCAAAACTCAAAGACACTTACCTAATATAATTAATGTATTCTTTTATCAATAGTTACAATCCAATTCACAATTCACAACAGAGCACTTTAAAAAGTTCTTACACTCCTTCTGTCTCATTGTTTAGTCTCTATGTTTTTTAAATTTCTTCACCGTCACAGTCTTTTCCTCCTCTTCCTCTTCACTTTCTTTCCTTCTTCTTTTCTTCTCCTGTTTCTTTTTCTTTACCTGGCTGCTTTCTTCCTCTGAAGAATCCATCTCTTCCTCTGAAGAATCCCTCTCTTCTTCCGAAGAATCCCTCTTTTCTTCTGACTCCTCTTGTTTCTTTTTTGGGCAATCTGGAGACCAATGTCCTTTCTCTTGCAATAATAACAGGTATCTTGACTTTTGTCTTTTCTAGCCCCTTTTTTTCTTTTTTGACGGTCTGGACACTCTGAAGACCAATGCCCTTTCTTCTGACAGATATAGCAAGTATCTTCACTTTTATCTCGAAAGGAAGGAGAGTAGTCCGTCGGCTGGTCTGAAGAGAATTTTCTAATGACCCCTCACAAAGCTCTGATGAAACGTTCGATTTGGCTAGTCTCTTTCATCGTTGTGCTCGGTTAGAGAGTGAAATGAATAGTGAAAGGACAAGACATACACCCTTTTATATATGCTAGTCTGCCATGACTATAAATTAGCCCATGGTGTTTAAACTTTAGTCATTTGACGTTTTTCACTCAAGATGAAACGATCCTATTCATTCAAGAAGAAAGAAGAAGAAAGTAAGAGGCAGAAACGTGATCTATTGCCTCGTACCAGGGATGAAGTCTTGGCACAAATTCATGCCAGTGATTTTGAAGAGGACATAAGTGAACCACAATCCGAACGCTCTAAACAAAGTTCACCACCCTTAGTCAACCCTGAAAAGTACTATTTTATTCGAGAGACGAAAAAGCGCTCCTCTAGAAAATTTAGAACCAAGGCTTACAAATACACGGTGAAGTTTAAAGATTTCAAGGCTAAAGTACCGTTAGAGAAAGCAGAAGGGTTCATCACTGGGGTGTGGGATTCTTTGCTCACCGCACTCAAGCGACAATGTCAACCCAAAGAAGACGATCGCTTGAGACTTTCCATACAACACGACGGTTTGAAATCCCTTGTTTGGATCGAGTTTAGCACCCCTGCAGAATTGACTGCTTCCAAAGTCATGGACAAGATTCAACACGTGCAACAATCTAATGACCAGTTTGACATCACCGATGGAAAAGCCACACTCGACATGACCCACGTCTCTCCTCCTCAAGGGACCGGACAATGCAATAAGGTGTTACTGGTGAACGACCAAAACGAGCCTCGTCCAAATTGACAACCCTCAAGACCAGATGTGTTTAGCCAGGGCTATCGTGGTGGGACGAACCTATGCCAACAAGAACGACACGGTAGAATGGAAAAGAGCCTGGGAGAACATTCGAAAATCGAACCGAGCCAAACAACGAAGTGAAGCAGAACTCCTGTTACAACAAGCTGACCTGTCCAAAGACACACCCTGCGGTATTCCTGAAATGCAAACATTGCAAGATGTCCTAGCTCCATTCTACACCTTGAAAGTGCACCCTCAAGAAGTGCGCGGGCCTCTGTTGTTTCGAGGCCAAGACTTTAAGGATGGAAAATACATTCACCTTTATCATCACGATGACCATTTCGATACCATTACCACTATCACCGGATTCCTGGGATACAAATATTACTGTGAGAAATGTGACTATGGTTATAATAATCGAGAGCAACACAAACATTGCGGATGGAAATGCTCAGGATGTTTGGCCTCTCCACCCTGTCTGAGCAAAGGACAAGAAAGAGTACATTATCCTGCTTGTCTGCGCACGTTTGTCAGCCCTGCCTGTTACCAACAACATCTGAAGACGCAAGGTTCACAGCAGAAATGTGTTTGTCAACTGCTGAGATTGTGCCCTACGTGTGGATAAGGCCTACGTACCAATAATGCCAAGACACACGTATGTTCAGGAAAGAAAAAATGTCACATTTGTCACCACATCGTGGACTTGGAACACGAATGCTACGTGCAAAAATACCAGCCCCTACCAGAGAAAGGGGACGGTCACAAGAAGAAAGGCAATTTCATCTTTTTTTATTTCGAATGCATGCAAGAGACCGGTATTCACATTCCTAATTTCTGCGTGGCTCATCGAGCGTGCGAGAAGTGCATTCAAGAACCTATCTTCAGTCATTGCCCTCACTGCAGCAAGGTTCCTGGAGGACGTGAAAAAATCTTTCGAGGACCGAACACGCTAGCCGATTTTGCCCAATGGGTCTTAGACCCCATCGACAAGAGGTGGAACCAAGAGGACATCGAATGTTACGGAGATTGTCATCGTCATGCCACAGTGATGGCTCACAATTTCTCCGGATATGATGGACAGTTTCTTTTGAGATACTATACGGAACAAGGCACCGAACGTCCTAGAGTGACTTTGAACGGAGCCAAAATCATTTTCATGCAAGTGGGACAAGTACAGTTTAAAGATTCGATGAGCTATTTGACCATGCCTTTGAGTCGAATGCCTAAAACGTTTGGAATGACAGAAATGGCTAAAGGGTACTTTCCACACTTTTTCAATACGGAAGCCAATCAACACGCCGTTCTACCCCATTTACCTGAGACTCATTATTACGACCCCGACAACATGAGTACCGAACAACGAGAAGCTTTCTACACTTGGTACCAGGCTCACGCCTCGGACCCTTTCGACTCTCAGGAAGAAATGCTAAAGTATTGTCGTTCCGACGTGGACATTTTACGGCGTTGCTGTGGAAAATTTCGAGAACTGTTCATGGAACACGGAGGGATCAATCGTTGGAAAGAAGCTTGCACCATTGCCAAAGCGTGTTCCTTAGTGTACAGGCAACGATTCATGCCTGAAAACACCGTGGCTGTCATCAGTCCTCAAACGACCCACTATGTCAAACGTCAATACCCGGTCAAAGCCCTACGCTGGTTACATTACTTGTGCGACAAGGAAGACAAATGGATTCAGCATGCCCACAACGGAGGAGGCGAAAAGACCATCGGAACGCATTCGGTCGATGGCTGGGACTTAGAAAACCACAAGATCGTGTACGAGTTTAACGGTTGCTTATTTCACGGATGTCCCGTCTGTTACCCTGACCGCGACACTAAAAATCAGTTTTTACAAAGAACCATGGAAGACTTGTACCAGGACACTTGTCAGCGACGCCTAAAGTTAGAACAGGAAGGATACCAAGTGGTGGAAATGTGGGAACACGAGTACGATCACCGTTTGAAAACCGATCCCGAGTTTAAGCGCCTCGTAGAAAGTTACCAGTTCATGGACCCCCTGAACCCGAGGGATAGTTTGTACGTTGGAAGGACCAATGCCACCTGTTTGCTGTAACAAGCCGACGAAGAGAAAGGAGAAGAAATCAAATACTTCGACGTGTGCTTGCTGTATCCCTACGTGTGCAAATATTGTCGCTTTCCTGCAGGGCACCCACAATTGTTCACGGAACACATCGACCTGAAAAACATTCGACAATACGAAGGTCTGATCAAGTGTAAAGTTTTGCCTCTCACGGAATTGTACCATCCCGTGTTACCTCACCATTGCCAAGGCAAACTGATGTTTCCTTTGTGCAGTACTTGTGCCGAAACGTGCAACCAAGATCAACCTTGCCAGCACACCCAGGAAGAACGCGCCTTGACGGGAACCTGGGTCAGCGTAGAATTGTTTAAAGCTCTGGACATGGGATACCAACTGTTAGAAGTGTACGAAATTTGTCACTTTCCCAAGACACAACAATACCACAAGGGTGACCCCACGCAGAAAGGCATTTTCACCGACAACGTGGATGCCTTTTTGAAACTGAAGCAACAAGCCAGCGGCTATCCTTCCTGGTGTCACACTCCCGAAGACCAAATAAAATTCAAAGAGAAATACTATGAACAAGAAGGCATCTCTTTAGACCACATCGAGAAAAACGAAGGCAGGCGATCGTTTGCCAAAGTGATGTTAAATTGCTTGTGGGGTAAAATGGCACAACGTCTGTGTTTACCCAAGACGGAATATTTGACAGAACCTTCCCGCTACTTCCAGATGATTCACGACAAAACCAAATACATGAAACACGTGGACGTCGTTCGCGAGGATTTGATCTTGGTCAATTACGAAGAAGATCTGGTCTTTGTACAAGACGACCCTTTTTGGAAATGTCATCATTGCGGCTTACGTGACAGCTCATGCTCGCTTAAAATTGTACGAAGCTTTAGAACTGTTAGGGTAACGCGTCCTGTACTTTGACACGGACAGTTGCATTTACATCCATCACCCGAGTCAACAGCACCCTGACATCGAAGGAGACCGTTTAGGAGCCTGGACAAGACGAGCATCCCGACGACAAGATTCTAAGTTTCGTCAGTGGTGGTCCCAAAAATTACGGTTACGAATACCGGGACAAACAAGGAGAAGTGCACACGCAGTGCAAAGTGAAAGGATTGACTCTGAATTATCGTACCAGTCGAGTGGTCAACTTTGGGGTACTGAAAGAAGCCTTGTAGTCTGGAAAAGATCAACACTTTAAAGTGACCACCTATCAACCGAACAAGATTGTACGTTTACCCACTCACCACATCGTCAGTCGACCCTTGGAAAAAGTCTATCAAATCGTGTAGCAGAAGCGAGTGCGACTTCCCAATCATTTCACCTTACCGTATGGACACGTCGGTATTGGTCTGTATATAAAAAGGAACCCTAGGCAAGATCGATAGTTCATTATGCCTACCAAGACCAAGCGAACAAGATGAATACTTTCAGAAAAACACAAAACAAGTTTAGACAGGCACAATGCAAGTGTGGGGCTTCGGAAGTGGAATGCGATTGTGAGCCTTGCGATGGGTACGATGCTGTACGTTGTGACATTAGCGATGCCGTAAAGCATCATGGGAACTTTGTTCTCACTACCCCTATCATGGAAAGGGATGCTGTGCTTGCCAAACCTGAGGGATGCGAAAGCGATGCTGCTCGTCCTCTTGGACATTTTACTGGGTTTCGTTTTAAAGGTGGATGTTCACCTTCACGTCTACCGCCCAACAGATGTCATCCAGCTCTGAGCAAACTCCTGTCCATGTCATCCAACCCTCATCGAAACGAACCTGTGAAATACGAATATTCGTTTCCTGTGCGTTTGTCGGAATACTGCGACTTTGAAAATCGTCTTCAATCGTTCAAAGGAAAATGGCCTAAGTATCTGGGAGGCCCGACCCCCAAAGAATTAGCCAGAGCCGGATTTTTTTACTTGGGCGAAGGAGATAAAGTCAAGTGCTTCAGTTGCGGTGTGTCACTTCACCACTGGGAACCGCAAGATTCGGCCTACGTAGAACATGCTCGATGGTCACCGAATTGTCATTACTTACCCTTAGTGGGACCGAGACATTAAAGTAACTTACCATGTCGTTGACGAAGAAGAAACCAGTTTGGCTAGGAGTCAAATGGTGGACATCAACGAGACCAGTATTTAAACTTCATTTCAAAAACGATATTGAATCATTACTTAAAGAACTGCAAGAGAAGATTTACAAGGAAGTTTGGCAGGGACTTGCCAGAGTGAAATCTCAATGGGTGACTGTATAAAGTTTGTGCCGCGAAATTCACAAGAGGAAAGTGAAAAAAGTCAACCAGTGTGTTAGATTTCTTTGGGTCAAGTGTGCATTCGTCCTATTGTATTACTCTAGACCGTTTACATCAAAAGAGTTCAGTGACATTCTTGGACGTTACCCTGAATGGCAGCGGTCAGAAATTACTCACTATGTGGATTATTTTTGCTCTAGGAGAAGATTGTGAATTGTACGGACTGACCTATTCATGGATACTTTACAAAAGAACACTCGTGCTTTGCCTGTGGAGTTGAGAGAACGCATTTACCGAGAACTGATCAAAATACAAGTGAAACGCAAACGCAAAGTTATTCATCCGTTTTTAAATTATGCTCTGTTCCAAAGTATAAGAAGACTGATTATGAGTGGATATTACATCAGTCACATAGGTAAACGAGGCTATTGGCCACCACCCAGTGATTCCAAAAACAGCGTATATACTTATGGATACTTTACAAGAGAACACTTTGGGCTTGCCTGAGGAGTTGAGAGAACGCATTTACCGAGAGCTGGTCAAAATACAAGTCAAACGTAAAGAACAGTTGCATCCGTTACGTCACCAGATCTTTAACCACTGGTACCTGAATGGTATAAGAGGACTGATTCGTCAGAAATTGTTTCAGTGGTCAGACCTTGTTGAACACTTTCAGTTAGTGAGTGAATTAAACGTTCGTAATTTTGGTTACTTCGAGATTCACCTACTGCAAGGTATTGAGGAAGACGAGTTAAAGGATTACCAACATATTTTACGTGGAATCTGCATAGCGGAAGACGAAACATCTAGACAAACTCTGACGTTTCGGTTACAGTATGCAAGATTTAGATTCCCTACTGGAGAACGAAGATGTCTAGTTAGAAATTACCTTTATTGCTTCCGAAACAAAGAGAATATAAAATCAGGCTGCCATGCCACGGATTATGTCACATGTTATTGAACAGATTCCGTTGAAGGAACTCAATGACCATATTCAAACCATGGATCATTACCATCGATCATTACAAGAACTGTATCCATTCAATTTGGGTCGAAAAGTAGTGTGTGTCTTAGTGACTTGTTTTCTGGGATTTCTTTGTGGACTCTTTACGAACAGTACTTACCACCCCAATGGCCTTAAATGGTCACGAAAGACTCCTTTTGCTCAAAGCCTTGCGTTTTCATCTGGATACTTCTCGACCTCTACGGGAAAAAAAGATTCGTCAACTTTTACCCACCCAAGACGTGTATGACGATGTTTGTGTAGCTTGTGACTTACACCCCCATTGGACAGATGTCCGTGCCTGGAAAGAATGGGATTTTGAGGCTTGGACCCAAGAAGTGGCCCAGTATGCACGAGAGTTGTTCAAGGAAAAAAGTTACTTTTCAACCAGTGTTAGTGACGGTGCCAGAAGAACCCGTCACCCAGGACGGGACTGTCGTGGACAGGCCTGAAAGACCCTTTCGGGAGGACACTTGTGTGACCTTACCCTCTATAGAACTGGTCAGAACATTACCCAAAACATGTTGTACAGACACTTGTGTTTATTCCACGTTGATGGTTATCATGTGTATTTTATCCTTGTACTTAAGCCTTTGGCGTTTATGTATTTTTGTCTTTCGTATTCATGTTTCAAACATTCAATAAACGTGTCCTGAAATAAAGTATATAAACTCTTGTCTTGTTTGTTTTCGTGTCACAAGTGACATTCCTAACACTATGGCTACCTCTGCTGTCTCTGCTCCCTCTTCCTGTACTGTCAAAGTCATCGACGAACACTTAGATCGTGCCAGTTGGGAGGCTTTGTATCTTCGTCATCCCTTTAACATGCTCATTGCTGGACCTAGCGGTTCAGCAAAACCGATTTCGTCAAACGTTTGATCGAACATAAACATCATTTGATCGATCGGCCACCTCAACGGATCGTGTGGTGTTACAAAGAGTGGCAATCGGCGTACAACCTCTTGCGAGAAAGTCAAGGCGATTCCATCGTGTTTGTGGAAGGCATTCCTAAAGAAGACGACGGCATCGTCTCTGACTCCCGTCAAACCCATTTGGTCATTTTCGACCACACCTTAGGAGAAGACGAAGAAGAAATTAAACTGTGGTTCACGCGCAAAGGGCATCACCGTAATGCCAGTGTCGTTTACATCACCCAAAATTTGTTTCAACAAAGTAAAGCCCATCGCACCATCAGTCTCAATGCGCATTACGTGGTCTTGTTTAAAAGCCCTCGAGATAAATCGCAAGTACAAGTCTTAGCCAAACAGTTAGGAACACCTTGGCTGACTCAGGCGTACGACGATGCCACTCAAACGCCACACGCCTATTTACTCGTCGATTTGAAACCTACGACCCCCGATGATTTGCGATTTCGTACCCACTTGTTTCACCACTGGTGCCAAGACGGAGGGCCTGTCCTGTACACGTCTCCGTCCTCGACTTAATTTCACTTCACAAAAAAAATCTATAAAAACCTCAGACCCTTTTCGTCTGTCTCACACAACGTCAACATGACGTCCCTTCAGTAGCATCTTCCCGTTAAATTGATTCGTGCCTTGTATGGCATCAGTCGAGAAAAAATCCACAAATACGAGCTCGTGTCTTAGAAGCTAGTCTCAAAGAAGTCTTACGATGGTTAACGGTGACGGCACGTCAATTACTCCAAGGAATCATACAGATTCCTCATCAAACCAAACGCTTTTTTGATCGAAACAAAGTCGCTTTGACCCAACTGGCCGATCCCCGCATCGACACCCAAACCAAAAAACAAATCATTTTGAAACCTGGAGGGAGCGGTACTCTAGGAGGGGTCGCTCTCTCTTAAGATGGGATCCTAATGCCCCCAAAGTTCTCCCCAAGAAAAAAGTCAAACGAACTTCCAAGAAGAAGAAAAAGACCAGGTCCCCAAGGAGAACTTCTCCAGTGGCGGGACCCTCCTCTTACCAGACACCACCCCGGAAAAAGAAAAGAAGCCCCCAGAAAAAGAAACAGAGAGAAAGTCCCCAGAAAAAGAAAAGTCCACAGAAGAAAACTAGTCGCAAGAGAGGCATTTCGGCCAGGACGCAACCTTACACTCGCAAACCACGACCTGCCACGACGGTGACTGCGTCTCCGGCAGCCTCACGTTCATCCACTTTTCCGTTGATGAGACCAAGAACTGAAGAGTACTTGGAGACGTTGATCACACCAAGAACGTCTCCGTTGATGACCCAAGAACTTCCCCAGTGGCAGGACCCTCCAATTTAGTGGCAGTGGCTGCTGCTCACAAAGTACCTTCTCCCAAAATCAAAGTCCAAGAAAGATCGGGCATGTTACAAAGTTTACTGGATTTGTCCAAGCAAGAACTGGCTCGATTTAGTCCGTTACGTACCCCTGCACGACGTGTCATGCCTGTCCTGAAGTTGATACGACGTAAAGACAATCAGTGGCGACGCGTTCCAGTATAAAAACGGTGTGTGACCAAGTAGGGTATCAGTGTTTTTGGTGCTCCTGAAGATGTCACCCTCAAGAAAACATCCCTCTTCTAAACAACCCCAAGGAAAGGAAAGGAAAGGACTGCCTCCTCGTTTAGTCAAACATGGGGACATGTTATCTGTCCTGTCCAAAGCTTCTCCACCCCTACCAAAAAAAAACTCATTCAATCTGCCTCCAAAGAGGTCATCGTTACCGTGTGCGAATGTTGTTTGAACGTCTTGAAAGGCACGATCCCTTTGTCCAAACACCAGAGACAATGCTTAGGCAAACATCGTCACGTTCTTCGCCAAATGGTTCAAAAGAAAATTCCCATTCGTCAAAAGAAGAAGATGTTGGTCCAACGTGGAGGTATTTTACCCCTCTTGTTAGGCCCATTGCTGAATGGAGTCTTGGGAACCATGTTGGGAGGACTGGTGGGAGCAAGATAAAAAGTCCCACCCAAAGTAGCATCACCGAAGAGTGGGTGACTTATTAACACGCAAACAAACACAAAAATGGAAAAAGTCTTAGCCAGCATTTACTACGATCCCTCCCATCCTGCAGGTTACGCAGGAGTTCAAAAATTGTATCGTGCTGCCAAAATGCGACTGAAAAGTCTCCGTTTACCTCAAGTGCAACGATGGTTACAAGAACAAGCTGCCTACACTTTACACAAACCCATTCGACGCAAGTTTGCCAGAAGTCGCACCCGAGTGGAAGGCATCGATCATCAATGGCAAGCCGATTTATCCGATGTCTCTCATTTGGCCAGCTACAATCGTGGTTACAAATATTTGTTTTGTGTCATCGACGTCTTTTCCAAATTTGCCTGGGTCGTGCCCTTGATTTCCAAATCCAGCAAAGAGTTAGTGCGAGCCCTGCAACGGGTGTTGAAACAAAGCGGTCGTCACCCTCTTCGATGGCAAACGGACAAAGGCACCGAATTTCTGAACCAAGCTTTCCAAAAAGAATTAAAGAAACGTGACATTCTTCTTTTTACCACCGAGAATCCCGAAGCCAATGCCAGCGTCGTGGAACGTTTTCAACGCACTTTGAAAGAACGCATGTGGAAATATTTTACGCATCACCACACTCTGAAGTACATCGACATCTTACCGCACCTGGTGCAAGCGTACAACCAATCTTACCATCGAAGCATCGGACGTGCCCCGCAAGAAGTGACCCGACAACGAAGTGCTGGTGTTTGAGCGCCTGTTTGGTACGTCCCCGACGAGGGCTGTCCCCAAGAAAAGTGGAATGTTGGCCGTAGGAGATTGGGTGCGCATTGGCAAAACCAAACGCACTTTCGACAAAGGTTACTTACCTAACTGGACGACCGAATTGTTTCGCGTCACTGGACGAGTGCATGGCCGTCATCCTACCGTCTATAAATTGGAAGACATGAACGGAGAAGTGCTCAAAGGAACGTTTTATTTGCCCGAGTTACAACGTGTCACCAAAAAAGAAGACGTGTACGACATCGAAAGCATTCTCGAACGCAGAACCCGTAAAGTGGGCAAACGACGTGTCAAAGAAGTGAAAGTACGTTGGAAAGGATATCCACCCAGTTTTGATTCTTGGATCGACGCTTCGCAAGTCATCGACTATTAAAAGAAGTGACCATCATGCCCTTTCACACAGCAGACGCAGCTACGTCGACCACTCCTCCTTCACCTAGTTCTTCTGTGCAAGATTTACAAAAACAACCCTTGTGGGTGTGGTGTGGAGAACGTGTACCTAAAACGCAAATCGTCTTTTTCTGCCAAATCTTCGTGGTGTATTGTGTCATCGGGGCAGCCATTGCCAATTTGAGTTTGCAACAAGGAGACAAACAATTGTGGACCATTTTATTGAGCAGTTGCATCGGTTACCTGCTTCCCAATCCCTCCCTGAAATTCACCTCGAACGGGAACCACGGGAACCTTGTGTCCAGTGCCAGTGCCAGTCACCACTCCAACCACAACCAGAACCCCATTTTGGGCGGAGACACGCCTCTGACGTCCAGTAACTTCTCGGACAGCCACAGAACTCTGGAATTATGAGTCACCAAAACCAATTTTACTTACCTTACCCAGTGACAGTTCCATGGAGGTGTTTCCCAAGAACACGTTGTGCTGTTAAACGGCCAAATTACCTCAGGCCATCCCATTAGATCACGAAGCCCATTGGGAAGTGGCTTTAGTGGAAATCATTCACCCAACCCAAGTCCTCAATGTCCTTCCCAATCAAAATGTTTTTGATGTGGAAGTTTATGACGAGCAAATGCAACAGTACTTGGATACCCATGGCAAATATGACAAGAAAACCCCTGGCACAAGAAATCAAAAGTACACCACCTATCACTTGTTCATTCCCCCAGGCTATTATTTTAGTGGTCAACATTTGGTGAGCACCATTACCTCCACGTTTAATGTCGTGTTTCTGAACGCTTTGGAAAGTGCCAAAAAAAGTGTCACCATGGAATACCACAAAACAGCTCGTCGCTTCTTGATGAAATTTGACGGGAGTAAAATCCTGTCCATTTTATTTTGTCCTGAATTGTTTGACATGTTGGGCGGAGACATGGACATGAGAATGGCTATGATCAAGAAAAACGAATTACCCATCGTTTTCGACAACGAGTCTTTTAGCAAGTTATTTCGTGCCCCGGTAGAAATGAACCAAGGACTGAATTTGATGTTTGTGTACTCCGATGTGGTGGAGTACAACGTGGTGGGACACACCTCTGTACCGTTACTGCGTGTCATTCCTTTCAAAGTGGATTCTGCCACGAACGCTGACGAGGAAGGTGGAAACACTTACCACGTTCACCGCGAATTTGTCCATCCTCATTATTTACCCGTCAGCAAGTCTTATTTGGACACGGTCAACATTGCTATAAAAGGAGATTTGGGACAAAATATTCCATTCACCAAAGGAAAAGTCACGGTGAAACTCCATTTTCGAAAACGGTTCTCTCACGACTCTTAAGTCATGTATCCAGTGTACCAAGGGGTTGCACGACAGCGAGGACACGGTTTAGGAGACATGTTAAAATCGGCCTTTCGTTCGGTGGCCCCGGTGTTGAAACCAATGGTGACACGCGGATTGCACGCCTTGAAAGATGCGGCACTGACACAAGGCAAAGAATTTCTCCAAAATGTCATCATCGACAAACAAAACCCTAAAGAAACCTTCATGAGGGCAGGCAAAATGTCTTGCTGCAAACGGGCAAAGACCTTTTGGGCCGCCGAGACACACCTATAAATGCCCTGCACGCTACCGAGTCAGGCATTCAGCAAGGACAAGGCAGAAAGAGACGACGAAGAAAACACCCTTTCACCAGACTTCAAGCTAGAAAGGCCAAGAAAAGAAGAACCGTTCGAGACTTAGATGTTTTCGATTATTGAGAAAGAACAGAAAAAAATGATGCACCGAGAGTCTTGCGCCTGTTCCAAGACGGAACTGGATCTGTTTGCCATGCCCCCTACCATGATGACTATGCAAGAATCCCAGTGGGTGGAATTTCACCCGGTCTCCTCATTGACCGATTCAGCTCCCATCGAGTTTGAAATCAAAGGACAGCCCGAAGATTACATCGATCTGAATAGCAGTTACCTGTACTTGAAAGTGAAAGTGATCGAACCACCCAACGTTAACCTAGACAATGATGATGTAGTAGCTCCCGTCAATAATTTCATGCATTCCTTGTTCAGCGAAGTGGACTTGTACTTGAATAACAAACTAGTCAGCAGCAGCATGGATACTTACCCTTACCGAGCGTACCTGGAAAATCTCTTGACGTACGGAAAAGAAGCCAAGAACACTCATCTGGATGCTTGCGTGGTATGGAAACCTGACCAAGTGAATAGGTTCAACTCCGTTACAATTGCTGGGGATGCTCAAAATTTATCGGGATTTGTAGAACGACGAAAGAAAATTCATCTAAGTCGTAGTTTAGAACTGATGGATCGCTTGCATTTGGACATGTGGTTACAAGAAAAGTATTTGTTGAACGGGGTGGATGTCCGCTTGAGACTGAATCGTAGCACTGCTGCTTTCCATTTGATGGCTGCTGATGGTTCCACTTACAAAACCATCATCCAAGAAGCCAGACTCTACGTGCGTCGTGTGGAAGTGTTACCTAAAGTGGGAAACGACGTCAGTCAGACGTTGAGCAGAACGACCGCCAAGTATCCGATTCGTCGCGTGGAAGTGAAAACCTTCACCATTCCTGCTGGACACCGATCCATGATCGAAGATCATCTGTTCCAAGGACAGTTACCAAAGCGTTTGATTGTTGGTATCGTCAAGAATTCAGCCTTCAACGGAGCCTACAACGAAAATCCTTTTGAGTTTAAGCATTACAATGTGTCCAAGATCGAGGTCAGTCGTGATGGCAAGACCTTGTGTACCCGACCTTTCGAGCCTAACTTTGCCCAGAAGAATTACTTGAGATCGTACTTGTCCCTGTACGAAGCCACGGGACAGTTAGGAACCAACACCAGTCACGGTATTACGTACGAGGATTATGAAGGAGGCTATGCTTTGTGGGCTTTCGATTTCACTCCAGACCAAGGCAGCGACGAGGGACATTTCCACCCTATAAAATCTGGCCAGATTCGTGTGGAAATTCAGTTTGGAGTAGACGTTGTGTCTGTGGTGCCAGACCCGGAAGGTGCCACCATTAACCAGGGGCCTCTGAAGTTAAAAACAAACAGCCCTTTCAGGGCTACCCAATACCCTAGAAAAGAAATAACCATCAATTTGCCAATGTGTGTAGGTAGAGTAGTGTGAATATAAACACTAACTCTTTTTTCATAGTGTGAGTGTATGTGTGTTTGTGTTAGTGTTTGTAACTGCTTACGTAAGTTTGTGTGAATAGTAGATTATGGGTTTCTTTATTGTTTCTTAGCGTATGTGAAGAGTATAGTTTGGGTTTTATTATAAGAAATGAGAAAGTAGGGGATGTTTTCCTTCACGTCCGCGCGTTGTTTGGGCATGATCTAGGTAAGATCATTTTTTTATGTCTTAGGGGGATGTTTTCCTTCACGTCCGCGCTTTTCGTATAAGAACCCACAGTATGCGTCGTTCACACCATTCTACAAAGAAGATGGCTTCGAACCAACCCTAACAAGATGCAAAAATTACAAGACGTTTTAGACAATTTAGGAATGATGGAGCAGATGTTAGTAAGACTCAATGAAGACCACTATTCCTATAGTCCCCATCGTGTAAAGATGGAAATTAATAACTTGAGAAAAGTAAAGGACATAATAAGTGGTGTCATGAAAGAGATAAAGGAGGAGAAGGAGGATGAAGAGGAAAGGATAAGAATAAGAAAATGGAATGAAAAAATTGAAAAAGAAGAAGAAATGAGAAGAGGAAGAAAGAAGAGGAGGAAGAGAAGAAAGAAGAGGAGGAGGAGAAAAAAAAAGAAGAGAAAGAGTGTAGGAGAGAAAATAAGAAGTTGGTGGAGAAAAAGAAGAAATTAGAAGCAGAAGAAGAAAAACCAAAGGCCCTTTTCAGGGCCACGCATATTTCTCGAAAAGAGAATGACTTTCCAATTGCCTACCTTTTTTTAAATTTAAAAAAAAAAAAATCCCATTTTCAGTTCCTATTGTCCCTAGACAAGCCCAAACTCTATTCCCCCATGTTAAATTCCCCTTGTACGTAAAGTGACCCACGATTTTTCTCCATGTTAATTCCCCTTGTACGTAATCTGACCCACGATTTTTCGCCATGTTAAATTTCCATTGTACGTAATCTTACCCAGGGGGGTCTGTAATGCTAATTCCCATTGTACGTAAAGTGCCCCCATTCACTACTGTTGGTATCACAAAAAAGTCCAAATCTCAGTACTGGTCAATCAATCATTAATAAGTAAAATGTTCGCTGTGTTTAAATATTTTATTTGGCATACATGAAGTCTGAAAGCCTCAGACAAATAATTATTTTCCTTCTATATTATTTATTGTCATTCATTATTGTGTATTTCTCAGCGCAAGTTATATTTGTGACTTTCTGCATACAGTATTACTACATGCAGTCCCGAAAGTATCGTAAAGAGATGACCGGCTTGCTTTCATTCATTAGTATGGCAAGGAAATAACTCAAGGGACGTAACAACAAGTTACCTAATGACATGTAACAGAATGAGACTTTACATTCCTTGGTGTTTACGTTAAATTATCATAACGTCTATAGTGACCAATCCAAGCCAAATTCGCACAAGCTCCATAGTTACCCATCGATGTTCAATTTTCATAAAGTCCATATTATCCCATCCATATTCAGTTCTCATAAGGACTCTAGTATCCCATTCATGTTATATTTCAATAGTATCCATAGTGTAAAAATCCACGTTTTCTCAACCCCACTGTTTCATACGGGGTTATTTTTGTTTAAAATCCTTTTCTGTGCGAGAAACGAGCGTTTCAGACCATTCGGCGAATAGGGAGAAATATAATTTATCCCCGTGACTGGGATTTCCATGTCTCGGTGAAAACCCCAACGTAGATTATTTTTCTCACCCAGTATTTTCCTTTAGTTTAAAAAGACCTCTTCACTTTTGCAATATAGTTCACTCGCAAATGTTTACATGCGACTCATTAGTACAAATATGTTAATGGGAGCTGTGGCGTGACCATTCCGAAGTACACAGTTTATACACATGATCAAAAAAAAAATAAATAAATAACATAAAACGTTACATAATCACATTTATCACACTTAATATATGGATGTCATATGAAATTAACAATAAATAATTAATATTTATTAAAAGAAAATATTTCATTTTCATTCGTTCCGGTTTGGAAAAGCTATTTTGTAAATAATGAACTATACTGGGTTCACATCTTAACTGTAATATAACGTTATAGGCTATAACGAAGAATAACATGTTGCAGAGTGACCGTGCTTGGATTATTCATGGGTAATTCGAGAAATGAGTCACTATCGTATATTAGTCTCCTTTTCTTTGGAGGAAGTGAAACTGTTTGTGACATACTTGTGTTGTAATTAATATTCATTGTAGCATTACCCCCATGCATGAAAGACTCTCCAATACAAAACCTAGGTTCTTGGAAAATTTATATTGTCTGTCTTGGAAATATGACAAGTGCTGCTAATAGCAGTGAAAGAATGTGCGACAGGGAAATTTGCTTGTGAAATAACGTGTGGAGGGATACATGATTCCTTCTGACTGATTTGTCATTAAAGATTGCAGGTACATGTTTGATCCATCTGGAGCACAATGGGGGTACACATTTAAGATTTTTGCTCTCCTGCCTTAATAGTCATGACATTCCCTTGTACCAATTTTCGTTTTGTCTTATCTGTATCGTTTATATATATATATATATATATATATATATATATATATATATATATATATATATATATATATATATATATATATATATATATAATAATCTTTTTTTGCAAGTTTTTTTTGTTTCTCTCCTCCAAAAACTATTTTGGTAAATTTCCCCAAGTGTCGGCCTCTGTTTGAACGGAAAACAACTCTATCGGGCCAAGCAGAAGACAACAATGGTTGCGTCCCTTGATAAAGTAGTCTCCAGCAAGTGGATACCTTGACTGAGATGAGTGGTCTGAGATAACCAGACTGTAACAGGAAAGGTAAGGTTAGCAAAACAGGCAGATTTCTCTGTCGCAAGGGTGAGAATATCTTATCACATATCAGGGACGATGGTTACCTATCCTGTCTAGCTCGACAACTGCAGGACAACTCCCCGGGAAACTAACAGCAGTACCAATTGCAGCAAGAAGTCTACTTACTGATCTGAATCATTCACGTTCAAGCTTTTCATCCTGGCATCTCAACAGCAGAGAACCAAATACATCTGCGCTCAGGACTAGCCATATATAATATACACGTCAACATAAAATACGTTTGTTATTCACGGATAATTCTGCTCAATAATACGTCATTTCTGTAAACATTGGAGCACGTGTTATTTTGGTACAAATATCCATTTTGTGTCAAGAAAGAACGATCGTACTTTAATTAAGGAAAGTGATATTCATAAAGTGTACAAAAATATCCCACATTTAGACTCGAAATGCACATAAAAATGTGATTTCTAAATGGCAACGTGAAGACTCACTCCACGACCTTCTTGAACCTGTAACCCAGAAAATTCGATTTAATATGCATCTTTTAGAATCCTACAAATAAATACATTATATAAAAGACAGAAATGTATACCTTAAAACAAAACTGCATTTTAATCCAAGTTTCCAATTTTACATGAAGTTGTCCCACACGTACAAAATCGTCTGCTACCCAACGTGTCTACTTGCCGCTAGAACATAAATTCTCAACAAATTCAACGGCGTATAGTCTGTTTCTAAATTCTGTAGTAATTTTTCTCATCAACAAGACGTTGTAAACACATTACATCCTATTCACTGTTGTTTTTCTTCCCCGTAATAGCTTATTTTTCATAAAATGTTGAACTTTCCTAACATTTTTACAAGATCGGGTTAGTTACCTTAATATATCTTGCCATTTATTGGCATTTGTACGTTGAATTTTGTAAAACTAGCTATAAACCTGACCTAATTACTCAACTGAACTGCTGACAAAGACAGGCCAAAGTAATACATTTCATTTCTATAGCACGATATATAAATATTACATCTTTTCATAGCTGTGCCCAGAATAGGCCGACATATCGCGAATCAGGAAAACGGGGGGTGGGGGGGGGTATCCTCTGTATCCAAACTTATTATTTTGAACAGAATATTCTGGTGACAATTGCATCTTTTTCAGATGGTAAGCATTGCTGGATTTTATTTTTGTCAATCGCTCGAATTCGGTATGCGTTTTGCTTCAATATTGGAAACGAAAACATTAGGTGCGCAGAAATGTCCGTCAGCAGTGTAAATGTCTAGTATTAAGGTGAGGGTGGGTGGCCCTGGGAACTGTTTTATAAACATTCTAGGCTCTCAATAGTAACTTAAATGATATTCTTGCTCTGATTATTGCAAACTCTTTTACCCAACGATATTTATTATATTAATTAATATCTCCTCAACATTATTTCTTTGTATATGTTACCTCTTTATGGGCATAAAGAATTTTGAATCTTGGAAACCATCACCGTGACTTATATATTTTTAAGTCGACCCCATATTAAAATGTGTTTGCATCGTCTGAAAAACACAGCTTAATAGAATCTATGCTGGAGTTTGCATCGAGACAAGGAAATCCCAGTCAAGGGGTTACATTATTTGTCTCACCACGAGGCATGCCGAATGTATAAAATATATATATAATTTATCCCCGTGACTGGGATTTCCATGTCTCGATGCAAACCCCAACGTAGATTATTTTTCTCACCCAATATTTTCCTTTAGTTTAAAAAGACCTCTTCACTTTTGCAATATAGTTCACTCGCAAATGTTTACATGCGACTCATTAGTACAAATATGTTAATGACAGCTGTGGCGTGACCATTCCGAAGTACACAGTTTTTACACATGAGCAAAAAAAATAAAAAAATAAAAAATAAACAAATAACATAAAGCGTTACATAGTCACATTTATCACACTTAATATATGGATATTATATGAAATTAACAATAAATAATTAATATTTATTACAAGAAAATATTTCATCTTCATTAGTTCCGGTTTGCAAAAGTTATTTTTGTAAATAATGAACTATACTGGGTTCACATCTTAACTGTAATATAACGTTATAGGCTATAACGAAGAGTAACATTTTGCAGAGTTACTGTGCTTGGATTATTCATGAGTAATTCGAGAAATGAGTCACTATCGTATATTAGTCTTCTTTTCTTTGGAGGAAGTGAAACTGTTTGCGACATACTTGTGTTGTAATTAATATTCATTGTAGCATTACCCCCATGCATGAAAGGCTCCCCAATACAAAACCTAGGTTCTTGGAAAATTTATATTGTCTGTCTTAGAAATATGACAAGTGCTGCTAATAGTAGTGAAAGAATGTGCGACAGGGAAATTTGCTTGTGAAATAACGTGTGGAGGGATACATGATTCCTTCTGACTGATTTGTCATTAAAGATTGCAGGTACATGTTTGATCCATCTGGAGCACAATGGGGGTACACATTTAAGATTTTTGCTCTCCTGCCTTAATAGTCATGACATTCCCTAGCTTGTACCAATTTTCGCTTTGTCTTCTCTGTATCGTTTTTTATATATAAAAAAATGATCTTTTTTGCAAGTTTTTTTATTTCTCTCCTCCAAAAACTATTTTGGTAAATTTCCCTAAGTGTCGGCCTCTGTTTGAACGGAAAACAACTCTATCGGGCCAAGCAGAAGACAATAATGGTTGCGTCCCTTGATAAAGTAGTCTCCAGCAAGTGGATACCTTGACTGAGATGAGTGGTCTGAGATAACCAGACTGTAACAGGAAAGGTAAGGTTAGCAAAACAGGCAGATTTCTCTGTCGCAAGGGTGAGAATATCTTATCACATATCATGGACGATGGTTACCTATCCCGTCTAGTTGGACAACTGCAGATCATTCTTGTGCAATCAAAGGTTAGTTAATGTGGTTAAAATTTCACAGAGTAAGAAGAAATGAAGAAACAAACTGGAGACCATTTTTCTTCCTGCCTCTTTCCTGAAAATCAAGTTGATTAAAATGTGAACCTTGTTGTTTCCTTCACTGACACTTCACTCGTTTGTTTATAAGTCGTTATTTCTTCTTTTTTCTTTTTTTTTTAATGAAATTTTTGTTTATATAAAAACACAGAACAAAAAACAAGATAAGGTCAGATTTGTGAGTACAATATCACTTTTGTTTACACACGTGTACAATATAAACACATCCTTGTGAAATGTAAAAACAGTTATCAAGCAAAATAGCTATACATTTCTGTAGCTGTAGTTCATTAAGTATTTAAATTACTGTGTTAAAATACCTCCGAGTGTGAGTATTTTGGAAATGGGTCGATATACGACATTAACTTATGTTATGGTCCATGAGCTTGAAGATATTTTGTTTAAAAATTATACGACTAGTTCAGAAACGTTCTCGTGTTTGGATCGCTAGTAATGATAAGTCGAAAGTGTAAAATGGAAACGTTGTCCCCACTTTCAGATTACTACTTTCACCCATTGTTCTTCATATTTCAGTCAAACCTAATGCATAATCATATATAATTCGAAATCTTCTTAATACCTCCCCCCCTCAAAAAAAATATGTAAATAAATGCTCTAAATACCTCAGCCAGGATATTAAATAGAGATGCTGTGTGAAAGTTCTTGTACTCAGTACGAGTGATAAAATGAATTTGGCCCGTGAATTTCTGTTTGAGTTTCTTAATTTGCATATATATGGAGAAAAAAAGCTTGTGCGTAGCCATCACTCTACAAAGCAGTGGCTTGTTTGAATCTGAGATCGTGATGGATGTACAAATCTAAAGATATGCAAACATTCTTAGTTTCTTTGCCAGTCTGGAAACCACAGATGACTGTTGCATATCACGATTTGTTCTGTTCTCCTTACGTGGTAAAGTGTCTTTTTACATGTTTTTTTTTCCTTTTAAGGCCCTAATTTCTTGAAAACAGCGTGGTTATGGATGCAGTTAAATAAATACAGCACCTCTCAGGAAACTAACGGCTGTTTACAGCCCTTCGAAATTGTAAGGTGGAGAAATGAAAAACGATTGTCGGCTGCCTCGGTGTGACATTAGGAAAGGCAATTATTTACTATTTTCTTGGTATGATATATTCTGTAATGTGTTTGAACGTGCACTTAAAAGCCACTATTCACATCAACCATCGCAGTTGATGTTCGTGACAAATATTATTGTTATAGATAATGGATTCAGGCATTTTATATTTTTAAAATTGAGTTTGAAGAACACTATTTGTACAATTTAGATGCAAAAGGTTATAAAAGAGAGAGAGAGAGAGCATAGATTTATCCGTGTCTGTTGATAACAAGAATCGTTATCCTCATCAACATGATCGTCAAATTCACTCTTAAGCGAAAAGTTTATTATAACAAAGTGTTATATTATTAATGATACGCCATTGGTTACGTGTCATTCTTCCTTATATCAAGGAATTCATAGTCACGGGAGCAAGTTTTTCTGTTAAAAGGCACCAATATGGAAAATTCGATTAACCACTGACTAATTTCTCTTGCGACAATGCATACTGTATGTTAAACCCGAGAAGCCTGTATGGGAACAAAGTGTATAAGTCTGCGAAACCCAATCTGATTGATGCTGATATTATTCCTAAACACCATTGTTATACATGTATCATTAAGACCTGTAAAAGCTGAGTTAAAAGTTCTCAAGATTTCATCTATTATATTCGTTGTCGTCTGTTAATCTGCTGTTCGTCAGGAGCACAATGCCTATCATATTTGTGGTCAGAGACTGTTAGTATTGGTTTGCATTCCTCTTCTTCGTTTGATACTTTAAATCGTAGATAAGGCCTCTCGCAATGGGTACCTCATTATTTATGTTTTTCTTGGAATTTATTAAATCGTTAATATATATATGCCTATTTAAGGGATCCAGCTGTTTTACAGAACGATGATTGTGTATTGGGTGTTTTAGTTTGTGTTCTGCAGCAAGGAGGAAATCAGGAAAATTGGTTCGACAAAAGACATTGGAAATAAGAGTATTGGTTGATGAATCATTATTAAGGAAATGTTTAAATACATTATTTCGCATATTGTCAGCCTTAAATTTTCAGACAAAAAGTTATTTTCTTTCAATTTTACATATAATCATTCGATATTTTACATTCCTTATTACACGTCATAGAGCTTTGTAACTTTCTATACACACTAAGTTATCTTACTATAAGCGGTGCCGAATTCTCAGTAAGGGCTTTATTTTTTGCAGTAGTATTATAAGTAAACTAACTGAAGGAAAGAAACCAAATGACATGTAAAAGGGTGTGAATTTACATTTTACTGTGTTCATTGTGGATCAGACAAAGTTTAACCATATACACAGATTTAAAAACTTTGATGACTTATCTTTACCTATAAATATAGCTTATAACATTTTTAAAAAAAAGGCAGCGGCGAAGCACACCATTGAACCTGGCACTATAGTTATTGAAATGAGGTCTGTCGAACCTGGCACTATGTTTCTTGAAATGAGGCCATGTTGTCCCAAATTTGATTAAATTCTTAGATTTTCATGCCGCTCATATTTTAATTTCACTCAGCAAATATAATTATCTTTTATTGCAAACAAGGAATCTGACAACTATTTGAAAGCATTAATAAATGTATACTTTTCCAATAGAACTTTAATTAAAAGTATAATTTTTGTCAATGCTTTTCAAAGATACAAACTATAATTTTTGAAAATTTAAAGCAGAACATTGTGGATTAACAAAGTTGATTAACGAGTGACATGTACGACAGATGTAGAAAGGGAATGCCTCTGCAGATTACAGCGTTTTTGATCCATGGGTCGTAAGCAGGATTATCGTTCCGCTGGCCTAGTGGTTAGAGCCTCCGCCCCGGATGCAGGATGTCGCGTATTCTAACCCTGGCAAAGTCATACGAAAGACTAAAAAATGGTACTAACAGCTGCCTCGCCAGGTGCTCAGCATTAAGAGGTTAGTGTTTGGACTGGCGTCACGATAATGTGACTGGGTGGGACATAATGTTGCATGTCTACGGCTTGATTCCCCAGTGCTAGAATTCAGATTCTAGGTATGATTCCCCGGTGCTAGACTTCATGAGAAAGTGCCACAATGTAGACATTGTAGCGATATGATTGAACAATTGTTAAGGCTACGTTAAAAATCCAAATCGCACACACACACACAGACACACACACACAGACACACACACACACACACACACACACACACACAGATAGTAAGCAGGATTGCTCAGAGTAATTTTTATAAGGCAAAATTATATATATCTGTTAAAACGTGTGCAGATGTAGACACTAACAAACGACTGACGAGTGTAATAGTCCCACTTCATCGTGTTAGGTGCAAGAACTGTTAGGAAAGATAATAGCACATTCAGGCTACCCGCTGAGTGAAATATTCCCAGTTCATCGTGTTAGGTACAAGAACTGTTTGGAAGGATAATGCACATTCTGGCTACCCAGTGAGACGGGATCAGTGCCATCGTATGTAGTAAACATGAAAAGCTTTTGATGTTAACAACAATAAAAGGTGACAGTGCAATATAACACACGATTTAAGAGAGATTTCACGTTTTAGAAATTTGATGTTGATCACATTGATGCAGACGTATGCACTATCGTTGAGGTACTACAACCCAGGCTAGTGGTATGAATTAATCTTGGCGAAATTTGCCGAGTACACTGGACATTTCCTAATGAGACCTTGGTATCAGCATGAGACCGTTTTTCCATTGATGTCGAACTCCACAGTAACCCATCCATGTTTAGTTTTTCCTAAGCCACATAGTGTCACATCTATATTAGATTCCTATAAACCCAATCCTGACATTTCAATGGTACCTATTCATAAATTCCATAGCACACAATCAACGTTCAATTTCCGTAAACTCATAGAACCCCATCCAGATCCAATTATCATGAATCACATAGTGACCTATTTATGATAAATTCTCATAAACCAAACTGTCTTACCTCTTTCCGCGTTGGTTCGAGTCTCCGGCTCGGCCAGTGGCAGTATCTGAGAAAGCTGCCACTAGCTTCCAGTGAGTTGATAGCTCTAACCCCGTTTCCCAGGATTATTCCTCCACCAGTAATACTGCTCGCCATGTATAGCGTATCTTGCACTGAGAAATGGCGTTAAAACAAACAACAATAAACTCATTTGCGACATATCAATGTTAAATGTCCGTAAGTTCCAATTTCAATCCACCAATATTCAACATTCATAACCAATTTTTACTTTTGATAAACCCCATAGTATATAATCCTTTGTTAAATTTTCAAAAGTCCCATAGCAGCAGGGAGGCTGGGTAGACCAATTAATCGGGCAAAATAAGTTTTATATCAAGAGGCTGATGATGGGCCGAATATACAAATTATTCAGATACAAAAAATTGGAGCAGCCATTAACGCTTCAGGAAATTGCGAAAATATAACGTTGGATGAGGGGCGATTGTCGTTTTTAACCGATAATGTTTTCACTGGAGTAGCGTTGATAGGTGATAAAATTAAATCATTGTTATATCAATAATAATGAGTGAATATGCGCTAATTATGGAATCTCATTCATCTAAACTAGCTTGACAACGACTAGAGGTGATTAAGAAATATCTCCTCGTCCGTGATTCTGTCAAATAACAACTACAACAATGTCAGGAAGCTTCAGTAGAATTTGCATAAGATGAGAAGGAATTATTTAAGCCGGTCACAAAAACATCCGAAGGTCTTCTTTCATCGCTGGAAAAAAACTGCTAAGGCAACTAGAAAATAGCAGAAAGAACCAAATCTACTTAAACAATTTTTCGGGAGATAGCTGCTGCTCAGCCAGAATTAGTTTTGTTATTGACGAGACTCGTGTTGAGATTGGTGATATATGGATCACCAAACAAATCTACGATGCCTTTATTGAGTCTCCGAAAGTTGGTTCTACGGACTTCTTCAAATGCTAAAACTTGGTTATCATACTGAGATCGCAATGTGGTTAATTTATCACTGAATGCAGTGCCGGATCATCTTCCGCCAATCACAATTTCTAGTAGATCAACATCAGCGAGGACGTTTTTGGAGCAAAGTTTATCATGAACAGTGATAATGCCATTTCAAACCACTTCCAGTTGTTTCATCTACTTTTTTTGGTTATGAATGTTGAATATTGGTGGATTGCAATTGGAACTTATGGACATTTAACATTGATATGTCGCAAATGAGTTTATTGTTGTTTGTTTTTGTCTCTTGTTCCACCAGAAACAGAAACCGAATATCAATCGTCAAAGATCTAGCATTTATGAGCTTTATTTGAAACAACTCACTGATTTTCTGGAAACGTTTCAGTCATTCTAAACTATCAAGGAAATATTCATATTGGATTCCGAATACAAACCGAAGCAACATATTGGTTCTGTCTGGAAATCTTCGCAAAAACGCCTCAATTAATTACTTATCACTCACATAATGAATTGCAACACCAACGTTCAGTCTCACGCAATTTTTTAAATACGAATAAGTATGTTCATGGCAGACATTGCTGAAAAATATCATCGACAAGCACTGGAGAAACAAAAAAAAATACTCAGACGTATCATGGTTATAGGCAATGCTGTATACGCTTTGTATGTGGTAGTTGCTGAAGCGATGATGTTATTAGACACATTATCAGAGACACACGTGAAAACACCAGCAATAGAAATCATGTTGCCGTTATTGCCGGTGTCGCTGATATTCTTAACATCATTGTGAAGAAACTATCAACGTTGACTTGCAACCAAAGGTCGCCAGCACCACATTTAGAGCTGTATAAATGATATCTTGGCATCCGTCTGTCTACTGGAAACGATGGCGTAGCTCCAAAGTAAGCTTTTGTTTATCCTTCGTTCTAGCTCTCTTTTCAGCTTGTTTTATTTTTCTCTCTTCCTCTGCGTCTTGAACTCCTGCCTGACAGCTAGACGCCAGCAGGAACGGTTGTTTGCACAGCTCTCCCAGTCGTTGACATTGATGTTTGCCGTCTTCATATCCTTCTTGCAAACATCTTTGCAGCGCAGATGTGGTCGTTCAGTTGGTCGTGCACCTTCTGCTAACTCCCCATATAACAGGTCCTTAGGAATGCGCCCTGGGTCCATTCTCTTGACATGGCCAGGCCAGCGAAGGCACCTCTCGCTGAGAATGGAGAACATGCTGTTCATGTTGGCGCGTTCTAGAACCTCTGTGCTGGGTACTTTGTCTTGCCACTGGATGTGCAGAATGCGCCGCAGACATCTCAGGTTGAAGCTGTTGAGTTTCCTCTCGTGTCTTGCATAGGTGGTCCATGTTTCGCTGCTGTAGAGAAGTGAGCTGAGCACGCAGGCTTGGTAGACACGCAGTTTGGTCTTCTCGGTGAGGTTGGGGTTGTTCCAGACTTTCTGGTTAAGTCTGGTCATCACTGCTGATGCCTTGGCAATCCTACCGTTCACCTCAGAATCAATGGAGAGTGACCTGGATATGTTAGACCCGAGGTATGTGAAGTTCTCGACAACTTCCAAGTTGTACCCATTGATGGTGACAGAGGGAGGGGAGTCTGCGTCCTGCGCCATGACGTTCGTTTTCTTCAAACTGATGGTCAATCCAAATTCTTACAAGCATGGGAGAGGCTTCGTACCAGCTGCTGAAGTCCATCTTCCGTGTGTGATGTCAAGGCTGCATCGTCGGCGAAGAGCAATTCACGGATGAGTACCTCTGTGACTTTAGTCTTAGCACGGAGACGGGCGATGTTGAACAGCTTGCCGTCAGCCCTGGTATGGATGTACACTCCCTCGCTGCAGTCCTTGAATGCGTTCTGGAGAAGCATGGAGAAGAAGATGGCAAAGAGCGTGGGCGCAAGGACACAGCCTTGTTTGATTCCGCTGATGACTGGGAATGCTTCAGATGTTGCGCCATTGAAGGACACTGTGCTGTGCATGTTCTCGTGGAACGACATGATGACAGCAAGCAGACGTGGGGGGGGGGGGCAGCCAATCTTCTGCAGGAGTCTGAAGAGTCCACTCCGACTAACCAGGACAAACGCCTTCGTCAGGTCTATGAAGGAAATGTAGAGGGGCATCTGCTGCTCGCGACACTTCTCCTGCAGCTGACGTAGTGAGAAGATCATTTCTACAGTTGACCTGCCGACTCGAAATCCACACTGGGACTCTGGGTAGACGCGTGAGGCTAGGATCTGCAAGCGCGCCAAGGCAACACGGGCGAAAGCTTTTCCGATGATGTTGAGGAGGGAGATGCCCTGGTAGTTGTTGCAGTCGCTACGGTCTCCTTTGTTTTTGTACAAAGTAACGATGTTGGCGTCACGCATGTCCTGTGGGATGTATCCTGTTCCCAGCAAAGGCAGAGGAGTATGTGTAGGGGCTGGAGCAGTGCTGGTTTTCCGCTCTTGAGGACTTCAGGCGGAATGCCGTCGCTTACAGGAGCCTTCCCATAGGCAAGGCAATCGATCGCTTTTCCGAGCTCTTCCAGGGTGGGTTATGTGTCTAGCTCCTCCATGACAGGCAGGTCTGGAATGGCGTCCAGGGCAGTTCCGGTGACATTGTTTTGGGTTGCCTATATCTCGAGATAGTGCTCAACCCATCGCTGCAGTTGTTCCCCCTGGTCTATGATGACTTCACCCGTCTTGGACTTGAGGGAGGCAGTTTTGTAGCTGGGGGGGGGCCTGTCGCCTTTGTAATGCCCTCGTAAATTCCTCTTGCAACCCCGGTGTCGGCAGCTGTCTGTATACTGTTGCAAAGGTTCAGCCGATAGGTTTTGGCAGAGCGGCGGGCGGTCTTCTGGGCGTTGTTCTTTGCAATCCTGAGGGCATGTAGTGTTCTGGGCCTAGGTGCAGCCTTGCATGCCAGGAGGGCTTTCCTCTTTGCCTCAGTCACGGGCTCCATCTCCTGCCAGTTTGCCTCATACCAGTCGACATTCTTTCGCTCACTCTTCCCGTAGGCTGTGATGGCTGAATTGTACACAGAGTCACGGATATGGGACCACTTGAAGTCAATGGTGTCATCACGTGTCACTTTGGTGAGGGCTTCCTTCAGTTTGCTGATGAACTTCTGTGTTTTCTTTGGGTTGCTTGCAGAGCAGGTGTTGATGCGTGAGTGACCCTTCTTCTTGGCGTGTGCAGCTTCTTGGGTAATATTCGCACCTTGCTGGCCTCGAGGGAATGGTCCGTGTCGCAATGGGCACTGTGGTAGCTCCGGGTGAGGAGGACACTGGCCAGTTCTGCACGCCTGGTGATGACGAGGTCTAGCTGGTGCCAGTGGCGTGAACGTGGGTGTCTTCTCGACACCTGGTGGATCTCCTTGCATTTGAAGAAAGTGTTGGTCACACATACGCTGTGGGAGCATCACATCTGCAGCAGTCGCTGACCATGCTCGTTGATCTTGCCCCTTCCGTAAAAGCCGAGACAGGTGGACCGGGCCTCATGGTCAGCTCCCACTCTAGCATTGAAGTCTCCTAGTAAGTAAAGGCTTTCATTGTTGGGGATACTGGATATTGCCTGATCGAGAGCCTCATAAGACTTGTCTTTCTCCTCGTGTGGGGGAGCAGAGGGTTGGGGCGTACACGCTGAAGATGTTGACCAGGCGTAAGGATGTTGACAGCCGGAGGGCAAGGATTCTCTCAGTACCTGATGATGGAGGTTCAATGAAGGCGATTAGCGTGTTCTTTACGGCAAAGCCTACACCGTGCTGCCTAGGTTCATCCGAGGGCTTCCCCTGCCAAAAGAACGTGTAATTGGCTTCCCTGTATGGTGCCGCTGTCAGCCAATCGGGTCTCCTGGAGGCAGGCAATGTCGATGTTCAGTTGTGAGAGTTCTCTGTCAATGAAGGCAGTCTTTCGCGCATCGTCGATCTGCTGTAGGTCAGCGGTCAATCCAAGACACATGGTCCGGATGTTCCAGGTTGCAAAACGAAGAGTTGGAGTCTTTTTATTTATTGTTTTAGTCTTTCTTGGTGCGGAGTTTTGTGGCCCACTTGTCGAGATGGTTCTCTAAGCTCCACGCACCCAGTGAAGCAGGCAGGCCATGGAAGGCAGCGCCTTACTGACTGGGGCTGCCCAGCTTATGGCGGGCGGTAGCTGTCCAGTGAGACCTGGTGATCTCTCCCACCGTCAGAAGTAACCCCTGGCGCCAAGCTCTACGCCAATCGAGCTTTGACTTAGAACCGGTAAACTGCCACTTCTCGTGTTGTGCCGACGATGTACGACGACGCTGGAGTGTCCTCTCCAGTGGAGCTATGAAGCCTGGGCAGGGTGGTATGGAGAACAGCTGTTGTCCATGCAGCAGATTCCCCCTCTCCATGCAGCTGGTGGGCCCAAGGGAACGACGAATGCCGATACAGCATGGCACCAACGGCGTCGCAGGAGTTGCCGGGATGACGTTGAAGTCAATGTCAGACCGCCTTAGGGACTCCGTCTCCGGATTTTCTGTCGGGGTTTACTCCCTTAGCCTTTCCCATGAGTGTGTATAGCCACAAGGCAGCAGTGGTTTGGATTCGGAGTTTTCCTTCTCCTAGATGAGCTACCATCCAAGGTTTACGAGTCCCATCTACCCGAAGCAACTGGTTTTAAGGAGCCAGTGGCCCGCCTTCACCCCTTCTCCTGTTAGTCGAAAACGTGGTCTGCCGCACTTCAAATCTAAGCCACTCGCGAAGGCCAGGAGCTGGAGTTTAGTTGACAGAGGCAATCAGAGACGCAAGCCGTATGGGGCATTTTTGGAGGATTGGGGCGCTTGTCTCCCACTCCCATCCCGGGCAATCTCAACCTTAGTCCACTGTATAAATATCAATGATTGCTGAAATAATAACACGACAAATTGCTAGCGATCTTAAACAAATTATCGCTAATACAAGACCACCAACAATCACGATGATATCAGCGACATCAACACACAAGAATTTGATATTAGTTTTCCAGAGGTCCACGTTGATAAATTCAGTTGCTTTTTTAGTTTTAAATGGTTCCAGATCCTTGTATCTACTCGCAACGTCGACGTCCGTCAACGCGTATTTACATGTACGAGTCTGTCGTTTGCGTACTGAGTCAGTTGCAACAGTGTAATGAGGGAAAAGCAAAATATCTGCCTGATGAACTATGTTGTTGGTGCTAACATCAAACCGTCCATATTGGATTGTTTTAGGTGGCGGTAGATAGATTTGTCATATTGCTTGTTTGGACAACCAATCTGCTGAAACCTTACAGGCGAAACCTGCTGCATGAGCGAGTTTGCTAAACGCTGCTCTGCCCTTCCAGTATTCTCTTGGACTATAATAAATCGACTCCATTATTACAATTATCAGACAATTAATTACCTCCTCCAACCACGAGCTTACCACTCATTGCCGATCTTATCCTACCAATGAGCGAGTGATTTTCTGAGAGATTTATTTTTGTACAGACTTCAACGTGTGAATCAACTTGACGACTGCGATATGTCGTTGTAGATCTTGATTTTTATACTCAACATCATGAACATGACACTCTTGATCAATCGTATTTACTCGATATTCTCCTGGGATGGGTTGATTTCAATAGTTGAGTCTAATATCAAGTCTAGTTCCAGGACCACAAGAAGATGGTTTTTTTTTTTGTTTTTTTTTTACCGTGAAACTTAGCTCATGGAGTTTTTGGTAATCTACTGAGTGCCTTAGCGATACCACCACCTTTTGACGTCTCGCGAGACGCTACAAATTTGCTTTTTATGGGCCACATTTTACGCACATACCTGTAAGTGGACGTAGACGATTCCATGTTATTACTTTTTTAACCCACTAGTATCCGTGAATTTTTGTATCGAACACATCATATATTCATATGCTTATCATATTTGTACAACACGAATGTGAATGACTGCTCAGCAGTGTAAGAGTAGGAGCCAGTCAAACATTATCCGGCATTGCCAAACTTTATTCGTGCCATTATGATAGGCCCATCTGGGTCTGGTAAAACTCAATTGTTACTTAACCTGATAATGAAATGACATACGTGGGACAATCTTTATATAGTGGCACCGTCCCTAGATAACAAACGAGGCTATAATGTTGTTAAGGAATTCAATCCATATGCAAAAGGTTTGGACAACAACGATGACGGTCAAGTCATTAAATTTATCACTGATATTGTTGATGCACCATCAGTAGATGATCTTGACGGTAGCATTAATAATCTAGTGGGTTACGATGCTGTTATGCTCGAAAAAATCCACCCAGCATATTGTCACAAGGTAGACATAAATACACGGACGACATTTACTTCACGCAACGATACGCTCAGATCCCTAAAGTGATCAGAGATAACTGCAATCCTTAGGTTGTCTTTCATGGCGTTGATACACATACGCTGTGAAATATTCTTCAGACTTGGTATCCCGGTGACATGGATATAATTAGGTTTACAAACTTCTTTGCTCATGATCAGAAGATCTCGTGCGGATTTATTACAATAAGTTTACACGTACCAAAAACACAACATCGAATTGGTCTTGATAAAATATTTGGCTGAGCAACCATGCTCTCAGCTCTACTCCAGTGAGAAGATTCTTGGTTACAAACGTCGAATACCCACCCCAGCCCCAACGTTTTAGGTGCAATTCTTCTCAATTTTCTGAAGTGTTATCATAGTCAAAATGCTGTCTCAATTATGTTAGAACCTTATTTTACCCGAATAATTTGTCTATTCATCCCTCTCCTCAATCCGTTCATATAAGTCTTATTTTGCCTGAAACATTGGTCTGGCCAGCCTCTATGTTGCTCCCATACAGTCCCTGTTCAGGTTTCATTAGGTCCCTAGTTTCTCATTTATGTTAAATGTCAATGCTTGTCAATACTGTTACACCCATGTTAAATTTCTATCCATCGTCTTAGGGTTCCATCCATATTCGATTTCTATGCTTACCAGAAGTTCATGGAACGTTTCCTATATAATATACCTTGAAACCAAAATAGAATACGTATAGCGTTGTCCGGATTAGTCCCCTTTCACCGTCAAACATCCTGAGCGATGGCGTGGTAATAATGGCGATAACAATAACAGCACGAATCCCGCTGATTACTTTTAGCCATCCACGTTGAAGTATTTCATTCTGACATCGCACCTGCTGAAAGCCCAGAACATCCGCGCTCAGCACCACATAACATCTGCGCTCAGAATCAATAACCACACCAACTATATGAATCCAAGCGCTATATTATAGTCATATTATAAACGGACTATAGACTGTACCACAGAGCGTTGAAGGAAGACAAAAAAAAAGGGGGGGGGGGGGTAGGAAACAAAGAAATAATGAGTAAAATAAAGCGAAAATATTCTGTTTAGAAGTGAAAAAATGTAAGGCCTTACTTGCGTGTGAACGTTTATCTTAATACCATCATGAATACGAGTACAGAATTTGCATCAGCCGGTTGCCACTATGCATTTGATATTTGACGTGGACAATTGTTTAGGAAAACATTAATTGACCTTAGTTAAATATTTGGTCAAGCAGGAAATACTGATACATTAATCTTTGACATCCTCAATACATGTATTTTGTGACAGGTGATACGATAAAGAAAGTATAAATATGTGCTGCCAGTTTTCTTCTGACATTTAAAATCTGTAACATACAGTTACGATGGCATGTAGTTAAACTAAGTATTAGATAAAAAGCAAAACCAACAAGTTTAGTAAAATTCAACTAATAATTTATTTACTAGAATAAAAGTGATTATTTAAGAGGAACTTACAGTATTGTGAAATAAATCTCAAATAATTCCTAAACGCTCTGTCCGCTGTGGGGACTAAAACAAACCTATGTTCATAGCGAGAGTGCTATCACTTTACTGCTTACATACGAGTATGTCCACATATAAAAAGAGGTCGAAGAAGACTTCCGTACCGACAACGAGGCCCTCCGAGGCTCAAAAGTAGTATAATCCTCAAATTCGACTATGACCAGTGCCAGGTGATAATTACCACTTTATCATCGGAAATACAAGTATGATTAATGTCGCAGCAAAAAAAAATAACCCGCTGTCCGGTCTGTAACACTGTAATCTTCTGGGTTTTTCAGCCAAAAGCTATGCAGCAATTCATTTGTGAACCGTTCAGACAATGCGCATAGACATTAAACAGGCAATGTGTGTTGACTGTTTGGAGTGATACCCTTAACAAGGGGCTGCGTTGCTTTGTGCGAGTGCTATGTCCGGAAGACGACTAAGAACGATAAATGGTGCGTTTTGACCTAAGTTACGTGTATGTTGACCGAGGACCCGGTCCGGAGATAGTTGTGCGGCAGGGGGCATAGACTGCAAGTATTAAAGCACAAACGAGCACTTAGGGACTACAACGTTGGTACGAAACAAATAATACGGTTCGGCGCACCGGTGTTAGCAACCGAATGATTTACCCTGCAGAACCTTCTGGACCATAACGGGCGCTAGGTTTTCCACATACCAGATGTCTTGGTGCATATATGACGACCGGTTTTGATCTTCCAATAATGTTGCAGGCGTGGCCTGCACCGCCATTACGCGAACGACATCAATAGGATTCTTGCCTGTTAGTCGCGATAGTTGTTGTTGTTGTTCTTGAGTTTAATTATAGTGGCGTGCGCATAATTGTGCATGTGCCACTTTTTTCTGACTGCACCGAGGCCTGCTAGTTGTTCCTGGGGAAGGGAATGGTGCCACCTCCCCCAGGCTTTTATGGATTCAAGGAACCCTGATAGTTTGGCCTCAGTCTGTGGGTCCTTAAAGGTCCCTTACAGTTGAATGGTTGGCTGTGATTAGTGGGAATGAGAGCTCGGGAACGGTCCTGCTTGCTTTACATCGCTGGCTTCTTGTTGCATTTGCCTGGTGTTTCTTGCGATTTTTTTCTTCTTCTTTTTTCTTCTTCAAAATGTTCTAAAAACGGTGGGGAAATGTTCTATGCTGTTTATAGAGGTTCTTAGTAGAAATCATGTATGAAGAGAGATTTGCAAGGTTATTATGGTATTACTAGTCGAGGTGTTTAGGGTGTGCTTCCTACGTTATGTTATTTATAAGTTTTTAGATATTGCCTCTTTAAGTTATTTATTTATTAATGTTTTTAGAGATCGAATGTTATTTATATGTTATTTAGCAAGAGCCCGGAGTCCTAGCCGATTACACGGTTCGTTAAGGACATCTAGGACCTGAGTCCTTGCTGATTACTAGGACATCTGATTTTGCGGTTTCCTTAGTTTTTATAGGTCGCGATAGTTCACGTTTTGGTCCACCACAACTGATGCAGCCATCAAATCTATTCATTGCTAATTGTACTTGTAGTCATTTCGACGACGTAAAGAAGCATCTCCAGGCTCACTAGTGCCCAAGGAGTCGCTTGTCCAGAGGAAGGATGAACCAATTCACAAAGCCCATTGAGCAGTGATTTCCGGCCTCATTTAGTCTTATCTGCACCGGATGTATAAAAAAGTATCGACGCGGCACAAAAGCCCGCTAAGATGAAGTTAGTCTGCATCAAAATGAGTCACTATATCGGCTGCTACTTGTAGATAAGTACCTAAAGGACGGCGACATTGAAAGCCTTCTTTGTTTGCAAGAACGCGGCCTTCATGTATAAACTGACCACATTAATCATGTTCAGCGCACAACTGTACGTACGTCGAGAAATAAGAAATCGGCCTATTTGACGTTCTTAAGGGTAGGAAGATCACACCACAATCAGATGATTTTGCTCGGTGCCAGCATATAAGTCTGACACATAGGTTGCTTTTTGAGTCATGCATAGGCAACATCTTGTTAGACGTTGGTGGCTCTGACAATTTGTTTTTATCGCCCCCACGTCCTTTCACTAGCTTTGCGGGCTATATTATATTGCTGCAAACTTAGCATCCATTGCAGACTTGTGGTTTTATCAACTTGCCTACATTATCGTACCGACAGGTATTTCGCTAAAAAAATCTAAAACGCAAAATATGTCATCACTTGCATGGCTATTTAAAGGCCACGCTGCTGATTTAGGCGAGCATCCTACCCCACCCCTTCGATAAACATTATCTTGTATTCTTTCTGCTCACGAATGGGCGTATTATGGTCAGAAAGCGTGGGCTCAATTTGTAAACTAACATCGGTTTTATTCCGCTAAACACATGGTAACACTCATGTTCCGATTTGCAGACGTGTTGGTAAGTCATTCTTCACGTTCTTCTTCCTTTTTTTCATTGAGGTAATCCAGACGCTCATTAGTAAGAGAAGTTTTCTGCTGCCGTATGCCGGTAAGAAGGGTGCAATCGTCCGGTAGCAAAAGCATGATTGCATAAATCAGGTCATTTATTTCACAGCCCCCAGTTGCTACCGGATCCTTGATCTGTCGTATGCAGTTATTGGTATAGTAGAGCTGATAACGTTGGATGGGGTGGGGTGGGGTGGGGGTGGGGGGCGATTGACGTTTTTAACCGAGAGAAAGAGTGGCTGTATATGTATATCGCCCACGGTTTCGATGCGTCTTCATGACCGCTGGAGCAAGTGGTCTTTCTTTGACTCATGTCGCCGATATCATCCGGCACTGGTGATTCACTCTTTAAAGCTAACATGGCGGTACCGGGCTTAATGACATCATTGTTGATGAGGTTGGATAATATACAGTAAACTGCTGGTCGAGGTCTATTGGGTTGCTAGTTGAAGAAAACCTTCTTTTGGTTTGAAGCGACGAAGTGCCAGTTGGGTGGAAACAAGGAGATATGGCCACAGTGATGGTAATATAACAGCGTAAAGCCAAGTTTGATACGAACCACATAACAACGGGTTTTACTAATAAACCCACCTGGCAATTGAAAAGGCTATCTCTTTTCGAGAAATATGGCTGGCCCTGAAAAGGGCCTTTGGGTTTATGTTAATGTATCCATTAACATAAAGGGCACCCCATTGGTCTTCTTCTTGTCCTTAGGCTGCGTCTCACTGTTGGCCCGTAAATCAGCACTCTTTTCAGGCATCCTTGTCTTTCGACGTAGATCCTACGTATCCACAGACTGGTGTTTGTCCTGTGGACAACGGTCCACTTGGATCGGACATACATGAGCATGTCCGTCCTGAACATCATGGAAGACACAAGCGTAGAAGATTGCACATCGGTCCACATCTTGAAGCGACGAGAACAGGTGAATCAATGCAGTGAACTGCGCTTATTTATAGGTAGAGGTAGGATTGAAACGGATTGAGTTATTACAAGAACTGTATCCATTCAATTTGGGACGACAAGTGGTGTGTGTCTTAGTGACTTGTTTTCTGGGATTTCGTTTACCAGCCGATCCTTTGTGGACTCTTTACGATCAGTATTTACCACCTCAATGGCCTTAAATGGTCACGAAAAACTCCTTTTGCTCAAAACCTTGCGTTTTCATCTGGATACTTGTCGACCTCAACAGGAAAAAAAGATTCGTCATCTTTTAGCTACCCAAGACGTGTATGACGATGTATGTGTAGCTTGTGACTTACATCCCCATTGGACAGATGTCCGTGCCTGGAAAGAAAGGGGTTTTGAGGCTTGGACCCAAGAAGTGGCCCAGTATGCACGAGAGTTGTTCAAGGAAAAAAGTTATTTTTCAACCCGTGTTAGTGACGGTGCCAGAAGAACCCGTCACCCAGGACGGAACTGTCGTGGACAGGCCTGAAAGACCCTTTCGGGAGGACACTTGTGTGACCTTACTACCCCCTACTATAGAACTGGTTAGAACATTACCCAAAACATGTGGTTGTACAGACACTTGTGTTTATTCCACGTTCATGGTTATCATGTGCCTTTAATTCTTGTACTTAAGCCTTTGGCTTTTATGTATTTTTGTCTTTCGTATTCATGTTTGAAAAAAAACATTCAATAAACGTGTTCTGAAAAAAGTATATAAACTCTTGTCTTGTCTGTTTTCGTGTCACAAGTGACATTTCTCACACAATGGCTACCTCTGCTGTCTCTGCTCCCTCTTCCTCTACTGTCAAAGTCATCGACAAACACTTAGATCGTGCCAGTTGGGAGGCTTTCTATCTTCGCCATCCCTTTAACATGCTCATTGCTGCACCTAGCGGTTCAGGCAAAACCGAATTTGTCAAACGTTTGATCGAACATAAACATCATTTGATCGATCGGCCACCTCAACGGATCGTGTGGTGTTACAAAGAGTGGCAATCGGCGTACAACCTCTTGCGAGAAAGTCAAGGCGATTCCATCGTGTTTGTGGAAGGCATTCCTAAAGAAGACGACAGCATCGTCTCTGACTCCCGTCAAACCCATTTGGTCATTTTCGACGACATGTTAGGAGAAGACGAAGAAGAAATTAAATTGTGGTTCACGCGCAAAGGGCATCACCGTAATGCCAGTGTCGTTTACATCACCCAAAATTTGTTTCAACAAAGTAAAGCCCATCGCACCATCAGTCTCAATGCGCATTACGTGGTCTTGTTTAAAAGCCCTCGCGATAAATCGCAAGTGCAAGTCTTAGCCAAACAGTTAGGAACGCCTTGGCTCACTCAGGCGTACGACGATGCCACTCAAACTCCACACGCCTATTTACTCGTCGATTTGAAACCTACGACCCCCGAGGATTTGCGATTTCGTACCCACTTGTTTCACCACTGGTGCCAAGACGGAGGGCCTGTCCTGTACACGTCTCCGTCCTCGACTTCATTTCACTCCCCATAAAACATCTATAAAAACCTCAGACCCTTTTCGTCTGTCTCACACATTGTAAACATGACGTCCCTTCAGTCGCATCTTCCCGTCAAATTGATTCGTGCCTTGTATGGCATCAGTCGAGAAAAAAATCCACAAACACGAGCTCGTGTCTTAGAAGCTAGTCTCAAAGAAGTCTTACGATGGTTCACGGTGACGGCACGTCAAATACTCCAAGGAATCATTCAGATTCCTCATCAAACCAAACGCTTTTTCGATCGAAACAAAGTCGCTTTGGTCCAACTGGCCGATCCCCGCATCGACACTCAAACCAAAAAACAAATCATTTTGAAACCTGGAGGGAGCGGTACTCTAGGAGGCGTGATCATTCGCTCACTCTTAAGATGGGATCCTAATGCCCCCAAAGTTATCCCCAAGAAAAAAGTCCAACGAAGCCCCAAGAAGAAAAAGACCAAGTCCCCAAGGAGAACTTCTCCAGTGACGGGACCCTCCTCTTACCAGACACCACCCCGGAGAAAGAAAAGAAGCCCCCAGAAAAAGAAACAGAGAAAAAGTCCCCAGAAAAAGAAAAGTCCACAGAAGAAAACTAGTCGCAAGAGAGGCACTTCGGCCAGGACGCAACCTTACACTCGCAAACCACGACCTGCCACGTCGGTGACTGTGTCTCCGGCAGCCTCACGTTTATCCACTTCTCCGTTGATGACACCAGGAACTCAAGAGTCCTTGGAGACGTTGATCACACCAAGAACTTCTCCGTTGATGACCCCCAAAAGAACTTCCCCAGTGGCAGGACCCTCCAATTTAGTGGCAGTGGCTGCTGCTCACAAAGTACCTTCTCCCAAAATCAAAGTCCATGAAAGATCGGGCATGTTACAAAGTTTACTGGATTTGTCCAAGCATGAACTGGCTCGATTTAGTCCGTTGCGTACCCCTGCACGACGTGTCATGCCTGTCCTCAAACTGATACGACGTAAAGACAATCAGTGGCGACGCGTTCCAGTATAAAAAAGGTGTGTGACCAAGTCGGGGGTATCAGTGTTTTTTTGGTGCTCCTGAAGACTCAAAGATGTCACCCTCCAGAAAACCCCAAGGAAAGAAAAGGAAAGGACTGCCACCACGTTTAGTCAAACATGGGGACATGTTATCTGTCCTGTCCAAAGCTTCTTCACCTCTACGAAAAAAACTCATTCAATCAGCCTCCAAAGAGGTCATCGATACCGTGTGCGAATGTTGTTTGAATGTTTTGAAAGGCACGATCCCTTTGTCCAAACACCAGAAACAATGCTTAAGCAAACATCGTCACGTTCTTCGCCAAATGGTTCGAAAGAAAATTCCCATTCGTCAAAAGAAGAAGATGTTAGTCCAACGTGGAGGCATTTTGCCTCTCTTGTTAGGCCCCATACTGAAAGGAGTCTTGGGAACCATGTTGGGAGGACTGGTGGGAGCAAGATAAAAAGGCCCTCGGAAGTCCCAAGATCTCAGAATCGACCCCTGACTACCCCATGGAAGGACGAAAACTAGCTTTAGTGCCTTACAAACGATGGATGGAATACCATCGGTGGCAAGAACAACGCACCCCAATCCCCATTTGAGCGAGATGTCCCAGTTACAACACGAATTGCAGTCCTTGATGGATCGCCAAGATTTGTCCGAAACAGAAAAATCTCAAAAGTACGGTCAACTCTTGCAACGACTGCAACTCTTTCACCAGAAAGCTTTAGACGAAACAGCTCTACCCACTTTGAAAGATTTTAAGACCTTGATGAAAAGTCCAGCACCATCATTATTACCACCACCACCACCACCACTACTACCATCCCCAGGCGTCACCAGAGATGCTACCCCACGAAGACCTCTGGAAGAAGAGATGCGAGAAGTGTTTCAAACACCGTCAGCAGCTCCCATTTCAAGTAAGATTGCAGCATCCTTGTTGACACCGTCCCCCACACCCCAACGAGAAGAAATGAAAGCTTGGGTTAAAAAGATGATGTCCACTCCTCCTTCGACAGAAGTGAAAAAGAAAGAAGGGAAACCAGAAGCGAAAAAAGAAAAGAAAACCAAAGCCATTCCATTGCCACCTCCACCACCACCACCACTACCTTCGACTTCTACTCCCGTAGCCCATCGGACACGCAAATCCGTTTCCAAACCACCATTCCGTCCCACCCAAAGTAGCATCACCGAAGAGTGGGTGACTTATTACACACAAAAAATGGAAAAAGTCTTAGCCAGCATTTACTACGATCCCTCCCATCCTGCAGGTTACGCAGGAGTTCAAAAATTGTATCGTGCTGCCAAAACTCGACTGAAAAGTCTCCGTTTACCTCAAGTGCAACGATGGTTACTAGAACAAGCTACCTACACTTTGCACAAACCCATTCGACGCAAGTTTGCCAGAAGTCGCATCCGAGTGGAAGGCATCGATCATCAATGGCAAGCCGATTTAGCCGATGTCTCTCATTTGGCCAGCTACAATCGTGGCTACAAATATTTGTTTTGTGCCATCGACGTCTTTTCCAAATTTGCCTGGGTCGTGCCCTTGACTTCCAAATCCAGCAGCGAGTTAGTGCGAGCCCTGCAACGGGTGTTGAAACAAAGCGGTCGTCACCCTCTTCGATGGCAAACGGAGAAAGGCACCGAATTTCTGAACCAAGCTTTCCAAAAAGAATTAAAGAAACGTGACATTCATTTTTTTACCACCGAGAATCCCGAAACTAAAGCCAGCATCGTGGAACGTTTTCAACGCACTTTGAAAGAACGCATGTGGAAATATTTTACGCATCACCACACTCTGAAGTACATCGACATCTTACCACACCTGGTGCAAGCGTACAACCAATCTTACCATCGAAGCATCGGACGTGCCCCGCAAGACGTGACTCCCGAGAACGAAGTGTTGGTGTCTGAGCGTCTGTTTGGTACGTCCCCGACGAGGGCTGTCCCCAAGAAAAGTGGAGAGTTGGTCGTAGGAGATTGGGTGCGCATTGGCAAAACCAAACGCACTTTCGACAAAGGTTACTTACCTAACTGGACGACCGAATTGTTTCGTGTCACTGGACGAGTGCATGGCCGTCATCCTGCCGTCTATAAATTGGAAGACATGAACGGAGAAGTACTCAAAGGAACGTTTTATTTGCCCGAGTTACAACGTGTCACCAAAAAAGAAGACGTGTACGACATCGAAAGCATTCTCGAACGCAGAACCCGTAAAGTGGGCAAACGACGTGTCAAAGAAGTCAAAGTACGTTGGAAAGGATATCCACCCAGTTTTGATTCTTGGATCGACGCTTCGCAAGTCATCGACTATAAAAAGAAGTGACCATCATGCCCTTTCACGCAGCAGACGCAGCTACGTCGACCACTCCTCCTTCACCTAGTTCTTCTGTGCAAGATTTACAAAAACAACCTTTGTGGGTGTTGTGTGGAGAACGTGTGCCTAAAACGCAAATCTTCTTTTTCTGCCAAATCTTCGTGGTGTATTGTGTCATCGGGGCAGCCATCGCAAATTTGAGTTTGCAACAAGGAGACAAACAATTGTGGACCATTTTATTGAGCAGTTGCATCGGTTACCTACTTCCCAATCCCTCCCTGAAATTCTCCTCGAACGGGAACCTTGTGTCCAGTGCCAGTGCCAGTCACCACTCCAACCACAACCGGAACCCCATTTTGAGCGGAGACACGCCTCTGACTTCCAGTAACCCCTCGGACAGCCACAGAACTCTGGAATTATGAGTCACCAAAACCAATTTTACTTAACCTTACCCAGTGACAGTTCCATGGAGGTGTTTCCCCACAACACGTTGTGCTGTTACACGGCCAAATTACCTCAAGCCATCCCCTTAGATCACGAAGCCCACTGGGAAGTGGCTTTAGTGGAAATCATTCACCCAACCCAAGTCCTCAATGTCCTTCCCAATCAAAATTTTTTTAAGGTGGAAGTTCATGACGAGCAAATGCAAAAGTACTTGAATTCCCCCAATGTCAAATATGACAATAAAACCTATGATGACAAATCTCAAACGTGGACCTACAACTTGTTTATTCCTCCAGGCTATTATTTTAGTGGTCAACATTTGGTCAGCACCATAAGCTCCAGGTTTAATGTCGTGTTTCTGAAAGCTTTGGAGTATGCCCAAAAAAGTGTCACCATGGAGTACCACAAAGCAGCTCGTCGCTTCTTGATGAAATTTGAGCGGAGTAAAATCGTGTCCATTTTATTTTGTCCTGAATTGTTTGACATGTTGGGCGGAGACATGGACATGAGAATGGCCATGGTCAAGAAAAACGAATTACCCATCGTTTACGACAACGAGTCTTTTAGCAAGTTATTTCGTGCCCCGGTAGAGCTGAACCAAGGACTGAATTTGATGTTTGTGTATTCCCATGTGGTGGAGTACAACGTGGTGGGACACACCTCCGTACCGTTACTGCGTGTCATTCCTTTCAAAGTGGATTCTGCCACGAACGCTGACGAGGAAGGTGGAAACACTCACCACGTCCACCGCGAATTTGTACATCCTCACTATTTGCCTGTCAGCAAGTCTTATTTGGACACGGTCAACATTGCTATAAAAGGAGATTTGGGACAAAATATTCCATTCACCAAAGGAAAAGTCACGGTGAAACTCCATTTTCGAAAACGGTTTTCTCACGACTCGTAAGTAAGTAAGTCATGTATCCAGTGTACCGAGGGGTTGCACGACAGCGAGGACACGGTTTAGGAGACATGTTAAAATCAGCCTTTAGTTCGGTGGCCCCAGTCTTGAAACCGATGGTGACACGCGGATTGCATGCCTTGAAAGATGCGGCACTGACGCAAGGCAAAGAATTTCTCCAAAATGTTATCATCGACAAACAAAACCCTAAAGAAGCCTTCATGAGGGCAGGCAAAAATGTCTTGCTGCAAACGGGCAAAGACATTTTGGGCCGACGAGACACACCTATAAATGCCCTGCACGCTACCGAGTCAGGCATTCAGCAAGGACAAGGCAGAAAGAGACGACGCAGAAAACAACCTTTCACCAGACTTCAAGCTAGAAAGGCCAAGAAAAGAAGAACCGTTCGAGACTTAGACGTTTTCGATTATTGAGAAAGAAACAAAAACATGATGCACCGAGAGTCTTGCGCTTGTTCCAAGTCGGAACTGGATCTGTTTGCCATGCCACCCACCATGATGACGATGCAAGAATTCCAATGGGTGGAATTTCATCCCGTCTCCTCTTTGACGGAATCAGCTCCCATCGAGTTTGAAATCAAAGGACAGCCCGAAGATTACATCGATCTAAATAGCAGTTACCTGTATTTGAAAGTCAAAGTGAGCAAAACGGACACAGCAATCCTGAAGCCAATGATAGGGTAGCTCCTGTTAACAATTTCATGCATTCCTTGTTCAGTGAAGTGGACTTGTACTTGAATAACAAACTGGTCAGCAGCAGCATGGATACTTACCCATATCGTGCCTACCTGAAAAATCTCTTGACGTACGGAAAAGAAGCCAAGAATTCTCATCTGGATGCTTGCGTAGTATGGAAACCTGACACGGCAGGCACGTTTAACGACACAGCCCTGACAGAAGATACCAATGATCACAATGTGGGGTTTAACACACGTAGAACTAAAATTCTGCAAGGGCGAAGTTTAGAACTGATGGATCGTTTGCATTTGGACATGTGGTTACAAGAAAAGTATTTGCTCAACGGGGTGGATATCCGCTTGAGACTGAATCGCAGCAGTGCCACTTTCCATTTGATGGCTGCTGATGCCACTTACAAAACCATCATTCAAGAAGCCAGGCTCTACGTGCGTCGTGTGGAAGTGTTGCCTAAAGTAGGAAACGACGTCAGTCAGACGTTGAGCAGAACGACCGCCAAGTATCCGATTCGACGCGTGGAAGTGAAAACCTTCACCATTCCCACTGGACAGCGATCATGATCGAAGATCATCTGTTCCAAGGACAGTTACCCAAACGTTTGATCGTTGGTATCGTCAGGAATTCATCTTTCAATGGAGTCCACAACGAAAATCCTTTTGAGTTTCAACACTTTGGCGTGTCCAAGATCGAAGTCAGTCGCGACGGTAAGGTCTTGTGTACCCGACCCTTTGAGCCTAACTTTACCCAGAACAATTACTTGAGATCGTACTTGTCCCTGTACGAAGCCACGGGACAGTTAGGAACCAACACCAGTCACGGCATTACGTACGAGGATTATGCAGGAGGCTATGCTTTGTGGGGTTTTGATTTCACTCCAGACCAAGGCAGCGACGAGGGACATTTCCACCCTATAAAATCTAGCCAGATTCGTGTGGAACTTCAGTTTGCAATCCGAGGAGACCCCGTTATTATTAATCCAACGTTGAACGTCATCCTGTATGCAGAATTCGATAATACCATAGAAATCAACAGTTTGAGAGAAGTCATTCTAGATTACTAGAAACCATGGAAGACTGTTATCCCTCTTTACCTAGTGGAGAAACTTTAAAGATGGAATGTGAGGAGACCGTGGATAAAGAAGAAGAAGTGATCATGATGAAGTCGAGATGGCCAGAACAAGAAGCCCATTTAGTCTCCTGTTTTGCCAAACACTTGGTGGAAAAAATAACGGAATTGATCAAGAAAAATTGCTATGGATGTCAAAACGCTCATCCCAGTCAAATTCAACACGATAAATGCCTGATGTTGAGTCAAGAAGAAAAATTGGACGAGTATCTGGACGAGGCTTGGAGTCTCATCTCGGACAAAGACGTGTTACACCAGTGGTATAAAGACTTGCGTGAACATTCTTGTCCACCATTAACCACTCAAGAGATCCATCGTATCGAAGCTCTCCTGAATCAGAGTGAGGAAACAGAACGAATAACCGTTTATTCGTCAGACATTTTCAAGCAAAAAGTCAGGATCGAATTGACGACTTATTATTACCTGTGAAGAAGAAGAAAAAAACCCCACACAAATCAATGGATACCTGGGAACTTTATTACCTTTTGAACCACAGTTCGTATACGGCTTCTTGGAATCCTGTCGTCTGTGCTAAAGATGAACTCCCTCATCGCAAACCTCAAGACCATCAAGCTTACGTGATCAACACGGACGACAGTCATCTCCCAGGAACCCACTGGGTAGCCGTCTACTTTCCTCAAGAAGGATGTGTGGAATATTTCGATTCGTACGGATTGCCCCCTTTGGAAGACGATATCATTGACTTTATGAGAAGAAATGCTCAGACTACCCGATTCAATAACGTGCAATTACAAGGCACAGATTCCTTGGTGTGTGGACAGTACTGTGTGTATTTTCTGCATCATCGCAGCCTGGGCTATTCCTTAGAACATTTAGTGACTCATTTTGATCCTCGTTCTTCTGCTAGAAAAGATGTGAAAGTAGATCGATGGTTTTGTGACCATTATGCTTATCTTTTGTCTCAAGCTAGGAAACGTAGTGTCCATCAATGGCCTAATGATTTCCAACAGTGGAAATCACAATTTCATTCACAACGTTGTCAGCCCTGTTTAAAGTAGATTGTCAATTGAGAAAAAAATATTTGTGATTTGAAAACATTGTTTGATGTTATAGTGTTGGATTATTGTTAAAAATGTTAGAGTTGTTGTTTAGTGTTAAGTGATTTTTGAATAAAAAATGTTGTGTTTTGAAAAAAATGCCTTTGTCTTTTGTTTAGCTATAAGAATGTTGGATTGATGCTCTTTCATTTCTTACTATCCCTCTCATGACACTCACTGAACGTTGCGGCTCGAAAACCGTGTGGGGATGTTTTCCTTCACGTCCGCGCTTTGACTTTAAGAACCGGGGGTTGTTTCCAGTCTAACCATCCATTGTCGACTCATCCTCCTAAGAAGATGTGCTCCAAACTAGCTAAGCTCAACGAAGCCTACGTGAAGTTGCATAGGGTCAGACACAGTCTGATACCGAAGCCAGAAGAAATAGAGAATGTGAGAATGTTAAAAATCACTGAAGACCTGATAGAAGAACTCTTCAGAGAAGAAATAAACAGGGAAAAAGAAGAATGGACAGAGAAGTACAGACTTCATAGACAGCAGCAACAGCAGCAACAACAACAACAAGAACAGCAGCAGCAACCTGAAGCTGAGAGAGGCTTTGTCGATTGTCGTATCGACACCAAAGAGTTCTTCTTCTCTTTCCAAAGATGCAGACCTATCGCCAGAAAGTCTATCCTCAGAGGACATCGCATTCTTAGAAACTAAAAAAGATTGCTATAGCAAACAAAAAACAGCCCTTTTCAGGGCTACCCCAATACTCTAGAAAAGAAATAACTATTAATTTGCCAATGTGTGTAGGTAGAGTAGTGTGAATATAAACACTAACTCTTTTATAAAAAATGTGAGGGTATGTGTTAGAGTGTTTATAAGTGTTAACGTAAGTTGGTGTGGATAGTAGATTAATATGACTTTTTTTTTGGTGTTTGAGGTGTATATTTGGGGTTAGATTGGATTGCTTTGCGTATGTAAATAGTCTATTGAAGTGATTCATGAAAAAATTTTTACCATAGTAATGGGTAGTATAAAAAAGTGAGTGAGTGTTTCTTTTAGGTCCGCGCGTTGTTTGGTCATGATCTAGGTAAGATCAATTTTATGTTCTTAGGGGGATGTTTTCCATCACGTCCGCGCTTTCAGTATAAATTGAAACTCGCTCGGCAGTCTAGCTACCCTTGTTGATTGATCAACACAAAAATGAATAGCAGAATAAGCAAACTTCTTGAACTCCAGATACATCTGGAATATGTCAGGCGCCTGTTAAATGAACTGGCCGCGGAGGCTATAGTAGAAGAGGAAAGAATAAAGAAGGAAGAGGAGGAGAGAAGACAGAGGGAAGAGGAGGAAAAGAAAATAGAAGAGAGGATGTCGTACAATAATCCCGAAACAGAGGATTGGGGTGTTGAAGCGAATCATCCTCCCTCTGCGCTCCCCAGAAGAAAGGTGAAAGGAGACTGGGGAAGAAGATGCGTGTGTGGCGCCAGGCCAAGAAGGTGCCATCATTAGATAGGTGCATCTGGAGTTCAAAAAAAAAACCCAGCCCTTTTAAGGGCTACCCAATACTCAAGAAAAGAAATAACAATCAATTTGCCAATGTGTGTAGGTAGAGTAGTGTGATTATAAACACTAACTCTTTTTGAAAAAAATGTGAGGGTATGTGTTTGCGTGATGGTGTTTGTAAGAGCTCAGGTATGGTTGTGTGAATAGTAGATTATGGGTTTCTTAGAGTATGTGGAGAGTATAGTTTGGGTTTTATTATATGAAATGAGAAAAGTGTGGGGATGTTTTCCTTCACGTCCGCGCGTTGTTTGGTCATGATCTAGGTAAGATCAATTTTGTTTTAGGGGATGTTTTCCTTCACGTCCGCACTTTCAGTATAAAACTAACAGTGTTGGCCATTGGAGCCCAACATTCATCACCATTCGCGTTGAACAAGCAGCAGCACAACAGCGATGGAACACACTGCAGCATCAATAGGCGTAGAATCGAGAATTTTACCAGCCCATGCAGTTATCCCAACTCCAGCACTGAGGGCCATAAGAGCACTTGGTAAGAAACAAGCAACTAACTGGAGCATACGGGCAGGGAAAACCAGGACAACCCTATTACTGGTCTGGACTACCAATGACGAGGGTGAGGACCTATGTGTCGAAAATGAGCAAAGCTACTGTATGACCAAAAGGAAAAATAGCAGAAAGTACAAACAGAGAGGGAAAACTGACCAAAAGGTAACAGATAACCGCTGTGATACACCTGCTACTAACCAAGGCAATATACAAAAGCAGCAACACTCGACAAAGGCTCCCCTGAGAATTGAAACAGCAGTAACAACAGCTACAACATCAACCCAGACCATCGATCGGCAACAGAGTGACGTGGAAACACAAACGGAGATACCCGCAAGTGATGCCACCACCCTAACTAATACTGAAACGAAAATCCAAGAACAAACACTGGATGAAACAACTACTAACACTACCACGACAACATCGGAAGAAGAAATTACAGATGAGGAAAAAGAACAAGGAATGACGATTGAGCAATTCGCCGAACTCTGGGGACTAGAAGAAACTTTAGGTGACCCAAAAAAGGCCAAGAATTTTATCAGCACGATAAAATATATGGCATGGAGGTCGCTTAAACCAAGGAAAAAACCAAACACACAACAATGGCTCTTCGCTCAACGCATCCTGACTCATCACTACAACAAAGCCTACGTAGAAACACAACTTACCAGCCTAGTGGACTACGCTACGGCCCTAGCAAAATACTATGAATACGAGGCATTCCCTCCCGAAGAGTATGAAGAGACTCACACAGCGGAAGAAACCTGGTACTATGAAAAAGACCGCAACACATTCAGGCTGCCGACCTGAATAAAATAGCCCTTTTAAGGGCTTAAAGAGTGCCTAATACCAAGGGGTTTCATTTTGGCTTGGAACCCCGTTTCGACACAACTAGCTGAACTAATTTGATCCTTTACCACCGCTACTAAATACAACCAAAATTTACCTAACAATGACTACAAAAATTCATTAACTTATTTTTACTTTGAAAGTCGCTAAGACAGAACGCTAAATTCCTAGGGAAAAAGTAACGTACACTTTGTACTAGAACACTGGCAAAACCTAAGAAATAGAAAATAGGAAAATTTTGAAACTTGAACAATTCGACACAATTACAGAGGTGGCTAACACATTATTGGGAAATTATTTTTTTATCCATTAGCACAACTGGACTTGATTTGATAAATAAATAAATGCGACCTGGCGTTTTGGAGCGTAAACAACAGCAATAGCAAGACGTGGGAAGGACGACGGATTAACAACATGGATCTGATTGGGTATCACCAAATACAATTTCAATCCTAAGGTAATTCATATAACTCAGATTGGAAAACGGATTGAAACTGGAAAAACTGGACCCGCAACTTTACGCGGGACAGCTATGTTTGTTAACTCGATTCTGATTGGCGGTTGGATTTCAATCCTAGGGCAAACTCATACATTGAAGCTTGATAAACGGATTGAAACAAAACGGATTGAAAACTGAAAAACTGGTCTAGCAACTTTGCGCGGGATAACCAGGAATGTAAATATGGTTCTGATTGGTAGTTAACTATGCTGGATATTAAACTAACAGGAGAACAATTGAATTGAAATTGGGAAAACAAACTGCATTTAGCGGCTTTGATTGGCATATAACTCAATAGACTATACCTGTATATTGTAAAATTTAACAACTTGATTAATTATAATTTATACACTTAACTAATAGCGGTCTTAAACAAATTTGGTTTCTCTAACCTTGCTTGGACAATTTTTTTCACTTTACCAAGTCCAGACTAATTAAAAAGTGCGGTCATCGCACAGTAAACACGGGATTGTAGTGGCTCTAATACCTACAACCGACCAATTAAGTAGCCTAGTCATTAGGCATTAACAAGACGCAAAAGCACTAGTTTGCGTAAGCGTCTATAATTTTTATTCATTCATTCATTGGAGCCCATTCTACGGAATAAGCAAACAAGAAGATGCCAGCAGCTTCAGCTTTATACAACGATCTTATGGAAAGTTGGTATTGGATGGTGGATGGATTGAGTGTAGCAGAAAGGGTTGAAAAGGAATGGAGGTTTGCAGTGACAAAAGACTTCGTCTCAAAACAAGTAACCAGCCTCCACTTATCCGTAAATATTGTAAAAGAAATGATAGAGGATGAGGAGAAGAGAATCAGAGGTTTAATTAACCCACCGTATGTGAAAGTGGGTAAGTTAAAAGAAGCGATAGTTCATGTGACGAGTGCAAGGTGCTTTCTAGAAGACATTGTAGAATGGACAGATTGGTGTTTCGCGAAGTGGGGGTTAGAAAAACTTAAGAAAGCGGAAGAAGTAATGAGGAATGTGCTGACCGAAGAGGTCAAGGAGATCAAAGAAAAGTGGTCAAAGGAAAGAAAAGAAGAAGAAAATAGAAAAAAAGGATGAACTAGAAAAACTGAACACAAACTGGATGAAAATCCAAGAGAAGTTCCGGGCCATGGGCCACCCGGACTGGCTGCCGGAAACAGAAAAGAAGAAGAAGAAAGGAATGATGGACAAAATAAGAGGATGGTGGAAGAAGTTAAGAAGTTAAAAGAAGAAGAAAAACCCAAAGGCCCTTTTCAGGGCCAGCCATATTTCTCGAAAAGAGATAGCCTTTTCAATTGCCTACCCCTTTTTTTTAAAAACAATTTAAAAAAAAAATAATCCCATATTCAATTCCCCTTGTCCCTAAACAACCCCAAACTCTATTCCCCATGTTAAATTCCCATTGTACGTATATCGACCCACGATTTATTCCCATGTTAGATTCCCCTTGTACGTATATCGACCCACGATTTTTCGCCATGTTAAATTTCCATTGTACGTATATCGACCCAGGGGTCTCTGTAATGCTAATTTCCATTGTACGTATAGTGACCCACTTAACTACTTATATATATATATATATATATATATATATATATATATATATATATATATATAGAGAGAGAGAGAGAGAGAGAGAGAGAGAGAGAGAGAGAGAGCAAATTGCCCAATATCATATTTCCTGGCAATCTGAGGTGCATGGTTCAGGATTGAAGTAGCTACCCACATAAACACAAAATATGGCAACTGACAGAATGGTCTAATACAAGTGCACACATTACTCTAGTACCATCTCGCACTTACTGTCGAGTCAGGTTAATGAGAAAGTCTCCATAACCATTTAGTGAAGTTTAGATAATTACAATGAACTTAGAGACTCAAAGGGGGAAGGTGAGGTGTCTTGATTTTTACATCTACGATAGCTACTCAGTTATGTCGATATTTTGCTTAGAATTGAAAACAAAATAACACCAGGTCTCCCTACAGACAGATCATGCCCTCCTGTACTTACAATAATATCTATGTAAACACTTTACTTAACCTTTGTTGGTCACATGTCAAGTTAATACCTATCCTCAAACACTCGACCTCATTTCGGAATCTGATAGTTTATAGGCGTATGACCGTTACATATGTCACCCTATTTACCTGTATTCCTAGAACATCTCCTACATAAATTTGATTCCTGTAATACTAAATAAAGCTTTTCCACTTATATAAGACACATATTTAGGTCATAATTTTCTGACTTCATTTGCTTATTTGTTAATTAACTTCCCCTGTTACATACGGAAGTCCAATTTGCTTAGCTCAATGATTTAATTACATGGGCACACACACACACACACATACATATATCCATCCATCCTAACATACATACATACATACATACATACATACATACATACATACATACATACATATACATACATACATACGACTAGACAGCAAATTGCGTCCCCTATCAAGCAGCACAAAATGCTTATATATATATATATATATATATATATATATATATATATATATATATATATATATAAGTCTTTCTTATGACTCGTCCGGGGTTCGAACCCGCGACATCCCGCATCCGAGGCGGACGCTCTAGTAATAATAATGGATGGCTGGGTTTTGGTAGGTGGGTATGTATGCATGCAGATAGATAGATAGATAGATAGATAGACCGACAGACAGATAGATAGATAGTAAGTAGATAGATAGATAGTAGATAGATAGATAGATAGTAGATAGATAGATAGACAGATAGATACATAGTAGATAGATGGATAGGTAGATCGATAGATAGATAGATAGATGTACAGCATTAACAGAAATACACGTACACAGAGAATAAGAAAATATTAAACATTGTTCATTTTGGGGATCCTTATAACGTGTGTGACCGAAATTTGTAGAATAACTAGTTTCAAAATACACGTTTCATTATCTTCTTCATAAAATGCTGTTTATGGCCAGTACAGGCCTCCATGCCTTATTTTAGGAACTATTGTCATGGTTGTTTAAGACGGACAAAAATCAATTGGTTTGCAACCAGTAGATGTACAAAAACAGCTCATATTCAATTTCTCCAAAATTTATGCAAAATCCACTTCTCCTTGCCACTATATGGATTATTCTTAAGTGTCAGTGACATCTATTTTTCAATACGTGCATACTCCATTTTTCTGTACACTGCATCAAATTATAACTTTTTTTCTTCAAACATTGCTAAATATTGCAGGATACTTAATTGAAAGAAATGGGACCTCTATTACCATATATTTAAGCCATTTCGTCACACTCAGGAGTACCGTCCCCACCCTGTCTGTACTAAAATGTGCGTTACCAATAGCCCTTACAATCTCCCTCTTCAGTCAACTCCTTCTGAGTGACTAGTAGTTGTTATAATGTTATATCAAGATTCATTACCACCTCAACATATTCATTGATAAGATACACGGAATTCGGGGCGAGGTAAAGCCTTTATGCTGATAATATAACATTTATTTGTAATGCTTAGTTCAAAAAGTAAGTAATCTTATGGATTCAAGATTTGCTTCCAAAGAAAGAAAACATTAGCAGTTTAGGTTAGTGAAATAGATAGTCTGCATTTTAAAACGTACCATACATGTAATATGTTCAGTGCAAATATATATTATGCTGTTAACATTGAAAGGTTAATAAAGGAATATACACCTGTTTTAATAGGAGTTAAAACGTAATGGAACAATTGGACATTATTCGCCACAGGTTGCTTGAACGTTCTTTGAATGTACTATTCTTGAAATAATGGCATCAATTTCATTTTACTAACATAATATTTGTTCCATCATCCGATACATAACACATTGTTACATTCAGAATTTACTGAAGATTTTAGTAGCTTTAGTCTGAAAGTTACATGTAATACACCAAATCCCCGCGAACCTGTATGTGTTTTCCTTGAGCACTAAAATAAATTAAGCAATTGTTTGCATTTTGTCCTTGGATGCGAGATATGGGAGCATTCTACATGTATGTATGTATGTATGTATGTATGTATGTATGTATGTATGTATGTATGTATGCGTGCGTGCATGCATGCATGAATGCATACGTATGTGCGTACATACCTACGTGTGTGTGCGTGCTTGCATGCAGGCAGGCAGGTAGGTAGGTAGGTAGGTAGGTGTATATGTATGTATGTATGTATGTATGTATGTATGTATGTATGTATGTCATCTTTTGTATGTATGTATGTGAGTACATAGGCGGATAGACAGGTTTGTAGTAAGTAGGTAAAATGATAGCTAGATAGCAAGGTAGGTGTATAATTTGGTATGTAATAAGTTCGAAGATAGTTTTATACTGTTCGACCGGCATACACATAGTCCCTGCCTGTTTTTCTACGGTATGCCAGTGCATAAGAGCTTCGCGTGGGATGCCAATAATCGTGACATGGGTTAAAATCCTGCTTGGAACGAATTATAATTCTCAAGCTTGTTTGACCGTGTGTGTGCGTGGGGGGAATTTTAGATTTTTACTTAACAATTTTCAATCATGTTGCTCACATGTCTGCAGTGTCGCAGTTATAGTGATGTCTAGCACTGGTGCATCATGCTGCAGACAGGTAGCGTCATGTCCAACCCAGTCACATTATCCTGACACCAGGCCGACAAGTCCTTATGCTGACCTCTAAATGTTGAGCAGCAACAAGCGAGGCAGATGTTAATATGATTCTGTCGGGGTTAAAACCCGCGACCTCCCTCATCCGAGGAGAACAGTATAACCACTAGGTCGCCGGAGCGGTCGACTGTATGTATATGTGTGTGTTTGTGTATGTATGTATATGTGTGTGTTTGTGTATGTATGTATGTATATACATGTATGTATGTATGTATGTATGTATGTATGTATGTATGTATGTATGTATCTGTGTATGTAATTATCTATATGTATCTATCTATGTATGTATGTAGTTGTTGATTGTTGTTGATGTAGGGTTTAACGCCATTTTTCAGCACACGATAGGCTATACATGGCGGCCAGTATTAATGGTGGAGGAAGAATCCGGGAAATCCCCGGAAAGAACCACCGACCCTCGAGAAGCTACTGGCAAGCTTTCTCACATACCCACATTGGCTGAATCCGAGACTCGAACCCACGCAGACAGAGGTGAGATGGCAGTGATCCGTAACGAAGACCGCATTAGACCACTCGGCCACTCGGGGCCCCCTGTATGTATGTATGTATGTATGTATGTATGTGTGTGTGTGTGAGTGCGTGCGTGCGTGCGTGCGTGTGTGTGATATAGATTTTTAAAGTAGCTTTAATAATGTTTCAGTCATATCGCTACAATGTCTGCAGTGTGGCAGTTTATAATGATGTCTAGCACTAGGGCATCATGTCGCAGACATGTAGCATGATGTCCCACTCATTCACATTATCCAGACACCAGGCTGACCAGTCCTAACACTAACCTCTTAATGCTCAGTGCCAAAAGAGGCATTTGTTAGTACCGTTTGTTATGTATGTATGTATGTATGTATGTATGTATGTATTAAAAGCTGTCGTCTGTATGATAGATTGTAAAATATGTTGGCGGGTAGATTAAAAGTAAATAAAAATATGATAATAGTGTAGATAAGTGGTTAAAATGTTTAGTGCTAATGATCTTCAAAAAATGAACAAAACTAATGAAATTCATTGCATTTATTTATTTATATTTCACATCAGTTTATCATTGCCTGTCCGCTGTAGTTGATAATATACCTGGTCACATGACAGCGGAAGGTTTTTTTCCAAAGCGAAGAATTTCGTCACTGAACAAATGTTGCTCACTTCGCAGTCCCTGTTGTCAACATGTGTTCCCTCTATTACCACTATTCATACAACCACACGCCAAATCTCTTGTTCCACTCCATGTATCGTACAGTACAACAACAAATCTCCACTTCCATGCCATTTAATTGTTGTTCTTGCAATTAGTATGCTGCATGATGTTCCCAACGACACCAAACTATTACAAGTAGCTAACGAGGAAAAGATAACTTTGCAGAAGGAGGAGTTACAAGGAGACAGCTCGAAAGTGAATGATGGTGGATGTCTTCAATTGTACATGGAGCATGAAGGAATGACACAAATAGAAGAATAAATAAGGAAATCTGTATGGACCGAGAAAAACTTTAATATAAAATGTATAACCAGAATAGACCAAGTCAGGTGAATACGGGTTTAGGGATTAGTGAGAAGAAGCTAAATTTCGAGAAAAGAACACTGATTAAATTTAGAGGGTCACAAAATTAAATTCAGAAGAAGGCACGAAAGGACAATCGTTGGGCAATTTAGAACATCGAATCAGATATAGTATCTCTTAAAAATATATTTGGATAAAAATAATAAAATTAAAGGAGAAAAATATTTTAATACACTTAATTCTCAATATAATTTGTGCAGCTAAAAATTTCATTTAGAAATTTGCAATCACAACGAAGAACATTGCTTAAAAATTAAAATTTTCCAGGTGGGTTTAACCTGTACATTTTTCAGTTTTTTAAAAAAGACAACAAAAAAAAAATAAGAAAAGAAAAAAACAAATTAAAAAAAAATTTCTACTCATGGCTAATTGATGAGTCTAAAATTTACTTAAGTTGGTTGAATACTTTTATTATTTCCATTACATTGTTTGTTGTTGTTGTTTTTGCTAAAATAAATTTGTCATACGGATTGTTACAGCTTTCCATAATGGAGTAATCTACTTTCATTATGAGTTTACGTCATCAAGTGATTAAACTGCTACTGTTCTCACTATCATATTTTGCATATTTTTCACGAATGTCAGATAAATGAAAAATTTTCACCAGGAAATTAAACGATATAATATATTTTTAGTCATCAAACCACGATATATTATCATTCATGTGATATTTAATGGCAAGTGTTTGTGTTTGTCACTAGTTGATCCAATCTGGTGCACGAGACAAATCAATACAAGCAAAGAAAAGTCTGTAAAATTATAATGGAGATATTTTTGTCTCGTCACAGGGTTCGTTTTTCTACACGACCGTAAACGATTTACCTTCGTTCCTTTAATCAGTAGTGTATTGACATGCAAAGGTTAGTGTTGCTTTGACCTAGACAAGATCATACATAATTGAAAAAAGTTAATAAATGTTTAATGAATACATTGATCCAAATGCAAACATGCTTGTAGTCAAAGCAAACATCACCGGTTGCTTAGATCGACGAATAGAGCTACAAATCAAACATTGCCTCTATGCATGTTTAAGCGGAGAATAAGTATTAATTGTGGAAGATATGGACGGCACTGTAGAAGTGATAGAATTTTAACCGTAAAATAAATTTTAAAGGGATGTAGTAATAGAACAGTCACGGTCCTCTTAAACTGTAGACGCTGAATTTTTCATTTAAAAGAAGAAGAAAAAAAATATCTCCAAAGAAGTAAGGGGCATTTAGAAAAACAAACAAAAAATCAAAGAAAACACAAAAAAAAAAAAAAAAAAAAACCCAAAGATTATTATTTCGCACTTCTCAGAAACAGCAACACATTATGTGACACGAACGTCAGGAGAAAGACATCTCAGATATATTGGAACGAGCCATAAACTGTTAAGCGCAAATAAAGTTTAATTGTACGGGAATTGTGCTAGAGCATTAATTACAATTCATCTCGCAAGACATATTGATCAAAAGTTGTTCTACAACCGAAAAGTTGGTACTAGTAATACAAAACAGAAATCCATAAAATATACGACAGAACGAGGCTTTCCAGAGATCAGAAGAAGTAATGAATGCGTGTTATTTACGGACCAACCATTTTATTTTCGATATTCTCTTCCAGAAAGAGAGCTATATTTTATTTAATCTAAAGACATTAACTTTTTTTATTAATGATGGATAGAATCATTCTTTTTCCAAAAAATCAGATCAAGAACATCTTTTTCTCAAGTTATATGGGAGCCGGGAATCCCCACCCCCACCCCCGAAAATAAAATACCAGCCCCCTCCACTCCCCATAAACATTAATGGTTGGTCCGTAAGTAAGTTGATGAGATGTATAAAATAGTTACCTTTAAAAATATCTCAATGACGTAAATTACTTACAGTAAATCTCTCCAAGTTGTGATGTTTCTCCCAGGGACCTGACATCCCCACCCACTGCGTCTTTGAGATTGAAGTAGTGGCGAAGCCACGACAAAGACGACAGAGATGGAGACAGAGGTCCCGGGGCGTCGCACCCACCCCTTCGCACCTAGCGGTGACTGCGGGGTTGCTTTGGGAACGAACCCTGGAACCGGGAATCAGGGGTTCTCAGAACACGAACATCCTGAGAGGCTGCGAAGTAAGCAACTTAGTTCCGTGAGGGAAATTTCATCTTTGACAAAATCCACTTCCAGTCCGTCATGTTTCCACGCCGAACCTTCCGCGGATATGCTGAGCTGGTTCCGAAGTACAGAGCTAATGACACAGCTTTATATACCCGTGAGCGACGCATTAGTGTGCGATCATAGCCTATTTATAAAATGCTGACAAGTTATTCTGACAAGACATGCGCTATAAGACTATAAATATCTAATGACACGTGTACCAGGAAACTTTCTATTATTAGATACACTAGTTGAAACTGCTTACCTGAATTAATTTAAAGTATGACTTGTTATCGTATCCTACCTACCAGAGGCGTAGCTATGATATTTTGCGCCCGGGGACAAACTATAAAATTGGCGCCCCAGCCCCCTCCCCGTTTAATCACATTTTTGAATATTACCCTTGTTTACTTATTATAATGTAACGTTGTAAGCCTCATTTTGGCACCCCTGTACCTTGGCGCCCGGGGACATATGTACCCCCCTGCCCCCACCCCCACCTCCAGCTACGCCTCTGCTACCTACAGTTGGCAACAATATCTGCTGAGACAGCTTTTCCTATAAAGAGATGACACATGCTGCTTGTGTCACAATATTCATCAAATCCCGAACTTGTGGTTTGATATGAGAGATACAGGGTTCTCGATATTTCATTATCTTCATAAAAAGAGTATATGATTTGTTTGGTTCGGAGTTTTACGGCACAGCAACACGAGTATGTTGTTTAACGGTAGCCGACCTGGGTTGATCGGATGGTAGAACAGAAATCAAGGGACATGTATATATGAAGTCAAATAATTATGAGGGATTTTCGCCCCCCCCCCCCCACTCCGTCACATTTATTAGCACAACCTCAAGACTCTTCGTATATGAAGTTACAAAGCTTTTGCCAACTACCAAAAAATAATTGAAAAATAAGAGCTGTTTGAAATCATGTTGTATTAGAAAAACCCACACCAGTACACTACTGTACTGATTGTCTGTAAATCTATACTAAAAAGAAATAAAATCATGGCAGGAAAATTACTTCAAATCAGTGGAATAAATGTGTAGACATCTCATCTTTAGAATTTATTTCTCACTGTTCCCTTCGTCCCATGATGTAGGTGTTGTTTTTGTGTCGTCACAATTTTCAAAATTCCACAACCCCCAAATTGTCATACAAGTCAGACCGCTCCCGTACCCACCTCGATTACGAATATGGCGTTGTAACCACTGCATCAAGTCCTATCTCCATTAATCGCCCCATACCATGCACGGGAGGACGTATTGGGCAAATTCTACAATTCTGAGGCCTGCAAGGTGAGCGGAAAGTTTACTGAATTTATCTGACTGAAATATTTGGACAGCATTGCCTCTAAAGCTTTGAGTTTATTTCTTCACACTTTTCCATCAAAACTTGATTGAAAATCCCCTTTTCATCTTGATTAAAAAGACAGTTTCAATCGCTTTTCCATTTCAGATTTTGTCAGCATATAATCAAATTTTGATGTTGGTTTTATCGCGTCGTCTTCGAACTATACATTATCATGGAACAAAAGAGTTTTTTATTGTAAATGTAAATATAAAACAAAAGAAACACCGTATTGCAATTTTTATATATTAGCATGACCGTCTCAGGCAATGAAACATTTTATCTTTTTATTCAATTAGAAAAGTATGCCACATTATTCTAACATAAGTATTATATTGAACAGTTTTTAAAAGTATACTTCGCTAGCCAAAACTGTCGACCCCGATCTTCTGTCGATTAATACACTAGTAGTTCAGGGTTAACAGTCTTGGCCTGAGACCATTAATAGAAAGTACGAATTAGACATTGAAGCACCACGGTTTAAACCTAATAGTAATTGGGTGCATTACCAGAACCAAGTTAGTGTATTCTTTGGTTGACGGCACACGACCAAATTCAACGAATGAGAAAACACGAACGAATCTTATCGGACGCTATTTCAACAGCATTGTAACATAATGTATTGACTGATGTCTTACTGAATAGTTTGTCCTCGGATTCAACAAACAGTACGTCAATGCGAATTTCAATGTAAAATTTTGAATTTTAAAGCATACATTTAAAATTTTGAATTCTAAAGCATAACTAGGTATTCGCATTGACAAATTTTAATTTCAATAGTGGTAGAGGCTCGCTCCGCCGGATAAGGAGTAAATAATCGATAATTATGTCCACATTTATTGTATGGTGTATTGTGTTTTAAACATGTCATGTTTAATATGATTATAGCAATAAGTCTCCTTAGCAGCACACCTCAGCTGCAGAGGAATATGCACAATGTCAATCTTTAACACAAATATAACACGCAATAAGACATGACTGGGTGGGGTTGGGGTGGGGTGGAACAAACATGTATACAATTCTTTCTTGGGTCAGTCCATATTGTAGTTTGTTTTTGTTTAATGGAACGAAAAGAGTGTTCTTGTTGTTAATAACTGACATTAAGCTGCCATATGTGTAACCTTCAGTACTGAGGTACAGTACTTAGCTTGCTACTGTATGTAATATTCGAGGTCTGTCATTTGACAGTTAATTATTTTGAACAATTCAGTAAATAAATTGTTGTTTGTAAATAAAGGTGGTTGAGGTTGAGCAACGTGTCCTCTGAAGAATACCTTAGACAATACCCAGGACATAAAGCAGAAAACCATTATAGTGGATAATGCGTTCATGAACAATGTAAATAACGAGATGCAATATCTCTCATGAAACCGAAACTTCACAACGTACGTTTACTCATTGGAAAATGGATATAAAGTAGTCGTCCTACATGATGATATTTCCAGATATTACCGGCTTTTGAAGACAGACTAAGATCTATGAATCTATGAACTTGTTTCATTTGATGGCAATAAAATATGTTTCATATAAACTAAAGGCTGTTTGATTTTTTAAAAATAAAATCAAAACATTGATATCAATACTTGAATGGAAAACTTACAAACATAATATTTCCTGAATATATTATTCGAGTACAAATTGATGGCAGGGTGAAATGTAAGACGAATGGGTATAATTTTGTTGACTTAGATATGTACACTGCGTACTTTGTTTATTTGTATGAAGTTTTCTTGCTTGTACAACCACAGAGAAGGAAAAATGAAGACATATGTTAAGCATGTTAACAAGTTTTAAATTTGATTTTATATTTCGTTCACGACATTAATAAGTGAGAGAAAGGCTGTGCTTGTTTCGTTAACACATTCGACCTATGCCCTCTGTTATTTCGTATAGTTATATTATAATCGGAAATCAAAGTAGTAGTTGTTTGGGGGTTTAACTCCATTTCTCAAATCAAGATAGACTATACATGGCGGCCAGTATAATTTAGTGGAGGAAGAACCCGTGAAAACCTTGTAGGAACCACAGACCTACTGAAATATACTGACAAGCTTTCTCACGTATCCACATTGGCCCAGCCTGGGACTCGAATCCATGCGGACAGAGGTGAATTGATCGTGTAAAAGCCGAGCTCTTTAGACCACTCGGGCACTCAGGACCTCAACTGAAGTGGTGCTTAATAATAATAATAATAATAATAATAATAACAATAACAATAATAATAATAATAACAATAACAATAATAATAATAATAATAATAACAATAACAATAAGCACTTGGTACTGCATTGAAAAAGTTCTTAGCGCTTCAATATACTAGTTTATACATTATAAATCCACCGTGTCAGTTATATATATATATATATATATATATATATATATATATATATATATATATATATATATATATATTTATATATATCTGACACGGTGGAATTGCAAACAAAGCATAATTAAAATAATGAACATAGAAAAAAACATTGTTTTAGATGTGTTTTAGACCGCTCTTGAATCAGATCATGGTGTCATTGTTTCTAAGTATAAGAGTCGTTTAGTTCTAGATAGCTCGACTCTGATGTGAGAAGGAACTTTGTCAATAGGAAATGTTTATACGATGGGAATAACGAGAATTTGAGTGTCAGAGGAAGATCTTATGTTTCTATAAGGGGTGTACAAGTTGCTGAGGTCAAATAGGTCTACAAAATGTAGCAGAGAGAAGAGAGTTTATGTTTGATTCTGGATCAGATGTGTAGCTATTGGAGAGTACCAGCAGGGGTAATGAGTGCTCAATTCTCGATACTCTTGGACATTTTGAAGTTTCGGTAGTAGGTATTGAGACAAACTAGATATAAGATAATTATAACAGACAAGTTTTGAAAGTACTAAGGAACATTCAAGTGTTTTAATGGTATGAGTAGAAAGTTGTGAATGGAGATGATGCGTCTCACCTCAGATATACAGCTCATGACACTTTACTACAACGAAAACTGTCAAGAGTGACACCTAAGTTTTGTATTATGTCTTTGAATTTAACGTTGATGCTGCTGAGACATATTTTTGGAAGTAATGATTAAACGAAGAAAGATTGCGCGAGGTTATCAGAATGTCATCAGTTGTAGCATCATTCATCTGGAGATTGTTACATGATGTCCACGACTTCACACCTGAAATGCCCTTCTCTACACCTCCGATAGTAGCATTGACTTACGTTGGGTGACTGTGATTTGGGTGTCGTCAGCATACATTTGGTTAGACTGTGGATAAGAACTTATGACATTTGAAAGGGGCTGAATGTAGAGGATGAATAGAGAAAGTCTGAGAACATAACCATGTGGACAGCTAAAACAAAGACGAACAAGACTGAAATGTGATGCATCTTCGTTTTTCTTTTGTCCTTTTGGCTGAGTATAGCTCGAACCATAGTAAGGTACCAATTACACGCTGATGACGGTGAAGTAATAAAGCATAGTCTACTGTGTCAAATGCGGCATTTGAGTCAGGTAGGATGAAAACAGCAATCTTTCCACCATCCAAAGCAGAAAGAATGACAATAATTACTTTCAGAAAAAAGCTTCAGTACTGTAACAAATACATTATACATGCAAACATAATGGAGGGCACTTCTCTGCCTACTCAATGACCAATTTAGGGATCAACGCTGTTGTTTCAAGCTAAATGTAACATAGAGTTACGAATTTGGTACCCATGTTTCGCTGATGCATTCGACTCGTATGCCCACATAATGCATAGCTTACTACCACATCTTTAAGGAATCCCAGTCCATTTTCCACTCTACCGGGAAACATGGTCATGATCGCACTCGTTTAGTATATAATTGCAGCTAGCTGAAATGAATACTACTCTATCATTGGTCGACTGAAAATGGCGCACTGTATCTACCGATAACCTGATTTTCAGCAGACCAATATGGAGGTAGTATTTCATTAAATTTGTTCTGCTTATATATTATTCGGGTGTTAGCGTGTGCGTGTGTGTGTGTGTGTAAAATGGGCGAAACTGTTTTGCTGTCGGCCTGCGCACTTTGCTTCAGAATTACTCACCGAAGATGGCATCAAGAAGAGTTAACTGGATTTAAATCATTTATATAAACATATATAAATATGTATGATGTATTTTGCTTTTTAACACAGAGAGCAATATCGATATACATGTTTATTAATGGGTAGTCCAACGTTCATAACACATTTCGCCAAATAGATCGGGAAGACAAGAAAACTGAAGAAAAGGTTTCATGCAGATACTATGCACGGGTTTTAAGATGGGCAAGAGATTCTGGCGATTCATCTGTGCTTGTACTTAAGTACCATAAAATACAACTTAAACACCAGATATCGGGAACTATTTTTCCTACGCTACCTTAAGTTAGTCAAATCATGATGTTAAGCCTCATTTCGCCTGTGACTCTATATCATATTTACCATCACAGCAAGAATAACAGACGTATCCAGATAACGGGACAGTCCCTTCTCAATTATTCCACTGTACGATTTACCAGTCTCTATCTTAAATTCTGCACATGAAGTCACACAATCAATCCACATGATTAGATTTTAATATGGACTACTTGGCTCCAGATAAATTTTTGCGGCTCTGGCATAAGCTCACTAAAACTAAACCATGCCATTATAAAAAAACAGATCTTAGCATGCGTTGGATTATTAATGAAGGGGATTGCACTAAAGTGGCAAATATGTGTACACCAAAGTTAAAAATGTGTTGTTTTTTGTTTGTGTTTGTGGAGGTGGGACATTTTAAATTTTAAACGGCATTCTTGCCAATAAAATTATTTCAACTGAAGATTGTCATGCAGATCTTGGACTATTTAATTTTTTAAAAAGGGACACATTCTCTGTATTTTCACACACCTCTGAAAATGTGACTTCTTCAACTCCTTGGCGTAGATTTTTACTTATATATACAACAAACATAATATAAAAATTCTACATGATAATTTTAATTTAGTTTGTTAATTTGGATGGGAACTATGTGCATGAGGTGACATTACTGCAGTATTTAGACTGAATTGATTTTTATTTAGAATCAAAATTCATACTTATTGAATGTTCCCTATTTGATTGCGTAATCTCTAAGATTGTATATATGTGTTTTCCCATTCTGATGGTAAAGATTATGAAACAGTCGTTCTTGGAAATCAACCACAAATCAAATACAAATGATATCAAGCAAATATATATATATAAAAAACAGATCATTATCGCCCATGATTTGTTAAAATAAAAAAGTCCCCGTTTTGATGGTAACAATGATATGTCCCGGTTTTCTAAGTTTTACAAGTGTGTGTGTGTGTGTGTGTGTGTGTGATTTGTATTTTAAAGTAGCTTTAACAATTGTTCAGTCATATCGCTACCATGTCAACAGTGTGGAAGTTTATAGTGATGTCTAGCTCAAGGGCATCATTCCGCAGACACGTAGCATCACGACCCACTCAGTCACATCATCCCGACACCGAGCCGACCAGTCCTAGCACTAAATTCTTAATGCTGAGCGCCAAGCGAGGTAACTGCAATACCGTTTTTATAAGTCTTTGGTATGACTCGGCCAGGGTTCAAACCCGCATCCAGGTCCGAGGAAGCCTGCTGAATGGGCCCCAAAGAGAAATGCACAACTGACCAAATGACCTTTTAAATGTTCATAAGATGCACGATAACCATCTCTAAGTTGTCATTGAGTCACATCAGTATCGGAGATTCTTCCGAGAATGGTCCTTTAAACGTTCATACGAAGTATATGATTTAAGTGCTATTGGTACTACGAACTGGCTTAACGGGTGGATGGGTGTTGTATAGTCAGATATCACATATAGCAGATAAACAACTCAGTGTTATATCTGATTAACATCTAAATATTCGGGGTCAATCTGTATTAAGGAAAATATATTTATATGAGCTACAACATGCAATTGAATATATATTTTCTTTTAACCGAAATAGATCACAGTATTGAGATACCATTGAATAGTATTGAGATAGTATTGAACTTTTGCATTGAGGTCTAAGCAACGAGTGTTACATTTTTGTAACGAGTATCTTATGTTGTTAACATTGAAAGGTTTATAATGGAATATACACCTGTTTTAATATGAGTTAAAACTTAATGGAACAATTGGACATTGTTCGCCACAAGTTGCTTGAACGTACTTTAGCAGCAGAGAGGCGGAAAAACCTCTAAATGGTTTACACTCCATTTCGCAAAGTAAGCCTTCCTCGAAAATTGCAACTCAACGATTGCTACGTAGTAATACACTGAAATATATGTAAAGAACTTTTTCTGGCATTCGTTACAGCATGCCCCTTACATAGAGGGCTGCGTTGCAAATGGCAGTGAAGAGAGCCAGACAATCAAGGCCCAAAATCCAAGAGGCGGTGAATAGGCCCATAAAGAAGGCACAATTGTCAACGCCAACGGCTGCCACCCCTCAGCCTGGATCATCTAGCGAAGGGGCTGGGATGGACCCCAATCTTCTTAATGTTATAACTGAAGAGGTCTCCGACAGGCTCACCACCCATGTGACACAGGAGATCCATGCCAAATATGATCAGCTGGCAGCTATGCGCAGGCCGTCCATGGAAAATGGTCCACAAACTAGGTTTCAACTTGGACCCTCCGTAGCAATAGAAAACAAACCAGCAACATCCATGGTCTCCAGCGCCATAGTGAAAACCAAGGCTTCACTTACAGGTAGAGCGGTGGATACAGGGAACGTTGTCCAAATCGTTTCTGCCTCCGGTGGGCATTCACAATCAAAATTTGTACGCTCGTCGTTTACTCCGTCAACTCTAATCCCTGATAAAGTTATGGCAAGCAAATGGGCAGACTCATACATAGGTTTTTCTACCCTCATGAATAACTCGCAGGATGCTAGTTTCAAATTTCAGTTAGATACGCACAGTACTGGCCCTGAACTTAGCATTGTTCCAAAAAATAGGAACGTCCAAAGCACAGTAGGCTCGCTGCATGTTTAAAACACCTGGGTAGGGGGATTTTATGGCAAAAACAGACACATCAAATGCTTCCATATTCTTCATATTTGTCCCATGCAATATCATTGTTTTGGCTTTTTGTGGTGGGACATGTATTGTTTTGACAAATGATTACCAATGGGTTGTAGTTCCAGCTGCAAGATATTTGAGACCTTTTGCAATTATCTTAGTAGTAAGGTGGGACGGTCTAGGGACTAGGGGAGTTCCATGTTAAAAAGGCAATATCCACTCTGGGGACTACGTCAATTTAACATGGGAAGCAATATCCACTCTGGGGACTATATAAATTTAACATGGGGAAAAAAGGCATCCACTCTGGGGACAAGGGAATTTAACATGGGAGAAAAGAAACATCCATTCTAGGGACAAAGGCAATTGAAACATGGGAGAAAAAATATCCATTCTAGGGACAAAGGCAATTGAACATGGGATTTTTTATTTTTTTAAAACTTAAAAAAATAAAAAATAAAAAAGGGGTAGGCAATGGAAAGTCAATCTCTTTTCGAGAGACGTGGGTGGCCCTGAAAAGGGCCTTTGGATTTATGTTAATATGCCCTTAACATAAAGGGCATCTGCGGCATCTTCTTGTCCTCAAGCTGCGTCTTAGTGTAGGGCCATAAATCAGAGTCCTCTTGAGGCAACCTTGTCTTTCCACATAGATTCTTCGTATCCACAGACAACTGTCCACTTGGATCGGACATTCATGAGCATGTCCGTCCTAAACATCATTGAAGACACAAGGGTGGATGATTCGACTGTGGTCCACATCTTGAGGCGACAAGAATAGGTGAATCAATGCAGTGAACTGCGCTTATTTATAAGTAGAGGAAGGATTGAAACGGATTGAGTTCATTGACCAATCCAAACACGCCTTACAAAATTCATTCAGTCCGCATCCAATCCGAAGAGAACAGTCTGTGACGTCAGGTGGTCTATATAGATTCGCTAGCGCCTGTGTGCAGTCAATCTATGCGACAGTGATTCAACATGACGGAAACTCAGAAAACGATTTATTGGGGTGCACCAGCAGTGGAGACCGCCCAAGGGAACCCGGACTTACTTTCAGAAGAGGTAAATTGGGATTTTGTGGATTTTCTTACCTCGCAAGAATTTGTTCCGGAACCTTCGTCACCTTCATTACCGCAATTGGAGAATTTTAGACAGAGACAGAAAGAAGAATTGGAGAAATTTATACAACGACAAAAGGAAGCGGAACAAGCTTTTCTCCTACAGCAACAGCAGCAAGAAGAAGAGGTAAGAAAAAAAACAACAAGAAGAAGAAGCAGCAGCAAAGAAACAAGAGGGTGAAAATCAAACGGTCACGGTACTGTTGGACATTTTAGCGGAGTTAAGAAGTCTGAAACAAATGTATCAGACTTCTTTATTACGACCGAAGAGAATACGACCTTCCCGAGCTAAACACGCCAACCCTGTGACTAAGCCTACCGTACCACCCTTAGTGATTTCAACCCAATCATCATCAACAGTACACAGTCCAGAAGTAGGCCCTGGCCGTGGCAAAGGCTTAAGGCAGTTAAAGTTGATTGCTTAAACTCACCCCCACACCAAAAACCAAAGGCCCTTTTCAGGGCCACCCACGTCTCTCGAAAAGAGATAGACTTTCAATTGCCAATAACTCAAAAATCAACAAAAAAAAAACCATTTTACCCCTATAGTACGTGTATATGAGTGCGTGAGTGTAGCTTCTTATTTAAAATCAAAACTCAAAGACACTTACCTAATATAATTAATGTATTCTTTTATCAATAGTTACAATCCAATTCACAATTCACAACAGAGCACTTTAAAAAGTTCTTACACTCCTTCTGTCTCATTGTTTAGTCTCTATGTTTTTTAAATTTCTTCACCGTCACAGTCTTTTCCTCCTCTTCCTCTTCACTTTCTTTCCTTCTTCTTTTCTTCTCCTGTTTCTTTTTCTTTACCTGGCTGCTTTCTTCCTCTGAAGAATCCATCTCTTCCTCTGAAGAATCCCTCTCTTCTTCCGAAGAATCCCTCTTTTCTTCTGACTCCTCTTGTTTCTTTTTTGGGCAATCTGGAGACCAATGTCCTTTCTCTTGCAATAATAACAGGTATCTTGACTTTTGTCTTTTCTAGCCCCTTTTTTTCTTTTTTGACGGTCTGGACACTCTGAAGACCAATGCCCTTTCTTCTGACAGATATAGCAAGTATCTTCACTTTTATCTCGAAAGGAAGGAGAGTAGTCCGTCGGCTGGTCTGAAGAGAATTTTCTAATGACCCCTCACAAAGCTCTGATGAAACGTTCGATTTGGCTAGTCTCTTTCATCGTTGTGCTCGGTTAGAGAGTGAAATGAATAGTGAAAGGACAAGACATACACCCTTTTATATATGCTAGTCTGCCATGACTATAAATTAGCCCATGGTGTTTAAACTTTAGTCATTTGACGTTTTTCACTCAAGATGAAACGATCCTATTCATTCAAGAAGAAAGAAGAAGAAAGTAAGAGGCAGAAACGTGATCTATTGCCTCGTACCAGGGATGAAGTCTTGGCACAAATTCATGCCAGTGATTTTGAAGAGGACATAAGTGAACCACAATCCGAACGCTCTAAACAAAGTTCACCACCCTTAGTCAACCCTGAAAAGTACTATTTTATTCGAGAGACGAAAAAGCGCTCCTCTAGAAAATTTAGAACCAAGGCTTACAAATACACGGTGAAGTTTAAAGATTTCAAGGCTAAAGTACCGTTAGAGAAAGCAGAAGGGTTCATCACTGGGGTGTGGGATTCTTTGCTCACCGCACTCAAGCGACAATGTCAACCCAAAGAAGACGATCGCTTGAGACTTTCCATACAACACGACGGTTTGAAATCCCTTGTTTGGATCGAGTTTAGCACCCCTGCAGAATTGACTGCTTCCAAAGTCATGGACAAGATTCAACACGTGCAACAATCTAATGACCAGTTTGACATCACCGATGGAAAAGCCACACTCGACATGACCCACGTCTCTCCTCCTCAAGGGACCGGACAATGCAATAAGGTGTTACTGGTGAACGACCAAAACGAGCCTCGTCCAAATTGACAACCCTCAAGACCAGATGTGTTTAGCCAGGGCTATCGTGGTGGGACGAACCTATGCCAACAAGAACGACACGGTAGAATGGAAAAGAGCCTGGGAGAACATTCGAAAATCGAACCGAGCCAAACAACGAAGTGAAGCAGAACTCCTGTTACAACAAGCTGACCTGTCCAAAGACACACCCTGCGGTATTCCTGAAATGCAAACATTGCAAGATGTCCTAGCTCCATTCTACACCTTGAAAGTGCACCCTCAAGAAGTGCGCGGGCCTCTGTTGTTTCGAGGCCAAGACTTTAAGGATGGAAAATACATTCACCTTTATCATCACGATGACCATTTCGATACCATTACCACTATCACCGGATTCCTGGGATACAAATATTACTGTGAGAAATGTGACTATGGTTATAATAATCGAGAGCAACACAAACATTGCGGATGGAAATGCTCAGGATGTTTGGCCTCTCCACCCTGTCTGAGCAAAGGACAAGAAAGAGTACATTATCCTGCTTGTCTGCGCACGTTTGTCAGCCCTGCCTGTTACCAACAACATCTGAAGACGCAAGGTTCACAGCAGAAATGTGTTTGTCAACTGCTGAGATTGTGCCCTACGTGTGGATAAGGCCTACGTACCAATAATGCCAAGACACACGTATGTTCAGGAAAGAAAAAATGTCACATTTGTCACCACATCGTGGACTTGGAACACGAATGCTACGTGCAAAAATACCAGCCCCTACCAGAGAAAGGGGACGGTCACAAGAAGAAAGGCAATTTCATCTTTTTTTATTTCGAATGCATGCAAGAGACCGGTATTCACATTCCTAATTTCTGCGTGGCTCATCGAGCGTGCGAGAAGTGCATTCAAGAACCTATCTTCAGTCATTGCCCTCACTGCAGCAAGGTTCCTGGAGGACGTGAAAAAATCTTTCGAGGACCGAACACGCTAGCCGATTTTGCCCAATGGGTCTTAGACCCCATCGACAAGAGGTGGAACCAAGAGGACATCGAATGTTACGGAGATTGTCATCGTCATGCCACAGTGATGGCTCACAATTTCTCCGGATATGATGGACAGTTTCTTTTGAGATACTATACGGAACAAGGCACCGAACGTCCTAGAGTGACTTTGAACGGAGCCAAAATCATTTTCATGCAAGTGGGACAAGTACAGTTTAAAGATTCGATGAGCTATTTGACCATGCCTTTGAGTCGAATGCCTAAAACGTTTGGAATGACAGAAATGGCTAAAGGGTACTTTCCACACTTTTTCAATACGGAAGCCAATCAACACGCCGTTCTACCCCATTTACCTGAGACTCATTATTACGACCCCGACAACATGAGTACCGAACAACGAGAAGCTTTCTACACTTGGTACCAGGCTCACGCCTCGGACCCTTTCGACTCTCAGGAAGAAATGCTAAAGTATTGTCGTTCCGACGTGGACATTTTACGGCGTTGCTGTGGAAAATTTCGAGAACTGTTCATGGAACACGGAGGGATCAATCGTTGGAAAGAAGCTTGCACCATTGCCAAAGCGTGTTCCTTAGTGTACAGGCAACGATTCATGCCTGAAAACACCGTGGCTGTCATCAGTCCTCAAACGACCCACTATGTCAAACGTCAATACCCGGTCAAAGCCCTACGCTGGTTACATTACTTGTGCGACAAGGAAGACAAATGGATTCAGCATGCCCACAACGGAGGAGGCGAAAAGACCATCGGAACGCATTCGGTCGATGGCTGGGACTTAGAAAACCACAAGATCGTGTACGAGTTTAACGGTTGCTTATTTCACGGATGTCCCGTCTGTTACCCTGACCGCGACACTAAAAATCAGTTTTTACAAAGAACCATGGAAGACTTGTACCAGGACACTTGTCAGCGACGCCTAAAGTTAGAACAGGAAGGATACCAAGTGGTGGAAATGTGGGAACACGAGTACGATCACCGTTTGAAAACCGATCCCGAGTTTAAGCGCCTCGTAGAAAGTTACCAGTTCATGGACCCCCTGAACCCGAGGGATAGTTTGTACGTTGGAAGGACCAATGCCACCTGTTTGCTGTACCAAGCCGACGAAGAGAAAGGAGAAGAAATCAAATACTTCGACGTGTGCTTGCTGTATCCCTACGTGTGCAAATATTGTCGCTTTCCTGCAGGGCACCCACAATTGTTCACGGAACACATCGACCTGAAAAACATTCGACAATACGAAGGTCTGATCAAGTGTAAAGTTTTGCCTCTCACGGAATTGTACCATCCCGTGTTACCTCACCATTGCCAAGGCAAACTGATGTTTCCTTTGTGCAGTACTTGTGCCGAAACGTGCAACCAAGATCAACCTTGCCAGCACACCCAGGAAGAACGCGCCTTGACGGGAACCTGGGTCAGCGTAGAATTGTTTAAAGCTCTGGACATGGGATACCAACTGTTAGAAGTGTACGAAATTTGTCACTTTCCCAAGACACAACAATACCACAAGGGTGACCCCACGCAGAAAGGCATTTTCACCGACAACGTGGATGCCTTTTTGAAACTGAAGCAACAAGCCAGCGGCTATCCTTCCTGGTGTCACACTCCCGAAGACCAAATAAAATTCAAAGAGAAATACTATGAACAAGAAGGCATCTCTTTAGACCACATCGAGAAAAACGAAGGCAGGCGATCGTTTGCCAAAGTGATGTTAAATTGCTTGTGGGGTAAAATGGCACAACGTCTGTGTTTACCCAAGACGGAATATTTGACAGAACCTTCCCGCTACTTCCAGATGATTCACGACAAAACCAAATACATGAAACACGTGGACGTCGTTCGCGAGGATTTGATCTTGGTCAATTACGAAGAAGATCTGGTCTTTGTACAAGACGACCCTTTTTGGAAATGTCATCATTGCGGCTTACGTGACAGCTCATGCTCGCTTAAAATTGTACGAAGCTTTAGAACTGTTAGGGTAACGCGTCCTGTACTTTGACACGGACAGTTGCATTTACATCCATCACCCGAGTCAACAGCACCCTGACATCGAAGGAGACCGTTTAGGAGCCTGGACAAGACGAGCATCCCGACGACAAGATTCTAAGTTTCGTCAGTGGTGGTCCCAAAAATTACGGTTACGAATACCGGGACAAACAAGGAGAAGTGCACACGCAGTGCAAAGTGAAAGGATTGACTCTGAATTATCGTACCAGTCGAGTGGTCAACTTTGGGGTACTGAAAGAAGCCTTGTAGTCTGGAAAAGATCAACACTTTAAAGTGACCACCTATCAACCGAACAAGATTGTACGTTTACCCACTCACCACATCGTCAGTCGACCCTTGGAAAAAGTCTATCAAATCGTGTAGCAGAAGCGAGTGCGACTTCCCAATCATTTCACCTTACCGTATGGACACGTCGGTATTGGTCTGTATATAAAAAGGAACCCTAGGCAAGATCGATAGTTCATTATGCCTACCAAGACCAAGCGAACAAGATGAATACTTTCAGAAAAACACAAAACAAGTTTAGACAGGCACAATGCAAGTGTGGGGCTTCGGAAGTGGAATGCGATTGTGAGCCTTGCGATGGGTACGATGCTGTACGTTGTGACATTAGCGATGCCGTAAAGCATCATGGGAACTTTGTTCTCACTACCCCTATCATGGAAAGGGATGCTGTGCTTGCCAAACCTGAGGGATGCGAAAGCGATGCTGCTCGTCCTCTTGGACATTTTACTGGGTTTCGTTTTAAAGGTGGATGTTCACCTTCACGTCTACCGCCCAACAGATGTCATCCAGCTCTGAGCAAACTCCTGTCCATGTCATCCAACCCTCATCGAAACGAACCTGTGAAATACGAATATTCGTTTCCTGTGCGTTTGTCGGAATACTGCGACTTTGAAAATCGTCTTCAATCGTTCAAAGGAAAATGGCCTAAGTATCTGGGAGGCCCGACCCCCAAAGAATTAGCCAGAGCCGGATTTTTTTACTTGGGCGAAGGAGATAAAGTCAAGTGCTTCAGTTGCGGTGTGTCACTTCACCACTGGGAACCGCAAGATTCGGCCTACGTAGAACATGCTCGATGGTCACCGAATTGTCATTACTTACCCTTAGTGGGACCGAGACATTAAAGTAACTTACCATGTCGTTGACGAAGAAGAAACCAGTTTGGCTAGGAGTCAAATGGTGGACATCAACGAGACCAGTATTTAAACTTCATTTCAAAAACGATATTGAATCATTACTTAAAGAACTGCAAGAGAAGATTTACAAGGAAGTTTGGCAGGGACTTGCCAGAGTGAAATCTCAATGGGTGACTGTATAAAGTTTGTGCCGCGAAATTCACAAGAGGAAAGTGAAAAAAGTCAACCAGTGTGTTAGATTTCTTTGGGTCAAGTGTGCATTCGTCCTATTGTATTACTCTAGACCGTTTACATCAAAAGAGTTCAGTGACATTCTTGGACGTTACCCTGAATGGCAGCGGTCAGAAATTACTCACTATGTGGATTATTTTTGCTCTAGGAGAAGATTGTGAATTGTACGGACTGACCTATTCATGGATACTTTACAAAAGAACACTCGTGCTTTGCCTGTGGAGTTGAGAGAACGCATTTACCGAGAACTGATCAAAATACAAGTGAAACGCAAACGCAAAGTTATTCATCCGTTTTTAAATTATGCTCTGTTCCAAAGTATAAGAAGACTGATTATGAGTGGATATTACATCAGTCACATAGGTAAACGAGGCTATTGGCCACCACCCAGTGATTCCAAAAACAGCGTATATACTTATGGATACTTTACAAGAGAACACTTTGGGCTTGCCTGAGGAGTTGAGAGAACGCATTTACCGAGAGCTGGTCAAAATACAAGTCAAACGTAAAGAACAGTTGCATCCGTTACGTCACCAGATCTTTAACCACTGGTACCTGAATGGTATAAGAGGACTGATTCGTCAGAAATTGTTTCAGTGGTCAGACCTTGTTGAACACTTTCAGTTAGTGAGTGAATTAAACGTTCGTAATTTTGGTTACTTCGAGATTCACCTACTGCAAGGTATTGAGGAAGACGAGTTAAAGGATTACCAACATATTTTACGTGGAATCTGCATAGCGGAAGACGAAACATCTAGACAAACTCTGACGTTTCGGTTACAGTATGCAAGATTTAGATTCCCTACTGGAGAACGAAGATGTCTAGTTAGAAATTACCTTTATTGCTTCCGAAACAAAGAGAATATAAAATCAGGCTGCCATGCCACGGATTATGTCACATGTTATTGAACAGATTCCGTTGAAGGAACTCAATGACCATATTCAAACCATGGATCATTACCATCGATCATTACAAGAACTGTATCCATTCAATTTGGGTCGAAAAGTAGTGTGTGTCTTAGTGACTTGTTTTCTGGGATTTCTTTGTGGACTCTTTACGAACAGTACTTACCACCCCAATGGCCTTAAATGGTCACGAAAGACTCCTTTTGCTCAAAGCCTTGCGTTTTCATCTGGATACTTCTCGACCTCTACGGGAAAAAAAGATTCGTCAACTTTTACCCACCCAAGACGTGTATGACGATGTTTGTGTAGCTTGTGACTTACACCCCCATTGGACAGATGTCCGTGCCTGGAAAGAATGGGATTTTGAGGCTTGGACCCAAGAAGTGGCCCAGTATGCACGAGAGTTGTTCAAGGAAAAAAGTTACTTTTCAACCAGTGTTAGTGACGGTGCCAGAAGAACCCGTCACCCAGGACGGGACTGTCGTGGACAGGCCTGAAAGACCCTTTCGGGAGGACACTTGTGTGACCTTACCCTCTATAGAACTGGTCAGAACATTACCCAAAACATGTTGTACAGACACTTGTGTTTATTCCACGTTGATGGTTATCATGTGTATTTTATCCTTGTACTTAAGCCTTTGGCGTTTATGTATTTTTGTCTTTCGTATTCATGTTTCAAACATTCAATAAACGTGTCCTGAAATAAAGTATATAAACTCTTGTCTTGTTTGTTTTCGTGTCACAAGTGACATTCCTAACACTATGGCTACCTCTGCTGTCTCTGCTCCCTCTTCCTGTACTGTCAAAGTCATCGACGAACACTTAGATCGTGCCAGTTGGGAGGCTTTGTATCTTCGTCATCCCTTTAACATGCTCATTGCTGGACCTAGCGGTTCAGCAAAACCGATTTCGTCAAACGTTTGATCGAACATAAACATCATTTGATCGATCGGCCACCTCAACGGATCGTGTGGTGTTACAAAGAGTGGCAATCGGCGTACAACCTCTTGCGAGAAAGTCAAGGCGATTCCATCGTGTTTGTGGAAGGCATTCCTAAAGAAGACGACGGCATCGTCTCTGACTCCCGTCAAACCCATTTGGTCATTTTCGACGACACCTTAGGAGAAGACGAAGAAGAAATTAAACTGTGGTTCACGCGCAAAGGGCATCACCGTAATGCCAGTGTCGTTTACATCACCCAAAATTTGTTTCAACAAAGTAAAGCCCATCGCACCATCAGTCTCAATGCGCATTACGTGGTCTTGTTTAAAAGCCCTCGAGATAAATCGCAAGTACAAGTCTTAGCCAAACAGTTAGGAACACCTTGGCTGACTCAGGCGTACGACGATGCCACTCAAACGCCACACGCCTATTTACTCGTCGATTTGAAACCTACGACCCCCGATGATTTGCGATTTCGTACCCACTTGTTTCACCACTGGTGCCAAGACGGAGGGCCTGTCCTGTACACGTCTCCGTCCTCGACTTAATTTCACTTCACAAAAAAAATCTATAAAAACCTCAGACCCTTTTCGTCTGTCTCACACAACGTCAACATGACGTCCCTTCAGTAGCATCTTCCCGTTAAATTGATTCGTGCCTTGTATGGCATCAGTCGAGAAAAAATCCACAAATACGAGCTCGTGTCTTAGAAGCTAGTCTCAAAGAAGTCTTACGATGGTTAACGGTGACGGCACGTCAATTACTCCAAGGAATCATACAGATTCCTCATCAAACCAAACGCTTTTTTGATCGAAACAAAGTCGCTTTGATCCAACTGGCCGATCCCCGCATCGACACCCAAACCAAAAAACAAATCATTTTGAAACCTGGAGGGAGCGGTACTCTAGGAGGGGTCGCTCTCTCTTAAGATGGGATCCTAATGCCCCCAAAGTTCTCCCCAAGAAAAAAGTCAAACGAACTTCCAAGAAGAAGAAAAAGACCAGGTCCCCAAGGAGAACTTCTCCAGTGGCGGGACCCTCCTCTTACCAGACACCACCCCGGAAAAAGAAAAGAAGCCCCCAGAAAAAGAAACAGAGAGAAAGTCCCCAGAAAAAGAAAAGTCCACAGAAGAAAACTAGTCGCAAGAGAGGCATTTCGGCCAGGACGCAACCTTACACTCGCAAACCACGACCTGCCACGACGGTGACTGCGTCTCCGGCAGCCTCACGTTCATCCACTTTTCCGTTGATGAGACCAAGAACTGAAGAGTACTTGGAGACGTTGATCACACCAAGAACGTCTCCGTTGATGACCCAAGAACTTCCCCAGTGGCAGGACCCTCCAATTTAGTGGCAGTGGCTGCTGCTCACAAAGTACCTTCTCCCAAAATCAAAGTCCAAGAAAGATCGGGCATGTTACAAAGTTTACTGGATTTGTCCAAGCAAGAACTGGCTCGATTTAGTCCGTTACGTACCCCTGCACGACGTGTCATGCCTGTCCTGAAGTTGATACGACGTAAAGACAATCAGTGGCGACGCGTTCCAGTATAAAAACGGTGTGTGACCAAGTAGGGTATCAGTGTTTTTGGTGCTCCTGAAGATGTCACCCTCAAGAAAACATCCCTCTTCTAAACAACCCCAAGGAAAGGAAAGGAAAGGACTGCCTCCTCGTTTAGTCAAACATGGGGACATGTTATCTGTCCTGTCCAAAGCTTCTCCACCCCTACCAAAAAAAAACTCATTCAATCTGCCTCCAAAGAGGTCATCGTTACCGTGTGCGAATGTTGTTTGAACGTCTTGAAAGGCACGATCCCTTTGTCCAAACACCAGAGACAATGCTTAGGCAAACATCGTCACGTTCTTCGCCAAATGGTTCAAAAGAAAATTCCCATTCGTCAAAAGAAGAAGATGTTGGTCCAACGTGGAGGTATTTTACCCCTCTTGTTAGGCCCATTGCTGAATGGAGTCTTGGGAACCATGTTGGGAGGACTGGTGGGAGCAAGATAAAAAGTCCCACCCAAAGTAGCATCACCGAAGAGTGGGTGACTTATTAACACGCAAACAAACACAAAAATGGAAAAAGTCTTAGCCAGCATTTACTACGATCCCTCCCATCCTGCAGGTTACGCAGGAGTTCAAAAATTGTATCGTGCTGCCAAAATGCGACTGAAAAGTCTCCGTTTACCTCAAGTGCAACGATGGTTACAAGAACAAGCTGCCTACACTTTACACAAACCCATTCGACGCAAGTTTGCCAGAAGTCGCACCCGAGTGGAAGGCATCGATCATCAATGGCAAGCCGATTTATCCGATGTCTCTCATTTGGCCAGCTACAATCGTGGTTACAAATATTTGTTTTGTGTCATCGACGTCTTTTCCAAATTTGCCTGGGTCGTGCCCTTGATTTCCAAATCCAGCAAAGAGTTAGTGCGAGCCCTGCAACGGGTGTTGAAACAAAGCGGTCGTCACCCTCTTCGATGGCAAACGGACAAAGGCACCGAATTTCTGAACCAAGCTTTCCAAAAAGAATTAAAGAAACGTGACATTCTTCTTTTTACCACCGAGAATCCCGAAGCCAATGCCAGCGTCGTGGAACGTTTTCAACGCACTTTGAAAGAACGCATGTGGAAATATTTTACGCATCACCACACTCTGAAGTACATCGACATCTTACCGCACCTGGTGCAAGCGTACAACCAATCTTACCATCGAAGCATCGGACGTGCCCCGCAAGAAGTGACCCGACAACGAAGTGCTGGTGTTTGAGCGCCTGTTTGGTACGTCCCCGACGAGGGCTGTCCCCAAGAAAAGTGGAGAGTTGACCGTAGGAGATTGGGTGCGCATTGGCAAAATCAAACGCACTTTCGACAAAGGTTACTTACCTAACTGGACGACCGAATTGTTTCGTGTCACTGGACGAGTGCATGGCCGTCATCCTGCCGTCTATAAATTGGAAGACATGAACGGAGAAGTGCTCAAAGGAACGTTTTATTTGCCCGAGTTACAACGTTTCACCAAAAAAGAAGACGACGTGTACGACATCGAAAGCATTCTCGAACGCAGAACCCGTAAAGTGGGCAAACGACGTGTCAAAGAAGTCAAAGTACGTTGGAAAGGATATCCACCCAGTTTTGTTTCTTGGATCGACGCTTCGCAAGTCATCGACTATAAAAAGAAGTGACCATCATGCCCTTTCACACAGACGCAGCTACGTCGACCACTCCTTCATCCAGTTCTTCTCTGCAAGATTTACAAAAACAACCTTTGTGAGTGTGGTGCGGAGACCGTGTGCCTAAAACGCAAATCGTCTTTTTCTGCCAAATCTTCGTGGTGTATTGTGTCATCGGGGCATTGGTGAGCACCATTACCTCCAGGTTTAATGTCGTGTTTCTGAAAGCTTTGGAAAGTGTCAAAAAAGTGTCAGTATGGAATACCACAAAGCAGCTCGTCGCTTCTTGATGAAATTTGACGGGAGTAAAATCGTGTCCATTTTATTTTGTCCTGAATTGTTTGACATGTTGGGCGGAGACATGGACACGAGAATGGCCATGATCAAGAAAAACGAATTACCAATCGTTTACGACAACGAGTCATTTAGCAAGTTATTTCGTGCCCCGGTAGAACTGAACCAAGGACTGAATTTGATGTTTGTGTATTCCGATGTGGTGGAGTATAACGTGGTGGGACACACCTCTGTACCGTTACTGCGTGTCATTCCTTTCAAAGTGGATTCTGCCACGAACGCTGACGAGGAAGGTGGAAACACTTACCACGTTCACCGCGAATTTGTACATCCTCACTATTTGCCCGTCAGCAAGTCTTATTTGGACACGGTCAACATTGCTATAAAAGGAGATCTGGGACAAAATATTCCATTCACCAAAGGAAAAGTCACGGTGAAACTCCATTTCGAAAACGGTTCTCTCACGATTCATAAGTCATGTATCCAGTGTACCGAGGGGTTGCTCGACAGCGAGGACACGGTTTAGGATATATGCTGAAATCGGCCTTTCATTCGGTGGCCCCAGTCTTGAAACTGATGGTGACACGCGGATTGCACGCCTTGAAAGATGCGGCACTGACACAAGGCAAAGAATTTCTCCAAAATGTCATCATCGACAAACAAAACCCTAAAGAAGCTTTGATGAGGGCAGGTAAAAATGTCTTTCTGCAAACGGGCAAAGATCTTTTGGGCCGACGATACACACCTATAAATGCCCTGCACGCTACCGAGTCAGGCATTCAGCTAGGAATGGTGAAGGTTTTCACTTCTACGCGTCGGATCGGATACTTGGCGGTCGTTCTGTTCAACGTCTGACTGATGTCGTTTCCCACTTTAGGTAACACTTCCACGCGTCGTACGTAGAGCCTGGCTTCCTCGATGACAGTATTGCAAGCAGTAGTACCTATCAAACAGCAAGCTCTATTTGCTGTATTTCTGTTTAATAATAAATATGGCGGTTGCAGCCTCAAAAATATCTGTATTATATGCTATGTCTCATTGTTCAATTTCTTAGAACGTTTAAGCTATAGACTTTGTCCACATAGTTATTTTATGCTGTAAATACATAGCAAATATTTGGTTCACTCAGATCATTTATGTTCAGTACAAAGTCACGAAAGTGGCCAGCATCAAACACAACGTTTGTCTTTGTTTTAATTATGTACCCATATACTTTGACTTTGTAATATTTGCACGACTGACCTATGGTATTCTGTCATTTCACCTTCTATCTTCCTCTTGACTCTATCGATGTCGGAAAGAGTAGGCTGGTGCAGGTACATTTCATTTTACAATATCGTCAAACAAATTAATAATACGAACCATAGTTCTCATTCACTTTCGATCTGAAAATGAATTGCACCCCTCTCTACATGTGCATGAACACATCACATAAATTATTTACACTACATTTAGCAAAGTAAGCCTTCCTCGAAAATCGCAAAATAACAACAACAAAAAAGTCGCGATTGTCTCAGTACCTGGTATGAGACAACCCTGTCAACGAACTTAATAAACTCTAATAGACTTATCCAGCCTATCGCTGATAAGATTTTCTGATTGCGAAAAATCGAAGGAAAAGTCAGCGATCGCGTCGGTACCAAGTTTGAGGCGGCGCCTCTCTGCTGCAAAAAAAAAAAAAAAAAGAAAAACATTATTATATCAATAATGGCAAACATCGGAGAATCATATATCATTAGGTTAGTTCGAGAGCGACTAGAGACAATACATAAATATCTTCCCGTCCGTGATTCTGTCAGACAAAAATTACAAGTGCGTCAAGAATATCAGGTTGAATTTAGAGAAGGTACAGAACAATTATTTAAATCAATTGTTGAACCAACCAAGGAGATTTATGCAGCTGCAACAGCATCACATAAGGTTATCGAAACATTACCGAAACAAATCAGCGAAGCTATGGAGTCTGCCGATGAAACACGTGCTGAAATCGGGGATGTTAAAAATATTGTCGAGGATTTATCTAGACCAGAATTAATAACTAGAAATTTTACTCAGCATGGTTATACGCAAGTTATAGCCGATCCTGTTGGTGTTGCTGTAAGTGGGTATCAACTAAGGCATCAGCGTCCAAAGCCAGAATTTTATAACACTCCAGACCACGAGTGGACTGCTAAAGTATTTCGTGAGTACAAGGGTATTTCACAAATCAGTAAAAAAAATATAAGCGCGAATATGATGATTTGTTGATAAAGTTAATTAAATGAAACAAGCTGCTATAACGCCTGGAAAACAACGATGGCGATCGCGGAGACAACCATCACCTGACCCGCGTGTAACGGAAAGTGGTTTTACTGGAGGTTGTCTTATTGACTCTTCTAACACTATCCTCGAGGATGTGCAACGCTTAGAAATTCTCATAGGAGGGTTACGTGCTGGAAATAAGTCTCCGGAAATAATTAATGAAGCTACTAATATTTGTCAACGACTATTTCAAAATAAAATCATGGGTGCTGATGTTTATCGGGAGCTTGTTAATGAAATCGTGGATGCTGATGTTTATCGGGAGCTTGTTAATGAAATCGTGGATGAATACTATATTGACTAATTGTTAGACTAATAATTACCAAATACGATGATAATACACGACTCTCAAAGCAAAGTCCGAATGATTAGAGTAATAAACTCACGATATCCTGTTAACACAACATATTACGGGGATGGATTTTGGTAATGTTGTTCAAGGATTGTTTACAAGGATAGCATCAAAAATAGGTCGAATTTCAAAACAATTATCAATGAAAGCCATGGATATTGTTCGTAAAAAAGCTCCTCGTGTAATAAGTGATACTGCTGGTATGGCTCTCTCGGCGATCAAAGACAGATTAGTACGATTAATACGCAGACCACCGCAGCCAGTAAATTTATCGAGTACTGAAGTTATGCCGGTAAATATCAGTAAAATAATAAATCAAGCAGCAACTCGGAAATTAGCAGTATTTTCCAACGAAGAAATATAAAAAATATAGCTTCGAGTTTGATGGCATGAAGTTGTCTTCGTATTAAACCATGGTAATTATTTTAAAAAATGTTTAAGCGTATATCTGATACAGCATTTGAGATGGACGCACCAGTCAGAAAAGATCAGTCTGTGCGCGATTATCAACATTACTCTTATGCCAAGCGCGCACCTGGCAAGCAGGGAAAAATTGACTTACAAATTTATGATACAAGTAGATAGTTTTTGCCTTGTGAAGTATACATTGAAATTACTGGACAGATAAAAAGACAGATAATACTAATTACGTACTTGATGATAAAATTGGTTTTGTTAGCAATGGTGTAATGACATTATTTAGCAAAGCTACATACTCTATTGATGAAAAGGAGATTGAATCATGTCTTGAAGATGTCGATGTCTCAGCAACAATTCTTGGTCTTGTAAGATATTCCGATGACTACACAAGATCGTCTGGTCTCGCGTTAATGTTTGCAAAGGACACATCTGATTATCCAGATCATAAAAATGTGACCATGGTTAATGTAAGAAACGCAGCTGGAGATGGACCGACACCTGTAGTAGCATCAATGAATCATAATTATAACTTAGGTTTTACAGCGTGTAAAACAATGCTAAAAGGTGATGAGAGAAAGTTTTCATGCACGATTCCATTGTCTCATATTTTTGGATTTTACAGAGATGTCCGAAAGGATATATTTGGTGCCAGGCATGAAGCATCACTTGTTAGAAAAAGTACTAGCGATGATGCAATATGGCGAGATCCAGCATTAGACCCAGGCAAAGTAGTACTAACAAAACTAAAATTATGGATGCCAACATTGACTCCATCGATTGATGTAGAACGGCGATTACTTGCTTTTATGGAACAAGGTGGTAAATCAGCATTATCATGGTTGTCAATGAGTACAGATAGCGTCGTAGCTAACACTCCAGAGTTTATGTGGCGATTAACAACACAACGAGGAATTTCAGCTCCACGACATATATTTATTGCAATTCAGCAAGCTAACAGAAGAAATAATCAAGAAAATTTTTAATGGCATTTGACACATTTGGACCTACTAATGTATCCGTGAGGATAAACAGACATCAAGAACCATCTGAAGATATAACAGTAGCTTTTGCAGATAATGATATTTCACGTTCATATTATCGATTGATGTTTTACTTCGGGCGTCAAAATATTGACACTGGGTTACAGATATCTCCATTTGATTTTATAAATTTGCATCCGATCTATTACTTTTCGTTGGAACATCTTGATTTAGTTAGGCAAACTATCGTTGATGTAACCTTTCGAGCTAATTTAACTGCTATTCCAGCAGCGGTAGCTGGTCCGCCTGCTATTTCTGCTGGTGGTACAGCAATCGTGGTTGTACTCAGTGATAAAGCAATGTTACTTGAAGGTGTTGGTGGACGAATGCAAATTGTTAATGCGCCAGTGGAAACTATGTAGACAATTAGACCAACCGCGTTAATTATCAAAATGTCATACAGTCACGTTAATGTCACTCTGGCTCCCGGTCAAGTGAAAAAATTACAATCAAAAAGAGTGAGCGCATGCGGGAAAAAATAACATTGAAGCGAGATCAAATTACTAGTGGTGGTCCAAACAAGTTATCGTTGACTAAAACTCAACTAAAACATTTCAATAAAGCGCGAGAAGCAAAAACCGGAGTTCAACTTGATTTCGCTCCAGATGCCATCAAAAACATAATTAAAACCGGTGGTATATTTCCACTTCTCGCAGCAGTACCAGCATTAATTGCCGCTGCTGCATCAACTTTCGCAAAAGCAGCCGTGTTAGGTGCTGTTGGAACCGCTGCTGGAATGGCATTAAAGAAAGCAACTGGGATAGGTTATAAAAAAGGGATCGGCTCTAAGACTACCAGGAACTCCACCCTCATGGTACGGAAAGGGTCTAAGACTACCAGGAACTCCACCACTGTTGTCAAAGTTTGATTTACTTTATGCTGTTAAAAAACTCAAAATAAAAATATTTTGAGGTGTTTTTATGCGAGATCAGTTATCACAAAAACCAAACAGCGTTGAAACAGGAATTATTAATCTTGATAACAGCGATGGTCCAGGAACCGAGATGAAGTTGTTGTTTTTCAAGACCGATATGGTGTGTTAAAAACCAGCAATATCAAATGGAATGGCATAGTTAGACGAGTACTCGGTGCGGTCACAGATAACATCCTTGTGTTTACTGACAGCGGAAAAATCAAGTATATCATTTACAACCATCAGAGATGAAATAAAAAAGTGTTGCTAATCGTTTAAAATCAACTAGCGATACAATGACAGGTGAACTCACCATGAACGGAAATAAAATAGTAGCCGTAACAGATCCAACATCTGATGAAGATGCCGCAACAACAAAAAATATGTTGACGTTAACTAGAGCACCGTTGATGGTAAATTATCCACGTTGCGGGCTGAGTATGACGTTCACGTAAAAATGTTTACAAATTTCCTCAGAAACTGTAGATAAATTAATGAAACCGCAGAGGAATTCTTTGGTAATCCGTTGACCGTTGACGCAAAACTCTCTGATTTAAAAAAAAAACAAACATTGGATACGATTAAAAAAACACTCGAAGATGTCGTAAGTTGAATTCCTGAGATCGTTAACAAAATTAGTCTGATTAAAATCCCACCCGGAGTAACTCCGGGGCATATTACTAACATAGCATACACATTGTTATCTGGATTCGCAACATGGTCACAGCAAAATAAAACTCTCAAACATACCGCAACAGTCACTGGTTTGTACAGGCTGTCTGTGTTCAGTGCTGCAAAATGTGAGATATTTACAACGTATCCATGGCGTCATTCAACTGATAAGTTTTCTGGAATTGTGTATGTTGTGTTAAATAGCAGAACCAAAGAGAGATTTATACTGGAAGCAGTTGATAAGAAATTAACCGCAACATCTTACAGGCGGTTTTGGAATTTGTAGCTGAAACACCTCAATTGGTTACTGCGTAAAATGATAATGGCCTTAACGGAGTTAAGAACACCATTAAATGTTCAACAATATAAATATGATCAGGTACGTGAATGGCAGAGTTAAAAACCATCATTTACCAGTATACGTTGAAAGTAAAAAAAATACAAGCGGCATGTAATCGCGCTGGACGCTATAGTTTATTCAGTATCCGCGTTAGTTGCGTCCATCGGCGTAGTATTATCAGTGCTAGCGCCAGTAACAACTGCAACAGCGGTAAGAATATGCTTTTCATTATCAGCGGCTGTTGCTGGTGTTTTTAATATTATCGCGAAAAAGATATTCACGTGCACAAGCACAAACCTCAACGACGCAGTTGTAAAATTAAACACAGCTACAGCCGCGTATTCGAAATTATCGTCGCTGATTTCATCAAGCCTCGACTATACAACGATATCAGATTCCGAATTGGCCATAATGGTTAACACATACATTTAAATCCACCATTTGAAAGAAAATAAAAACAATAATGAGATAATTACTTCGACAGATAGCCGCAAATACAACTCCGGCAAGAACCACGATGACATCAATTAGCTCAACCAAGCCTGAATTCAGTATTGCTTTTCAAACTGCGATTCCGGTAAGCGAGATCGCGTTAGCACAGTTACGAGTATACCCTCTGTTGGCCAAATATCAGATCAAAATCATTTGGTGGATTACCAGCAAATAATTCGTTGGTGTTTGCAAATTAAAATAAAGCAGATGGTACACCCGACTGGAACGTTGTTGGAATATCCACAGGATGCTATCAGATCGAAGAAATCAATGAGGAATTCCAAAGTCGAATAAAAAGTATCACAGGAAAGGAATCCAAGATAGCAATAACAGCCCATGAACCAACATTGTCCACCCCAATCGATATAAACTCTCCCGATTACGCCGTGGATATATATCAGTCATCGATCAGAACAGTGTTAGGATGGCCTGAAATTCCACCTGAAGTACCACCACCGTCACCAGAACCCAAAAAATCTGATTTCATCACGAATAGACAATCATACTACGATGTTACTTTATCATACAAACAACATACACTTACCATAAAAACTGCAACTTTGGGTAGCGATTTTAGATTCCCCAATAAGGACAATATGACGTAGTATTTTAATTATGAACTACCCGCCGCTGGACGTTTTGCTGTGACTATTAGCCTAAATAATAATATTGAATACTTTATAATCATTAATCAAGAACATAAAATTCAACGAGAGTGACTACAGTAAAGCTTTCAAGAATATATTTCTGATCGCAGCAGAATCATTAAACGAATTGAAATATTAAACCAGCTTGTATCCGAGATGGAATATATTAACCAGCGAGTAATGCAGGCAACAATTAATACTACACGGGTAGACCACAAACAACAATCTTTAAATGCATATTCGATAACAGAAGCTGATCTATCGAATTTTAAATTTCCCGGGTATAACGCATATGAATTAAAAAAATCCACCGACAAAATCATTGATGAGTTCTTTTTTTATATACTTACACGGTACAAAGAAAAACTACCGTTACCAACTATTCTCCGATACAACAATAATCCACGTGAAGAAGGTCGCCATGTCTCTCCGGAGATCATAAATATAACTCCGGTGGTCGCGCTCAATCTTGTGTGTGATGTAATTTTTGGAAGTTACAACACAGACACAACAATATCAAAATCAAGCACAGCAAGGATTTATTCTTTATTCGTTCACACCGAAAGAACCACGCGGATATCTGATAGCACAAGAGCCGATCAATCCGGTATATCTACGATGTCATGATCTACTGTTATTAAGAATAAATTTCAAACAAACTGACCAGTCCGGCCACTTGCTGGATTTAAGGGATAAAACGCTAAGTATAAATTTGTATGTGAGACCTTAAGAACTCCAATCGTAAAAATCTAAGATTTTCAAAAGATTCCAATCGTCAAAAAATCTACGATTTCAAGGAAACAGTACCGAAAAATAAGTACTTGATAAAGTCAACGAGGTGGATTGACAAATACTCAGACCCAAACTGTCATTCAGATTTCAGTAAAGTATTATAAGAATTTTCTTTTTATTACTGAAAATCAGGCTGATTTCTAAATTCTCATAGGGTAATAGGTAGTCAAAATCGTGCAAATCGACTGATTTCTCAATTCTGATAGGGTAATAGGTAGTCACAATCGTGCAAAACTGACAGATTTCACAAAAAACACAATAATTTTATATTTGGTCAGTGGTGAAGGACAAGGAAAAAAATAATAATTCTCCTGACAGAGTCATGGACATCTTTCATTTTTATTTCTTCGTCCTTGATTTTATGAAGGAGTCTAACTTTCATTTTCATTTTCGGATATAATCTTTCTTAGTAGCCTCACGCGAGAATTAATTGTCTTTTTTGCCTCATATTCACAAGATAATTCTGATCTAATGTTTTCAATGGCCCGAGAGAGAGAGAGAGAGAGAGAGAGAGAGAGAGAGAGAGAGAGAGAGAGAGAGAGAGAGAGAGAGGCAAATTCCTTTACTTCACTTTCTTTTATTGTAGCCAGTGATTGACACATAGCCGTCTGAATTTTCTTTACAAATCTGTAATCAGATAGTAGCGTGTATGCTCTGTCCTCTTTTCTTTCCTGCGGTGTCTCAAAATCAGAAATAATTTTTTCAGTGTTTAGTTCATCAGATAAATATATGCCGTTGCGCTCTAGTTTTTTAATGGCAAAATTTACATCATTGATATTTTCGTAATCCATTACACAATATATTATATATACCGAATATTTATTTAAAAGAAAAATATTTTACACCATTATGTGAACTTCTAGGTTGCCATATAACATCCTAGCAAGTCCATAATGGTGTGAGGTTTTCATTACTAAAGACCCCACAACCCCATGTGAACTCCTAGATTGCCTTATGACATTCTAGCAGGCTCAGGAAGCACAACCCCCATGTGAACCCCTAACCTGTCAAACAACAGTATAGAAGGTTCAGAAGGGCGTGTTTGCAAAGACGAAACAAATCCCCATGTGAACCCCTAGCTTACCAAATGATACGCTAGCAGGATCAGAGGAATATATATATAACATTAACTTTAACTTATCCTAAGGACAGCACAACATATATATTTACACTATTTACCGTGCCTCTCCTAGATTGCCTTATGACATTCTAGTAGGTTTGACGGGTAAAATATAGTCTTAATTTTAACTTATCCTAAGGACAGCTGAACATACATTTTTAACTGCAACTTAATTGTAAGGACAGCACAACTTTATGTGACCCCCTAGCTTACCAATTGATATGCTAGCAGGATCAGCAGGTACATATAATCTTAATTGTTAATTATCCTAAGGACGGCACAACATGTACTTTTTTACTATAACTTAATTGTAAAGACAGCACAACATAAATAAGGGCTTCTCTACATTCAACATTGTTTGCCCACACACCCCAGAAATCAACCCAGGGGGTGCAAAAGAGCATCACGCCGTGGTGAAGACTTGGAAGAGTGTGATTTTTTTTCTATTGTAGTTCGAGCTTGGAGTGAACCCCATATTATATAAAAAAATCGCGAAATATCGCCCACGTGGACAATATGCCAGCAAATGGATTCAAACTCGAAGCGTCGAGAACGAGAATTCGGAGCTTTACCAATACGCCACTGAACCTTGTTATTGATATATGTTTCAGAAATTATTATACAGTTACTTATGGATTGCAAGAAAATAATACAGTTACTTTTGGATTGCAAAATAATAATACAGCTCGAATTTCGTTCTATTTAACAAGTCAGATTTGAAAATTTATTTATTTTCTGGATAATATATAATACTTATGAAAGATGTGTATTGTGCAATCTTCTGAAAGTCAAGGGAGGGAAATATATCACATTTTTTACACAATCCCGGCAGAGTTATCTCCGTTATCTGTATCTAACACTATTGGGACATAAGAGAATGAAATCTGTTTTTTTTGTATTTTTGAGAAAAAGCCGATTTACACATTTTTCTGCGACTTTTTGTACTGAAGACATGCATATTTCAAAATACTTGGCAGCCGCGTTCGCTGACTAAAATAACATCGCTTCACCGGTTTCTGTATTTAAAGATTTAACGACTCTAGGATTTATTTTTATACTTTCCAGTATTCCCACGTGCAGAATTTTCGCGTTGTATAATAGCTTGCAGGTTAGATACATTATTATTAAGTTCATTTCCGTCAATATGATCTCCGGAAAAAAAACATTCATACACAAACCTGTGACAGAGATACTTCTCCCTCCAAACATTAAATCTTAGATAGCCAGCATTATCAACTACACCAATTCGTTTCTTCAGCCGACAGTGTCTGATTGTACCATCACGAGATGCTAAATAATTCTCAATGATAGGATGCCGGACAAATTCTTTTTGCTCCATATAAGTATTATTATTTGTCTAAATTACATAACCTTACTATGTAATCTTAACAAGTCAGATTTGAAAATTTATTTATTTTCTGGATAATATATAATACCAATAAATGATATGTACTGTGCAATCTTCTGAAAGTCAAGGGAGGGAACTCTATCATTTTTTTACACAATCGCGACAGAGTTATCTCCGTTATCTGCATCTAACGCTATTGGGACATAAGAGAATAAAATCCGATTTTATACTTTTGAGAAAAACGGATTTGGTTATTTTTTCTGCGACTTTTCGTACCACCGCGGAGTTTATACCAAAACACTTGGCAGCTGGGTTCATTGACTGAGATGTCCTCTTTTCGCCGGTTTCTGTATTTAAAGATTTAACAACTCTAGGAACTTTATTACATCTTCCATCAAATCTGGCTATACAGTCTTCGTTTTTTTTTATTACCTTAACAATGAAAGAGTCGTTATTTTTTTCTCATAATATCGCTTCAGTTATATATATATCTCTTACCACTACACTGCACACATAGCTGTGTTTTGCCTCTAACTCCAACACCACATCTTAAACACGGTTTTGGACCTATACTCCCTTTCCTCGCACTAGGCGAAAGTTGTCCGCAAAATTTATTTACGCAGGATTTGTTACAAGGAGTTGCATACCCTATCATCAGCCACTTACATCGGTTTCTTATTTGAGTCATTATATATAATATTTTTTATTTAAATACTTGTCTTAATTATAGCATGGATGAGTTTACGAGATTATCTACAATCCAGCCTTGGACAACTTCCAGTTTCGATCTTGACAGAAGAAACCCTGACTTCCGGAGGCGAACTCTGACTGATCCGACTATTAATCTGATTAATATTATCAGGGATGCTAAAAAAAAAAGTTCGTGATGATGGGGTATCTCACTCGTGGTCGACATTCGAAATTGTACGCGATGACGTCGTTGATGCTACAATAAACGATACACGTGCGAAAACGATTATGGATTATATCAAACGATCAGAAATATTTTTTCAGAATAAAGTTTATTGTGCTAGCAAATTCCGCTAAGTGGATTATCCGTGACAAACGTGACCCTGTCCTTGCTAATGGAAAAACTGTGTGTCAAGTACAAATTTCAACCCAGGAATTCTGACTGTGATAGAGAGACCATATTACGTTCGAGCGTATCCTGTGACCGTGGCTGCTTATGGAATTTATCAGCTAAATGATAAACCCAACATCAATGATCTTGCACGAATGAGATTTTCAAGGTTGAATTGTGTGGCTGATCGAGTAATCGAACATTTTACAAATGCATACGTGGAAACAGGTTAACTAATCAGCGACGTGAAAAAATAAATCAGCTGAATCGGTCAAGGATACCGGAGCTACAATAAATGATGTCGCTGTGTTATCAAGTATATTAAAATTTCCAATGACAGTAAAAACGTTAACCAGAGAGATTTTATATGAATAAAAGAACAAAGGAAAAGGGACACCAATTGAAATTATTGATCACAATGGGCATACGTGGACCAGCGCAGTAACAATATCTCCACGAGATCGAACTGTTTTCTGGGGGAAATATATTTGATTTTGTTCACGAAGTATCCTGTATCGGTATGGTTATTTTCAAGTTCAGATGATAAAAATATATGATCAATTTGTTCGAGCCAACGGCGAAATATACCGTCAAGAATCTCTTCATGGCGCGATGAGAAAACTCGGGCAAAGATATTTAAAAAATACTGAGCCAATATTAAAAAAATTGTTTTAAAGTTCCGTCAGTTGCTGCCCGTGCTGTTAGAGAGAGAAATTCATGGAAGCCAACGCGATTTGAATTTCTTAAAGATGTGCAGTTAAGTTGTATCGAATACGGATATGGCGGTTTGTGGAATACCAAGTACAACCAAAATGATGTTATTTCGGTTGATATGGTCGCGTGTTATCAGGGAAGTTTTCTTGGAGTGGGTGAGTGTTCTGGATATTTTGAGCGGTTTGGACGTCCCTGTGTTGAGATGACTAGAGTTGCAATAATGGTCCATTACCTGATAATGACATTACAGGATTCGTTCGTGTAGTGTCGTTCGAATTCGCTAAAGATCTTCATCCGTGTTGTTATGTTTGGTTTGGTAGACACTTTTCAGAAAAACACCGTTCACCAATAGTTGTATTACGATATATGATTGATAATGCAATACTGATATTGTCGACGGTCAGTGAGGCAATTATATCATATCAGAAACAAACCGAAGTTTGGTTACCTACACTTGAACTAGTCCCTTATCCTGCTGACACTGACTACTTTGATGCGCGATTAGACATTTTCGCGAAAAATACCACCGAAGAAAGTATTGCAAAGGATCTCGGTAGAAAAATAATTGGCACATTTACCCAAGGTGGATCATATGATCACCGACGGCATCACACACGATTTATTCTAGATGATACTGAATATGAATTTATAATCACTGATGCAACAGCGAGAAATATATATTGTAGTCGAGAAAACGCTTACTTCTCCAACGGATAAAAGTTAGGCACAATTAATAGTTACATTGATAGAGAATCACCACAATATACACATCTAAGATCCTTAATGCTCGCTTATGTTTCCATAAATTTATTATCAATGATAAAAAGATTTCCTCAATGCTCGCTTATGTTTCTATAAATTTATTATCAATGGTAAACATATTTCCTGACACCGCGGTCAGATTTGCCAGGGATTCATTTTATATCGATAAAACTATTCAGAATTACTGGGTCGTTTTACAAGTACTGATACATCATGGGGTTCGTGGAGAATAAAAGAACAAACGTTACGTGATTATTCAGAATCTGCGGATTTTACGATCAAGGATAATAATTATCGCGATCAGATATCAGAATTATCATATGCGGCGTCCGTGTATAATTCGGTATCCAGACACAAGACGGTTTATCTAAACCGGGCCTCCAGGCCGGTTCTGGTAAGACGACTCTAGTGATCGAATTATTTGATGGTGCTAACACCAACACACAGACTCGCCAGGGAGATGAAACAACCAGGAGTGCAATCATGTACGTATCACAGCTTTTGTCGACACAGCGGTGGCACATGGACTCCAGACCGAATGGGAGAGAAATATATTCCAAAGATCATCATTTGGGATAAAGTATACACAGTGTCGTTAGAAATATTAAATACATTTCTTGATTGGTTATTGACAAAAAATACAGGTGTGATAATGTGCGGCGATCACAGCCATCCACCACCGTTTGTTGAGTTATCTCCACACGATTTGTTGAAGAATTTTGTTGATTATTACTGGGAGATTGATGTCGACCACAGATCTCTTGATGAAGAATTAAAGGAGTTTAAAAAATTAATCCGACTGCAAGCGAATAAAATTCAGTGTTAAATAGCGCGTAAAATAATTCCAGAAATTCTTTGAATGACTTTTGGGAAAGGTGGAGACCATACGATTTGATAGTGGCAAGTAGAAAGATAGTCAGAGACACACATCAACAGCGGTTATTTCAGTTACATAAGAAAAAATATCAGCGTTACGTGTACCGTTGCGTTATAGACCAGCTGATACGCGACGACAGAATATCGACGTTCATATACCAGGACAGACAGGGAAACAGAATCTTATATCAAATGATGTTGTTTTGTTTTAGTCCTTGTCAATGTTGTTGAGGATGCGCTACACGCTGACAAATCTCCGTGGACGCTAGGATACGCGATGACAATTCACTCATCTCAGGAGTTAACTATTACTGACAAAGTTGTATTGTTGATGATCGTATCGAATGGTCGAATTTAGTTTATCTCGCAGTGTCTCTAGTCAGAAGAATTTCTCAGTTGCGGCGAATTCTCGTGGATGCGTCAGTGATCAATGATGATATTGACATCGATATAATACTTAAAAAATAGCTGGTTATAAATAAAGTGACAAAAAAAAAATAAACGCGATTTTGATCTTGACGCTGAATTTATCAACGCGCTGAAACAGATGCAGAATAATCACTGTGCAAATTGTAATTGTATAATGCTGTGGCAGTACTCGAGTAATAATCCAAGACAATTTACCGTGGATAGAAAAGATAAAAGTCGCGGTCATACACGCGAAAATACGATCCTGACCTGTCTTGAATGTAATCGACGTAGGGGTGCTGGCATCCTTGGTGCTAGTTAAGTGATCGGGGTGGTAATTGTGTATCCTCGGGAATTACTTGTAATTGTTCACATGTAAATCCAAGTTGAGGAGCGGTTGAATCTAATCTGTAGATTGCAGATCTACCAGTAGATCTTACAACGCTGGAAATTTTATGCGATATGATACTCCAGATAGGATCAGTTGCTCTCGCTTTACCACTTCAAGTTCACCAGGTTCATATAAATATCTGACAGTGACATTACCCAGCACCGGTTGTTTTGAAAAATCACGTTTTGTATTGATATACGCGCGCTTGTGATTGCATTAACGGGTTTCAGCGCAGTTGTTCGAGTTATTTCATTATTTAGCGCAGCTGTCACACTTTTGGTAATCTTGCAACCCATTCGCGAGATCTCTTGTCTTTAATGAATTCCTTCGCGTACTGATATCCAAATAACCGCTCAGCAAGTGTTCGATTAAATCGTTCAACGAAAGCCTGATCACAATGAATTGCAGTATGTCCTCGTCGTATTTTGACGTTATGTTTTTTCATTATAGATGATACTGCATACTGAAATTCTTTGCCAGGATAAACCTGTAACAGCTGTGGCCATCGCAGACCACTTCGTTGAAAAATTCGTTCAAATGCAGAAGCAACCTCAGCAGCTGTCTTTGTTGATAACGGTTCTGCTTCCTTGTATCTACTTGCAACATCAACGGCAGTTAACGCATATTTGTATGTTTTACGTCTACTTGCTTTAATGGTATCGTGTGGTAGAAATAATATATCAGCCTGATGAACTTCATTTGGCACGCTGACATCAAAATGTGCAAAGTGAATCCGTTTAGGAGGTGGTAAATAAATTTGCCATATTGCCTGTCGTGCTAACCACGCTTCAGCAGTAGAACGTTCGACACCTGCTGCTTCGGAGCGTTTACTAATCGCTGCTTTCCCTTTCCAATATCCTCTTGGAGGATAATTAATCGATTCCTTTATAATAATAATCGGTTGATTAATTACCAGTACCTAGCATTATTTTACCTTTCATTGCAGATCTTACTAACCATTTAGCTAATGATTCCTTGAAAGATTTATTTTTTATGGAATTTAGCGCATGAATTAATTTTACATCTGCGATATGTCTATGCTGTAGATCTCTACTTGTATACGCTACATCATGAGCATGACACGCTTTATCAATTTCATTTATCAGATATTCACCAAGTCTTGGTTGATCTTGATTATCTAGTCTGATATCAAGTCTGGTTCCAGGGCCACAATAATTATATCCCGGGAGGTGTTTTTCTCCTGGGTATTTAGCCCACGGAGTCCCTGGCAATTTTCCTAATTTTGCTGCAATATCACCTCCTCGTTTTTTTTATTTTTACACTGATTTGTCACCTGACTTGTCAGCATCGTTCACACGTACCTGTAAGTGCTGATCTGCTATTTTTTGTTGTAATAGTTGTTAGTGTACTTGTTGGGGTACGCGTCCTGCATTTCACACAGTATAAATCCATATTTATTTATCTTTTATCTAACATGAATGTAATTGATTTTTCAGCGACAAGAAAACAAGAGCTGGTCGAGCATATTGCTTTGCTACCAAATTATATTCGAATGATTATTAAAGGTCCATCCGAATCTGGTTAAACGCAACTGTTACTTAATTTGATAATGAAATGGCTCAAGTGGGATAAGTTGTACCTGGTTGCTCCATCTGTAGATGACCAACGGTGCTTTGATGTTCTTAAGAATTTTAATGAAAATGCAAAATCGTTAAACGAAAACGGAGACGATGTTGTTGAATTTATCACCGATATCGATGAAGCACCAAGTATTGATGATATTGATGGGTTTATTAACAATTTAGTCGTGTATGATGATGTAATACTTGTTAAACAGGCTAACTCTGCTCGGATATTTTCCAGAGGTAGACATAAAAATACAGATGTGATTTATGTAACCCAGCGGTATTCACAAATTCCTAAAGTGTTCAGGGATAATTGTAATAGTCTTGCTGTGTTTAACGGAGTTGACACTCACACGGTACGAAACATTCATCAGACCTGGTGTAGAGGTGATATGGACATAAATAAGTTTAGAAATTTATTTAGTCAGGCTCAGTATTCTCCGCATGGATTTATCACGATAAATTTACATGCTCCTCCAACACGTTATCGAATTGCTCTTGATTATTTTTTTGGATAATATCAGCAGAGACGCGCCGCCTCAAACTTGGCACCGACGCGATCGTTGACTTTTCGTTCGATTTTTCGCGATCAGAGAAACGTATCAGCGATAGGCTGGATAAGTCAATTAGAGTTTAAGTTCGTTGACAGGGTACTGAGACAATCGCGATTTTTTTATATAAAAAAATTTGCGATTTTCGAGGAAGGCTTTCTTTGCTAAACGGAGTGTACACCATTTAGAGGTTGTTCCGCCTCTCTGCTGCTTCTTTGAATGCACTATTCTTGAAATAATGGCATCAATTTTATTTTAATAACATAATAATTGCCCCATCATCTTATGCACAACACTTTGTTAAATTCAGTATTTACTGGAAGATTTTACTAGCTTAGTATGAAAGTTACATGTAATACATCAAAACCCCGCGAATCTGTATGTTTTCCTTGAGCACTAAAATAAATTAAGCAATTGTTTGAATTTTGTTCTTAGATGTGTACGTGCATGCATGCATACATGTGTATGTATGTATGTATGTATGTATGTATGTATGCGTGCATGCATGTATGTATGTATGCATGCATGTATGTATGGATGGATGGATGGATGGATGGATGGATGTATGCATGCATGCATGCATGGATGTATATATGTATGTATGTATGCATGCATGCATGCATGCATGTATGTATGTATGTATTTATGTATGCATACATGTACGCATGTATGCATGCATGCATGTATGTATGTATGTATGTATGTATGTATGTATATATGTATGCATGTATGTATGTATGTATTTATGTATGTATGTATGTTTGTATGCATACATGTACGCATGTATGTATGTATGTATGTATGTCATCTTGTGTTTGCATGTATGTGAGTACATTGGCGGATAGACATGTTTGTAGTAAGTAGGTAAAATTATAGCTAGATAGCAAGGTAGGTGTGTACTTTGGGATGTATTAAGCTCGAAGATAATTTTATACAGTTAGACCGGCAGTTAGTCCCTACCTATTCTTCTGCGGTATGCAAGTGCTTCAGAGCTTGGCGAGGGATGCCAATAATCGTGACATGGGTTATAATCCTGCTTGGAAAGAATTATTGCTCTCTAGCTTGTTTGACTATCTTTGTGTGTTTGTGTGTGTGTGTGCGTGCGTGTGTGTGTGTGTGTGTGTGTGATTTTTGATTTTTACTTAACAATTTTCAGTTATATTCCTCAGATATCTGCACTTTCGCAGTTATAGTGATGTCTAGAACTGGGGCATCATGCATCAAGTCCCCCCGGTCACATTATCCTGACAGCAGTCCGACAAGTCCTTATGCTGACCTCTTTATGTCGAGCAACAAGCGATGTTAAGAGTATGACCAAGGTGGGGATTAAAACCCGCGACCTCCCTCATCGAAGGAGAACAGTATAACCACTAGGTCGCCGGAGTGGTCGATAGTATGTATGTATGTATGTATGTATGTATGTACGTATGTATGTATGCATGGATGTGTGAATTTGATTTTTAACGTAGCTTTTACAAGTTTTATCGCTACTATGTATGTAGTGTGGCAGTTTATAGTCATATCTAGCACTACGGCATCATGCCGCAGACATGTAGCATGATGTCCCACCCAGTCACATTATCCTGACACCAGGCCGACCAGTCCTAACATTAACCTTATAATGCTGAGCTCCAAGCGAGGCAGCTATTAGTACCAGTTTTATAAGTCTTTGGTATGTCTCGGCCGGGGATCGAACCCACGACCTCCCGAATCCTAGGCAGACGCTCTAACCATTAGGCCACCGAAGCGGTCATGTATGTATGTATGTATGTGTGTATGGATGGATGGATGGATGGATGGATGTATCTATGTATGTAGAATGGTAGTTGTTTTTCATATCGATTCTTAAAAGCTCTCGTGTGTATGATATATACCCGTAAAATATGTTGGCGGGTAGATTAAAAGGAAATAAAAATGTTATGAAAGTGTAGATAGGTGGTTAAACGGATTAGTGCTAATGATCTTCAAAAAAATAAGTAAAACTATTGACATTCATCGCATTTATTTTTTTCTTCGTTTATTTACCGGGATCACATTAGTTCATCATTGCCTGTCAGCTGTAGTTGATAATATATCTGGTCACATGACAGTGGAAGGTTTTTTCCCAGAGCGAAAAATTTCGTCATTGAACAAATGTTGCTCACTTCGCAGTCCCTGTTGTAAACATGTGTTCTGCATATTACCATTATTCGTAGAGAACGACATCAAATCTCCTGTTCCACCCCATGATTCGTACAGTATGACATCGAATCTCCACTTTCATGCCATTTAATTGTTGTTCTTGCAATTAGTATGCTGCATGATGTTCCCATCGACACCAAACTATTACAAGTAGCAAACCAGGATAAGATAACTTTGCAGAAGGAGGAGTTACATAGAGACAGCTCGAAAATGAATGATGGTGGATGTCTTCAATTGTACATGGAATATGAAGGAATGACACAGATAGAAGAATAAATAAGGAAATCTGTATGGACCAAGATAATCTTTACTATAAAATGTATAACCAGAATAGAACAAATCAGGTGAATGCAGGTTTAGGGCTTCGTGAGAGGAAGCTACATTTCGCAAAATGGACACTGATTCAATTTAGAGGGTCACAAAATTAATTTCAAAAGACAAGAAATGACAATCGTTGGGCAATCTGGCACATCGAATCAGATACAGTATATCTTAAAAATATATTTGGATAAAAATAATAAAATTAAAGGAGAAAAATATTTTAATACACTGAAGTCTCAATATATATATATATATATATATATATATATATATATATATATATATATATATATATATATATATATATATATCTTTCTTTGCAGCTAAAGTTTTCATTTAGAAATTTGCAACCCCAACGAAGGATATTGCTTAAAAATTAAACTTTTCCAGGTAGAAATACCATGTACATTTTCCAGTTTTTTTGTTGCTTTTTTTTGGTATAAAAAAAACAAACCAGCAAAACAAACATTATGAATACATGTCTACTCATGGCTAATTGAGGAGCCTAAAATGTACTGAAGATAGTCGAATACTTTTATTTTTCCCATTACAGTTGTTGTTGTTGTTGTTATTGTTGTTGCTGAAATAAAGTTGTCATACGGATTGTTACAGCTTTCCATAATGGAGTAATCTACTTTCATTACGAGTTTACGTCATCAAGTGATTAATCTGCTACTGTTCTCAATATCGATTCATTTATATATTTTTCACGACTGTCACATAAATGGAAAATTTTCAACAGGAAATTAAACGATATAATATATTTTTAGTCATCAAACCACGATATATCATTCATGTGATATTTAGTGGCAAGTATTTGTGCTTGTTACTAGTTGGTCCAATCTGGTGCACGAGACAAATCAATACAAGCAAAGAAAAGTCTGTAAAATTATAATGGAGATATTTTTGTCTCGTCACAGGGTTCGCTTTTCCACACGACCGTAAACGATTTTCCTTCGTTTTGTTAATCAGTAGTGTATTTACAAACAAAGACTAGTGTTGCTTTGACCTAGACAAGATTATACATGATTGAAATAAGTTAATACATGATTAAAGAATACATTGATCTAAATGTAAACATGTTTGTAGTCAAAGCATACATCACCGGTTGCTTAGATCGACGAATAGAGCTACAAATTAAACATTGTTTCATTGCATGATTAAGCGGAGAATAAGTATTAATTGTGGAAAATAGGGACGGTACTGTAGACGTGATAAACTGTAAGCTGTAAATGTTTTTTTTAAAGGGAGGTAGTAATTATAAAAGTTAGAGTCCCCGTTTACTGTAGACGTCGAATTTTTCATTTAAAAGAAGAACAAAATATCTCCAAAGAAGCAAGGGGTATTTACAAGAAAAAAACAAACAAACAAATGAAACCCCCCAAAAACAACATTATTATTTCACACTTCTTAGGAACAGCAAATAATATTGTGACACGAACGTCAGGAGAAAAAACATCTCAGATATATTGGAATGAGCCTTAAGGTGTTAAGCGCAAATGAAGTTTAATTATGCGGGAATTGGGCTAGAGGATTAAATATAATTCATCTCGCGAGACGTGTTGATCGAAAGTTGTTCTACAACCGAAAAGTTGGTACTAGTAATACAAAACAGAAATCCATACAATATACGACAGAACCAGGCTGTCAAGAGATCAGAAGAAGTAATGACTGTGTGTTATTTACGGACCAAACATTTTATTTTCGATATTCTCTTCCTGAAAGGGAGCTATCTTTTATTTAATCTAAAGACATTATCTTTTTTTATTAATGATGGATAGAATCATTCTTTTTCCAAAAAATCAGATCAAGAACATCTTTTTTTTCAAGTTATTTGGGAGCCGGGAATGCCCCCCCCCCCCCCAAGGAAAATAAAATATCAGCCTCCTCCACTCCCCATAAACATTAATGGTTGGTCCGTAAGTAAGCTGATGAGATGAATATAATAGTTACCTTTAAAAAAAATTCTCAATGACGTAAATTACTTACGGTAAATCTCTCCAAGTTGTGATGTTTCTCCCAGGAACCTGACATCCCCACCCACTGCGTCTTTGAGATTGAAGTAGTGGCGAAGCCACGACAAAGACGACAGAGATGGAGACAGAGGTCCCGGGGCGTCGCACCCACCCCTTCGCACCTAGCGGTGACTGCGGGGTTGCTTTGGGAACGAACCCTGGAACCGGGAATCAGGGGTTCTCAGAACACGAACATCCTGAGAGGCTGCGAAGTAAGCAACTTAGTTCCGTGAGGGAAATTTCATCTTTGACAAAATCCACTTCCAGTCCGTCATGTTTCCACGCCGAACCTTCCGCGGATATGCTGAGCTGGTTCCGAAGTACAGAGCTAATGACACAGCTTTATATACCCGTGAGCGACGCATTAGTGTGCGATCATAGCCTATTTATAAAATGCTGACAAGTTATTCTGACAAGACATGCGCTATAAGACTATAAATATCTAATGACACGTGTACCAGGAAACTTTCTATTATTAGATACACTAGTTGAAACTGCTTACCTGAATTAATTTAAAGTATGACTTGTTATCGTATCCTACCTACCAGAGGCGTAGCTATGATATTTTGCGCCCGGGGACAAACTATAAAATTGGCGCCCCAGCCCCCTCCCCGTTTAATCACATTTTTGAATATTACCCTTGTTTACTTATTATAATGTAACGTTGTAAGCCTCATTTTGGCACCCCTGTACCTTGGCGCCCGGGGACATATGTACCCCCCTGCCCCCACCCCCACCCCCAGCTACGCCTCTGCTACCTACAGTTGGCAACAATATCTGCTGAGACAGCTTTTCCTATAAAGAGATGACACATGCTGCTTGTGTCACAATATTCATCAAATCCCGAACTTGTGGTTTGATATGAGAGATACAGGGTTCTCGATATTTCATTATCTTCATAAAAAGAGTATATGATTTGTTTGGTTCGGAGTTTTACGGCACAGCAACACGAGTATGTTGTTTAACGGTAGCCGACCTGGGTTGATCGGATGGTAGAACAGAAATCAAGGGACATGTATATATGAAGTCAAATAATTATGAGGGATTTTCGCCCACCCCCCCACCCCCTCCGTCACATTTATTAGCACAACCTCAAGACTCTTCGTATATGAAGTTACAAAGCTTTTGCCAACTACCAAAAAATAATTGAAAAATAAGAGCTGTTTGAAATCATGTTGTATTAGAAAAACCCACACCAGTACACTACTGTACTGATTGTCTGTAAATCTATACTAAAAGGAAATAAAATCATGGCAGGAAAATTACTTCAAATCAGTGGAATAAATGTGTAGACATCTCATCTTTAGAATTTATTTCTCACTGTTCCCTTCGTCCCATGATGTAGGTGTTGTTTTTGTGTCGTCACAATTTTCAAAATTCCACAACCCCCAAATTGTCATACAAGTCAGACCGCTCCCGTACCCACCTCGATTACGAATATGGCGTTGTAACCACTGCATCAAGTCCTATCTCCATTAATCGCCCCATACCATGCACGGGAGGACGTATTGGGCAAATTCTACAATTCTGAGGCCTGCAAGGTGAGCGGAAAGTTTACTGAATTTATCTGACTGAAATATTTGGACAGCATTGCCTCTAAAGCTTTGAGTTTATTTCTTCACACTTTTCCATCAAAACTTGATTGAAAATCCCCTTTTCATCTTGATTAAAAAGACAGTTTCAATCGCTTTTCCATTTCAGATTTTGTCAGCATATAATCAAATTTTGATGTTGGTTTTATCGCGTCGTCTTCGAACTATACATTATCATGGAACAAAAGAGTTTTTTATTGTAAATGTAAATATAAAACAAAAGAAACACCGTATTGCAATTTTTATATATTAGCATGACCGTCTCAGGCAATGAAACATTTTATCTTTTTATTCAATTAGAAAAGTATGCCACATTATTCTAACATAAGTATTATATTGAACAGTTTTTAAAAGTATACTTCGCTAGCCAAAACTGTCGACCCCGATCTTCTGTCGATTAATACACTAGTAGTTCAGGGTTAACAGTCTTGGCCTGAGACCATTAATAGAAAGTACGAATTAGACATTGAAGCACCACGGTTTAAACCTAATAGTAATTGGGTGCATTACCAGAACCAAGTTAGTGTATTCTTTGGTTGACGGCACACGACCAAATTCAACGAATGAGAAAACACGAACGAATCTTATCGGACGCTATTTCAACAGCATTGTAACATAATGTATTGACTGATGTCTTACTGAATAGTTTGTCCTCGGATTCAACAAACAGTACGTCAATGCGAATTTCAATGTAAAATTTTGAATTTTAAAGCATACATTTAAAATTTTGAATTCTAAAGCATAACTAGGTATTCGCATTGACAAATTTTAATTTCAATAGTGGTAGAGGCTCGCTCCGCCGGATAAGGAGTAAATAATCGATAATTATGTCCACATTTATTGTATGGTGTATTGTGTTTTAAACATGTCATGTTTAATATGATTATAGCAATAAGTCTCCTTAGCAGCACACCTCAGCTGCAGAGGAATATGCACAATGTCAATCTTTAACACAAATATAACACGCAATAAGACATGACTGGGTGGGGTTGGGGTGGGGTGGAACAAACATGTATACAATTCTTTCTTGGGTCAGTCCATATTGTAGTTTGTTTTTGTTTAATGGAACGAAAAGAGTGTTCTTGTTGTTAATAACTGACATTAAGCTGCCGTATGTGTAACCTTCAGTACTGAGGTACAGTACTTAGCTTGCTACTGTATGTAATATTCGAGGTCTGTCATTTGACAGTTAATTATTTTGAACAATTCAGTAAATAAATTGTTGTTTGTAAATAAAGGTGGTTGAGGTTGAGCAACGTGTCCTCTGAAGAATACCTTAGACAATACCCAGGACATAAAGCAGAAAACCATTATAGTGGATAATGCGTTCATGAACAATGTAAATAACGAGATGCAATATCTCTCATGAAACCGAAACTTCACAACGTACGTTTACTCATTGGAAAATGGATATAATGTAGTCGTCCTACATGATGATATTTCCAGATATTACCGGCTTTTGAAGACAGACTAAGATCTATGAATCTATGAACTTGTTTCATTTGATGGCAATAAAATATGTTTCATATAAACTAAAGGCTGTTTGATTTTTTAAAAATAAAATGAAAACATTGATATCAATACTTGAATGGAAAACTTACAAACATAATATTTCCTGAATATATTATTCGAGTACAAATTGATGGCAGGGTGAAATGTAAGACGAATAGGTATAATTTTGTTGACTTAGATATGTACACTGCGTACTTTGTTTATTTGTATGAAGTTTTCTTGCTTGTACAACCACAGAGAAGGAAAAATGAAGACATATGTTAAGCATGTTAACAAGTTTTAAATTTGATTTTATATTTCGTTCACGACATTAATAAGTGAGAGAAAGGCTGTGCTTGTTTCGTTAACACATTCGACCTATGCCCTCTGTTATTTCGTATAGTTATATTATAATCGGAAATCAAAGTAGTAGTTGTTTGGGGGTTTAACTCCATTTCTCAAATCAAGATAGACTATACATGGCGGCCAGTATAATTTAGTGGAGGAAGAACCCGTGAAAACCTTGTAGGAACCACAGACCTACTGAAATATACTGACAAGCTTTCTCACGTATCCACATTGGCCCAGCCTGGGACTCGAATCCATGCGGACAGAGGTGAATTGATCGTGTAAAAGCCGAGCTCTTTAGACCACTCGGGCACTCAGGACCTCAACTGAAGTGGTGCTTAATAATAATAATAATAATAATAATAATAATAATAATAACAATAACAATAATAATAATAATAACAATAACAATAATAATAATAATAATAACAATAACAATAAGCACTTGGTACTGCATTGAAAAAGTTCTTAGCGCTTCAATATACTAGTTTATACATTATAAATCCACCGTGTCAGTTATATATATATATATATATATATATATATATATATATATATATATATATATATATATATATATATATATATATATATTTATATATATCTGACACGGTGGAATTGCAAACAAAGCATAATTAAAATAATGAACATAGAAAAAAACATTGTTTTAGATGTGTTTTAGACCGCTCTTGAATCAGATCATGGTGTCATTGTTTCTAAGTATAAGAGTCGTTTAGTTCTAGATAGCTCGACTCTGATGTGAGAAGGAACTTTGTCAATAGGAAATGTTTATACGATGGGAATAACGAGAATTTGAGTGTCAGAGGAAGATCTTATGTTTCTATAAGGGGTGTACAAGTTGCTGAGGTCAAATAGGTCTACAAAATGTAGCAGAGAGAAGAGAGTTTATGTTTGATTCTGGATCAGATGTGTAGCTATTGGAGAGTACCAGCAGGGGTAATGAGTGCTCAATTCTCGATACTCTTGGACATTTTGAAGTTTCGGTAGTAGGTATTGAGACAAACTAGATATAAGATAATTATAACAGACAAGTTTTGAAAGTACTAAGGAACATTCAAGTGTTTTAATGGTATGAGTAGAAAGTTGTGAATGGAGATGATGCGTCTCACCTCAGATATACAGCTCATGACACTTTACTGCAACGAAAACTGTCAAGAGTGACACCTAAGTTTTGTATTATGTCTTTGAATTTAACGTTGATGCTGCTGAGACATATTTTTGGAAGTAATGATTAAACGAAGAAAGATTGCGCGAGGTTATCAGAATGTCATCAGTTGTAGCATCATTCATCTGGAGATTGTTACATGATGTCCACGACTTCACACCTGAAATGCCCTTCTCTACACCTCCGATAGTAGCATTGACTTATGTTGGGTGACTGTGATTTGGGTGTCGTCAGCATACATTTGGTTAGACTGTGGATAAGAACTTATGACATTTGAAAGGGGCTGAATGTAGAGGATGAATAGAGAAAGTCTGAGAACATAACCATGTGGACAGCTAAAACAAAGACGAACAAGACTGAAATGTGATGCATCTTCGTTTTTCTTTTGTCCTTTTGGCTGAGTATAGCTCGAACCATAGTAAGGTACCAATTACACGCTGATGACGGTGAAGTAATAAAGCATAGTCTACTGTGTCAAATGCGGCATTTGAGTCAGGTAGGATGAAAACAGCAATCTTTCCACCATCCAAAGCAGAAAGAATGACAATAATTACTTTCAGAAAAAAGCTTCAGTACTGTAACAAATACATTATACATGCAAACATAATGGAGCAGCAGAGGGGGCGAATCGGACATTTTGTCCAATCGTTATTTTGCTTAATTATTACTTTCTGCACTCAACGATCTAGTGTCGTCAGCGCCTGGTAAAAAAAAAACGACGACGTCGTTGGGGGATCGTCGCGTCGTCATTTGGTTTAATTAACACCTTCTGCGCGCCGATTCCCAGCGTCGTCAGCGTCCGGTAAGCACGTCGACGACCGCGTCGATGTCATTGCCCCCCCTCTGCTGCTAAGAGGTTATTTACAATGAAAATTATTTACAACTAACCGAATATTTGGTCAAGTCCGATACGATATCGTGTCCGAGGATCATGTAAATTTATCGTTATGAATCCATGTGGGGTCGACTGAGCATGACTAAAAAAGTTTCGAAAAACATTAAAGTCCATGTCACCGCCGCACCATGTCTGCCAAATATTTCGTAGCGTGTGTGTATCAACGCCGTTGAATACAGCAAGAATATTGCAGTTATCTCTGATTACTTTTGGAATCTGAGTGTATCGTTGAGTGACATATATCACGTCAGTGTTTTTATGCCTGCCTCTGGAAAATATCCTAGCTGGGTTCTTTTGATTGTCTAACATAACATCATCGTACACGACTAGATTGTTAACGTCGCCATCAATATCATCAATACCCGGTGCATCATTGATATCCGTAATAAACTCAATAACATTCTTTTTAGCGATCGCTGATGCATTCTCGTTGAAATCTTTCAACACCTCGTAGCATCGTTGATCATCTACGCTAGGAGCAACCAAATACAACTTATCCCACTTCATCCATCTCATTATTAAATTGAGTAACAATTGCGTCTTGCCGGATCCAGATGGTCCGATGATAATCATCCGGATCGAGTTTGGTAACGCTGCAACATGCTTAACTGGTTCTCTTGTTTTAGTCGCCGAAAAATCAATTATATTCATATCTCTATACATAAATTATGGATCTATATTGTGTGAAGTGTAGAGTGCGTACTGGCACAAATGATATGACAACCGTTACGACAAGAAATAACAGATCGGCGCTTACTGGTAAGTGTGTACAATGCGGTACAAAGAAATTTAGATTTATTTCTATTAGACCCGGAGATGTTTTAAAAAAAAGCGAGGAGGTGACATCGCAGCCAAATTGGCAAAACTCCCCGGAACACCGTGGGCAAAGTATCCAGGAGAAAAACACCTCCCAGGATATAACTACTGTGGCCCCGGAACACGATTAGATATTAGACTCGATGATCAAAATCAGCCCAAACCCGGTGAGTATCCAATAAACGCTATCGATAAGGCGTGTCATGCTCATGATGTTGCTTACAAAAGTAGCGATCTGCAACAGCGTCATATCGCGGATGTAAAATTAATTCACGCGCTAAATGCTATTCCTGATAAATCCGTCAAAGAAAAATTAGCCTCATGGTTGGTAAAATCGGCTATGAAAGGTAAATTAATGATTGGCGCTGGTAATTAATAACAATCATCCAAGAAAAACGATGGATTCCATCTATTATTCTCCGAGAGGATACTGGAAGGGGAAGGCCGCAATTGGTAAGCTTGCAAGCGCTGCAAAGGTAACAAAGACCACTGCGGCTAATTGGTTATCCAAACAGGCTATATGGCAAATCTATCTACCACCGCCTAAACAAATCAACTTCTCGCGCTTTGATGTCAGCGTACCTAATGAAGTTCATCAGGCTGATATACTATTTCTGCCGCATGACAACGGTTACAAATACGCGCTAACCGTAGTTGATGTTGCGAGTCGATACAAACAAGCGGAACCGTTGAAAACAAAGTCAGCAACTGAAGTAGCCGATGCGTTTGAGCGGATTTATCGAAGAGGTCCTCTGCGCTGGCCAAATCTATTACAAGTTGATCCTGGTAGTGAATTTCGCGGCGCTGTTTTATCAACGCTGAAACATCATAGCGTCGCGATACGACGAGGTCATACTGCGCTACATCGTGATCAGGCAATTGTTGAACGATTCAATCGGACTCTCGCTGAACGGTTATTTGGATATCAATACGCGAAGGAATTCATCCAAGAAAAACGATCTCGTGAATGGGTTAAAAGGTTGCCAGGTGTAATTGCAGCGTTAAATAACGAGATTACCCGAGTAATCAACATGAAGCCCAGCGACGCGATTAAATACGAGTATATACCCGGAAAATTAAAAATAAATAGCGTTTCTAAGCCGATTCTTGGCGATGTCACTGTTAGATATCTATATGAACCAGGAGAGCTTGAAGGCGGTAAAAAAAGGGCTACCGATCCTATTTGGAGTGTTACCACACATAACATATCAACGATAACACGATCAATTGGCAGACCACCGATCTATAGACTGGATTCAACTGCTCCTCAGCGCGGATTTACACGCGAGCAACTACAAGTGATACCTAACGATACTCAATTACCCCCGCGTGGTCTTAACTAGCGCCGTTGCGTCTATTACACTCAAGACAGGTCAACCTCACATTGTTTTTGACATGACCGAGACTGTTATCGATCCTATCCACGGTAAATTGGCGAGTGTCTTTATCCGAATAACGCCAACTCATTATACAATTGCAACTCGCGCAGTGATTATTCTGTTGTTGTCGTAGCGAGATTATTAATTCGGCATCAATATCAAAACGCCGCTGTTTTTTTTTATCCTGTTGGCGGTAACCCGAGAGTTTTCTATCAATGACGCTTGCATCGATGGTGACTTTGTCGCCGGCTTCGTCGGTGGCTTCGTCAATAACAATTCTTCGAAGCTGATTTATCCTTCGTACTCTGGACACTGCAAGATAGACTAGATTCGACCATTCGATGCGATTATCAACTATCCAAACAATTGTGTCCGTGATGGTTAGTCCCTGCGAGGAATGTATTGTTGTTGCGTATCCTAGCGTCCACGGGGATTTATCAGCACGTAGCGCGTCCTCGACGACGCTGATATCAACGAGCACGATATCATTCAGCACGAGAATTTGTTTTTCTGTCCGACCTGGAATTTCAACTTCAATGTTCTGCCGCCGTGTGTCCGCGGGTCTATAACATAACGGCACTGGACGCGTTGGAAACTTTTCCTTATGCAACGTAAACAACTTCCGCTGAAGTGTGTCTCTGACTATCTTTCTACTCGCTACAATCAAATCGTTTGGTCTCCATGTTTCCCAGAATTCATTTAACGGCGTTTCCGGAATCACCTCGCGAATTATTTCACATTGAATTCTATCCGGCTGTAATCTGATTAATTTCTTAACCTCGCGCAGTTGTTCATCAAGTGCTCGGTAATCAGTATCGGTTTCTTCATAATAGTCCACAAAACCCCTTAACCAATCATGTGGACCCTCGCCGACAAATGGTGGTGGTTGGCCATGGTCCCCACACATGATTACCGCTGTATTCGCGCGCAGCAACCACTCAAGAAACATTTGTAAAGTATCTAACGAAACAGTACATATCTCATCCCAGATGATAATGTCGGGAATAAATTTTTCACCCATTCGATCAGGAGTCCACTCACCGCCGCTGTATCGAAAAAAGCTGTGATAAGTAACGGCGTCAACATTTCGTTGTTTTATCTCTCGCGCTAGTCTATGGGTCGGTGTAAGCACGATTATACTTGCCCGCGTTCGAAATAATTCAATTGCCCGAGTCGTCTTTCCTGACCCGCCACAGCCGCTTAAATAAACCGTCTTGTGTCTACAAATTGGATCAGAACACGATGGTGCATTAGACCATTCTGACAATTTATCACCGCGTAAGTAGTTGTTCTCAACGGTGACATCTGCTGACGGGGAATAATCGCGTCGTATTTCATTTTTAATTCTCCATGTACCCCAACTCTCGTCCGGACTAGTAAACTCGGCTACGTTTCCTTTATACGCTACGTCAACATAAAACGAATCAACGGCTACTCTAACCGCGGTATCGGGGAATCTATTTATCATCGAGAATAAATTGATAGCGGCATATCCCAGCATAGACGCCCTCAAATGTGGATACGCCGGGCTGTCTCCATCGCTGTAGGTAACAACTGTACCCAACCTCGTTCCATTGGACAAGAAAGCTGTTTTGCAGTTCACGTATCTATTTTTTGCCACTGTGTCCTTGATTACGAAATCATATTCTGCGTCATCTATAATCAGCCGTGAGCAATATCGTTTGTAGTCGTGGTTTTTTCCACCTTGTGTGAACTTACCAATTATTCTTCTACCGAGATCTTTTGCCTCGCGGTTTCGTTGGTTAAATATCCTCCTGGACCATTCGATGATATATTCCTCGTCGGCATCAATGTTTTTTCTGGACTCGTCAATTATGCTATCTAGACGCTCCGGTTCTGGTAACCAGACTTCAGTCTGTGCCCGGTATGATATAATCGCGTCACTGACAATCAACGAAACTAGCATGCTACAATCAATCATATACCGTAGCAGCGCTATTGGCAGCCATCTCTTTTCAGCCATGTGTCTACCGATCCAAATATAGCAACAGCGATGGAGTCCTGCCGCGAATTCAAATGATACTATGCGAGCGAATCCGGTTAAATCAAAATCAGGCAGTGGTCCATTAATAGCAACACGAATCATTTCATGACTGGGGTGTCCAAATCGTCTAAAGTACTCAGCGGCGGATCCATACCCGAGAAAACTCGCTGGATAACAGGCAACCATATCAACCGAGATCATAGCGTCGCGGTTGTATTCAGTGTTCCATAGTCCACCGTGATAGTATTCCAAACAACTGGATTGTACATCCGGTAGAAATTCTCTGCGCGTTGGTCTCCACGCATTTTTCTTTGCTGCAACATGAGCTACAACCGATGGAATCGTAAAACAATTTGTTAGCAGTTGTTCATCATGCTCCTCAAATTCTATGGCGGTTTTTTTCATCCTGTTGTGAAATGCTTCAGTGCGATATAATTCACCGTTTGGTCTTACAAACTGATCAAAGGTATCCGCATCGTTTTCAGCGCTGCGAAGTAACCACATTGATACAGGGTCGTTTTTACACAAGTAGGCAATAGCATCAAATAGTTTCCTCTCCGCGAGAAAACCGTCCTTGGAGAATTGTTCTCCCAGGAATTCTTCGGGGATATACTTTACTGTTCTATCCCGTGGAAATATTGTGATCACGGGCGTCCATGCGTGTTCGTTATGATCAATAATTTTGATTGGGGCTCCCTTCGATTTATACTTCGATTCGTATAATACTTCACCGGTTATCGTTGTAACGGTTATTGGAAATCTCAGCGATGTTTCTAATCTCGCTATGTCGCTGATGGTTGCTCCACGCTCTTTTACGGTTAGTTCCCACTGGTTGATTTTGCTACGTCGTAAATCAGTCAATTTGTTTCCTCGACATGCATTTGTAAAATGCTCTATTATTCGTTCTGCTACACAATTTATCCCAGTTGACTGTTTCATCGGTTTCAGTTTTCCGATATCAGGTTTCTTATTTAACGGGTATATTCCATAAACAACTGCTGTTTCAGGATACGCTCGTTCATAGTATGGTTTGTCAATTCCGGTTAACAACCCCGGCTTGGAGTCGCGGCTGACAGTAACTGTTTTCTTGTCGCTGAGAACTGGTTCAAATTTATCACGCATGATCCAATCACCTGATTCCACCCGGACAATGAATTTTACTCTGAAGAAATACCTTTTACCGTCAAGTTGTGATATTATCATTGCTGCGCGGTTGTCGTTCATGGTAGCATCAACAATGCCATCAATTCGAAATGTTGACCAACTGTGAGATGCGCCATCACGCTTGAATTCATTGATACAATCGCGTATTTTACTCAACAGGGTTTTATCGTTTATTAACGCTTTTGGTGTGTCCTTGAGGACTCTATCGAGATTAAACCTAATATTTTTCCGGGGTTTAATTGCTGCCAATCTCTCGAACTCATCCATATAATTAAAACAAGTATTTAAATGAAAGAATATAGTATAATGAATCACTGCAAATGGTTGATGATTGGGTCGACAACCCCGTGCAATAAATCATGTAGAGGTGAATTCTGCGGGTATCATTTACAAAGCGTTCGTAATGGTTCTCTTGGCCCCCTCCCGTGCTTGGTTTGCCACGTCGGTGTAAGAGGAAAATCACAGTTGTGTATCAATTGTGGCGGAAAGCGATACAGGGAACTAAAACGCTATTATGACAAGCGAATTAAAAACGCCGTCATTAACCCCACCGCCGACTTCGTCATCAAAACCCCCCAAGACTACGTTGAAAGATTCATAATTAAACCAAATAATAAATTAGACAAGTAGTATTATTATACAAATGGACCAAGAGTTCAGACCTCACCCTGTGTTTGTTAATTACGAGGCATCTCGCGACGGTATTGTTAGAAACCGCAGACTGAAGAAGCCGGTTGGTACCGTAAATAATCACGGATACTTGCGATTTAATGCTGGGAAAAAAATCTGTCTTATTCACAGGATGGTGTATGAAGCGTTTAACGGACTGATCAACGACGGTCTCGTTATTGATCACATTGATGGATGTCCTCAAAATAACAGACTGTGTAATCTAAGAGCTGTTACACCGAGTCAAAATTCCAAATTTGGAAAAACAGGAGGGATGAGAAAGGCAAAACCCGTAAAGTCATTTGATACAATAACGCACGAGGAAAAAATATTTCGCTCTATGAATGCGGCTGGTAAATACTTCGATATTTGTAGTAAATCAGTTCTAGATGTTGCGGAGAATATAACTAAAACAGCGATCTCAAAAAAGACGGGTCATAGAATTCGATTTTCATATATAACATCAAAGGGAGATAACTCGTTTTGTGATAGCGTCGCATGACAAGAGTTACGTCCCTTGAAGTCTAATTAATGTTGCGTCCCTTCAAGTCCAATTAATGTTGCGATTAATTAATCATTTTACGATGAAAACTAATGAAATACACGCTATTATCTAACAGCTGTATTCTTTTTTTTAATGTTTTATTTGAGTATTTGGTTTCATTTAAATGCCGTGAAACACCATTAATAAGTATTTAAGGATTCAAACGATTCAAGGGAATTCAAATTAACACACACCTTGTGACTGACGCCGCTGTATTAGTCACTTTATATACAAGATGACTCGTTATAAGCCTGGGGCTTTCGAAAGCCAATTCAACTAATCAAAACTAACCCACGCTCTTGACCCGGGTGTGTGGTTGTCTTTTGTTCACAATCATGCAACCGGGTTAATTTAATTGGGTTGCTTTTGATTGGTTGAATTGGCCGTAGAGTTCCGCCCCGCCGTTTTATGTTTGTGCTGTCTTGTACCGTCCCATCATCCATCAATCATTTCATTGTAAATATATTCATCCTTAATTAAGTACATGTAGTGATGTCCCCCAAGCATATCTTCTGGGCGGTCTACGATGACGTTTGTCACCCTAGGCCTCCCTCCCGGAGATGTATGCTTTGGGGTTCCAAGATGTGAATGTCCTTAATTAAGTATATGTATATGCCTGCAATCTGCCACAACACTCGAGTGGAGATCTACGGCATTGTACTGTCCATGTATGCCTGCAATCTGCCACAACACTCGAGTGGAGATCTACGGCACTGTACTGTCCATACAAAAAACGGGGTCAAAAATGGCCCCAATAATTTTATTAAAATTTTTGATATTAGAAATAAGATGTTTTATAAGAATAATGAATATCGAAGACATCAATAATATATTAACTGAGATTTCAAAATTAAAAAATCAAGGAATTGAATTATCTGATGGTCTCGACAGTGAAAAAATATTATCCGATTATGAGATTATTAACGAACAGTCGAAACGGGGGCGTTTTACCCTGGCCCGCGAGTATTTTTTTATAAAACGATTACAACATACGATTAATGAGAACCTGTACCACAATGACGCAAATGCATTCATTGGACTATTTACTGCCGTTGAAATAATACGAAAAAAACTCGGACGTGTTTATGAACGACGCCGGGAGATTTCTAGTAAGATCAAAAACATTAGAAGGATTATAGACGAAAACTCCGTGGAGCTCCCGATGGTACACTCGGCGGAAAATTAGAAAATTGCGGATCAATTTACAATAATGGTAGGTGAATCACTTACTACTCGGCTAGCCAGAGAGCGGCTAGCAGCGCTTAAAAAGTTTATACCGTTACGAGACAGAGTGAGAGAGAAACTTCAAACGCGACAACAAATGCAAACCGATTTTACTGTTGGAAGCGAACAGTTATTTGCCCCGGTAACTAAAGCGACTAAGGATGTTACGGCGGCAACTGTACCCGTTCTTGGTGCGCTTGAAAAGATAGCGGCAGAGACAAAACAAACAAAAAGGTCTTTAGAAACACTCCCTGCAAAAATAGCGGCTGCTACAACACGGAGGCCACCACCACTCGCTATAACCGAACCACAAGAACCTTATGTTACAATGGCCGACGAAGAAGAACCAGGCGCCACCGCAAGAGAACCAGAAGAAGAAATACCCGAAGAAACACCAGAAGAAGAAATACCGGAAGAAAAAGAGGGGAATATACCCCGTATTGTACTCAAGAAGAGCACAATAGATCAAATTAGAGGCTTCAGCAACAGGGAAGAATTAATTAATTTTACTGCCAACAATTTTGCTAAGAACATACGAGATAAGAAGCATATCAATAGCGGTTACGAGAAAAATATAAAGTCGTTAAAAGACTGGGCAAGAATAGTGTATTTAGCAAGTAAACATAAAGATGCATTACCACATCGTAGTAAATCCGATTACGACGCATTCCACAAGGAAGTTAAGAGTATAACACCAAAAAAAGGAAAAGGATACCCTGTTGGTAAAGAATCCTACGGCGTTACCTGCCCTAATAGTGTTCTCAGTGATATATCACGGCTGGAAGTACTAATCGGAGGAAAACGAGCCGGAAATAACTCTCCGGAAATAATCAATGAGGCCGCTGATATTTGCAAGCGTTTATTTGCAGGCGGTATTATGGACATTAATGCATATCGAACGCTCATAGACGAGCTCGTGGATGATTAATTGGAAAACTGGTGTTTTTAATAAGGATGATCATACACTACAACCATGATAAACCAGTACTCGTCTACGTGGTAAACTCGCGATTGCCTGTTTACCGCGCGTACTATGGAGATGGTCTCGGTAGCACCATTGCGGGGTTATTTACAAGAATGGCTCCAAAAGTAGCGCCGTTAGCCAAACAATTAGGAATGAAGGCTATTGATGTTATTCGTGATAAGGGTATTAGTGCTATTGGAGATGTTGCCGGAAAGGCGCTTTCTGCCGCGCGAGACAAACTAATGTCGTTGGTGAAATCCAGGAGAAAAAAACAGAAACCACCGGTGATGCCATCAACGACAGTGATGCCTGCAAATGTCAGTAAAGTAATAAATAACGCCGTGGAAGAAAAATTAGAGTCGTTGGCGACGACTCAGTCGTTGGCGACGACTCCGTCGTTGGCGACTTCGCCATCCGCCGATGCGGCAACCAACGCGCTCATGAACGCGATAGCGGGGAGTGGTTTAAATTCAAAGAATTTACGACGAAAAAATCGCAATTGAAAACATCAACATGATAAATAATAGAATGTTTGCGCGTACCGCTGATCCCGCGTTTGATATGGATGCCCCAGTGCGCAGGGATGATTCTGTCCGTGATTATCAATATTATTCTTATTATGCAGCGCAACCCGACCTACGATCGCGAATTGAACTTCAGGTCCAAGATACCAGTAAATACTTTCTGCCGTGTGAAGCGTTTATCGAAATTGAGGGAGAACTCGTGACAAATGCCGCCGATAATACACCATACGCAGATGACCATCGTGTTCGAGTTGGCTTCGTCAACAACGGTATCATGGCGTTATTTGAGAGCGCCAGATATCTTATTGACGGGCGAGAAATTGAATCAATAGAACGCGAGGTTGATGTTGCAACGACGATAATTGGGTTGGCGAGATACTCGGATGATTATACAAGATCGGCGGGCCCATCTATGATGTTTGCGAAGGACACCACCAATAACGCTGACCATATTCAGTACATCAACGTGCTGGCGGAAAGAGATACCGCAACTGACCCACAGGCTGAAGCAGCCAATCCAGACCGCAGAGCAAGACCAGGTGCTAATTTTAATATTATAAAAAGCACCAACAATGATTACAATCTAGGATTCGCAGCACGAGTAGGAATGTTGCAAGGACCACGCCGACAGTTTTCATGCGCGATTCCACTCCATCACATATTTGGATTCTGCAGAAATGTCAGAAAAGTTGTCTATGGGGCTAAGCATACAATCGCGCTGACGCGAAGGGGCGATGATAACAATGCAATATGGCGTGCTGCTGGCGTCGCTGCCGGTAAAGTCATTTTAACTAAAATGGCATTGTGGATGCCGGTGCTGACTCCATCAGTTACCACGGAAGCACGATTGTTAGCATTTATGGAACAGGGAGGGAAATCGTTGTTGAGTTGGCTAGCGGTAACAACTGATGCTAAAGAGGATAACGTCGCCGATACGTTTACATGGCACCTGGCATCAAAACAGGGTGTTTCAGCCCCGCGTCATATATTCATAGCGCTACAGAATAGGGAACGATTGGGCAGTCAAGAACGCAGCCATATGATATTTGATCAATTAGGAGTCAGGGATGTTTCGCTGAGAATAAACGGACAACAGGAACCATCCGAGGATATACAGCTTAATTACGGCGACAACCATATCGCACGTGTGTACCATCGATTGCTGTCGTATATGGGTCGTGATCAAAACGTCGACACTGGTTTGCAAATATCACAACTTGATTTTAAAAACCTGTATCCGATTTATTATTTTTCACTGGAACATCTTGATTTAACGAGACAATCCGTCGTTGATATACACTTCCGAGCTCGTATAGCCCCGGGTGGTGTTAATTATAGAGCGGTTGCTGTCATTCTCAGCGATAAATCAATGCTGCTAGAAGGTGTTGGTGGACGAATGAGAATCGTTGATGCGCCAGTGGAAAACATGTAATTGAAAGCACAAAACGCGTTTACAATAAATGTCGTATAGTGTCGTCAGTGTAGAGTTGACTGATGGTCAAGTCAAGAAATTACGATCAAAGTCGGCTAAACAATGCGGAACCACAATAACGCTGAAGCCGTCGCAGATGGCGGGTGGTAATCATAAGATATCGTTGACGGCGCGTCAAATAAAACATTTCAATGATGCGATGAAGAATAAAAAGGGTGTTCAAATAGATTTTTCGGCCGCAGCAATTAAAAACATGGAAAAGACCGGTGGGATATTTCCGCTGTTAGCTGCGATTCCGGCATTAATTGCCGCGGCCGCACCAGCAGTGGCTAAGGCGGCGGCGTTAGGAGCCGTTGGTACCGCGGCGGGGATGGCATTGAAGAAGGCAACCGGGAAAGGCTACAAAAAAAAACGACCCGTAGCCGGAAAGGGTCTAAGACTACCGGGAACCCCGTATTCATGGTATTCGGGAAAGGGTCTAAGACTACCGGGAACCGTTTATTAACGCAGGAGTCAATGACTCCTGAGTCAATGACTCCCATGTCTAATTTTGATTTAATAGACGCCGCAAACGCGTTAGCGATAAAAAACTTCAGAGGTGTTTTTATGAGGGATCAATTACCGGCGGCCCCAAGGAATACTGAAACCGGTATAATTAACCTCGATGGGTCCTCCGGAGCGGGAACTCATTGGGTTGCATACGCGATTGATCCGCGTGCGATCGTCTATTTTGATTCATACGGGTTAGCCCCGCCGAAAGAGTTTATGCGGTATATCCGGGCGTGTTCAGCCCCGGCGTGTTCAGCCCGGGTTTTTTATTCCACGCTGCCAACACAGCAGTTAAGTGACCCACCGATATGCGGCCGTGAGGTATTGAACGTACTCGCGGCGATTTCATCATCGCGAAAACCACCTCATGTGGTTGTAAACGAATACACTAGTGGGGTCGTAGAGGCCCGGCGGGTTAATTAGAAACGTCGTTTTTTTCTACAATAACGATGATTGATATTTGGGGACGACCGGTTTCGGCGCTGAAAGAATCCACGGAAACGGCCGCCGCCGACATAAAAAAACTAATTGAGGATGAAATCGCTGATATGTTAAATTTAATCAGTGTTGACCCAGGCGAAATAGTTGTATTTCAAGACCGCCAGGGTAAATTGAAATCCGGTAATGTGTCACTGAATGATGTTTTAACACGACAGCGTGATGCCGCCGAGGACACTATCGCGTTATATACCGGCGACGGACGACTCAAACCGGGTGAACATATATCGGCGGTAACATTAGTCAAAGACGGTTTTATAAGGTTGGATAGATCGGTGACCGAACTTGACGCGCAGGTGAAAAAATCTGTCACCGAGGTGAAAAAATCTATCACCGATATACAACTCACTACCGCTAGTTTTTTCGGGACCCCGGCGGTAACCGAACCAAATCTTGCAGCAATAATGGGTGCTATTTTGGATTTTGCAACGCTGTCGGGCCAATTTGTCTCGTTACGGAAAAATGTTAACAGGATCGATGACAACTTTGATAAATTCTTTGGTAAAAAAAATACCAGACCGGATGAGATTACAACAACTATAAATGATATCACTGCGTATGGACAGGAAATAAAAACAATCAAACTTGATGTTGCAGAGAGCAGAAATGGTGTAGTAGTACATGAGCGGGAAATAGAAATAATCAAAACTGATGTTACAACGATCATAAATAATATGGACACGCATACACAAGAAATAGGAATAATCAAAACTGATATTGAAGCGAACAAAAAGAGTGTAGACGCGCATACACAGGAAATAGGAACAATCAAAACTGATGTTGAAGCGAACAAAAAGGGTGTGGACGCGCATACACAGGAAATAGGAACAATCAAAACCGATATTGAAGCGAACAAAAAAAATGTAGACACGTATTGGCGGGGAATAGGATTAATCAAAACTGATGTTGCAGCGAACAAAAAAGGTATAGACGTGCATACATATGAAATAGGAACAATCAAACTTGATGTTGCAGCGAACAAAAAAAGTATGACCGAGAATACACGGGAAATAGAAACAATCAAAACTAATGTTGCAACGAACAAGAATAATATAGACGCGAATTTGCGGAGAATAGAAATAATCAAAACTGATGTTGAAGCGATTAAAGACGGACTACCGAGAATAACAGAGCAACTCGAAACTAATATTGAAGCGAACAAAAAAAATGTAGACGCGTATGGAGGGGAAATAAAAACAATCAAAACTGATGTTGAAGCGATTAAGGACAGACTACCTAGAATGACAGAGCAACTCGAAAAAATGAAAACACCTCATGGGATCATCGGCAGTGGCGTATACACGGTTCAATACGGATCATTCGATTGGACTCCTACGCGTAATGCAATAGATGTCACCGCAATTGTTAAGGGTATTTATCGATTGACATTGATTTCGGCGATGCAGTTCAGTATATCATCGCCGAGTTCATCCGGGTTTAACAATACAATATCAACAATCATCGACAAGGATACAATCGAACGGTTTATAATTAAAGCCGTTGATAGAAATCTAGCCGGGGCAAACATTACATGGTATGTGGAATTTGTAGCGAATCTAAGTAATTAAAAACACTAGTTCTTTTAAAATAAAAATGACCACCAAGGAAATTGAATCAGAGGTATCACCGACGTCACATCAATATCGATTCGATACCGCAAAAGAATTCTCCGCGAACTTGAAAACGCTTTCCGAACAATACCGTGCAAAAATAAAAAAATACCGCCGAAAAATAACCGCCATCGACGCGGTCGTGTACTCGGTGTCGGGTATAGTGGCCGGTACCGGTGTTATTTTATCCACGGTGACCACGATAGCCCCGATCGCTGTTCCAATCGCTGTCTCCGCGATGACAACAGTTGCTGGAGTCGCCAACGCAATCACTAGGAAGATATCATCGTGTTTTCAGAAAAAACTCAACGAGTATACAGTAAAACATCAAATAGTATCCGACGCATACTCGAAATTATCCGGGTTGATCTCGTTATCGATTGATAATTTGTTCGTATCCGATGTTGAATTCTCCACGATGGTCCAGTTATATAGCTCCGCGATGTCAAAAATCGAGGATTTTCAACTGGAAGCCGAAACCACCTGGTTGTTGAAATTAGACACTAAAGACAACAAATAATAATAATGTCGCTGAACCCCGAAGGGTTTCAATTACTTCAGCGGATCGCGGAGAACACCACTCCGGTACAAACAAATATGATATCAATAACGTCAACGAAACCCGAATTCAGTGTGAACTTCCCGTCGCCGGTTCCAGTGAAGGAAATAGCGCTGGCAAAATTGCGAGTATATCACAGTTGGCCTAATATTCGAGCGGACGCATTTAACGGACAACAACCTAATAACTCGCTGGTTTTTGCACGGAAAAATAAACCCGATGGGACCCCAGACTGGGAGGAGGTTACAATACCAACTGGGTCATACCAAATAGAGCAAATCAATAAAGAATTTCAACGCAGAATAAAATCGATCACAGGAAAGGAATCAAAAATCGCTATTACGGTTCATGAACCGACGTTATCATCGACGATTGAAATAAGCACACCGGGGTATATGGTTGATATTTATAACAGTTCAATAAGAACCATACTAGGATGGCCTAAGAATCCATCCGCGGATTTGCACACAAATGTGCAATCGTATCATGAGATTAATCCCAGTTATCTGAATGATTTGTCTATTATAAGAAACACGTTATTACCCAGCGAGTTTATATTTCAAGACAGGAATACCATGCAATGGTTTTTTCCGTATAAGAAAACTCCTGAATTGTCAGCCAAGGTCACAGTTCGTTTAGATGATATCACTGGTGCGTTTGCCGAGATTAATCGTAATTACCAATCACAACTAGAACAGCTACGGAAAACAAAAGCACGAAAACACGTTGAGGTGTTAAATCAACTTATATCAGACATGGAATATATTAATGAGCGAATCGTTAAGACAATATCCGATAGCAGCGATGATAATAAACAAAAATTCCTAACCGGGTATAATATCACAGAAGCCGATTTACCCGATTTCAAGTTTCCAGGATACAACGCACCTGAACTAAGAAAGTCTCTTAATGATTTTCTCAGTCCATCAACTTATATCCTCAGACACGATAACGGGGATGATGGTATGCATATTGCTCCATACAACGTAAATATCGCATCGGTGATAGCAATCAATCTAGTGTGTGATGTTATCGAAGGGAGTTACCAGGTAGATACCAATCAATCAAATCAAGCTCAACAGGGATATATCCTTTATTCATTTTCACCAACAGCCCCTCCGGGATTTTTAATCGTTGAGAATCCGATTAATCCGGTCTATATGCGATGCCATGATCGGTTTTTAACGAGAATTAATTTTAAACTCACCGATCAGTCAAATAACCTAATTGATCTACAGGAGGAGGAGTTAGTGATCACTCTGTTTGTAAGATCATTGTAAATAACTTCTTAGCAGCAGAGGGGGGGTAATGACATCGACGCGGTCGTCGACGTGCTTACCGGACGCTGACGACGCTGGGAATCGGCGCGCAGAAGGTGTTAATTAAACCAAATGACGACGCGACGATCCCCCAACGACGTCGTCGTTTTTTTTTTACCAGGCGCTGACGACACTAGATCGTTGAGTGCAGAAAGTAATAATTAAGCAAAATAACGATTGGACAAAATGTCCGATTCGCCCCCTCTGCTGCTAATGGAGGGCACTTCTCTGCCTACTCAATGACCAATTTAGGGATCAACGCTGTTGTTTCAAGCTAAATGTAACATAGAGTTACGAATTTGATACCCATGTTTCGCTGATGCATTCGACTCGTATGCCCACACAATGCATAGCTTACTACCACATCTTTAAGGAATCCCAGTCCATTTTCCACTCTACCATGAAACATGGTCATGATCGCACTCGTTTAGTATATAATTGCAGCTAGCTGAAATGAATACTACTCTATCATTGGTCGACTGAAAATGGCGCACTGTATCTACCGATAACCTGATTTCAGCAGACCAATATGGAGGTAGTATTTCATTAAATTTGTTCTGCTTATATATTATTCGGGTGTTAGCGTGTGCGTGTGTGTGTGTGTAAAATGGGCGAAACTGTTTTGCTGTCGGCCTGCGCACTTTGCTTCAGAATTACTCACCGAAGATGGCATCAAGAAGAGTTAACTGGATTTAAATCATTTATATAAACATATATAAATATGTATGATGTATTTTGCTTTTTAACACAGAGAGCAATATCGATATACATGTTTATTAATGGGTAGTCCAACGTTCATAACACATTTCGCCAAATAGATCGGGAAGACAAGAAAACTGAAGAAAAGGTTTCATGCAGATACTATGCACGGGTTTTAAGATGGGCAAGAGATTCTGGCGATTCATCTGTGCTTGTACTTAAGTACCATAAAATACAACTTAAACACCAGATATCGGGAACTATTTTTCCTACGCTACCTTAAGTTGTCAAATCATGATGTTAAGCCTCATTTCGCCTGTGACTCTATATCATATTTACCATCACAGCAAGAATAACAGACGTATCCAGATAACGGGACAGTCCCTTCTCAATTATTCCACTGTACGATTTACCAGTCTCTATTTTAAATTCTGCACATGAAGTCACACAATCAATCCACATGATTAGATTTTAATATGGACTACATGGCTCCAGATAAATTTTTGCGGCTCTGGCATAAGCTCACTAAAACTAAACCATGCCATTATAAAAAACAGATCTTAGCATGCGTTAGATTATTAATGAAGGGGATTGCACTAAAGTGGCAAATATGTGTACACCAAAGTTAAAAATGTGTTGTTTTTTGTTTGTGTTTGTGGAGGTGGGACATTTTAAATTTTAAACGGCATTCTTGCCAATAAAATTATTTCAACTGAAGATTGTCATGCAGATCTTGGACTATTTAATTTTTTAAAAAGGGACACATTCTCTGTATTTTCACACACCTCTGAAAATGTGACTTCTTCAACTCCTTGGCGTAGATTTTTACTTATATATACAGCAAACATAATATAAAAATTCTACATGATAATTTTAATTTAGTTTGTTAATTTGGATGGGAACTATGTGCATGAGGTGACATTACTGCAGTATTTAGACTGAATTGATTTTTATTTAGAATCAAAATTCATACTTATTGAATGTTCCCTATTTGATTGCGTAATCTCTAAGATTGTATATATGTGTTTCCCCATTCTGATGGTAAAGATTATGAAACAGTCGTTCTTGGAAATCAACCACAAATCAAATACAAATGATATCAAGCAAATATATATATATATATATATATATATATATATATATATAAAACAGATCATTATCGCCCATGATTTGTTAAAATAAAAAAGTCCCCGTTTTGATGGTAACAATGATATGTCCCGGTTTTCTAAGTTTTACAAGTGTGTGTGTGTGTGTGTGTGTGTGTGTGTGTGTGTGATTTGTATTTTAAAGTAGCTTTAACAATTGTTCAGTCATGTCGCTACCATGTCAACAGTGTGGAAGTTTATAGTGATGTCTAGCTCAAGGGCATCATTCCGCAGACACGTAGCATCACGACCCACTCAGTCACATCATCCTGACACCGAGCCGACCAGTCCTAGCACTAAATTCTTAATGCTGAGCGCCAAGCGAGGTAACTGCAATACCGTTTTTATAAGTCTTTGGTATGACTCGGCCAGGGTTCAAACCCGCATCCAGGTCCGAGGAAGCCTGCTGAATGGACCCCAAAGAGAAATGCACAACTGACCAAATGACCTTTTAAATGTTCATAAGATGCACGATAACCATCTCTAAGTTGTCATTGAGTCACATCAGTATCGGAGATTCTTCCGAGAATGATCCTTTAAACGTTCATACGAAGTATATGATTTAAGTGCTATTGGTACTACGAACTGGCTTAACGGGTGGATGGGTGTTGTATAGTCAGATATCACATATAGCAGATAAACAACTCAGTGTTATATCTGATTAACATCTAAATATTCGGGGTCAATCTGTATTAAGGAAAATATATTTATATGAGCTACAACATGCAATTTAATATATATTTTCTTTTAACCGAAATAGATCACAGTATTGAGATACCATTGAACAGTATTGAGATAGTATTGAACTTTTGCATTGAGGTCTAAGCAACGAGTGTTACATTTTTGTAACGAGTATCTTATGTTGTTAACATTGAAAGGTTTATAATGGAATATACACCTGTTTTAATATGAGTTAAAACTTAATGGAACAATTGGACATTGTTCGCCACAAGTTGCTTGAACGTACTTTAGCAGCAGAGAGGCGGAAAAACCTCTAAATGGTTTACACTCCATTTCGCAAAGTAAGCCTTCCTCGAAAATTGCAACTCAACGATTGCTACGTAGTAATACACTGAAATATATGTAAAGAACTTTTTCTGGCATTCGTTACAGCATGCCCCTTACATAGAGGGCTGCGTTGCAAATGGCAGTGAAGAGAGCCAGACAATCAAGGCCCAAAATCCAAGAGGCGGTGAATAGGCCCATAAAGAAGGCACAATTGTCAACGCCAACGGCTGCCATCCCTCAGCCTGGATCATCTAGCGAAGGGGCTGGGATGGACCCCAATCTTCTTAATGTTATAACTGAAGAGGTCTCCGACAGGCTCACCACCCATGTGACACAGGAGATCCATGCCAAATATGATCAGCTGGCAGCTATGCGCAGGCCGTCCATGGAAAATGGTCCACAAACTAGGTTTCAACTTGGACCCTCCGTAGCAATAGAGAACAAACCATGGTCTCCAGCGCCATAGTGAAAACCAAGGCTTCACTTACAGGTAGAGCGGTGGATACAGGGAACGTTGTCCAAATCGTTTCTGCCTCCGGTGGGCATTCACAATCAAAATTTGTACGCTCGTCGTTTACTCCGTCAACTCTAATCCCTGATAAAGTTATGGCAAACAAATGGGCAGACTCATACATAGGTTTTTCTACCCTCATGAATAAATCGCAGGATGCTAGTTTCAAATTTCAGTTAGATACGCACAGTACTGGCCCTGAACTTAGCATTGTTCCAAAAAATAGGAACGTCCAAAGCACAGTAGGCTCGCTGCATGTTTAAAACACCTGGGTAGGGGGATTTTATGGCAAAAACAGACACATCAAATGCTTCCATATTCTTCATATTTGTCCCATGCAATATCATTGTTTTGGCTTTTTGTGGTGGGACATGTATTGTTTTGACAAATGATTACCAATGGGTTGTAGTTCCAGCTGCAAGATAGTTGAGACCTTTTGCAATTATCTTAGTAGTAAGGTGGGACGGTCTAGGGACTAGGGGAGTTCCATGTTAAAAAGGCAATATCCACTCTGGGGACTACGTCAATTTAACATGGGAAGCAATATCCACTCTGGGGACTATATAAATTTAACATGGGAAAAAAAGGCATCCACTCTGGGGACAAGGGAATTTAACATGGGAGAAAAGAAACATCCATTCTAGGGACAAAGGCAATTGAAACATGGGAGAAAAAATATCCATTCTAGGGACAAAGGCAATTGAACATGGGATTTTTTATTTTTTTAAAAATTAAAAAAATAAAAAATAAAAAAGGGGTAGGCAATGGAAAGTCAATCTCTTTTCGAGAGACGTGGGTGGCCCTGAAAAGGGCCTTTGGATTTATGTTAATATGCCCTTAACATAAAGGGCATCTGCGGCATCTTCTTGTCCTCAAGCTGCGTCTTAGTGTAGGGCCATAAATCAGAGTCCTCTTGAGGCAACCTTGTCTTTCCACATAGATTCTTCGTATCCACAGACTTCGTATCCACAGACAACTGTCCACTTGGATCGGACATTCATGAGCATGTCCGTCCTAAACATCATTGAAGACACAAGGGTGGATGATTCGACTGTGGTCCACATCTTGAGGCGACGAGAATAGGTGAATCAATGCAGTGAACTGCGCTTATTTATAGGTAGAGGAAGGATTGAAACGGATTGAGTTCATTGACCAATCCAAACACGCCTTACAAAATTCAGTCAGTCCGCATCCAATCCGAAGAGAACAGTCTGTGACGTCAGGTGGTCTATATAGATTCGCTAGCGCCTGTGCGCAGTCAATCTATGCGACAGTGATTCAACATGACGGAAACTCAGAAAACGATCCATTGGGGTGCACCAGCAGTGGAGACCGCCCAAGGGAACCCGGACTTACTTTCAGAAGAGGTAAATTGGGATTTTGTGGATTTTCTTACCTCGCAAGAATTTGTTCCGGAACCTTCGTCACCTTCATTACCGCAATTGGAGAATTTTAGACAGAGACAGAAAGAAGAATTGGAGAAATTTATACAACGACAAAAGGAAGCGGAACAAGCTTTTCTCCTACAGCAACAGCAGCAAGAAGAAGAGGTAAGAAAAAAACAAGAAGAAGAAGAAGCAGCAGCAAAGAAACAAGAGGGTGAAAATCAAACGGTCACGGTACTGTTGGACATTTTAGCGGAGTTAAGAAGTCTGAAACAAATGTATCAGACTTCTTTATTACGACCGAAGAGAATACGACCTTCCCGAGCTAAACACGCCAACCCTGTAACTAAGCCTACCGTACCACCCTTAGTGATTTTAACCCAATCATCATCAACAGTACACAGTCCAGAAGTAGGCCCTGGCCGTGGCAAAGGCTTAAGGCAGTTAAAGTTGATTGCTTAAACTCACCCCCACACCAAAAACCAAAGGCCCTTTTCAGGGCCACCCACGTCTCTCGAAAAGAGATAGACTTTCAATTGCCAATAACTCAAAAATCAACAAAAAAAAACCCATTTTACCCCTATAGTACGTGTATATGAGTGCGTGAGTGTAGCTTCTTATTTAAAATCAAAACTCAAAGACACTTACCTAATATAATTAATGTATTCTTTTATCAATAGTTACAATCCAATTCACAATTCACAACAGAGCACTTTAAAAAGTTCTTACACTCCTTCTGTCTCATTGTTTAGTCTCTGTGTTTTTTAAATTTCTTCACCGTCACAGTCTTTTCCTCCTCTTCCTCTTCACTTTCTTTCCTTCTTCTTTTCTTCTCCTGTTTCTTTTTCTTTACCTGGCTGCTTTCTTCCTCTGAAGAATCCCTCTCTTCCTCTGAAGAATCCCTCTCTTCTTCCGAAGAATCCCTCTTTTCTTCTGACTCCTCTTGTTTCTTTTTTGGGCAATCTGGAGACCAATGTCCTTTCTCTTGACAATAATAACAGGTATCTTGACTTTTGTCTTTTCTAGCCCCTTTTTTTCTTTTTTGACGGTCTGGACACTTTGAAGACCAATGCCCTTTCTTCTGACAGATATAGCAAGTATCTTCACTTTTATCTCGAAAGGAAGGAGAGTAGTCCGTCGGCTGGTCTGAAGAGAATTTTCTAATGACCCCTCACAAAGCTCTGATGAAACGTTCGATTTGGCTAGTCTCTTTCATCGTTGTGCTCGGTTAGAGAGTGAAATGAATAGTGAAAGGACAAGACACACACCCTTTTATATATGCTAGTCTGCCATGACTATAAATTAGCCCATGGTGTTTAAACTTTAGTCATTTGACGTTTTTCACTCAAGATGAAACGATCCTATTCATTCGAGAAGAAAGAAGAAGAAAGTAAGAGGCAGAAACGTGATCTATCGCCTCGTACCAGGGATGAAGTCTTGGCACAAATTCATGCCAGTGATTTTGAAGAGGACATAAGTGAACCACAATCCGAACGCTCTAAACAAAGTTCACCACCCTTAGTCAACCCTGAAAAGTACTATTCCATTCGAGAGACGGAAAAGCGCTCCTCTAGAAAATTTAGAACCACGGCTTACAAATACACGGTGAAGTTTAAAGATTTCAAGGCTGAAGTACCGTTAGAGAAAGCAGAAGGGTTCATCACTGGGGTGTGGGATTCTTTGCTCACCGCATTCAAGCGACAATGTCAACCCAAAGAAGACGATCGCTTGAGACTTTCCATACAACACGACGGTTTGAAATCCCTTGTTTGGATCGAGTTTAGCACTCCTGCAGAATTGACTGCTTCCAAAGTCATGGACAAGATTCAACACGTGCAACAATCTAATGACCAGTTTGACATCACCGATGGAAAAGCCACACTCGACATGACCCACGTCTCTCCTCCTCAAGGGACCGGACAACGCAATAAGGTGTTACTGGTGAACGACCAAAACGAGCCTCGTCCAAATTCACAACCCTCAAGACCAGATGTGTTTAGCCAGGGCTATCGTGGTGGAACGAACCTATGCCAACAAGAACGACACGGTAGAATGGAAAAGAGCCTGGGAGAACATTCGAAAATCGAACCGAGCCAAACAACGAAGTGAAGCAGAACTCCTGTTACAACAAGCTGACCTGTCCAAAGACACACCCTGCGATATTCCTGAAATGCAAACATTGCAAGATGTCCTAGCTCCATTCTACACCTTGAAAGTGCACCCTCAAGAAGTGCGCGGGCCTCTGTTGTTTCGAGGCCAAGACTTTAAGGATGGAAACTACATTCACCTTTATCATCACGATGACCATTTCGATACCATTACCACTATCACCGGATTCCTGGGATACAAATATTACTGTGAGAAATGTGACTATGGTTATAATAATCGAGAGCAACACAAACATTGCGGATGGAAATGCTCAGGATGTTTGGCCTCTCCACCCTGTCTGAGCAAAGGACAAGAAAGAGTACATTATCCTGCTTGTCTGCGCACGTTTGTCAGCCCTGCCTGTTACCAACAACATCTGAAGACGCAAGGTTCACAGCAGAAATGTGTTTGTCAACTGCTGAGATTGTGCCCTACGTGTGGACAAGGCCTACGTACCAATAATGCCAAGACACACGTATGTTCAGGAAAGAAAAAATGTCACATTTGTCACCACATCGTGGACTTGGAACACGAATGCTACGTGCAAAAATACCAGCCCCTACCAGAGAAAGGGGACGGTCACAAGAAGAAAGGCAATTTCATCTTTTTTTATTTCGAATGCATGCAAGAGACCGGTATTCACATTCCTAATTTCTGCGTGGCTCATCGAGCGTGCGAGAAGTGCATTCAAGAACCTATCTTCAGTCATTGCCCTCACTGCAGCAAGATTCCTGGAGGACGTGAAAAAATCTTTCGAGGACCGAACACGCTAGCCGATTTTGCCCAATGGGTCTTAGACCCCATCGACAAGAGGTGGAACCAAGAGGACATCGAATGTTACGGAGATTGTCATCGTCATGCCACAGTGATGGCTCACAATTTCTCCGGATATGATGGACAGTTTCTTTTGAGATACTATACGGAACAAGGCACCGAACGTCCTAGAGTGACTTTGAACGGAGCCAAAATCATTTTCATGCAAGTGGGACAAGTACAGTTTAAAGATTCGATGAGCTATTTGACCATGCCTTTGAGTCGAATGCCTAAAACGTTTGGAATGACAGAAATGGCTAAAGGGTACTTTCCACACTTTTTCAATACGGAAGCCAATCAACACGCCGTTCTACCCCATTTACCTGAGGCTCATTATTACGACCCCGACAACATGCGTACCGAACAACGAGAAGCTTTCTACACTTGGTACCAGGCTCACGCCTCGGACCATTTCGACTCTCAGGAAGAAATGCTAAAGTATTGTCGTTCCGACGTGGACATTTTACGGCGTTGCTGTGGAAAATTTCGAGAACTGTTCATGCAACACGGAGGGATCGATCCTTTGAAAGAAGCTTGCACCATTGCCAAAGCGTGTTCCTTAGTGTACAGGCAACGATTCATGCCTGAAAACACCGTGGCTGTCATCAGTCCTCAAACGACCCACTATGTCAAACGTCAATACCCGGTCAAAGCCCTACGCTGGTTACATTACTTGTGCGACAAGGAAGACAAATGGATTCAGCATGCCCACAACGGAGGAGGCGAAAAGACCATCGGAACGCATTCGGTCGATGGCTGGGACTTAGAAAACCCCAAGATCGTGTACGAGTTTAACGGTTGCTTCTTTCACGGATGTCCCGTCTGTTACCCTGACCGCGACACTAAAAATCAGTTTTTACAAAGAACCATGGAAGACTTGTACCAGGACACTTGTCAGCGACGCCTAAAGTTAGAACAGGAAGGATACCAAGTGGTAGAAATGTGGGAACACGAGTACGATCACCGTATGAAAACCGATCCCGAGTTTAAACGCCTCGTGGAAAGTTACCAGTTCATGGACCCCCTGAACCCGAGGGATAGTTTGTACGGAGGAAGGACCAATGCCACCTGTTTGCTGTACCAAGCCGACGAAGAGAAAGGAGAAGAAATCAAATACTTCGACGTGTGCTTGCTGTATCCCTACGTGTGCAAATATTGTCGCTTTCCTGCAGGGCACCCACAATTGTTCACGGAACACATCGACCTGAAAAACATTCGACAATACGAAGGTCTGATCAAGTGTAAAGTTTTGCCTCTTACGGACTTGTACCATCCCGTGTTACCTCACCATTGCCAAGGCAAACTGATGTTTCCTTTGTGCAGTACTTGTGCCGAAACGTGCAACCAAGATCAACCTTGCCAGCACACCCAGGAAGAACGCGCCTTGACGGGAACCTGGGTCAGCGTAGAATTGTTTAAAGCTCTGGACATGGGATACCAACTGTTAGAAGTGTACGAAATTTGTCACTTTCCCAAGACACAACAATACCACAAGGGTGACCACACGCAGAAAGGCATTTTCACCGACAACGTGGATGCCTTTTTGAAACTGAAGCAACAAGCCAGCGGCTATCCTTCCTGGTGTCACACTCCCGAAGACCAAATAAAATTCAAAGAGAAATACTATGAACAAGAAGGCATCTCTTTAGACCACATCGAGAAAAACGAAGGCAGGCGATCGTTTGCCAAAGTGATGTTAAATTGCTTGTGGGGTAAAATGGCACAACGTCTGTGTTTACCCAAGACGGAATATTTGACAGAACCTTCCCGCTACTTCCAGATGATTCACGACAAAACCAAATACATGAAACACGTGGACGTCGTTCGCGAGGATTTGATCTTGGTCAATTACGAAGAAGATCTGGTCTTTGTACAAGACGACCCTTTTTGGAAATGTCATCATTGCGGCTTACGTGACAGCCCATGCTCGCTTAAAATTGTACGAAGCTTTAGAACTGTTAGGATAACGCGTCCTGTACTTTGACACGGACAGTTGCATTTACATCCATCACCCGAGTCAACAGCACCCTGACATCGAAGGAGACCGTTTAGGAGCCTGGACAGACGAGCATCCCGACGACAAGATTCTAAGTTTCGTCAGTGGTGGTCCCAAAAATTACGGTTACGAATACCGGGACAAACAAGGAGAAGTGCACACGCAGTGCAAAGTGAAAGGATTGACTTTGAATTATCGTACCAGTCGAGTGGTCAACATTGGGGTACTGAAAGAAGCCTTGTAGTCTGGAAAAGATCAACACTTTAAAGTGACCACCTATCAACCGAACAAGATTGTACGTTTACCCACTCACCACATCGTCAGTCGACCCTTGGAAAAAGTCTATCAAATCGTGTAGCAGAAGCGAGTGCGACTTCCCAATCATTTCACCTTACCGTATGGACACGTCGGTATTGGTCTGTATATAAAAAGGAACCCTAGGCAAGATCGATAGTTCATTATGCCTACCAAGACCAAGCGAACAAGATGAATACTTTCAGAGAAACACAAAACAAGTTTAGACAGGCACAATGCAAGTGTGGGGCTTCGGAAGTGGAATGCGATTCTGAGCCTTGCGATGGGTACGATGCTGTACGTTGTGACCTTAGCGATGCCGTAAAGCATCATGGGAACTTTGTTCTCACTACCCCTATCATGGAAAGGGATGCTGTGCTTGCCAAACCTGAGGGATGCGAAAGCGATGCCGCTCGTCCTCTTGGACATTTTACTGGGTTTCGTTTTAAAGGTGGATGTTCACCTTCACGTCTACCGCCCAACAGATGTCATCCAGCTCTGAGCAAACTCCTGTCCATGTCACCCAACCCTCATCGAAACGAACCTGTGAAATACGAATATTCGTTTCCTGTGCGTTTGTCGGAATACTGCGACTTTGAAAATCGTCTTCAATCGTTCAAAGGAAAATGGCCTAAGTATCTGGGAGGCCCGACCCCCAAAGAATTAGCCAGAGCCGGATTTTTTTACTTGGGCGAAGGAGATAAAGTCAAGTGCTTCAGTTGCGGTGTGTCACTTCACCACTGGGAACCGCAAGATTCGGCCTACGTAGAACATGCTCGATGGTCACCGAATTGTCATTACTTACCCTTAGTGGGACCGAGACATTAAAGTAACTTACCATGTCGTTGACGAAGAAGAAACCAGTTTGGCTAGGAGTCAAATGGTGGACATCACCGAGACCAGTATTTAAACTTCATTTCAAAAACGATATTGAATCATTACTTAAAGAACTGCAAGAGAAGATTTACAAGGAAGTTTGGCAGGGACTTGCCAGAGTGAAATCTCAATGGGTGACTGTATAACGTTTGTGCCGCGAAATTCACAAGAGGAAAGTGAAAAAAGTCAACCAGTGTGTTAGATTTCTTTGGGTCAAGTGTGCATTCGTCCTATTGTATTACTCTAGACCGTTTACATCAAAAGAGTTCAGTGACATTCTTGGACGTTACCCTGAATGGCAGTGGTCAGAAATTACTCACTATGTGGATTATTTTTGCTCTAGGAGAAGATTGTGAATTGTACGGACTGACCTATTCATGGATACTTTACAAGAGAACATTCGTGCTTTGCCTGTGGAGTTGAGAGAACGCATTTACCGAGAACTGATCAAAATACAAGTGAAACGCAAACGCAAAGTTATTCATCCGTTTTTAAATTATGCTCTGTTCCAAAGTATAAGAAGACTGGTTATGAGTGGATATTACATCAGTCACATAGGTAAACGAGGCTATTGGCCACCACCCAGTGATTCCAAAAACAGCGTATATACTTATGGATACTTTACAAGAGAACACTTTGGGCTTGCCTGAGGAGTTGAGAGAACGCATTTACCGAGAGCTGGTCAAAATACAAGTCAAACGTAAAGAACAGTTGCATCCGTTACGTCACCAGATCTTTAACCACTGGTACCTGAATGGTATAAGAGGACTGATTCGTCAGAAATTGTTTCAGTGGTCAGACTTTGTTGAACACTTTCAGTTAGTGAGTGAATTAAACGTTCGTAATTTTGGTTACTTCGAGATTCACCTACTGCAAGGTATTGAGGAAGACGAGTTAAAGGATTACCAACATATTTTACGTGGAATCTGCATAGCGGAAGACGAAACATCTAGACAAACTCTGACGTTTCGGTTACAGTATGCAAGATTTAGATTCCCTACTGGAGAACGAAGATGTCTAGTTAGAAATTACCTTTATTGCTTCCGAAACAAAGAGAATATAAAATCAGGCTGCCATGCCACGGATTATGTCACATGTTATTGAACAGATTCCGTTGAAGGAACTCAATGACCATATTCAAACCGTGGATCATTACCATCGATTATTACAAGAACTGTATCCATTCAATTTGGGTCGACAAGTAGTGTGTGTCTTAGTGACTTGTTTTCTGGGATTTCGTTTACCAGCCGATTCTTTGTGGACTCTTTACGAACAGTACTTACCACCCCAATGGCCTTAAATGGTCACGAAAGACTCCTTTTGCTCAAAGCCTTGCGTTTTCATCTGGATACTTCTCGACCTCTACGGGAAAAAAAGATTCGCCAACTTTTACCCACCCAAGACGTGTATGACGATGTTTGCGTAGCTTGTGACTTACACCCCCCTTGGACAGATGTCCGTGCCTGGAAAGAATGGGATTTTGAGGCTTGGACCCAAGAAGTGGCCCAGTATGCACGAGAGTTGTTCAAGGAAAAAAGTTACTTTTCAACCAGTGTTAGTGACGGTGCCAGAAGAACCCGTCACCCAGAACGGGACTGTCGTGGACAGGCCTGAAAGACCCTTTCGGGAGGACACTTGTGTGACCTTACCCTCTATAGAACTGGTCAGAACATTACCCAAAACATGTTGTACAGACACTTGTGTTTATTCCACGTTGATGGTTATCATGTGTATTTTATCCTTGTACTTAAGCCTTTGGCGTTTATGTATTTTTGTCTTTCGTATTCATGTTTAAAACATTCAATAAACGTGTCCTGAAATAAAGTATATAAACTCTTGTCTTGTTTGTTTTCGTGTCACAAGTGACATTCCTAACACTATGGCTACCTCTGCTGTCTCTGCTCCCTCTTCCTGTACTGTCAAAGTCATCGGCGAACACTTAGATCGTGCCAGTTGGGAGGCTTTGTATCTTCGTCATCCCTTTAACATGCTCATTGCTGGACCTAGCGGTTCAGCAAAACCGATTTCGTCAAACGTTTGATCGAACATAAACATCATTTGATCGATCGGCCACCTCAGCGGATCGTGTGGTGTTACAAAGAGTGGCAATCGGCGTACAGCCTCTTGCGAGAAAGTCAAGGCGATTCCATCGTGTTTGTGGAAGGCATTCCTAAAGAAGACGACGGCATCGTCTCTGACTCCCGTCAAACCCATTTGGTCATTTTCGACGACATCTTAGGAGAAGACGAAGAAGAAATTAAACTGTGGTTCACGCGCAAAGGGCATCACCGTAATAGCAGTGTCGTTTACATCACCCAAAATTTGTTTCAACAAAGTAAAGCCCATCGCACCATCAGTCTCAATGCGCATTACGTGGTCTTGTTTAAAAGCCCTCGAGATAAATCGCAAGTGCAAGTCTTAGCCAAACAGTTAGGAACACCTTGGCTGACTCAGGCGTACGTGGATGCCACTCAAACGCCACACGCCTATTTACTCGTCGATTTGAAACCTACGACCCCCGAGGATTTGCGATTTCGTACCCACTTGTTTCACCACTGGTGCCAAGACGGAGGGCCTGTCCTGTACACGTCTCCGTCCTCGACTTAATTTCACTTCACAAAAAAAATCTATAAAAACCTCAGACCCTTTTCGTCTGTCTCACACAAGTCAACATGACGTCCCTTCAGTCGCATCTTCCCGTTAAATTGATTCGTGCCTTGTATGGCATCAGTCGAGAAAAAATCCACAAATACGAGCTCGTGTCTTAGAAGCTAGTCTCAAAGAAGTCTTATAATGGTTAACGGTGACGGCACGTCAATTACTCCAAGGAATCATACAGATTCCTCATCAAACCAAACGCTTTTTTGATCGAAACAAAGTCGCTTAGACCCAACTGGCCGATCCCCGCATCGACACCCAAACCAAAAAACAAATCATTTTGAAACCTGGAGGGAGCGGTACCCTAGGAGGGGTCGCTCTCTCTTAAGATGGGATCCTAATGCCCCCAAAGTTCTCCCCAAGAAAAAAGTCAAACGAACTTCCAAGAAGAAGAAAAAGACCAGGTCCCCAAGGAGAACTTCTCCAGTGGCGGGACCCTCCTCTTACCAGACACCACCCCGGAAAAAGAAAAGAAGCCCCCAGAAAAAGATACATAGAGAAAGTCCCCAGAAAAAGAAAAGTCCACAGAAGAAAACTAGTCGCAAGAGAGGCATTTCGGCCAGGACGCAACCTTACACTCGCAAACCACGACCTGCCACGACGGTGACTGCGTCTCCGGCAGCCTCACGTTCATCCACTTTTCCGTTGATGAGACCAAGAACTGAAGAGTACTTGGAGACGTTGATCACACCAAGAACGTCTCCGTTGATGACCCAAGAACTTCCCCAGTGGCAGGACCCTCCAATTTAGTGGCAGTGGCTGCTGCTCACAAAGTACCTTCTCCCAAAATCAAAGTCCAAGAAAGATCGGGCATGTTACAAAGTTTACTGGATTTGTCCAAGCAAGAACTGGCTCGATTTAGTCCGTTACGTACCCCTGCACGACGTGTCATGCCTGTCCTGAAGTTGATACGACGTAAAGACAATCAGTGGCGACGCGTTCCAGTATAAAAAAGGTGTGTGACCAAGTAGGGTATCAGTGTTTTTGGTGCTCCTGAAGATGTCACCCTCAAGAAAACATCCCTCTTCTAAACAACCCCAAGGAAAGGAAAGGAAAGGACTGCCTCCTCGTTTAGTCAAACATGGGGACATGTTATCTGTCCTGTCCAAAGCTTCTCCACCCCTACCAAAAAAAACTCATTCAATCTGCCTCCAAAGAGGTCATCGTTACCGTGTGCGAATGTTGTTTGAACGTCTTGAAAGGCACGATCCCTTTGTCCAAACACCAGAGACAATGCTTAGGCAAACATCGTCACGTTCTTCGCCAAATGGTTCAAAAGAAAATTCCCATTCGTCAAAAGAAGAAGATGTTGGTCCAACGTGGAGGTATTTTACCCCTCTTGTTAGGCCCATTGCTGAATGGAGTCTTGGGAACCATGTTGGGAGGACTGGTGGGAGCAAGATAAAAAGGCCCTCTGAAGTCCCAAGATCTCTGAATCGACCCCTGACAACCCCATGGAAGGACGAAAACTAGCTTTAGTGCCTTACAAACGATGGATGGAATACCATCGTTGGCAAGAACAACGCACCCCGCATTTACCTCCCAATCCCCATTTGAGCGAGATGTCCCAGTTACAACACGAACTGCAGTCCTTGATGGATCGCCAAGATTTGTCCGAAACAGAAAAATCGCAAAAGTACGGTCAACTCTTGCAACGACTGCATCTCTTTCACCAGAAAGCTTTAGACGAAACAGCTCTACCCACTCTGAAAGATTTTAAGACCTTGATGAAAAGTCCAGCACCATCATCACTACCACCACCACCACCACCACCACTACCATCCCCAGGGGTCACCAGAGATGCTACCCCACGAAGACCTGAGGAAGAAGAGATGCGAGAAGTGTTTCAAACACCGTCAGCAGCACCCATTTCAAGTAAGATTGCAGCATCCTTGTTGACCCCGTCCCCCACACCCCAACGAGAAGAAATGAAAGCATGGGTTAAAAAGATGATGTCCACTCCTCCTTCGACAGAAGTGAAAAGGAAAGAAGGGAACCCAGAAGTGAAAAAAGAAAAGAAGACCAAAGCCATTCCATTGCCACCTCCACCACCACCACCTTCGACTTCTACTCCCGTAGCCCATCGGACACGTAAATCCGTTTCTAAACCGCCCTTTCGTCCCACCCAAAGTAGCATCACCGAAGAGTGGGTGACTTATTAACACGCAAACAAACACAAAAATGGAAAAAGTCTTAACCAGCATTTACTACGATCCCTCCCATCCTGCAGGTTACGCAGGAGTTCAAAAATTGTATCGTGCTGCCAAAATGCGACTGAAAAGTCTCCTTTTACCTCAAGTGCAACGATGGTTACAAGAACAAGCTACCTACACTTTACACAAACCCATTCGACGCAAGTTTGCCAGAAGTCGCACCCGAGTGGAAGGCATCGATCATCAATGGCAAGCCGATTTATCCGATGTCTCTCATTTGGCCAGCTACAATCGTGGTTACAAATATTTGTTTTGTGTCATCGACGTCTTTTCCAAATTTGCCTGGGTCGTGCCCTTGACTTCCAAATCCAGCAGCGAGTTAGTGCGAGCCCTGCAACGGGTGTTGAAACAAAGCGGTCGTCACCCTCTTCGATGGCAAACGGACAAAGGCACCGAATTTCTGAACCAAGCTTTCCAAAAAGAATTAAAGAAACGTGACATTCTTTTTTTTACCACCGAGAATCCCGAAGCGAATGCCAGCGTCGTGGAACGTTTTCAACGCACTTTGAAAGAACGCATGTGGAAATATTTTACGCATCACCACACTCTGAAGTACATCGAAATCTTACCGCACCTGGTGCAAGCGTACAACCAATCTTACCATCGAAGCATCAGACGTGCCCCGCAAGAAGTGACCCGACAACGAAGTGCTGGTGTTTGAGCGCCTGTTTGGTACGTCCCCGACGAGGGCTGTCCCCAAGAAAAGTGGAGAGTTGACCGTAGGAGATTGGGTGCGCATTGGCAAAATCAAACGCACTTTCGACAAAGGTTACTTACCTAACTGGACGACCGAATTGTTTCGTGTCACTGGACGAGTGCATGGCCGTCATCCTGCCGTCTATAAATTGGAAGACATGAACGGAGAAGTGCTCAAAGGAACGTTTTATTTGCCCGAGTTACAACGTTTCACCAAAAAAGAAGACGACGTGTACGACATCGAAAGCATTCTCGAACGCAGAACCCGTAAAGTGGGCAAACGACGTGTCAAAGAAGTCAAAGTACGTTGGAAAGGATATCCACCCAGTTTTGTTTCTTGGATCGACGCTTCGCAAGTCATCGACTATAACAAGAAGTGACCATCATGCCCTTTCACACAGACGCAGCTACGTCGACCACTCCTTCATCCAGTTCTTCTCTGCAAGATTTACAAAAACAACCTTTGTGAGTGTGGTGCGGAGACCGTGTGCCTAAAACGCAAATCGTCTTTTTCTGCCAAATCTTCGTGGTGTATTGTGTCATCGGGGCATTGGTGAGCACCATTACCTCCAGGTTTAATGTCGTGTTTCTGAAAGCTTTGGAAAGTGTCAAAAAAGTGTCAGTATGGAATACCACAAAGCAGCTCGTCGCTTCTTGATGAAATTTGACGGGAGTAAAATCGTGTCCATTTTATTTTGTCCTGAATTGTTTGACATGTTGGGCGGAGACATGGAAACGAGAATGGCCATGATCAAGAAAAACGAATTACCAATCGTTTACGACAACGAGTCTTTTAGCAAGTTATTTCGTGCCCCGGTAGAACTGAACCAAGGATTGAATTTGATGTTTGTGTATTCCGATGTGGTGGAGTATAACGTGGTGGGACACACCTCTGTACCGTTACTGCGTGTCATTCCTTTCAAAGTGGATTCTGCCACGAACGCTGACGAGGAAGGTGGAAACACTTACCATGTTCACCGCGAATTTGTACATCCTCACTATTTGCCCGTCAGGAAGTCTTATTTGGACACGGTCAACATTGCTATAAAAGGAGATCTGGGACAAAATATTCCATTCACCAAAGGAAAAGTCACGGTGAAACTCCATTTCGAAAACGGTTCTCTCACGATTCATAAGTCATGTATCCAGTGTACCGAGGGGTTGCTCGACAGCGAGGACACGGTTTAGGAGATATGCTGAAATCGGCCTTTCATTCGGTGGCCCCAGTCTTGAAACTGATGGTGACACGCGGATTGCACGCCTTGAAAGATGCGGCACTGACACAAGGCAAAGAATTTCTCCAAAATGTCATCATCGACAAACAAAACCCTAAAGAAGCTTTGATGAGGGCAGGCAAAAATGTCTTGCTGCAAACGGGCAAAGATCTTTTGGGCCGACGATACACACCTATAAATGCCCTGCACGCTACCGAGTCAGGCATTCAGCTAGGAATGGTGAAGGTTTTCACTTCTACGCGTCGGATCGGATACTTGGCGGTCGTTCTGCTCAACGTCTGACTGATGTCGTTTCCCACTTTAGGTAACACTTCCACGCGTCGTACGTAGAGCCTGGCTTCCTCGATGACAGTATTGCAAGCAGTAGTACCTATCAAACAGCAAGCTCTATTTGCTGTATTTCTGTTTAATAATAAATATGGCGGTTGCAGCCTCAAAAATATCTGTATTATATGCTATGTCTCATTGTTCAATTTCTTAGAACGTTTAAGCTATAGACTTTGTCCACATAGTTATTTTATGCTGTAAATACATAGCAAATATTTGGTTCACTCAGATCATTTATGTTCAGTACAAAGTCACGAAAGTGGCCAGCATCAAACACAACGTTTGTCTTTGTTTTAATTATGTACCCATATACTTTGACTTTGTAATATTTGCACGACTGACCTATGGTATTCTGTCATTTCACCTTCTATCTTCCTCTTGACTCTATCGATGTCGGAAAGAGTAGGCTGGTGCAGGTACATTTCATTTTACAATATCGTCAAACAAATTAATAATACGAACCATCGTTCTCATTCACTTTCGATCTGAAAATGAATTGCACCCCTCTCTACATGTGCATGAACACATCACATAAATGATTTACACTGCATTTAGCAAAGTAAGCCTTCCTCGAAAATCGCAAAATAACAACAACAAAAAAGTCGCGATTGTCTCAGTACCTGGTATGAGACAACCCTGTCAACGAACTTAATAAACTCTAATAGACTTATCCAGCCTATCTCTGATAAGATTTTCTGATTGCGAAAAATCGAAGGAAAAGTCAGCGATCGCGTCGGTACCAAGTTTGAGGCGGCGCCTCTCTGCTGCAAAAAAAAAAAAAAAAAAAAAAAAAACATTATTATATCAATAATGGCAAACATCGGAGAATCATATATCATTAGGTTAGTTCGAGAGCGACTAGAGACAATACATAAATATCTTCCCGTCCGTGATTCTGTCAGACAAAAATTACAAGTGCGTCAAGAATATCAGGTTGAATTTAGAGAAGGTACAGAACAATTATTTAAATCAATTGTTGAACCAACCAAGGAGATTTATGCAGCTGCAACAGCATCACATAAGGTTATCGAAACATTACCGAAACAAATCAGCGAAGCTATGGAGTCTGCCGATGAAACACGTGCTGAAATCGGGGATGTTAAAAATATTGTCGAGGATTTATCTAAACCAGAATTAAAAACTAGATATTTTACTCAGCATGGTTATACACAAGTTATAGCCGATCCTGTTGGTGTTGCTGTAAGTGGGTATCAACTAAGGCATCAGCGTCTAAAGCCAGAATTTTATAACACTCCAGACCACGAGTGGACTGCTAAAGTATTTCGTGAGTACAAGGGTATTTCACAAATCAGTAAAAAAAATATAAGCGCGAATATGATGATTTTGTTGATAAAGTTAATTAAATGAAACAAGCTGCTATAACGCCTGGAAAACAACGATGGCGATCGCGGAGACAACCATCACCTGACCCGCGTGTAACGGAAAGTGGTTTTACTGGAGGTTGTCTTATTGACTCTTCTAACACTATCCTCGAGGATGTGCAACGCTTAGAAATTCTCATAGGAGGGTTACGTGCTGGAAATAAGTCTCCGGAAATAATTAATGAAGCTACTAATATTTGTCAACGACTATTTCAAAATAAAATCATGGGTGCTGATGTTTATCGGGAGCTTGTTAATGAAATCGTGGATGCTGATGTTTATCGGGAGCTTGTTAATGAAATCGTGGATGCTGATTTTTATCGGGAGCTTGTTAATGAAATCGTGGATGAATACTATATTGACTAATTGTTAGACTAATAATTACCAAATACGATGATAATACACGACTCTCAAAGCAAAGTCCGAATGATTAGAGTAATAAACTCACGATATCCTGTTAACACAACATATTACGGGGATGGATTTTGGTAATGTTGTTCAAGGATTGTTTACAAGGATAGCATCAAAAATAGGTCGAATTTCAAAACAATTATCAATGAAAGCCATGGATATTGTTCGTAAAAAAGCTCCTCGTGTAATAAGTGATACTGCTGGTATGGCTCTCTCGGCGATCAAAGACAGATTAGTACGATTAATACGCAGACCACCGCAGCCAGTAAATTTATCGAGTACTGAAGTTATGCCGGTAAATATCAGTAAAATAATAAATCAAGCAGCAACTCGGAAATTAGCAGTATTTTCCAACGAAGAAATATAAAAAATATAGCTTCGAGTTTGATGGCAGGAAGTTGTCTTCGTATTAAACCATGGTAATTATTTTAAAAAATGTTTAAGCGTATATCTGATACAGCATTTGAGATGGACGCACCAGTCAGAAAAGATGAGTCTGTGCGCGATTATCAACATTACTCTTATGCCAAGCGCGCACCTGGCAAGCAGGGAAAAATTGACTTACAAATTTATGATACAAGTAGATAGTTTTTGCCTTGTGAAGCATACATTGAAATTACTGGACAGATAAAAAGACAGATAATACTAATTACGTACTTGATGATAAAATTGGTTTTGTTAGCAATGGTGTAATGACATTATTTAGCAAAGCTACATACTCTATTGATGAAAAGGAGATTGAATCATGTCTTGAAGATGTCGATGTCTCAGCAACAATTCTTGGTCTTGTAAGATATTCCGATGACTACACAAGATCGTCTGGTCTCGCGTTAATGTTTGCAAAGGACACATCTGATTATCCAGATCATAAAAATGTGACAATGGTTAATGTAAGAAACGCAGCTGGAGATGGACCGACACCTGTAGTAGCATCAATGAATCATAATTATAACTTAGGTTTTACAGCGTGTAAAACAATGCTAAAAGGTGATGAGAGAAAGTTTTCATGCACGATTCCATTGTCTCATATTTTTGGATTTTACAGAGATGTCCGAAAGGATATATTTGGTGCCAGGCATGAAGTATCACTTGTTAGAAAAAGTACTAGCGATGATGCAATATGGCGAGATCCAGCATTAGACCCAGGCAAAGTAGTACTAACAAAACTAAAATTATGGATGCCAACATTGACTCCATCGATTGATGTAGAACGGCGATTACTTGCTTTTATGGAACAAGGTGGTAAATCAGCATTATCATGGTTGTTAATGAGTACAGATAGCGTCGTAGCTAACACTCCAGAGTTTATGTGGCAATTAACAACACAACGAGGAATTTCAGCTCCACGACATATATTTATTGCATTTCAGCAAGCTAACAGAAGAAATAATCAAGAAAATTTTTAATGGCATTTGACACATTTGGACCTACTAATGTATCCGTGAGGATAAACGGACATCAAGAACCATCTGAAGATATAACAGTAGCTTTTGCAGATAATGATATTTCACGTTCATATTATTGATTGATGTTTTACTTCGGGCGTCAAAATATTGACACTGGGTTACAGATATCTCCATTTGATTTTATAAATTTGCATCCGATCTATTACTTTTCGTTGGAACATCTTGATTTAGTTAGGCAAATTATCGTTGATGTAACCTTTCGAGCTAATTTAACTGCTATTCCAGCAGCGGTAGCTGGTCCGCCTGCTATTTCTGCTGTTGGTACAGCAATCGTGGTTGTACTCAGTGATAAAGCAATGTTACTTGAAGGTGTTGGTGGACGAATGCAAATTGTTAATGCGCCAGTGGAAACTATGTAGACAATTAGACCAACCGCGTTAATTATCAAAATGTCATACAGTCACGTTAATGTCACTCTGGCTCCCGGTCAAGTGAAAAAATTACAATCAAAAAGAGTGAGCGCATGCGGCAAAAAATAACATTGAAGCGAGATCAAATTACTAGTGGTGGTCCAAACAAGTTATCGTTGACTAAAACTCAACTAAAACATTTCAATAAAGCGCGAGAAGCAAAAACCGGAGTTCAACTTGATTTCGCTCCCGGTGCCATCAAAAACATAATTAAAACCGGTGGTATATTTCCACTTCTCGCAGCAGTACCAGCATTAATTGCCGCTGCTGCATCAACTTTCGCAAAAGCAGCCGTGTTAGGTGCTGTTGGAACCGCTGCTGGAATGGCATTAAAGAAAGCAACTGGGATAGGTTATAAAAAAGGGATCGGCTCTAAGACTACCAGGAACTCCACCCTCATGGTACGGAAAGGGTCTAAGACTACCAGGAACTCCACCACTGTTGTCAAAGTTTGATTTACTTTATGCTGTTAAAAAACTCAAAAAAAAATATTTTGAGGTGTTTTTATGCGAGATCAGTTATCACAAAAACCAAACAGCGTTCAAACAGGAATTATTAATCTTGATAACAGCGATGGTCCAGGAACCGAGATGAAGTTGTTGTTTTTCAAGACCGATATGGTGTGTTAAAAACCAGCAATATCAAATGGAATGGCATAGTTAGACGAGTACTCGGTGCGGTCACAGATAACATCCTTGTGTTTACTGACAGCGGAAAAATCAAGTATATCATTTACAACCATCAGAGATGAAATAAAAAAAGTGTTGCTAATCGTTTAAAATCAACTAGCGATACAATGACAGGTGAACTCACCATGAACGGAAATAAAATAGTAGCCGTAACAGATCCAACATCTGATGAAGATGCCGCAACAACAAAAAATATGTTGACGTTAACTAGAGCACCGTTGATGGTAAATTATCCACGTTGCGGGCTGAGTATGATGTTCACGTAAAAATGTTTACAAATTTCCTTAGAAACTGTAGATAAATTAATGAAACCGCAGAGGAATTCTTTGGTAATCCGTTGACCGTTGACGCAAAACTCTCTGATTTAAAAAAAACAAACATTGGATACGATTAAAAAAACACTCGAAGATGTCGTAAGTTGAATTCCTGAGATCGTTAACAAAATTAGTCTGATTAAAATCCCACCCGGAGTAACTCTGGGGCATATTACTAACATAGTATACACATTGTTATCTGGATTCGCAACATGGTCACAGCAAAATAAAACTCTCAAACATACCGCAACAGTCACTGGTTTGTACAGGCTGTCTGTGTTCAGTGCTGCAAAATGTGAGATATTTACAACGTATCCATGGCGTCATTCAACTGATAAGTTTTCTGGAATTGTGTATGTTGTGTTAAATAGCAGAACCAAAGAGAGATTTATACTGGAAGCAGTTGATAAGAAATTAACCGCAACATCTTGCAGGCGGTTTTGGAATTTGTAGCTGAAACACCTCAATTGGTTACTGCGTAAAATGATAATGGCCTTAACGGAGTTAAGAACACCATTAAATGTTCAACAATATAAATATGATCAGGTACGTGAATGGCAGAGTTAAAAACCATCATTTACCAGTATACGTTGAAAGTAAAAAAAATACAAGCGGCATGTAATCGCGCTGGACGCTATAGTTTATTCAGTATCCGCGTTAGTTGCGTCCATCGGCGTAGTATTATCAGTGCTAGCGCCAGTAACAACTGCAACAGCGGTAAGAATATGCTTTTCATTATCAGCGGCTGTTGCAGGTGTTTTTAATATTATCGCGAAAAAGATATTCACGTGCACAAGCACAAACCTCAACGACGCAGTTGTAAAATTAAACACAGCTACAGCCGCGTATTCGAAATTATCGTCGCTGATTTCATCAAGCCTCGACTATACAAAGATATCAGATTCCGAATTGGCCATAATGGTTAACACATACATTTAAATCCACCATTTGAAAGAAAATAAAAACAATAATGAGATAATTACTTCGACAGATAGCCGCAAATACAACTCCGACAAGAACCACGATGACATCAATTAGCTCAACCAAGCCTGAATTCAGTATTGCTTTTCAAACTGCGATTCCGGTAAGCGAGATCGCGTTAGCACAGTTACGAGTATACCCTCTGTTGGCCAAATATCAGATCAAAATCATTTGGTGGATTACCAGCAAATAATTCGTTGGTGTTTGCAAATTAAAATAAAGCAGATGGTACACCCGACTGGAACGTTGTTGGAATATCCACAGGATGCTATCAGATCGAAGAAATCAATGAGGAATTCCAAAGTCGAATAAAACGTATCACAGGAAAGGAATCCAAGATAGCAATAACAGCCCATGAACCAACACTGTCCACCGCAATCGATATAAACTCTCCCGATTACGCCGTGGATATATATCAGTCATCGATCAGAACAGTGTTAGGATGGCCTGAAATTCCACCTGAAGTACCACCACCGTCACCAGAACCCAAAAAATCTGATTTCATCACGAATAGACAATCATACTATGATGTTACTTTATCATACAAACAACATACACTTAACATAAAAACTGCAACTTTGGGTAGCGATTTTAGATTCCCCAATAAGGACAATATGACGTAGTATTTTAATTATGAACTACCCGCCGCTGGACGTTTTGCTGTGACTATTAGCCTAAATAATAATATTGAATACTTTATAATCATTAATCAAGAACATAAAATTCAACGAGAGTGACTACAGTAAAGCTTTCAAGAATATATTTCTGATCGCAGCAGAATCATTAAACGAATTGAAATATTAAACCAGCTTGTATCCGAGATGGAATATATTAACCAGCGAGTAATGCAGGAAACAATTAATACTACACGGGTAGACCACAAACAACAATCTTTAAATGCATATTCGATAACAGAAGCTGATCTATCGAATTTTAAATTTCCCGGGTATAACGCATATGAATTAAAAAAATCCACCGACAAAATCATTGATGAGTTCTTTTTTTATATACTTACACGGTACAAAGAAAAACTACCGTTACCAACTATTCTCCGATACAACAATAATCCACGTGAAGAAGGTCGCCATGTCTCTCCGGAGATCATAAATATAACTCCGGTGGTCGCGGTCAATCTTGTGTGTGATGCAATTTTTGGAAGTTACAACACAGACACAACAATATCAAAATCAAGCACAGCAAGGATTTATTCTTTATTCGTTCACACCGAAAGAACCACGCGGATATCTGATAGCACAAGAGCCGATCAATCCGGTATATCTACGATGTCATGATCTACTGTTATTAAGAATAAATTTCAAACAAACTGACCAGTCCGGCCACTTGCTGGATTTAAGGGATAAAACGCTAAGTATAAATTTGTATGTGAGACCTTAAGAACTCCAATCGTAAAAATCTAAGATTTTCAAAAGATTCCAATCGTCAAAAAATCTACGATTTCAAGGAAACAGTACCAAAAAATAAGTACTTGATAAAGTCAACGAGGTGGATTGACAAATACTCAGACCCAAACTGTCATTCAGATTTCAGTAAAGTATTATAAGAATTTTCTTTTTATTACTGAAAATCAGGCTGAGTTCTAAATTCTCATAGGGTAATAGGTAGTCAAAATCGTGCAAATCGACTGATTTCTCAATTCTGATAGGGTAATAGGTAGTCACAATCGTGCAAAACTGACAGATTTCACAAAAAACACAATAATTTTATATTTGGTCAGTGGTGAAGGACAAGGAAAAAAATAATAATTCTCCTGACAGAGTCAGGGACATCTTTCATTTTTATTTCTTCGTCCTTGATTTTATGAAGGAGTCTAACTTTTATTTTCATTTTCGGATATAATCTTTCTTAGTAGCCTCACGCGAGAATTAATTGTCTTTTTTGCCTCATATTCACAAGATAATTCTGATCTAATGTTTTCAATGGCCCGAGAGAGAGAGAGAGAGAGAGAGAGAGAGAGAGAGAGAGAGAGAGAGAGAGAGAGAGAGAGAGAGAGAGGCAAATTCCTTTACTTCACTTTCTTTTATTGTAGCCAGTGATTGACACATAGCCGTCTGAATTTTCTTTACAAATCTGTAATTAGATAGTAGCGTGTATGCTCTGTCCTCTTTTCTTTCCTGCGGTGTCTCAAAATCAGAAATAATTTTTTCAGTGTTTAGTTCATCAGATAAATATATGCCGTTGCGCTCTAGTTTTTTAATGGCAAAATTTACATCATTGATATTTTCGTAATCCATTACACAATATATTATATATACCGAATATTTATTTAAAAGAAAAATATTTTACACCATTATGTGAACTTCTAGGTTGCCATATAACATCCTAGCAAGTCCATAATGGTGTGAGGTTTTCATTACTAAAGACCCCACAACCCCATGTGAACTCCTAGATTGCCTTATGACATTCTAGCAGGCTCAGGAAGCACAACCCCCATGTCAACCCCTAACCTGTCAAACAACAGTATAGAAGGTTCAGAAGGGCGTGTTTGCAAAGACGAAACAAACCCCCATGTGAACCCCTAGCTTACCAAATGATACGCTAGCAGGATCAGAGGAATATACATATAACATTAACTTTAACTTATCCTAAGGACAGCACAACATATATATTTACACTATTTACCGTGCCTCTCCTAGATTGCCTTATGACATTCTAGTAGGTTTGACGGGTAAAATATAGTCTTAATTTTAACTTATCCTAAGGACAGCTGAACATACATTTTTAACTGCAACTTAATTGTAAGGACAGCACAACTTTATGTGACCCCCTAGCTTACCAATTGATATGCTAGCAGGATCAGCAGGTACATATAATCTTAATTGTTAATTATCCTAAGGACGGCACAACATGTACTTTTTAACTATAACTTAATTGTAAAGACAGCACAACATAAATAAGGGCTTCTCTACATTCAACATTGTTTGCCCACACACCCCAGAAATCAACCCAGGGGGTGCAAAAGAGCATCACGCCGTGGTGAAGACTTGGAAGAGTGTGATTTTTTTTCTATTGTAGTTCGAGCTTGGAGTGAACCCCATATTATATAAAAAAATCGCGAAATATCGCCCACGTGGACAATATGCCAGCAAATGGATTCGAACTCGAAGCGTCGAGAACGAGAATTCGGAGCTTTACCAATACGCCACTGAACCTTGTTATTGATATATGTTTCAGAAATTATTATACAGTTACTTATGGATTGCAAGAAAATAATACAGTTACTTTTGGATTGCAAAATAATAATACAGCTCGAATTTCGTTCTATTTAACAAGTCAGATTTGAAAATTTATTTATTTTCTGGATAATATATAATACTTATGAAAGATGTGTATTGTGCAATCTTCTGAAAGTCAAGGGAGGGAAATATATCACATTTTTTACACAATCCCGGCAGAGTTATCTCCGTTATCTGTATCTAACACTATTGGGACATAAGAGAATTAAATCTGTTTTTTTTTTTGTATTTTTGACAAAAAGCCGATTTACACATTTTTCTGCGACTTTTTGTACTGAAGACATGCATATTTCAAAATACTTGGCAGCCGCGTTCGCTGACTAAAATAACATCGCTTCACCGGTTTCTGTATTTAAAGATTTAACGACTCTAGGATTTATTTTTATACTTTCCAGTATTCCCACGTGCAGAATTTTCGCGTTGTATAATAGCTTGTAGGTTAGATACATTATTATTAAGTTCATTTCCGTCAATATGATCTCCGGAAAGAAACATTCATACACAAACCTGTGACAGAGATACTTCTCCCTCCAAACATTAAATCTTAGATAGCCAGCATTATCAACTACACCAATTCGTTTCTTCAGCCGACAGTGTCTGATTGTACCATCACGAGATGCTAAATAATTCTCAATGATAGGATGCCGGACAAATTCTTTTTGCTCCATATATGTATTATTATTTGTCTAAATTACATAACCTTACTATGTAATCTTAGCAAGTCAGATTTGAAAATTTATTTATTTTCTGGATAATATATAATACCTATAAATGATATGTACTGTGCAATCTTCTGAAGGTCAAGGGAGGGAACTCTATCATTTTTTTACATAATCGCGACAGAGTTATCTCCGTTATCTGCATCTAACACTATTGGGACATAAGAGAATAAAATCCGATTTTATACTTTTGAGAAAAACGGATTTGGTTATTTTTTCTGCGACTTTTCGTACCACCGCGGAGTTTATACAAAAACACTTGGCAGCTGGGTTCATTGACTGAGATGTCCTCTTTTCGCCGGTTTCTGTATTTAAAGATTTAACGACTCTAGGAACTTTATTACATCTTCCATCAAATCTGGCTATACAGTCTTCGTTTTTTTTATTACCTTAACAATGAAAGAGTCGTTATTTTTTTCTCATAATATCGCTTCAGTTATATATATCTCTTACCACTACACTGCACACATAGCTGTGTTTTACCTCTAACTCCAACACTACATCTTAAACACGGTTTTGGACCTATACCCCCTTTCCTCGCACTAGGCGAATGTTGTCCGCAAAATTTATTTACGCAGGATTTGTTACAAGGAGTTGCATACCCTATCATCAGCCACTTACATCGGTTTCTTATTTGAGTCATTATATATAATATTTTTTATTTAAATACTTGTCTTAATTATAGCATGGATGAGTTTACGAGATTATCTACAATCCAGCCTTGGACAACTTCCAGTTTCGATCTTGACAGAAGAAACCCTGACTTCCGGAGGCGAACTCTGACTGATCCGACTATTAATCTGATTAATATTATCAGGGATGCTAAAAAAAAAAGTTCGTGATGATGGGGTATCTCACTCGTGGTCGACATTCGAAATTGTACGCGATGACGTCGTTGATGCTACAATAAACGATACACGTGCGAAAACGATTATGGATTATATCAAACGATCAGAAATATTTTTTCAGAATAAAGTTTATTGTGCTAGCAAATTCCGCTAAGTGGATTATCCGTGACAAACGTGACCCTGTCCTTGCTAATGGAAAAACTGTGTGTCAAGTACAAATTTCAACCCAGGAATTCTGACTGTGATAGAGAGACCATATTACGTTCGAGCGTATCCTGTGACCGTGGCTGCTTATGGAATTTATCAGCTAAATGATAAACCCAACATCAATGATCTTGCACGAATGAGATTTTCAAGGTTGAATTGTGTGGCTGATCGAGTAATCGAACATTTTACAAATGCATACGTGGAAACAGGTTAACTAATCAGCGACGTGAAAAAATAAATCAGCTGAATCGGTCAAGGATACCGGAGCTACAATAAATGATGTCGCTGTGTTATCAAGTATATTAAAATTTCCAATGACAGTAAAAACGTTAACCAGAGAGATTTTATATGAATAAAAGAACAAAGGAAAAGGGACACCAATTGAAATTATTGATCACAATGGGCATACGTGGACCAGCGCAGTAACAATATCTCCACGAGATCGAACTGTTTTCTGGGGGAAATATATTTGATTTTGTTCACGAAGTAAGTATCCAGTATCGGTATGGTTATTTTCAAGTTCAGATGATAAAAATATATGATCAATTTGTTCGAGCCAACGGCGAAATATACCGTCAAGAATCTCTTCATGGCGCGATGAGAAAACTCGGGCAAAGATATTAAAAAAATACTGAGCCAATATTTAAAAAATTGTTTTAAAGTTCCGTCAGTTGCTGCCCGTGCTGTTAGAGAGAGAAATTCATGGAAGCCAACGCGATTTGAATTTCTTAAAGATGTGCAGTTAAGTTGTATCGAATACGGATATGGCAGTTTGTGGAATACCAAGTACAACCAAAATGATGTTATTTCGGTTGATATGGTCGCGTGTTATCAGGGAAGTTTTCTTGGAGTGGGTGAGTGTTCTGGATATTTTGAGCGGTTTGGACGTCCCTGTGTTGAGATGACTAGAGTTGCAATAATGGTCCATTACCTGATTATGACATTACAGGATTCGCTCGTGTAGTGTCGTTCGAATTCGCTAAAGATCTTCATCGGTGTTGTTATGTTTGGTTTGGTAGACACTTTTCAGAAAAACACCGTTCACCAATAGTTGTATTACGATATATGATTGATAATGCAATACTGATATTGTCGACGGTCAGTGAGGCAATTATATCATATCGGAAACAAACCGAAGTTTGGTTACCTACACCTGAACTAGTCCCTTATCCTGCTGACACTGACTACTTTGATGCGCGATTAGACATTTTCGCGAAAAATACCACCGAAGAAAGTATTGCAAAGGATCTCGGTAGAAAAATAATTGGCACATTTACCCAAGGTGGATCATATGATCACCGACGGCATCACACACGATTTATTCTAGATGATACTGAATATGAATTTATAATCACTGATGCAACAGCGAGAAATATATATTGTAGTCGAGAAAACGCTTACTTCTCCAACGGAAAAAAGTTAGGCACAATTAATAGTTACATTGATAGAGAATCACCACAATATACACATCTAAGATCCTTAATGCTCGCTTATGTTTCCAAAAATTTATTATCAATGATAAAAAGATTTCCTCAATGCTCGCTTATGTTTCTATAAATTTATTATCAATGGTAAACATATTTCCTGACACCGCGGTCAGATTTGCCACGGATTCATTTTATATCGATAAAACTATTCAGAATTACTGGGTCGTTTTACAAGTACTGATACATCATGGGGTTCGTGGAGAATAAAAGAACAAACGTTACGTGATTATTCAGAATCTGCGGATTTTACGATCAAGGATAATAATTATCGCGATCAGATATCAGAATTATCATATGCGGCGTCCGTGTATAATTCGGTATCGAGACACAAGACGGTTTATCTAAACCGGGCCTCCAGGCCGGTTCTGGTAAGACGACTCTAGTGATCGAATTATTTGATGGTGCTAACACCAACACACAGACTCGCCAGGGAGATGAAACAACCAGGAGTGCAATCATGTACGTATCACAGCTTTTGTCGACACAGCGGTGGCACAGGGACTCCAGACCGAATGGGAGAGAAATATATTCCAAGGATCATCATTTGGGATAAAGTGTACACAGTGTCGTTAGAAATATTAAATACATTTCTTGATTGGTTATTGACAAAAAATACAGCTGTGATAATGTGCGGCGATCACAGCCATCCACCACCGTTTGTTGAGTTATCTCCACACGATTTGTTGAAGAATTTTGTTGATTATTACTCGGAGATTGATGTCGACCACAGATCTCTTGATGAAGAATTAAAGGAGTTTAAAAAATTAATCCGACTGCAAGCGAATAAAATTCAGTGTTAAATAGCGCGTAAAATAATTCCAGAAATTCTTTGAATGACTTTTGGGAAAGGTGGAGACCATACGATTTGATAGTGGCAAGTAGAAAGATAGTCAGAGACACACATCAACAGCGGTTATTTCAGTTACATAAGAAAAAAATATCAGCGTTACGTGTACCGTTGCGTTATAGACCAGCTGATACGCGACGACAGAATATCGACGTTCATATACCAGGACAGACAGGGAAACAGAATCTTATATCAAATGATGTTGTTTTGTTTTAGTCCTTGTCAATGTTGTTGAGGATGCGCTACACGCTGACAAATCTCCGTGGACGCTAGGATACGCGATGACAATTCACTCATCTCAGGAGTTAACTATTACTGACAAAGTTGTATTGTTGATGATCGTATCGAATGGTCGAATTTAGTTTATCTCGCAGTGTCTCTAGTCAGAAGAATTTCTCAGTTGCGGCGAATTCTCATGGATGCGTCAGTGATCAATGATGATATTGACATCGATATAATACTTAAAAAATAGCTGGTTATAAATAAAGTGACAAAAAAAATAAACGCGATTTTGATCTTGACGCTGAATTTATCAACGCGCTGAAACAGATGCAGAATAATCACTGTGCAAATTGTAATTGTATAATGCTGTGGCAGTACTCGAGTAATAATCCAAGACAATTTACCGTGGATAGAAAAGATAAAAGTCGCGGTCATACACGCGAAAATACGATCCTGACCTGTCTTGAATGTAATCGACGTAGGGGTGCTGGCATCCTTGGTGCTAGTTAAGTGATCGGGGTGGTAATTGTGTATCCTCGGGAATTACTTGTAATTGTTCACATGTAAATCCAAGTTGAGGAGCGGTTGAATCTAATCTGTAGATTGCAGATCTACCAGTAGATCTTACAACGCTGGAAATTTTATGCGATATGATACTCCAGATAGGATCAGTTGCTCTCGCTTTACCACTTCAAGTTCACCAGGTTCATATAAATATCTGACAGTGACATTACCCAGCACCGGTTGTTTTGAAAAATCACGTTTTGTATTGATATACGCGCGCTTGTGATTGCATTAACGGGTTTCAGCGCAGTTGTTCGAGTTATTTCATTATTTAGCGCAGCTGTCACACTTGGTAATCTTGCAACCCATTCGCGAGATCTCTTGTCTTGAATGAATTCCTTCGCGTACTGATATCCAAATAACCGCTCAGCAAGTGTTCGATTAAATCGTTCAACGAAAGCCTGATCACAATGAATTGCAGTATGTCCTCGTCGTATTTTGACGTTATGTTTTTTCATTAAAGATGATACTGCATCCTGAAATTCTTTGCCAGGATAAACCTGTAACAGATGTGGCCATCGCAGACCACTTCGTTGAAAAATTCGTTCAAATGCAGAAGCAACCTCAGCAGCTGTCTTTGTTGATAACGGTTCTGCTTCCTTGTATCTACTTGCAACATCAACGGCAGTTAACGCATATTTGTATGTTTTACGTCTACGTGCTTTAATGGTATCGTGTGGTAGAAATAATATATCAGCCTGATGAACTTCATTTGGCACGCTGACATCAAAATGTGCAAAGTGAATCCGTTTAGGAGGTGGTAAATAAATTTGCCATATTGCCTGTCGTGCTAACCACGCTTCAGCAGTAGAACGTTCGACACCTGCTGCTTCGGAGAGTTTACTAATCGCTGCTTTCCCTTTCCAATATCCTCTTGGAGGATAATTAATCGATTCCTTTATAATAATAATCGGTTGATTAATTACCAGCACCTAGCACTATTTTACCTTTCATTGCAGATCTTACTAACCATTTAGCTAATGATTCCTTGAAAGATTTATTTTTTATGGAATTTAGCGCATGAATTAATTTTACATCTGCGATATGTCTATGCTGTAGATCTCTACTTGTATACGCTACATCATGAGCATGACACGCTTTATCAATTTCATTTATCAGATATTCACCAAGTCTTGGTTGATCTTGATTATCTAGTATGATATCAAGTCTGGTTCCAGGGCCACAATAATTATATCCCGGGAGGTGTTTTTCTCCTGGGTATTTAGCCCACGGAGTCCCTGGCAATTTTCCTAATTTTGCTGCAATATCACCTCCTCGTTTTTTTTTATTTTTACACTGATTTGTCACCTGACTTGTCAGCATCGTTCACACGTACCTGTAAGTGCTGATCTGCTATTTTTTGTTGTAATAGTTGTTAGTGTACTTGTTGGGGTACGCGTCCTGCATTTCACACAGTATAAATCCATATTTATTTATCTTTTATCTAACATGAATGTAATTGATTTTTCAGCGACAAGAAAACAAGAGCTGGTCGAGCATATTGCTTTGCTACCAAATTATATTCGAATGATTATTAAAGGTCCATCCGAATCTGGTTAAACGCAACTGTTACTTAATTTGATAATGAAATGGCTCAAGTGGGATAAGTTGTACCTGGTTGCTCCATCTGTAGATGACCAACGGTGCTTTGATGTACTTAAGAATTTTAATGAAAATGCAAAATCGTTAAACGAAAACGGAGACGATGTTGTTGAATTTATCACTGATATCGATGAAGCACCAAGTATTGATGATATTGATGGGTTTATTAACAATTTAGTCGTGTATGATGATGTAATACTTGTTAAACAGGCTAACTCTGCTCGGATATTTTCCAGAGGTAGACATAAAAATACAGATGTGATTTATGTAACCCAGCGGTATTCACAAATTCCTAAAGTGTTCAGGGATAATTGTAATAGTCTTGCTGTGTTTAACGGAGTTGACACTCACACGTTACGAAACATTCATCAGACCTGGTGTAGCGGTGATATGGACATAAATAAGTTTAGAAATTTATTTAGTCAGGCTCAGTATTCTCCGCATGGATTTATCACGATAAATTTACATGCTCCTCCAACACGTTATCGAATTGCTCTTGATTATTTTTTTGGATAATAGCAGCAGAGACGCGCCGCCTCAAACTTGGCACCGACGCGATCGCTGACTTTTCGTTCGATTTTTCGCGATCAGAGAAACGTATCAGCGATAGGCTGGATAAGTCAATTAGAGTTTAAGTTCGTTGACAGAGTACTGAGACAATCGCGATTTTTTTATATAAAAAATTTGCGATTTTCGAGGAAGGCTTCCTTTGCTAAACGGAGTGTACACCATTTAGAGGTTGTTCCGCCTCTCTGCTGCTTCTTTGAATGCACTATTCTTGAAATAATGGCATCAATTTTATTTTAATAACATAATAATTGCCCCATCATCTTATGCACAACACTTTGTTAAATTCAGTATTTACTGGAAGATTTTACTAGCTTAGTATGAAAGTTACATGTAATACATCAAAACCCCGCGAATCTGTATGTTTTCCTTGAGCACTAAAATAAATTAAGCAATTGTTTGAATTTTGTTCTTAGATGTGTACGTGCATGCATGCATACATGTGTATGTATGTATGTATGTATGTATGTATGTATGTATGTATGTATGTATGTATGTATGTATGCATGCATGCATGCATGTATGTATGCATGCATGCATGTATGGATGGATGGATGGATGGATGGATGTATGCATGCATGCATGCATGCATGCATGGATGTATGTATATATGTATGTATGTATGCATGCATGCATGCATGTATGTATGTATGTATGTATTTATGTATGTATGTATGCATACATGTACGCATGTATGCATGCATGCATGTATGTATGTATGTATGTATGTATGTATATATGTATGCATGTATGTATGTATGTATTTATGTATGTATGTTTGTATGCATACATGTACGCATGTATGTATGTATGTATGTATGTCATCTTGTGCTTGCATGTATGTGAGTACATTGGCGGATAGACATGTTTGTAGTAAGTAGGTAAAATTATAGCTAGATAGCAAGGTAGGTGTGTACTTTGGGATGTATTAAGCTCGAAGATAATTTTATACAGTTAGACCGGCAGTTAGTCCCTACCTATTCTTATGCGGTATGCAAGTGCATCAGAGCTTGGCGAGGGATGCCAATAATCGTGACATGGGTTATAATCCTGCTTGGAAAGAATTATTGCTCTCTAGCTTGTTTGACTATCTTTGTGTGTTTGTGTGTGTGTGTGTGTGTGTGTGTGTGTGTGTGTGTGTGTGATTTTTGATTTTTACTTAACAATTTTCAGTTATATTCCTCAGATATCTGCACTTTCGCAGTTATAGTGATGTCTAGAAATGGGGCATCATGCATCAAGTCCCCCCGGTCACATTATCCTGACAGCAGGCCGACAAGTCCTTATGCTGACCTCTTTATGTCGAGCAACAAGCGATGTTAAGAGTATGACCAAGGTGGGGATTAAAACCCGCGACCTCCCTCATCGAAGGAGAACAGTATAACCACTAGGTCGCCGGAGTGGTCGATAGTATGTATGTATGTAGGTATGTATGTACGTATGTATGTATGCATGGATGTGTGAATTTGATTTTTAACGTAGCTTTTACAAGTTTTATTGCTACTATGTATGTAGTGTGGCAGTTTATAGTCATATCTAGCACTACGGCATCATGCCGCAGACATGTAGCATGATGTCCCACCCAGTCACATTATCCTGACACCAGGCCGACCAGTCCTAACATTAACCTTATAATGCTGAGCTCCAAGCGAGGCAGCTATTAGTACCAGTTTTATAAGTCTTTGGTATGTCTCGGCCGGGGATCGAACCCACGACCTCCCGAATCCTAGGCAGACGCTCTAACCATTAGGTCACCGAAGCGGTCATGTATGTATGTATGTATGTATGTATGTATGTATGTATGTATGTATGTGTGTATGGATGGATGGATGGATGGATGGATGTATCTTTGTATGTAGAATGGTAGTTGTTTTTCATATCGATTCTTAAAAGCTGTCGTGTGTATGATATATACCCGTAAAATATGTTGGCGGGTAGATTAAAGGAAATAAAAATGTTATGAAAGTGTAGATAGGTGGTTAAACGGATTAGTGCTAATGATCTTCAAAAAAATAAGTAAAACTATTGACATTCATCGCATTTATTTTTTTCTTCGTTTATTTACCGGGATCACATTAGTTCAGCATTGCCTGTCAGCTGTAGTTGATAATATATCTGGTCACATGACAGTGGAAGGTTTTTTCCCAGAGCGAAAAATTTCGTCATTGAACAAATGTTGCTCACTTCGCAGTCCCTGTTGTAAACATGTGTTCTGTATATTACCATTATTCGTAGAGAACGACATCAAATCTCCTGTTCCACCCCATGATTCGTACAGTATGATATCGAATCTCCACTTTCATGCCATTTAATTGTTGTTCTTGCAATTAGTATGCTGCATGATGTTCCCATCGACACCAAACTATTACAAGTAGCAAACCAGGATAAGATAACTTTGCAGAAGGAGGAGTTACATAGAGACAGCTCGAAAATGAATGATGGTGGATGTCTTCAATTGTACATGGAATATGAAGGAATGACACAGATAGAAGAATAAATAAGGAAATCTGTATGGACCAAGATAATCTTTACTATAAAATGTATAACCAGAATAGAACAAATCAGGTGAATGCAGGTTTAGGGCTTCGTGAGAGGAAGCTACATTTCGCAAAATGGACACTGATTCAATTTAGAGGGTCACAAAATTAATTTCAAAAGACAAGAAATGACAATCGTTGGGCAATCTGGCACATCGAATCAGATATAGTATATCTTAAAAATATATTTGGGTAAAAATAATAAAATTAAAGGAGAAAAATATTTTAATACACTGAAGTCTCAATATATATATATATATATATATATATATATATATATATATATATATATATATATATATATATATATATCTTTCTTTGCAGCTAAAGTTTTCATTTAGAAATTTGCAACCCCAACGAAGGATATTGCTTAAAAATTAAACTTTTCCAGGTAGAAATACCATGTACATTTTCCAGTTTTTTTGTTGCTTTTTTTTGGTATAAAAAAAGCAAACCAGCAAAACAAACATTATGAATACATGTCTACTCATGGCTAATTGAGGAGCCTAAAATGTACTGAAGATAGTTGAATACTTTTATTTTTCCCATTACAGTTGTTGTTGTTGTTGTTATTGTTGTTGCTGAAATAAAGTTGTCATACGGATTGTTACAGCTTTCCATAATGGAGTAATCTACTTTCATTACGAGTTTACGTCATCAAGTGATTAATCTGCTACTGTTCTCAATATCGATTCATTTATATTTTTTTCACGACTGTCACATAAATGAAAAATTTTCAACAGGAAATTAAACGATATAATATATTTTTAGTCATCAAACCACGATATATCATTCATGTGATATTTAGTGGCAAGTATTTGTGCTTGTTACTAGTTGGTCCAATCTGGTGCACGAGACAAATCAATACAAGCAAAGAAAAGTCTGTAAAATTATAATGGAGATATTTTTGTCTCGTCACAGGGTTCGCTTTTCCACACGACCGTAAACGATTTTCCTTCGTTTTGTTAATCAGTAGTGTATTTACAAACAAAGACTAGTGTTGCTTTGACCTAGACAAGATTATACATGATTGAAATAAGTTAATACATGATTAAAGAATACATTGATCTAAATGTAAACATGTTTGTAGTCAAAGCATACATCACCGGTTGCTTAGATCGACGAATAGAGCTACAAATTAAACATTGTTTCATTGCATGTTTAAGCGGAGAATAAGTATTAATTGTGGAAAATAGGGACGGTACTGTAGACGTGATAAACTGTAAGCTGTAAATGTTTTTTTTAAAGGGAGGTAGTAATTATAAAAGTTAGAGTCCCCGTTTACTGTAGACGTCGAATTTTTCATTTAAAAGAAGAACAAAATATCTCCAAAGAAGCAAGGGGTATTTACAAGAAAAAAACAAACAAACAAATGAAACCCTCCAAAAACAACATTGTTATTTCACACTTCTTAGGAACAGCAAATAATATTGTGACACGAACGTCAGGAGAAAAAACATCTCAGATATATTGGAATGAGCCTTAAAGTGTTAAGCGCAAATGAAGTTTAATTATGCGGGAATTGGGCTAGAGGATTAAATATAATTCATCTCGCGAGACGTGTTGATCGAAAGTTGTTCTACAACCGAAAAGTTGGTACTAGTAATACAAAACAGAAATCCATACAATATACGACAGAACCAGGCTGTCAAGAGATCAGAAGAAGTAATGACTGTGTGTTATTTACGGACCAAACATTTTATTTTCGATATTCTCTTCCTGAAAGAGAGCTATCTTTTATTTAATATAAAGACATTATCTTTTTTTATTAATGATGGATAGAATCATTCTTTTTCCAAAAAATCAGATCAAGAACATCTTTTTTTTCAAGTTATTTGGGAGCCGGGAATGCCCCCCCCCCCGGAAAATAAAATATCAGCCTCCTCCACTCCCCATAAACATTAATGGTTGGTCCGTAAGTAAGCTGATGAGATGAATATAATAGTTACCTTTAAAAAAAATTCTCAATGACGTAAATTACTTACGGTAAATCTCTCCAAGTTGTGATGTTTCTCCCAGGGACCTGACATCCCCACCCACTGCGTCTTTGAGATTGAAGTAGTGGCGAAGCCACGACAAAGACGACAGAGATGGAGACAGAGGTCCCGGGGCGTCGTACCCACCCCTTCGCACCTAGCGGTGACTGCGGGGTTGCTTTGGGAACGAACCCTGGAACCGGGAATCAGGGGTTCTCAGAACACGAACATCCTGAGAGGCTGCGAAGTAAGCAACTTAGTTCCGTGAGGGAAATTTCATCTTTGACAAAATCCACTTCCAGTCCGTCATGTTTCCACGCCGAACCTTCCGCGGATATGCTGAGCTGGTTCCGAAGTACAGAGCTAATGACACAGCTTTATATACCCGTGAGCGACGCATTAGTGTGCGATCATAGCCTATTTATAAAATGCTGAAAAGACATGCGCTGTAAGACTATAAATATCTAATGTCACGTGTACTAGGAAACTTTCTATTATTAGATACACTAGTTTAAACTGCTTACCTGAATTAATTTCTGCTGACATTGCTTTTCCTATAAAGAGATGACACATGCCGTTTGTGTCCTAATATTCATCAAATCCCAAACTTGAGCAGCAGGGGGGGCGAATCCGACATTTTGTCCAATCGTTATTTTGCTTAATTATTACTTTCTGCACTCAGCGGATCCGGTGTCGTCAGCGCCTGGTAAAAAAAAAACGACGTCGTCGTCGTTGTCATCGTCGAGGGGCCAAATCGACAATTGTCCGGAACGTCATTTGGTTTAATTAATACCTTCTGCGCGTCGATCCCAGCGTCGTCAGCGTCCGGTAAGCACATCGACGACCGCGTCGATGTCATCGCCCCCCCTGCTGCTAAGTGGCTATTTGCAATTTAACCGAATATTTGGACAAGTCCGATACGATATCGTGTCCGAGGATCATGTAAATTTATCGTTACAAATCCATGTGGGGTCGACTGAGCATGACTAAAAAAGTTTCGAAAAACATTAAAGTCCATGTCACCGCCGCACCATGTCTGCCAAATATTTCGTAGCGTGTGTGTATCAACGCCGTTGAATACAGCAAGAATATTACAGTTGTCTCTGATTACTTTTGGAATCTGAGTGTATCGTTGAGTGACATATATCACGTCGGTGTTTTTATGCCTGCCTCTGGAAAATATCCTAGCTGGGTTTTTTTGATTGTCTAACATAACATCATCGTACACGACTAGATTGTTGACGTCGCCATCAATATCATCGATACCTGGTGCATCATTGATATCTGTAATAAACTCAATAACATTTTTTTTAGCGATCGCTGATGCATTCTCGTTAAAATCTTTCAACACCTCGTAGCATCGTTGATCATCCACGCTAGGGGCGATTAAATACAACTTATCCCACTTCATCCATCTCATTATTAAATTAAGTAACAGTTGCGTCTTGCCGGATCCAGATGGTCCGATGATAATCATCCGGATCGAGTTTGGTAACGCTGCAACATGCTTAACTGGTTCTCTTGTTTTAGTCGCTGAAAAGTCAATTATATTCATGTCTCTATACATAAATTATGGATCTATATTGTGTAAAGTGTAGAGTGCGTACTGGCACAAATGATATGACAACCGCTACAACAAAAAATAACAGATCGGCGCTTACTGGCAAGTGTGCACAATGCGGTGCAAAGAAATTTAGATTTATTTCTATTAGACCCGGAGATGTTTTAAAAAAAAGCGAGGAGGTGATATTGCAGCTAAGTTATCAAAACTCCCCGGAACACCGTGGGCAAAGTATCCAGGAGAAAAGCACCTCCCAGGATATAGCTACTGTGGCCCCGGAACACGATTAGATATCAGACTCAATGATCAAAATCAGCCGCGACCCGGTGAGTATCCAATAAACGCTATCGACGAAGCATGTCGGATACATGATATAGCTTATCGTAGCGGTGATCTGCAACAGCGTCATATCGCGGATGTAAAATTAATTCACGCGTTAAATGCTATTCCTGATAAATCATTCAAAGAAAAATTGGCTTCATGGTTGGTAAAATCGGCTATGAAAGGTAAATTAATGATTGGAAGCGGAGCTTCTTGCGCTGGTAATTGAAAACGCTAGCGTTTATAATAACAACATGGAATCCATCTATTATTCTCCGAGAGGATACTGGAAAGGAAAGGCCGCAATTGGTAAACTCGCAAGCGCTGCAAAGGTAACAAAGGCCACTGCGGCTAATTGGTTATCCAAACAGGCTATATGGCAAATTTATCTACCACCACCTAAACAAATCAACTTCTCGCGCTTTGATGTCAGCGTACCCAATGAAGTTCATCAAGCTGACATATTATTTCTGCCGCATGACAACGGTTACAAATACGCGCTAACCGTAGTTGATGTTGCGAGTCGATACAAACAAGCGGAGCCGTTAAAAACAAAGTCAGCAACTGAAGTAGCCGCTGCGTTTGAAAGAATTTATCAAAGAGGTCCTCTGCGCTGGCCAAATCTATTACAAGTTGATCCTGGTAGTGAATTTCGCGGCGCTGTTTTATCAACGCTGAAACATCATAGCGTCGCGATACGACGAGGTCATACTGCACTACATCGTGATCAGGCAATTGTTGAACGATTCAATCGGACTCTTGCTGAACGGTTATTTGGGTATCAATACGCGAAGGAATTCATCCAAGAAAAACGATCTCGTGAATGGGTTAAAAGGTTACCAGGCGTAATTGGAGCGTTAAATAACGAGATTACCCGAGCAATCAACATGAAGCCCAGCGACGCGATTAAATACGAGTACATACCCGGAAGATCAAAAATAGATAGCGTTTCCAAGCCGATTCTCGGCGATGTCACTGTTAGATATCTATATGAACCAGGAGAGCTTGAAGGCGGTAAAAAAAGAGCTACTGATCCTATTTGGAGTGTTACCACACATAACATATCAACGATAACACGATCAACTGGTAGACCACCGATCTATAGACTGGATTCAACTGCTCCTCAGCGCGGATTCACACGCGAGCAACTACAAGTGATACCTGACGATACTCAATTACCCCGCGTGGTCTTAACTAGCGCCGTTGCGTCTATTACACTCAAGACAGGTCAACCTCGCATTGTTTTTAACATGACCGAGACTGTTATCGATTCTGTCCACGGTAAATTGGCGAGCGTCTTTATCCAAATAACGCCAGCGCATTACACAATTACAACTTGCGCAGTGATTATTCTGTTGTTGTCGTAACGCAATTATTAATTCGGCATCAATATCAAAACGCCGCTGTTTTTTTTTATCCTGTTGGCGGTAACCCGAGAGTTTTCTATCAATGACGCTTGCATCGACGACTCCGTCACTGGCTTTGTCACTGGCTTCGTCAATAACAATTCTTCGAAGCTGATTTATCCTTCGTACTCTGGACACTGCAAGATAGACTAGATTTGACCATTCGATGCGATTATCAACCATCCAAACAATTGTGTCCGTGATGGTTAGTCCCTGCGAGGAATGTATTGTTGTTGCGTATCCTAGCGTCCACGGGGATTTATCAGCACGTAGCGCGTCCTCGACGACGCTGATATCAACGAGCACAATATCATTCAGCACGAGAATTTGTTTTTCTGTCCGGCCTGGAATTTCAACTTCAATGTTCTGCCGCCGTGTATCCGCGGGTCTATAACATAACGGCACTGGGCGCGTTGGAAACTTTTCCTTATGCAACGTAAACAACTTCCGCTGAAGTGTGTCTCTGACTATCTTTCTACTCGCTACAATCAAATCGTTTGGTTTCCATGTTTCCCAGAATTCATTTAACGGCGTTTCCGGAATCACCTCGCGGATTATTTCACACTGAATTCTATCCGGCTGTAATCTGATTAATTTTTTAACCCCGCGCAGTTGTTCATCAAGTGCTCGGTAATCAGTATCGGTTTCTTCATAATAGTCCACGAACCCGCTCAACCAATCATGTGGACCCTCGCCGACAAATGGTGGTGGTTGGCCATGGTCGCCACACATGATCACCGCTGTATTCGCGAGCAGCAACCAATCAAGAAACATTTGTAAAACATCTAACGAAACAGTACATATTTCGTCCCAGATGATAACTTCAGGAATAAATTTTTCACCCATTCGATCAGGAGTCCACTCACCGCCGCTGTATCGAAAAAAGCTGTGATAAGTAACGGCGTCAACATTTCGTTGTTTTATCTCTCGCGCTAGTCTATGGGTCGGTGTAAGCACGATTATACTTGCCCGCGTTCGAAATAATTCAATTGCCCGAGTCGTCTTTCCTGACCCGCCACAGCCGCTTAAATAAACCGTCTTGTGTCTACAAATTGGATCAGAACACGGTGGTGCATTAGACCATTCTGACAATTTATCACCGCGTAAGTAGTTGTTCTCAACGGTGACATCTGCTGACGGGGAATAATCGCGTCGTATTTCATTTTTAATTCTCCATGTACCCCAACTCTCGTCCGGACTAGTAAACTCGGCTACGTTTTCCTTATACGCTACGTCAACATAAAACGAATCAACGGCTACTCTAACCGCGGTGTCGGGGAATCTATTTATCATCGAGAATAAATTGATAGCGGCGTAACCCAGCATAGACGCCCTCAAATGCGGGTATGCCGGGCTGTCTCCGTCGCTGTAGGTAACAACTGTACCCAACCTTGTTCCATTGGACAAGAAAGCTGTTTCGCAGTTCACGTATCTATTTTTCGCCACTGCGTCCTTGATTACGAAATCATATTCTGCGTCATCTATAATCAGCCGTGAGCAATATCGTTTGTAATCGCAGTTTTTTCCACCTTGTGTGAACTTACCGATTATTCTTCTACCGAGAACTTTTGCCTCGCGGTTTCGTTGGTTGAATATCCTCCTGGACCATTCGATGATATATTCCTCGTCGGCATCGATGTGTTTTTTGGACTCGTCAATTATGCTATCTAGACGCTCCGGTTCTGGTAACCAGACTTCAGTCTGCGCTCGGTATGATATAATCGCGTCACTGACAATCAACGATACAAGCATGCTACAATCAATCATGTACCGTAGCAGCGCTATTGGCAACCACTTCTTTTCAGCCATGTGTCTACCGATCCAAATATAGCAACAGCGATGAAGTCCTGCCGCGAACTCAAATGATACTATGCGAGCGAATCCGGTTAAATCAAAATCAGGCAGTGGTCCATTAATAGCAACACGAGTCATTTCATGTCTGGGGTGTCCAAATCGTTTGAAATACTCAGCGGCGGATCCATACCCGAGAAAACTCGCTGGATAACAGGCAACCATATCAACGGAAATCATAGCGTCGCGGTTGTATTCAGTGTTCCATAGTCCACCGTGATAGTATTCCAAACAACTGGATTGTACATCCGGTAGAAATTCCTTGCGTGTTGGACTCCACGCATTTTTCTTATCTTATTGACGGGCGAGAAATTGAATCAATAGAACGCGAGGTCGATGTTGCAACGACGATAATTGGGTTAGCGAGATACTCGGATGATTATACAAGATCGGCGGGCCCATCTATGATGTTTGCGAAGGACACCGCTAATAGCGCTGATCATCTTCAGTACATCAACGTGCTGGCGAAAAAAGATATCGCAGGTGATCAGGCTGAAGCAGCCAATCCAGACCGCAGAGCAAAACCGGACGCTGATTTCACTGTTACAAAAAGTCTTAACGATATTACAATATGGGATTCGCAGCACGAGTAGGAATGTTGCAAGGACCACGCCGAAAGTTTTCATGCGCGATTCCACTCCATCACATATTTGGATTCTGCAGAAATGTTAGAAAAGTCATCTATGGGGCTAAGCATACAATTGCCCTGACGCGAAGGGGCGATGATAATGCAATATGGCATGCTGCTGGCGTCGCTGCCGGTAAAGTCATTTTAACTAAAATGGCATTGTGGATGCCGGTGCTGACTCCATCAGTTACCACGGAAGCACGATTGTTAGCATTTATGGAACAGGGAGGAAAATCGTTGTTGAGTTGGCTAGCGGTAACAACTGATGCTAAAGAGGATAACGTCGCCGATACGTTTACATGGCACCTAGCATCAAAACAGGGTGTTTCAGCCCCGCGTCATATATTCATAGCGCTACAGAATAGGGAACGATTGGGCAGTCAAGAACGCAGCCATATGATATTTGATCAATTAGGAGTCAGGGATGTTTCGCTGAGAATAAACGGACAACAGGAACCATCCGAGGATATACAGCTTAATTACGGCGACAACCATATCGCACGTGTGTATCATCGATTGCTGTCGTATATGGGTCGTGATCAAAACGTCGACACTGGTTTGAAAATATCACAACTTGATTTTAAAAACCTGTATCCGATTTATTATTTTTCGCTGGAACATCTTGATTTAACGAGACAATCCGTCGTTGATATACACTTCCGAGCTCATATAGCCCCGGGTAATGTTAATTATAGAGCGGTTGCTGTCATTCTCAGCGATAAATCAATGCTGCTAGAAGGTGTTGGTGGACGAATGAGAATCGTTGATGCGCCAGTGGAAAACATGTAATTGAAAACACAAACGCGTTTACAATAAAATGTCGTATAGTGTCGTCAGTGTAGAGTTAACTGATGGTCAAGTCAAGAAATTACGATCAAAGTCGGCTAAACAATGCGGAACCACAATAACGCTGAAGCCGTCGCAGATGGCGGGTGGTAATCATAAGATATCGTTGACGGCGCGTCAAATAAAACATTTCAATGATGCGATGAAGAATAAAAAGGGTGTTCAGGTAGATTTCTCGGCCGCAGCAATTAAAAACATGGAAAAGACCGGTGGGATATTTCCGCTGTTAGCTGCGATTCCAGCGTTGATTGCCGCGGCCGCACCAGCAGTTGCTAAGGCGGCGGCGTTGGGGGCCGTTGGTACCGCGGCGGGAATGGCATTAAAGAAGGCAACCGGGAAAGGCTACAAAAAAAAACGACCCGTGGCCGGAAAGGGTCTAAGACTACCGGGAACCCCGTATTCATGGTATTCGGGAAAGGGTCTAAGACTACCGGGGACCGTTTATTAACGCAAGAGTCTATGACCCCCATGTCTAATTTTGATTTAATAGACGCCGCAAACGCGCTAGCGATAAAAAACTTCAGAGGTGTTTTTATGAGGGATCAATTACCGGCGGCACCAAGGAATATTGAAACAGGCATAATTAACCTCGATGGGTCCTCCGGAGCGGGAACTCATTGGGTTGCATACGCGATTGATCCGCGTGCAATCGTCTATTTTGATTCATACGGGTTAGCCCCGCCAAACGAGTTCATGCGGTATATCCGGGCGTGTTCAGCCCGGGCGTTTTATTCCACGTTGCCAACACAGCGATTAAGTGACCCACCGATATGTGGCCGTGAGGCATTGAACGTACTCGAGGCGATTTCATCATCGCGAAAACCACCTCATGTAGTTGTAAACGAATACACTAGTGGGGTCGTAGAGGCCCGGCGGGTTAATTAGAAACACCGTTTTTTTTTACAATAACGATGATTGATATTTGGGGACGACCGGTTTCGGCACTGAAGGAATCCACGGAAACGCTCGCCACCGATGACATAAAAAAACTAATCGAGGATGAAATCGCCGATACGTTGAATTTAACCAGTGTTGACCCAGGTGAAATAGTCGTATTTCAAGACCGCCAGGGTAAATTGAAATCCAGTAATGTGTCGCTGGATGATGTTTTAACACGACAGCGTGATGCCGCCGAGGACACTATCGCGTTGTATACCGGCGACGGACGACTCAAACCGGGTGAACATATATCGGCGGTAACATTAGTCAAAGACGGTTTTATAAGGTTGGATAGATCGGTGACCGAACTCGACGCGCAGGTGAAAAAATCTGCCACCGAGGTGAAAAAATCTATCACCGATATACAGCTCACTACCGCTAGTTTTTTCGGGACCCCGACGGTAACCGAACCGAATATTACAACAATAAGGAATACTATTTTGGATTTTGCAACGCTGTCGGGCCAATTTTACACGTTGCGAAAAAATGTTAACAGGATCGATGACAACTTTGATAAATTCTTTGGTAAAAAAAATACCAAGCTGGATGAGATTACAACAACTATAAATGATATCACTGCGTATGGACAGGAAATAAAAACAATCAAAACTGATGTTGCAACAAACAAAAGGAGTGTAGACGCGCATGAACGGGAAATAGAAATAATCGGCGCTAATGTTGCAACGATCATAAATAATGTAGACTCGCATGGACGGAAAATAGAAACAATCAAAACTGATGTTACAATGATCATAAATAATATGAGCGCGCATACACAGGAAATAGGAACAATCAAAACTGATATTGAAGCGAACAAAAAGGGTGTAGACGCGCATACACAGGAAATAGGAACAATCAAAACTGATATTGAAGCGAACAAAAAAAATGTAGACGCGTATTGGCGGGGAATAGGATTAATTAAAACTGATGTTGCAGCGAATAAAAAAGGTATAGACGTGCATACATATGAAATAGGAACAATCAAACTTGATGTTGCAGCGAACAAAAAAAGTATGACCGAGACTACACGGGAAATAGAAACAATCAAAACTAATGTTGCAGCAAACAAGAATAATATGGACGCGAATTTGCGGAGAATAGAAATAATCAGAACTGATGTTGAAGCGATTAAAGACGGGCTACCGAGAATAACAGAGCAACTCGAAACTAATATTGAAGCGAACAAAAAAAATGTAGACGCGTATGGAGGGGAAATAAAAACAATCAAAACTGATGGTGAAGCGATTAAGGACAGACTACCTAGAATGACAGAGCAACTCGAAAAAATGAAAACACCTCATGGGATCATCGGCAGTGGCGTATACACGGTTCAATACGGATCATTCGATTGGACTCCTACGCGTAATGCAATAGATGTCACCGCAATTGTTAAGGGTATTTATCGATTGACATTGATTTCGGCGATGCAGTTCAGTATATCATCGCCGAGTTCATCCGGGTTTAACAATACAATATCAACAATCATCGACAAGGATACAATCGAACGGTTTATAATTAAAGCCGTTGATAGTAGTCTATTTAGGGCAAACATCACATGGTATGCGGAATTTGTAGTGGATCTAAGTAATTAAAAACACTAGCTCTTTTAAAATAAAAATGACCACCAAGGTAATTGAATCAGAGGTATCACCGACGTCACATCAATATCGATTCGATACCGCAAAAGAATTCTCCGCGAACTTAAAAACGCTTTCCGAACAATACCGTGCAAAAATAAAAAAATACCGTCGTAAAATAACCGCCATCGACGCGGTCGTGTACTCGGTGTCGGGTATAGTAGCTGGCACCGGTGTTATTTTATCCACGGTGACCACGATAGCCCCGATCGCTGTTCCAATCGCTGTCTCCGCGATGAGAACAGTTGCTGGAGTCGCCAACGCAATCACTAGAAAGATATCATCGTGTTTTCAGAAAAAACTCAACGAGTATACAGTAAAACATCAAATAGTATCCGACGCATACTCGAAATTATCCGGGTTGATCTCGTTATCGATTGATAATTTGTTCGTATCCGATGTTGAATTCTCCACGATGGTCCAGTTGTATAGCTCCGCGATGTCAAAAATCGAGGATTTTTAACTGGAAGCCGGAACCACCTGGTTGCTGAAATTAGACACTAAAGACAACGAATAATAATAATGTCGCTGAACCCCGAAGGGTTTCAGTTGCTTCAACGGATCGCGGAGAACACCACTCCGGTACAAACAAATATGATATCGATAACGTCAACGAAACCCGAATTCAGTGTGAACTTCCCGTCGCCGGTTCCAGTGAAGGAAATAGCGCTGGCAAAATTGCGAATATATCACAGTTGGCCTAATATTCGAGCGAACGCATTTAACGGACAACAACCTAATAACTCGCTGGTTTTTGCACGGACAAATAAACCCGATGGGACCCCAAACTGGGAGGAGGTTACAATACCAACTGGGTCATACCAAATAGAGCAAATCAATAAAGAATTTCAACGCAGGATAAAATCGATCACAGGAAAAGAATCAAAAATCGCTATTACGGTTCATGAACCGACGTTATCGTCGACGATTGAAATAAGCACACCGGGGTATATGGTTGATATTTATAACAGTTCAATAAGAACCATACTAGGATGGCCTAAGAATCCACCCGCGGACGCCCCCCCCATCAACTTATATCCTCAGACACGATAACGGAGATGATGGTAGGCATATTGCCCCGTACAACGTAAATATCGCATCGGTGATAGCAATCAATCTAGTATGTGATGTTATCGAAGGCAGTTACCAGGTGGATACCAAGCAATCAAATCAGGCTCAACAGGGATATATCCTTTATTCATTTTCACCAACAGCCCCTCCGGGATTTTTAATCGTTGAGAGTCCGATTAATCCGGTCTATATGCGATGCCATGATCGGTTTTTAACGAGAATTAATTTTAGAATTACCGATCAGTCAAATAACCTAATTGATCTACAAGAGGAGGAGTTAGTGATCACTCTGTTTGTAAGATCATAGCAGCAGGGGGGGGCGATGACATCGACGCGGTCGTCGATGTGCTTACCGGACGCTGACGACGCTGGGATCGACGCGCAGAAGGTATTAATTAAACCAAATGACGTTCCGGACAATTGTCGATTTGGCCCCTCGACGATGACAACGACGACGACGTCGTTTTTTTTTTACCAGGCGCTGACGACACCGGATCCGCTGAGTGCAGAAAGTAATAATTAAGCAAAATAACGATTGGACAAAATGTCGGATTCGCCCCCCCCCCTGCTGCTACTTGTGGTTTGATATGAGAGATACAGGGTTATCATTATTTCATTATCTTCATAATCATTCACAAGAGTATATGATTTGTTTGGGTCGGAGTTTTACGGCACAGCAACACGAGTATGTTGTTTAACGGTAGCCAACCAGGTTGATCGATGGTAGAACAAAAATCAAGGGACATGTATATATGAAGTCAAGCAATTATGAGGGATTTTTGCCCCCCCCCCCCCGTGACATTTCCTGACACAACCTAAACCTAAAGACTCTTCGTATATGAAGTTACAAAGATTTTGCCAACTACCAAAAAATAATTTAAAAATAAGGGTTGTTTGAAATCATGTTGTATTAGAAAAATCTACACCATCACAATACTGTACTGGTTGTCTGTAAATCTATACTAAAGAGAAGAAAAAAACAATGGTTAGGAAAATGACTTAAAATCCGTGGAATAAATTTGTAGACATCTCATCTTTAGAATTTTTTTCTCACTGTTCCCTTCCTCCCATGATGCAGGTGTTGTTTTTGTGCCGTCACAATTTTCAAACTTCCACAACCCCCAAATTGTCATACAAGTATGACCGCTCCCGCACCCACTTTTCTAATAAATGGCGTTCTAACCACTGCATCAGTCAAGTCCTATTTCCATTAATCGCCCCATACCATGTACGGGAGGGCGCATTGGGCTAATTCTACAATTCTGAGGCCTGCAAGGTGAGCGGAAAGTTTACTGAATTTTATCTGACTGAAACTAATGGACAGCATGGCCTCTAAAGCTTTAGTTTATTTCTTTACAATTTTCCATCAATACTTGATTGAAAATCCTTTTTTCATCTAGGTGAAAAAGACTGTTTTAATCGCCTTTCCATTCCAGATTTCGTCAGCACATTATCAAAATTTGATGTTGGTTTTATCGCGTCGTCTTCTAACTACACATTATCATGGAACAAAAGAGTTTATTATTGTAAATCTAAATTAAAAGCAATAGAAACAGCGTGTTACAATTTTTTTGTATTAACATGACCGTCTCAGGCAATGGAACATTTTATCTTTTTTTATTCAATTAGAAAAGTATGACATATCATTCTAACATAAGTGTTATATTGAACAGTTTCTAAAAGTATAATTCACTAACCAAAACTGTTGAAAAAGGAACTAAAAATGGTACAGCATGTTCTTGACTAATACAAATTTTACATCCGTTGCCTACACCTTCAAACATTTAGAAAAGGAATTTATGGACTTCAGGAAAGCAATATAATCTAAAATTAATCATGCAAAAAACTGAAATTCTGTTAAAAAGTAACTGGCGGGGGAACAACCCTAGACTCGAACCAGAACTTGTAACGACACGTGTAATAGGTTTAGAAGTGACTTGTGTGTGTGTGCGGGGGTGGGGGGGGGGGGAGGAGGGATCTAAGAGTATGCAAATTCAACACAATTGAGAAAAACTACGAACTAACTTACAAATGTAGGCACGTGCAAATTTGAATATAATGGATCGAATGCAGGTCGCTCAGACATATGTATATTAACATATGGTATATGTTTAACTAGGTAGATTTAAAGGACAGCATGATAGATACCTTTGACAAAGAAATAATCCAGTTCATACAGGGAGATAAGTTACATTGCCTCCGCAGCGAAACTCATAAAGTAATGATGGAGGGATGACTAAATAATCCAACATCTTAGACATTATAAATTAGAAAATATTTCAAAAAGCATTATATAAAAAAATGTGATATATCAAAACTATAGTTCTTAAATATATAGTCAGATTAAGAAAATATGGACTGAGGGAAAGTATTTGTTTGGCTAACTGGAGATGTAGCATTTAGAAGATATTTTTAAAAAATTACCAGTATATCACCTTTTGTAAAACAACGTTTATACGCAAAAAAGTAATTCGATAATGAACTGAAAAACAAATAAAGAGAGAAAGAAATTAACTGCAAAAATAAAAACTCAGCATCGTACTTTTCAGATAGAAAGCCTACTATACACAACGGATAAAAATAGCAAAGAGCTATACAAAGAAATAATAAATTGCATTACAGATGTCTTGATCAGGTGTGGTAGACCATCTATTCCGACTTGAAAGAAAAACAAAAACAACACCATGGCCTTGTAGAAACCCTGGTATATCTTATACATAAAAAAACATATTTGTCTTTCTATATGTTCCGGCTGCCAAACAAGAGGTCACGAGTCTGAAACTCGTAGCGGCATTCGCAATATATTTTTAATTGCTTTTTATATTTATCTTCAAACTTCTTTTAAACTCTCTCCCCCAGTTTATTTATTTATTTCTTTTATTTTTTAAATTCCTGTCCTAGGACGGCAATCAACCTAGTCATAAAAAACCGACATTTGTCTTTCTGTGAACTCCAGGCTGCCAAACTCGAGGTCGCGAGTTCGAAACAATCGGCGGCATCACAATTCTTTTAAAACTTTATATGTATTTGTACGTTTAAACTTTCTTTTAAAGTCGCCGATCCCAAAGTATTTTACTTTTTTTTAATTCTCGTCCAAGGACGGGCAATTGACCTAGTAAATTAAAACCGAGTGGTCCTGTTCGCCGAAACATAGAAAGGGTGGGGGTGGGGGTGATGGTAGGGGTTGGTGCATTTCCAGAAAGGTCAGTCAGACATACCTCTTGCAGTAGAAGAGAGGGGCCCTAAGATAGGAACTGCACGGCTCCCCCGCCAGGAATGGGAGGAAAGAAACATTATGAATAACAATTTAACAAATAGAAAAGGAAAATCATGGGCGCAGGTACCCGAGTGGTTTAAGATGCTCGCCCTTAAAATCACAAAATATTCTCATCTCGCTCGCTTCGGGTGACTCGAATTTCGGACTCGAATTTAAGAAAACATATCCATCGTTAAGTCTACCGACACGTCGAATCAGATAAACAATAACAACAACAACAACAACAACAACACAAAACAAAGAAACAAAGTGCTTTAACATGCGTTAAGTCTCGGGGTTCCTTTCCTAACTGACTCTTGCATTATGCATGAGAGAAACTTTTGTTACGTCAAAATACCGTACCACTCAGACGTGATCTCCGATTTGTAACTTTGAAGAAATATAGAAATGGTCTGAAAGCTTATCAGCAGAGTTTAGACATCAGTGGAGGTAACCTCATTGTGTGCAAATTTCTAATAATCAACCATTCTGAAGTTACGAATGTTGTTGATTAACACACTTGGCCAACGTGTTTCTCATGTTATACACTACACCAATGTTAACTCCATGACCAAAATATAATGGGGAGGTCGGGGTCGAGGGGGGTTGTTTGATTTTATGTTCTGTGTAAACTTTACTATAAAACAATCCAGTTGGTAAACTGGATGGACTTCCGTCAAAAGAGATTCAACTCAAACTCGGATAGAAGGTAATAAGGTTGGAAGGTTTTGTGTTGGGGGGTGGGGGGAGGGGGCGTGATTATAAAAATCGATTATACTTAAACTCAGTCCCTACTCGTACCTAATCACATTTCACTACACCCCAACCAAACTGGAGTCGACAAAAATGGCCATTTCACCAGTATCAAATATCTCTGGGTAAAACCTAATGAAATTATATGCAATGTTTGTCTCGATGTCTAGGTACTTCTATACAAAAATAATATCCATTGGATATGGTCACTAGGGAAGATATTTTGGAAATTATATTGTCTCTACCATCCGAAGATAATAATCGTATCGACATGTTTCTTTCTAACACGGCTGCCATTAACAATACTTATGTATAGACTATTTCTTCGCTCATTAATCTTTATTTCCTCCATTAAGAGATTTTGCATAAGGCATCGAGTTAGGTACATGACAAAAAGTTTCATAGTTACATAAAAGAATAGTTTCATGTATACAAAATATACACAGCACCTCCACCCACAACCCCCCCCCCCCTCCGACACAATGCGTTTCCCTTTATACATGTAGCTATGGGAGTGTACTTTTCAAACATACTCAGGGGCCCCGAGTGGTCTAAAGCGTTAACCATTATGGATCACTGCAATATCACCTGTGTCTGCGTGGGTTTGAGTCTCGGGTTCGGCCAATGTGGGTATATGAGAAAGCTTGCCAGTAGCATCTCGTGGGTCGGTGATTCTTTCCAGGGTTTTCCCGGGTTCTTCCTTTACCATTAATACTGGCCGCCATGTATAGCCTCTCGTGTGCTGAAAAATGGCGTTAAACCATACAACAACAACAACAACAACAACAAACATACCCTGATGGTTTCTTTCATTTCGGCAATCGCTATGATGCAATACGACTATCTGCGAGTGACCCTGGATGCATTTCCCCAAGGATCCGAAAACTGAATCAATTCACTTCTTATAAATGAACATTCAGCTGAAATTATTATTATCATTTAAAATTGAATATATTATATATGTATAACAACAACATATTGTTGCTCTTGTTATTGCTACTCAGATCAAAATTAAGAGTCATATTTTCAAAGTTATCTGGCTTGCTAGGACTCATTGGTCTTAAAATAAGTTACAGAAAGAAGCAAAACCAACACAAGACCAACGTGCTGAATGGAATACTACCTTATCATTGGTCAACTGAAAATCAGTTATAAATAAATACAGGACATCATTTTATTTTAACCAATGAGCGGACAGTATTCCATTCAGCCGGATCTCACATATTAAGCGGGCGCGATCACGGCCATGTCGAGCAGTAGCGTGGGAAAATGATTTGACATTCCTTAACTGTATGATATTAAGTCAAACGTTTGGTAGGGATGCACAGTCGACTGCCTGAGCTAAATATCGGTACCAAATTTATTAAGCTACGCAAAGAGTAGCTTGAAATATCAGCGCTTATTCTTAAATAGGTCGCGCGAGCAAGGAGACAAGTGTCCTCTCTTGTAGTTATTATATAGTATATGTATGACAGGTCAATTGTAAGCAACGATACGAGCCCCTGTGGTGAAAACGAAATGTCCGGTTGCAACAATATTTTTGTTGTTGTTGTTGTTGTTGTGGGGTTTAACGCCATTTTTCAGCAGGATAGGCTATACATGGCGGCCAGTATTAATGGTGGAGGAAGAACCCGGAAAACCCCGGAAAGAACCACCGACCCACGAGAAGCTACTGGCAGGCTCTCTCACATGCCCACATTGGCTGAATCTTAGACTCGAACCGCCGCAGACAGAGGTGAGATGGCAGTGATCCGTAACGAAGAGCGCTTTAGACCACTCGGCCACTCGGGGCCCCCAACAATATTTTTGTCATCTTCATGCGCATGAAATGCTTTATATATACCGTGCCCAACAAATCGGGTGCTAGTCCCTAAGTCGTCTATACAAATACTAAATTTACATCAAAAGTATATTGTCACTTTCTTTCGCAAAATCTTTACATTTCAGAATTAATTATGGGCCATTAAAAATAATATACTCTATGTTATGGTCACTCATTTCTAGACTGGTCCATAGTTGCGCATATTATTAGTACCGCGAATCCAATATACACGTATACCGGCTAATTGACATAATGTCAATTGGTAGAAATTGAATTTAAGTTTTGATAGTGACTGTAAAGTATAGATTCGTTTTGGATCTAATTAGGTTTTACATGAACAAGAAAACGACTTAGCAGTATCTAAAAGCAACTTTATGACTTTACTTTTAATTGTATGTAAACAATCATTTCATGTCTCTTGTAGTGAAAAGTGATGGGTTTGCATGTTAGGATGTGTGTTGTGTGTGTGTTTGTGTATGTGTGTGCGATTTGGATTTATAACGTAGTTTTAACAATTATTCAGTCATATCGCTACGATGTCAGGTGGTTTACAGTGATGTCTAGCACTGAGGAATCATACTGCAGACATGTAGCATGATGTCCCACCCAGTCACATTATCCTGACACTAGACCGACCAGTCCTAACACAAACTTCGTAATGCTGAGCGTATAGCGAGGCAGCCGTTTGTACCATTTTTATGTCTTTGATATGAATCGGCCTCTGTCTGCGTAGGTTCGAGTCTCGGATTCAGCCAGTGTGGGTAAGTGAGAAAGCTTGCCAGTAGCTTCTCGTGGGTAGGTGGTTCTTTCCGGGATTTTCCCGGGTTCTTCCTCCACCATTAATACTGGCCGCCATGTATAGCCTATCGTGTGCTGAAAAATGGCGTTAAACCCAACAACAACAACAACAACAAAAAGAACTAACTTCATTTAAAAAAACGTGTCCCCACTATCTTTCTTCATTGAGTTTTCTGAGGATTCGGCAGTTGTGGTTAATATTGTGGAGGGGGGGGGGAGATAAAGCTGACTTTGTAACTATCGGTTCGTGCGCATTATATCATATATGTATATTGTCTTGATTTATTCTCTGGTTCTTTTAGGCTTCATTAAATCATGGAAGGGTATATTTGCTTTGCTTTTAGACCTTTGTAGACAAATACTAATCTATTTTTCAATCTACGTATTTATAATGGTTTCCAAGACAACTTTTCCAATATCGAGGTCATACTTCCTGGCATATAGTGATAATTGGATGTAACAAACCTGGCTGCTCGTTTTCCGTATTCTTTTCAATTTCATCTTCTAAACCCTGGGAATTGGGGTACTGTACAAGCGTATTCTAAAATAGGTCTTACTAATCCTTTGTTAGCGAGTTCTTTTGCATTTTATGAGCAGGATGATAAGATACGATACGTCTTTATTGGCTTAAAGTTCGAGTTAAATTCGAAGGTTCCATTTCAGATCACATGTACTTGTGAGCTTTAAATATTTTGTTTGACTGAGGCTTTCTAACGTCGTATCTTCTAGCAAATACGACATTTTGGTTTTATGTCATTTCTTTCTTGTCAATAAGTATATGCTGCATTGTTAAGTTGGAATCGCATGCCACATTTTCGAAGCCATCGTCCAAGCCTTTTTTAATGTCATTTGCAATATCTTAGTATCAGGCTCGGTTTTGATTAATCAGTAGCATATACAGTCATCTGCGAATAGTCGACGTTCTTAGTCAATTTCAATTAGGATGTCACTGCTGTTGCTAGGAGACGAGTGCTGGTGAAAGTATTGTTCCTTGCGGTACTCTAGAACATACGTTGCAAAGTAACATTGCATATTGGACATAACCTTGTCCAAAATCAAGTTTATTTTCTACTTGACCTGAATTGTTTTATGTTTTTATTTTATTCTGTAAACAATACGTAGTAAAATATTTTCTATATGCATGGGTTATTATCAGGATCATTATTAATATAAGCAAATATGTTTATTTGGGTCTGGGTCTATGTTATTCGCATTCCCCTACAATTTACCTGATATTGTCCAGGTTATATATTATAATTTTAGTAACAGACTTTCTAATAATAAACAACATTTTATTTTGTAATCATTCAGAACTTTCTAGAAGGTTATTTTGCATTAGGTAACGTTTTCTTTCTTCTGGGTTTTTTCTTCCGTTTAATTGTGAACTGATGTCAAGTATGGAAATATACATTCTTGTCACTGGAAAGATTATTCACTCGTGCCAAATAAATAATTTGTATTATTGTTGTGTCCATTATTAATTTGGAATTTATTTCTTGCAGTGCATTAAAACCGGGAATTTTATTAGTGTTTCAATAAAAGACTGTTGGCACATCAGTATGATACAGGTCATCACAGACAAACCAACTCCTTCAGCATTGAACTTAATTTGGATTTCTACTAAGTTTATTCAGAATTTTAAATTATTAGGACTTTTGTCTATAATTATATGATTATTTTGGAATTAATTTGTAATACCGTAAGTTCTTTTTTAGTTTTCGCTTTTTATTCAAGGCAAAGAAATTATTTGTTGAATTTTACAAAGCTTGTTGATTTTCACTTGTTTTTGTTACTTGTTTTAAGAGCATAGACTTGTAACACCAGCCAGATTTGGGGCCATTTGTCACTACATATTTTTCTCGGAAACAAAAGTCGCATATCCAGTTCTGAGCTTTGCTTGCAATTCCACAATTCATGGGGGACCTGTCAAAATCTTTTTTTCAAAGTCAAAAATACAAATTGTCTACTTGGTCACCTCTATAGACATTTTTAGCCCGACCATCAATAACTTAGCAATGTCTGTTTCGAACTCTGAAATTTCCGTAATGCATGTTTATCATAGTTATCCAAGTGCTTTATGATTAGAACAGACAATATGTTCAAGCTCTTTGCAAAGAACACTGGTGGGTGACAACGGGCGGTAAATATTGGCCATTGCGTGATTACCTTTTTTCAGTAGTGGCCATGCCATTTATTTTCCAGATACCAATCCTTGGGATGTTGTAAATGTCCAGTGATTGTTAAAATGTGAGTAAGTACTATGTCAACTCAGAAGATAGTGCCTTAAGTACCTTTTGATTTTATCATCCGTTCCTGAAGTGTTTGATAGGTTTAAACCATATAGCAACTTTTTAAGAAGTGAACATGTCACTACTGTATTACTAGTTTTGCCACCTTTAGTAATATACAAGGCGAAGCCATATCACTATAGTAGTTAAAACAATGCAGAAATGTGTGTTCATTGTATCGGTTTCTACTAGTCTGGTGTCTGTCTTTGGTGAATGAATGTCATGTGCGTCTTGTTTTTCTCCATGTATTTCCGACATGATTTAGAATCTAATGTTAGGCTTCCACTCATGTTGTTGATGTAGTTGTGTGAAACTTAAAATTTAAACACACACACACAAAATCATTCAGCTCTTACCCGTTTCCATTTTGTTCTAAATTTTTCATTGCCGGCGAGTTCATATATGGGTCACCCTAGAGTCAGATGAGAAGTTTGTTTTAAAAAGTATGCCATACTGTAGGTTTACATAAGAAGCACTCTAGAGCCAAACTGGAATTTAGCATTGTGTGTTCCTGGAGCCGAACGGATGTTTTGGGAATGATGTTATTTTTTAAAAAAAATTATAATCTAATACGCCACATTTACAATCTAGCTACTTGTTTTGTTTTTAACGCGATACATGCGTCTCATAATCCAGCAACCGCTCTTTGATCACTATCCAAAGACACAGACTACAATCCAGCAATCTCAATAAGATCAGATCTCCGATGTCAAACGTGACGATATGACGACGACCGTTTAAGGGTCATGTTCTGGTGACCTTTGAATTTGCCAATAGAAACGCAGCTTTAAAAAATCTGACAGTGAATCAAATCGTTCCGTACACATTGTTATCCTTCATCCACACTGCTCAGTCTCCAAACGCAAAGATATAACATTTCATCTGACTGGCTGATTAAATTAGCGATTATGGTAATAACATGTTACTAGAACACGATCCCTAAGTTGTCGCTGTCAGATCTTCACGTACAACAGTGGAGATCTAAATTGAATCAGTCCAGCAACTGCTTTTGGATCACTGTTCAAGCACACAATCCTGCTATCCTGCGAAAAGTTTCGGAATGTTTATGCATACGTGCTATACTAACATGCACACAAACAGTAGAGTAATAATAGAGGTTTTTGATTGATCTAGATATATAATTTTTTTTATTCATGACTACAAAATGGCAGTGATTATCTTTAGTTGAAAATTCGCACGTTCACTGTTCTATATTAAGATATTATGAACGTAAAATTGCATAGTATCTATAAATAGATACTGACGCGCGTGTTTGCTGTTACTAATAATAAAATTAGTAAATCTTTTGACACGTTTTGGGTTGTTTCCCACTGGACAGGTCAGTTAGGTGGATTCTTAGAAGAAATGTTATTTCCTATTTTATAGATTAGATTACGTGAACAGGTATTTTGAAATGTTAGATAAGTTGTTAGATCTGTACCGTGGGGTATATTACGACAAATAGTCGTATTAAGACTTTTGAAGGTTCATAAGAGAACTGAGCAATCAAATTCATTCCTATTTTGGATTATAATTTCATATGTTAAAATGAGATTGCAAACGAATTCTATGTTGTATTTAGCTATTATTTAAGAAGAAAAACAGTTGTTTTGATTATTCAGTGGAATAGAACGGGAACATTATTTATTATTGCTAAAGAATAAAGACAGCTATTGAGAAAGTTTATTTCTTTGAGGTCAATATCATAGTCATGTATTGGAAAAATACAATTGCTGAGTCAAATAAACCCCGGTAAGATTATATGGAGAATTAAAAACCATTTATGCCAAAAGGTTCTATATCACCTATTGGTGATTGGGTCATCCCTGTCCCAATAAAAATAGTAAGGGAAGCAGAAGTTTCTCGCAATATTTTTAGCAGGTACTCTGCCTTTGTCTGAGAAGTCTTCTTCTGATGAAAGTGTTCTTGTTTTGTAGTAGAGTGCGTTTTTCTTCGAATTCCACTCCATAACGTTAATTTGTCTTCACACCTAGTTTCAGGACCAACGACTATCAGCGCTGTGAGTTCCTTGCCCATTGAGGATGCTCACTTATTGATAGGCAACGACTTAGCTGGAGATAAGGTTGTGGTTAATCCACTTGTAACTGTCAATCCTAGTTTGGTTAAAACATCTGATCATATTTAAAACGAAATCCCTTATTTATGTCCTGCTTGTGCAGTTACTAAAGCTATGGCCAAAAATAAACGCTCTTGGTAATGATGTTTTTGAGGAAATTATTCCTTTGTCTGACACATACGTTGGTCAGACTTTTGATGAGGACACCTTTGCTCATGTTACTGATCAATAAAAAGGTATTGATCATTGTGATCATATTTTAACTACTCATTCTCTTATTTCTAATCAGTCTGGCAAATGACATTCACTTGTCGAAAAGGAAAAAGATCCTGATATCTCCTGTTTGTTTTAGAGGGTTATTAGTGAAGCTGATTCTGCAGATGTAACAACTTGATAGTTTTGGAAAATGTGGTCGTTATGATTGAAATCGAGACCACCTGAGGCACCCGCTGGTGAAGAGTGGTCAGTGAGCTATCAAACTGTTGCTCTTATGTCATATAGACAGGAAATTCATAGTTTAGCTCATGTAGCTATATTGGTTGGTCATTTAGGAGTCAAGGAAACCTATCAGAAGTTCTTGCATCATTTTTACATCTTCTTACATCATGTTTCCAAATATTGTAGATCTTGTTTAATTTGTCAATGGCTGGTTTCAGTTCTTTTGAATTAGGTTTTGGACATATATTATCCATGGACTTGTTAAAAGAAAATGCTTTTTCTTTACAGAGGAATCTGATACTAATCTTTTTAAATGATATCTCTGATTTTGAAGTAGCAAGATATAATATTCTGTCTACTCATTCAAAATTACTAATAAGGCATGTCAAAAGTACAAAGGTAAGACTTTTTCAACCTGGTGATAAAGTTCTGGCTCTCTTGCCAATACTTCAAAACCCTATTTAGGTTAGATATTAACTGTCCTTACAAAGTTAAACTGATTTTGGAAATGTTTGGATTGTTCAGTGGAAATAGAAAGTGCTCATTTGACTATAATTTAATTTTGGAACTAGTGTAAATTATTCAAACAAGTTCTGGATGACACCATTTTGACACATCAGGATTGTTGGCAAACAAATATATTCTTGGATCTGAAAATTATTCGGAACATTTCATTCTTTTGGACCGTAATATGATTATTTTGGATTCAGTTCATAATTATATGTTACTCTTAGATTTTCTTTTTAAGACATTGATAATTAAATTCTTTGTTAAGTTTTACAAAACGTGTCAGTTTTTCTTCGTGTCTTGAACCAATGCAAATGTGACATGGCAGTGATCAGTAAAGGTGACCCATATCGACCAGTTAGTCACCCCCAGGGCCCCTAATTTTTTTTTTTAAATGATGGTGTACATAAAATCAGGCGTATATGCTCCTCAGCATATACATATGGTCTTCAATATACTCACAGTGGACCGTATCTGATTGTATGGCCATTTGCTGTAAAATACACCGCTGTGAAAGTAATTTGCAAACCTGTGGTAGTGCATTTTACAAACATTTTTACACCAGTCTGCATCAACCAAGGATAAATGTCAAATATAATTGTGCGTCTTAACATAAATTTCTTTAATTCAGTATCTAATACCAAAACATAAATGACCACCGCTTGTACAATTACATTTGATGTTCTTAAAGCACTGTTTGTATATTGACACTATATTTTTTCTCTTTGCATGTGAATCTCTTTCCACAAAACTTATAACACTGCATCATTTGCTTAGATTCTTCATCGTCGAAAAAAGTCTCATATTATTCATGTAAAGGTGTTGTTCGTAATTCAAGATATTAATGTTAAAAACATCTTTCTCTAATTATTTCATTCTTGATGATCATCACTCTTAGGTTACTATATTCACTTAATGTTTTCAATGTCACCACTATCATCATCATTGCAGTATTTATTCATTTTTGGGTTCTCTAAATGTTAACTACTTCAGTTCTTTCCTGTACAATATCGAAGGACTTTCCAGGATTATTTTCTTCTCCCAAGTCATGTTTACCGGTACATCATTGCTACTCCAAGACAATTTCTAAGTTTAATAAATTATCAATATTTCCAGGCTATGTCTTTAACAAGTCTCTGACTAATCTTTATGATACATTTATGTGAAACAGTAATTTAATCTTTACCTGTAGCATTGTGCATAATTCACTGATCTGGTAAAATGAAACCACAATTTGATATGTCAATACCTTCTTTCAAAATACTATAATATCAATCTGTGACTTTTTTGCCATTGATATATAGTGTGGTAATTGTCTAATATAAAAATATCCTCTGCTGCAGTTTGTATAAAATAATTTCAAACTACCTCTGCCACAGAAAATAAAATCATTGTAGTGGTGATCAATATTCCTATTTCTGCAGTTGCACAAGAATTTGTAGTATAGCCACAATCAATAAAATAGGCCTGATTGAAAACTTCAGCTTTGTGTGTAATGCAGAAGGGTCATAATGAAAAATTGCTTATACAGGTAAAGTCATGAAAGTCTTTTTGTCCATCTTCTTCTGAATAAGACCTTGTCAGACCCTTTGTATGTGTACCTGGACTCAACTGATCTACTTATTTTGTTTGGTTCATGAGTCAATGACTGGTGGTAAGACTAATGAAACCACTAATTTACATGGGAAAAGCACAGATGTAAAGGAATACAACCTTCCGATTGGATTGATGAGAAAGAAAACATAACCAAGACTGAAAGAAAGAAATGTGAAAGAGCATGTTAATTTGTTTTCAATAAATAAATAAGCCTTTTCTTTATTCAAAAATCACCATATTTAATAATGAAAATAAGCTTCTCTAACTCAAAACCATAAAACAAACATGCAATGTTTGTTACCTGAACATGTTTACAAGGTTGACAAGTCTGGTTGAAATTAGTGTATCAAGATTAATATAGCAGTTGCCGAGGGACACACAATGATGCACGATGGACGAAAGACAATACCAAAACACAAAAAGGCGTTAATAGCAAAAGCTCACTTGGCTTTACAGCTAAGATAAGTAAAACACGAGCTCCTTCAAATGATGATACTCCACTGGCCGAAATGAATTTCCAGGAACCAACGACTGTTTTTTTCTGTTAACTGATGGTGTGGAAACTATCTCTGATATTCTGGAGGAAAAAGACAATTTTCAAAATGGCCACCATGAGAACCATAATGGATGCAAGATAGGGGCCATCGTTTTATGTGAAGTTTTCTGGTGAAAACCCTATGTGCAGATTGGCATATTTAAAGACCAACGTTAAGTCATAGGGCTTGAACTTAGGTAACAAGACCAGGTAAAACCAAACAAGCATTCAAGTCTTCCAAAATAAAAATTTACTTAAATATAAAATCAAACAATGGGAGAGAATTAAAAATAACTTAAAATTTTATGATGGCTGTCGTAGTGGCCATTGTGAATGTCACCTCCACAATGTTTTCATTTATGACCATTAAAAGCCTTTTGGTGAAAACCAAATATATATATAACCATCCATTCGGAAGAATGCAACAAAAAATTTCAAGATGGCTACAATGGTAGCCGTGCTGATTGAAAGATTGGAACCATTGTCATTTACTTTCATATAGGCCTGATAATAAATCATCTGGTACAAAACCACATGTCAATATGATTTTCCATTCATGAGATGACAGTTTACAATATTTCTATGATGGCTGCCATTAACAGTCACATCTGATGTCAGATCATCACCACAAACAAAATAAACAAGTTGTTTGGTTGCTTTGACCAACTCTTGCTAAATGTGACCTATTTTTACCAGTGATGAATGAAAATGTATATCATGTGATGATTAGTGACATGATTTTTTATAATACAGATAAATATGCATTAATGTTCAATATGTTGCTTTGACCAACTCTTGCTAATAATTGGTTCAGTTTCATATTTCAACAGGCAACAGTATTCAAGATCTCAGAAAGTCAGCTTAATGTAAACAAAGAACATAATTTACCAAACCTGAAATGTAGGTCATGGTTCTACATTTGTTTGCAAATGGGTAAAACAAACTCTTAAAATAAATAACCAAATATCATGACTGTATAACAAAAATTGTAAGGAAATATTAAGTAAAGGCATAGCGATATATGTAGTCATGGGAGGATGAGACCAGGTCTTTGTGACTAACTTTGTCAGTTGATTACTGTACAACAAGAGTAGAATTGTTTCTGTGTGTCCCCACTGTTGAACAAAAGGGTGCGAGTTTCATCTATAAAAATTATTACTTTTTTGTATTTTTATCTTCAAACTTTTTTTTAACCATCCCTATTTGTTAACTTATTTACATACTTTTTCTTAAACTCCCATACCAGGACAGGCAATTAACCAAGGTTTGAAAATAAATGTGGCCAGTCATACTGACCAATAGATGCCAGTAAATGCCCATATTATTTCCTCAAACAATGCAGTTTAAAAACAGTACAACTTTTCAAACATTAAGAATAGGAGCAATGCAAATATATTAATACTAAATTCCATCTTCACCTTAAGGATAATCTTCATTTCAGCTAATAATACAAAAATTCATTGTACAGTTGCTTAGTTATAATTTCTATAAAACATTTTAAATGAACACAACACTATATGATAAAACAGTTAAAATTTTTAAAGAATCGTATATAAAGCCTCATTTCATGTAAGACTAATAAAATGGTTACCAAGTGCAATAAATCTACTCAACTGTTTTCAAATATTCTGTATGAAGAAATGAAAATATAATGTTCCTGGTCACATTATAAAACAGCAATGTTTTACCCTGCACACAAGATTATGACGTGGTTGAACATGCTTCAATGAGGGATCATATCCAGCTGTCTTTCCAAAAGGTGGAGCCACAGAAAAACCTGGTCCCGATATTTGGTTATCCTTGGATTTTATCATTCATCAGAACAATATATTATTGATCAGTCTAGATATATTATTTTAATTAACTCGTTATAAGACAACGAAAAAATGCAAAACAACTTTGAGAACAGTTTTGTATTTAAATCTTGATAAAAAGTTGTAAAACATTGCATTTATTTTGGTGAACAAATGTGAAATACATGGTCACGGAGAGGTAAATAAGACTTGGTATAAATTTACAATAAATACGCCTTTTGACAGAGCCAGGCAACAATATTACCGATGCCTAGTTTGCTTAACCTACTGATTAACTCATTTTTTCACATAGATAACTTAGCTCGTCATTTAAACTCCTCTCTCACTGTCGATAATGTCTATGATCTATACGACTGAGAAATTTTGCAAAGCAAAATGTAGATGCTATAGGAAGTATACCGCATAAAATTTTGGGCTGCTTTGTCCCATTCTGCCACCTATCAGTTTAAAGCAAAGATAACTGGCTATGATTCCTCATTATTTGATGCATATTTTAGGCTGAATGCATCTGGATTGAGATGATTTTCAACCCAAAACTTTCCCCACATCCCTTGGTATATCTTTTAACTGTAATTCTAACAAGCATGCACATACTGTGTCTCACTATTAAATGTAGTAAAGCACATGCCCCAATTTCATACATAACTGAGTATAAATCAGCTCAACCAGTTTAACAGCCAATCCCCGCCCCCCCGGGCTGGACTAATTGGTAATAAGCTTAATGTTCACGTGTGAAATATCATACATGTAATAGGACACTTGACAAATGGGGGTGGAGGGACAGAATCAGCTGGCTGATTCTTTCCCCCCACCCCCAACCAAATAGTTTCTTATTATTAATGGGTTCCTTCGTAATATACTTAAGACCTCCAAGTGAAATGCCATACATAGAATGGGTCACTTAACAAATCGGTGGGGGGGGGGGCAGAATCAGCTAACCGATTTTTCCCCACTACAACTAATTGTTTTTTCTCCATTAATGGTCTCTTTCTTAATCTGCTTAAGGGTCCACATGTGAAATATAATACATGTAATAAGTTCATGTAACAAACTCATATAGGATTTATTTCAAATGAGCCACTACATTCAATTTAATACAGATTACAATTTCTGACCACTAACCTTTCAAAAATCACCTTCATCGAATAAAATACAGCTTTTGATTATTGTTCATACTTCTTCTTAGTAACCTAACACTATATTAAAATGGTCACTTGCAAAGTTTTGTAAATAAATTCCAGACTGAGTGAAAGTTTGTGAACTCTTTTCCCTGATCAATAGGACCAAGGCGACATATGATATAAAGTAGAATTTGTTTTTACTTCATCAGCACTTTTGTTGGGGAGACCTCCAGCCTCAGACCATTTGAAAAAAATTATCTGTGGCTGCAACAATATATTTGTTCCCACTGTCTGTTATTGGAAGAGGACCGATAATATTGATTCCAACTAAACTCAACACTTTTGATGGCACTGGTAACAAATTCAGAGGTACTGCTTGTATTGGCCTAGATTCACTCTATTGAATTTATTGCAGTCACTGACATTTTATTATATGTTGTTTCATCCCCATGCAGTAATACCCTTCCTGGCATTTCTCATATGTTTTGTCATGTCCACCATGTGTATTTACCTGTTAAAATAAAAATATAACAATTCAATTATATTTCAAAAGTACAAGAAAAGAATGTTTACAATTTATAATTATGTACTTTGTGTACCACATAGAGAAAGAAGAGAGTAAGAGCAAGAGCTAGAGCTAGAGAGAAAGAAGAAAGAAAGGAATTGAGATAGAAAAGGAAAGGAAGAGAGAGAGACAGAGGGAGATAGAATGACAGGAACAGGAGTATATGAGAGTTCTGGAGGCAGATGATGAAAGGAGAGAAAGAGAGAGAAATTGTGAGAGAGGAAGACAGAAAGAAAGAGATAGGAGAAGAAAGAGAGAGTGTGAGGAATATAATAGAAGAAAAGTGAGTGAGAGATAGAGGAGATAGAGGAAGAAAGAGGGTAGAGGAAGACAGACACAGAGGAAGTGGCAGAGAGAGAGAGAGAGAGGAAGACAGGACAATATGGAAGAAGAAAGGGAAAGGGATTAAGAGGACAAGAGAGAAGACAAAAAGGAAGAAAGAGATGAAGAATGAGAAATAAACAAGGAATATGGAGATAGGAAGCAAGTATGACAAAGAGGCAAGTGAGAAAAACAGCGGGGAGACGAGAGAGAGAGAGAGAGAGAGAGAGAGAGTTATTAAGATATAGAAAAATAGAGGAAGACAGGAAAACAGATTCCACTCCTGGAATAATGATGGATAATTGATTTTGATAGAGTATGGATGTATCAATATATTAAGTAGCTTAGCAAGTAGTGTTATATTGTGTTTTTTTGTGTGGACTACGGCCAATAGACCCAGGCTCTGTACATGTTATCTGAGTATCTTAGAATTTTGCATTATTATTATATTATGATTAATAATTTTTTAAAGTACTACTTACCAAAATTAAAGCTTGCTAGGACTGCTGATACTTCATTTCTTCTAAGAAGTCATCTTTATAAAGTATACCCCTGCTTGCAGTAAAGCCTTTAACCCCAATTCACTCTTTCTCTTACTGAGAGCTTTGAAAGCTGCCATGTTTGCTGGGTAGGTGCTGTCATTAGCATCCAATACTATATCAATGTATAACTTGTCATCCATGATTTTGAGTCCAGAAGTAATATTAATGATATTCAACTTTATTTATACCAAGATTTTTTGCCACCAGATGCTCTTATAAATGGGATTATAGACCATTTTTCTGTAGGGAACACCTGGAATTACCTGTGATAATTACTATGTATAGAACATATGACATTTATGGTGGGTTTTGCAATAGACAAGTTTTGTGGCTTTATTTGTTTTCAAAATTCTTACCACCCTTCCCTGATCCAGTGAACCCCCAAAATATCAGTTAGAACAATAACATTCACCTGTAATCATCACACCTGTGACACTTTCTTTAAATATACATAAAGTAAGGAACACCTAGAATACTTGCAACACTGGTTGCAAACTTCCTATTGTTTTCTTTTTAAGTGCAACTTCAATAAAATACAAAATTATTTTATACATGTAAATAAAAAGTGACAAATTGGGACAATCATATTACTTCCTAGTGAGACCTAACAAAAGTTATATTTCCTTATCTTATATTCTACTTATATACAAAATCCAAACAAAATAAGAAAAACATATTATAATCCCCTCAATGAAGAATGGACACATATATATATATATATATATATATATATATATATATATATATATATATATATATATATATATTTGTTAATATGGAAGGTTGTAACATAAATATTTATTTTAATATGACTGGTTTTAAAAACTAATATATTCAGGGGGAGGGGGCAGAGATTTGTTCTTATACAATTTTTTAAACTAAGTTAGTATCTGTTTTTATAAATTTAGTTTTGCTATTTAAATGTTCTAATGGTGTAATTGGTGGGGGGGGGGGATAATCACCTAGCCAATTCCTTTGGGGGGGGGGTGCACTTTCAGCTGGAGGGGGGGAAAGAATTTGCTAGCCTGGCAACACTTTCAGAGCTGAATATATTTTACTACTATACCAGTCAAGTACTTTTAAGCTTTTGTGCAAATGCATAATTTGGACAAATGGATCAAGGTTTTTTTGAGGCAAATTATAAAGCACCTTTTGTGAACAGATCAGACAGGTAGCTTACAAGAGGGGCACAATCTTAATTTAGAGGGAGCCTTGTCATGGTGCTATCAGGGTTCTTTTTTTCTTTAAGCTCTACATGAATCCCAAATAAATCTTGTGTGAAAAGTAAAATCGGAGAAACTTGCAATGCAGTGTTCCATCATGGTACCTGAAGTTCTTCGATTAATGGCTACAAACACAGTTCACACTGCAATATATATTTCTATAACTGCATGCCACAGTGTTGTCTAGTGAGTTCAAGCTGTTATAAACATATAAATAACAACAAAAATTGTATTCATGTACTGTTAATCTGCACTGACATGCTTAAACTTTCGACACAGAATATTGCCAGTTACAAAATCATGCAAAAACAACTCAGAATTAATTTCATGCCCATAAAATGTTATGATCACAACTTTGCAAGGGATCTGATCCTCCTCCCCCTGTCAACAATATGTTAAACCTGTTTAAGAGAAACTCAGTATCCTTTAATTTATTTCCAATGTAATTAAAGAACCAATATGACAATTTGCAACTAGTACAATCTAACTGCATTTTTTAAATATAAATTCATAATTATAAAAAAGTATACAAGTATTAGGTTCTATTCAAAGATAAACGGCACTGCATTATACCAGTATTGTACAGCTCTTTCACACCCCAAACCCCCAAACACAGCACTGACTGGTGTTATGACTCTATGGTCTTAAACTAAGTATCAGAATATAGTGAAAACCAACAAGTTTTTCATAAAATTCAACAGATAATTTATTTCCCTAGAACACAAAGTGAAAGTTTAACAGGAACTTACACTACTGTGAATTACATCCCAAATAGTCCCAAAAAATTCTAACTTAAGTCCAATGGGTATCAAGTATTTCAAATGAATTCCAGTAGTATTCCAAAAGCAATTCGATATTGAATGCACTGATGTACCAGAAGTCTGGAATAGTGTAGATGTGCTGACAGTCTCGATGTAACACAACAATATAATCCAAAATATCATTGAATAAATTCACAATAATTCCAAGATAGTACTTTAGTCCTAAAATCAAAGAGCACTTTGTAATTACAATCAATAATTGAAATAAATAAAATAAATCTTCACAAAATATAATTGAACACAACTGACTCCACTAGACTAATGTTAAGATATGGAATGAATCATTCTGAAGTAAACAAAATATATATATAACAAAAGACAAGGCACAATTACATAACCTGGATGAGGGTCAGAAGTTCATTTTCCCATTAAATTCACAATAATAATAATAATGACTTTGTATAGCACCTAATCTTTAGAAGCTCTAAACGCTTTACAACATTAGACAACACCTATAAGATAAAAAACATAATGATATGATTACAAACACAAACACGATGAAATTAGAAAACATAAAAAAACATGCTGAAAATATTTAAGGTAAGAAACATTAGGTCTTTAAGTTTGTTCTTGCAGTCGAAATAAGTGAGTTTTGAGAGCACTCTTGAATGTGATCACTGTGTCTTTATGTCTAAGTTCAGTGGGCAATTCATTCCACGTTTCTGGACCCTGGTATGCAAAAGAACACTGTCCATATGACTTTGTTTTCATAGTGGGAATAATGAGTATATGATTGTCAGAAGAGGAGCATAAGTATCTTGCTGGTGTGTACACATGGGTGAGGTCAGATAGGTATGTTAGACTAGAGTCCGTCAGTGAAACGTAGCACAGATAACAATTTCTGTGTTTGATTTTGGATTGAATAGATAGCCAGTGTAGGGTACAGAGCAGCGGGGAGGGGTGCTCTGATCGTGGTACTCTAAGTATGATCAGAGCAGCTGTGTTTTGAACTTTTTGAAATTTTTGTAGTAGATATTGAGATGAACCAGACAATGGAGTTAAAATAGTCCAGTCTTGAAAGTAGTAATGAACACACAAGTGTTTTAGTGGCAACAACTGAAAGATATCTGCGAATGGAGCTTATGCGTCTCAGCTCAAGATATGCAGCCTTGCATATGTTCATGACATGTTGGTGAAATATGAGAGTACTGTCCAGAGTAACACCTAGGGTTCGTATTGATTGTGTGAATTTAATGTTGGTGTTGCTGATATCTGTTTGAGGTAAAGAATGTGAATGAGAAAGTCTTTGTGTTGTTATCAGAATGGCCTCAGTTTTATCATCATTGGTTTGCAGCTTGTTACATGTCATCCATGATTTCACATCAGAAATGCACCTCTCTACACCGTGGATGGTAGCATCAACTTCAGCTGGGTGGCTAGATTTGTATATTTGGGTGTCATCAGCGTACAATTGGTGAGACACTGTATGACGATCTATGATACTTGAGAGCGGCTGAGTGTACAGAATGAAGAGAACAGGTCCAAGAACAGACCCCTGAGGAACACCACAACATAGATTAACTGGGCTGGAGTGTATTCCATTTGCAGACACAATTTGTGTCCTGTTGACTAAGCAGGACTTGAACCACAGTAAGGCTGTATCATGAATGCCAAATACATGCTGGAGACGGTGAAGTAATATATTATGGTCATTGTGTCAAATGCTGCAGACAAATCAAGGAGGGTGAGGACTGTAATCTTTCCGCTATCCAAAGCAGGGAGAATGTCATTAACTACTTTCAGAAGAGTAGTTTCAGTACTGTGGCAAGGGCGATATGCAGATGTGTTTGTTTCTTCAGCAGAGGCTTTACAATGGCAGTTTTGAAAAATGATGGCAATTCCCCAGATGAGAGAGAGGTATTAATAACATCAGTTAGTGAAGGCAATACTGGATCTAAGCACTCAAGCAGCAGTGATGTTGGAATTGGATCAAGTTCAGATGACTTTGAGGCACTCTTCATCACGATTGTACGTACGAAATCCATAGAGACAGGTTCAAATGCTGCTAATGGTTGCCGCTTAAATTCTGTATCTCAACTGTATGGTGACGACGAGTCAATTGAAATTGTGGTGTCAAGCTTATCTCTAATGGTTTGTACTTTGTCACAGAAGAAATTTACAAACATGTCCAGAAGGTTGACTGGAGAGAAGTTAGTTGGAAGTGGTGTTGATTTGTTCCTTGACATTGGCTTGTTAGTAATCTCGAAGAGCTCTTTGCAGCTGGAACTTTCCATGATCTTAGTAGTGTAGTGGGCTGATTTTACTGCATGGACTATATTTGTAACATATTTCTTAGCGACTTCATATATTTGCATATGAAAAGTGAGTCTGGTGGAAAGCCAGAGCCTCTCAGCTTTACGGCGGTCTCTTTTAGCATTGCGAAGCTGGTCCCTAACACTGCTATACCATGGAGAACACTTTTGAATGGATACTCTGCAATTGGTAGCTTGGGCATGTTTGTTGAGCAATGAACGCAGGCAGTTATTGAGTTGTTCTGTTGTAGGAGGTAAGCAAGTTGTTATGTTTGCTTGTATGTCATGTATTAGTTTGCAAGTTTGCTTCCAGAACATTCTTCATTTAAAAAGGAAACAGACCCTTAACTCAACATCTGTAAACATGTTTATCGCTCAGTGATAATTATCTTAATATATAATCTAAAATCGCAAACAATTAATTAGTAATTAATACGTTGTTTACAACAGCAAAAACACAACAAACATTTCTGGCCAAACTTGAAAACTGTCAGTAGTTACTGCATCACCCAAGGTCTGCCAAACCATTTTATTTGCAGCAAGAAGCCTCATTTTCCTGCACCAGACATCACGCTAGGCCTTTATTCCAACATCCTGAGTAGGCAAGATATTTTGCATGCCTTGGTTTCAATTCCATATGATCCTGATATTATGCAAAGTATGTTTCATATGGCAATGTGACAGATGTCCCTTGCTATATTTTGTAAAAGTTTTCGAGGAAACATCTGTAAATATGGCTGAAATTATATGACACTTTACTCTTTTCATTAGAAATGCAAAACCATTCTTAACTCCTTAAAAGGCAATATCTTGCTTCTGACAAACATTATTATAAAGCATGGTGGGTAGGAATAATCCACTTGATCATGTTCTGAGATACATGCTTTTAAGTTTTCTTTTGCTATCACCAAATGAGTACCATAAATGGTACACCAAACATCCATTCCCAAAATTATGAGCATCATTCAGTGCATTCCCCAAGAATCAGTAGCAGCCCTCGTACCTCCATTATGGTGGGTCGCACCTCAAAAGTCGTTACCTACTATATTCTCAAATACCTCATCTTTCTCAACTCAAATGCAATCAAATGACAATTTTGGTCATGGAAATAAATGAAGTTTTTCTCCTTTTACACAGTCAACCCAATTTTCATCATGCAGTAACTGTGCCAGTTTGACTCCAATATCAAAACAGTTCTTTGTTTAAAGCATGAAATGCAAGCCAACAAAAAATTCTGACAAGAGTATGGGATGCAGATCTCAAGTTCAAATGTGTCACGACAGATAATAATAATAATAATAATAATAATAATGAGGACTTTGTATAGCGCCTAATCTTTAGAAGCTCTAAGCGCTTTACAACATCAGACAACACCTAAAAGATAAGAAACATAATATTATTACAAAAACAAACAACACGAAATTAGAAAAACATTAAAAAATAAAATACATGCTGAGAATATTTCAGGTACGAAACATTATTAGGTCTTTAAGTTTGTTCTTGCAGTCGAAATAAGTGAGTTTTGAAATTCCTCGTACATAATATATATTCTTTAAGTCAATGTGACCTTGGAGTTTGAGCTCAAAGCAACAAAATCAATAGATGTATTCCTTGTCTAAAATGTGAGTCATCCACAAAATTTGGTCAAATTAGGTTATAGAGTACTTAAAGTAATTTGTTGAAACTGTATTTGGGGATCTGTGTTCCCAAATCAATAGGTGTCTTTAGTCTCAAGTGCATGACATCCATAATCTCTGGTTTACAGTAAGTAACAAAGAACAGAAGATATTGTCAGTAAACTATATTTCCATAAATGGTCAGTGACCCTGACTACAAAATCAATGTAACAGTATGAATTTTGGAAGATGACTATTGAACCATAACTATGTGGAATCTTGTTGCAGTCAAGGTGACATGTAAGAATTAACTTTAGCGTATAGGCTTGGCCTGCAATAAATAACTGCCTGTGAAAGATGGGATGCTCTGCCGCATGGGATGGGGCATGATTGATTTTTAATTAGGACCTGCTGGAATAATGGTTAGAGATATAAAAGAGGCAACATTAATGTGGGGTTAAGTGGTGGGAAATGAAACATAGAGACAAACCAGAGACAATTCTGTGCGATTTGGATTCTGTGCATGTGATTTGGAATTTTAATGTAGCTTTCACAATGTTAGTCATATCCCTATAACTCTGCAGTATGGAAGTTTATAGTGATGTCTAGCACTAGGGTATCATGCCGCAGACATGTAGCATGATGTCCCACCCATACACATTATAGAAGTCTGACCAGTCCTAACACTAACCTCTTAATGCTAAGCACCTAGCAATACAGCTGTTAGAAACATTTTGATAAGTCTTTGGTATGACTCTCCTGGGGTTCATATCCCTCAAACTCCTGCATCTGAGGCGAACACTCTAACCACTTGGCCACTGGAGCAGTCTAGTGCCATTTGGAAACAAGTGTCTAAAATTAGTTTTTCCTGAAGAGTTATTAATAAAGGTGGACCAGAGAGAATTATTCTAAGTTAAATGAGGAGTGTGCTTCAATGTTTTAAATATTCTTTCCCAAACATTTTGGCAGTCCAAGTTTTTATGAGGAAGTGGATGCCCCCACTCCAGGAAAAAGAGCAAGTATCTTTTCTCATTAAAACATTGTCCATGGGATGGGTGTCTGGAAGTGAGGGACACGAAGACATTCAGTCACAGAAAAGAGAGCGTGTCTTGGAAAGCATAAGGGGAAAAGAGCTCTATATGTAAACCAGTGGGGAAAGAGAACAGACAAGCAAGTTATGGCGGAAGACCCAAATGAGGCTGGAGAGAGAAAAAAGAGGAAAAGGAATACAGCGACTCTGACCTTTCACAAACACTGAATTTGGATGGAGACACAAACCGGTTATGCCGGCATGCTGAGCAGTGAGTTTTATTGTTCACTCGACTCCATGATCAAATTTGTTTTATCAGTATAACAGAATGGATAATTGCATTTCTTATAAATTTTGAAATTCTATTTCTAAGAGAAAGTATATCATTCCAATGTCTTGTTCAATTTCATATTGTTTATGTAATTGATTAAATTGTCATTTTTTAAATACGGGGGGGGGGGGGGCTTGTGTTGTTCTATTCTGTATCACTGCTCAGATCTCTGTTGTTCCATCCATTAATTTCATATTTGACATTGTTATTTACTCAATCTGGGCAATAACACCACAGTCAATCATCTCCTTGATAACAATAACCAACAAAAGCACCATGTAACAAGTGGAGCATTATCTCTCAATCAATTAGTGTCTTTTTCATCTCCTATGTGGGCCATTTACATGGTTTGGTCAAAGCAGTGAGCATGCATGTAGATAACCATCTTCAATCTTTCGGTCCTAGTCATCTTGACTTTTGATACCTAAAATTAATCAGACTTCCCAAAGGTATTCTGATCAAATAGTTTGGTAACCACAGACTGTAGGGAGCCTAATTTGTTCCTAACAAGATAAAGAACAAGCAGACTGACATCTGGAAAACAGGTGCGCATATAATACTATTAAATGGTTGTTGTATAAAAACTGTAAAAAGAAACATTAAGGTTGCCATGCATTGCTAGAAGATACAGCTTACATGTATCTAGTCCAGAGGTCTCAAACTGATGACCCATGGAATTATTTCCTGCAGCCCGCAATGACATATGGAATTTGTTGTTGTTGTTGTTACAGGGTTTAATGCCATTTTTCAACGCAAGATAGGCTATACATGGCAGCCAGCATAAATGGTGAGGAAGAACCTGGGAAAAACTCCAGAAAGAACCACCAACCCACGAGAAGCTACAGGCAAGCTTTCTCACATGCCCACACTGGCTGAGCCTGAGATTCAAACCTACACAGACAGAGGTGAGATGACAGAGATCCATAACAGTGAGCGTTTTAGACCACTCTGCCACTTTGGGCCCCACGGAATTTGTAAAATAATTAATAATGCAATTTCTTTTTACAATCAGCAAGTTTGATACAAATTGGATTGTTACATCATTTATTTCTTCTTTCCAACATTTCAACTAGCTACCATTTTTTTTATATGAACCACTTTTGGCATGTCAAAACTTATTAATCTTTGAATTTCAATAAATGTCGAAACCCATTAATGTTTGAATTTAAATGTTGAAACTATCCAAGTTATATTTATTCCAGATGTCTGACATAATGTAGTTTTAAGTTCAGCTATGGCAATTATAAAATTAAAATTGAAAAAAGAGCTTACTGGATGAGGTTTTCGTGCTCACATTTATGATTGTAACAAATGAAAGGATGATGCCAATTAATGCAGCAATATACTGATCAAAAACTACCAACACTTAATTATCATGTAAAAAATTCCTATTGCAACTAGTTTATCACTGGGAAAATATTTCAATATAAATTAAGGAACAATCCCTCACTTTTTATTTGTGTTTTCAAAACAGGTGAATTGGAAGATCCAAATTTCACCTTTTCCTACTCGGATATACAAAAGAAAAATTCATAGTGCAGCAGTTATATTTTTTGATCTAAGTATTTTTTTCTCTTGCTGGGAGTATACTATGCAAAAATAAGAGCAACTCCTGAGTAATTTCTAATTTTCATCCACAAAATTCATTGTCATATTCCAGAAAATAACAACAACAACAATCTCTCAACAATAACAACACATGCTACTTTTACAACAATAAAAATAACAAAAGTCCCTAAAACTGATTGATGTTTTTCTGAGTGAGAAGAATTTCCAGGAATTTAATACAGTACCAGTTTTTTGGTAAAGACTAAGTAGATTGTTATGTATACTATATTAATTTTTTAAATGATTATACACTGTTGTTGTTGTTGCTGGGTTTAACGTCATTTTTCAGCACATGATAGGCTATACATGGCGGCCAGTATTAATGGTGGAGGAAGAACCTGTTAAGTTCCTTTTATTAAAAGGATATAAATTATCTGTTGAATTTTACAAAACTTGATTTTTTTATCTTTTCTTTTACTTAGTTGAAGAAAACAGAGTTGTAACAAGACAAAATTAGAAATCTTTTAGTGAAATCCTAATGACAATATAACCATCCATGCTGGGGGGGGGGTAGTGACAGCAACATTTTCAAGACAGCCAATGTAACATCAATATTGGATCTACCAATGGCAACATTTGCACTTAAAAACAGCTAGGTATCATAAGAAGTCTGTTGGTGAAATCCCTATGTTGATATAGGCATACATTTAGGAGGAGCAGAGGTAACGACACTTTCAACATGGCCAGCATGGTGGTCATACTGTGAGTCAGTTTGCATTGTTTTCATTCAGGACTTAACTAGACACCAGAAGAACTCTTCTGACGAACACCCATCTCAAAATGACTTTCCATTGAAGGGTAGAGCAAGAATTTCCAAATGACCATTTGGGTCATCAATTTAGCATCATTGTCATTTATGACCAACTAGACATCACAACAAGTCTTTCAGTTAAAACACCATGCTGATATGACCATTAAATTGGTCACTTTGGTGGCCTGAGTGGCACCATTTTCATTAGACACCTTAAGGTTTTAGTAAAATCCACATGTTAATAAGAAATCCATTTAGCACAAGAAGTGATAACAAAGTTCTCAAAATGGCCACTATGATAGCCATATTGTATTTGTGAACAGCATCATTGTCACAAAACTATTTGCTGTGGAAGAGTAATGATAAAAAGCTTTTAAGATCGATCAAGGCTGCGACAGCTATAATGGAACTCGGATCAGCACCCTTTTCATTTAAGATCACCTAGACAGCATGAGTCTTTTAGTTAAAACATTACATCACCATCAATTGAGAAGTAATGACAAGATTTTCAACTAGACGATACCTGTGAAAACTCTTTTTTCATACTGGATGTCTGAGCAGTAGCGTCTTCATTTAGGGCCAACATGACCATGAGATGAATGTGTGTATAAGAAAATGTTCACTGCCATCCTCAATGTAGTTTAGGAGATTTGATAACAAATTAGCAGTAACAGACAAATGGATGGATAACAAATATGCACTGCCATCCTCAATGTAGTTTAAGAGATTTGATAACAAATTAGCAGTAACAGAAAAATGGATGGATAACAAATATGCATGATAAACAATCACATAACCTCTTCTGTTCTATGACAAGTAAAGCTAATAACAAGTTTTAATAGTGCCTAAAGTAGTGTAAACCATGCCAACCCACCCCCTATCACCCTTATGTAACTAAGCAGATCTAAACAAAAGTTTAGCAGCATAGAAAATTTATGTGATCCACTGATTTTCATTGAAGTAAATTAAATCTCCCATTCACTACTGAAAACTGTCTTTTCTTTCTTATGATCTTTCTTCAGGTAATTTCCACTTTCTGATTTGGAATCACCAAAGTTGGATCATCAATGACAGATCTAGATCAGGCTAGCTGGGTAATTTCATGTTTGTTCTGAAGGTGCAGTATTCATTTTTTAGAATTATCATTCATCATTTGTTCAATTCGAAAAAATGTGTCACACGTTATGAGTTGATAATGGAAATCACTGAAATATATAATACACGATACCAGTGGACTCCATAATGGCAGGCCAATCATGTGATTATGTCAGCGCAAATCCAAACACAATGGTCATGCACCAGAAGCATGGTCAAGTCAGGTACAACAGATACATGTATTGGCCAAGTGAGCCAGTAATTATCCTGGATTATATTAATAATCACACATATAAGAAAAGTTGTTGTTGTAGGGTATAATGCCATTTTTAAGCATACGATAGGGTATACATGGCGGCCAGTATTAATGGTGGAGAAAGAACCTCGGAAATACCCAGAAAGAACCACCGACCCTCGAGAAGCTACTGGCAAGCTTTCTCACATACGCACATTAGCCTAATCTGAGACTCGAACCTACGCAGATAGAGGTGAGATGGCAGTGATCCATAACAGAGAGCGCTTTAGACTACTCAGCCACTTGGGGCCCCTATAAGAAAGGAACAGGTGTTATTTGAATGATGGGGTTTTAGTATTTGGTGATAGGGTGTTTAATTAACTGAGTACTTTTTAATGGATGTCAGGAAAAATAAAGTATAACACTTTATTATGTCTTGTCTTTTATTTTTAAGAGGTGGGAGGTGGGTGTTGTCCAAGGGGTATTTTATCTGTACCCGATATTCTTTATAGGTAATCGTCGTGCATGTCCTGACGGGCGAAAACGACGTTACTCCAAATAGTCATTTATAGGTAAACTACCCTAAGCAACGATACGAGACACCCCCCACCCCATAATGGTGTGGCATTGTGTAGCATCTCCAGCACCTAAATTGCATGTAGATTAAATCAAAAGGCAATCTTTAATCTATAGTAGTATGCACTATATCTAAGAAAGATGCAAGTCACTGCGAGCTATTCAGGCCCAGTTTGCAACAGGAGTTATTGACGGAATAAACAAGCAACAGTCACATTCAGTCAAATTGCATGATCAACCAACCTCTTCCATACTTTGGAATATTCTTCCTACTGGCTACACTGCTAGATCCCTGCTACGTCTACAAATCCCTGCATTACATTTGCATTAATTACAATGCGTTTTCTGTAAGGCAACTGCAAACCCGCGATTATTTTTGAAAATATAGAGACGGCTTTTCCGGAAGCTGACTAGGCCAATATATAAGCATGTGCATTACGCTCGAAGGTTTCACTACGGGAGGTTAAACCTAGAAGTGGGCAAAATATTTAGCTAATATGTGGGGCTATGGTATTTCATTATATATGCTAACGGTGCGATGTGTAAAACGATGATGATCAAAAATTAACTTAAAATCTATTTTAATGATATAAACATACACGCTACCAACAAAGATATACGTGATACACATGATGTCGCCGAAAGGTTGCACCGCGAATATATATAAAAAAATTAAAATTTAAACATCTAAGCATCCTTTTAAATAAAGTTGACTTAAAAATAAGTTTTAACCTTATTACTATCTCATTTATATATATCAAGTGACTAATAAAGTTTTATTTTCACAGAAACAGTAGAAAATCTTGTCTGCCTTTTGGGCAACACTAGATATATCCTTTAGGCGACCGCTGTCGCCTAAAGGTTGCTCGGATGTCTACCAAAGGTCGCATTTTGGCTAATATATATATATATATATATATATATATATATATACCACATACCTTAAAAATAATATGGCCTTTGAATTGTTGGTATAAATCAACTTGATATACCAATAGTATTGGTATATCAAATTATGATTTGCCCATGGCTTATGAATACGCATAATGTGCATGTTTTTATAGCTATTATACTCTCTAAACATGGATATGAATTTCTTGGAATATTACATTTAAAAAGGAAAAAAATAACAAGAAAATGATTTTCTTGTAAAATATTTTTTAATAGAAACTAACATTTTTATACAACAAAAAAAACAACCATACTCAATCCAGGAAATAAATATTATTGAGCTCCATCCTGTGTCGTCTGCTGTCATTTCTGTCAACACCGCTGTTTCCAGTCTCTCCCTCTGGCAAAAATCAATCACTGCAACTCAATGGAAAAATGAAAACAATGACATCAGATAAGGAGTAAGATGATGAAGCAACATTTAATCTACTAAACTGTGAGTTAAATGGAGAGTTTATAGAGACATGGCTGAAACATTTGTAAATGAAAATGATCATTGTGTTAGGGAAAACAGATTTGTACACCATAAGCCTGATGATATACTGAAATTTATAGAAAGTAAGCAGAATGCAAACACTTTAAAAAAGGACACTTTTTGATGTAAGGCTAGTGACAGAATTCTTGCAGTCAAAACATAAATTCAGAAATTTACACAAGATACACCCATCTGAATTGGATCAGCACCTGGCTGGTTTTATACTCAGTGTTAGGAGAAAAGATGCATCTGAGTTTGAACCGAACAGCTTAAGAAGCATCATTAGCTCATGGATCGCCACCTTAAAATCAATAAATATGCAAGTACAATCATGAGAGGAAGAGACACAAATTTTGCATTAACAATGGAAGCTCTTCGGGCTAAGCAAAAAGATTTAAAATCTAAAGGAAAAGGAAATAAACCCAATCGGAGTCAACTGATCACAGACGAAGAAATAAATGCCATGTATAGTAAAAAAACTAATGGGGATGGAAACACCTGAAGCCATTGTTAACACATTGTGGTTGAACAACTCTGTGCATTTTGGTTTGAGGGGAGTGACTGAACATTACAATCTTAAATGGGGGGATGTTACACTAAAGAAAGATGTGAATGGTCTCTTGTATCTTGAACTCAATGAAAGGCAGACAAAAACAAGAACAGAAGACAATGTCAAGGACATCAGGGATATTAATCCTAAGATGTATGAAAACAAAGACAACAAAGAGAGAGATGCACTTGCTATCTACAAACGGTATGCTAAGCTAAGACCAGAAGACTTTTGTCAACGTGAAGATCCTTCCCGTACAAAATAATTAGGCGCATTCCACCTGCAACTTAAGCAGACTCCAGGTGGAATCTACCTAAAATGTTAAAAATCTGGTTAATACAAAGGCGGACATGGAAAATTGGAGAAGTCAAAGATGAATCCATCTAGTGTCCGTCTAACTCTAAGATGGACTTTTGTCAAATTCCTGCTATAAATACATCTTAAGGCATAATTTTGGACTTGGTTGATTTTCCACCCACCATCTAAGTGGAATTAGGAACTTAGTCACTGGCATCTATTATATGAAAGGAGGAATCTGGACTTAGTTTATTTTCTAACCAACATCTAGGCGGAATGAAGAACTTAGTCATTTACATCAGTTAAATAAGGCATAATTAGGACTTGGCTTTTGTGTGTCTGTAAAGTTAAATGACTGAAAATATAGTGATATTTTGTGATTGTAATATCACTGATAGTTCAATAAAAATATCAATAAGATATAATAACATTTATTGTTTCTTGTACAATTTGAATGATTTTCAGCATTTATATTTTCTGTTTCTGATAGCTGCAATTTTATTGTTTATTTTGGGCACAATTTATAACTTCTTTCCACAGCTTTCCTTGTTAAATTTCTTTTTCAAATTTGTTGTTGTTGTTGTGTTTTTGTTTAACTTCAATTGGATTTAACTGCCCTCGAACAAGTTTTCATCTTGTTTTCCATTTTAAAACATAATTTCGCTTTTCTCCTGACCTGAATTTCCTCGATATGGACCCATTTTTGAAAATCTTCTCCGAATCTTTTTTTTAAATAATGCTCTATCCGGTCCCATTCCACAACGAGCTTTCAAATAAGTATTTGTTCCGTTTATTGTTTAACAGAGGAGCGTTGTATAAAGCTTTCTGATTGGTCCAAAACATTTAATTGCCCAATGAATCGTCGCGTAACAAAAACTGCTGGGAAAGAGCATGTTTGCTAAACGTGGCGATTCGAATTTTCGAGCGGGACGAGAGATTGAATAACCATTTGAAAAATGTGCGGCAATGAAAGTACCCTGAAGGCAAATTTGATGGGAACATAATTGATCAATCTGTATAAAAACTGAACGCCAGGACAAGCATTTTGCTTTTTGTGCCATGAAGAGCTTTACAGTAGCGGCTAATGTGCTAAATAGGACAAGGAATTGAATCAGGATGATTTCGAAGTTATACAACTCCAAACTTATTAACTTTAGAATTTAAGGAGGGATAACGTGTAGATCACTGGTGGAAATTGTTGCCAGATATCCATGTCTATCAAAGATAGTCATATCTTTGCGGAATTTTCTTGGCTGAAAAGTAGAATCTACTTTCAATCTCGTGAGGCATTATTGTGTATATTATCAAAATATTCTTGGTGTGTTGGAATTCAGTGTAAAATACGAATAATTATATCATGATAAACGTTTGTTACGGCTGCTTATGGAACAAGGACTAATTCGAGAGACCACAACAGCATCATAGTTTGTGCAATCAAAAATCCAGTCTACAGTACAAGTGATACAAGGCAGGCTCCTAGCTTTTCTTCTTCTCATAATCAAATTGTTTCAAATGCGGCAGCACGATTCACCCCAAACCACCCAAAACCTGCCCCAAACCACCCAAAACCTGCCTCAAACCACTAAAAACATGATGCTAATCATGCTCATAACCACAAGAAAACACTGGATACAGTATTACTTTGTTGAAACAGACGACACGATCGGCTGCCATTATTTTTTCGATTGGAAGTAAACATTGAAGCAAGGGAGACAAATGTTACTATATTCATCGCCAGTCATAACTAAACACTATTCTGGACAAAATAAAATACAGTAATCAGAATTACATTACATCAAATGCGATTAACACAACATTACAATACAACGAACAGCTGAAAGTACCAAATAATTTCTTTACAATAGATTTTAGATTTCTATCAAATATGGCATGCCTCACTGCCGATTAAAAATTTATAAATATGTACTCCGATTACGGTGCATAGGTGTTTCACCGAAACGCCGGAATGCAGTAGAAACACCGGAACGCAATATCGTATATACCATAGCTGAAAATTGTGAAATTTTGAAAGAAAATAACATTTACTATTAATAGTGTCTAATACAATTGTTACATAATTATAATGCTTAATCTCTTACTAATAAAGCTTCCAGTAGCTTCTCGAGGGTCGGTGGTTCTTTCCGGGGATTTTCCGGGTTCTTCCTCCACTATTAATACTGGCCGCCATGAATAGCCTATCGTGTGCTGAAAAATGGCGTTAAACCCTACAACAACAACTACAACAACATAGTATGATTTATTAATAATGCCGGGATGAATGATCTAAATATAAAGATAGATGCAAAATTGCCTTGCGAATCATTTCCGTATTTATTTTGGAATTTACATCACAACAAAATTATATTCCCCGAGATTCAGAGTAGTTACATTTTCCATATCGATTGTTCAACGATAATAAAATTCAGAAGAATAAAGTACACGCAGTATTCCTATTATGACAGCTTTTCTTCAATACCCATGTGTATTCACTTCATTGTCAATAGCATTATTTGCATATACTGGTAAAACATTACTCAACAAGGGCAACATCTCTGCCTTTTATAAGATGGTTGACGTTTTAATGCTGTGTAGTTCCCGTTTCGCGGGTTTTACAAACGCACACACATGGCGTTGTGCAGATGCATATATTATTTTAGGATAAAAATTTTGTCCAACTTAAATTATATATATATATATATATATATATATATATATATATATATCTTGCAAAAGTGCTGTTTAAAGAAAAATAACGATACAACTATCGCAAAGTTGTGCCGAATTGTCTTTCAAGCTGGGATTAAATGACGTGCAGTATAAGTCCACAGTATTAGCGGATTAAATACGTATAATAGTGTTATGAAGTCTAATGATAACCAATGGCTGCTGATTAAATAATCTCTATTCGTTAAATTATCATTTTCATTTTCATAATTAAATACGCACACCGGAATATTGTAAGCATAAGGAGGAGGATATCTTGTTCATTTAAATGACTTGGTGGACGGACAGTTCAAAGACTTGAGACGTGCATTAATTGGTACTAATGAATACCGACTCGCTGACAGTTACAGACAATTTCAAATTTCGAAGACGGACTGGGTGACACAAACTACCCCTAAAAGAGATAAACTCGGTACATTGCAAACAACGCACTTAATGTTGCATAATAATTTCTCCGATCGTATATAAAATCTTGTATGTACTATTCATACATTTGGAAATAGTCCGCTATTTTCAAACCGATTTTCATAACCGCGTACGCGGCAAATCTAATGTTTTGATTGCAATGAAACAAGTATCTTTGCATGCCCGCTTTTCTTGTTCAAACAACTTAAGAAATCAATATTAATATGTTTTTATTATTAATAGCTGAAGCATTAAACTCGTGTATAAATTGCAATACAGGCTGTTAATATTAATTTTTTTTACTGTAGAACTGTCGCCCAAATGCGCAGTTTTCAGCTTCTTTTTAGTTTAATGTCGCATCACTTGCAGAAAAGAATGTACATATTAATTTATTATATAACTACTGTTAAATGTCACAAATAAAGTGTATCAACAGTAAACTAATGAAGTTCAACTCAATTTTAAATCAAAGCATTGATACAATCAAAATAATACAAGTAATGTATGCAACAAATTCAACAAAAACTATAAACATTGCAAAGAATTTTAAATAAAACCAGTTCAAAAACTGGAACAATGGTCATTGATCGATATTATCGCCATTTCATTTGCGATGTTCGTTCCGCCTTTGCACGCTTTCTTTGCCCAGGTTTTCGTCCCGCATCTATTTTCGGCCGGATGCATTGGAATTTTCCATTGGATGAATGTATATACTTCGAAGTATTGGAATTTAGTTGCTTTTGTAAAAATTGTATAAAAATTCTTGTCTTTTCTGCTGATGTTTTTGAGCGCCAAATTGTTTCATCAATTAAATATGAAGAGGTAGGACCAAATAATTTATAATTGCCAGAGCCATATAGTGCGCGAAGCAAATCTATAAACTGACCTTGAGTTACACTATATAACCTGTTGATTAATTCGGGAATCTTGTGTTGTTTCCAATCAGCAACCTGCTTAAGTTTATTATTGAAAGATTCTGAGTTATTGTTTGTCCAAAGACTCGTGATAGTTTTGTTTTTTTAGTGGTTTATACACGAACATTTTAATTTTTTGACATATGAACTTTTTGAAGTACTGTTCGAAATTGGGATATTGTTTTAAATACATTGCCAGATCTTCTTCTCGTTTCGCAAACTCAGCGTCATCTTGACTGAATATTAAACCACTGTCTTCTTTGAAGAGCATACGAAATATTGATTTTGTGACAAGATCGTCACATCCATGTTTATGCAAAGAGTGCCGAATGTTGTCTTTAATATGCTTAGTACAATATAAATATTCCGCATTAGAAAAATTCGATCATAGAGCATTTGTCAAAGCTTTTTCATCGTCCGTACCAAATATAAACTTATCATCTCCAATTTTTTCGCGAATATGTGAAAAGAATTTGTAATATGTGTTTTCATCGGACTCCCAATGAAGACATAGTGGACCTAAGAAAATAGGGTATTGATCAGTTTTCCTGTTTATAACGCTTCTATTTTTGTACGACATTGCAGTTACAAAAACCTTACCCAAGTTAAAAGTTCGGTCTATTCCAATAATGCTTTTATCATGTCCTGAACAATTTTTGATCAAGTCTAAAATTTGTTCTGTTGTATACAGTACAATGACCGGGCTTTTTCTTTTTGTCAGAATCACTTCCTGGACATAGTCATTTGTGTTAAGCTCACCTGATATTTCTAATAAATCATCGGCTAGATTTTTATTTCCTGGTTCAGATGTTTTGATTTTCTTTTCTTTATAAATTTTGTCTTGAATTTGCCTAGACGATTTTGGCACAGTAAAGCTATCTTCCTTATTCATTTGCAAATATCTATCCGTAGCCTTTGTCTCTCCTATATCATTTACAGCTTCTCTTAGAATGTTTGGATTTGTTCGCCTATAGGGCTCATTAAGCTTACTGTTTCCATGTGGTTGATTAATTTTTAATGACCTTTCCCCACAGTATTCTACCACAGCAAGTTTTGGGATAAAACTGATTTGACTGGATGCCTTAATTATAGTTGTTACACGTTTTTTTAAATTTTTCATCTCCTTTAAGCTTGGTGTAATATCTGTGGAATGAAAGTACCTCTTCAGGTTGCGGTTCAATGGGAATATACGTAATATTCTTATTTTGTACCCGATTCATACATATTAAATTGTTTTTTGTATAAACCAGACGCAGTCTATTTTCCGATTCAAGCAAAAACGTCTGGTTGACAGTAGTTCCCGCATGCCTGTCCCATACACCAAAATCATCGGAAAATTCATGTTTGCCTTTATGGCTATTACCAGTTATGTCTATTACAACATAAACATTATTTTTAGGCCCTGGGGGTATATCAGTTTGGCAATTGTTGGTGTTAGTGAGAATTGATAAAATGTCTTCGTTGCTTAAAAATGTACCATTTTGCTTCAATTTATTTATGCAACCTTCGTTGTTTTGACACATAAAAACGTCATTTTCGTGATGATCTGTACCATTCTCGTTCTCCATAGGAGCATTATGGCTAGAAATAACACTGTCTAATGTATGTATGTATTTATCAGCATATTCTTTGACTTCATTATCTCCGACACCATCATCTCCATCAGCATCATAACAATAAGTATTGTTACCATCCTCGGACCCATTGAACGATAGTTGACGAACTTTTAATGGCAGTTGTTTGCGTGATTGTGTGGCTCCATCATCATAATTGTTGTCATCATCAGCTGCGTCATCTTCATGATAGCAATCGCTCTCACAGGCAGACGATCCAGAAGACTATATTTTGCGTTTTGAACTTTGTTGTCGCTTCGTATTTATTCCACGTTCTATAACGTCAGTGACTGCCGCAAAGTGGTTTACGTTGTAATACACATTTGGCTCCGGCATTTTTCCTATCGAATACCACAATACGGTCAACAGTGAAGCGGACTCGAGCGGATTACTTGGATAACAGATTTTGTTGAGGTAGATCCGGGCACCATCTTTATCACCATTAACATTTGGGTATATGCTTCTTATTGGGCGCATGATGACATCACTAAGGGCTAGTAAATGCCAAGCATTGGAAAAAGCTCCACTTGTACCAGCATCAAAACATGCTTTATCGTAGTCGCTGGATACCAAGTATAATTCATTGCTAATTGGGTGATTCATATATGCACTCATGTTTTTCACCAACTGTATACATATTAGATATCTCATTTGAGTTGCAAGAGCTTGATTGTCAAAGAGTAGTATAGAAATAGCATTATACAGGCAGTTCCCATCATCTGTGGTTGTTTTGGGATTACCATATACATCGTCGACGTAGTTGGCCATGATATATGCAGCGATGGAATCAGCACTTGGGAGGTCTGTATGTTGCTTCAGAGGAATAGATAGCCGGGGCTTAAAAAGCAGTTCTCTATCAACAGCAGCGGTCAATTTATCTAGGTCTTTTGATCTTGCAGCCTATAAATGATATAATATTATACAAGTTAAATTACGATTATAATGAAATGATTTAACTCAATAAATGAAATCATGAATTTAAAATCCAAATGATCTGGTATTAAATAAAATGATTTAAACAACAAAAGGGATTTTTGAATTCTGAATCCAAATGACGAATTATTAAATGAAATTATGTAGTCTAATATGAAATGATTTAACCCCAAAAATGAAATGATATATTCAGATTCCAAATGATCTGGCATTAGGTGAAATGGTCTGAAGAACAGAATGGAATGATGAACTCGTATTCCAAATGGCGTGATATGAATGAAATGTGTGGAAATTAAACGGTCTGATTCCAAACAGCATTACAATTTAAGGTCAAAATGTAAATCATCTAGCGTAAACCAAACAAACACAGAGGGCGCTGCTAGCCAGACTTATAATCTACAGGCGTATTATCAGCATTAGGCTGAGATTTTTGCAGACGACATTCAACATCAAGGGATAGTGTTTCTTCTCTTTGATATAAACAAGAACTGTTTTCCGATCAGCATAAAGTGACTATCCACATTAATGAATGTGTATTTTTTTTAACAATCTGCCTTGTACTGCACGAGTTTTCAAGGCTTCAAATCAGCCAGATCTATCAGTTAAAGAGATTAAATCTTCATCTTATTTGTTCAGTAGTAATTACCATGTTTAAAGGAATAACGTAGCATGCACACTAAACCAACAATTTGTTGCTCGCCACTTTTTGTGTCTCGTGTTACCGGCCATACGTACATAGGCATTATGCGTCCAAGTTCTATATCAAAGAATTCCTACATTTAATCTAGTTTGCATTGACATATTACTGGTTTTTTTTTTCTTTTAGTTTTTATTAAAAATAGGCGCACCAGAAATAATACGCAGATGGAAAACTGGAATGGAATTATAAAACTACATGACATTAATAATTCATTCGAACTAGATATTCATATAAATACAAAGTTATTATTTCAGTACTGAAAGACTAAAATTTTGGGTTATAAAACAAGATGAAATGTGGACAGAAATTGAAATTACAAAAGAAAAATTTAACTATTATGCAAATTGGTAAAACTTGTTGACCTCCGGTTTAATGTGCATTTCAAAACCTTTATTTTAATTTAATCTAATTTATATTTTAAATTATTTATTTTAATTTAATATTTTAATATTTTTATTGCCATAGTTTCTTCAGTGTTAGTTCTAATATACATATAGCCATATATTAATACCGATTACTGATAATACATTTAAAATATAGCCATATATTAATACCGTTTACTGATAATACATTTAAAATATAGCCATATATTATTACCGTTTACTGATAATACATTTAAAATATAGCCATATATTAATACCGTTTACTGATAATACATTTAAAATATAGCCATATATTACACTGGTCAACAGTGAAATCATTACTGACTTGAAAAGGCCCTAATCTGTAGTATTTTGGTGTGCCGAACACGAATATAACCGTGAAAAATTTGTATTGGCTCTCGTTTTGAAGATATTCATATACCTCATTTTCTATGTTTCACTGTGTAAATTTCTCCAGTAGGACTGCAGCAACATCCGGAATAATGATGTAACATTGCATAATACCATCATGCTCACATCATCCACAGTTGATTGCATCATTTTCTGATGCAATGCAATACTAATGCCATGCGGCTGCTGAAGTAAGTTGACGTCAGCAGTGTACTATACATGTGGAGGCCTATTATACTAATGCCAGGCGGCTGCTGAAGCTGACGTAAGCAGTGTACTATATAAAGCCCAATCAGATAGGTTCAGCATTTAAAATATTTTAGACGTTGTGCGAGACAGTTCAAGCTACTGTTACATAAAACTTATTATTTTATCCATTTACGTACAATAAAGAACAGTAATGCCTCGAAAGTGTGTTAATACCGCGGACAATTTTTGCTATATTTGTGGGGAAGTGACATTTGCCAACCAGAAGAAAAGTATCAATTCTCAAGTGAAGAAGGCATATCATCTTTACTTCGGATGCAAGGTTGGTGACCAAGACAAGCCTTGGGCTCCGCATATATGCTGTGCTACATGTACAACACAGCTTTCACAGTGGTTGAATTGCAAAAGGTCATCAATGCCGTTTGCAGTCCCAATGGTGTGGAGAGAGCCAAGCAACCACCTAAATGACTGTTACTTCTGCTTGGTTCCTCCTCTTTCCGGCGGAATAACGAAGCGAAAGAAGTCGAGAATAGTCTACCCAAACATTCCGTCTGCATTGAGACCAGTTCCACATGGTGAGGGACTTCCTATTCCAGAACCTCCAGCAGAATATTCTCTTGATTCATCTGACGAAGACAAAGGTGAGTCGACCTGTTCTTTTCCTGGTCCATCAGCATGCAGTGATCCAGATTTTCACTGTGATGCATCATCAACCCCACACAGAATAACACAGGAAGAACTAAATGAGTTGATTCGTGATTTGGACTTATCAAAGAACAAGGCAGAATTGCTAGGATCAAGACTCCAACAATGGAATCTTCTAGAAGAAGATGTCACAATTACTGCATATCGAAAGCGCCACCAGCAATTGGAGCCTTTCTTCAGAAAGGAAAGTAATCTGATATTCTGTTCCGATATTGAGGGCCTCATGAATGCTTTAAAAATCACTCATGACCCACAAGAATGGAGACTATTTGTGGACTCTTCGAAACTGAGTCTCAAGGCTGTGCTTTTGCACAATGGAAACATTCTTCCATCTATTCCAGTAGCGTATGCTGTCCACATGAAAGAGACATACGATAACTTAAGGCAGCTACTGAATTCCATTGAGTATAACAAGTACAGCTGGCACCTCTGTGGTGATTTGAAGGTAGTTGCCCTTTTAATGGGACTGCAGCAAGGATATACAAAATACATGTGTTTCTTATGCGAGTGGGATAGCCGAGCAAGGGAAATGCACTACATGAGGAAGGAATGGACTCACAGGCAGAATGTAGCCATTGGAGAGAAGAATATCCAACACCCAGCTCTGGTTGAGGCTCAGAAAATCTTGCTACCACCCCTTCACATCAAACTAGGTTTGATGAAGAACTTCGTGAAAGCCATTGACCGGACTTTGCCAGCATTCCGATACCTGCATGAAAAATTCCCTCGACTCAGCGAAGCAAAGATTAAAGAGGGAGTTTTTGTGGGTCCTCAGATTCGAGAGCTTTTCAAAGATGACCGGTTCAACAACTTGCTGGAAGGTGACGCGAAACAAGCATGGAATGCTTTTCGCCTAGTTTCTACAAACTTCCTCGGAAATGTTAGGGCAGAAAACTATAAGGAACTAGTAGAAGACATGTTGATGAAGTATAAGAAACTTGGCTGCAATATGTCTCTAAAGATTCACTTCCTTCATTCCCATTTGGATTTCTTTCCTAGCAACTGTGGTATTGTTAGTGATGAACACGGCGAACGTTTTCATCAAGATATCGCAACAATGGAACAAAGATACCAGGGAAAATGGTCCACTACAATGCTGGCTGACTACTGCTGGACACTCCTCAGAGATGCTCTCGAACAGCTGTACAAGAGACAGGCGAAGAAATCTAAGATGTAGTCAATGACTTGATTTTTTATAGGTAGGCTATTACAGTTGACCTTTTACTATTGGAATGCATTTCGTTATGTAAACATTAATTTCTTGCAGATTACAAAAAAACTAGAGCCAATTTTGCAATTTGACTGTCATATTCGTGTTCAGCACATAAAAATTGATAAGAATTGACTAATTTTATTTCAGTAACATGACTTTTGTAAAAATTTGTTGTCCAGTGTTATTACCGTTTACTGATAATACATTTAAAATATAAAAATAATTATGTTCTGTATTTGTATATATATTTACGGGTTTTCTTTTGCTATGTAAATACATAACGACTATATGATAACCAATGTTAATCAATATTTAATTGACCTACAATTTCAAAGAATACACGTGCAAAATTATATGACATAAAATATATTCTATAATCAGTCGTTTTTGAAATTGCCGATTTCGGAAAAGTGTACAGTATATTTTTTATTGATAGAATGTTAATTTTTTTATGTTAAAAAAATAACCGTTAACTAAATTTGTCATTTACTCACCATCCCGAGACGTTGCAGTGCACTGACAAAGTCAAACCTTGATCCATTCAAAGAACGACAGGAGATACACACATAATCCAAACCCAATTCTCCCCATTGTCTTAGTTCTTCGTCACTCATGGACTGACACTTTGTCAAAGCATGTATTAGAATAATAGTTTGCTGCGTATGCATTGTTTGCCTTAAACAATAGAAATTACAAAATAATTCACCATTCTCATTCATTGTAGAATTCTCTATGCTTATCTACTCACTAATTTGATTTGTACAGCCATCTGTAACATCTGTGGACCGCCGCTTTGTCACTTCATGCACTCACAGTTTTTGCCTAACATTTATATGTATGTAGTTATAGATCTTCACATCTGTCTCACATCAATGAATCACATGCGCAGAAGACTGCTTTATCATTAGCATTCAGTTTTAAAGGTCACCTGCCACCTATATTGTACAAACGTGTGATATTATTATAGCTATACACAAAACGCATTGGTTATGCATGCACACCATAAAAACGTTTAATTAGACTTAAAACTCCGCTTTATAAAATGAAAAAATTATTCGGCAATCTCCGTAAACAATCGGTGGTTTCAGTGTGCCAAAACCGGATATGACGTACATTTATCCCTTCTATTCAACCTAGCCATTCAAGTGCTTAATTTCCCCACGTAAATGTCTATGTGATATAGCGTACGATCGTGTTTTTGTACAGAAAATATGGTGTACTGTGTTGCATTCGGATGTGACCAAAAGAGTGATGATGGAAAAACGCGTTCTTTCTTTTTCCAAAAAACCATGTTTACCAGAAAAAAGTGTATTTAATCTGTGGGAACGAATAGGGGAGAGATGGGAAAGTTATATCATTTATGCCGGATTATAGTGAATTTGGCCCAAAGACAATTCGGCCCAACTCGAAATACAATTCGGCCAAACTTAATAGTGTGTACGTTCTTTTTCTCCAGCAAAAAACTAGATACTATGTAAGATAGGTTTTAAGGGGAACAAGATAAATTTAAACAAGCTATTTTGATTTTTTTTGAAAGAAACAAAACATACTTCGTAACGTACATATTTATGAGATAAAACACAAACTGACATATCTTGCTTGTTCTAATTAAAATATTTACATACATTTATATGCTAAAAAATATATGCATCTGCACAACGATATTCTCAGTTTAAGTCTTCCGGTCAAATTATCAAATTGATTTATAAAACAAAAATACGTAACAGATAATATTCTACATAATACGTACAAATTTTGCTAAAGGTAGTGTACATGAGATATTATAACAAATATGCTTAATATTAGGCTTCACGTTGTAACACAGCTGCATACAATACATACTAGATTACACATGAGAGAGAGAGAGAGAGAGAGAGAGAGAGAGAGAGAGAATAATGATGAGCATTTTGTCAGTATTTAGTTGCTGCAAAATGAAGCTCTTACCAGTTAATTTTATTGTTTGCTTTTATTTTTCAAGTTCTCTTAGTGTTTGCGCGCGTAATAAGTTTGTATTTAATGTGTGCCCCTCCTCCCCCCCCCCACTCACGGTACAAATTAAATTGATAAACATACACTTGGTTGAAAATAAAATGAAAGAAATTAAACTTGCACTGTTATCATCTATTCCTTCTTTTTTCATCATGCGAAAATTATATATATATATATATATATATATATATATATATATATATATATATATATATATATATATGAACTTCGTATATGTAGCAGATGCCGGCTTGCGTATGCATCCTTAGTGTATCGCTTATATAAAATAACAAAATCGCAAATGACACGAAAGTATTGCTTGAAGGCACCTGCCATTTACGCATTATAAGTTACTTATTGCAAATTGACCCAGATTGTATTGTATCCAGGTTAACTATAAGTCGGATTCTCGCAAATAAAAAAAGATCATTATTTTAAAATACATTCAGTGTTAGTGCAAATGATAATCTTTTTGCTAGTATGTGTTACAAAATTATTATTAAAGGAAGTTATTATTGTGTATAATATTTGCCCTGCAAACATCAATTATGATTACATGTGGCAAACAAATAGAAGCCCGGGTGATAACCATAACTAGCAGGGAGCAATAAACTCATTGTTTAAACTTACCGACAGGATATCAAATACAGAGGTTATTTTATTACAATGCAAATCAACCCCGGAATCTTGACTTGAGTATCTTTTTAGTGTGCCAATTTTTTCTTCTGAAGTCGGCCGACAAAAGGAAGTCGAGTTTGATTCCTTTTGATTCTTTAGTTGTGCCGATTTCTTTCATCGTTTTTTTATATAAAGTCTGCCGACGCAGGGAAGCCAGCATTGATTCTTTTTACCTGTATTAACGGGAATTTTGAAAATAAATTGAAACAATGGAACAGTTTTGAAAGCGACAAAATCTAGTGCTTCGTCCAGGCATATAGCAGCAGAGAGACTGAGCCCACCAACTATTTCGTCAAACAGAACCTTCTATCGAAAATACTCTTGATGAAGGTCTTATTTCACAAAATAAACCCTCTATTCAGAAAACTATGATAAATAAGCCTTCTCTGCTGACCAGAAGGGTTATCTCATGAAAATTATCTACTTATATAACTACTTCTCGATACAAGGGTCTACTAGACGAAACATTCGGTGGCTCAGTCTCTCTGCTGCTCGAAATGCTAGCGTTTCTAATCCTAGGATTTCTAACTAAAAATTGTATCCAACCCAACTCGATACCGTGTCCGAGGATCATGTAAATTTATCATTACAAATCCGTGTGGTTTTGCCTGAGCACGACTAAAGAAATTTCTGAATTTATTTATGTCCATGTCACCGCTGCACCAAGTCTGATGTATATTTCGTAACGTGTGTGCGTCAACGCCGTTAAATACCGCGAGAACGTTACAGTTATCTCTGATCACTTTTGGTATTTGTGTATACCGTTGAGTTACATAAATCACATCAGTGTTTTTGTGTCGTCCACGTGAAAATATCCTGGCAGGGTTTGATTGTCGTCGCCATAAATTAAAAATTTAAGTTAACAATAATGGCCAACATTGGAGAAGCACATTCTGCTAGACTGGCTCGAGAGCGACTAGAAGCAATCAAAAATTCCTTCCTGTACGAGATAGTATAAGACAAAAATTACAAGCACGGCAGCAAGCACAAGTTGAATTTTCAACAGGTGCAGAAGAATTATTTAAACCCGTTACAACAGCTACTGAGAAAGCTGCGGTGGTCACTGAAAGAGCTTTACTGGGAGATCCAGGTGATATAACAAAACCGGGTATTCTTCCAGTGCTAAAACAAACCGCTGAACAGACTGAAAAGATTGCTAGGAGAACTAAACAAACAAAAATGATTTTACGAGAGCTTCCAACTGATATAGCTGCGGCAATACCGCCCAAAGAAGAAGAAGAAGATGCTTCAGAAGTAGTACCAGAAACAGCTTCAGCTAAGGCTAAGGTTGATTTGGTTGATAAATTTATAACGGGTGCTGTTGATGGTTTAAAAAAAATGCCAGAAAATCTGTTAGGTCCAATGGCTTATGTGCTTTTTAATAAGCAAAATAAATTTTTAAAACCCGAGCACGTGAAGAAAATGGGTCGTGAAGAATGGTATAAGGGTATATTTCGTGGGTATTATGATGTTCCTCAGGCTAGACAAGACAATCCTAAATGGTCTGATTTTATTGGCGGTATTAACAATTATCTTGCGAGACCTGTTCAACAACAAGAACAACTAGAGCAAGATATTCTCGTGGATCTTGGGCTTATTGATCCTCCTAAAAGTTTAACACCATTAAAAACACAATCGACTAGCATAAAAAAAGCATCTGGTAAAGGTTTGGGGGGTGATTTTATTCCCTGTCCTGATAATATCATTAATGATGTATCACGGTTGGAAGTTCTCATCGGAGGAAGACGTGCCGGGAATAACTCACCAGAAATAATTAATGAAGCAGCTGATATCTGTCAGCGATTATTTCAAGGCGGCATCATGGATACTCACATCTATCGAGAACTTATTGATGAACTCGTGGACAGCGATTGAAAGTCGCCGCGATTGAAAATCGCCACAACTAGTAAAATAAATAACTAATTAAATAAAATGATCGTACACAATTCTTATCGTAGACCAGTCATGGTCAGGGTGGTAAATTCACGAGTACCCGTATACAGGATGACGTATGGAAACGGATTAGGCGATGTTGTTCAGGGTTTATTCGCGAGAATGGCACCTAAAGCAATACCGATCGCAAGACAATTATCAATGAAAGCCATTGATGTTATTAAAGATAAAGCTACTGGCGCTGTTGGTAGCGCTGCCAGTAAAGCATTCTTGGCAATCAAGGACAGACTAGCACGACTGATACGTAGAAAACCTCCGCCGGTAAAATTACCAGCCACCGCAGACATGCCAGCAAATGTTAGTAAAGTAATAAATGAAGCCGCAAATCAAAAACTAGCAGCGCTGATAAATCCTGAACAAATAAACACAAGTTTGGTGGCGGGAAGTGGTCTTCGTTTTAGATGATAACTTCTATAATAAAATGTTTAAACTGGAATCCGACCCAGCATTCGACATGGACGAGCCGGTTCTTAAAAATGAATCAGTGCGTGATTATCAGTATTACTCTTATGACGCACGAGAACCAAATAAACAAGGACGAATTGAATTGCAAGTTCAGGATACAAGTAGATATTTCCTGCCCGCTGAAGCATTTATTGAAGTAGAAGGTGAAATTAAAAAAATAGATAACACAGACTACGGGGGTGCGTTTAAAATCGGTTTAGTCAATAACGGAATTATGGCCTTGTTTAGTAGCGCCATATATATGATTGATGGAAAAAATATCGAATCGATTCAGAATGATGTTGATGTTGCTACAACAATAATTGGTCTAGCGAGATATTCTGATGATTATACAAGATCAGCTGGTCCATCAATGATGTTTGCCAAGGATAATTCTAATCATCCTGACAGTGATCAGTACAATATTAGACGACCAAGAAACTTTGCCAACAACGCCGACGCTGATGTGTGGTCTGTGGTTCACGGTGGTAATGCAAATTACAATTTAGGTTTTCATACGCGTAAATTAATGTTGAGCGGAGATAGTAGAAAATTTTCTTGTGCGATTCCGCTGTCGCATATCTTTGGATTTTGCCGAGATGTCAGAAAGGTAATTTTCGGAGCAAAACATACAGTCGTGCTTATTAGAAAAAATGACGATAATGATGCGTTATGGCGAGAAGCTGGTGATGCTGGTAAAGTATTAATAACAAAACTATCACTGTGGATGCCGGTAATGACTCCTGCAATTGCTGAAGAAGAACGACTGCTTTCTTTTATGGATCAAGGTGGTAAAGTGTTGTTATCGTGGCTTACAACAACCACAGATAGTATTCAAAGTAACATCAATGGTTTATTTACATGGCATATAGCATCACAGCAGGGGGATTCCGCGCCGCGACATATTTTCATTGCTCTTCAAAATGCTGCACGAGTAAGCTCACAAACACATTCACATATGATATTTGATCAACTTGGTATCACTGACGTTTCTCTGAGAATAAACGGACATCAAGAACTATCTGAGAACATACTGTTAAATTTTGGTAATAATCATGTTGCACGTGCATATCAACGATTGACGAAATATCTAGCGCGCGATCTAAATATCGACACTGGTTTGCAAATATCACAATTGGATTTTATCTCTCATTATCCAATCTATTACTTCTCGTTAGAGCATCTTGAATTAACCAGACAGTCTGTCGTTGATATTCACTTTCGGGCTACCGTGAATAGAGACGTAGGAGCTATAGCTAATTACAAAGCAATCAGCGGTCATACTTTCCGATAAAGCAATGTTGCTTGAAGGTGCTGGCGGCCGAATGATATTCGCTGATGCACCAGTAGAAAACTTGTAGTTTTCCGAAAACATGTAGCATTGCTAAAAGCAATGCAATTAGATCAATCTCGTATTAAATAAAATGTCATACAGTCATGTTAATGTCACTCTGACTCCTGGTCAGGTGAAGAAATTACAATCGAAGAACGCGAGCACACATGTGGGACAAAATAACACTAAAACACGATCAGCTAATGGGCGGTCCAAACAAACTGTCATTACCTAAAACCCAACTAAAACATTTCAATAAAGCAAAGCAAGCAACGACTGGAACTCAACTTGATTTCTCTCCTGCAGCTGTCAAAGATATGGTTAAAACCGGTGGTATATTTCCTCTTCTCGCGGCAATACCGGCACTGATAGCTGCTGCTGCTCCCGCAGTCGTAAAAGCAGCCGCGTTAGGGGCTGTTGGAACAGCTGCTGTAATGGCATTAAAGAAAGCCACAGGGAAAGGATACAAAAAAAGGGACGCGGGTAAGGACTTCCAGGAACCCCACCCTCATGGTACCCAAAACGGTTTTAAAAACACAAAGTGTTTTCACACCAATGTCAAATTTTGATTTGGTCGATGCTGTTAAACAATTAAATATAAAAAATTTCAGAGGAGTCTTTATGCGAGATCAATTACCAACACGACCGAATAATCCAGAAACCGGAATTATTAATCTTGATAAAGCAACGGTCCAGGAACTCACTGGGTTGCTTACGCGATCGATCCACGTGGAATTATCTATTTTGATTCGTACGGGCTAGCACCGCCAATTGAGTTTCTGAATTATGTCAGCAGAGTACAAAGTACTCTGGTGCCAGGCACTGCAATTTGGTATTCAACGTTACCAACACAAACACTGACCGATCCTCCGATATGTGGCCGTGAAGTATTAAATGTTCTTGATGCGATCTCGAAATCAAAGATTTCCCCTCACAAAATCGTACACGAGTATACTATGGGTCGATTTAAACAGTTTCCTATCAAATAATGGTTGATATTTACGGAAGATCTCTTCTCGAAACAAAGACAAAAAAACGCGCCAATGTGGATTTATCAAAATATGCGACCAAAGATGAAATCGATAATCTTTCAAGTCTGACCGGGATAGACCCAGATGAGGTTGTTATTTTTCAGGACCGGCACGGAAAACTAAAAGCCAGCGATATCAAATGGCATGAAATAATTCTTAGGGTTATTGTAGCTACTCCGGGTAACCTTCCTGTGTTCGCCGACAGCGGAAAAATCAGAGATTCGCTGATATCAATTGCAGCTCTCCGAGATGATATGCAAAAACTTGCACTAGCCCGTGTAAGTAAGTCCAGTGATACAATGACAGGTGAACTCAGCATGAACGACAACAAAATAGTGGTTTTAAGAGATCCAACATCTCCGGAAGATGCCGCAAACAAACAATATGTAGACACTCGTGTCGACACAAGCACTAGCGCCGTTGACGGTAAACTAACCACGTTACGGGCCGAGTATGATGTTCACGTGGGCGCGTTTACAAGACTTCGAAGAAACTTCGCAAAAACTGATGATGCCGTGGATAAGTTCTTTGGGGTTCCTCCAGTTATCGACATGAAACTTTCTGATATCAAGACTGACATTGACACGATCAAACAAACACAGAAGGATATCGTATCGGGTATTCCTGATATCGTTAACAAAACCAGTCTGATTAAAGTCCTCACTGGAGTTACCCCGGGGTATATCACCAACATAGTATACACGGTATCATCGGGATTTGCAACATGGTCCAAACAAAATAATACTATCAAATATACAGCAACAGCCACTGGCGTGTATAGACTGTTTGTGTTCAGTGCCGCTAAATTTGAGATTTTTACAATAACATATCCCTGGAGAAGCCATTCCACTGACAAGTATTCCGGGGTTGTGACTATCATATTAAACAAGGGAACCGAAGAGGATTTTATGTTGGTAGCAGCTGATGAGACATTAACCGCAACATCTTACTGGTGGTGTTTGGAATTTGTAGCTGAAATGCCTCAATTGGTTACCGCGTAAAATAATAAAATGAAATCAGCATCAACGATAACACTAATGACAGAGTCATTAAATGCGCAGCAATATAGATATGATCAAGTACGCGAATGGCAGTCAACGCTAAAAGATACTATTGACAAATGCGCAACAAAGATAAAAAAAATACAAACGGCGTGTAACTGTATTAGACACGATAGTGTATTCGGTGTCCGCGGTAGTTGCATCTACTGGGGTGCTATTATCAGCGCTGACACCAGTGACAACTGCAATCGCGGTCACAATTACAGTTTCAACATCAATGACAATTGCTGGAGTTGCTAATATTATTGCGAAAAAATATCCTCGTGTGCGTTAACAAAATTGCACGAGTATGAAAAGTTAAATAGCGCGGTCACAAGCACCTACTTGAAATTGTCGTCGTTGATATCATCCAGCCTTGACGATACAACAATATCAGATTCCGAATTCGCCGAAATGGCAAAGATGTACGAAGACTACACTGGTCATTTGAAGCGACAAAAGATAAATAATGACGGAATTACTTCAGTAGATAGTCGCAAATACAAACCCGTCGCGAACATCTTTGTTAACAGTAACCTCAACTAAGCCAGAATTCAGTATTAATTTTCCAACTCCGATTCCAGTAAGCGAAATCGCGTTAGCGCAATTACGAGTATATCACAGTTGGCCCAATATCAGATCAAAATCATTTGGTGGATTGCCAGCAAATAATTCGTTTGTGTTTGCATATAAAAATAAACCCGATGGCACGCCAGACTGGAATGTCATTGGGTTACCAACCGGGTTTTATCAAATCAAAGAAATCAATGACGAATTACAACGTCGAATAAAAAATATCACAACAAAGGAATCCAAAATAGAAATAACTGTTCATGAGCCAACGCTGTCATCCGCGATCGAAATAAGCACCGGTCCCGATGGCACTGACTACGCCGTGGATATCTATAATAGTTCAATCAGAACAGTATTGGGATGGCCTGAAGTTGCTCCACTGGCACAACCAATACTACCAGCGCCAGCGAAATCTGATTATGTCACTGATAAACAATCATGTCACGAAGTTGATCCATCGTACAAGCAAGACCTACTTGACATAAAAGGATCAAAGTTGCCTGGATTTATATTTCGCAGCAAGGATGATATAGTATGGTCTCCCGTAGGAAGAGGTTATGCGCTTAGTTTAAGTATAATTATTAATCATTTTAAAAACATTAATCAAGAACATGAAACACAACTAACGCCACTACGGCAACATTTCCAGGAACATCTTTTTTGATATAACAAGTTCACGCGTTGAAATCATTAAACAAATTGAAATATTAAATCAGCTTGTATCAGACATGGAATATTATCACCAGCGATTAATTCAAGCAATAATTAACGATGAAACTCTTGTCAATAAACAACGATTTCTCGATTATTACAAAACAACAGAAGCTGAATTATAAATTGCCCTGGTACAACGCAGACGAACTAAAACAATCCACCACCAAAATCATCAATGAGTTCTTTGACGACATACTCGCACAGCACAGGCGAACACTACCGGAGCCAACTATCCTCAGACACAATAATAACCCCGAAGGGCAAGGCCGTCATGTATCCCCGGGCATCGTAAATATAACTTCAGTAGTCGCGGTCAATCTTGTGTGTGATGTCATCGATGGCAGTTACAGCACAGACACGACAGTATCAAATCAAGCCCAGCAAGGATTTATTCTTTATTCATTTACTCCGAAAGAACCACCTGGATTTCTGATTGTGCAAGAGCCAATCAATCCGGTCTATCTACGATGTCATAATCCATGGCTTACCAGAATAAATTTCACACTGACAGACCAGTCTGGGAATCCCCTTGATTTACGGAATGAAACACTACATATTAGTCTCTTGGTAAAGTCTTAAGACTTCCAATCGTAAACGATTTCCAATCCTAAAAATCTTCGATTTTCGTGACTTTCATCGTAAAACGATTTTTCAATTAATAATATTATATTATAATAATGTCCCAAAAATCAAAGACTTCCTAGAAATGCAAAGAATTTCCGAAAAAATGTGATGATGATTTCATTGATGATAGCAGTGATGTAACTGACGATGATAGCACTGATGTAACTGACGATGATAGCACTGATGTAACTGACGATGATAGCACTGATGTCACTGACGACGATAGCACTGATGTAACTGACCATGATGTCACTGACATCACCGACGACGACGACGACGATAGCAGTAATGTCACCGTCAACATAAAAATATTTCAATAAATTATAAAAAAATATAGCATAACTCATGCATTTCACGAGATCGTCTCAATAAGATATTGCATTTAAAATATTTTACTTTATACACATTTTCTGCAACACAGAAATTTATGGGGTATTTACTAGTAAAAATCACAGAAATCGTCAGATTCACTGAAATTTATGGGGTATTTACTAGTAAAAATCACAGAAATCGTCTGAAATTCACAAGCAAGTATTTTTTTGTGCAAGCGAAATCGTGAAACGATTTTCCAGTAAAAATATTTTACTTTATATATATTTTCTGCAACAGTGACAAATTCACTGAAATTTATAGGGTATTTACTAGCAAAAATCACAGAAATCGTCTAATTTTTCAACCCTGATGAGGTATTTGCTAGTAAAAGTCAGTGTCATCGACAGATTTCCTTGCATTTTCCATCGCCAGTGACAGATTTCCTTGACTTTAGGGGGTCTTAGCTAGTAAAAGACCATCGCCACTGACAGATTTCCTTGACGCTATACAAATAAATAATTGCAAATCCCGCAGAAATCCCAGAAACATTTCAGTTAGTTCAGTTATTATATGCTTTTCCTGACATCGACAGATTTCCTTGACTCGAGGGGGTATTAGCTAGTAAAAGACCATTGCCAGCTTATTTCCTTGACCCGATGGGGTATTAGCTAGTAAAAGTCAGTGCTGGTGACATATTTCCTTGACTCGATGGGGTATTTACTAGTAAAAATCACAGAAATTCACAATTAATCAAGCAAGTATCATATAATGTATCACCACGTGAAATGTTTCATACATGATAAAGTACTTCTTGATAACGCTGCCAGAACCGGAAAAGTTACCCCGGTAAAAATAATTGTTGATGTATACGGTCATGACGATTTTATACTGACTGATGCACAACTGCAAGTATTGATGAAAGATCATGTTGTGATCGCGCATTGCGATACACATCAAATCCTCGAGTATATACGCTTATTTAGATCGTTAGATTTATATAAATCTCAAATATGCACCATCAGATAAATGTTTTTGTGTATGACAAAGAAGCACTCGAGCAAGCAGTCAAGGCTGCATTTGCACAAGAAGAAATTAACGTTAAATTGCTCATTGATGAATACGGAGAAGAAGATTTCTTACTAACACAGCACCAGTTAGATAGTCTCAGACGCGAGCATATTACCGCAATAGTATGTGACAGAGATCAAATTCTCAATTATGCACATTCCCGCATTGAACCCAACCAACTAATCACCCTGATTTCATCTCCTTGACGAAGTCAAGGACTTTGTCACCTTAATTTCATCTCCTTGATTTCATCAAGGGGGAGGTAAAAAAAAAGTAATATATTTTTTTTACTTTCGATTTCACTTCCAAGTAATTGACTTCGTCAAGGTAACAAAGTCAAGGAGAGGTATTTACTTCCTTGATTTCATCAAGGATGAAATCCTTAATTTCGTCATTGACTTTGTCATCGCTGACTTTGTCAGCGGACATACAATGTTTCAATTTTCTAATGCGATTATTTATTATCTTTTTTGTTTCATACTCGGCTGCCAATGCCAGCCTGATCTTTTCAATTGCACGAGACAATGGAACAAATTCATTTATTTGTGCTTCTTCTACGCTGGCCAGCGATTTATACAAATTATTTTGGATCATCTTTATGAATCGATATTGAGCAGGAAGAATATAACGCCCTGCGCATTTAGATTCATATCATGATTCAAAATCAGACAGAATTGTTTCAGAATTTAGTTATATATTAAATCCTTGTTTTTCTAATTTTTTAATATTTAAAATAAAAAAATGTGGGTCGTTTTGTATTTACAATATTTACAATTGCATATATAACTTAATTCTAACTTATCCTAGGACGGTACAAACATATAACTTAATTCTAACTTATCCAAAGACGGTATATAACTTCATTCTAAGACGGCACAAACACATAGTATTTACAATATTTACAGTAGAAGCATATTTACAGCAGTAGAATCATATTTACAGCATTGTATTTACATATAACTTAATTCTAACTTATCCTAGGACGGTACAACATATAGACAGCACAGACAGATGCGGGGTTATATTCTACGTCCAACAAAGTTGCACTCCCTCCCCCAAAATCAATCCCGTTGAGTGGTAAAAGACCACCCCTAACGGGGCGATAACGGGGAAAGTTGTGCAACTACGAAACCCCGTATATTATTCGGACGATATCGTATATAAACCGACTGATACTTGGAAGTTCAGAAATAGCTCAGCGTCATTTGTTTAAAATGTTTTTTCTTAAATATGATAGTGTGGAAAATACAGATGAACCATAAAACCGAACAAGTGTAATAAAATAAAGATTTCATCCTTGATTTCATCAAGGAAAACAAAAGATAAATACGCGTTTGTCCCTGTCTTTGTCATTCTTGACGCTGTCTCCCTTGATTTTATTTACTTCCTTGTCCACAGAAAACCGTCTGCTGTTACCTGTAAAGAATATACCGCTAAGCCGCGCTCGATAAATTTACCTATTGCAAAAAGGGAGGGAACTAATTGCATAGATATGCCTAGAAATGCTAGCATTTCTACGGAGTTATCTCCGTTTGAAAATCCTAGGATTTTAGCGATAATGAAAAATAATCTTCTGATTATTTTTTGACAGAGCTGATTTGGTTATATTTTCTGCAACACGTTGAACCGAACTGGGGTGAATACCGAAATACTTGGCAGCTGAGTTCATTGAATGAAATATTTCTTCTTCATTCGTACTTAGGTTGAAAGATCTGACAGCTCTGGGAATTTTTCCAATTTACCAATGCCACCTCGTGCAGAATTCTCGCTCGGAGTAATGGATTGTAAATTTTGGAGAGAGTTATTAAGTTTATTATTATCTTTGTGATCGATTACAAGACCATCTTTGATCTCTCCAAAGAAACACTCGTACACGATCCTGTGATTATAATAGTTTTTACCCCCAGCAACCTTAAATCGGAGATAACCAGAATTATTAACAACACCAACTGGGTTTTTCCGCCTACAGTGTCTGACTATTCCCTCGCGAAATGCTTCATAATTCTTAATGGTTGGATGTGGGACAAATTCTTGATTCATTTATATAATAATATATTTGTCTAATTTATAATTTGTCTGAGAACTTAGTTATATAATCGCTCTCGGATTTCAGCTCATCTCCATTATTTTTTTTATTGTAATATCGCTTGAGTTCACGGTATCGCTTTCCTCCGCACCCCGCACATAACTGGGTTTTACCCCTGACCCCAATGGCACATCGCAGGCATGGTATAGGTCCTGTGCTTCCTCGTTTGATGCTTTGTATGTGTTCACCGCAGAATTCCTTCCTGCAGGGCTTATTACAGACTGTTACAGATCCAACTTTTAACCACTTGCAGTTATTCATTTGTATATATATATATATATATATATATATATATATATATATATATATATATATATATATATATATATATATATATATATATATATATATATATATATATATATTTATATAATATTTCTTATTTAAATATTTGTCTTAAATATAAAATGAAGGAGTTATTTGGCGCCGGGAGATTCGATCTTGACAGACTAAACAGAGACTCACGACGACGAAATCTAACTGATCTATATAATATTATCAGGAATGCCAAAAAAGAATTCCGCGACGACGTCGCATCTCATGTATGGTCGTCGTTTAAAATTATCATGACAGCATCGATGTTGACGAAGTCATCGATGCTACAATGACTGATGCCCGAGCAAAAACAATTATTGATTATCTTCCCCTTGATAAACATCAACGCGGTAAGAAATATTTTTTCAGAATAGAATTTATTGTGCAAACAGATTCCGATATATGGATTATCCGTGACAAACTCGACCCTGTTCTTGATAATGCAAAAACCGTTCTGGTAAGTAAAGATTCCAAACCAGGAATGCTGACCGGGATTGATAAACCATATTACGCTCGAGTGTATCCTGTAACCGCAGTCATTTATGGAATCTATCCGGTAAAAAACCCCAAAACTGATAAACTCACCCCGATGAGAACGACTTCGTCGTTGGCGTTAAACTGTGTAGCCGAGCGAGTAATGGAACATTTTAAATACGCAAAACGAGGAAACGGTTTAACCGATCTGCGACGTGAAAAAATAGCAGTATGGGCCGAGCAAGTCAAGGATACTGGGGCATCAATAAATGATGTTGCTGTGCTATCAAGTAAATTAAAATTTTCAATAACAGTAAAAACACTAACCGGGGAAATATTATATAATTCGAAGCATTATAAAAAGTCAGGATCACCGATTGAAATTATTGATCATAACTCTCATGCCTGGACTGATGCAGTTACAATATTTCCACGAGATCGTGTTGTAAAACTTTACTCGGAAAATATATTTGATGTTATTTACACACTAAGTAAAACCGACCCTGTGTCAGTGTGGTTATTCAAGAGTTCCGAAGATGGCGAATATGATCAATTTGTAAAACCCAACGGTGAATTATACCGGATGGAGTCGTTGCAACAACAAATGAAAAAACTCGCAGAGAAATATGTGAAAGAAAACATTGAGCAGTTATTGGTTAATTGTTTTACAGTTCCAAGTGTTGCCGCTCACGCCGCAAGAGAAAGAAATTCGTGGAGACCAACCCGAAGTCAGTTTCTTTCGGACATACAATTGAGTTTTGTCGAGTATGGACATGGCGGGTTGTGGAATACCCGGTATGACTACCGGATATGATTTCTGTGGATATGATTGCTTGCTATCCAGGAAGCTTTCTCGGGATGGGCGAGTGTCGCCAATACTTTAAGCGATTTGGACATCCCACGAACTCGATGACATGAGTTGCTATAAACGGTCCTTTACCCGATTTGCTCGTGTGACTTCGTTTGAATTCGCCGCGAGACTTCATCCATGCTGTTATGTTTGGTTTGGCAGACACTTCAGTGAAAAGCGCTGGGTACCAATAGTGTTATTGCGATATATGCTTGACAGCCGAATACTGGTATCGTTGACTGTCAGTGAAGCAATCATATCATATCAACCGCAGACCTCAGTTTGGTTACCAACACCGGAGCGTATCAGTCTCGATGAAGTTATTAGCGAGCATGCACGAGAGAGTCCAAATACACCGATGGATGTCATTATTAAAGAAGCTCCTCAAGTTCTCAAGATCAAACATAGCAATAGTGAAAAAACAGCAAAAGATCTTGGACGAAGAATAATTGGTAAATTTACTCAAGGTGCTGCATATGATCACAAGCTACATCACTCGCGACTGATTATCGATGATGCTGAATTGGATTTTATAATTGATGACGCTGTTGCGAGAAATATATTTTGTAATCGGGAGGATGCGTTCTTGTCCGACGGGAAAAAGTTGTGCACAATTGTAAGTTATATCGACGGAGAATCGCCTCAGTACACACATTTAAGATCTTCAATGCTGGCTTATGGTTCTATAAATTTGCTATCAATGATAAATCGATTTCCTGACACCGCAGTTAGAGTTGCAACGGATTCATTTTATCTAAGTAAAATATATTCAGAATTACTGGCTTTTACAAGCAACGATGAATGGAGTTCGTGGAAAATAAAAGCGGAGATGTTACACGAATATTGTGAATCCGCTGATGTTGCAATTAAGGATGATTACTGTAAATCAGAATTATCAGAAATATCTTCGACATTGACAAAGTCAATGTTGCCATCTGTGTATGATCCAATCACTAGACACAAAACCGTTTATTTAAACGGGCCGGGTGGATCTGGTAAGACAACTCGAGCGATTGAATTATTTGGAAAATCGGATATGATTGTGCTAACACCTACACACGGGCTCGCCAGGGAGATGAAACAACGAGAAGTCAATTCTTGTATTTATCACAGCTTTTTCAAATACAGCGGCGGTGTGTGGACGTCAGATCGAATGGGAACAAAATATATTCCCGAGAAAATAATTTGGGATGAGATATGTACGGTGCCCTTGGAAACATTAAAAACAATTCTTGATTGGCTGCTAACGAAAAATACTGCAGTGATAATGTGCGGCGATCACGGTCAACCACCTCCGTTTGTCGGCGCATTTCCTCATGATTGGTTAAAAGATTTTGTTGATTATTACGAAGAAGTGTCTGATGATCATAGAGCACTTGATGCAACGTTGAAAGAATTTAAAACATTAATCAGATTACAACCGAATAAAATTGAATGTGAAATTATGCGCGAGATGATTCCTGAAACTTCAATGAGCGACTTTTGGGGTGTGTGGAAACCAGACGATTTGATAGTGGCAAGTAGAAAGATAGTCAGAGACACACTTCAACGGCAGCTATTTCAATTACAACAAGAAGAGTTTCCAATGTTGCCAGTGCCGTTATGTTATAGACCAGCTGATACGCGGTTATAAAATATAGATGTTGATATACCAGGGCGCCTGACTGCGTCAAGGAAACAGAATTTAGTATTGAATGATATTGTGTTAGTTGATATTAATGCTGTCAAAGATGCACTAAAAATGAATAAATCTCCGTGGACGCTAGGATACGCAATGACAATTCAATGACAATTCATTCATCTCAAGGACTAACTATCAGTGATACAACTGTCTGGATCGTTGATGATCGAATCGAATGATCAAACTTAGTCTACTTGGCTGTGTCCAGAGTCAGAAGAATATCTCAACTGCGAAGAATTGTCTTGAAAAATCCTTCGGATTTTGAGTCAATAACTGATAAAATTAATAATGAAAACAACAGCATCACCGATGGTGATGTAATAAAAAGAAAACTCGCCGGTTACAAACAGAGTGACAAAAAAATAATCGCGATTTCGACCTTGATGTTGACTTCGTTGTTGCGCTGAAACAACAGCAGAATAATACTGCGCGAGCTGTAATTGTAAAATGCTATGGCAGTTTTCGAGTAATAATCCAAGACAATTCACAGTAGACAGAAAAGATAACAATCGCGGTCATACACGTGATAATATCATGTTGACCTGTCTTGAGTGCAATCGACGTAGAGGCGTTAGCGCTAGTTAAGTGATCGCGGTGGTAATTGCGTATCCTCAGGAATCCTCTGTAATTGCTCACGTGTGAATCCACGTTGAGGAGCAGTTGAATCCAACCTGTAGATTGCTGGTCTACCAGTAGATCTTGTCACAGTGGATATCTTTTGTGTGGTAACACTCCAAATTGGATCAGTTGGTCTTCGTTTACCACCTTCAAGTTCACCCGGTTCATATAAATATCTAACTGTAACATCACCCAGTATTTTTTGTTTTTCTTTCTTTCGTGGTATATTTTTTTGAAAAACACCTTGTGTTTTCGTAATTGCGATGGCAGGTTTCATGTTGGTTGTTCGTGTAATCTCATTATTTAGCGCAGCTATCACGCTTGGTAATCTTGCAACCCATTCGCGCGATCTCTTGTCCTGAATGAATTCCTTCGCGTATTGATATCCAAATAACCGCTCAGCAAGTGTTCGATTAAATCGCTCAACAATTGCCTGATCACGGTGAATTTCAGTATGCCCTCGTCTGATGGTGACGTTATGTTGCTTCATCAACGATGATACTGCACCCTGAAATTCTTTGCCAGGATCAACTTGTAATAAATTTGGCCATCGCAGACCACTCTGTGGTCCACCACCTCGTTGATAAATTCGTTCAAACGCAGAAGCAACCTCGGATGCTGTTTTAGTCGTTAACGGTTCCGCATCTTTGTATCTACTTGCAACATCAACTACAGTTAACGCGTACTTGTATGTTCGGCGACGAACGGTATCGTGTGGCAGAAATAATATATCAGCCTGATGAACCTCATTTGGCACACTAACATTAAAATGTGCAAAGTGAATTTGTTTAGGACGCGGCAGATAAATTTGCCATATTGCCTGTCGGGATAACCAATTTTTAGCAGTAACTTTTGTAACTTTTGCTGCTTCAGCGAGTTTACTAATTGCTGCGCTACCTCTCCAATATCCTCTTGGGGAATAATAAATCGACTCCATTATAATTAATTACCAGCGCCTAATACAAGCTTAGATTTCATCGCAGATTTTATTAGCCAACTAGCTAACTTTTCTTTGAAAGATTTATCAGTGATGGCATTTAACGCATGAATTAATTTCACGTCCGCGAGATGGCGCTGTTGCAAATCCCTACTTCGGTAAGCTACATCATGCGCATGACACGCCTTATCAATAGCATTTATCGGATACTCACCTGGATTTGGCTGATCCTGAGCATCAAGTCTGATATCAAGTCGGGTTCCAGGACCACAGTAATTATATCCTGGAAGATGTTTTTCTCTTGGGTATTTCCCCCATGGTGTTCCTGGTAACTTGGCTAAATTGGCTGCAATATCACCTCCCTTTTTTATAATAAATTTAAACTTTTTTATGCCACATCGTTCATACTTGCCTGTAAGCGGTTGTCGATTATTTTTTGTTGTAATTGTTGTCATATCCGCAGTTGGGGTACGTGCTCGGCATTTCACACAATATAAATCCATATTATTTTTATGATATATAAAAATGTCAAAGACATTTCAAATGGAGATTACTGACTTTTCTGCGTCAAAGCGACGAGAGCCAATTAAACATAACTCAGTGCTACCAAATTCTGTTCGAATGATTATTATAGGTCCATCTGGGTCGGGTAAGACACAGTTGTTACTTAATTTAATAATGAAGTGGATGAAGTGGGATAAATTATATTTGATAGCACCATCTGTGGACGATCAGCGATGCTACAGCGTGTTAAAAGATTTTAACGAAAGTGCAAAATCGATAAGTGAAGAAGATGTTGTTGATTTTATAACTGATATTGATGAAGCACCGAGTATCGATGATATTGATGGGAGTATTGATAATTTAGTCGTGTACGATGATATCATGTTGGACAGACAATCAAACCCTGCCAGGATATTTTCACGTGGACGACACAAAAACACTGATGTGATTTATGTAACTCAACGGTATACACAAATACCAAAAGTGATCAGAGATAACTGTAACGTTCTCGCGGTATTTAACGGCGTTGACGCACACACGTTACGAAATATACATCAGACTTGGTGCAGCGGTGACATGGACATAAATAAATTCAGAAATTTCTTTAGTCGTGCTCAGGCAAAACCACACGGATTTGTAACGATAAATTTACATGATCCTCGGACACGGTATCGAGTTGGGTTGGATACAATTTTTAGTTAGAAATCCTAGGATTAGAAACGCTAGCATTTCGAGCAGCAGAGAGACTGAGCCACCGAATGTTTCGTCTAGTAGACTCTTGTATCGAGAAGTAGTTATATAGGTAGATATTTTTCATGAGATAACCCTTCTGGTCAGCAGAGAAGGCTTATTTATCATAGTTTTCTGAATAGAGGGTTTATTTTGTGAAATAAGACCTTCTATCAAGAGTGTTTTCGATAGAAGGTTCTGTTTGACGAAATAGTTGGTGGGCTCAGTCTCTCTGCTGCTCATACCGATATAAGGCTGAAAAGTAAATTAGTTTTCATTAGTTTCATCTAAATATTCCCTATCCATAGTTTATAGTGTTTTATTATTCGACAAAAAGAAGCATGTACTTCGTCTGGTAGGGATAAATGTGCGTCATTTCCGGTTGCGTCCTCTATAGGTGGGAAATCGTAACTAAGGGGAAGTAACAGCGTTGTATACTTCTAATTCTAGTAAGTAAATTATTATTTCTTCTTTACACTTGATAATTTTTTTGTTCTTTTTGTGCGAGTATAACTATTTTTAATCATGTAACGCAAATTTGATATAAATAGGAAAATGTTGGAGTATGGCCGGTGACCTTTAACCAAAGAAATACTATTCTTAAATGCAGTGAATTGAATTATAAAGAAAATAATGCATAAGCACTTAGTTTTAAAAAAATAAAAAATAAAGAATCAATACCTTTACATGATTTCAATTTTATTTTTATTTAAAATGTCAAGAAGAAACATAATAGACTGCTATAGCCCTTAGCGACAACAAAATGTTAATAAAGACAATAACAAATGCATGTAAACATATTTATAATATCGTGCATATGTTACTGTTGTCATTCTTTTTGATTCACAATGAGGCCGTTTGTACTCGGAACATAATGGGTCCGCCTTTGACTTGATATGGTGATGAATCCAGTAACATTTGTCTCCCTTTTGTCATTTCCATCCGATGTAAATAATAAATGCGGCATAATTTGTCTTCTGTTTCAACAAGATAGTACTATTTCCAATGTTTTCTTGTGGTTTTGATTATATTTCATTTGATTTACATACTGTTTGTGGCGGATTGGGGCAGGTTTTGGGTGGTTTTGGGTGAATCGTGCGGCCCTCTCAAATGGATGCTTTTCTGTAATTTCGCATTATTTTCACGGCAGAATTTTTCAATGCAGAATAATATTTTATATTTTATATATGTTTATGTGTTCACAGATGCCTGTGCACATGTTCTAGGCTTGATACTTTGATTTGTAAAACCACTTAATTATTTAGTGTCAGATACTTCATATCATGTTGTATATACTGTATATGTTGTACATCACAGATAGAAGGCCTCAAGGAAGATTAATTCTGTAACTAACTGAATTACCTTCTCTAAATAAAGTCATTATTATTTTTATTATTATTAACTCCCATTTCTCTTGCCTTGGATGTTATATAATTACAACATCAGTATAATTGTTTTCATGCACACTTAAATATCACCTTGGTTAATAAAGTCCTGTTTAATTCATATCCATTATTTCTTTGAAATCTGCTGAAATGTCTGAAACATTAAAAAAAAACTTCAGTAAAATACTATATAATGATCAAAATTTTAGTGAAATCTTACAAAAGTTTTAGCCATTTTCTTGTGAAACCTCACAAATATTTCAAAGAAATTTGAGTGAGACCTCAACATAATTTCATTGAAAGTTTTGGTCAAAATGTGTGTGAAATCTCACCAAACGTCAAAGTGAAATGAAAAATACTTAAGTGATGCCATGTTGGATTAGATTTTGTATGCAAGAAAGAAAATGGCATTGCCCCTTAGGACAAGAAAAACCTAAATCTTATTTGATAATGTCTGTCAAAATAAAATTTATGATCCATTTTAAATATTACTGTGAATAAATATCATTGATTCCCAATAATGTTTAAAAATCATTAGGCAGTTTAATAGAAATCTGAAGTATATTTTTTATGGTTTGGGCAGAAATTGCTTTAAAAAACCCGTCTGAATTCCGCCTTGACATTTTCATTATTGGATGGGGTTTCTGCAGGTATTTCCATCTAATTAGGCAGAAGTAAAGATTCCACCTAGTAACATTAATTTGCATATTTCGAGCTATATTTCACCCTCAATCTGCCTAAAAGTGATAATAAGGGGAATCTAGGCTGAATAAGCGGAATAAACAGATTCCGCCTAGTAGACGGAATAAACACATTCCACCTAGTAGGCGGAATAAACAAATTCCGCCTAGTAATAGACGGACTAATTTGCATATTTCGGGCTCTATTCCACCCTGAATCCGCCCTGAACCCACCTAAAATTTATAATAAGTGGAATCTAGGCTTTCAGTGAAATCCGCTTTAAAATTCCACCTGGAATCTGGTTAAAGTCAGGGCGGATGTTTTCGTACAGGTTTCTATATTGCGCCCAACACTATGCCAATCTCAGCGACAAACCCAAAATGGTTTAGGAAACAAGTCGTTGGAATTAACAAACTTGGATGCATCATGAAAAAAATGAAAGAAAAGGCAAATATTACAGAAAGAAAGAAATTAACAAGCACAAGTAGCTGAAAGTACTTAATTCAGAAGTTAAGAGACAAAAAGATTCCCCCAATTGATATCATGTAAATTTCAGGCCACAAAAACGTACAGTCTATAAACAGCTACTCAAACGTTAGTGAAAAACAACAACAGACGTACTCCATTACCTGAGCAACACCGGCCACCCAAGTAATGATGCTGTCAACCCCCACCCCCCACAACAAAGAAATTTCCAACTGCACAGCAACAGACTGTAGTATATCAAGTTCCCAAACGTGTAATATTCAGCAGAATAAGATTACACTGGACAACAAATTTTTACAAAAGTCATGTTACTGAAATAAAATTAGTCAATTCTTATCAATTTTTATGTGCTGAACACGAATATGACAGTCAAATTGCAAAATTGGCTCTAGTTTTTTTGTAATCTGCAAGAAATTAATGTTTACATAACGAAATGCATTCCAATAGTAAAAGGTCAACTGTAATAGCCTACCTATAAAAAATCAAGTCATTGACTACATCTTAGATTTCTTCGCCTGTCTCTTGTACAGCTGTTCGGGAGCATCTCTGAGGAGTGTCCAGCAGTAGTCAGCCAGCATTGTAGTGGACCATTTTCCCTGGTATCTTTGTTCCATTGTTGCGATATCTTGATGAAAACGTTCGCCGTGTTCATCACTAACAATACCACAGTTGCTAGGAAAGAAATCCAAATGGGAATGAAGGAAGTGAATCTTTAGAGACATATTGCAGCCAAGTTTCTTATACTTCATCAACATGTCTTCTACTAGTTCCTTATAGTTTTCTGCCCTAACATTTCCGAGGAAGTTTGTAGAAACTAGGCGAAAAGCATTCCATGCTTGTTTCGCGTCACCTTCCAGCAAGTTGTTGAACCGGTCATCTTTGAAAAGCTCTCGAATCTGAGGACCCACAAAAACTCCCTCTTTAATCTTTGCTTCGCTGAGTCGAGGGAATTTTTCATGCAGGTATCGGAATGCTGGCAAAGTCCGGTCAATGGCTTTCACGAAGTTCTTCATCAAACCTAGTTTGATGTGAAGGGGTGGTAGCAAGATTTTCTGAGCCTTCAAATCACCACAGAGGTGCCAGCTGTACTTGTTATACTCAATGGAATTCAGTAGCTGCCTTAAGTTATCGTATGTCTCTTTCATGTGGACAGCATACGCTACTGGAATAGATGGAAGAATGTTTCCATTGTGCAAAAGCACAGCCTTGAGACTCAGTTTCGAAGAGTCCACAAATAGTCTCCATTCTTGTGGGTCATGAGTGATTTTTAAAGCATTCATGAGGCCCTCAATATCGGAACAGAATATCAGATTACTTTCCTTTCTGAAGAAAGGCTCCAATTGCTGGTGGCGCTTTCGATATGCAGTAATTGTAACATCTTCTTCTAGAAGATTCCATTGTTGGAGTCTTGATCCTAGCAATTCTGCCTTGTTCTTTGATAAGTCCAAATCACGAATCAGGTCATTTAGTTCTTCCTGTGTTATTCTGTGTGGGGTTGATGATGCACCACAGTGAAAATCTGGATCACTGCATGCTGATGGACCAGGAGAAGAACAGGTCGACTCACCTTTGTCTTCGTCAGATGAATCAAGAGAATATTCTGCTGGAGGTTCTGGAATAGGAAGTCCCTCACCATGTGGAACTGGTCTCAATGCAGACGGAATGTTTGGGTAGACTATTCTCGACTTCTTTCGCTTCGTTATTCCGCCGGAAAGAGGAGGAACCAAGCAGAAGTAACAGTCATTTAGGTGGTTGCTTGGCTCTCTCCACACCATTGGGACTGCAAACGGCACTGATGACCTTTTGCAATTCAACCACTGTGAAAGCTGTGTTGTACATGTAGCACAGCATATATGCGGAGCCCAAGGCTTGTCTTGGTCACCAACCTTGCATCCGAAGTAAAGATGATATGCCTTCTTCACTTGAGAATTGATACTTTTCTTCTGGTTGGCAAATGTCACTTCCCCACAAATAGAGCAAAAATTGTCCGCGGTATTAACACACTTTCGAGGCATTACTGTTCTTTATTGTACGTAAATGGATAACATAATAAGTTTTATGTAACAGTAGCTTGAACTGTCTCGCACAACGTCTAAAATATTTTAAATGCTGAACCTATCTGATTGGGCTTTATATAGTACACTGCTTACGTCAGCTTCAGCAGCCGCCTGGCATTAGTATAATAGGCCTACACATGTATAGTACACTGCTGACGTCAACTTACTTCAGCAGCCGCATGGCATTAGTATTGCATTGCATCAGAAAATGATGCAATCAACTGTGGATGATGTGAGCACGATGGTATTATGCAATGTTACATCATTATTCCGGATGTTGCTGCAGTCCTACTGGAGAAATTTACACAGTGAAACATAGAAAATGAGGTATATGAATATCTTCAAAACGAGAGCCAATACAAATTTTTCACGGTTATATTCGTGTTCGGCACACCAAAATACTACAGATTAGGGCCTTTTCAAGTCAGTAATGATTTCACTGTTGACCAGTGTTATCAGCAGACCATTCTACGGATCAAACATCACCGTACAAAATATGTTTGTTATGAACCTAACGGAAAACATGAACGAGATCCCTAACTGGGTCAACTTCTTTCAACAGGCGAATTCTCAAACAGGGCCCACATAGCGGAAACGTAGGAGAATTATTGAAAGTGACACTGACAGTCAGTAGGAATAGTGAAATATGGACATAAACGATATCAATGAAATATGGTTAAGGTTAAATTGTTTAATTACCTATTGTTCCTTCACTATTGTGACGTTTCTGGCTCGAATCGTACTGTTGCTATAGAAGCAAATGGCCGCCCTGTTACTGTTCATGACAACGAACGCTGCAAAGTCAATGTCTGCATGCACATTATTAAAAATATTTTGAATGTTAACTATCAGCCTTGTGTTTTTATTTCATTTAATATTTCTAAAGGAAACATATAGGAATTAATATGAATGAAGTGTACATGAAATTATGAATCACTAGAGAACTTATTTTTTGAGCGTACATACATGCGAGAGTTGAGAAGAGTTCATTCCCCTAAAGTGCATTGTTTGTAGCCGTCAGTTATATCTACCATACAAAATGAAAACTTTGATGTGGTATAAATAAAATATATGCATAATATGTACGCTGTATCAATGATATGCCACTCGTTGTATAAATTTTTCATTTAAAGGAACGTCGGGCAAGCTTCGTTTCCATTTAATAAAAAATGTATACGTCTCGTGGTATATCATTGATACAGCGTACATACTATATATATATATATATATATATATATATATATATATATATATATATATATATATATATAGTATGTATAATGTATCATTGATATAGGAGTTTTCACGGTTAGTAGGTCCCCTTGAAAACACCAGAGGGCATCTCGGTGCCAGGGCCGGCGCTACCATATATAAGCAGCCGCCTAGGGCGCTGATTTGGGGGGGGGGCCACATTTAAAAAAAAAAAAAATACTGTTTATAAATCTTGAAATTTATACGGGGGGGGGGGGGCGCCAGAATCTAACCTTGCCTAGGGCGCCATATAGTCTGGCCGGGTCTGGCGCCGGCCCTGCTCGGTGCAACTCACTTCCGGATAGAGCAGTCAATTAAGATGGCAGATGTAGATCAAGTAAATGTGACAGACCGCTCACATTATGCAAGCAGGATCGATATCTCGCTATCTTAAAAAGAAATTCTATCAATATTTGATCAATTGTTTTTGCATCTTTTATTTTTTTCTCTCACTAACTGAGTATACAACTTGGAGAAATATCGATGTTAGACACACTATGCATATATAGGACATCTGTGGCTCTCACCTATCTGCCTGTCCATCTGTATGTATGTCTGTCTCATTTCATCTGGTGCATGGGTATGTATATCCTCGAATGAATGTGTGTTCGCATACGTATATTACATAAACATACTTCTGGTTAAAATGATGCTAAGATAGAGTGACTGACTGATAAAAACAACAAATATGAATATTTGTGAGTATCCATTTGTTATTGACTTGTAGAGCACGTTCTTACAAGCAGTCTCTTTTGTAACTCATACCGTTTGCAATTTCACATCCGGTCACGTGGATCAATATTGATTTAAAAGGAGAACCAAAGTAATAGGACGGAATCCGTGAACTAATTGGATCTTTAAAACTTTAGGCTTTGTCTTCCTACAATGGAAATCATGGAGGAAAGAAATGTAATGACAAGATCTAAACTGAACCAGTACTTCAGAACTAGTGTAGAAGATAGACGACTACTTGTGCATCATCCACCAGTATGTCAGACTTTGGATTTTGAAGGACCCGCACAAGCACCAAGACAAGCGGAAATACTGATGGCAATGCATGTCATGGGTGTGGAGATCGGGAAGATAGACGCGCTTCAAAATGGAGGACTGAACAAATATGTGATATAAACAAAAGATCGAACTCCGTTATTAGAAATGACGGAAATAAAAATAAAAGGGATGAGAGCAGTAGTAAAGGAGACAGAACCCTTTACAAGAAATATCGAGCCAAAGTTAACAGAGATTCATATAGTGGGACTTCCATTCGAAGTGGATACAGATCAACTTGTTCTAAAAGTTGAAAAGAAATTCGGAGCGAAGGTCGTAACCCACAAGATGGCAACAATTTGGGGTTTTGCGCCGATCAAATTCGGAAACAGAATTATTTATGTGCAAAAAGAAGATGCAAAGAAAATACCCCTACTTTTCTATGTCATGGGGTTCAAACTCAGAAGTTGGTATAGAGGAGCAGAGCAAGATCGGAGATGCCACAGATGTTTTCAAACGGGGCATGAACCACGTGATTGCCCAGGCGTAGAACAAACAGCGCAAGGCACAACCAACAGGGATACGTACGCAAGTAGGGTGGCAGCTGCCCCACTAAATCGTAACATGCAAGAACCCGATCCGATACTAAAACTCATAAAAGAAGTCAGAACTGAAAAAGAGCAAAATAAGGAAGTAACGGCAAGCTCACTCACGAATATGGACTTAACAGAAATAAGGGGAGAAGAACAATCGATACTGGAGTGGCAAAAAGTACTTAGCCCAAACAAATCGGGACTTTCAAAAACCCCAAACAACAAAGAGGGACTAACGTTGAGAAATAGGTACGGATGCTTATCAGAGGAAGAGGAACAGGATAACCATACTGGGAGTGACTTAATAGAAATTCAACCTCTAACATCCACGCCAATACCAAAGTTGAGAATAAAAAGAAAAGCAGCCACAGGACCGGAATCACCGCAGGAGGGCGAAACAGGAAGAAATGAAGATTATACAATAGAAGAAAGGAAAAATGTGTCAGAGAGGAAGGAAACCATAACTAAAAAGAAAAGGGAGGAAACAATCGAAGAAGAAACAATGGAAACAGAAACAGAAAATGAAACTATATTTGAACAGGAAAATGACAAAGAAACTGGAAATGATGATGATTATGAAACAGGACGTGAATACGAGAGTGAGACGGATGATACGCAAAGAAAAGTAATGGAAGACAATACGACAGAGAACAAGACTGAACAAGCAAGCAAAGGAAATAAAAATTCAACAGAAGAAACCCCACCCACCCTTTTGACGGGGGTGGGGGGAGACTCTGAAGCCAGTGCACCCGTTGAATAAAAATCAAAAAAAAATTATGAATAAAAATCAAAATAAAATCAAGTGGCAACCATAAATGCGACAACCTGGAGGCAACCAGAAATGGAAGGAACGAACTTCCAAGTATACTCAATAAATGTAAATGGAATAAATATAGAAAAACTTGCCAAATTCAATAAAAGCCTAAATTTTGATATTCTTTTTTTTACAAGAAACCCATAATGGTTTTAAAAATGATGTGATATCTTTTTGTGAAAGTCACTTAAATGGAATTCTGTTGAAAAATGACTTTGAGGGGAATGATGTGAAAGGGGGTGTGGCAACAATAATTAAAAATAAACCAGAAATCCAATGGGAGAGAATAGAAGAGGGTACAGATTTTAAAGGGAGACTACTACATGTCAAAATTGGGAAAATACATTTTATTAACCTCTATATGCCGTCCAACAAATATCCAAGACAGGAATTTATTAGAAATCTATCAAAATATCTAGAAAGATATACAATGGAAGACGTAATATTAGGAGGGGACTTTAACTGGGTAGGGGATAATATAGATAGGGAGGGGGAACTAACAACCAATGATATAAGATTTAAGATAGAAATGGAAAACTTCATAAATAGGCATACATTTAAAGATGTATACCGACAGTTAAATATACTTAGGAAACAATATACATATGAATATAAAATAAACAAAGGGAGTAGAATAGATAAATTCTTGTGTACAAACTTTAACGAAGAAACACACAAAGAGGCTGGAATTATTGATTTTAAGATCTCTGATCACAAACTTATATACATGACAGTAAATCTTAAAGCTAAAAATAACTGGGGAAAAGGGGGCTGGAAATTTAACAATAAGTTATTGGAGGATCCCAATTTTATAAACGAAATTAAAAATGAAATAAGAAGGTTTATTGAAAGAGAAAACATGGATATTATTAGAGAATGGGATAAATTTAAATTAAAAATAAAAAGTATAGCTATTGAAACTTCAAATATCAGAAGTAAAAAACTTAAAATGGAGAAAGAGGAAATTGAACGGCAGTTAAAGAGGGAAAACACAGCAGATATGGGAAAAAAACTAAACGATAGACTAAACAAAATAATAGAAGAAAAAATCAGGGGTAAAGAAATGAGAGCGGGAAAATTCACACATATATACAGAAAAGCGAAAGGACTGTATAAGCGAGAAGAGATTGGGGGGGGGGGGGAGAAAAAATTATGGAGACCTTGAAAATTAATGGGGAAAAAACTACTGATAAAAATAAAATACTCAAATACATTGAGGAATACTACACCCAAATATATACATCTCAAAAAATCGAAGACTGCAAAATTGATGACTATCTAAAAAATATTCAGTGCGAGAGGATATCATCAGCACATAAAGACTTATGTGATGAGTTCATCTCGCAAAAAGAAATAGTGGAAAGTATTCGAAGCCTCACCAAAGGAAAATCCCCAGGTGGAGATGGACTCACACGGACTTCTATGCGAAATTCTGTGGTGAGTTGTCGCTCATCTTAGAATGGTTGTATAATAATATTTTACTTAGAAATGATGTCATGACAGAGAGTATGAGGGAAGGGATAATAACACTACTGTATAAAGGAAAGGGGGATAGGGAAGATCTTAAAAATTGGAGGCCCATCTCCCTCCTAAATACGGACTATAAAATACTAAGCAAAATTTTAGCGAATAGGATAAAAAAGGAAATGGGGAAAATAATAAATATAAATCAAACATGTGGTCCCAAAGGCAGAGATATACAAAATAATATATTAAGTATAAAAACAATTATTGAACATATAAATGATAGTGGACAAAAAGCTGCCATGGTACTTTTTGACCAAGAAAAAGCCTTTGATAGATTAGAACACAACTATATACAAAAAAGTCTTAGAGAAATTTGGCTTTGGAAACAGATTTCAAATATGGACCAAAATCCTGTACAAAAAAAAAATAACTTCAAGAGTGCAGGTGAATGGAGCAAAGACGGGTAAATTTGATATTAAAAGATCGGTGAGGCAAGGCTGCCCACTATCTATGCTATTATATGTAATAGCGATTGAAATACTAAGCATGAGCATTAAACTAAATAAAGATATTGAAGGTATTAAAATACCGAATATAAAAGAAGAAGTGAAAATGTTACAACACGCCGATGATTGTACAAACTTTATAAAGGATCATAACTCCTTTAAACACCTGATCCAAGAATTTGACAGATTTAGCAAAACATCAGGATCACAGATTAATCACGACAAAACGGAAATACTCAAAATAGGAAACTGGAGAGGTAACGACCCAGGTTTGCCCCCACATTTAATCAAGAAAAGGGTCAAAGTTTTGGGAGTCAATTTTGGAGAAAATGAAGAGAAGGAAAACTGCAGACAAATAAGAGAAGCAATCGAACAGAATGTGAAAATCTGGGCACTAACGCCACTATGCCTAATGGAGAGAGTACAAGTAGCGAAAACATACATGTACGCCAATATTAATTATATCTTAAAATCTATAGATATTAGTAAGAGCATTAAACACAATAGATAATAATATAATAGACTACATTTGGGATTTTAAACTTCATTATATTAATAAAGAAACACTATATAAAGCTAAAGAAAGGGGAGGGGTAGGACTCCCCAGCCCTATACTACTTAAAGCCGGCAATATTTTAAATAGATTTAAGAGGCTAAGACTAGAACCAAAGAGTCCATGGGAAGGTATTTACATATACCGTTATGGATTCTCCATAAGAAATAGGGACGATATTTACAAAAATAATAAGTTAATAAAACAATTAGAAATTCCAAGAAAATTCAAAAACATTAAAGATTTACTAATAAAATATAGAGATAAAAAAGAAGTATGGAATAAAGAGGAAACTTTAACATATAACTGGATAAGGGAGGACGTAACAAAAAATATTAAAAGCACGGCAGAAAAAGAAAATTTATACGTTAACTGGGACAGAGCATGGGGGCACTGGATGAAACTAGGCTCCCTTAAAATTCAAAGCCTCTGCTTTAAATACATGCACAATGCATGGTTGACAGGAGAGGCTGCAGTGAGACGGCGCATGGTCAGAGTACCGCCAAAATGTCCACTGTGTAAAAGAGGCTAGTATTCTAAATTCCATGTGATAATATAATGTGAAAAAACAAAAATAAATAGGGACAAGGTAATAGCTGAAATAAACAAAACAGATAAATATAAACAACAAAGCATTTTATATCTTGATGGGAATTTTACTAAAAATACGCTGTATAAAATTACTGACTATATCGTTACAACAATGATGGCCTGTGGCCAAATAATAGTCATAGGAAAATAAACTAAAGTGAGAGGCATATGTAATGATAACTACCAACGGTAGTTACCCCAATGGGACATTACTCCTGCCTACTCTTGATAGATAATAGTAGAACGTATACCTCTCCATTTCTACCTAAGCAAATGTATATTGAATACTAATACCTTTCTTTTATCTTTGAGAATTATAGGACAGAGACCTACACTCACATGGAGCTAGGAAGGAAGGAACAGACATGCGACATGGAAAAGTAGACATACAACACAAAAGAAACCAATCTATACTAACACCTATACTGTCACACAACTGTATAGGAAATAAAATCTTTGGCAACCCTTTTCGGAAACATAATAAATAAATAAAGGTAGCCAAGTTCGAGAGAGTGAAGTAAAAACAATAAAGTAAATATGGAGCTCTCTCGAACACAGCTGACCTCAGCAGAATATAGATTTGCGAAGAACGACACACACATAGCACACACTAAAACAATAGTAGATTTTTTTTCCCCCTAAAAATATTATTACACCGTTACTTCGCCCAAAATTCAAAATTCGTATTCTAAAAGCTTGGAAATATAAATATGTACAAAATTTAGAAGATCCATGTTATAAGGATCACAGGACAACTGGGGAAGAATTCGATATAGACGGCTGTCCCAACACGAACACAACCATAGCACGAACAAACATATAGCACATTCACACATAGCAAACACGGGACGTAGGCAACCTTTAGCCAAGGTAACAAAGATACTATGAGAGGGACTCCGAGTCAGGTGATCGAAACCGACTCGGAAGAACAATCCTATAGAATACACTAGGAAATAAATACCCAGTCAAAAATTCATTTAAAATTTTTGATCGAAATTCTGTTTAAATTTAAAAAACAAAGCAACATATCTGGGGGACTCAGTGAAACATAAAAACACTTTTATTCTTTGGCTAGGTGGCGGGGGGGGGGGGGCATCTGTCTGGTGCCCAAAAAAAACAAAAAAATTTAAAACTTACATATTTGATGCAAGGAAAATTAAACAGAATTAAACTAATTTTAAGAAGGCTGCTCTAGATGAATTTACTGGCGAAAATCAGAAATCTTGTCTAAGGACCCAAGCAAATTTGAGAGTTATTACGTGTCAGAATAAGCAAAGAAAAATTACTCTGAAAGTTATTGCATGTACTGTCCGATACTTGTCCGATACTTGATGTTTCAAAAGTCAAAAAGAAAATGAAACAAAAAAAAAAAAAAAACGTCATTGGGCATGTTATTTAATTTGAATATTGTACGATAGTTACACGCAAACATGAATAAATATTCCGTCTGCATTAATTACGCTACTTTATCGTTATGATAGCTTATGTAATTATTGCTTTGTTAAGTTCCTCTGAATACATTAAAATAATGTGTTCCATTTTATTTTATTTTTAAAAACAAAAAACTTTTCTGGTTTAAAATATTCAGCATTACAAATCAACTGTCGTATCGAATTCGTGTTATAATTTTCTTATCGAACTTGTGTTATAACTTTCTTAACTCGTGTTATAAACGAGCTATTAGCCTTGCGAAAGTAACTGAGAAAGAACGATACATCAACATATGAAGAATGCAAATTGTTGAGATTGTTTTCGTTAAAGTTATTTAGACAAAAATGTGCAATAAATGTTTAAAATCGGACAGCAAAGTGAAATGATCCATCAAATGTATCTGAAATTATGGATAATGAATCTATATAATCAGGTAAGGACAATGTTTTTAATTTAATTATTTGATATCATTTAAGTATGGAAAGTAAATATTATTTAATATGATTTAATTATCTGATATAATGTAAGTATGGACACTGAATCTAATTATCTGATTTAATGTCTATATGTTTGACATATATAATTGATTAGTTGGTTTAACCATAATGATCTGTAGTACAGCTAAGATTCCTTCCTTTGTTGACTTTATGTTTCGCTAACCAAGTGCAGAACGGTGAACTATCTGGAACTGGAAAGTTTTGTGGGCATGCTCATTGGAACTAAGGGAGGTAATTTTAGGCGCTACGATTAGTAACTCTGTTACAACCATTAAACCCCCACGATATGTATAAATGTTTTGAAAATTGTTTAGAACGAGTGGTAGTATATAATTGATACAGCGTGCATACTATACGTAACTTTTATTTATATCACATACAAATACACATATTAACCTTTAGAACGGATTTAAGACTGACTACAAGCAACGGCTTATTGACCGAGTGAAGTCACATTCCTACCGAGTGTGTCCGCTACATAATGTAGTTTTGTGCTTTTTGTGGCCATTCACAATCACCTTTGCATATTGATAAATTGATTGTTTTTCTTTTTCTCTTTTTCAGTTTTTATTCACATTGATTAAATCAATGTAATACACTTATGATTTTGCATGAAAGATGGTTTTAATGAAGAAAGAAGAGCATTACAAACACACTGAACGCTTAGCCAATTACGTATAGGCGCATGGAAATTAGTGAGGAAAAGAAACTAAGCGAAATGAAAAACTTAAAAGATGTAGTTAAAATATTTTACTATATTTACAGTTGATCTAAGTCATTATTCTTCTTTAATTAAAATTACTACTGACCATAACATTCTCTCTCTCTCTCTCTCTCTCTGATCGGTTTGACTTAAGATTTAGCATCATTCTTCATAGCTCCAGAGTGATCGTAGGCATTTGCAACTTTGTATCATTGATTATATAAACAATGTAGATAGATCCCACTGGTAGTGTACACCTACCGGTACGACGAATCATTCTTGCAGGTTACTTGGTGCAAGTTCAGTTTCGAGATTTTCATCCAGTTCAGATTATTTTCTCTCTCACTCCAGATTTCCGCGTAGTTTGTCCCTTATGCATGAGAGGAGAGAGGTAAACTAAAAAAAATAAAGGATTGTGATGAAATCGTGTACCCTGATAAGTTCATTTAGAAACTGGGGATTATTATTACTTTATATCGTCATTTTCATACGTCATTAAAGATTTATGATTGGAAATTCATCCTTGATCTATCGGAAATGAACCGACGGCACACAGTTCCAAGAATGTTTATAAATGCGTATTATTGCGCCATTGGCGGATCACAATTTGATATACTAATAGTATTGGTATATCAAATTGCTTTATACCAATACTTTAAAAGCAATTTTATATATATATATATATATATATATATATATATATATATATATATATATATATATATAAGGTCGCAATGTGTTACGGCATAAGTTAATACCTGTATCTAGTTTACATATGTGGTCAGTCTCTAATTCACTCGTAATTTTGTTACGAAATACATTCATGTCACCAGATAATTTGTTTGTATGTCACATTAAATGTTGATATTCAAAAATTTTAGTAAATATTTAATAATATTTCTGAATTAAATTCAGTCGATCCTCCTTACAAAATTCACAGAGAGGTACCGCTCTCAAAAACGCCTATCCAGTTAGTATAATTTTATGGATGAAATCGAACATCGCGGAATAATTCAAGGATGTTCATCGACCAGAATATTCGGGACACATCGGCCTAGTATAAATCATTAAGTGTTGTTGTGTTTTTCTTGAACGTGTTTCTTTTTTTTTTTTAATGACAGTGATTGCTGTTATTTGGGTTAAATTCGCTGAGTTCTTTATCCCCAAATAGGGGGTGATCACGATCTTTAAATGTTCTATTTGAAATTTGTCATGCGTGACAGAATTTGGGTCTCGCGTTGTAGTCGCTTGCGAGTAAGGACAAAGTATCAAATATCGCATGTTAATAGTGTATTCTTTTCAGTTGGTTTGTTTGTTGTGGTGGGTCTTTTATTGCGTGTGAAATGTACTTTTCCATTTATCTATGATATAATTTGATGTTTTTTATGGTACTGATACTTGCAAAAATTAAATCATAATCTGAGGTTGGAAATATAAATTACTTTCCAACAGAACAGTTAGAGATAACTTCAGCATGTGGCCTAGATAAACACAAGCTTAGAACATAGTTTAGGGTAAATTAGCCACTACTATGCAATTGATTTTGCTGCACAACCAACCACTGGGAACCTCATCTGCATATCAATGGGTAACTGGTGATATATGTTAGCTCTCTGGAGTATTTACTGCCTGTATTATATAAATACAGCACCTGACTTCAATTAGTGCGTCAACTCATTCAGTTACCATGGTTCTACTGACGAGCTGTAAAGTTTACGCAGTTTTTTTTTCTTTCCTTATTTGTTACTAGTAAATATTTGATTGTCATCTTTAATATAATAACGTAAGATTTACATTATTTACCATACGGGCTGCTATGATATTGACAAGTGAGCAGTGCCCGGATGTGTTGTGTGTGAAGTCATCTGTCCTGAAAACGGTATTGGGTGAGAATCAAAGACTACACTATTATGATACCTAGACTGGCGATTAGTCCACAATTTAACATAAACAAAGTACGTTGGTCGAATACGGGTGTGGCTCGTCGTCGAGTTTGCTAGATATCTGTTTACTATGCTCTGTACATAAACCGTACATATCTGTGTGGGTACATATTCTCAGTAACTATTCATGCTTGTACTATGTTAGTTTTCCATGTGATTACAGTACAAAAATATCATAACATGAGTCATAGTCGAGTATCATAAATAAATGCCCTAGGTAGCAGCGACTTTGTGTGTTGAAATGTGAGTATGTAAGAAAACAGAATGTCTTCCCGACATAGGCATGATTGCAACAGAGAGGTGGACCTGACGAATATTTATTTTCCCTTGCCATTGTGGAAGCGTAGCCAAGAAGAAAGAATGTACAATGTGAATCTCTTTGATGGCAACAACATGAAAGAACAATCAGCCAGAAAGGTATGTATTCCATCTTAATATCTCTCTTTCTGCCTGTCTGTCTGTTTGTCTATCTTAAATAAGGCTAAATTAGGGCCCCTCTGGAAATGCATTCGCCAGCTAACCTTTGAACAGTCCGAACCATAGGATCTCTTCTTAAGGTAAATGTCAATACATGCCAAGAGAGAGAGAGGACAATTTTTCGTCTTCTGCTACCTTTCTTTAAATATCTGGTGTTTGTGTACCCTATTTTATGGCTACCGGGTTGCATTGCGCAAAGTTACAACAATGATAATAATTTGTACCCGGTTTCATTTGACGAAGTTGACAAAATGAAAATCGGTCACAATATATAGCAAATTATGGTGTCAATGACTTGAATGAGAACACCTAAATCATCAAAAGTGTTTACGATATAATTTATTCTTGCAGAAATGTCCAAGAATAAAAAATAAAGTCCGAAACAAAATTAACAAAGGAGACAAAACATGAGAGGGCTGGTTGAAAGAGACATAACAATTTGACTGCATGTATTTGCTTAATCCATCCATTTTCACGTGATCAAATAACAATTGTAAATCATCCATTCCTATGACACCCAATTATGTAAATGACATAGAGTAAGCTGTACTTTTAATTGCTCTTCTTTTTATTTTATTTTTTAGTTTGTTTTCTTTTTTCCTTTTTGGCGGGGGGGGGGGGCTAAGACGAGTGACCTGATGGAGTGGTCAAGCGAATTACCGCATATGATTCAAACATATGAAATAAATAAATAAATGTATTTCTGATCAACAGCATATTGGGAAAGGTGTGTGTGTGTGTGTGTGTGTGTGTGTGTGTGACAGAGACAGACAGACAGACTGCCAGGCTTAAGTCTCGATAGATCGGGATAAATTACCACATTTGAATTTATCCAGTTAAGTTTTGCTCCTACGCTTTATGAATGTTTATCGACTTTGATTTTCTTCCCAAAGCACGTTCAACACTTCTATATGAATCTCAACGTATATTTAGTTCAAATTTTAGTTCATCTTTTCGATTAACAAGGAAAGCTTCTACCCAGGGCCGACAAGAGGGAGCAAGAGGGGATATATCCCTGGGGCCCTGGCCGAACAACACGTTTAATATTACAAAAGAAAAATTTTGTTTGAACAAGAACTAGGAGAAACCCGGGCGTTTCTTAGCCCAGGCTGGGCCCGTGAGCGCCCAATACGGCCTTGCTTCCACTGTTGACATTCGGCACTAATAGACCTACACTTTAACATTATAAAAACAACCGGCAAAAAGACAGTGTACGTGCGCTTTGACTCGCGTTTAGACAAGTCACACATTCATATTTAATATAACACTGCGTTATGAAGAAACATTCATAAAATGACACATATTGTTGTATTCAAATGAAGGACTATTAGGTTGAATAATTTTCTATGCTCTGTCCTCTAGCTGATGTAAACGAACTTCAGCCTGCAATGTGGTTCATTCAGGCGTGAAACAAAGAAATTAACAAGAGCGCCATCCACCAGATTGTTCGAAATCGTAATATAAAACTGACATTTTAATTATTCTTATGTATTACACAATATAATATCGCTAGCACTCAAGGAATCAGTTCGGTAGGTTAAAGAAAAGCAACCACTGGGCACGAGTTTTTTTTTCTTCCCAACGCAGAATGAATTGTCACCACATATGTTGTTGTTGTTGTAGGGTTTAACGCCATTTTCAGCACACGATATGCTGCTATACATGGCGGCCAGTAGTAATGGTGAAGGAAGAACCAGGGAAAAGCCCCCGGAAAGAACCATCGACCCACGAGAAGCTACTGGCACGTTTTCTCACATACCCACATAGGCTGAATCCGAGACTCGAACCCACGCAGACAGAAGTGAGATGGCAGTTATCCGTAACGGAGAGCGCTTTAGACCACTCGACCACTCGGGGTCCCGTCACCACATATAACTACCATGCATAAATTTACTACACAGAAATTAAGTCTAGGCTCGTACTTTTCTCATATATATATATATATATATATATATATATATATATATATATATATATATATATATATATATATATATAATAATAATAATAATAATAATAATAATAATAATAATTATGTATTATTTTTTATTTGGTTTGGTGTTTTAGGACACAATAAGAACAAATAAATGAATTATCTGGTGCTGAGACAATCTGGGTTACATGTCTTGTCCAATGTCACACAATGGTAGCCGATTTGATCCCCGCCATTTTCGGTCACGAGTCCGGAACGATATCCACTGATCCAACGCAGCGCCTTTCTTTATTAGTCGCCTCTTAAGACGCATATGAGAGCTCATCGGATCTGTTATATATCCCCAAGATTTGAACCACGGTCTATGCATTCTGAATTTTTATTCTGTGCTCGAGTTGGTGCTTTTAATAAATAAAAGGGGGTTATTATAACTTGCACATTAGTCATTTAGATAATAACAGCTTCTTATCCGCAATTTGAACCTGAGTTTTTCTGTCAGTCAGTTATATGTTACCAATGCCAAGTCACTTTCATCGATTGCGCATGAACCCTTCATCTCTGTCTTTCGTATGTTTAGATCCTTTACGCTGAATAGAATACAACCCTTGTACAATGGCATTTATTAAATTTGAAGGATAGTACTAATGATACGATCACACATATTTATAACGTTTCCAAATATAACATTTCAGAATTTTGTGGGTGACAGTTCAAATAATGAAATATAAATTGTGTTGTTTTTTTTTCTAAATACCCCCCCCCCGTGCCTTATTCGTATTACTTAAAATGTTTAGTGGTTAGAGTGTCCGCCTTGTACACGGGAGGTCGCGGGTTCGAACTCTCGCCGAGTCATGCTAAAAAGACTTATACAATTGGTACTAACATCTGCTTCACTTGGCGCTCAACATTAAGAGGTTATTGTTAGGACTGGTCTGTCAAATGTACGGATAATATGACTGGGTGGGACATGATGTTACATGTATGCGGCATTATGCCCCCCTCAGTGCTAGATATCACTATAAACTGCCACATTGCAGACATCGTAGCGATATGACTGAACAATTGTCAAATCTACGTTAAAAATCCAAAATCACACACACACACACACACACACACACACACATACATATATATATATATATATATATATATATATATATATATATATATATATATATATATATGCATGTATGTGTCTATGTATATGCATGTATATATAAGCAAGATACAATCAGTCTAGTCATTAAGTCCATTTACTTACAATAATAGTCACGCTTTTACCATTTAATGTCCCAGCTACACAAACTCAGATCAGATATCACCATATACATCTGTTAAGACGTAAAGCCCTATGAACCTAAGTAGAATCATGCAGAGATTTCGGAGGCGCGTGCAAAGATGTGGTCGACAATGCACTGTACAGATAGCACCATATATTAAAATATATAAAATGAAAACCGAACTTTTCCAGGTCAATTTTTATGTGGAGTCGACAAACATTTCTTATATTCGTTTAGTGTCTCAAATAAAGCCTGATCTTGATCATCACCCATGAATGTTTGATTATTTAGTTACTGTACTGTATACCATTCTCATCCTTAGAAAATATATCAAAACACCATTTATGGTATATATCCCCCTCCCCAAAATACTCGTCCTTGGAAATATATTAAAACACCGTTTATGGTATATATCCCCCTCCCCAAAATACTCGTCCTTGGAAATATATTAAAACACCGTTTATGGTATATATCCCCCCTCCCCAAAATACTCGTCCTTGGAAATATATTAAAACACCATTAATGGTATATATACCCCTCCCAAAAATACTCGTCCTTGGAAATATATTAAAACACCATTAATGGTATATATACCCCTCCCCAAAATACTCGTCCTTGGAAATATATTAAAACACCATTTATGGTATATATACTCCTCCCCAAAATACTCGTCCTTGGAAATATATTAAAACACCATTTATGGTATATATACCCCTCCCCAAAATACTCGTCCTTGGAAATATATTAAAACACCATTTATGGTATATATACCCCTCTCCAAAGTAGGAGTGGTACGTATAAGACTGATGTCAGTAATTCGCTTCAGCATTTGTTTTTTCTTTCGGGGGGTGGGGTGGATTTTTATTTTTTTACTCGAATATGTTCTGTCTTTAACAAAAAATTTATTCATGTTTAATACATTGGAATAGAAAATGTAAAGTATGATTCATATCGCTTTGCATTTGGGCGAGAGACTGTTTACCAGTTTATCTGTGGACAAATGAAGAGAACACGTTTTTGCAATTTACCCATGTTGGATGTTTAACACACTTGAGCATACGACACGTTGAGAACTTTTATGATGGGATATTTCAGTTTCATTACATTTTAAACTTCATTTAAACATATTCACGATTCGCTGCCATTTAACCTTCTTGCAAGGTACATCAAATGTTGTCTGTCTCATTGCCCCATTTTATCCTATTTATACTAGATGTGGGTGGCATTTACCGGTATACCGGTTTACCACGATATATATATATATATATATATATATATATATATATATATATATATATATATATATATATATATATATATATATCGTACCGTACTTTTTCACTGTACCGGTACTTCTGTAGTGTACGATATATGGAGTGTATGGAAATTCCATAGTAATCATTTTGAAAATTTAATGATGCTTAAAGAATGCTTTAATTTTTCTTTCCAAAAATAATTAAAAAAATAATTACAATCAGCAGCAGGGAGGGCTAACCGACCTTTTGTTGAACGTCCCATTTGGAAAACTAAAACTTTCTACAAAAATGAAAACACAAGGTCAGTAACGGTAAACCGAAGCCTTTGACTAACCGAGAGTTTCTCTTGGCCTTAGGTTTACCTGTTATTTTTTTTTTTTTTTATCGCCGTCGTTTTTCAAGACTTATATGTGTAAATGTTTTACCAGGGACGCCTGATTGAGGTCGCGCTCTCCCTGCTGCTATTTATTTGTTATAATCTCTCATCCAAAGATTTTATCAAGACCTATACGATATCGTGATCGATGATCATGTAAATTTATCGTTATAAATCCGTATGCGGTAGCTTGCGCTTTTGAAAAGAAATTTTTAAATCTAATTATGTCCATATATCCCTTCACCAAGTCCGATGAATATATCTAAGTGTATGTGTATCAACTCCGTTAAATATACCTAAAATATTACAGTTGTCCCTGATCACTTTCGGAATTTATGTATATCGCTGAGTAACATAAATCACATCAGTATTTTTAGGCTTACCTCGAGAAAATATTCTAGTCGGATTTGTTTGTTTGTCCAGCATCACATCATCGTATACTACTAAATTATTAATAAATCCATCAAGGTCATCTACGGACGGTGCTTCGTCAATATCAGTTATACAATTAATAATATCATTAACATCTTCATTAAACAATCTTGCGTTTTTATTAAAATCCTTAAGTACATCGTAGCATCTTTGATCATCAACTGACGGAGCTACCAAATATAACTTATCCCACTTAAGCCATCTGATTATTAGATTAAGCAACAATTGTGTCTTACAACTTCCAGATGGACCTATTATAATCATTCTGATGGAATTCGGTAATGCTGAAATATGTTAGACTGGTTCTTGTTTTCGCGTCGTTGAGAAATCAATAACATCCAGGTTGTAGAAATATAAAAATAATATGGATTTATATTGTGTAAGATGCAGGGCATCCACCCCTACAAGTGAAGTGACAATTACGATAACAAAATATAATAGACATACTCTTATAGGCAAATGTGTAAAATGTGGTACCAAAAAAATATAAGTTTATTTCTGCGAAGACAGGTGGTGACATTGCAACTTCGTTAGGAAAATTACCAGGAACTCCGTGGGGAAAATACCATGGGGAAAAACATCTTCCAGGATATAATTATTGTGATCCTGGAACCAGACTTGACATCCGACTTAATAAACAATATCAACCAAGACCTGGTGAATATCCGATAAATGAAATTGATAAAGCGTGTCATACTCATGATGTAGCTTATAAAAATCCAGATTTAGAACATGTTGCAGATGTAAAGTTGATTCAGGCATCAAATTCCATAAAAAATAAATCTTTCAGAGTATTATATTCTAATTGGTTAGTAAGATCCGCGATGAATGGTAAACTAGCATTAGGAGCTGGTAATTAATCAAATTAATTATAATATAACGGAATAGATTTATTATTGCCCAAGAGGATATTGGAAAGGTAAAGCAGCGATTAGTAAACTTGCTGAATCAGCGAATGTTACACATGCCGCCATCGCAGCTTGGTTAGCACGACAGGCAATATGACACATTTACCTATCACCACCTAAACAAATCGAATACGCACATTTTGATGTCAGCTCTCCCAATGAGGTTCACCAAGCAGATATTTTTTTTTACCACATGATACTATTAAAACTGGAAGACGCCAATATACATACAAATACAAATACGCGTTAATGTTGCAAGGAGATATAAGGAAGCGGAACCATTATCAACTAAAACAACAACTGACGTAGCTTCTGCTTTTGAACGAATTTATCAACGTGGTGGTCTGCGATGGACACAACTGTTACAGGTTGATCCTGGCAAAGAATTTATTGGTGCAGTATCGTCGTTGATGAAGCGACATAATGTCAAAATAGGACGAGGACATATTGCAATTTATCGTGATCAGGCAGTTGTTGAACGATTTAATCGAACACTTGCTGAGCGGTTACTTGGACATCAATGCGCAAAGGAAATAATTCAGATAGATATGAGATCTCGTGAATGGTTTGCAAGATTACCAAGTGTAATACCTGCATTAAATAATGAAGTAACTCGAACAGCTGCCATGAAACCCATCAATGCAATCATGAAAAACATACCAATACAACGACATGAATTTTCAAAACAACCAGTATTAGGTAATGCTACTGTAAGATATTTATATGAACCCGGTGAACCTGAAGGTGGTAAAAAGAGAGCGACTGATCCTGTTTGGAGTATTACTAGACATACAATTTCTAGCGTGGTTACATCTACGGGTAGACCTGCAATATACAGATTAGATTCAACTGCTCCTCAACGGGGATTTGTACGTGAACAGTTGCAAGTAATTCCTGAAGATACACGATTACCACCATCTTCACATAACTAGCACCTCGACGTCGATTACATTAAAGACATGTCAGCATCACATTCTCGCGTGTATGACCAAAATCATTATTAATTCTATCTACGATAAATTGTTTTGGATTATTAAGAATATTGTTCCTTAACATAATTGTGTTGCAGTTCGCACAATGATTATTCTGATGTTGTTTTAATGTCATGACAAATTCAAAGTCAAGATCAAAATCGCGTTTATTTAATTTTTTTGTCATATTTGTTACAGCTAACCAATTCTTTTCTTATTATATCATCATTGACAAAGTTGTTGTTGGCGTGAGTTATTTCTTCGACAGGGATAACCCTCCGCAACTGAGATATTTTTGTAACTCTAAACACTGCGATATAAACTAAGTTTGACCATTCGATACGATCATCGACGATCAACACAACTGTATCAGAAATAGTTAGTCCTTGCGATGAATGAATTGTCATTGCGTATCCTAACGTCCATGCAGTTTTGTCCATAGTTAACGCGCTCTCAACAACATTGACATCAACTAAGACAATATCATTTAACACAAAATTTCGTCGTTCTGATGATCCTGGTAGATCAACTTCAGTATTTTGTTTTCGCGTATCTGCTGGTCGATAATGCTACAGGTAATTCTGGAAACTTCCCTCGTTGTAACTGAAATAATTTTTGTTGAAGTGTATCACGCATTATCTTTCTACTTGCAACTATCAAATCATTTGGTCTCCACAAATTCCAAAAGTTGTTAATAAGTGTTTTTGGAATCATTACACGCATTATTTCACACTGAACATTATTCGGTTGTAGTCTGATTAATTTCTTAAACTCTCTACATTATGTATCAAGTGCTCTATGATCATCAATTATTTCTTCGTAATAATCTACAGACGGTTTAAGCCACTCATGTGGAGATGATCTAAATACGGGTGGTGCTTGTCCATGATCTCCACACATAATCTCAGTTGTATTCCGAGTCAACAAACAATCAATAAATATTTTTAGTATTTCCAACGACACAGTACATATTTCATCCCAGACGATAACCTTTGGAATATATTTCTCGCCTATTACCATTTATCTCCCTTCCATCCTATGAATTTATGATAAGTACGTGATTTAATATTTCTTTCTCTCATTTCTCTTGCGAGTCTGTGTGTAGGGGTTAAAACGAAATAATTCAATCACACGATTTGTTTTACCAGAACAACCTGTTCCATTAAGATGAACTGCTTAATGTATAGCTACGAGATAATTTTGATATTTGATTATTTTTGTAATTAACATCTTTAATCGAAACATCAGCGGATTTTGAATAATCAAGTATATTTTCTCGCTTTATTTTCCATTTACCCCATGATGCATGAGTGCCGATATTTAATTTTTCCAACAATCCTGATTTTTTTATGGATATAAAACGAATCTATAGCATTGAAGATCGGAAATGAGTAAATTGCGGTGACTCACCATCCATATAACTCACAATTGTACCTTATTTATTTCCGTCTGATAAATTAACATTACTTCGATCTATAAACTTTTTTTTCTCGTTATATCATCTAACTCAGCATCGTCTATAATCAATCTTGTACAATGTCGTTTATGATCATATGATCCTCCTTGGGTAAATTTACCGATTATTTTTCTGCCAAGATCTTTCGCAATTTTTTCATCGCTTTCTTTTCTGACCTCGGATTTATTATTAAAAATTTTAGTAATTTCATTCTCGTCGAGATCAGGAAAATTTTCTCTAATATTTTTTTAAATATTAAACTTGTCTGTTTGTGGTAACCAAACTTCGGTCTGTTTCCGATATGATATAATTGCTTCTCTGACAAACAACGATAATAATATTTTTACATCAAACATGTATCGTAACAATACAAACGGTGCCCACATCTTCGTTGAAAAATGTTTGCCAAACCAAGCATAACAAATCGGATCAAGATTTTCGGCAAACTCAAATGACTCGATACAGGCGAATCCAGTCAGGTCAAAATCTGTTAATGGTCCGTTTATCGATACTCTGGTCATCTCATGTCCAAATCGCTTAAAATATACAGAACATTCTCCCATTCCAATAAAACTTCCGGGATAACATGCAACCATATCGAGTGATACCATATTTCTATGATCATACTTGGTATTCCATAATCCACCATGTCCGTATTCGACACAACTCGATATTATGTCATTGAGAAAATCAAACCGGGTTGGTTTCCATGAATTTTTCTTTCTAGCAAAATGAGCCGCAACTGACGGAACTGTAAAATAATTACCAAGTAATTGGTCAATATCATCTTTATATTTCAAGGCAAGATTTTTCATTAGGTCGTACAAACTGATCAGAGTTTCCATCATCAGAACTTTGAAATAACCATACTGATACAGGAACGTTTTTACTTATTTCGTTAATAAAACCAAATATATCTCCTTGTTAAAATTTAATAGTTCGATTTTGTGGAAATATTGTTACTGCGTCAGTCCACGCATGTGCATTATTATGATCAACGATATTTATCGGAGCTTCATTTTCATATAATGTTTCGAATCGCATAAAATTTCTCCTGTTATTGAGTTTACTATTATTGGAAATTTTAATGTTTTCAATGTTTTTTTCTAACTTAGCAACATATTTCATAGATGCTCCTGTATCTTTAACTATTTCTCCACACTCCTTAATTACTTTACACCTATTATCTGTTAGACCATTTCCACGAGTTGAAACGGTGAAATGTTCCGTTACTCGTTCGGGTACACAATTTAACCTTGAAAATTTCGTCGGTTTGAGATCTTTATCGTTGGGTTATTCAATCAGCAGATATAACGCGTCAATAACGATGGTCACAGGATACGCTCGTTCATAATAAGATTTGTCGATACCAGTCAACATTCCTGGTTTGGAATTTTTATTTAACATAACATTTTTTTCACGAACACGTACAGGGTCTAGCTTGTTGCGAATAATCCCAGTATCACCTTGTTCGGTATTTAGAGACACAACAAATTTTATCCTGAAAAAATAAATTCAATCGTCAAGATAATTAATAATCTTCGCGGCTTGATTATTGCTCATTGTAACATCGATTACTTTTTTATCTTGAACGTCGATAATTTTTAATGTTGTCCATGCATAAACTGCACCATCATTATAAAATTCTTTCTTAGCATCACGCATGATTTTAGTCAGATTATTATTTTTTATCAGTCAAAAATCCCCCTTGTGAATCATGAATTACCTTATCAAGATCCAATCTGTAAGAAGGATTATTTTCTGATATAAACAAAAACAAAATCATCCATATAATATTTAGACGAATAAGTTCAATTAATGTTTTTTCGTATTATCATAATGACCAAGCAAAGAGACAAATATAAGTGGCCAATAAACGGCTCGACTGATTTTTGCAATCGCAGTTGTGTGAGTGAATATTGTTCATCTCATAAACAATACGTAAAACGCGTAAGTAAATGTTCTATTCATTGCATAAATTGTCAACACGGAGTATGAGGAAAAACTGAATTATGTTCAGCGTGCGGAATTAAAAAATGTCGTGAATTGACGCGATATTATAAAAGTAAAAATAACGGTGAGTTTATCATTATTCAAGATTATATAAATAAATTTCCACACAAGAGCGTTTGATATCATATTTACTAGTTGATGAAGTTGGAGCTTCTAATATATGTGAATTATCTATTATTGTTTTAAGAGATATTTTAAGGTTTTTTTATTGTTGTAATGGAGAGAGAATTTGTAAAATACCCAGTAAATAAGGAATATGAAGCATCTCGCGATGGAATTATTAGAAATTGTGGATTAAAAAACAAGTCGGTTATATTATTAATACAGGTTATTGATCTTTTGCAATTAAAAATTGAGATATTTTTCTCATAGATTTGTTTACGAGTGCTTTAATGGATTACTTGAGAAAAATCTTGCAATTGATCATATTAACTCAAATCCGTTAGATAATATTGTATTTAATCTGAGGGTTGCTACTCGGAGTCAAAATTGTAATATTGCAAAAATGATAATACTGGTAGACCTAAAAATACTTACAAGCCAGTTGTTGCTGTTGTTGAAATAAACGAAATTAAATTTCACTCAATATACACAGCCGCCAAATAATTCAATACTAACCTACATTCAGTAACATGTTGTGCTGATGGTAAGACTAATCTAACATTTTCAAAAAGATATAACATATGGGCATAATTTTATTATACGTGATGATTATAATAAGTAAAGATTAGAATATATTATATGGACCAGAAAAATATTGATGATATTATTTACGAGATTTAAAAATCAAAATCTACGGAACTGTCAACAGAAATAGGCAAAATTAATGTGTTTAGTGTGGAATACGTCACAAACGAATATGAAAAGATAGAAATGGGATGATATTTTAAGAAAGATGCATTGAGTAATAAGTATCGTTTTATTAAAATACTTGAAAATGCCGTCGAATGTTTATCTATTTGTATATCATACGACAGTATTCAAGAATTAATCCCTCTTATTAGTGTAATTAGACATGTTAAGAGGGCATTATCTCAGCAATATAGTAAACGAGATAAAAGACAGGTATATGCATACCGACTAAAAAGATGTACGAATCTGAACAAAACGAATTTAAAAAAACAAGATGATGAAATTATAAAACTTAAAGATAAAATTAAAAAACTTAAAAGTGAAAAATCTGAAGATTTATCTAAAAATTATGATATACTTGATGATATTATATACGATAATGCGACTGCAGATAGTTCCCAAAATCAATATTACAGTGATTTTTTTCCCCACAATACTATTATTAATCATTTCAGCAATATTATTATCCCTGGTAAATTTAGGTGATATTATTTCAGCATCAACTGTGAGTGATTTGTGTATATTTTTTTTTGGTCTCAAGTTCACCTTACGCAATTTTAATATCTTCGTGTAATTTGTGAATTTTTGCATTGATGTTAGATAAGTCTGTTTTACGTCTTTTCTATTTTTTTTGGTCTTTTTTTATTAACCCCGTAATAGGTTGACCAATGGGTCGGGGAACCATCCCAAGGTCACCTTACAATCAAACATTTCTGGTTATCAGATAATCTTGGGATAATTAATATAATCTATAGAGAAAGAAAAAAAACACACACATATACACATGCATATGGTACACAATCTAGGTGACATGGACTTTGTGATATTACAGTATTTTGTTCCTGTTTACCATCAAGTCAGAGACAAGTTACATGTTCATTATTGAGGTCCATCTTTGAAGAAATTGGTCCTCTTTTTTATTTATCTTGACAGTGCATTTTTCAATGTTCTTATGCATTGCAACTATTTGCTTAAAAGCAAAAATAGAAGGATTTTTCATATTGAATCTGCAAGCATAAATATAATATTTTGCCAAAATAAGCAGAAAATTACACAAACTATCCAGTTTCCTTTTTGGACAGATGTACAATATTTGGGCAAAAAGGTGCAAAAAACGTCAATACAACGGTACCAAAACTGTGAAGTAATACTGCAGTCATAAAAGAGATGCTCAATACTTTCATTTTCACTCTTACAGAAAGTACATTTGTTGTCATCTAATATGTTAATTCGTTTTAGAAAATCATTAGTAGCGATTATTCTGTGGATTAATTTAAAGTTAAAAGAGATCAACTTGGTATCCTTGGTACAGCATTTCGCCTGGCTATAAATCTCAGACCACTCCTCACTACTTATATTTTTATTAAATACTTGCATCCAAGTTTCTTGCTTCGCAGTGTGTTGCCTTTTAGCTTCCTGTAAAAGATCTTTGTAAACAAACTTGAGTGAATCTTCTTTTCGCAAGTTAATTATTTTATCCTCCTGCTTATCAAAATTATTATGTACTAAATGTTTTTTTATGCATCTTTCCGTGCTTTTGGAATTTTGGATATTAAGGAGAAATATTTCAAGAAATCATCGCTTCAAGTTTTTTGTTTTATTATTTCAAAAGGTATTAAATTACCTTGATCATCTACTAGATCGTTCAGAATTTCAAAACCAGCTTCTGTCCAGGATTTGTATTGATAAATCATTTTAGGGGGCACAAAATTTAAAATACTCATGGATAGATACTTGTTAGGACTTTGCGCTTCTTCTTTCCAGTTAGATACTGCCAAAATTACATCTCTCCAAAAACTGTTTTTAATGAAACTTGCAAAATTCTCCTAATTTCCTTCTCCCTAAATTCCAAATATTCTTTTTATTTCTGAGTATAGTTGTATTGACTAAGTTCTGCCACGTTCCATTTTCCTTTTCCAGCAATCTTTTAATGGGTTATCTTAATATACCTAATGAATGAAAATATGTGTATCATATTTAGTCCTCCCTCGTTTTCTGGGGAAACTAGTATATCACGTTTTATTCCCTCTACTTTTCCACCGCATACAAATTTAAATAACGTGCGATTTAGTTCTGCTTCAACTTTTGCTGATGGGTTTGGAAGTGCTGAAAAAAGATGTATGACTATGGGCAGAACAAGAGTTTTTACAACAATTATTTTAACAACTATTGACAGATGTCTTTGACTCCCACTTGCCAGTATTCCTTTTGCTTTTGTTAGTTTCTTCATATAATTACTTTCCACCATCTGTTGTACATCTGGAGAAAAGTGTATGCCAAGGAGTGTAAATTTAGAAGAGGACCAAATTAGGCCCATTTCGGGACATATTCTTTCATTAGAAAATTTCCTGTTTCCAATAAAAATAGTTTTTGTTTTTGTTATGTTACATTTAAGTTCAGATAATAGAAAAAAAACCTTGCAAGATATTCATAGTTGCTTCAACAGAAAAATGAGATCCATCAAGAAGAATAAAAGCGTCATCGGCATACTGACCTAATTTATATTCACTGGCGTCAAAGATTACTGTTTTACGTTCTTTATTTACATCGCGGGCCTTAATTTAATCGTCGCGTTTGACTCAAAGACTACGTAATTCGACTTCGAGTTTTTCAATTTCATCACGCAGTTCGTCACGTAAATTTAATTTTTCTGTAAAATCATTATTACAATCATCTCTTGTTTTACTTAACTCGGTATGTTTAACTCTCCTGATATTTATTTCTGCTTCAATTTTTTATTTTCAGTACATAATTTGCTTTATTTTTGATTTTTTTTCTTCTCAGTTCTATTATCTTCAATGATTTTATCAACTTTATCAGTAAGATTCTTACCTCTAACAGTTCCAGCGACACCAGCGGGAAATTGTTTGTTTTTATGCGATCTTTACCAGAATTTATATAATCTATTCAGACCAATATGATATAATTCAGCAATTTTTTACGGTGATTCATTTCCGTGTAGACCTTTTTTCTTCATTGTTCGGAGACAAATATGTGGGAACGCGAATCATATATATATATATATATATATATATATATATATATATATATATATATATATATATATATATATATATATATATATATATATATATATAGAGAGAGAGAGAGAGAGAGAGAGAGAATTATACAAAAATAAATATCCACAAATAAACATAGAAAAATAAACATGACGGTAATTATAGACGTACATATAGAAAAATAAATATGGCAGTAATTATAGTAAAAACAGAGATAGAACATATTATTTACTTAAATAAGGCTTTTATAAAAATAAAAATGGAGAGCAATTTTCATAAATATCGTCTATAATTACTTTCTATGTTTATTTTTCCATATTTATTTTTCTATCTTTGTTTTTCCATGTTCATTTTCCATATTTATTTTTCCAAGTTAAATTGATTTTGTCTATCTTTGATTTTCATATTTAGTTTTCTATGTTTATTTTTTTTTGTAAAATTTTGACCAGCTTATATATATATATATATATATATATATATATATATATATATATATATATATATATATATATATATATATATATATATATATATATTGTCACTAGGGAAATTATCATAAGCATTATTAATTATATGATTTTAATAATTTCCCAGTTACCACAGAAGCAAAATAACTATTGTATCTTTGAAATTTGACCCGTGTAAAATCAAAAGATGATCATTTTTTGTTATGTATGCTTTATCAGTGGGGAAAATATCATAAACACTATAATATCATATGATTTTGATATTTTCTCCTATATCACATCCAAATATTTACTCAGAATTGCATTTCTTAAATCAAGCAAGTGTCCGTTTTGATTAGTAAGTGTGAAATTTATTCTTGATAGTAAATTTTTATGGCATCTTAGATAGACTGGATTGATTAGTTCTTGTACAATCAAATATCCAGGAGGTACTTGCGGAGTAAATGTATAAAGAATATATCCGTCTTGAGCTTGATTTGATTTTTCAAGATCTACTTGATAACTACCATCAATCACATCACATACAAGATTGACTGCGAGTGTCTATGTGATATTAACAACACCTGGTGAAATTTGTCTACCACTGCCGTACGGATCATTATTATATCGAAGAATACTTGGCGGTGGGCTATTTTTCTCCATGATTCAACAATTTGGGGAAACGTTTCATTGATAATATCATTGGGTGGTTCCTTATTTTCAGTATTGTCAAATCCGGGAATTACAAACGTTGATAATTGATCTGCTGCTAGTTTATAATATTTCATAAATATCATTGGCACCCAATAATTATTTTATAAAATTCACAATAGTTGCATTGATAAGATTAAGATCTTCTGCAACGGCATTTAAATGTATTGTTTTAATTATCTCTTGTTTTGTATCTTCAAAATAATATTGTAATTCGGAAGAAAATAAATGTTTTAGATTACTGAAAACATTTAAATACTCAGTTTTCATGTCATTCGAAATGATTTAAAATAATTTTCATCAGTATGTTCATCAATATCGAGGACTAGTTATTCCGGATCAACCATTACAGTATATTTACTAGAAAAACTTCCTATACCTTCATTATAGCAAAAATATTTCAGTTAAGTTTTTGATATTCAGGTTGTCGTAAAAATATTTTCTCATCCGTGAGGACTTCATTTAACTTTGGTTCTAGTGAACCTTGATATTCTGGTGGAACATCAGGCCAGCGTAAAACATATGAATGATGATTGATACATATGAACGACGTAATCGGGGAAATTTATTTCAATCACAGCCGGTAATGTTGGTTCGTGAACTGTTATAGCTATTTTTGATCCTCTTCCACTTATAGATTTTATTCTGTGCTGAAATTCATTATTGATTTTTCAATCTGATAATTTCCCTTGGATATTCCAACAGCTTGCCAATCAGGAGTTCCATCTGGTTTATTTTTATTTGCAAATACAAGTGAATTATTTGCTGGTAATCCACCAAACGACTTTGATCTGATATTTGGCCAAATGTAATATACTCGTAATTGCTATAGTGCGATTTCCTTTACTGGAATTGCAGTTGGAAAGTTAACACTAAATTCAGGATTGTTTGAGCTTACTGATATCATCGTTGTTTTCAAAGGTGTTGTATTAACGACGACCTGTTGCAGAAGTTCTTGCGATGACGACATTATTATCTAAATTCTGATTCTCCAAATTAGAATTTACAAGATTAGGTGTGGATTTTATTACTTCCATTACTTCTTTGTAAATCTTAATCATATCCGTAAACTCACAATCAGATATTTTTACCATCACTAAGACTTGCTTATATTAGAAAGGATAATTTAGAATATGCTAACGTCGCTAAGTGTAATTTTACTATATATTCGTGTAATTTTTGTGTTTGTGCATGTACATATTTTCTTTGCAATGATATTAAAAATACCAACAATTGTTGTTGCAGCTGAAACACAAATTGTTTCAACTATTGGTTCCAGCGATAACAGCAGACACCGAATAAACAATTATAGCAAAAACAACTATATGTCTATGACATTTATTTTTATACTTTTACTGTGTAATCGTCAACTATATTTTTTAGTTGTGTTTGCCATTCACGTGCTTGATTATATATGTACTGTTGCACATTGATTTGGGAGCTCATTATATTAAGCAGGTGGTAATTCAGCGACTAATTCAAGACACCAATAATACAATCAAGCCGTGTTTGTTTTCTTCGGGTTCCACAGTAAACGTTTCCTCGTCGTCGCGCTCCAACGTCAGTAACATAGATCCGCCTGACGGTGTGTGTGGATAACGTCGTTGTACCGCCGTGGATATGGTAAATGTTGTAACACCAAACAATGATAACCTGTATGCGCCGGTAGCCTCAGCGGGATAGTTGATATATTTATTAAGCGGTCACCGTAATACTTGTCCAGACGCTACTGTATACACTGCACTGTCAGTAATCGTTTTTAGGTCAGCGAGTTTCATGTCAGCAGATGCTGGTTTTCCACAACAAAAAATGCCTCAACAAATCTATTTATTCTTTTGCGAAGACCCAAAAATGTTTGTATATCAGTCTTGTAATCATATTTATGTCTGGTCGTTTCATTATTAATTGAAACTAACGAGTTCATTATTGGAAGTTTATTATTATCCACGTATCACTTCGTTGCAACTTCCTCGTCTATTAATATTTCTCTCAAATAACTAATGGTATTAATAGATATATTGTGAGAACCAGTCATTGAATCACCGGATTTTTGTACTCGATTATGATCCGCTAGGGTCCGTATTGGGGGCGGGGGAGTCTTTTAGACACGGGGGTAATTTTACAATCAATATTAAGGACAACAAAAGTGTGCCACAAACAGTTTCACTTCCTCCAAATAAAAGAAGTGTTATATACAATAGTGACACAGATCACTAACTACCCGTGAAAACCAAAGCATGGGCTTTCATGCTATATGTAACCTTTCGTTATAACAATAGCATATACTACTACAACAGAGCTGTCGGCCAAGTGTCGTTCCATTATTTACAATATAACTTTCTAAATTGGAACCGATGAAAATGAAACATTTTCTTGTAAAAAATATTAGCTATTTCCTGTTAATTTCATATAACATCCACATATTAGAGATAAGTTTGACACCACAATTTCAATTGACTCGTCGTCACCATACAGTTGGGATACAGAATTTGAGCGGCAACCATTAGCAGCATTTGAACCTGTCTCTGTGGATTTCGTACGTACAATCCTGATGAAGGGTGCACCAAAGTGATGTGAACTTGATCCAATTCCAACATCACTGCTGCTTGAGTGCTTAGATCCAATATTGCCTTCACTAACTGATGTTATTAATACATCTCTCTCATCAGTGGAATTCCCATCATTTTTCAAAACTGCCATTGTAAAGCCTCTGCAGAAGAAACCAATACTAGACAATAATGATTTAAAGAACTACCGCCCAGTTTCTGATCTCCCATTCATATACAAAAATCTTAGAAAAGGTTGTCCTATTCGAGCTTGTATCTGAATTTAAACAGTCTTTTTAGCAATGTACAATCTGCATATCGCCCTTGCCACAGTACTGAAACTACTCTTCTAAAAGAAGTTAATGACATTCTCTCTGCGTTGGATAGAGGAAAGAGTACAGTCCTCACCCTCCTTTGTTTGCAACATTTGACACAATAGACCATGATATATTACTTCACCGCCTCCAGCATGTATTTGGCAGTCATGATACAGCCTTACTGTCATTGAAGTCCTACTTGGTCAACAGGACACAAATTGTATCTCCAGATGGAATACACTCCAGCCCAGTTAATCTATGTTGTGGTGTTCCACAGGGGTCTGTTTTTGGACCTGTTCTCTTCATTCTGTACACTCAGTCGCTCTCAAGTGTCATAGATCATGATCCAGTGTCTCACCAACTGTATGCTGATGACACCCAAATATACAAATCTAGCCATCCAACTGAAGTTGATGCTACCATCCAAGGTGTAGAGAGGTGCATTTTTGATGCGAAATCATGGATGATATGTAACAAGCTGCAGATGAATGATGATAAAACTGAAGCCATTCTGATTACAATACAAAGACTTTCTCATTCACATCCTTTACCTCAAACAATAAATATCAGCGACACCAACATTAAATTCACACAATCAGTACAAAACCTAGGTGTTACTCTGCACAGTACTCTCACGTTGCACTCACATGTCATGAACGTATGCTAGGCTGCTTATCTTGAGATGAGACGCATCAGCTCAGATCGCAAATATCTTTCAGTTTATGCCACTAAAACACTTGTGTGTTCATTATTACTTTCAAGACTGGACTATTGTTACTCAATTCTGTCTGGTTCATCTCAATATCTACTCCAGAAACTTCAAAACACAGCTGCTCGGATCATACTTAGAGTACCACGATCAGAGCATACCTCCCCGCTGCTCTGTACCCTACACTGGCTATCCATTCGATCCAGAATCAAACACAAAATTTGTTCTCTCTGCTACGTTTCACTGTCGGACTCTAGTCCAACATACCTATCCGACCTCATCCATGAGTACACACCAGCAAGATACTTGCGCTCTTCTTCTGACAATCGTATACTCATCATTCCCACTATGAAAACTAAGTCGTATCGACAGCGTTCATTTGCATACCAGGGCCCAGCAACGTGGAATGAATTGCCCACTGAACTTAGACATAAAGACACAGTGATACCATTCAAGAGTGCTCTCAAAGCTCCGTTATTTCGACTGCAAGAACAAACTTAAAGACCTAATGATGTTTCCTACCTTGAATAATCCTTGCATGTTTTTTATGTTTTCTAATTTCATGGTGTTTGTTTTTGTAATCATATCATTATATGTTTTTTATGTTATAGGTGTTGTCTAATGTTGTAAAGCGCTTAGAGCTTCTAAAAGATTAGGCGCTCTACAAAGTCCTCATTATTATTATTATTATCATAATATCTATATATATATATATATATATATATATATATATATATATATATATATATATATATATATATATATATATATATATATATATATATATATATATGAGAACTGAAGATCCATACAATTTTTAATGTAATGTAGTATCTCCATTACAAAAATTTTTTTTAGCTTCGTTTTAACACTGCATAAATAGCAAGTTAATGGATTCATCACTTCTTCGACATTTTATGTCTCAATGTTCTTAATACTTAGGCATTATATAAGATTTATAAAATTGTAATAAATTTATATGTTGTTAACATATGTATAATAATAATAACGACAGCATTTTGAAACCGAAAGCAGGCATTTTACAAGTATGTGAAAAGTGGTCATTGACGGTTTTAAGTATGTGTTTGATGAAGTCATAAACGAAAGCGTGTTTGCCCCTAAGCAATAAGGAAATGGTCATGGCGAGAGAGAGAGACAGACAGACAGAGACAGAGAGAGTTAGTTTCAGCTCCAAAGAATTTTAAATATAGTGAGACGGTATAGTGAGACGGTATATCTCAAAACAATTATTTACCGTATGTACTTGAAAAAAGTGGAGTCAAACTGCAAACAAGACACAAGCAGATCAGGTCTATGTTCTTTGTTCTACTAATTGCTCATAACAAACTGAACAGAGCCAGATCTGCCGGCGCATTATACGGCGGTAGATCCTGGTTTGTGCAGTTAGCAGCTGGACTCGTCTTATAAGCGATTGTTTACGGTTATCCGTAGGGAATTATGTACGTTACTACGAGAAATGGTCTCTTGTTCCAACGGAATTTCCGACTGAAACACACTATAAATATTTAGGCTGTATATTTTCCTCAAACAGTTCTTGGTACATGTGTCAGAAAACTCTGACCAATCAAGCAGCAAAAGCGATACACATACTGAAAAATAGTTTATCTAAATTTAGCAGATCTTTCGTACATACCCTGTTTCGCATATTTGACACAAATTATAAAGCACCTGACACAGAATATGCACACAGTGAGTTTGTAAATTTGTCCTGGGTCAGTCAAGAAGCACATCGCATACTTTTGGTTCTCATGAATTAGGAAGAATGCACATGGAACATATTCATAAGTACTGGGTTCAGATTTTAAATATATATAAGAAAGCAGAGTTCCAAGCCAATAATACAATTTCCAATTGAAAATGGGGACATCCGTAATTGTTGGGCAAATCATATCTAAAAAAAATCAACATTAAAATATGGATGTACCCCACTCTGAACCCGGTCATATGATAGTTTCTACAGTGATTTTTGTGATATATGATAACGGTAGGAAGCCATCTACTCAACTAGTGCCACAACGGTCGAAAAAGGTACAGAAAAAATATTTTAGGCGAAAAGAATTGTACACATTTATAACCACTTTTGCGGCTAAGATAAAGATGAATGAAACAAACTTCCAGCACTGGCAACAACACTGGATCTACGTTGCTGAATGACTGATACGAAAAATGTCATAGCACCTTGAAATTGTAACGTTCCCGCTATTGCATAGTAAGAATTCTTTTGTGAAAATCTTATTTCAGAAACCTCTGATGTGTTTTTTGCAATAAGTATTTGTAATAGTTTTAGGCCTTATAATCTGAAGGTAATTTTTACAGAACCAGTAATTATTTTGGGTCAAAAGTATAAAGGCAGCTGATAAATGCTGAAATAAGTTTGAAATTAGCACATTCTTGAAATATGCTGTCGCATATTGTGGGAAGCTATGTTTTGCGTGTATATTCTCTTGATGTGCTATTGTAACGTTTATATTTTTAAATCGTCAAAGTTTGAAAGCAGGCTTCGACGGCTGTTTTGCCTCCATGTTTTGTTTGAATCAGTTCATTTTAATATTCTTTTCATACACAATGCATACAATTGATGTGTGAACTTTTGTATATGGATCTAGGGTCTGGGGCAAGACAATTGATCAAAAAAGTTTTTGATGTGAAACATTATTGTTCGTGACAGGATTTACACTCAAATTCTAGCTTAAGATGGCCATAAGTGCCCAATCACAGGAATTAATATCCCATTAACCGAAATCCTTCTTTCATATGTTGTAGGTAGACAAAACGGATGCGGACAACACAGATATTAACGAATCAATTGATTCCACAGGAAAGAAGAAGACCTTCAGGCAGCTAATAGTGCGCTTCACGGAAAAAACGTCTATGCAAGGTGTGCCGTACATTAAAAGTGCCAAGTTTTGGTGGTCTCGTTTAATCTGGGTCATTTTAACCCTGGGTGCCATTGCGGCCATGGTTTTCCATCTGTATACTATATTCAACCAATATTACCAGTGGCCAAAGCAGACCAAGATATCCTTAGGATTTGATAATCTTCAGTTTCCAGCAGTGACGATTTGTAACGTAAACGTAATGAAGAAATCTCAACTAGACTTGCTGCAAGGACCCGAGGCGGACAAACTGAAAGATCTCGTTTATAAAATGAGCCCTGACAGGCTTAAAGACCCTAAAGGAGCAAACTTCATCAATCCTGTGGGAAATTCCACCAGTACCACAGGCACTTCAGGAAATTCTACCGGAAATCCCACCGGCAACACCGTGACTTCTGGAAATCCAAACGGAAATACGGGTTCTTCGGGAAGTTCCATTAGCAACACGGTCACTCCAGGAAATATCACCGGCAGTGCGGGCTATTTGGGAAATTCCACCAGCAATGCAGGAGTACCACCCTCTCCAGCAACCCCTGCACCGGTAGGCTCGTAAATAATAATAATAATAATAATAATAATAATAATAATAATAATAATAATAATTATTATTATTATTATTATTATTATTATTATTATTATTATTACATAGCAAAGTACACGAAGGGATATTATACTACATAATTTTACTCCTTCAAACAAGTAACTTACTAATGTATAAATTACGAATTCAGATAAACAAGATTTATTTGTACATTTCTATATATCTGGAAATGATATGGGTGGGTTAAATAAACCAAATATGTAAACCAGCACAGCTGACAAAAGGAAATAAAGCTGTTCCATTGCTCACATTCAGCATAAAAATATCACTTCGAAAATATTGCCTCAGACATCGATGTAAAAACTAATTTTCCTGTAAGCAGATCATACAGTTTAGTACCTCATATCCTCTATATAAAGAAAGAACGAACATGTCTATTGGTGCCGCCGCCGCTGCGTGTAAATAGCCAAATAGGTCTTTCTGATATGCCTTGAAAATTGTTTGATCGGTCACTAGAAGTCTTTTTACCGATCCCCCATGCGTTCAATTTAGATTAGCAACAGTAACCAGTTGCATTATCACTACCTGTACTTACCTGTCAGATTAACACTAGAACATTATACCTAAATTCAATATGAATTTGGACCGCTCAGGAGGCCTAAGTGGTTAGAGCGTCCGCACTAACATGGTCAAAACATATAGAAGTCAGCATAGTTTTGCTGAATTTTCTGGAAGTTGTTGTTATTTGAATCGAATGGAGACGAGTAACATTCTTCACATGTCTTACCGCTCCGGTGGCCTTGTGGTTAGAGCGTCCGCCTCGGATGCGGGAGGTCGTGGGTTCGATCCCCGCCCAAGTCATACCAAAGACTTACAAAAATGGTACTAACAGCTGCCTCGCTTCGCGCTCAGCATTAACAGGTTAGTGTTAGGACTGGTCGGCCTGGTGTCAGGATAATGTGACTGGATGGGACATCATGCTACATGTCAGCGGCATGATGCCACAGTGCTTGATATCACTATAAACTGTCACACTGCAGACACCGTAGCGATATGACTGAAAAATTGTTAAAGCTACCTTTAAAATCCAATTCATTTCTTAAAGTGTTTTCTTGTGATGAAATTCTCGGATTTGCTTAGTTCATATCGTGTTTTCTGTGATGGACTTAACAGACTGTCTTAGTTTGTATAGTGTTTTCTCTGATGAACTTAACTGATTGGCTTAGTTGGCCTAGTGTTATATGTGCTGGACTTATCAGACTGTGTTAGTTGCTATAGTGTTATCTGTGATGGACTTAACAGACTGTCTTAGTTTGTATAGTGTTTTCTCTGATGGACTTAACTGATTGGCTTAGTCGGCCTAGTGTTATATGTGATGGACTTATCAGACTGTTAGTTGCTATAGTTGTATCTGTGATGGACTTAACAGACTGTCTTAGTTGATACAGTGTTATCCGTGATGGATTTAACAGATTTGCTTAGTAGGCATAGTAATATCTGTGATGAACGTAACAAGTTGGCTCAGTTCTTACAGTGTTATCTATGCTCAATTCGTATAGTGTTATCTGTGATGGACTTTACAACTCTTTTCTACTTCTCTTTGTTGTTTCACGTGTTTACTGGAAGCCTTTAAATCAAAATGCGAATATTCAAGCAGTTTTCCTTCCTCTGCATATTTAAAAAATAATTATTATAGAAAGCGGTGCATAAATAAATCTGTAATTGTTTAAGAGGATGACCAAACATTAATATTCCCTTGTCTGAAAGACTTATTTGGTGAAGAAATTGGGAAATTTTGAGAATAAATCCTTTTTCAGAGTGGTGCAAATATGTTTATATATATATATATATATATATATATATATATATATATATATATATATATATATATATATATATATATATATAAAGTTTTCTTTCTTTCTTTAAGTCCGGTCGCAGGAAAAGATTTGTAGATTATTACAAACAGATCAATCATACTGCCTTCGATGATTACGATTACGAAGACGAATATTCAAGAGATGAGGTGAAGACACCGAGAGACACGACAAATAAACTGGAGAAGTTGTTTACAAAACTTTACATGACTTTATCAAGGTGGGTATACTAGTTGTTTTGATTGTAGCTTAATGGTATATCAACACACGTGTGGCGTTCTATGACATTCTGCTATGAGTTGGGGTGGGGTGCTCATAATATTTTTTCAAAATTACATTGGAACCCTGGCTCGTTTTTGTAGGAAGTGAAATTAGTGACAAAGAGAGGTAAAGCTCCGAGCCCCCAGTCAGCAATGCTGACAATTACATTATTGAGAACACAAAGGTGAAATTAAAAGGAATAACAATTTAATACAATTTAAACGATATCAATTTCTCAACGAATCTTCTTCCTCTCGACCATGTAACAAACTATTTCATCACGTGATTATAGTGTGAAATGGCTTTCCCCTGTACTTGGTTTCTGCTCATCTGTGTTCTACTCTGCCAATTCCTTTCCTCCTTCCGGCGTTCTCCGTACTACGATTCTTCCTATATTCTTCCCCTTCCTGTCTCCTCCTCCTTCTCTCTTTCTCTCGAGACTCGAACCGACGCAGACAGAGGTGAGATGGCAGTGATCCGTAACGGAGAGCGCTTTAGACCACTCGGCCACTCCACGCCCCTACGTTCTTATAGAAAACAACGTTGCAATAAAGAGTGGTATCCTACTTATCATACAGACATCAATAAATTGCGTCACATCAATATATATATATATATATATATATATATATATATATATATATATATATATATATATATATATATATATATATATATATATATATATATTATAATAATAATAATAATAATAATGAGGACTTTGTATAGCGCCTAATCTTTAGAAGCTCTAAGCGCTTTACAACATTAGACAACACCTTTAAGATAAGAAACATAATAATATTATTACGAAAACAAACAACATGAAATTAGAAAAACATTAAAAAATAAAAAACATGTTGAGAATATTTCAGGTAGGAAACATTATTAGGTCTTTAAGTTTGTTCTTGCAGTCGAAATAAGTGAGTATTGAAAGCACTCTTGAATGTGATCACTGTGTCTTTGTGTCTAAGTTCAGTGGGCAATTCATTCCACGTTGCTGGGCCCTGGTATGTAAATGAACGCTGTCTATATGACTTTGTTTTCATAGTGGGAATAATGAGTATACGATTGTCAGAAGAGGAACGTAAGTATCTTGCTGGTGTGTACACACGGGTGAGGTCAGATAGGTATGTTGGACTAGAGTCGGACAGTGAAATGTAGCACAGAGAACAAATTTTGTGTTTGATTCTGGATCGAATGGATAGCCAGTGTAGGGTACAGGGCAGCGGGGAGGTGTGCTCTGATCGTGGTACCCTAAGTATGATCCGAGCAGCTGTGTTTTGAACTTTTTGAAGTTTCTGGAGTAGATATTGAGATGAACCAGACAGAATTGAGTTACAATAGTCCAGTATTGAAAGTACTAATGAACACACAAGTGTTTTAGTGGCATCAGCTGAAAGATATTTCCGAATGGAGTTGATCCGTCTCAGCTCAAGATATGCAGTCTTGCATATGTTCATGATATGTTGGTGCAGTGTGAGAGTACTGTCCAGAGTAACACCTAGGTTTCGTACTGATTGTGTGAATTTAATGTTGGTGTTGCTGATATTTATTGTTTGAAGTAAAGAATGTGAATGAGAAAGTTTTTGTGTTGTGATCAGAATGGCCAGAAATGAACGTCTCTACACCTTGGATGGTAGCATCAACTTCAGTTGGGTGGCTAGATTTGTATATTTGGGTGTCATCAGCTTACAGTTGGTGAGACACTGGATGATGATCTATGACATTTGAGAGCGACTGAGAGTACAGAATGAAGAGAACAGGTCCAAAAACAGACCCCTGTCGAACACCACAACATAGATTAACTGGGCTGGAGTGTATTCCATTTGCAGATACAATTTGTGTCCTGTTGACCAAGAAGGACTTGAAAGACAGTAAGGCTGTATCATGAATGCCAAATACATGCTGGAGGCGGTGAAGTAATATATCATGGTCTATTGTGTCAAATGCTGCAGACAAATCAAGGAGGGTGAGGACTGTACTCTTTCCGCTATCCAACGCAGAGAGAATTTCATTAACTGCTTTTAGAAGAGTAGTTTCAGTAGTGTGGCAAGGGCGATATACAGACTGTACATTGCTAAAAAGACTGTTTGAATTATATGAGATACAAGCTGGGATAGAACAAACTTTTCTAAGAGTTTTTAAATGAATGGGAGATTAGAAACTGGGCGGTAGTTCTTTAAATCGTTATGGTCTAGTGTTGGTTTCTTCAGCGCAGGCTTTACAATGGCAGTTTTGAAAAATGATGGGAATTCCCCAGATGAGAGAGAGGTATTAAGCACTCAAGCAGCAGTGATGTTGGAATTTGATCAAGTTCACATAACTTTGGTGCACTCTTCATCACGATCGTACGTACGAAATCCGTAGAGACAGGTTCAAATGCTGCTAATGGTTGCCGCACAAATTCTGTATCCCAACTGTATGGTGACGACGAATATATATATATATATATATATATATATATATATATATATATATATATATATATATATATATATATATATATATATATATATATATATATATATATATATGTATGCATGTATTGTATTCTTAATCTCATTATTCTGAACAATATCGCAACAATCAGATGCATTTCTGTACGTTACACTCCCACAAGTGTACACAAATATTCAAATATCCATATTATTTAATTTTACACACTGCAACCATTTCCAAAGTTACAGTTCAATTCAACAGTTGCAAAATCTAGAATATCATATGAATAAATACACTAGTTTACTACGAAGTAATCAAATAGCGAATTACAATATTAATTCTGACTACGAGCTAGCAATCTACATAATCATAACTCATTTCTCAAGTACGCATGTAAATTAAACAATACAAAGGTAATTCTACGTACTAACGATTCTAGTAAGTAAATATACATACTGCACATAATTATAATTACAATGCCGTAACATTCTGCAACAATCGAGCAAATAACTGACTGACCTTTACGAAGCTTTCTGTCCTTAGAATGTACTAAGGGTTTTCCTTTTTTGGGGGGTTGGGGGCACCAGACAGATGCCCCCCCCCACTTGTCCAAAAAATAAAAGGTGTGTTATGTGTAATTGTGTCCCCCTCAAATGTGTTGTTTGTCTACTTTATTCAAAAGAATTTCGGTCAAAAAGATTTTTAAGATTTTTGACGGGGTATTTTTAATTTCCCTAGTGTATTCTATAGGGTTGTTCATCCGAATAGGTTTCCATCACCTAACTCCGGATTCCTTCCATATTCTTTTTAGTTCACCTTGGCTAGAGGTCTCCTAATATCCCATGTGTGCTTATTATGTATATGCTATATTGTATGTTTGCTATACTTTGTTTTTGTGTCGGGATAGCCATCTATTTCAAATTTTTCCCAGTTGTTCTAAGATCCTTATTATTGGATCAAATTTTTAAAATTTTATTTATTTAGTCTGGTTAGATAATTTTGAATTTGGGCGAAGTAACAGTGTACTAAGGTTTTACAGAATTTTTTGTCTTCCTAATGTATCATGAGTGCTATATGATGTGTTGTTCTTCGCATTACTAGTTTTGGGAAATGAGGTCAGCTGCGTTCGGGTGGTGTCAATACTCTCTTTATTTTTTATGTATATCTCCCAATTCGAATTAGGCTGCCTCTTTTTATTTATTAGTTTATTGCCCAAAAAATTCTAAAGGGTTTAAATTCCCATTTAAAGGGGAAAATTCTGTACAGTAAGGGAGCCGTACAGTAGGAAGGTATTACTATAAGAGGAGAAAGATTTGGAATTTGGTTTTCGTGTATTGTTGTGTGAGTGTATTCCCTATGGGGACGTTTTTCCGACCTCATTCATAGGCCTGTTCACTTCGCGTGGCACCATATGACATAGCCCTATGATGTCATTATCACGTACTTTTCCCCATTGGGGTCCCTGTTCCCCATCTAAATAGTAATTTGATTTTAGGATAGACCCATAAAGGCAGACAAAGTACTTGAAAAAATTTAATCAATTAAGAAGAAGAAAAAAGAAAGAAAAAAGAGAAAAAATTTAAACTTTTATTTTAAATTTTAGTTAAGTTAATTGATTATCCTTGATTTTAAATTAATTTAGTTATCGAAAAATTTTGTTACGTTCATACGTTAATTTTTAATTGTTATCACTTGGCCACATGTCTTCATTGTTTTAATTATATAATCAGTAACTTGTTTATCAAAATTTCCATCTAAATATAATAATGGATTTCTTTTATACATTTCTTTTTTTGTATATTTCCATTATTAATTTAATCCTATCTTGTTTTCTGGTCTCACACTGTGCTATGGCATGATATTTGGTAAAATTGACTACTTTGCACATAGGGCATTTCACATTAATTGGTATCATCCTCTTTCTGATCGCTACTTCACCAGTCAGCCATGAGTTATGGAGGTATTTGAAGAGCATACTGTGTATTTTCAGTGAGTCGATGGTGGCCCAGTGGCCCCAGACCCTTTCCCAATGTACCCCTATATTTTCTTCCTCTACTTTATTTTTTATCCTATAGGTTAAATTTTCTCTAATTCAATTATATGTTTTTTGTATCAATTTCCCATATTTCTTTATTTTCCCTATATTTGTATGATAGTTCTTTTATGCGTCTAAATGTTCTTGGCACCTCTAGCTTTTCACTAGTTTATTATTTTTATAAACATCCATCCTTTTTTTTATTGAAAAACCAAACCAATAAATATATAAAGCCTCCCAAGGAGTTGACGGTTGGCTTTTTAGATATTTGAATCTATTTAAAATATTGGTATATTTTATTAAGATGGGACTTAGTCAGGCCAGTCCTCCCCTTTTTTTAGATCTATATAAAGTCGATTTTTTACATAGTGTGTTTTAAAGTTCCATATATATTTATAATTCCATTATCTATTTTATCCAGTATTTTGTTCGCTATATCTACAGAGTTTAGAAGATAATCTAGGTTTGAATATAAATAGGTTTTTGCTACTTGCGCGCGCTCCATTAAGCAAATTTGCGTAAGTGCCCAGATTTTGATATTTTCATTTATTTGTTTTGTCACCTTTTTACAGTTTTCTTTTTCTTCGTTTTTCCCGAAGAAATTTCCTAATATTTTTACTGTGTCCTTAAGTAGGTGCGGGGTAATCCATGGTGATTTCCCCTCCAGTTTCCTATTTTTAGTATTTCTGTTTTTCTCATGGTTAATTTTTTATCCTGATGCTTTTCCAAATGAATTATATTCCTTTTCTAAATGTTTAAAGGAATTTGGATCCTTCATAAAATTGGTACAATCATCTGCGTGTTGGAGCATCTTAAATTACTTTTAAATTCGGAATTTTGATACCTTCAGGTCCTTTGTTGGTTCTAATTTTTATGCTTAGAATTTCAATTGCTATTACATATAATAGCATCGACAGTGGGCAGCCTTGCCTCACTGATCTTTGTATGTCAAGTTTACTCGTTATGGCCCCATTTACCTGTACCCTTGCAGATATGTTGGTATACAGGATTTTGGTCCAATTTAGAAAATTGTTTCCAAAACCAAATTTTTCTAATACTTTTTGTATGTATTTATGTTCAATTCTATGGAACGCTTTTTCCGGGTCGAAAGGTACCATAGCACATTTCGCACCTGTTTCATTAATAAAATCAATTATGGTTTTTATATTTAAAATGTTACTTTGTATGTTTCTTCCTTTTCCCCCCACATGTTTGATTTACATTTATTGTTTGGTTTATTCCTTTTTTAATTCTATTTGCAAGTATCCTACTTCATATTTTATAGTCTGTATTTAGGAGGGAGATGGGTCTCCCTTCCCTTTATATATAATTGTAATTAGCCCTTCCCTCATTTAATCGGTCATTGTATCATTTTTAAGTAATATATTATTGTACAAATTTTCAAGAATCGGCGCTACCTCACTTTGGAATTTTTTTTATAGAATTCCGCCGTGAGGCCATCTTTTCCTGGTGATTTTCCTTTCGCTAACTCCTTAATAGTTTTTTGAATTTCTTTCGCTGTTATAAATTCGTCACACATGTACCTGTGTTCTGATGTTATTTGCTCACATTCAATTTCATCTAAGTATTTCAAAATTTCCTTATCATCTATTTCCTGTGATGTGTATAATTTTTTATAATATTGTCTTATCATTTCTATTATTTCTAATTTTTCTTTAACTTCTTTTCCATTTTCACGTAGTTTTTCGATAGTTTTTCCACCCCCTTGTCTCATTTCTTCTCTCTTGTATAATCCTTCTGCTTTTGTATAAATACTGTTATATTTTCCCGCCCTTATGATTTTCCGATTATTTTTTCCTCTTTTAGAATTTGATTTAATTTTTTTGTGTATTCTTTCCTTGTTTCCTCTGTTAATGTTTTGTTTTTAAGTCTAAGGTTTAATTCCTCTTTCTCCCATTGTTTTAATTTTTTCCTCTTTTTTGAGTGGTAGATGGCTATTTCTTTCATTTTGTTTTTAAACATATCCCAATCTTGAATTATTTTACTAAATTCTTTGCCAGATTCATTTTTTATTTGGACAAGTCCCATTTTAATTTCGTTGATAAAATCTTCTTCTAATATTTGGTTATTGAGCTTCCACGATCCTTTCCCCCACTTTTCCCTATAGTTTGTTTTTGTTTCTAAAGTGACTAGTTTATATCTGATTTCTTAAAATCAATTATTTCTGCCTTTGGATACATATTTTCTTCAAATATGGTGACGTAAAATTTATCTATTCTAAGGGTTTTCCCGCCAGTTCACCAGTAGCTTCCTCGGAGTATATTGCTGCTTGAACAGTACGATGGCTTACAATCACTAATTCGTTCCCAGCCCAAATGACTGTAAAATTCTGGTTGGAATTGATGGCCACACCCTTCCTCAGTTCCGATTGGATATCAATTGTACCCCAGTCGGTTCAGTTTAACAGACGAGCCTCATGCCATCTGTCAACGCGGGGAGATTTACAACAGCATTAAGGGTCCTTTGTTCTAGAACAAAGCTTCCGACGTCTACATGTGAGTTTTGACACCCAACGAATTGCTACGATAGCAGCAGGGTCTACATATACACATGGCTGCTAATCCATTCCTTTGTTCCTGACTTACGCAATCGCGGGCAGGCAAACGTGACAACACGGAATACTCGATAGTGACGAGTCTATTAGAGTGCAGTATTTTATTACATTCACGCATCACCGCAGCCGAATCGGGGTGTTCTGGGCAGTATTCGAACTTCCAAATAATTGATTGCGCCGAGCCGGAATGTCTCCTAGCAAATCTCTGTGTCAGAGAGAGAGAGAGAGACAGACAGAGAGGCAAACACAGACAGACAGACAGAGACAGACAGAGAGAAAGAGATTCTTCCTCAGTCTCGTCAGAAAATGCTAAACACTAACATTGTAGTTCCACCCTGTTGAAATTGTTGAACTCTGGAAATAATTTTATACATCTTAACATCACAATCTGATATTTGTGGCCGGAAACTAGTAATTTAGATAAAAAAAACGATCAATGATATAGCTCTACTTATGTGAACTTTTGATTCGAAAATCTTTTATGGCCTGTTTGTTTGACTAATAGTGTAAATACTGTCTATGGTTTCTGCGTGTTTGGTTTGATATTGATGGGTTAATAGCTCAACATAATGAACGCATAGAACGCATCATCTATATTTGTTATGTTTAATATATCACATCTCCAACGTTTGTTTATCATGCCGCCGCCGCTCCCATCCTGTCAAACACAATGTGACTTTTTGCTGCAGAATGTCACCCTTCCTTAAACGTATGAAGTTTAACATAAACCACTATTGACTTTCCCTTCAAGTGTTTCTATTTAAAAATGGATGCAGTTGTAATTTTTCCTTGTTATAGGTTAAACAGGAATATCACACCAGCAATACTTCATTGATGTGACTTATTTCTGAGCTTTCCAGCCATAATAAAGGTTGCAAACTTTCATCATAAAATTTGAATTCAAATCATTTCAATGCATCTCAATTTCCCTTTCAGAGAACAAAGAGCCAGTGCAGGACATAACATCACGGACATGCTTATTAGCTGTAGTTTCAACGGAAGAGAATGCTATGGCAGGTATAACGCAAAAGTTCTTATAATTCAAATTCAGTTGACACTTTCTAGCTTATAAATGATGATAAAGTGGTATGTTTTGTTTTGCTTTCTTTCCTGTATTAAATTAAAAAGCAAGATATCCAGTTTAAATATACTTTCTGGAACAATATATTCAGTGTATTGTCTTCATTTTGAAACGAGCATATAAAGATTCTGTCTTGCATCTGTGAAGCATCGCAGTGGGTCTCTGTCACCTTGTTCTCTGCTACTATGATAATCGATATTCGATTTTACCTGAAAACACTTTTCTCATGTGTACTATTTTATTTTACCGGTGATGTTTCTCGGTGTGCATTCTTTCTTTCCTAAAAACGTTTATTCAGAAACAAATTCACATAACGCTCAGGTTTTAACCACTTCAGACAATTTATCATATCGGTTCTATTCCTTTAGTTTTTTTCTGTGGTACTCTAATCCGTTCTTACGGGAAAGGGGAGCTCGATCCTCGATATGGGTGGAGGGGGCTTATTCTTCAAAAGAATAGATACAGTAACAGTCGTTGGAAAATAAAAGCTGAAGGTTTGATAATCCTGTATGATTATATAATCCGAATTATATGCATGATAAGGAAGATGAGTTTGAAACATGTTAGAAGTTATGCAATTTATTTTGTTTGAAGTGTAAATACAGATGTTTTATAAATATCTCATACAATTTATTTTCTGCAAATCTTTGTGTCTTTTAAAAGCTGATCGAATAAATGCACATGTCGTGCAACAAATATCTAGAAAATATCGGAATATTGGAATATCGCGCTCAAGAACCGTTTTATTGTATATTGCATAATAGACAACGTTTTCTTTAGACTGTAATTGTGCACATATGTTGCCATGGGAGCTGGCTTTCATAGTCAGCATTGATACAGAAATGAAAAAACGTTATTCAAGATAAAAATATGAAGTCTCTAAGAAAAATCAACACTAGACGTGTTCTGGACGAAACAAATTTCTGTACTAAAACTACTTTCAATTTTAAATTTCAGAAACTTCACATTATATCAGACATCTGAATACGGTAACTGCTGGACACTGGATTCCGATAAACTGGTTGTCAGATCTCCTGGGCCGAGTGCAGGTATCTCACATACACGCACGCACACATATACATGCATACATACATACATACTTACATACATACATACATACATACATACATACATACATACATACATACAGACATACATACATACATACGTAAACACAAATACACATTTAATTGGGGGTCATTCTAGAACCTGAAGTAGAAATTTGTGATATATTGTTACATTGTTAGAAGTTCTTAGTCGTAGATGAACACACTATGCGTTCTTTTTCTGAGCGCTCTTTCTTCATGTTCTCTTTTTTCTCGAGACACGCTGAAGACTAGTGTCCGTTTTCTTAACATTAGTAACAGGTATTATAACTTTTGGCTCTCTTTTCTCCTGTCTTAGATTTCCATGTCTTGACCTTCTGGACATTCTGGATCCCAATGTCCTTTGTCTTGATAAACAAAGCTGGTAACTTGACCTTTACCTCTAAAGGAATATTCAGAAGACTTACTTTAAGTGTGCTTTTGTATTACAATTGCAAATCTCTGACCAGAATTGTGACCTGTTTTTACCCAGTTGGTTGATTGTCTTGGGTAGAGTGGGGTCTCCATATATTGGTGGAGAGGGTGTACTCTACTCAAATCAAATTGTGAATCATCATGAAAAGATTAGGCCATTCCAAGGAGAAAAAACAAGAAGCCAGGACACGACAACTTTTGACGTCACCTCATGCGCCGAGAGAAGTATTAGCAATATTTCACGCTAACGATTTTGAAGAAGACATGAGTGATCCTGAACCAATCCAGCTACATCCACTATAAGACTGAGGAATAAATACAGCTATTATTTGCGAGAAGAAAACATGACAGCGGATTTGGAGAGAGATGTCGTGGCTAGTTAAGTTCTAAACGTCTCATTCTTGAAAGAAAAGAAAGAAAACATGATGGCAAACATTCGTCAGTCTATCATGTTAAGTACAACATTGCATGAAACAATTCTTACAACAGAAAAGAAGAGCTTGGGAATTACTGAGAGTGTGTGATGCATATTGACATACTTTTAGAATGAATAACCAAAAGTCACACATTTATCTCTAAATGACCAAGTTCCCTGATCAGTGCTACATTCGAAGATATGATAATGAACTTGATGAAGTATTACATAACGATGAGAATAAGCATAATAAGTAACATATAGATTTAATCATTTTATTTTACTTTGAATTTCCACAATAGACTGGTATTCGTATTCATAATTATTGTGTGACTCATCGCTTTTTTGATAAGCTCATTCTAGAACCTTTATTGCATTGCTATCTGAATTGTGGAGGACGAGAAAATATATTTCGGGGCTCTTGTATTTTTCGGATTTTGCTGACTATATTATATACCACATCGTTGACATTTGGAGCAAATAAGAGGTACATCATTAATGTAACTGTCATCGATATACTACAGACATGGCTCACAATTTAATTTCTCGCGATACGACGGACAGTTTCTTTTTAAATGTTATTCAAAGCAAGGAATATAATTTCCAACAGTTACGTGAACAGAGCTTACTTCCTTTGCATGAAAGTGGGAAGCATACAGATGAGAGATTTCGTGATTTATCTGGATATTCCTTTCCCTTTGAGTACAATGCCTACAACATTTGGAATAACAAAAATGACTAAAAGCTCTTTTCACACCTTTTTATACTCACTGCATTTTGTACAATGCTTATGATGGAGGATATGCTTTGTGGCCATTGGATTTAAATCCAGACCAAGAATGGGACAAAGGACATTTACACCGAATAAAATCTGCCCAACTGCATGTAGAACTTTGATTTGTACTAGCTCTGGCGAGCAGAGTCAACATCATATTGTATGCTGAATTTGATAATACTCTGGACAGCAGTAGTCTGAGCTAAGCGATCCTAGACAATCAAACGATGGAAACTATGGAGACAGGCGACGAGGATGTTTTCTATCCAGAACAGCAGCAACAGGCCCTACGTGAAGACAAAGAAGTGAGAGATACAGTCATGATATCACGATTGCCAGAACAAGAACAAGACTTTGTTTCCTGTTTTGGTCGTCACTTGGTTTGGACAATTATAAGCGTGACAAGAAAACATTGTCATGGTTTTGAAATCGTTTATCCCGGTCAGAAACAACATTACAAATGTTTGATGATGGGTCAAGAAGAAAAGTTGAAAGACTATATAGAAGATGCATCGATTCTCGTCTCAAAAGAGATCTTAAAATAATGGTATTAAGACTTATGTTATCATTCATTACATCCGCTGAGGTGGTCTAGTGGTCGGATGCTAGAGTTCGTGGGTTCGATCCCCGGCCGAGTCATACCAAAGACTTACAAAAATGGTACTAACAGCTGCCTTGTTTGGCGCTCAGCATTAAGAGGTTAGTGTTAGGACTGGTCAGCCTGGTGTCATGATAATGCCTCTGGGTTGGACATCTTGCTACATGACTGCGGCTTGATGCCCCAGTGCTAGACATGGCTATAAACTGTAACACTGCAGACATCGTAGCTATATGTCTAAAACATTGTTAAAGCTACGTTAAAAATCTAAATCACACACACACACACACACACACACACACACCATTCATTACCTCCATTGACATTTTTGGGAACAAAATGCATCGAAGCTTCCCATTCAATGACTTAATAGGCAGATCGTTTCAAGGAAAAATCATGTGCGAACTCGTGCCATATCATTATGTGTGAAAAGAATGCATACTTTCATTACCTTCTGACTCACAGTTAATAAACAACATCTTGGAATCCGGTGGGGTCTGTCAAACTGCTTCATCCAAAACTAAAAGTATTCAAAAATATGTCATCAACACGGTCGACATCGCTGACGTTTCAATTGATGATTCCACTAACGCGTTCAGTCTCTCGACATGACCGAACTTAATGAGTTTCAAACTTGAAAATTATTAAATAGTGCGCCGTGCGCACAATTAACTTGTCGCGCGTGGCCAAAAGGCTGAACGGAACGTAAATTCAAAATAAGTCAATCAGTCCTAACATTCATCGTCGACTCGACACCAACTCTGCTACCCCATAGGAGGATAATCTTATTTTCTGCAACGAAGCTCATATGGGAAGTGACAGATGATGAGTTACAGAAGATTAAGAGAGCGTGGAAAAAGGAAAAGAGGGCGAAAGAGCGAGAGAGAATGAAGTGGGAATTTTCGTACCTCAATGGGTGATGGATGCGTGAGCAGAAATGATCGTAGAAGAATAAGAAGAAGTTGAACAGGAACATCAGCAACAATATTTCCTCATTCCAGAAGAAAAGAATTGGTATTTGGAATCCTTTGGACCTGATTTTAGGCTACTGTTTCAGTACATTTTTGGAGCAGAGATGGATGACAATAGCGATGCGCTATATTTAGAGCCCTACCTAGGAGATGCAGTGGCCATGGCTGGTGAGTGGTAACTGAACAATGCTCTTTTCAGGGCCTATCCAAATCTATTCGAAAGAGATATTGATTGCTCGAAATAATTGCCACTATGAGTTTTATGTTTGTATGTTTGTTCTTGTTTATGTCAATATCTGTCTGTTCATAATCAGCTACAACTTGAAACCCCTTCTTTCCCGTCTTGAGTGCAATAGTATGTTTGTGTGTATGTATGTATAGTGTGTGTGTGTGTGTTATCAGTCACACCCTCTTATTTGTTATAGCGTGTTTGCGTGACTTCATGCGTATTTGTGTGACTTCATATGCCCCTTCTTTTATACCCTATCCTTTTCGTCAGATATTAGACTTGTTGTTGCTACGTTCGACATGTTGCCTATTATATATAGGATAACTAGGTCGTTGCTAGTAGATATGTAGCTCTTGGACAGTAGATCACAATGTATTGGAAAGTAGATCACGAAGCATTGGGTAGTGGGTAACTATTTATCTTGTCCGTCCGTACGCATCCATACAATATGTGTCACAACATGGAGGCGCAGTGTTTTACATAGGGCTGCAACCACGCCGAATGTTAATTCCCGTAGAGGCTCATAAGGCACAAATTACAGCTTCCATATGAGCTCAACAACTTAAAACAATGTAACAATGTGGATTCAATGTTCAACTCCCGTTACGGGTCATCGAGGCCCATTTGAGTTCAATAATTTCTAACAATGTGTCCTTTATCACTACTCTTGACTCTAGAAATGCCCCAATGTAAACCTAAGGCTAATTTCCATACTGATCTCAAGTGGTATATATTACTTGTTTCGTCTGTAGGTGCAGAGTAAATGAGAAAAATAACCATCTCATGATGAAACAATGCTGAACACTTAAGATGAGACGAGGCTCTACCACAAGACTAAGAATGTGACCATAGTTTCCCCCCTCCTCCACCTAACCCCTCTCCCCAAAGACCACACTTCGTACATAAAAATAATAGCTGATTACAAATTGTAGGTCTGTCATTGATCCTCTACCTCGAGAATTCGGAATTTCTAACCGGCATCAATCAAGGCTACGGAGCCAGGCTTGTCATTCACGAGGCTCAAACCGTCCCGAGCCCATATAACGAAGGCATTCATATTGCCTCAGCAGAGGAAACAAGTGTTGCCATCCGCAAGGTAAGACAGATTGTGAGTCATGTATCTGTTCAGTAAACCGTGTCATATACATATTTATCATATAAAATCATACTTGGTGGTTCTTACGTCCTTTCAGAGCATCCTCCAACTCCATGTATAGTAGGAATCTGTACCACTGAATAATAGCGCATATATTGATATGAGCGCAAATTGAACTAACGGAATTTTTTGTCAGGGAAAGAAAAGAAGCAGCTTGTATCAGCAAAACAAACACTTAACACAAAAGCCAAGAGAAAATCTTGACTAATAATAGTTTGAATGCCAGTTGGAAACTACACACAGGAGTTAAATAAAGGAACGAAGAAAGAAAAAATAATTTAATACTTTCTAGATGAATAAAATACATGTCCATTTGCACTGCTGGAGGGGGGCGGAAGGTGGTGACTTTCGCCACACCCATCCGCCCACCTGTCTTAGAATGTGTGCAAATCACCCCGGACGTTTCGTAGAAAAAGCTTTCTTTACAGTCAAATGGTTTAAGTTATACCATGGTAACGGTTAAAACGCAAAAGGTCCCTGGGGCTTCGGTCACTGGGACACCAATATGGGTAACAACAGACGGGCCCTATGCCTGCTTGTTTACGCACCCAACCCCTTAAACAATATTTCTTGATCAACCCTGTGGCGTCCGTCCGAAGAACATAGTTCAACAACAAATTAAAATACGGTGTGGTCGTGTCTAAGATCGTGGATATCTTATACTGTCTATGGGAATATTTTCGATAACTATCCTATCCGAATTCGAATTCTAATTTGATTCCGTATATACATGATATCTGCTTCTTTGTGGGATCTACAATCCGATTTCATACCTCTCAGAAAGCAACAATAAAAAGCAAATACATTTGAAAACAGTTAATCAATTGGTTGTTGTTTTTTTTTTTTTGAGCGTCCAGTGTGCAATAGTTGGAGTAAATGATAGATAAGTGAAAAAGTCTCACGGTTTAAATAGAGAGACCATTAATTGAATATCGCTTGTGTAGATGCTGATAAATATCAAATGTTTTTATTTCTTTGAGTTCATTCCTCACCTGTGGACCTATGCTGGAATCAAACAGGTTTTGTCCGAATGAGTCTAAGTAAATATATGACAATGGTATATCCGTAAAGTGAGCAGTGATTTTGAAACCAGCTGAGAAAAATAAAGACACATGGACGCCTCACTGTCATCAAATTATTCTTCTAGAAAATATGCACTCTAATAAAAAGGTCGTGCCTACATCCTTATAAAGATCAGTATATTTTCTTGCATGATGAGAAAATAGGAGAATTCGTACACGTTCCACAATGACCTGATTTCTTTGATTTTGTTTTTAATGTCTCATCATATTGCCTGATTAACGACGTTTTACTGAAAGAAAAGTAACATTGGCACCTGTTCTAATAAATAGCATTGAAATTTTCCAGGTTTCCATAACTCGATTAAGCACACCTTATGGGGACTGTGATGATGGAATCAGCTTCTTGGCCGCGTATGGAATCAACTATACCAGGCAGGTAGGAAGTTATTCTATCATGATCATTTATCATATCGTACTCAGTTTCGTTTCCACAAAAAGAAGGATGTTATCATCCCGTTCTTTTCAAATGTGACATCACAGGTCATTGATAAGTTAATATTAATCTTTTCTTCTTGTTGTTGTGGGTCATGGCGTTGAGTTCTCGAGATTTAAAAGTGATAGATAGATAGATAGCAATTGCCCATATTTTTGGCGTGAAGTAGTATTCATGATGAGGAACTGAAATAGCGTGGGAAGAACACCATTTTGGTTTGTAAACACGAGGACTTTTGGATTGCTCTTAATAAAACTGTTAATGGTATCTTGTTTGACTAGTTGGACAATAATATTTATGATTCTCGTTGATCCTGGCAACGTTTTGACTCCGCTGAACAAAAATGTTAAGGTCTACTTTCAATAACTTCTGAAGAATTTCGAGTCTTAGATATATTCAGTGCGAAGTCAATATTTGTGTTTGATTGTTTCTTTATATTTACTCGTACTATATGATAATACCAAATAAATATGAGTCCAGATATTTCGTATTATAGAGGCTTTACGGAAGAAGTATCCTAGTTTAACTGAATCAAAACAAACCCTTTAATCTTTCTCTAGACAAATTTGATAATGGTAACGAGTCAGCCAAAAGATCGGTTTGGGTTGGCATTGATAACAGCCATTTTATTTCAATATGTAACAAAACAATGAGTGCTCATAATTCAATGTACCCACGTAATGTAGTCCCAACTTCCATTGATTAATAAAGGAGTTTAATATTTAGCAGATGCTATGATGACAGACACACAATTTGAATTTTCTTTTAGTCCTGTCAGTTGATGTGTCAAGCAGTTAAAATACTAGAGACTTGCGGTTGTTACGATGACAGTGGCGAGGAACTCATCAGAAAAAGTCAAGCAAGACTGAATTCAAAGCCATGCAGAAAAGGACCTGGCAAGTTTAAATATTTTCTTATAAAACACAGTTGATACATTAAAATGTTAAATCCATTTCTAATGTGAAATGCAACTAAACTACTCAAAATATCCGTTGTCCAAAATAGGTATAATGTTTTCGCAGGTGTTTATTTTGAGTGTCTTTTAGTTCAGAGTACGAATTCTTACTGTAAATGCTAAGGTTTTAATTTATTTGTATCTAGAACGAAACAAAATACGTAGTTGATGCAGCACCGATTGAAACAAAATATACCCTGTACATTATTTGGCTTTGAAAAAGAATGATATGCAAATTATCAACCTCGGTGTAAAATATAGTCTGGATTTGGATTTTTTTAATGTAGCTTTAACAATGTTTCAGTCATATCTGTACCATGTCTGTAGTGTGGCAGTTTATAGTGATGTCTAGCAATAGGGCATCATACGTCAGCCATATAGCATCATGTTCCATCCAGTCACATTATTCTGACAACTGGTCGAACAGTCCTAACACTAACCTCTTAATGCTGAGCGCCTAGCAAGGTAGCTGTTAGTATCATTTTTATAAGTGTTTGGTATGAATCGGCCGTGCTTCGAACCGCGACCTACCGCATATGAGGCGGACAGTCTAACAATTAGACATAGCCTGCTACAATTGATGAACTAAGAGTTGTGATACAAAATTGATCCATCCTTTCAGTAATTGGAATTTTGTGAAACATTCTCGACAATAATATACCTCACTTTGTTATTTCTATTAACAACGTTTACTTGGAAAGACGTTATCGATGCCAAGGAATGTCCTGAGGGACAGTGATGTACGTTCCAAACAATGTAGCCTACAGGACAAGAACTGGTTTGGAAATGTCCTTTGTAGTATTAATATGGATCAAATTAAGTTCCCTCGATAGCAAATCTATTCACATCTGCTATGCTTAACCAGTCTCCAAGTTTTCGCTCATTAATTGCTGATCAATCTGAATGCAAGCTTTATCTTTTAACAATGAAGTAATTATCCTGGGAGACTTGAATATTGATTTCATCTCCGATGCTTAAAGGATTCTTTTGATACAACTGCCCGACGTTATATATGTAAACATTGTTCCAACAAGAGTAACAGTCTGTATATCGCCACCACCTTCAATAACAATTCTACGAGATTAATGTAAACTGGTTTTATGTTGGTGATTAGTATCTCATATGTGCAATTCGTAATCAGCAGAGCGCAAAGAAAAATAATTCACACTCCTATAGCAATACAGATACTTTAACAAATCTGCTGAAAATGAATTTTTCCCTGAATGTCTCAGAATATGAAGTCATTAATTTCTCTAATGCAATCCCGGACTATGATATATCTGTCTGGAACCAATGTTTTCATACTATCCTAAGCAAACACGTACTCATACAAATCAAAAGAATGAAACGATAGCAACAGCCAGAATGGTATAATTGTCAAATTGCCGACGTACAATGTAAACGAAACGACTGTCAAATGTAAAAGAGTTTACCAATTATCGTTTATGGCGGGTCACAACCAAACTCTCACTGTAAAACATAAATGATCATTTTTCAGAAAAGACACCGCATCCTTAAAGTGTGATAACAGATCCATTTGGATCATTTGCGAGAACTAACTTCTACAAAAGTCCGTGTAAAATTGTTGTTAAAGACATTAATTATATTATACTTCTTTTTTGTAACTAATATTTCCCAAACACTTGATAGGTCTAATTTTACAAACGACGATCTTATTACCTTCGTGAATGAAAGGGTACCAGTTCATGCTGGATTTTTATATTCCCTTAATTATACGAACTGATACTATCAATGTTATCAATGATATAGACTCTAACAAATCGGCAGGTCTGGGTGGAATTCACCCCAATTTCAGAAAATTTCGGGTTTGTCAGTCTCTACGTCAATGATAAAAGAAGTTAACTGTGATAGGCTGTCACTTCATGCAAATTTTCAGGGTCATTAAAATTATTCGCAGTTCACGAGGAAAATGAAAAGAATGACCCATCTAACCATGTGACTCCTATCTGTTATTTTTATACTTTCAAAATATTTTGAAAAACATGTCAGTAAACATCTTTTGGGATATCTTAACAAGTAGAAACTCCTCCATAAATCACACTTATGTTTCCTAGCAAATTATGAACGGTAAACTGCATTAACGAAACTATAGCGGTTGCATCCGATGAACTTACTAGCATAATCTTCATTCACTGAAGAAGAAGAAGAAAAAACTCTTTTCCACCCCTACCCCCACCCCCGAAAAACAAAAACAAAAACATCCGATGTGGTTGACCATTCGGTGCTCATAAAAAATTTCACGTTTACTTCAAATTCAGTTACTTGGTTCACGCCATTTCTCAGTAACAGATTCCAGGTTGTTTTGTACGGGTGAATATATTCCAATTAAAGTCATATTTTAAGTGTTGTTTCTCAAAGCTCTGTATTAGAACCTCTTTTATCCACTGTTTATCAATGTCTTAGATCTGTGTCCAGTGCACTATAACACTGATCTTTTAGCAGACGATTCTATCCATATACATATATCGTGGGTCGGTGGTTCTTCCCTGGGTTGGGTTTTCCAGGGTTCTTCCTCCGCCAGTTATACTGGCCGCCATGTATAGCCTATCTTGTGCTGAAAAATGGCGTTAAACCCTAGAACAACAACAACTCTCTCTTTTTATGAACTGACTGCCTTTTCTACAATTTTACTGGCTGTAAAAGGCCACGTGATGCTTCGGATTTTATTTACATCGTGAGTGATTAGATAAAATTTACACATCGATAAATACTCAACCATGATCACTTAATCATATTGTATATATGATTTCTTACATGTTTAAATGTGTACATCTTTGTATGGTGTATTGTTCATATATATACCTATTGACCGCTATCAATGCATATACTTGACCTGTCGACATATGCTGAGTATCCGTCAAAATATGTCCTTCACCATCATCAAACAACGCTGCTAAGCTTATCAGCCGGTTATATTAAGCCATTCTCTTACAGGGGATACATTTTTCAGAAATCCCATGTGAATCAAAATTCAGCAAAACAACCATATTTGTGTTAGTTTTTTTTTTTAAGAACGCTATTTCACTTGCACACATATATTTGTGTTCCTTAGTATGCCCTATAATTTTATCTTCTATCATTTTTAAAATCTATAAGTTAGTATCGATTTTTTATTTCTTTGTTTTTGGCTTGAGTGAAGTTACGAACGATATTGAAAGATCTATTTCGTCATCTGTGCAAAGTTTTAGAGCTCTACACTTCTGTGACTAAATGACTATTGGAATGAAATGATCACGTAATTGATATCTCAGTGAAGTATTTACGAAGATATAATTTAATCTCGGTGATAGTATTTGCGAAAATATAATTCATCTCAGTGGCAGTATTTACGAAGATTTACTTTCATCTCAGTGACAATATTTAGGAAGATATAATGTAATCTCAGTGAAGTATTTAAGAAGATATAATTTCATCTCAGTGAAGTATTTACGAAGATATAATTACATCGTAGTGAAGTATTTACAAAGATATAATTTAATCTCAGTGATAGTATTTGCGAAGATATAATTCATCTCTGGCAGTATTTACGAAAATATAATTTAATCTCATTGAAGTACTTACGTCGATATAATTTCATCTCAGGGAAGTATTTACGAAGATATAATTTAATCTCAATCACATTATTTACGAAGATTTAATTTTATCTCACTGACAGTATTTACGAAGATATAATTTCATCTCAGTGGCAGTATTTACGAAGACATAATTTCATCTCAGTGAAATATTTACGATATAATTTCATATCGATTACAATATTTACGAGGATATCATTTCATCTCATTGACAGTATTTACAAAGACCTTATTTCATCTCAGTGACAGTATTTACGAAGATGTTATATCATCTTAGTAACAGTATTTACGAAAGACATTATTTCGTATCCATTATATAGCAACTTCAATATTTATATACTATATCGGTCTTCACCATGCGTTTCCAAGTGCAAAAGTCTGTCAGGAAAAAACAACACTGTACATAAAAGCGTTTTGTGAATTATTAAAAAGATAACAAGCTAAGTGAGAAACAATTTAATTGTCCTGATGAAGAGCGAAGGAGGATGGGCTAGACATTTCTTTCAGATCAGGATATTTTGTTATGTTAGCTGATTTTTTTCAACAAGTTTAATATCAATTATCTTTTCAAAATTATGTTCTACAAATCAGCCAAAGAATATTTCTCGAATGTTTCTCACGGTAATTTTTTCACGTAAGTCTCATGGCTCCCCTTCGTTATCTACGAAATTTAAATGGTCGGTCTCTAATATAGCCGAATGATGCCAGTAAAAGGAGATTACAGTTGGCGACTGAGGAGAAAACTAGAATACCTTCCAATGGTATCGCTGATAATTCAGAGGCAAAGGACCATATTTTCATGTTTTATAAGATGATGGCGAAATTATATGCTTATGAAAAGCAAATATATGCAACTGTAAATGTGTGGTTATCAAAATGCATCAAATTAATAGTTCCTAATAGGACATTGATAAGAACAGAGATTGTGTTATATTAAGTGAAACTGACGAATTGACCTACGACAAATTTTTGTGTCAGGAGACTAAATTGGTGAACCGTTCTCGTGGATATTATTTAAGAGTGATTTACATTTTGATTATAAATCTGGGTTTTATTTTCCTTCAGAAATAAGATGTAGGGACATGCTCAATAGTGAATTTGAGGGGAAAGAACAAGTATGCAATTGCTACAATCCGTGTTAGTAAGTAGAGGTGTATCCATTTTGCAGAGCTGTATTCTTGTTAGCAAGTAGAGCTGTATCCTTGTTAGTAAGTAGAGATGTATCCTTGTTAGTAAGCAGAGCTGTATCCTTGCTAGTAAGTATATATGTATTCTTGTTAGTAAGTATGGTTGTATTCTTTTAGTAAGTAGAATTGTATCTTTCTTTGTAAGTAGAGATTTATCATTGTTAGCACATAGAGTTGTATCCTTCTTTGTCAGTATAGCTGTATCTTTGTTAGTAAGTAGAGCTGTATTCTTGTTAGTAAGTAGAACTTTATCCTTGTTAGTAAGTAGAGCTGTATTCTTGTTAGCAAGTAGAACTGTATCCTTGTTAGTAAGTAGAGCTGTATTCTTGTTAGCAAGTAGAACTGTAATCTTGTTAGTAAGTAGAGACGTATCCTTGTTATTAAGTAGATACGTATTCTTGTTAGTAAGTAGAGATAAATCATTGTTAATAAGTAGAGCTTTGTAAATAGAGGTGTATCCTTCTTAGTAAGTATAGGTGTATCCTTATTAGTAAGTAGATATGTATCCTTGTTAGTAAGTAGATGTGTGTCCTTCTTAGTAAGTATAGGTGTATCCTTATTAGTAAGTAGATATGTAGCCTTGTAAGTAAGTAGAGTTGTTTCATTCTCTGTAAGTAGAGATGTATCCTTGTTAGTAAATAGATATGTATCCTTGTTAGTAAGTAGAGGCGGATTCTTGTTATAAGTAGAAGTGTATCCTTGTTAGTAAATAGAGGTGTATCCTAGTTAGTAAGTAGAGATGTATCCTTTATTAAGTAGAGGTGTATACGTGTTAGTAAGTAGACGTGTATCCTTGTCAGTAAGTAGACGTGTATCCTTGTCAGTAAGTAGACGTGTATCCTTGTTAGTAAGTAGACGTGTATCCTTGTCAGTAAGTAGACGTGTATCCTTGTCAGTAAGTAGACGTGTATCCTTGTCAGTAAGTAGACGTGTATCCTTGTCAGTAAGTAGAGGTGTATCCTAGTTAGTAAGTAGAGGTGTATCCTTTATTAAGTAGAGGTGTATACGTGTTAGTAAGTAGACGTGTATCCTTGTCAGTAAGTAGACGTGTATCCTTTTAGTAAGTAGACGTGTATCCTTGTCAGTAAGTAGACGTGTATCCTTGTTAGTAAGTAGATGTATATTAAGTGAAACTTACGAATTGAGGTATGGCCAAGCTTGTTAGTAAGTGGAGGTTTATCCTTGTTATAAGTAGAGGTGTATCCTTGCTATTACTTGATCTGTATCCTTGTTCGTAAGTAGAGAGGTATCCTTGTTAGTAAGTAGAGGTGTATCCTTTAGTAAGTAGAGGTGTATACGTGTTAGTAAGTAGACGTGTATCCTTGTTAGTTAGTAGAGGTATATTAAGTGAAACTTACGAATTGAGGTATGGCCAACCTTGTTAGTAAGTAGAGGTACATCCTTGTTAGTAAGTAGAGGTGTATCCTTTAGTAAGTAGAGGTTTATATTTGTTATAAGTAGAGGTGTATCCTTGCTATTAGTTGGGCAGTATCCTTGTTAGTAAGTAGAGTTGTATCCTTGTTCGTAAATATAGTTGTATCATTGTCAGTAACTAGACTCGTATCTTTATTAGTAGGTAGACATGTACCCCGTGTTCATAGTTAGAGATGTATCATTGGTAGTAAGAAGAGATGTATATTTTTTAGTAAGTATAAGCATGACATTAGGCCGACAAGTTGACAAACATTTTGGCTACATATATTCAGCTTGCAAAAAGCCCTTGAAGTACCATAGTTTAAAGCAACATCTTTTCAGGCTTCATAAAAATCATAGCGTAAACGAAGTTCCTTTTTTTCAATATAATTTATGACACACTAAGGATGGATTGGTGAGATTTTGTGTGCTTGACCTTTGCCCATGATTGTTGGAATAGTTTTGACCTGTCAGATAACGATGTTTTCTTGATTATATGTTCAAGACCTGACCTTGTTTACGAAAAAGTTTAATTTTCCATAATCGATACTTTTCCAGAAATGCAATTGCGACATAGATCAAGTGTGGACGTACATAAAGAGGATTTTGTAAACAAAGTCTTCACCCTGCTTTAAGTTCAGTCTGAGTAACAAAACGAAATATGTTATGTTATACACTCCATTGCGTTCTTTTGTTTTAGAAACACAAAAGTTAGGAATTAGCAGAAAGTTAATGGTACAGCAAGAGCCAACAACAACAACAACTCAACAACAACAACAACAATAATAACAATAATGATAATAATAATAATAATTATTATAGTAACAATAATAAGAAGAAAAGATTAATATTATAAGAATAAGAATAAGAATTCTTTATTTCAGACAACAAAGTCCATACCTCTAAATTAAAATATAATTATAAAGTAAAAACATTATAACCAAACGTGGGGTGTTATTCGCATTTATGTTTATTCATGCATTATTGTTTATTAACTCTACATTTAAACAACTGCATTTTATAAAGGAATTAAATCACGTGAAGCTGATATTAAAACTGAAACCTTGAAAAATATATTCAATACATTAACGATCTAATTTTGATTAAAAGATGGAAGGCTTCAAGTTAAGTGTGTTTCATAGTTAGAAACAATGGTGATTTTGCATGAGAATATTTCTTTTCCTGGGGACGTTAAATTTATTTGTCCGTTGTACAAGTTAGAAATATCAACATTTTCCAGCCCTGCATATTGATCTCTTTTTCGTTCCAGCGAAGCGCAATATTCAAGATCGACTGGCTCAAGACAATGGCCAACTGATGAGTTTGCTGTACGTCAGATTTACCTTTTTTGTTGTTATTGTTGTTTTCTATTTGCTTCTACCCTTACGAAAAATAACGCCAATATATATATATATATATATATATATATATATATATATATATATATATATATATATATATATATATATATATATATATATAAAGGTCAAGGTCACGACGATAGACCCTGATACGGGTAAGTGAAAACATTCAATATATTCCTACATTATTTTCTAAACTCTTTTTTATTTTGTGGGCTTTTTAAACATTGATTTCTGAATTACTGAGATAAACCTACCCCCAACGCGCGCGCCCGTGCACACAGACACACGCGCGCGCATGCACGCACGCACACACAAATGATGTGATGATTTCTTAACCCACGTTAACTTTACTTGCTATTTTTGGGGGCTATGTTTTTAGTTTTACTTGGGGAGGGGGGCGATTAAAGTTGCCCTACTTCCAGTTTTAAAGCTGACTGAAATTAACGGCGCTAAATGACAATTGTGAGTAAATCGCCACTTTAAACGGTGGAACGAATACTTTTAAATGTTTAATGCATGGTATAACGTTGACTAGTCACTGTGATCATGTATTTTAATAACTGTGGTAACGAAAATGATAAAATTAAAAATACTTGGTATCTAAGGGAATATGATTACTGGATGATCTTAGCCACTCTGCGTCATCGCTGGCAAGTAAAACACCACTACCATATGGAGATACACTATACTGTTTGTCATGTTATCCTCACGATGTCCAGTACGGCGAACGCAAGTGTACGCTATGAGTCTTACAACGTAATTTAAACACTTTACACCTTTACTGTTTGTTGCGATCAGAGCAGACATGAGGAAGATGCAACCGGGGATATATCCCCGGGGCTCGGACCCGTAAGGATGGCCCGGGCCGAACAACACTTTTTAATTTTATAAAGAAACATTATTATTTTTTAACAAGAACTAGTAGAGGCCCGAGTGCTTCTTACCCCAGGGCCCGTAATCGTTCTCTACGGACCTGGTTGCTATGACGTACTTAAGACATGTTGACATCTGTCTTGTTTGTAATTTGAAATTATTGAAATCTTTGTAAACATTAAATTTTAAATGTGTTTGTATTAAACGGAAAATTAAATATGCTCACCGAATCACATCTGTTGTCCAATTCTTAAATTTCGGAGGTAAACAGTTCTTCGAGGTTGTCCAGCTCTTTGATATTGGATGTAAACTAATTTTTGCATGCAGTCAGCGATCCTATAACGTATACATGGAAACGATCGGTTTTACAAATATACAAAACAACGACAGAAAAAATGAAGTTTGATTCTTAGCCACACAAGAAATACATTTTCAAACACACTACATTTACGCGTGAATATACGAACGTAAAACCCTCTAGTATACGGATTTCCCTTTCCCAAAAATCTAGTTTTGCATTGGCTTCCTTTTGCTCTGTAAAATTCCATCTTGAATTCAGTGGAATCAGAAAACCTATTTTACAAAACACAATTTTTTAGAAAGTATCTGGGCGGGCACAAAATCCGCAAAATTTAATGGTCACTCTCCAAACATATATTCGTGTAATTTTAAAAAAAATCATTTTAGTACCTTCATTGAGTTTATATTCTACATATGGGTTTGGCCAACATTTAGGAAGGACAAAGTTTACATCAGTTGTTCCTTTTCCAGTTAGACAAAAGGAATTAAGGTCTGAAAATCTTAATACCAATATATAGCTGATAATATGAGCGATATGAGATTGTCGTTCCGGACCTGCAGATTTTATATTTCTGGAAATATATATATATATATATATATATATATATATATATATATATATATATATATATATATATATATATATATATATATAATCGTTGAATAATCCATTTTCATTTGGGCTTATGACGGGCTTATGCCCCTCCATCGCTTTGAACATTATAAGTTTAATATGATGGTATGGTACATTTAAAGTAAGGGCTGAAACAATGAAGTAAATAGGGGAATTTTATTTAAATACGTTTGAGTCATAGATTTCGTACCAAGCACACAAATAAAAAAGCACGCATATTTGCTTAAAGTCACGTCCAACGACTTATCTGCCTATTTTTGCAATTCTTTTCCGTAGGGTGTTTTACTGGAAGGCTTGTGTGAAAGGGACAATACCACGTGCCAGTCTTTCAAAACAAGATATACCGATCAACGGTCTCAGAGGTAGGTCCATGCACTTTTTTTCCTTGCAACTAACCAACATGCTCCTGGGGATTATAATTATCTTGTCATTTGTACCATACAAGTATAGATCTAACTCAGGTGTACTTTGTGTATTTAGATTGTAAATTAAACAATATTTTGTCACTAAATGAATGGTACACGTCCGTAAAGAGGCGTAAATTATAAGATAGAGGTTGGATATGTATTCTCCAACATGATGCCAAAAAGAAATTAATCATCTTATCAGGAAAGTCGAAAACTTTAGGAAGTGAATACAATGAAAATATTACTTTTCTTTCTTTTTTCAGTCAAAACTTTCTAAAGCTGAACATATATTACGCAGATTTAAATTTTGAGTACATTGAAGAGACACCGGAGATAGAGGTTAGTATTTTCATTGATGCAATTACTTCTCAAAAGGAGCAGAAAGATGAATTAGAATAATACGCTATCTTCTTCATTTTCCATACTATTGACACAATTTTATCATATATTCTTATACTGATTTAATTATACAATTTTATGTAAGTTTTTATTCCTCAGAATTTCGTTATTTTTTCTTAGTTCGGATGGTATGTTTCTTTGAGATAATGAATTCCAAGATGTAGATCAGGAAGAAAGCAACATTGCCAATCTCTCTCGTCATCGACAATTACCATTGCATATTATCAAGAAGAAGTAATTCATTAATAATTTCAGAATAACTATATTTTTTTGTCGTTTTATGTCTTGCTATATTGTTATGCGCCATCATTCTGAACACGCGAGGCACACCAATTCGGTGGTTTAAGGCACTGGATTTATGGCCATAAGGTTGCGGGTTCTATTCACACCACTGCACGTTGTAACTTTAAAAGTGTTGATGTCCCGTTAAAGGCCCCCAAACCAAAACCAACTCTAAATTATGGTATAGAGCGCAGAAAAAGTGAACGTTCTGACATTTTGTGGTGGCAGATCCTTTTATGAGAGTTGGCTAGCTTCTTTATGCATTTATAGTTATTGACAGATTTGTTTCAGATATATGTACGATGGAGGTCGCACAACTTCTTTGATCAGTGCAATTGTTGCTTGTGGCCTTGAAAATATTAGCGCGTTACCTCAAATCTTCTCCGTCCGTACGTGCATGCTTATGTGCGCATGTCAATAATGTGGCATGAATCACGACAAACTAAAAAAAGGAGACTTGTCACCGAAAAAAAAGAGCGTACCATATGTCGTAATCGCAAAACACGAAAGGACACTTTAAATCCTATCATACTATGGGATATTGAAAGAACTATTAATTAACGTTGACTTCCGAGACACATTCTGTGCATGTGCAGTGAGCATTTACGTTATCGGTCCACACTTCTACTGAGAGATGGGTTGACCTGATTATATCCACTGTCTGCAAGAGACAATCGCGCTGCAGATACGAGACACAATTACATAATGCATCAGAGCAATCAACCGGATAATTGAAATACTTTAAAATATAAGATTGGGCCTAACGCAATAATTAAATACCAAATGTGAGTGCCTACTTCTTCTCAGGACCACATTATTGTATTTGTACATTAGTTTGACACCTGGTAACAGCCATGAAGATTAATGATGGATAAACAGAGGAGGCGCGAGAGTTCGGAGGCATATTATTTAGTGGCGCCCGTACTTTGCTATAGAGAACAAGTTTGATGGTTATTGCTATTTTCCCTGCTCCCCACCGTCCTAAATATGTTTTGTGAAGAATTGCTCCATTGCATTAAGGTGAAGGTTAAATACTATAAAATTTAATTTTCAAAATAGCGTCCTGGGGCAATTGCACTCTCTGGCCCTATCCCATGTCAGCCTCTGAAGCTAGCATGTATTTTGTTAAAGAGGTCGAAACAAACGTTAATTCAGTAATTGGGATTGTTACCCGCATGTCAGCCGAAGTAGCAGCAGAGGGGGCGAATCGGACATTTTGTCCAATCGTTATTTTGCTTAATTATTACTTTCTGCAACTCAACGATCTAGTGTCGTCAGCGCCTGGTAAAAAAAAAACGACGACGTCGTTGGGGGATCGTCGCGTCGTCATTTGGTTTAATTAACACCTTCTGCGCGTCGATCCCCAGCGTCGTCAGCGTCCGGTAAGCACATCGACGACCGCGTCGATGTCATCGCCCCCTCTGCTGCTAAGTAGTTATTTACAATGAAGATCTTTATGATCTTACAAACAGAGTGATCACTAACTCCTCCTCTTGCAGATCAATTAGGTTATTTGACTGATCGGTAAGTCTGAAATTAATTCTCGTTAAAAACCGATCATGGCATCGCATATAGACCGGATTAATCGGATTCTCAATGATCAAAAATCCCGGAGGGGCTGTTGGTGAAAACGAATAAAGGATATACCCCTGTTGAGCTTGATTTGATTGCTTGGTATTTACCTGGTAACTCCCTTCGATAACATCACACACTAGATTAATCGCTATCACCGATGCGATATTTACGTTGTATGGAGCAATATGCCTACCACCATCTCCGTTATCGTGTCTGAGGATAGTTGATGGGGGGGGGGGTGTCCGCGGGTGGATTCTCAGGCCAACCTAGTATGGTTCTTATTGAACTGTTATAAATATCAACCATATACCCCGGTGTGTTTATTTCAATCGTTGACGATAACGTCGGTTCATGAACCGTAATAGCGATTTTTGATTCTTTTCCTGTGATCGATTTTATCCTGCGTTGAAATTCTTTATTGATTTGTTCTATTTGGTATGACCCAGTTGGTATTGTAACCTCGTTCCAGTCTGGGGTCCCATCGGGCTTATTTGTCCATGCAAAAACCAGCGAGTTATTAGGTTGTTGTCCGTTAAATGCGTCTGCTCGAATATTAGGCCAACTGTGATATACTCGCAATTTTGCCAGCGCTATTTCCTTCACTGGAACCGGCGATGGGAAGTTCACACTGAATTCGGGTTTCGTTGATGTTATCGATATCATACTTGTTTGTACCGGAGTGGTGTTCTCCGCGATCCGCTGAAGTAATTGAGACCCTTCGGGGTTCAGCGACATTATTATTATTCGTTTTCTTTAGTGTCTAATTTCAACAACCAGGTGGTTCCGGCTTCCAGTTGAAAATCCTCGATTTTTGACATCGCGGAGCTATACAACTGGACCATCGTGGAGAATTCAACATCGGATATGAACAAATTATCAATCGATAATGAGATCAACCCGGATAATTTCGAGTACGCGTCGGATACTATTTGATGTTTTACTGTATACTCGTCGAGTTTTTTCTGAAAACACGATGATATCTTTTTAGTGATTGCGTTGGCGACTCCAGCAACTGTTGTCATTGCGGAGACAGCGATTGGAACAGCGATCGGGGCTATCGTGGTTACCGTGGATAAAATAACACCGGTACCGGCTACTATGCCCGACACTGAGTACACGACCGCGTCGATGGTGGTTATTTTTCTGCGGTATTTTTTTATTTTTGCACGGTATTGTTCGGAAAGCGTTTTTAAGTTCGCGGAGAATTCTTTTGCGGTATCGAATCGATATTGATGTGACGTCGGTGATACCTCTGATTCAATTTCCTTGGTGGTCATTTTTATTTTAAAAGAGCTAGTGTTTTTAATTACTTAGATTCGCTGCAAATTCCACATACCATGTAATGTTTGCCCCGGCTAGATTTCTATCAACGGCATAAATTGTAAACTGTTCAGTTGCGTTCTTGTCTATAATTGTTGATATTGTATTGTTAAACCCGGATGAACTCGACGATAATATATTAAACTGCATCATTGAAACCAGTGTCAGTCGATAAATACCCTTAACAGTTGCGGTGATATTTACTGTATTCTGTGTAGGAGTCCAATCGAATGATCCATGCCGAATTGTGTATACTGTGTTGATGATGTTCTCATGAGGGGTTTTTATTTTTTCGAATTGCTCTGCTACTCTCGGTAGCCCGTCTTTAATCGCTTCAACATCAGTTCTGATTATTCCTACTTCCTGCCAATGCGCGTCTATATTATTCTTGTTCGCTGCAACATTAGTTTTGATTGTTTCTATTTCCCGTGTATTCTCGGTCATACTTTTTTTGTTTGCTGCAACATCAAGTTTGATTGTTCCTATTTCATATGTATGCACGTCTATACCTTTTTTGTTCGCTGCAACATCAGTTTTGATTAATCCTATTCCCCGCCAATACGCGTCTATATTTTTTTTGTTCGCTTCAATATCAGTTTTGATTGTTCCTATTTCCTGTGTATGCGTGTCCATATTATTTATGATCGTTGCAACATTAGCGCCGATTATTTCTATTTCCCGTTCATGCGCGTCTACACTCTTTTTGTTTGTTGCAACATCAGTTTTGATTGTTTTTATTTCCTGTCCATACGCAGTGATATCATTTATAGTTATTGTAATCTCATCCGGCTTGGTATTTTTTTTACCAAAGAATTTATCAAAGTTGTCATCGATCCTGTTAACATTTTTTCGCAACGGGGGTAAATTGGCCGACATCTCCATAAGATCCGAAATAGCATTTTTTATTTTTGCAAGATTTGGTTCGTCTGCCGTCGTGGATCCCCGAAAAAATCTTTCGACAGTGTGTCGCACATCGTCGAAATGCGTTAGCGTCAACACGATCCGTTCTTCATATAATTTAATTTCACTACGTAAACCCTTTAACGAATTTGACATGGTTATATAATTGTCGCCAAGTGTACTTATTTTTCCATTTATCGTCAAGATGGATTCACCCGGTTTGAGTCGTCCGTCGCTGGTATACAGCGCGATAGTGTCCTCGGCGGCATCACGCTGTCGTATTAAAACGTCATTCAGTGACACATTACCGGATTTCAATTTACCCTGGCGGTCTTGAAATACAACTATTTCGCCCGGGTCAACACTTGTTAGATTCAACGTATCAGCGATTTCATCCTCAATTAGTTTTTTTATGTCGGCGGCGACCGTTTCCGTGGATTCTTTCAGCGCCGAAACCGGTCGTCCCCAAATATCAATCATTATTATCTAATGTAATTGTCTCTAAATTTCCCACTAGTGTATTCGTTTACAACCACATGAGGTGGTTTCCGCGATGATGAAATCTCCGCGAGTACGTTCAATACCTCACGGCCACATATCGGTGGGTCACTTAACTGCTGTGTTGGCAGCGTGGAATAAAAAACCCGGGCTGAACACGCCCGGGCTGAACACGCCCGGGCTGAACACGCCCTGATATACCGCATGAACTCTTTCGGCGGGGCTAACCCGTATGAATCAAAATAGACGATCGCACGCGGATCAATCGCGTACGCAACCCAATGAGTTCCCGCTCCGGAGGACCCATCGAGGTTAATTATGCCTGTTTCAGTATTCCTTGGGGCCGCCGGTAATTGATCCCTCATAAAAACACCTCTGAAGTTTTTTATCGCTAACGCGTTTGCGGCGTCTATTAAATCAAAATTAGACATAGGAGTCATTGACTCAGGAGTCATAGACTCCCGAGTTAATAAACGGTTCCCGGTAGTCTTAGACCCTTTCCCGAGTACCATGAATACGGGGTTCCCGGTAGTCTTAGACCCTTTCCGGCCACGGGTCGTTTTTTTTTATAGCCTTTCCCGGTTGCCTTTTTCAGTGCCATTCCCGCCGCGGTACCAACGGCCCCCAACGCCGCCGCCTTAGCCACTGCTGGTGCGGCCGCGGCAATCAATGCCGGAATCGCAGCTAACAGCGGAAATATCCCACCGGTCTTTTCCATGTTTTTAATTGCTGCGGCTGAAAAATCTATTTGAACACCCTTTTTATTCTTCATCGCATCATTGAAATGTTTTATTTGACGCGCCGTCAACGATATCTTATGATTACCACCTGCCATCTGCGACGGCTGCAGCGTTATTGTGGTCCCGCATTGTTTAGCCGACTTTGATCGTAATTTCTTGACTTGACCATCAGTCAACTCTACACTGACGACACTATACGACATTTTATTGTAAACGCGTTTGTGTTTTCAATTACATGTTTTCCACTGGCGCATCAACGATTCTCATTCGTCCACCAACACCTTCTAGCAGCATTGATTTATCGCTGAGAATGACAGCAACCGCTCTATAATTAACACCACCCGGGGCTATACGAGCTCGGAAGTGTATATCAACGACGGATTGTCTCGTTAAATCAAGATGTTCCAACGAAAAGTAATAAATCGGATACAGGTTTTTAAAATCAAGTTGTGATATTTGCAAACCAGTGTCGACGTTTTGATCACGACCCATATATGACAGCAATCGATGATACACACGTGCGATATGGTTGTCGCCGTAATTAAGCTGTATATCCTCGGATGGTTCCTGTTGTCCGTTTATTCTCAGCGAAACATCCCTGACTCCTAATTGATCAAATATCATATGGCTGTGTTCTTGACTACCCAATCGATTCCTATTCTGCAGCGCTGTGAATATATGACGCGGGGCTGAAACACCCTGTTTTGACGCCAGGTGCCATGTAAACGTATCGGCGACGTTATCCTCTTTAGCATCAGTTGTTACCGCTAGCCAACTCAACAGCGATTTCCCTCCCTGTTCCATAAATGCTAACAATCGTGCTTCCGTGGTAACTGATGGAGTCAGCACCGGCATCCACAATGCCATTTTAGTTAAAATGACTTTACCGGCGGCGACACCAGCAGCACGCCATATTGCATTGTTATCATCGCCCCTTCGCGTCAGCGCGATTGTATGCTTAGCCCCATAGATAACTTTTCTGACATTTCTGCAGAATCCAAATATGTGATGGAGTGGAATCGCGCATGAAAACTTTCGGCGTGGTCCTTGCAACATTCCTACTCGTGTTGCGAATCCTAGATTGAAATCATTGTTGGTGCTTTTTATAACAGTGAAATTGTCACCTGGTTTTGCTCTGCGGTCTGGGTTAGCTGCTTCATCCTGGTCAGCTGCGGTATTTCGTGGTGTCAGCACGTTGATGTACTGAATGTGATCAGCATTATCGGCGGCGTCCTTCGCAAACATCATAGATGGGCCCGCCGATCTTGTATAATCATCCGAGTATCTAGCTAGCCCAATTATCGTCGTTGCAACATCAACCTCGCGTTCTATTGATTCAATTTCTCGCCCGTCAATAAGATATCTGGCACTCTCAAATAACGCCATGATACCGTTATTGACAAAACCAACTCGAACACGATGGTCATCTGCGTATGGTGCATTATCGGCAGCATTTGTCACGAGTTCTCCCTCAATTTCGATAAACGCTTCACACGGCAGAAAGTATTTACTGGTATCTTGGACTTGAAGTTCAATTCGCGATCGTAGGTCAGGTTGCGCTGCATAATAAGAATAATATTGATAATCACGGACAGAATCATCCCTGCGCACTGGGGCGTCCATATCAAACGCGGGATCAGCGGTACGCGCAAACATTCTATTATTTATCATGTTGATGTTTTCAATTGCGATTTTTTCGTCGTAAATTCTTTGAATTTAAACCACTCCCCGCTATCGCGTTCATGAGCGCGTTGGTTGCCGCATCGGCGGATGGCTCAGCCATTGATGGCTTCGTCGCCAACGACTGAGTCGTCGCCAACGACTCTAGTTTTTCTTCCACGGCGTTATTTATTACTTTACTGACATTTGCAGGCATCACTGTCGTTGATGGCATTACCGGTGGTTTCTGTTTTTTTCTCCTGGATTTCACCAATGACATTAGTTTGTCTCGTGCGGCAGAAAACGCCCTTCCGGCAACATCTCCAATAGCACTAATTCCCTTATCACGAATAACATCAATAGCCTTCATTCCTAATTGTTTGGCTAACGGCGCTACTTTTGGAGCCATTCTTGTAAATAACCCCGCAATGGTGCTACCGAGACCGTCTCCATAGTACGCGCGGTAAACAGGCAATCGCGAGTTTACCACGTAGACGAGTACTGGTTTATCGTGGTTGTAGTGTATGATCATCTTTATTATAAAAACACCAGTTTTCCAATTAATCATCCACGAGCTCGTCTATGAGCGTTCGATATGCATTAATGTCCATAATACCGCCTGCAAATAACCGCTTGCAAATATCAGCGGCTTCATTGATTATTTCCGGAGAGTTATTTCCGGCTCGTTTTCCTCCGATTAGTACTTCCAGCCGTGATATATCACTGAGAACACTATTAGGGCAGGTAACGCCGTAGGATTCTTTACCAACAGGGTATCCTTTTCCTTTTTTTGGTGTTATACTCTTAACTTCCTTGTGGAATGCGTCGTAATCGGGATCACCACGATGTGGTAATGCTTCTTTATGTTTACTCGCTAAATACACTATTCTTGCCCAGTCCTTTAACGATTTTATATTTTTCTCGTAACCGCTATTGATATGCTTCTTATCTCGTATGCTCTTAGCAAAATTGTTGGCAGCAAAATTAATTAATTCTTCCCTGTTGCTGAAGCCTCTAATTTGATCTATTGTGCTCTTCTTGAGTACAATACGGGGTATATTCCTCTCTTTTTCTTCCGGTATTTCTTCTTCTGGTATTTCTTCTTCTGGTATTTCTTCTTCTGGTATTTCTTCTTCTGGTATTTCTTCTTCTGGTTCTCTTGCGGTGGCGCCTAGTTCTTCTTCATCGGCCATTGTAACATAAGGTTCTTGTGGTTCGGTTATAGCGAGTGGTGGTGGCCTCCGTGTTGTAGCAGCCGCTATTTTTGCAGGAAGTGTTTCTAAAGACCTTTTTGTTTGTTCGGTCTGAGCCGCTATCTTTTCAAGCGCATCGAGGACGGGCACAGTTGCCGCCGTAACATCTTTGGTCGCTTTAGTTACCGGGGCAAAGAGCTGTTCGCTTCCAACAGCAAAATCAGTTTGCATTTGCTGCCGCGTTTGAAGTTGTTCTCGGACCCTGTCTCGTAACGGTATGAACTTTTTAAGCGCTGCTAGCCGCTCTCTGGCTAGCCGAGTAGTAAGTGATTCGCCTACCATTATTGCAATTGCGAAGCAATTTCTAATTTCTCGCCCGAGTTTTCGTCTATAATCCTTCTAATGTTTTTGATCTTGCTAGAAATCTCCCGGCGTCGTTCATAAACACGTCCGAGTTTTTTTCGTATTATTTCAACGGCAGTGAATAGTCCAATGAATGCATTTGCGTCATTGTGGTACAAGTTTTCATTAATCGTATGTTGTAATCGTTTTATAAAAAAATACTCGCGGGCCAGGGTAAAACGCCCCCGTTTCGACTGTTCGTTAATAATCTCATAATCGGATAATATTTTTTCACTGTCGAGACCATCAGATAATTCAATTCCTTGATTTTTTAATTTTGAAATCTCGGCTAATATATTATTGATGTCTTCGATATTCATTATTCTTATAAAACATCTTGTTTTTAAATAAAAAAAAATGAAAACCCCGTGTATCAATTCCGAGGTGTTCAACAATACTGAATACTTTGTTTTCTTCCGGAATGGACAATTTATTGTCATGGCGACTTCGTCAGCGCCATAGGCGCCGGTGACTTCGTATCTATATATGAAAATCGAATTCTATGCCCGGTCTTTTTTGAGATTGCTGTTTGATATACTCGTTCTGCTACTTTTCGTATTGAGGCGATACAAATGTCAAAGTATCTACTGGCTTCATTCATCGACTGAAATATTTTTTCCTCGTGAGTTGTTGTATCAAATGACTTTACGGGTTTTGCTTTCTTTGGGTATTTACCGGTTTGGCCTTTTTTGGTATTTTGACTCTGCGAGACAGCTTGCAAGTTTATAAGAGAATTATCAGTCTTATTATTATTAATATGATCAATCACAAGTCCATTTTCGATTAATCCGTTGAATACCTCAAATACCGCCCTATGAACATGGTACTTCTTCTTTCCGGCACCAAACATCAGATACCCCTGATTACTTACGGTACCAACCGGCTTCTTCAGTTTGCGGTTTCTAACAATGCCGTCGCGAGATGCCTCGTAATTAACGAGCACGGGATGCGGCTGAAATTCTTGGTCCATTTGTATAATAATACTACTTGTCTAATTCATTATTTGGTTTAATTATAAACCTTTCAATGTAGTCTTGGGGGGTTTTGATGACGAAGTCGGCGGTGGGGTCAATGACGGCGTTTTTAATTCGCTTGTCATAATAGCGTTTTAGTTCCCTGTATCGCTTTCCGCCACAATTGATACACAACTGCGATTTTCCTCTTACACCGACGTGGCAAACCAAGCACGGGAGGGGGCCAAGAGAACCATTACGAACGCTTTGTAAATGATACCCGCAGAATTCACCTCTGCATGATTTATTACACGGGGTTGTCGACCCAATCATCAACCATTTGCAGTGATTCATTATACTATATTCTTTCATTTAAATACTTGTTTTAATTATATGGATGAGTTCGAGAGATTAGCAGCAATTAAGCCCCGGAAAAATATTAAATTCAATCTCGATAGAGTCCTCAAGGACACACCAAAAGCGTTAATAAACGATAAAACCCTGTTGAGTAAAATACGCAATTGTATTAATGAATTCAAGCGTGATGGCGCATCTCACAGTTGGTCAACATTTCGAATTGATGGCATTGTTGATGCTACCATGAACGACAACCGCGCAGCAATGATAATATCACAACTTGACGGTAAAAGATATTTCTTCAGAGTAAAATTTATTGTCCGGGTGGAATCAGGCGATTGGATCATACGTGATAAATTTGAACCTGTTCTCAGCGACAAGAAAACAGTCACTGTCAGCCGCGACTCCAAGCCGGGGTTGTTAACCGGAATTGACAGACCATACTATGAACGAGCGTATCCTGAAACAGCAGTTGTTTATGGAATATACCCGTTAAATAAGAAACCTGATATCGGAAAACTGAAACCGATGAAACAGTCAACGGGGATAAATTGTGTAGCAGAACGAATAATAGAGCATTTTACAAATGCGTGTCGAGGAAACAAATTGACTGATTTACGACGTAGCAAAATCAACCAGTGGGAACTAACCGTAAAAGAGCGTGGAGCGACCATCAGCGACATAGCGAGATTAGAAACATCGCTGAGATTTCCAATAACCGTTACAACGATAACCGGTGAAGTATTACACGAATCAAAGTACAAATCAAAGGGAGCCCCAATCAAAATTATCGATCATAACGAACACGCATGGACGCCCGTGATCACAATATTTCCACGGAATAGAACAGTAAAGTATATACCCGAAGAATTCCTGGGAGAACAATTCTCCAAGGACGGTTTTCTCGCGGAGAGGAAACTATTTGATGCTATTGCCTACTTGTGTAAAAACGACCCTGTATCAGTGTGGTTACTTCGCAGCGCTGAAAACGATGCGGATACCTTTGATCAGTTTGTAAGACCAAACGGTGAATTATATCGCACTGAAGCATTTCACAACAGGATGAAAAAAACCGCCATAGAATTTGAGGAGCATGATGAACAACTGCTAACAAATTGTTTTACGATTCCATCGGTTGCGGCTCATGTTGCAGCAAGGAAAAATGCGTGGAGACCAACGCGCAAGGAATTTTTACCAGATGTACAATCCAGTTGTTTGGAGTATTATCACGGTGGATTATGGAACACTGAATACAACCGCGACGCTATGATCTCGGTTGATATGGTTGCCTGTTATCCAGCGAGTTTTCTCGGGTATGGATCCGCCGCCGAGTACTTTAGACGATTTGGACACCCCAGTCATGAAATGACTCGTGTTGCTATTAATGGACCACTGCCTGATTTTGATTTAACCGGATTCGCTCGCATAGTATCATTTGAATTCGCGGCAGGACTCCATCGCTGTTGCTATATTTGGATCGGTAGACACATGGCTGAAAAGAAGTGGCTGCCAATAGCGCTGCTACGGTATATGATTGATTGTAGCATGCTAGTTTCGTTGATTGTCAGTGACGCGATTATATCATACCGGGCACAGACTGAAGTCTGGTTACCAGAACCGGAGCGTCTAGATAGCATAATTGACGAGTCCAGAAAAAACATTGATGCCGACGAGGAATATATCATCGAATGGTCCAAAAAGATATTCAACCAACGAAACTGCGAGGCAAAAGATCTCGGTAGAAGAATAATCGGTAAGTTCACACAAGGTGGAAAAAACTGCGACTACAAACGATATTGCTCACGGCTGATTATAGATGACGCAGAATATGATTTCGTAATCAAGGACGCAGTGGCAAAAAATAAATACGTGAACTGCAAAACAGCATTCTTGTCCAATGGAACAAAGTTGGGTACAGTTGTTACTTACGCCGATGGAGACAGCCCGGCATATCCACATTTGAGGGCGTCTATGCTGGGTTACGCCGCTATCAATTTATTCTCGATGATAAATAGATTCCCCGACACCGCGGTTAGAGTAGCCGTTGATTCGTTTTATATAGACGTAGCGTATAAGGGAAACTTAGCCGAGTTTACTAGTCCGGACGAGAGTTGGGGTATATGGAGAATTAAAAATGAAATACGACGCGATTATTCCCCGTCAGCAAATGTCACTGTTGAAAACAATTACTTACGCGGTGATAATTTATCAGAATGGTCTAATGCACCACCGTGTTCTGATCCAATTTGTAGATATAAAACAGTTTATTTAAGCGGCTGTGGCGGGTCAGGAAAGACGACTCGGGCAATTGAATTATTTCGAACGCGGGCAAGTATAATCGTGCTTACACCGACTCATAGACTAGCGCGAGAGATAAAACAACGAAATGTTGACGCCGTTACTTATCACAGCTTTTTTCGATACAGCGGCGGTGAGTGGACTCCTGATCGAATGGGTGAAAAATTTATTCCCGACATTATCATCTGGGATGAGATATGTACTGTTTCGTTAGATACTTTACAAATGTTTCTTGAGTGGTTGCTGCGCGCGAATACAGCGGTAATCATGTGTGGGGACCATGGCCAACCACCACCATTTGTCGGCGAGGGTCCACATGATTGGTTAAAGGGTTTTGTGGACTATTATGAAGAAACCGATACTGATTATCGAGCACTTGATGAACAACTGCGCGGGGTTAAGAAATTAATCAGATTACAGCCGGATAGAATTCAATGTGAAATAATCCGCGAGGTGATTCCGGAAACGCCGTTAAATGAATTCTGGGAAACATGGAGACCAAACGATTTGATTGTAGCGAGTAGAAAGATAGTCAGAGACACACTTCAGCGGAAGTTGCTTACGTTGCATAAGGAAAAGTTTCCAACGCGTCCAGTGCCGTTATGTTATAGACCCGCGGACACACGGCGGCAGAACATTGAAGTTGAAATTCCAGGCCCGACAGCGTCGGGGACAAAAAAACAAATTCTCGTGCTGAATGATATTGTGCTCGTTGATATCAGCGTCGTCGAGGACGCGCTACGTGCTGATAAATCCCCGTGGACGCTAGGATACGCAACAACAATACATTCCTCGCAGGGACTAACCATCACGGACACAATTGTTTGGATAGTTGATAATCGCATCGAATGGTCGAATCTAGTCTATCTTGCAGTGTCCAGAGTACGAAGGATAAATCAGCTTCGAAGAATTGTTATTGACGGAGCCGGTGACGGAGTCACTGACGAAGCCGGCGACAAAGTCACCATCGATGCAAGCGTCATTGATAGAAAACTCTCGGGTTACCGCCAACAGGATAAAAAAAAACAGCGGCGTTTTGATATTGATGCCGAATTAATAATCTCGCTACGACAACAACAGAATAATCACTGCGCAAGTTGCAATTGTATAATGAGTTGGCGTTATTCGGATAAAGACACTCGCCAATTTACCGTGGATAGGATCGATAACAGTCTCGGTCATGTCAAAAACAATGTGAGGTTGGCCTGTCTTGAGTGCAATAGACGCAACGGCGCTAGTTAAGACCACGTGGGGGCAATTGAGTATCGTTAGGTATCACTTGTAGTTGCTCGCGTGTAAATCCGCGCTGAGGAGCAGTTGAATCCAGTCTGTAGATCGGTGGTCTACCAGTTGATCGTGTTATCGTTGATATGTTATGTGTGGTAACACTCCAAATAGGATCAGTAGCTCTTTTTTTACCGCCTTCAAGCTCTCCTGGTTCATATAGATATCTAACAGTGACATCGCCAAGAATCGGCTTGGAAACGCTATTTATTTTTGATTTTCCGGGTATATACTCGTATTTAATCGCGTCGCTGGGCTTCATGTTGATTGCTCGGGTAATCTCGTTATTTAACGCTGCAATTACACCTGGCAACCTTTTAACCCATTCACGAGATCGTTTTTCTTGGATGAATTCCTTCGCGTATTGATATCCAAATAACCGTTCAGCGAGAGTCCGATTGAATCGTTCAACAATTGCCTGATCACGATGTAGCGCAGTATGACCTCGTCGTATCGCGACGCTATGATGTTTCAGCGTTGATAAAACAGCGCCGCGAAATTCACTACCGGGATCAACTTGTAATAGATTTGGCCAGCGCAGAGGACCTCTTCGATAAATTCTTTCAAACGCAGCGGCTACTTCAGTTGCCGACTTTGTTTTTAACGGCTCCGCTTGTTTGTATCGACTCGCAACATCAACTACGGTTAGCGCGTATTTGTAACCGTTGTCATGCGGCAAAAATAGTATATCAGCCTGATGAACTTCATTAGGTACGCTGACATCAAAGCGCGAGAAGTTGATTTGTTTAGGCGGTGGTAGATAGATTTGCCATATAGCCTGTTTGGATAACCAATTAGCCGCAGTGGTCTTTGTTACCTTTGCAGCGCTTGCAAGCTTACCAATTGCGGCCTTCCCCTTCCAGTATCCTCTCGGAGAATAATAGATGGATTCCATGTTGTTATTATAAACGCTATCGTTTTCAATTACCAGCGCCAGAAGCTCCGCTTCCAATCATTAATTTACCTTTCATAGCCGATTTTACCAACCATGAGGCCAATTTTTCTTTGACGGATTTGTCAGGAATAGCATTTAATGCGTGAATTAATTTTACATCCGCGATATGACGCTGTTGCAGATCGCTACTTTTGTAAGCAACATCATGAGCATGACACGCCTTATCGATAGCGTTTATTGGATACTCACCGGGTTTGGGCTGATTTTGATCATCGAGTCTAATATCTAATCGTGTTCCGGGGCCACAGTAGTTATATCCTGGGAGGTGTTTTTCTCCTGGATACTTTGCCCACGGTGTTCCGGGGAGTTTTGCCAATTTGGCTGCGATGTCACCTCCTCGCTTTTTTTTAAAACATCTCCGGGTCTAATAGAAATAAATCTAAATTTCTTTGTACCGCATTGTACACACTTGCCAGTAAGGGCCGATCTGTTATTTCTTGTTGTAGCGGTTGTCATATCAGTTGTGCCAGTACGTACTCTACACTTCACACAATATAGATCCATAATTTATGTATAGAAATATGAATATAATTGATTTTTCGGCGACTAAAACAAGAGAACCAGTTAAGCATGTTGCAGCGTTACCAAACTCGATCCGGATGATTATCATCGGACCATCCGGATCCGGCAAGACGCAATTGTTACTCAATTTAATAATGAGATGGATGAAGTGGGATAAGTTGTATTTGGTTGCTCCTAGCGTGGATGATCAACGATGCTACGAGGTGTTGAAAGATTTCAACGAGAATGCATCAGCGATCGCTAAAAAAAATGTTATTGAGTTTATTACGGATATCAATGATGCACCAGGTATTGATGATATTGATGGCGACGTTAACAATCTAGTCGTGTACGATGATGTTATGTTAGACAATCAAAAAAACCCAGCTAGGATATTTTCCAGAGGCAGGCATAAAAACACTGACGTGATATATGTCACTCAACGGTATACTCAGATTCCAAAAGTAATCAGAGATAACTGTAATATTCTTGCTGTATTCAACGGCGTTGATACACACACGCTACGAAATATTTGGCAGACATGGTGCGGCGGTGACATGGACTTCAATGTTTTTCGAAACTTTTTTAGTCATGCTCAGTCGACCCCACATGGATTCGTAACGATAAATTTACATGATCCTCGCACACGATATCGTATCGGACTTGACCAAATATTCGGTTAGTTGTAAATAATTTTCATTGTAAATAACTTCTTAGCAGCAGGGGGGGCGATGACATCGACGCGGTCGTCGATGTGCTTACCGGACGCTGACGACGCTGGGGATCGACGCGCAGAAGGTGTTAATTAAACCAAATGACGACGCGACGATCCCCCAACGACGTCGTCGTTTTTTTTTTACCAGGCGCTGACGACACTAGATCGTTGAGTTGCAGAAAGTAATAATTAAGCAAAATAACGATTGGACAAAATGTCCGATTCGCCCCCTCTGCTGCTGAAGTACACCCGCTCATTAATTAGAATTATTAACGTCGTATCAAATGAAATGCATGTGCCTCTAAATGTACAATGTAGACCTGCACTGTTCGTTTTCACTTTCATGGGAATAATTAGGAACAAACAATTTAATTTTCCACGATGGTGATGGTTGTGGGTGGGGGTGGGGAGAGAAACATTTTTTCTTTTACCTCATGTTTGTTTTCAACTGACATAATACATGTAAGTGGTTATTTTTTCTACAAATCAGAAATAAGAATATTTTTTCAAGCCGTTTCAAAAGTACCAGGTGCCCTCCCCCGCCCGAATAAATGGTCCAACTAATATGCATGTAGTGACGTGCATGCACTATACATGGTTTATCTGAGATAATTCTGCCATATTTTGCCCTATGATGCCTGCTCTGTAATGCCTATTTTTCAAGTGGACCCAATATCCGATGAATATATCAGGTGAATCTGGTCGACCCCAGTCCAGTGCCTGATTAAGCTAGTGCGGTGCCTGTAGCATGTGTTATTCAGGGGCCCTAAATGAAAACAAAACCCACATAAATATTAAAACACGTAAATTTTTAACTTGCATAGTAAAGTAATTGTATTTTTCCATTGCTATAAAGCCAGATAATACGACAAAATATATCTGACATTTCTAAACTTGAAGGCAGTATAGTACTATAGTTATAGAGTAAGTGCAGAATCGCTGAACCGGACTTGATAGCTTGAAAGCATTTAGCGCAGGGCCCGTATCATATGCTACTTTTGCTACTAGGATAATCCGGCACTTCTGCAGTCTTTGTGCCAAATTTTTGGTATGTAAAACAAGGGGTAGAATAACAATCACTGCTGACAAAGATAATACAACAATCATCGGTGTTTCTCTTTTCTAGTTGAAACTTCTCATATATTTAACGCAATGAACCGTAAACATGTTCGTGAAAAAGAACATTATTCCAAGAACCACTTGTGTAAACTTATAAACGAAAATCTAGTTTATGCCTCTAGAAGGAAGAGTATATCTTGGAAATGAATTATATTTGCTCCGTATTTAAAATTTTCAGGCAGGTGACTTTCTAGCTAATGTTGGAGGAGTCATTGGATTATGGATCGGACTTTCTGTTCTTGCTCTATGCGAAGTCCTGCAGTTAGTCGCAGACTTATTTGCCTACTGCATTTACAAAGTTTCACACAAGGTCAGACCAAAGCAGAAGAAAAACAGAGACAACAGTGTAAAATCAAAACAATACAGAGTGGAGGATAATGCTATAAATAAGCCGCATCATATCATCACACGCAATATATATGATTTACCCCGCGAAGATCCATACATTTTATAGAATCGATAGTAGTATCATAAAAAGGAGATTAAACAAGTTGTAGCATCAGCTACTTGTCCATGGATACCAACTGTAGCATCCTCCGCTTTTTCGTGGAGGAGGAGCTCGGATGGGTCGTACTGGCTGCCATTTTGAATTTCGTCCACGTAACGGGATCACATGAAGAAAAACTACGTGAGTGTTTATAAATGAAGAAAAACTACGTGAGTGTTTATAAATGAAAACTACACTGTTTATTCATTGAGAAGAAACAGAAGATTAAAAAGTTACTTTTAGTTAAAGATATCTTTTCAACTTGAATATGTTTAAATGACCTGTTATTTCGTCCAGAAAATACATCATAGTATATGTACTACTTTATTGCAGCTTCGAGGTTTGTCGGCCCCCTCAACACCGCTTTATCCGATGTCTTTTCTTGTTTGAGATAACAGGTCGAAATTGTCTCTACTGGAGATATAGACAAGGCTTTCTAAAGACATTCTCTAAACACCTTCTCGAGATGAGAGGCTGCACAATAGAGAGAAGCGAGAAATTATCCTAAACTACGGATAAATATTTTCACTGGTCATGGAAGTTATTGGTTTATTGGCATATAGATATCATTCGAGGAGAAAGCAAAATCACGATTTCATTTCATCACCTGTTTGTTTGATAAATCGAAAGACATCATGTTAGCTTGTTCGAATAACCTTGCCTCTATCATTGTATCCATACAGTTTTGTTCTTTTTAAAGAATGATCTTGAAATTGCAGGTTGTGGAGATGTTATGATAAGCTGTAATAGTATTTTAATATTGAATATAGTTATAAAAATAGGTCATTACACAAATGTACAAAGACAGTTATAAATTGTATGATGTAGAAGGTTAAAACTCTATTACAATGAACAGCATCAGAAGAGAACACATTTTCATCAGATCACACGGTGATACACGAGGATAAAGATTAAGGTAAAGGACCGAATGAGGCAAGACAAATACAAAATTATATACATCAGGGTTCAGCACAGATTTTGACAGAATCTCTATAAATATACAAAGATTGCTCAAGATGTGTACATTTGTAAAGTAAAATAACAAGCTAAATATATGTGAGTTTTGATATTCATAATTATCTGACTTTATATAGATCTGTATGTGTTTGATAATAATTACATTACACTAAAGAATAGTGGGACTCGTTTCCTACTTCGTTTAAAGAACGCATTTCACATTTTCTATCGGTTTTTTATTTGCCATCAGTCAATTTCTTTGGGTAGATGACAATTAGGCGTGGAATTGTGCAGATAAGAGGTGGTAATAGTGCCAATTACGGCCCTAGACAACACACAACATCGCTAAAAGATTTTCTAAATAACGTGTCCATGCATGTAGATAACTCTGATTAGAATCTTTAAGTAATAGTATGTAATAGAGAAGGATAACTGTGACGACATTCTAGAAATAATATTACCCAAAAGTACATCTTTTGGGTTTTTACACTATTTCTAATTGTAATATTCCGGGCTCTCCATATCGCATCATAAACGGAATGCTGTTTTAAACGAAAACGTCTGAGGACACATGTGTGGACTTTATTTTTTTAACCGTAAAATTTCAGGTCATATATATAGATGAAAATCATTGGTCGAGTAATTTTACTTGTAGATCGATCGGATTATCGGGAATCTCATTTTCAAGATTATCACATTTTTATTTACAAGGCTTTGTATGCTTTTTATTTTCTACTAAAGAATTTTAGATTTTAAAGGTTTGTAGTTTTTGTAAACCAAATTCCCAAATGCTATAATGATCCACAATTTTAATTACATTTCACCTAACTTGAAAATTATTTTTATATTCATTCAATTACTAAATACGATAATGTTGTCTTGCCTACGATAAGATATAGTTTCCAATCTGTGCAATATTCCAGACTTTCATCTGAATTCGTTTTAAAGGTTTTCATCTTGTATGATAGCATAGATTCTATAGAATTCCCGTACAATTGTACAAAAGCAATACATTTTCAAAGTCATTTCAGTACATACAAAAAAGTAATGTTTTCCACTTGACGAACTTCATTATTGCATTTTAAAAGTCATACAATTTTCCTCTATGCTTTTACGCATGATTTTCGCATAGTATGTATATTGAGGTTATATTCACAAATTTGCCCACTATACCAAAACCAAGGAAATTTTTGTTGTTTTCCCTGTCGTCAAACTGTGTCAAAAGCCTTAATAAATATCGATAAATCTACAACAGAGTTTCTTTATTCTGACCCTCCAAAATATTCATCAAAACATACAATACAAATATGCTATCAAATGTGGAGTAGGCTGCCTATTTTTCTTGAATTAGATTATCATCATCAGGAAATTTTTACAGTATTGAAATGCAAATAAATAACTTGCCTAGATAGATAAGGATTATAATTCAAGACAGTTTCTTATGTATTTAGATTGTCTTTGCCTTTATATATTTTATTAAATATCCATTTAATATTACATTGCTGATCTAGCGTTTGATATAGATGTTCAATATGTGATCCCGTTTCGCATAACTAAAATTTCCATATCGAGCACCCAGCCTGGAACAACTTTTACTGCTAGAATATTCAATAATAAGTAGTCCACAAATAAAATATTTGGAATGATTGAAATTAACAAAATTATCACACTTTTGTAATTTTTAACAAATGCAGTAATAATGGGTGAAAATGGCTGCTTTTTTGCTGGAGTTAATTGGAGAGTACCATTAATAGCGACGCGCAGTTTATGGGTATTTCACGGTATCTACCACAAATAAATTAGAATCACTTGAGGATGACAACACTAATTTGGACAGATTGTTTGACAGTGAGTTCTCAGATGAACCTGGAGTCCACAAATAGCAGAGAGGGAGAGACTCAATACTTTGCCGCTGAAATCTTGTATTGGAATTTATTAAAATCCAGAACAGTAAGAAAGACTGAGGGAGTCATGTCAAGATTCAAGGCAAGGTTAGAAATGTCCCCACGTTAAGGGAAAATTTATCCATGTAAGTGTTTAGACACTTAAATTGGTGCCTCTCTGGTTACTTTAAGGAAACTAGATGGTTAGTACAATGAACCAGATACTCTTAATAGTTACAAGACAGCCATAGACACATAATTATGGGACAGTAACTACGGGTGCAGCATTTGATCTTCAAGTGAGTTGTCTAATTTCGATAGAGTGTTGAATTCAGGGCGCAAAACGACCTCAAACAAAACTGTTGAAGAAATCGAGGAAGAAGTACTTTCCAACCGTGCACCCGTTGATCTAGTTCCCAGCTGCAGCACTGATAACAGAAATACATTCCACAATGCAAGTCATCTAAAAGCCCCGAATCACTCCAAACAAAGAGCCACATTTCACCTTCAGAGTTTTAAAAACTTGGTCTGCGAAATTTGTCTTTTTTATTTTAGTTTTATTTTGGAGCAGGTATAAGTGGAGTAAATTTCAATTTGTCTGTTAATATGACCAAAGAGTCAGATTCGTTTGACAAATCTGACGATAAAACTGAAAAATATTGACAACATAATGGTAGAAGTACAACAGATAGCAGCAGCTGTTCTAACTATGACGCAAACTTCGAAGAATTAAATCTTGTTACAATGTTCTGAGATCTTTTTTCATCTCTGGGGCGCAAACACGGAATTGTATGTTTGTTTACATTTTAAATTCTCTCGCAATTGTTCAAGTAGAAAATAAAAGGAAGAGAATAGAACAGTACTGTTTAGAATTTTCTTGTTAAAAAATAGCTAAATGATTCTTACAAATCTGGTCTGCATTTTAGAATGAGACTGAATCTTCGTTTTGTTAAATTATATGCCTAAATTATTACCTTTAAGTTCAATGCATCAATAATTTCTTGTAATGAAAATATAAAAATAGAGAGCTTAGATGTGTGTAAATTAATGAGCTTTCTCTATAAAATTGAATTTATTTAATTACTATTTTTATGTTAAATTTGCACCCAAATTAGAACGGAAGTAGAGTATGTATATTTAGTAAGTAGGGTGTATGAAAAAAGGGTCAATTACTAGTCCAAAACCTATGCTCTGTTAGAGAAATAAGAACAAATCCACTTGCTTGTGACTGCTGTATAAATCCAGTTATATATCTTCATATGGCCAATACGAAATGTTTGAAAATGTCAAACTTAAAGAGTAAAACACCATTTAAGTAATGCAGTCAGACCGATGACACAACTGCACAGATTAGTGTCAGTTACCTACGACACACTGGGCTTTTTCATATGGCTGTAGATTATCTTTAATAAAACTTCCAAAACTGTAAAGAATGTATGACTAAAATGGGAACATGTAATAAACAGAGAACCACACATGTGCTTTGTTCCGAGCCGGGGGGAAATAACTCGTTTACTACGGTGAAGGAACATACGTTTCGGCCTGAAGCGGCCTCGACGCATTCCTACACCAAATCAAACTAGTTCTGTCCACCCACTCGGAACAAAAGACATGCAGTTCTGCATATATATATATATATATATATATATATATATATATATATATATATATATATATATATATATATATATATTACCGATTAACTAAGATTCTGGTAACACACCATGTTCACATAAAATGAGATGTACAACATATGGGTAACATTAGGTTTTAAGTTTATTTTATATATTCATTTCTAATACTATAAGATTTTTGATGCAACCGCTGATTTCTTCAGAGAGACAAATTCACCATTTAACATGTCCAAATAATCATAAAGATTAAATAATGGTGTATTATTATAACACTCATCTTTCAACGTTTCTTTTTACGTTCTGGCAAATTTGAATCGTTAATCTGTTGATACTGATGGAGAGTTTGAAACGTTTCTTTCATCTGGTTCTTTTCGTATTTCCGTGTGATAATATGTAATATAAGTACCCTATAAATTTCAGAATGTAATGGATCAAGGTCCTTTTCTTTAAATCCAGAATGTGACTCGAACTGGGGACAGATGAAATCGCATAATCAACTACTACACTCTCCCTCGATGTACATTTACCAATACAATTGTCAGTACCATTTCTACCCATGGCAGTAAAAATCTCATTAGACTTACATAATTCCAACAATCTACATCCAACAGTATTTGGTATGTGTCTGTCTTTTGAATTTCGAGAAATTGGTATATTCATCTAAACCTGAGTTATAATTAATGATGTCAAACCAAATATATGTAAGCAATCATCATGATCTGGTTTGTCAGAAATGAGGCTATTGATTATAGGTCAACCATTAAATAAGCGAACTGAAACGTACGTACGTCAACAGTTAAATCGGCAAACTAAAACGTGCACACGTGCAATAAAGTTAGCCATTGGCTACAGGCTAAAATGTACGTACGTACCTTTAGTCAACCATTTAATAAATAAACGAAAACGTACATATGTGCAATAAAACCACTCATTTAATATGCAAACTGTCACCCATTATTTACACAATCGTATATTAAATTAATCCATTAAATACAAAAACTGAAACGTACACACATCTATGTTTTGCCTCTGATGATAATACCAGCTTCACAACTCGAGTTCTTTCGGGATGTATATAACCGCTCCAGTCAAAGTATTACTATCTGTATAGTTTGCGAAAATTTTACGACAGAATAAATCTCGTTTCCGTTTTCTTTTTGAACTATATAATTAAACAAATGGTCTATGTACAACAGTTAATCAAGCAGAATTTGTGTACATTGCGTTTCGTATTTTTAAAATCTCAGCGTAGTAAGATGGGGATTCTGATTTTTTATTTCTGTAAATTCAAGTTCAAGTCCTGAATCAGTATCTTATTTTTCAAACCACATATTTGAAGAGCATATTTTATTTCAGAAAATGAGTATTTTTTTTGTCCAGATTGATTTGTATTCTTATCGTGTTATAAATAAAATCGTTGTCAATTGACAATATTATAAAGTATATTGAAACTAACCTAAGTTTGGTATTATTATTGTTTTTGGTTGTTGTTTTTATTATTATTTGCATCAGACACTTTCTTCATTCATATTTGCATCTGACACATCAGCACGAACTACACTTTCCCTCAATGAAAACTCAGGTTTCATTTTTTTCCCTCTAGTTGTCAGAAGTTGACATCCCTACTTTGAGTGTTGCCTAAGTGTAATTGCTGTGCTAAGCGTGACAGTCCTACTCAGATCAGTTTAAATCGGAAAAGGTGATTTTCAAGAGCGTGGACTAGGGGAGATAATCGCTGGCTATGGAGCTAAGCGACAAAACATTTCTACAACCCGACACGAAGGGAGCTGCGAGGGTTCAGTGTATAGCTTGCCGCGCGTTTAACCGAAAGTCACATCTATTAGTTACAGACAAGATTAAATTCTGAAATCCCACAACAAAATGCATAATAAGATTGAAAGGCAAAGGCAACCGTATTGACGAAGTTTGACAATGACTGTCTCCAAATGAAGGAAGAATAGGTAGATCAAACGTATGTTAGAAAAATTAAATAAACAGATAAAAAATGTATTGAAAAAGATTATTAAGATAAAATATCGTATTATGAGGGATAATTTCATTTTTACTGAGATCGATAATGAGAGTCAACAAGAATGTAAGGAAGAGATTTTTAAAAATTTTAAAGTGATGTATTGAAGAAGAAAAAAATGAAATTCCCGCTGAAAAGATTCACAGGTTGGGTGTCGCAAAATGGCCACAGAGCTGAGCAAAACCCAGTCGTAGGTAAATTTACTTACTACAAAGATCGAAATAGTGCTTTGAAAAGAGCTCTCTTTTGGTTGAAAGAGTTACTGTTCTTAGGAAGCAAACCCAATATGGAAGCTATACATCCATATGCCTTGTCTAGAAATAAACATTTGACTGTAAAAGGAGTTGTGGGAGAACAATAAGCTTGCGATATGTCACATTGCCTACGATGTTGCTGTGAAATATCTTCCTATGAAAATATACCGGCCAATCTAATTTGATCAATTTCTTTCATCTGCATCGAGTCAGAAAGCGGAATTCTGTATACTGTTCAGGATACCTATTGTTACGACTCAAGTGTCTTAAACTAAGAAACAGACAAAAACGAAACCATAAAGTTTAGTAAAGTTCAACAATGTTTTCCCCCAAGAATACAGAGTGAAAATTTAAAAGGAACTTACAATATTATGAATTAGATCCCAAATTATTCCAAAAGTTCTATTACAAACGACAAGAGGTTGCAAAGTGCATTATTTCTTCTGCTTATACACCAACGGAGGTCGATGTACAATCTAACACCGACTAAACACAAAAACACATTGCAGAGAGTTCCTCAAAGAGGACAAAATAAATGGATTGTCCATTCTGTGCAGAGGAAAACCATGAAACAGTTAAAGGTATGTAATGGAAGGTGTGTATTGGTGGTTGCACACGATTCTGTTTTATGGCCATTCACAATACACACAAATTCTTTATATGAGAGAGTTTCTACGTGGAACGGTAGTGATTTATAAACAGCTGTAGTATGGTCTCATGTATCTAATTCCTAACCTACCCATCAGGGGTTCATCCAAATGTATATGATTATATTTAGTGTGGAAACAATTTCTAACTGTCAGATAAAGTAATTGGAGATGGGTGTAAAGGAGAAGGAAAATTATATCATGCATAACATGTTAGAAATCAGCCAGGACGTAGTCTTGTATTGTTAAAGAAATAAATGGGAAATCAACATGTACTCTGAAGTGACCTACCTTCCATTTGCATCTAAGATCACCAAACTGGCTCGTTACGTGAACACCTTACGTATATCAAAGCTACATTTTTAGATGACGAAACTACTACATATGCAGAAGTTTGATCATCTGTAATCGCGATTTTCGTATATTTTACACCTAACACAAGCTTAATTTTGCAACTGTTCGATAGCACTCATTTAACCATGTTATTGTTTTTAGTTTTTTGTCTCTGGTCAATTATGTTGGTGTCTGCTAACTTGCTGACAAGACGATTGTAGAAGCGCCATGCATACTAAGCTCACCCCCAACATATTACACTCCGTGATGTTACTGGAAGACGTGGCAGCAATGCAAAAGAAATCGACAGAAACTGTCAAAATCTCAAAATATATTGCCCTAGAATGATTCAAGAAGTAGACCATGTGGCAGATTTACCATTTTCCAACCACGGTTTGAAGTTCAGCCCCTAAGGAGGTGTACTAGGCCGACCTATTGATTCTGCTCCACGACAAGGTTGGGCGATACACGTACGTGTATGAGCAGACAATAGTTAATGTTGCTAGTGGTTACGGGGAGGATGATCCCTTGAACAAAAATGAGTCTACCAAAAGTCGCTAACACATTGGCACGTGTCTACAAGCGGTTGCCATTAAAGAGGCCCGGAGAACTGTAGGTTGGCATCAGCCAGATTTTGTGTGCCGTGTCGCAAATCTCGCCCAAGAATGGCATGCATGTAAAGCAGGATGAGGTCGGCGTGTTGATATTTTCCGGATTGCCGACAGGGCCTTTCACTGGCATGTTTAGTGCCTTGGACTGTACCATACGTGATCCATAGAACATGGATCTGACGGTATTGGTTCTGAAACGACAAGATATCTTTGCCCGCCTACGGCTCAGCTGTGTTGTTTTTATGTTCGCCTATTGTACGGCAGTTTTTAGTTAGGCTTTCAGTAGGCTCGCCCGTCTAAGACATGGAAACAACTGCATCAGAGCTCCTTTGATGTTGCATGACGATGACCTCGTTTTGTCTCAAAGTTTGGAACATTGCGAAAGGAAAGACTGAGAATAGCGACGAGATTATATTGTCTCAAGTTTTGAGTCTTGTTGAAAAAACTGATTTAAGAAATAATTATATCGGAGATGCTATGAAAGTGTTTAAGTGATTTAAGCAAGAAAATATTTGTGCTCGGTATAACCAAAGCACGTTCTTTCACGAAGGATATGTGCCTGAAAGCGGGACTATGACGTCGGAGCTACAATTGGCCATAAATACATCGAGTGTTCCTAATCAAAACCGTCAGATAAAATGCTGCTGGTTACTTCCAACATTCTTAAGACCCTTCAGACTGACAAAATCTCAATTTATTTAAAGCCTAAGAGCATTGGTTGGCAAGGAACGACTTGCGGGCCAGATCTGACCAGTGACCTGATTTTATCCGGTAATTTACATCATAGGGTGTGGCTTTTAAAATCATTTCTCAGGCCTCACCCTGAAGGAAGTTGCCCATGCCGGCCTACGAGGTGCCTTAACAAAACTTTGTAAATCCAACTGAAAAACTGACAAATTGCGTGTTTAACGTTAACATGAGCAAGTGTTGCAGAATTTCAAAAGCATACATTTATGATTATATTTGTAAAAAGATTTCTTTGTTCTGTTAATCTACTTGATTCACTTTCTCCTGTCCGAATGATCTTACATTATTTGGTATCTGCTTTAGTGGTTTCTATAATAGATCATTTAAAAATATGTGACTTATTCTTTTGTTCGAATATTTATGAGCTCTTTCTGTGTAAGACACACAAGCACACAACGTAATCTTAGTGTACTGGTTATTTGTTGGGAGGAGCACACAACTACACGGTCCGTGCACTTCTATGCGGATCAGGACAGAAGCGTCAAAAGCGATTTCATTGGAATACAGTAGAAGCGACCAAAATAGATTATGCAAGGGAAATGGTTAATTCTTTGTTGTAATATTTTTTTTAAAAATTTTAAATGCGTTGTCTATACCTTTTAGGCGTATTTAGCTGGTACAGTTGTAAATTTGGAATGGCTCACTGATTTTTTTAAAAATGTATCAAATGACACAATCAATAATAATAATAATAATTTGATAAAAATCACTATCTTAGAAAAACTTCCAAAAGAGAAAAAGGCTGCATTTAGTGCCAAGTAAAGGCACATATTTAAATTACTTCTGTCACTCCAGGATCCAGATTAATAAATGACTGGTGCCTCATAGCGGCTAATAATCAGAATAGCTCAACCACTCCCTAGGTATGTAATAAAACCATCCACTCCTATAAAGAAATAAAAATATAAAACAAGAAAACATGGTTTCACTATCAGATAATATTATTCTACTACTACTAGTAATACAAATAATAACAATAGTTAAAAAGTGCCAGAATCGTATATCCAATATGGCTGCCTTTGTGGATCAGCTTCAAACTCATGTTTTAGCTCCTTTACCTGAATGGATTGTCATATTAACATTGAGTGACCTTTTAATATCTCCATATGCTCTTCAACTGCTCAATGAAAACAATGGCACTGATCTGATGTCCAATATTGCCAGCATGACAGCCAACTTGAAAAACTTGTTATCACTGCTCATCCTGAATAAAATATCATTTCAAAATGTTGTTTTCACTAGAAGCCTATACTTACTTGCTTCTATGGTTGCTCTAAACGAAAATGTGATGACTGAAATGTCCATTATGGTCACCGCTGTGCCCATCTTGAAAATGTTATTGCAACTCCACCTGAATGAATGAACCTGTCAACATGGGGTTTTCACAAAATGACTTATTACGTGCAGTTGGTCCTAAACGAATTCAGTGACAATCTGACATACAGTATGGCTACCAGCACAACTATCCTGAAAATATTGATATTGCTATTTGTTCTAAATGTAAAGTAAAATCAACAAGGGGTTTGCACTAGAAGACTTAATGATACCAAAGTGGCTTGGAAAATCTTCTTGCTCAGGTATATCTACAAACGGTTTTAACATTCAGACGTATTCATAAAAATTCTTTAAGGACAGTTGAGTGACAGTGCCTTCATGAGACATTTGTTACGCGTGACACCTGTGCAAATATAAGACATGCTCTTGAATGCAACTGTCTATTGTTTTAACACTACAGAGCGTATTTGTAGTTGGCCCATTTACTAGGTGTGGTCAAAATAATGTTAAAATTTCTTGAGGGGTCAGCTCTTGGTTGAGTACAGTTATTAGTGAAATTAATGTGCATTAATGATGTGACCTTATATTTGATTGAGTGAGCTTGTCAAGGTTCACGCAATTATATTTCTGATCAGAATTGATCAAACGTTCTAAATAATCTTGTATTACTGGGATCTTGGATGGTTCAATTATAAACATGATCTATGGAAACAAACACGAAAATCATTTTTCGTTGATTGGCTAAGATTTCTTACAACTCTGGAGACAAAATTTAATCAAGATTTGCGCCACCTCGGTAAAAAGGAGCGTTTTATAAACTTTCAGTTGTATTCCCAGATATTGCATTTGTGAGGATGCTTTCTAGAATATTATTTAAATGAAGCTTATGTTATCATTGTCGCAGACAGGATACGTTGCATCTTACTGAGCTTGTTTGCTCACTTGCCCTTATTGCCAAATGAGCTTATGATATGAACATGTGTCCAACAGATGACCATCATCATTTTCTTCTTGCCACTCTGGAAGCCATAGTTTTGATCCAGTCTTGATCAAACTTGGATTAAAGATTTATTTACTCAGTATCTTAGACAAGTTTGAATGTGATCAAATTCTATGCATGAGATTGTACAGAGTCCGATCAGCTGATCTTCTGACCACTCTGATATCAACAGTTCTTATTTGATATACTTGTATCGTGAAAGTCTCAGTCAGGTTTGATAATGAACAAGATCCATGCATATAAACAAAGTTATTTTGCGTTTCATTGGCTGAGCTCTGGAGTGCACATTTCTGATAAAAGTTTTATTGCAAAAGAATTATAATGCATGATTATACCATCTAGATGTCAGATCAGGACAGTAATACACAAGATCCATTCATACTAATGAGGTGATCTTGCATCTGACTGGCTTAACTTATTACTCCCAATAGAATATACATTATTAGTATTATTAGCAGTATTATGCTGTTCTTTATAATGGCAATCATATGCCTGAAATATCAAATTTATTGCTCTGGGAGTTCAAATGTATTACTTACTCTACGAGTTCAAATGTATTGTTCTGTGACTCCAAATGTATTGCTCTGGGAGTCCAAATCAATTGGCATACAGTCCAAACGTATTGCTCTCGGTTTCCAAATGTATTGGCATGCGAGTCCAAATGCATTAAAATCCCTTACAAGCATCAAAACTTAGGTAAACAGTGTGTATTCCAATCTGAAATAAAAGGCTGAATGATATAGATGCACTTAATGTTATCATTGTCACTAAATTAACAATAATGGGTTTAAGTTAGGTGCAAAAATACAAAAACCAAACAAAAAACACAGTCTGAATTTTAAAACCTTCGAAATTTTACTGTGAGAAATTCATAAATCCACTTTTACTTACATTTGGATCAAATTCATCTGTGTTCTGTTTACATAACTTAATTTCTTTGAGTCGACTCTACTGACATAAAGCCAGCAGTCCATAAAATAGTCATACTTAGGCCAAAATTAAAAACAATAACTGTGTTTCATATTGCACTGGTTTTCAAATTCTGATAGGCAGGCCGTTATTTTTATTTTTATTTACCATTTTGGAAATCGTTCTAGAGATGGCAATGAAAAACAGGTCGGTTTTGCCGACCGAAAACACTTATTATTTTGGCGTGGCCGTATATTTATCAGAAGGCTCCACCTTCCAAAACCAACATGTGTTATTTTCCGATGATTTGATACATTTTATGGATAATAAATGGTAAAATATATTTGGCCAAAAATGTTAAGTCTTCATTTGATGAACTACATCAAACATGTACAGTTTATAAATGGCACCCACATCTATGTTTATATGGATACACTGTGAAGCTGTTCCATTTAGGTATCACAGCACTATATATATTTCATATCACCTCATTGTTGATTTTTATAATTTCTATCCTACCTCAGCGTGTGTGTCAAGCAATGTCATGGAGAACAATACCCACCCACCCAAGAGCATGTAAGCAATATTCACACTGTTTACACATCTGTTGATCCATCTCTCAATTTAGTTTAAATTAACAAATACAAGGTCATTCAATATCTTCTCACCAGCTAAAGGGAATAATTGTCCTCAATATTAGAATCTATGATCAAACATGTTGGTATTTTAGTTCAATGCTGAATACATTGTGAAAATTGTGGTCAATGTTGAGTATATTGTGAAATTTTAGTTCATTGTTCATTCTGTTTAATTTGAATATTGTAATTCGTTCTGTTGAATTTTAATATCGTGATTCAATTTAATAATCTTGAATAAATTGTGAAATTGAACTTCCTTTTTCAATTTGTTTAAATTGCATATTGCGATTAAATACTTGCACATATGATGGTGTTGCTGACAATCTACTGCTTGTTTTTATACGGCATGGGCTAGTCGGTCTGTATGTCTTTTAGTCCAAACAAATGTGCATTCCGGATGAGAACTTCATCAATGTTCATCTAGAGTATACGGGGTTGGTATAAAAGTCAAAACTGACACTATTAAATGAAATTTAACTGCCTCTATAAAATCATTCATGGGATTATAACTTTGTCTTTCTTTCTGCTCAACTCAGATTCAAGCTGACATAGCAAGTCTTTTCGTTTTATAAGCAAGTTTAGAACAATAGTGACATTATTTCACATATCAAGAACTATTTTTTCTCCAGAAATTTGTTTTTGATTTGAGCATAAGATGTTATTGTTTTAAACACAGTGACATTTGTCTGCTGATTCAGCTGCATCATGCATGAAGGTAGATGAACAAAAACAATCTGATTAAAAACAGATCTCCACTGTCCTACGTGAAGATCTCGTCAGCGATCACTTAGGGGTCATGCTCTGGTGACTTATGTTATTCCCATAATCGCTAATTTTATTATCCAATTAGATGTAGACTTATAAGAGATTTAGTGTGTGCCTATCGATTTGATTCACTTTCACATTACTGAAAGCTGCATTTCCAATGGCCAGTTCAAAGATCACCAGAACATTACCCCTGTCAGATTCTCACCCAAGACAGTGGAGATCTGATTTTAATCAGACTGTGAACAAACATGCACTATAATATAATTGTCACTTAAGGCAATGTAAACTGTAAATATTAAACAAACATACAGTGATGATAAAACAATAACTTTATAATAACAGCCACACAATTTTCTTGCAAAATATATTAATGCATACCTGTTATATTCATTTATGATACCACAGGCGTACGACGTTAAGTTAACCCGTCACCAAAATTAAACAACAGCACCTAGGCCGATGGGTATAATAAACCATTATCAATTTTTAATTTATCTAATTAATAAGATTTATAGATACATAATTAATTTAAAAACTGTACCGTGACAGTTTTTTTCTAATTATGCGGTTGATTTAACAACATTTGTTTGTTCGTTTAATGGCGCTAGAAAATGACCCAATATGCCTCTAAAGGGCTTTAAACTAGAAAGTCATAGATTCACAATGATAGGCCTTCTAACGATGGAAAGACTGTCAAGTTCATATGTGTATACAGGGTTGTATGACCAGTAACAATACATGTATTGGTATTACCTGCAAGAAAACTGTCAAAATTAACGAGCAAAATTCTGGCTCAAACTCAAATAGGATTATGTTTGAAAACTAGGTTCCTGTGGTAGTTTTCATACTTACCATTTAGACTAGTCCCTATCGTCCTTATACATATGGGCGATTCCTACATAGGGCCGGGAACTAGGCTGAAGTATCACAGGCACGTGATTCTAGGGGAAACTAATGTGTACAGTCACCAATGAGTATTAACTGCAGACTGTACATATTAGTTTCCCCCCGAATCAAGTGCCTGTGTAAAGTATCCTCCGGGCAGCAAACAATGGAAACCTTTAATATCGAAATTTGGTCCCTGCCTTGCTTTGATCAGAATGTCGATTCTACTGAAAAAGAAATCCTTGATTTATACCCACTTGTACAGTTACTACAGTTGAGGCAAATACAGCTTATGAGAAGTTGATCATGAAATTACTCCGTTAGCTGACACATGTATTAATTAAACTTTCGCTGAGGTCACTATTGCTCCTGGCATGAATAAGTCAAGGTATTCATCAATATAATGTAATGGAATTCGGGAGGTTCGCCTTGTATTTTTCAACGTTTACTGAACATGATTATATCTGGTCTTCATAATTGTGACGCTTACATAGATAACGTCATCCTCTACAGCGACACTTGGAAATATGATTTGGAAATGATTTCCGAATTTCTTTGATAGACTTAGTGATGCAAATTTGACAATTTAAATAAAAGTGACTTTTGCTGTGCTTATGTTACATTTATAGGACGTATCGTGGAAAAACAAATAGTTAAACCTATTGTAGTTAAGGTCAAGG